>CAKXYN010000062.1:12353873-13848310 GCA_935064755.1 Tragelaphus eurycerus
AATCCACTGAGTGAATTTAACAATGCAATATATGGACAGACTTCTAGCTATCCCACTCATCAAGTAGTAGTCTATGTTCATTAAGACTTCAGATAGAGCGTTTTCAGTTAACAACTAAATATTTTGAAATTAGAATCTCACTGTTATTTTTAATAAAATTAATATGAGCACATGTTCTCTTGCCCACTTCTAGGGTCCTACATTTTACTAGTTTGTAGGCATTCTATCAGAAAATTTAATTCAAACATAATCCCATTCTTTTGTTTGTTTGTTTGTTTTTTAAAAAACAGTGTATGTACTTCCATGTCTTCTGTCTCCATTTACCCACTCTTAAACAGGGAGAGAAAAAGTTTTGGCCAGCACAGAAGTTGAAATAGGCTTGCCTTATTGCTAAGCGATACAGACAAATTCAAGCCTCTTTGTGTGTGAAACATAAACCAAAAATGTCATACAAGGAAAAAACAACATCAACAGAAAAGACATATTACTAAAATAAAAAAACACAGTTTTAAAAGACTGGGAGTATATACCTCAAAATGCTAACAATGGTTGTCTTTGTGAGTTTTTTCATTTTACTTACAACTATTTGTTATAATAATATTACTTACCATCTATTGAACAAGTTGAGTGTTTGGTCAACAGTTAACATACACTATCTCATTTTATCCTCCAAACACCCCTTGTTTTATAAACAAGAATGCTGAGACTCTGAGAAGTAAAAAGACATGATCTTGTCCTAAGAGTTTTAAGTTGCAGCCATGATTTAAGCCCATGTCTGTCTTACTCCAAACCCAAACTTCCTTTTTTTTTTTAAATTTATTTACTTATTTCAAACCCCAATCTCTTAACCACTTAGTGACAAGCAATATTGAAAAGAGATTAAGAGCACAGACTCTAATGCTAGACTGCCTGGGATCAAATATTGTGTGGCCTTTTAAAAATCTCTTCATTTCTCTGTGCTCAGCTTTATCATCTATGAAACAGGAAAATAACAGTATTTGCCTCATAAGATTGTAATGAGAAATATACATGTTTACACTGAACAACAAAATAAACTTGATCTAAAGTTAACTAAGAATGTTAACTAAGTTCTCCTGAACAAACATTTTTACCACAATTTAGCATTAACAATAACAAAATTTTATAAAGAAAAATTTAAGTTCCTGTCATTAAAACTGCAGAGAAGGCAATGGCAACCCACTCCAGTACTCCTGCCTGGAAAATCCCATGGATGGAGGAGCCTGGTGGGCTGCAGTCCATGGGGTCGCTGTGAGTCGGACACGACTAAGCAACTTCACTTTCACTTTTCACTTTCATGCACTGGAGAAGGAAATGGCAACTCACTCCTTGCCTGGAGAATCCCAGGGATGGGGGAGCCTGGTGGGCTGCTGTCTATGGGGTCACAAAGAGTCAGACACGACTGAAGCAACGCAGCAGCAGGAGCATCAAAACTGAAACTTCAATCATTTAGTGTAAATAGAAAAAGGAGTACGTCAAGGCTGCATATTGTCACCATGTTTATTTGACTTATATGCAGAGTACATCATGAGAAATGCTGGACTGGAAGAAACACAAGTTGGAATCAAGATTGCCGGGAGAAATATCAATAACCTCAGATATGCAGATGACACCACCCTTATGGCAGAAAGTGAAGAGGGGCTAAAAAGCCTCTTGATGAAAGTGAAAGTGGAGAGTGAAAAGGTTGGCTTAAAGCTCAACATTCAGAAAACGAAGATCATGGCATCTGGTCCCATCACTGCATGGGAAATAGATGGGGAAACAGTGGAAACAGTGTCAGACTTTGTTTTTCTGGGCTCCAAAATCACTGCAGATGGTGACTGCAGCCATGAAATTAAAAGACGCTTGCTCCTTGGAAGGAAAGTTATGACCAACCTAGATAGCATATTCAAAAGCAGAGACATTACTTTACCAACAAAGGTTCGCCTAGTCAAGGCTATGGTCTTTCCTGTGGTCATGTATGGATGTGAGAGCTGGACTGTGAGGAAGGCTGAGCGCCGAAGAATTGATGCTTTTGAACTGTGGTGTTGGAGAAGACTCTTGAGAGTCCCTTGGACTGCAAGAAGATCCAACCAGTCCATTCTGAAGGAGATCAATCCTGGAATTTCTTTGGAAGGAATGATGCTAAAGCTGAAACTCCAGTATTTTGGCCACCTCATGCGAAGAGTTGACTCATTGGAGAAGACTCTGATGCTGGGAGGGATTGGGGGCAGGAGGAGAAGGGGACGACAGAGGATGAGATGGCTGGATGGCATCACTGACTCGATGGATGCGAGTCTGAGTGACCTCCGGGAGCTTGTGATGGACAGGGAGGCCTGGCGTGCTGCGGTTCATGGGGTCGCAAAGAGTCGGACACGACTGAGCGACTGATCTGATCTGATCTGATCTGATTAATGTCAAAAGCCTTCAGAATATTTCATTACTGATTACTTTAATCTGATTTATTATTCTAATGGATATTTAATAATCAAATTCCTAAACTTCAACTATATTTTTATCAGTCTCATAATTTGTGGAAATTTTACCCACTGTCTTAGTTCAAGAGCCAAACTTAGTTCAAGAGCCAAAAGGCTTCTTTGAGTTACTGTCTACTGTCAACCTTTTGCTTTCTTAGCATTATCGTAAGGTCCAAGTGACACATGATGAAAACGACTGATCTTCATTTTCAACAGATTATCTTAATAAGAAAACAGCCCTCTCAAAAGAGAGAAATTTAAAAAAATCTCAGGATGCTTTAAGAGTTCAGCCAAATTAATGGCAAGGGTATGTACGGTTCAGAAGAAGCTATAAAAACAGACTTCTTAGTATAACACAAGCTCAGACTTCAAAATTCAATAAATGAATTACATCCAAATCTCTACCACATATAAGTATTTATAAACAGGTTTAAGTTCTTTCTTGTTTGAATGAAATGTCAAACTAAATAAATTAGAAGAGGTAATAGGTATAGAGAGATTTAAAACAAAAAACATTGTTCAAAATTTGAAAGGATGATCAATACTAAAATTTCCCCAAAATAAGACAACCCCACTTGGTGAGTAAATTTTGGTTTAATTGCATTTTACTGAAAAGAAAACTCAGAACAAGTAAAACAAAAACAATGAAATGCTAAAGTAATAAATGAAACAATCTATTTAGAGAGAGGTATTTACCATATACTTATTCCAAACAGCATGGCATCCCATATATGGCGTTAAATGCAAAAGATACATACCCCAAGATAACCAATTGCTGAATTCCAGTATTATATTGAACCTATTATCAAAGCCAGCACCAAAAGAACGTTATCTGAACCACTGCTGTGAACAAAATTAAAACAGCAGGTTGTTCCCACCTCTCTCAGATTTTTATTATTTATCTTCTTCCTAAAAAATACTAAATGATAGCTAAGAATATGAACTTTTTCACGAAACCAGAAAACACATGCCATATCTAGTTAAACCACTAGTAAAATTTAATAAGATTTCCAAATACCAAGAGGCAAAAATGATCACATATATACTAATCTTTATCGTATTGCCATGTTCCCTCAACTTTTAAAAAAATCCATCAGTAGTATTTACTCCTATTTTGATGACATTTTTGCCTCTAATATCAGGACAACAAATACTGCATGTTTTCAATGTTCAAAACTATCTTAGGCTGCAAGGAATCAAAGACAGTCTTTAGCTGGTAGATTAAGACATAAACAGGAATGATTATGTAAAATAAATTAGGCAAAATAAATATTCAAAGAAAGCTACAAACTATTCTGGGAGTTTAAAGAAGGCAGTGTTTACTTACAAACGGGGCTCTCAGAAAATGGGGCTTTAGGAAAGGGAGCATTTGGTCTGGGGCTTTTGCTACTACCAGAAACTAGACCTGGTAGGGACAAGACATTTCAAGTGTGAAAAGGATACAGCAGAAGCAAAACAAGCTGAGCTGTGAAGTCCAAAGCAAAACCACAGAATAAAAATGGAAATAAAAGTTCTGAGTTTAAATATTAGCCCTATCACTCACATTAGCTGTAGAACTTTGAACAAATTATTTAACTTTTCTAGTTAACAGTTTTCTCATTTGTAAAACTGGAGTAACACCACATGCCTTGACTGGGTGGGTTACTCTGAAAATTAGAGAGTAATGTAAAAGCATCAGCACATAGTAAGTATTCAGTAAATGCTAGCCACTGCAAATAGTCTTATTATTTTAACAAGACTGAAAATATACTACCTAAAACAATGTTAAACATATTACATGGGGCAACAAATTGAGAGTTCTCAGTAACACTTGGAATTAGCCTGGAAACAAACAAAACAACAATAATGATTAAAAAAGAAACTAAAGGAAAATATAAGTGTTTTGATCATTTAGTTGACTGTGAGGACACTAGAAGATTGAAAGCATGATAGAGAGGAAGATGTCTAACTATACATGCAGGGAGAAAACAATGATCCAAACAGTGCTGGCAAACAGAGTAGCTGAACATGTCACATCCCAGCACATGCAGAAGCAACCTTCCTGAGGCTGCTTCCCTGAGCCTATGTGTCCAACCAAGCCTTCCAATAATATGCCAGTAAAATGGTCCATTATGCTAAATTCCCTATAAAGCTGGAATATTCTGAATAATCCATCTGGTTAGCACACTTTTCTTCTAACAAAAATGCACCTCTGAGAGTAAACCCTATGAACTGTCTTCCTTTCAGACACCCTTCCTCTGAATGCTTAACAACTTCCAAGGACAGGAATAAAGACATTTCTATTATTTATCATCAAATCACAGGTAATCTTTTTCACAAGTAACATCCCTTTAAGAGACATGGTAACACATTCCCTATTTGAATGGGAGGATTATCTCAACCAGATCTGTGATTTTTTCATTGACTACAACACTGCTCTAATACATAAACTTTTAATTCTTTAGGGTGCAGTTTGGTGGCAGTCAATGAAATGAAGCATAGAATTGAAATTGCACGAAATGGTACTGTTTGGCTCAAGACTAGTACCACCACAGAAGGAAAATAAAAGACCCCATTCCCAGAATTAATATTCTCTTTCAACAAAAGAAAAGACCTCTATCTTTGTTGGATTAATGAGCCAACCCCTAATTTGTTAACATTCTCATTTCACTTACTTTTCAATCCTGAAGTGCCTAAGGGATGGTGTCCTCCACACAATGAAAAAAAAAAAAACACATTTTATGAAGCTAAGTGAGTATTTTCTAACTGTATCCTAAAGCTTATACTTCAGCTCTGTTAGAGCAGAGGTCTCCAAAGTATATACCTGAAGGGGGTGGAAAAAGAACTAGCTGAATAGTAAAACTTCTATTTCTGTTTATTCTTCTTCACTTTTATATGTAACCTTAATACTCTGGTATTTATAAAATATTAGTACAGCAATACATGTATAAAATTACAAATACATACAAATATATTAGGTATATTTTTTGCTGCTAGTGGTACATAAGTGATCAATAAAGTTTGAAGAACACTATAATAGAAGAAAATCATGCTTACTGCCAGTAATTATTTCAAAGTAGTTTTATACATTTGTTTCTATCATTTTTTAAAAAATGTTTCAAATACATATTCTTAAAAAACCATTAAAGACAGTAAAACTTTAATACTGTAGATAGGGAAAATGCCTCATAAGAAATGTACTACTTCTCTCTTAACAATAACAAAAACAACTACAATAACTAAGACCATAAAAAAGTGCCTAAAAAGGATGCAAAGCAATAACTACAATAACTTACATATCAGAGTTGAATATAAGCATATCTTATGACTCAGCATCCCCCCTTGCAAGCATATACCAATCTAATATATATACACATATACACATGTTTGTTAAAGGACATAAGAGAATACTCATTCTTTTCATACTAGCCAAAAACTGGAAACTCAAATGTTCATCAACAGTATTAGGTTGGTACAAATGTAATTATGGTTTCTGACCATAAATTTTAAATCATATAACTAGGCTCAAACACATCTTTACTAATCTAAATAGGAACCAATACCATCAACACATTTTTGCCAATGAGATATAAATTTGTTTATTTCTGTAGCATCAAAATCATGCCTCAGGATTTGACAAACTCTTGGAAAGCATTTTCTGCATCCTTCTGGTTATGATAGCAGTTTTCCTGCAAAAAGTTGTCGAGATGCTTGAAGAAGTGGTAGTTGATTGGCGAGAGGTCAGGTGAGTAAGGTGGATGAGGCAAAACTTTGTAGCTCAATTCGTTCAATGTTTTAAGTGTTGGTTGCGCGACTTGCAGTCAGGCCTTGTGGTGGAGAAGAATCGGGCCCTTTCAGTTGACCAATGCCAGATGGAGGCGTTTTAGTTTCCAGTGCATCTCATCAATTTGCTGAGCATACCTATCAGATGTAATGGTTTCACAGGAATTCAGAAAGCTGCAGTGGATCAGACTGCCAGCAGACCACAAAACAGTGACCATGACCATTTTTTAACGTAAGTTTGGCTTTTGGAAGTGCTTCAGAGCTGCTTCTCAGTCCAACCACTAAGTTGGTCTTTGATAGTTGTCATATAAAATCCACTTTTCTTTGCACATCACAATCTGGTTGAGAAATGCTTCACTGTTGTGTGTAGAGTAAGAGACGACAACACTTCAAAATGACAATTTTCTTGGTTTGCAGTCAGCTAATGAGACACCCACTTATCGAGCTTTTCCACCTTTCCAATTTGCTTCAAATGCCAAATAACGGTAGAATGATTGATGCGGAGTTATTTGGCAACTTCTCTTGAAGCTGTAAGAGGATCAGCTTCAATGATGGCTCTCAATTGGTCATTTCTACTTTTGATGGCCAGCCACTGCACTCCTCATCTTCAAGGCTCTCTTTTCCTTTGCAAAACTTCTTGAACCACCACTGAACTCAATGTTCATTAGCAGTTCCTGTGCCAAACGTGTTGTTGATATTGTGAGTTGTCTCCTCTACTTTACAACCCATTTTGAACTCAAATACGAAAATCACTCAAATTTGCTTTTTGCCTAACATAATTTCCATAGTCTAAAATAAATATAAAATAAACAGCAATGTCATTAGCAAAATACAAGAAGTGAGAAATGCACATTAAAATGATGCATAACAAAATGACATTTATTTAAGAATGTATTCCAATATCAAATGGCAAATTTCAACAATGCAAAACTGCAATTACTTTTGCACCAACCTAATGGAATGGATGAATAAATTTTGGAACATTCATATAATACTATAGAGCACTGATAATGAACAACTCATGCAATAACATGGATGAATTTTCATAATTTCAACACAATGCTGAATGAAAAAAGGCAGACACAAAAATACATACTGCCTAATTTCATTCAAATAAAGTAAAAAGCCAGCAAAACTAATGGCATCAAAAGATTGGTGGTTACCTGGGGTAGGGCTGACAGTGAGTCTGTAATATCTTATTTCTTCACCTTTGTGAAAATTTATCATGCTATACACTTAGGATTTATATACTCTTCTGTATGTACATTTTCAAAAAAGATGAAAAAATTTTAAAAATAACACGAGTCAAATTGAGTGAAAATCAGCTGTAAGTACTAAAATCACAAACTTCTCTAAGTAGAAATCAGTAACAATAAGATAACTAGGAAAATAGCAGTACTTAGAAAATAAGCGACAAATCAAAAAACAAATGACAGAGAAATTAGAAGATATTCTGAACTGAATAATGAAAACAGAACATACTAAAACTTGTTGGATGTATCTAAAACAGTACTTTTAAATATTTAGCATTAAATTCTATTAGTTAAAAAAAAAAAGGCTAAAAATCAATGGTCTAAATTCAACCTTAAGAAGTTACAAAAAGAAGAGCAAATTAAACCCAATGAAATACAGGAAGGAAATAAGAAGTTGCAGGTTAAAAAAAAAATCACAAAGAAAACAAATTGTCTTCAGTTGGATGATAAAGAAATACAACATTTCAAAATTTGCAGAGTGCCGCTAAAGCAGTGTTTAGAAAAAAAATGTTTCTAGCTTTAAATCCTTTGGGGTAGGAGGCAGGGGTGGACTACAGAATCAATTCTTCCACCTTTACAAGGTAGAAAAGAACCAGACTAAGCCTACAGAAGGTGAGCAATGGATCTCAACTGGGGGCTATTTTTCCCACCAGAAGATGATGATCCCACCATGATCTGGTCATGTCTGGAGATATTTTGGGGCTTCCCTGGTGGCTCAGTGGTAAAGAATCAGTGTGCAATGCAGGAGCTGCAGGAGATGCAGGTTCAATCCCGGGGCTGGGAAGATCCCCTGGATTAAGGCATGGAAATCCACTCCAGTATTCTTGCCTGGAGAATCCCATGGACAGAGGAGCCTAGTGGGCTACAGTCCATAGGGTCGCAAAGAGTCAGACACAACTGAAGCGACTTAGCACGCATGCATGTACAGAGATATTTCTGGTTATCATACCAGGGAGATACTACTGTATTCTGTGAGGAGAGGCCAGGGATGCTGCTAAACATCCAATGATGCTCAAAACAGAATTATTTGGTCTATAATGTCAATAGTACTGGGGGTGAAAAACTCTCAAGTAGAGGAAGAAATAAGAAAGCCAAGAACAAGAATTAACAAAATAAAAGACAGGAAACAAGAGAGAGTATCAATAAAGCCAGGAGTTGGTTTAAAAAAAAACACAGTAAAACTGATGAACTTGTTCTAAGATTGATGAAGAAAAAAGGCCAAAATTACCAATACAAAAAACCCTCAAACAAACCAATTATCAGGGATGAAAGAGAGCACATCTCACTACAGATCCAACACACAATAAAGGATAATAAGATACTATTATAAACAGCTTTATGCTAATGAATTCCACATTGAGACAAAATGGACAAATTTCTTGAAAGATAAAAATGATCAAAACTAACTCAAGAAGAAACAGAAAACATGAGTAGTCTTGCATCTATTAAAGAAATTGAATTTATAATAAAAAACCGGCCCACAAAAAACAACTCTCCAAGCCTAGAAGTATTTATTGGTAAATTTTACCAAGCATTTGTGGAATAAATCATACTAATTCTACAGGAAGTATTTCAAAAGATAAGGGAAATGGTAACATCTCCCAAATCATCTTGAGGATTATATTACCCTGATATCAAAACCTGACAAATTACACTGAAAAACAAAACCACAGATTACCATTCCCTTGTGAACACAGACACAAAAATTCTTAACAAAATACCAGCACATTTATAGAAACTATCAGTTTTACAATTAAAAAAAAAAAAAGCTTGCCTGGTCTTTGTCTCAACTTCCAAGGACAGAGCTTCTGAACCTTTGAAATTTCCTCAGTTATAGGAATTTCCTCAGTTAGAGCCCTTGGACCACAACTGAGTTTGTGCTAATGAAATGACTTTAAATCAAGTGTTAGTTATGCCAGAAAGATCAATCATGTAATTAGAGGATCTGACCTTTAAGCAACTGAGAGCAGCCAACCTCTGGGGAGAAGAGGGTCAGAGAGATGGAGTTCAATCACATGGTCAAGGATTCAATCAATTGTGACTACATAATAATATGGGAAAAAAACAAAAACAAACCTCTAGAATCCAAGGTTCAGATGAGCTTACTGGTTGAGAAATACATCAATCTGCCAGAAGGGCAGGGCATTCTGATTCTCTAGGAAGAGGACACAAAAGTTTCATACGCAGGACTCTCTCAGACCTCACCCTATGCATTTCTTCATTTGGCTGGTCCTGATTCATGTTTTCATTCCAATCCCAAAGAAAGGCAATGCCAAAGAGTGCTCAAACTACCGCACAATTGTACTCATCTCACAAGCTAGTAAAGTAATGCTCAAAATTCTCCAAGCCAGGCTCCAGCAATACATGAACCGTGAACTTCGTGATGTTCAAGCTGGTTTTAGAAAAGGCAGAGGAACCAGAGATCAAATTGCCAACATCCGCTGGATCATGGAAAAAGCAACAGAGTTTCAGAAGCATCTATTTCTGCTTTATTGACTGTGCCAAAGCCTTTGACTGTGTGGATCACAATAAACTGTGGAAAATTCTGAAAGAGATGGGAATACCAGACCACCTGATCTGCCTCTGGAGAAATTTGTATGCAGGTCAGGAAGCAAAAGTTAGAACTGGACATGGAACAACAGACTGGTTCCAAATAGGAAAAGGAGTTCGTCAAGGCTATATATTGTCACCCTGTTTATTTAACTTATATGCAGAATACATCATGAGAAACGCTGCACTGGAAGAAACACAAGTTGGAATCAAGATTGCTGGGAGAAATATCAATAACCTCAGATATGCAGATGACACCACCCTTATGGCAGAAAGTGAAGAGGAACTAAAAAGCCTCTTGATGAAAGTGAAAGTGGAGAGTGAAAAAGTTGGCTTAAAGCTCAACATTCAGAAAACGAAGATCATGGCATCCTGTCCCATCACTTCATGGGAAATAGATGGGGAAACAGTGGAAACAATGTTAGACTTTATTTTTTTGGGCTCCAAAATCACTGCAGATGGTGACTGCAGCCATGAATTTAGGAGACGCTTACTCCTTGGAAGGAAAGTTATGACCAACCTAGATAGCATATTCAAAAGCAGAGACATTACTTTACCAACAAAGGTTCGCCTAGTCAAGGCTATGGTCTTTCCTGTGGTCATGTATGGATGTGAGAGCTGGACTGTGAAGAAGGCTGAGCGCCGAAGAATTGATGCTTTTGAAGTGTGGTGTTGGAGAAGACTCTTGAGAGTCCCTTGGACTGCAAGGAAATCCAACCAGTCCATTCTGAAGGATATCAGTCCTGGGATTTCTTTGGAAGGAATGATGCTAAAGCTGAAACTCCAATACTTTGGCCACCTCATACCAAGAGTTGACTCATTGGAGAAGACTCTGATGCTGGGAAGGATTGAGGGCAAGAGGAGAAGGGGACGACAGAGGATGAGATGGCTGGATGGCATCACTGACTCAATGGATGTGAGTCTGAGTGACCTCCGGGAGTTGGTGATGGACAGGGAGGCCTGGCGTGCTGCGATTCATGGGGTCACAAGGAGTCGGACACGACTGAGCGACTGATCTGATCTGATCTGATCTGATAATAAAACTTGAAATCATAAGTACAGTACCTTCATGAGTAGTTCTAGTAAACTACTGAACCTGAGGGGACTGTGGGAACCTGAAAATTTGTAGCCAATTGGTCAGAACTTTGGGTGGCTGGGAACTCTTGAACTCATGTCTGGCATCTGTAGTGAGGTCACTCATGTTGGGGACTGCACCCTTCAACTTGTGGAGTCTGTTAACTAGAGATGGTTAGCAGCAGTATTGCAAAATACACCATGTTCAAGTAGGGTTTATTCTAGGAATGCAAGAAGTTTAAGATTCAAAAAACTCAATGTAATTAACCATATTAACAGAATAAAAAAGCAAACCCACAGTATAATCTTAATAGATGAAGAGAAAGCATTTGACAAGATTCATACATCCACTCATGATAAGAACTTTCAGCAAATTAGGAAAGAAAGGAATTTCCTCACCTTGTTAAAAGGCATCTACAAAAAAACTACAGTTATACTCCGTGGTGGAAGAATACATGTTTTCCCATTATCAGAAGCAAGGCAAGGATGTTCCCTCTCATCAGCTTCTATTCAATACTAGAAGTCCTAGCCAATGAAATAAGGCAAGAAAAATAAACATCACATAGAATGGCAAGGAAGAAGTAAAAACAGCTTTATTGTGCTATTCTGTCACTTCAGTCATGTACAACTCTTTGTGACTGTATGGACTGTAGCCCTTCAGGCTCTTCTATCCATGGGATTCTCCATGGAAGAATACTGGAGTAAACAACATTAATATAGTGTATATTTAGAAAATTCTAAGGAATATGCAAATTACTAGAAATAATACGTGAGTTCAGCAAAGTCAGTTTATAAAGGCCATATACCAAATTCAATTGTTATTTACAACAGCATCAAAGGATGTTAACTACTGTAACAAATATTAACTCAACAAAATATGTGCATTATCCATACTATAAAAAAACTACAAAATACTGTTGAATTAAAAAAAAAAACACCCTAAATAACTGAATAAATGGGGAGATATATACCATGTCCACACAACAAAAGATTCTATGTGTTCAGATGTGTCAAGTCCCCCCAAATTAATCTATCAATTCAATGCAATCTCAATCAAAACTCCAGTAGGCTTTGTTGTAGAAACTGAAAAGCAGATCTGATAATATATGTGAAAGTGGAAAAGACCTACAATAGTAAAAGGAACTTTTGAAAAAGAAGAACCAATTTGGAAGACTTACACTACCTTATTTCATGACTTATTAGAAAGACTACAGCAATTAAGATAGTGTGGTATTGTAGTAAATATAAATATTTAGATCAATGGGACAGAATAGAGAGTCCAGAAATAGATTCACATATATGTGGTCAATTCATTTTTTATGAAGATGCCAAGGCAATTAAATGTAGAAATGCCTTTCCAATAAATGATACCGAAACAACTGGATGGCCATTTGCCGAAAAATGAACTTCAACTCTTACCTTACACCTTCTATAAAAATTTAACTCTAAATTAATCTTAGATCTAAATGTAATACTAATATTATAAAACTGTTAGAATAAAAACATTAAAAGAAAAGTGTTATGATCTTGAATTATGCAAAGATTTCTTAGGCCATAACAAGCACGTACTTTAGAAGATAAACATGTAAACTGAACTTCATCAAAAAATACAACTTTTGTTTTTCAAAAGACACTATTAAGAAAATGACAAAGGCAAACCACTGAGGAGAAAACATACGCAAGCCACATATGTAATAGAGAACTTGTATCCAGAATTTACAAAGAAATCTTACAACTTAATAAGAAAACAAACGACTCAATAAAATAAAAAGCAAAGATATGAACAGATACCGCACCAAAGATATATCAGTGGCAAATAAACACATAACAAAATGTTCAAAATTACTAGGAAAGTGCAAAGTAAAACAGTGAGATACTATGACACACCTACTAGAATGGCTAAAATTTAAAAGACTGACAATACCAAGTACTATCCAGGATTTGGAGTTACTGGAAGCACCCTATACTGCTAGTTAGAATGGAACATGGTCCAGCCACTTTGGAGAAAAGTTTGGAAGTTTCTTTATAAAGTTACATACACAGTTACTATGAAAGAGATGGGAATACCAGACCACCTGATCTGCCTCTGGAGAAATTTGTATGCAGGTCAGGAAGCAACAGTTAGAACTGGACATGGAACAACAGACTGGTTCCAAATAGGAAAAGGAGTAGGTCAAGGCTGTATATTGTCACCCTGTTTATTTAACTTACATGCAGAGTACATCATGAGAAACGCTGCACTGGAAGAAACAGAAGTTGGAATCAAGATTGCTGGGAGAAATATCAATAACCTCAGATATGCAGATGACACCACCCTTATGGCAGAAAGTGAAGAGGAACTAAAAGCCTCTTGATGAAAGTGAAAGAGGGGAGTGAAAATGTTGGCTTAAAGCTCAACATTCAGAAAACGAAGATCATGGGATCTGGTCCCATCACTACATGGGAAATAGATGGGGAAACAGTGGAAACAGTGTCAGACTTTATTTTTCTGGGCTCCAAAATCACTGCAGATGGTGACTTCAGCCATGAAATTAAAAGATGCTTACTCCTTGGAAGGAAAGTTATGACCAACCTAGATAGCATATTCAAAAGCAGAGACATCACTTTGCCAACAAAGGTTCGCCTAGTCAAGGCTATGGTCTTTCCTGTGGTCATGTATGGATGTGAGAGTTGGACTGTGAAGAAGGCTGAGCACCGAAGAATTGATGCTTTTGAACTGTGGTGTTGGAGAAGACTCTTGAGAGAGTCCCTTGGACTGCAAGGAGATCCAAGCAGTCCATTCTGAAGGAGATCAGCCCTGGGATTTCTTTGGAAGGAATGATGCTAAAGCTGAAACTCCAGTATTTTGGCCACCTCATGCGAAGAGTTGACTCATTGGAGAAGACTCTGATGCTGGGAGGGATTGGGGGCAGGAGGAGAAGGGGACGACAGATGAGATGGCTGGATGGCATCACTGACTCAATGGATGTGAGTCTGAGTGACCTCCGGGAGTTGGTGATGGACAGGGAGGCCTGGCGTGCTGCGATTCATGGGGTCGCAAAGAGTCGGACACGACTGAGTGACTGATCTGATCTGATGAGACCCAGAATTTTAGGTAGCTAAGAAAAATGAAAACACATTTCCATAGAAAGATGTGTTCATAAATGTATACAGCATCTTTTCTTATGGTAGCTAAAAACTATACACAATCTAATGTCTGCTGCTGCTGCTGTGAAGTCGCATCAGTTGTGTCCAACTCTGTACGATCCCATAGATGGTAGCCCACCAGGATACCCTGTCCCTGGGATTCTCCAGGCAGGAGTACTGGGATGGGGTGCCATTTCCTTCTCCAATGCATGAAAGTGAAAAGTGAAAGTGAAGTTGCTCAGTCGTGTCCGACTCTTCGAGAACTCATGGACTACAACCTACCAGGCTCCTCCATCCATGGGATTTTCCAGGCAAGAGTACTGGAGTGGGGTGCCATTGCTTTCTCCACCTAATGTCTATCAACTGGTAAATGATCAAACTGTGGTAGATTCATACAACAGACTCAGCAATATAAAGGACTTAACTATTGAGTCACAGGACAATATGAATGAATTTCAGACAATATTACACCAAGTGAAAGAAGTCAGACACAAAAATAGTATATATATGATTCCACTTATACGAAATTCTAGAAATAGAAAAACTATAGTGACAGAAAACAGATGAGAAAGTGGAGATAGGAAACTGACGATAGGACCATGAGATAATAATGCCTGAGGTGATAATTAAAAAAAAAGTTCTGTATCATAATTGTCTTGGGGGTTGTATGACTTTATACACATCAAGTCACTGAATCATAACCTAAAAATTGAGCAATTTTATTGTATAGAAATTACACTGCAACAAAACATTTTTTTAAAGTTATAAATCTCATCCTGCAATTGGGCAATACTCTAATCTACCGCAAAGTAGTCAAGAATGAGACTAAGACATCATTTCCTTATTCTAGAAAACTAATAATAAAAATTACTAGAAAATGCATATTTTTAAAACATAAATGATTTGGAGACTATCTGGACTTTTCATCTAGTTAATTTTTTTTTTAATTTCTGGCATATGATTAATCTGCTGTCAGTCAAGAGTACAAACAGTCAAATCTTCATCTTCACAACAGGAAGTCAACAGATAACAAACAGGATAAATTTATAACTTAGAAATATGAAAGCAAACAGCAGAAGAAATTTAAATTATTGGAAGTGGCAGCCTCTAGGAAGCAAAAATTGGATGAGGAGAGATGAGGCAGAGGAATGTTATTTTTCTTTATAATCCAATTAGTATTAACTATATATATATTCTTTTTTAAATATTAAAAATAAATGTAAAATAAAAGATAACAGCTCTCTATTCTTAGTGCCAGAAATTAAGATGCATCTAATATATACTAAAGTTATACAATATTTGTGGAATAATCATTTCTTAGGTTAAAAAAAGCAATAATGGAAACCACAGAGGATTGTGAAGATTAAAAATAATGCTCTTAAATGTACTGTCAAAAGTTCAAACAAGACACTTAAAAAGACAAATCACCAATCATCTAGACTGCTTCCACATTCTAAAAATCCTTAAAAATGGAAAAAATATCAGTGGTTTCCTAAATCATTTGACTTCCAAATTGTAGTTCAGTATTTTAGGAAGGACTCAGGCATGAAATAAACATTTGATAGATACTTGTTGAAGGAAAAAAAGCCAAGTGGTACCATAATTAATAGCACTACTCAAAACAGAAAGCCCATAGATTCTAATTTCCATTGTTAATATACTCCATTCTTTGCTATAGTACTAGAAGCAAACATAGATGTAATACGTGTAGCTATTTCAAAGAACCTTACTGTCTAAAGGAAATATATCACATAAAAAAAGTGATTCTCAAAGGGAGTAAGGGAGGAGAGGTTGGCAGGAGAGCTGAATTCTTGCTCTGGTTGCAGTAGGAGAGTGGAGGTGACACTCCCCACTCCTTACTGGTTTATTTCAAGTTTTAAAGGAATCACTCCTGTGGAGATCACTTTGGAATGTATGCGTGCCTGTGTGCTCAGTCGCATCCAACTCTTTGTGACCCCATGGACTGTAGCCTGCCAGGCTTCTCTGTCCATGGAATTTTCCAGGCAAGAATGCTGGAGTGCGCTGCCATTTCCTACCCTAGAGGATCTTACTGACCCAAGGACTGAACTCCTGCATCTCCTTCATTAACAGGGGGATTCTTTACCACTGTGCCAACTGGGGAGCTCTTTGTAATGCACGGAAATAATAAATCACTATTTTGTACACTAGGAACTAATACAGTATTGTTAGTCAATTATACTTCAAAAAACAATCAAGCTCATAGAAAAGGAGATCTTATTTGTGGATACCAGAGGCCAGTGGTGAGGGGAGGGATAATTGGATGAAGGTAGTCAAAGGTATAAATGTTCAGTTAGAAGGTAAGTATCATGGAGGTGATGTACAACATACATGAAAGTTGTTAAGACAGTAAATTCTAAGAGTTCTCACCACCAGAAAACAAAAATTTTTTTCTGTTTCATTTTGTATCTATATGAGATGAATGTTGCCTAAACTTACTGTGATAATTACTTCATGATGTATATAAGTCAAATTATTAAGTTGTACACCTTAAATCTATATAGTGCTATATGTCAATCATATCTCAATAAACCTGGAAGAAATAAAAAAGGAATCATTGCTTAATATTCATTCATCCATTCCATCGTTAGTTCTTCTTAGCATCTGTCATATGTTCAAGATCCTTTACTATTTTACTGCAATAAATAGGACAGGTAAAGAGGAGAGTGAAAAAGTTGGCTTAAAGCTCAACATTCAGAAAATTAAGATCATGGCATCTGATCCCATCACTTCATGCAAATAGATGGGGAAACAGTGTCAGACCTTATTTTTGGGGGCTCCAAAATCACTGCAGATGGTGATTGCAGCCATGAAATTAAAAGACGTTTACTCCTTGGAAGGAAAGTTATGACCAACCTAGATAGCATATTCAAAAGCAGAGCCATTACTTTGCCAACAAAGGTCCTTCTAGTCAAGGCTATGGTTTTTCCAGTGGTCATGTATGGATGTGAGAGTTGGACTGTGAAGAAGGCTGAGCACCGAAGAATTGATGCTTTTCAAGTGTGGTGTTGGAGAAGACTCTTGAGAGTCCCTTGGACTGCAAGGAGATCCAACCAGTCCACTCTAAAGGAGATCAGCCCTGGGTGTTCATTGGAAGGACTGATGCTGAAGCTGAAACTCCAATACTTTGGCCACCTCATACCAAGAGTTGACTCATTGGAAAAGACCCTGATGCGGGGACGGATTGGGGGCAGGAGGAGAAGGGGACGACAGAGGATGAGATGGCTGGATGGCATCACCGACTCGATGGACATGAGTTTGAGTGAACTCCGGGAGTTGGTGATGGACAGGGATGCCTGGGGTCGCAAAGAGTCGGACACGACTGCACGACTGAACTGAACTGAATCTTTTTTTCAAGTTTTACTGATACATATTATAAAATTCATGCATTTTTAAGTGTTTTTGTAAAAAATCCAGTGAGTTTTTGTAAACTTACATATTTGTGTAACCATTACCACAGTCCACTTTTAGAACACTTTTATCACCCCCAAAATGCCCTAATGTCCCTTTGCAATCTCCATTCCCACCCCTCACCTACCACTATTCTGTTTCCTGTCTCTATAGTTCTGCCTTACAAATACAAATTTCATATAATGGAGTAATGCAAATATGTACTCATATATCTGACTTTGTTCACATACTTTTTTTGTGTTTCATCTATTTTTTCATACGTATGAGCACTTTATTACTGGGTAGTATTCCACTGTATAATGTACTATATTTTGTTTATCCACTCACTAGCTGATGGACATTTCAACTGTTTCCAACTTTTGCTGACTATGAATTAATGCCATGACCATGCATGTTCAAGTCTTCCTGTGGACTCCTGGAGAATAAGAGATCTTCATCTTACAGGACAGTTACCTTACACTTGTTACACTTTACCATTAACATCCAAGTTATCTTCACATTTGTAAAATGGCCAACAATATGAAGCACATAACAATACTTAATAAATATTAAATTCCTACTGATATTTAAAATGTTTGTTAAAAGAATAAAATAAACAGGTTTCTCAGCTATTTCTGATAATATGGGTCTTAAAATGTTAAAAAAAAAACACACATAATTTTGTCTCCAATGAGTATATCCGTTACAAATAAACTGACAATGAGAATAAAGCTATTAAACATCCCTAGTTTAATAGCCCATGCCATTGCCTAAGTTTTTCTAAAAGTCTTCTCAAAATTATGTCAACATTTGGTTTAAACGTTACCTTCAAGTCTATATGGAGAAGGCAATGGCACCCCACTCCAGTACTTCTGCCTGGAAAATCCTACGGACAGAGGAGCCTGGTAGGCTGTAGTCCATGGGGTCGCTGAGGGTCGGACACGGCTGAGCGACTTCACTTTCACTTTTTACTTTCATGCATTGGAGAAGGCAGTGGCAACCCACTCCAGTGTTCTTGCCTGGAGAATCCCAGGGACGGGGGAGCCTGGTGGGCTGCTGTCTATGGGGTCACACAGAGTTGGACACGACTGAAGTGACTTAGCAGCAGCAGCAAGCAAGTCTATATAATCATGCTCAAAGTATCCAGTCATTCATTTACTTAGTATTTATTGAGTACCTACACTGGAAATATAAGTACTCTAAAATATCAGTCTCTTCTCTCATGTAGCTCACATTCCATCATCTATTTTTTTTTTTATTAAGAAAATTGCACCTATACACCATACCTGGG
This sequence comes from Tragelaphus eurycerus, assembly GCA_935064755.1. NCBI lineage: Eukaryota > Metazoa > Chordata > Mammalia > Artiodactyla > Bovidae > Tragelaphus > Tragelaphus eurycerus. The sequence goes on from CAKXYN010000062.1 coordinate 12,372,812, forward strand.
GCATTATATACTTACAATGTTAGATAACTACCATGTAACTCTTTTAAACCACACACATATGCATGGCTGTCCTTTTGCTGTCCACCTGAAATTATCACAGCATTGTTAATTGGCCATATTTCAATATAAAATAAAAGTTTTTAAAAAGTGTTTAAATTCTATACAAATAAATCATTCTGTTTTTTTAAACACTCAGTGGACTAAATACAGTGTTTGGTAAATTCCACTAAAATACAGACTGAGCTTTAGGTAAACACTCTCCCTCCTTGCCCAATAAACAATGATTCTATAGAAAAATGAAATTCAAAAACTTCTTTTTGACATATAGCGCTATTTACAGGAATGTAACCTGCCTTCCAAAGGACAACTGAATGGGTAACATGTTAAAATGATGAAATGAAGTACACCAAACCTTTGGAGCCAGGCCTAGAAATCTACATTTTAAATTGTAACTTACATGCATTTACTGTTACCAACAAAGACTATAAAAATCAATCCAACAGACTAAGTATTAATGACAGTATATTATCTAGAGTTTTGTGAAGACTGAAGATCACTTACTCTGTTATTCACATAGAAGACATAGGATTATGGTGATCAAAATTAAAAACCTAAAAATTTACTTCTTCTAATACCAAGGCAAACTTACCACATTTTACTCTCCAGTCTCTTTTATTACATAAAAGGAAAAGTTCCTTTAAGTTCCTCAAAGAGAATCCTAAATTGCCCCTAATTAATCAAAATGAGAGTAAAGGAAAATCAGTTGCTTTATCAAAATATATGACTGACTAAAGACTAAAATTATGTTCTTCTATAATTTAAAAATGCTCATTTCAAATGGCTTCAAATCTCTCATTATGTGGCCCCCACAAATAGTGTTTACATAGTGTTCTCAAAGACTATCAAAAGTATTTCCCATGATAAACAAAGACAAGGAAATAAATACCACGTGGAAATTCTTTTATACAATGTCATAAAACTAAATAAAAACAAAATCCGTTAACACTTTTCCCTGAAATGTATGCAGTAACGTTAATAACAAAATTGTCTACTAAATCAAATAATTTCTCTTATAAAACATTCATTCAGTTCAGTTCAGTCACTCAGTCGTGTCCAACGCTTTGCAAACCCATGAATTGCAGCACGCCAGGCATCCCTGTCCATCACCAACTCCCGGAGTTCACTCAAACTCACGTCCATTGGAGTCAGTGATGCCATCCAGCCATCTCATCCTCTGTCGTCCCCTTCTCCTCCTGCCCCCAATCCATCCCCACATCAGAGTCTTTTCCAATGAGTCAACTCTTGTATGAGGCGGCCAAAGTATTGGAGTTTCAGCTTCAGCATCAGTCCTTCCAATGAACACCCAGGACTGATCTCCTTTAGAATGGACTGGTTGGATCTCCTTGCAGTCCAAGGGACTCTCAAGAGTCTTCTCCAATACCACACTTCAAAAGCATCAATTCTTCAGCGCTCAGCCTTCTTCACAGTCCAACTCTCACATCCATACATGACCACTGGAAAAACCACAGCCTTGACTAGAAGGACATTTGTTGGCAAAGTAATGGCTCTGCTTTTGAATATGCTTTCTAGGTTGGTCATAACTTTCCTTCCAAGGAGTAAGCGTCTTTTAATTTCATGGCTGCAATCACCATCTGCAGTGATTTTGGAACCCAGAAAAATAAAGTCTGACACTGTTTCCACTGTTTCCCCATCTATTTGCCATGAAGTGATGGGACCAGATGCCATGATCTTCGTTTTCTGAATGTTGAGCTTTAAGCCAACTTTTTCACTCTCCTTTCACTTTCATCAAGAGGCTTTTTAGTTCCTCTTCACTTTCTGCCATAAGGGTGGTGTCATCTGCACCCTGAAGTTATATGATATTTGTCCTGGCAATCTTGATTACAGCTCGTGCTTCTTCCAGCCCAGTGTTTCTCATGATGTACTGTGCATATAAGTTAAATAAGCAGGGTGACAATATACAGCCTTGACGAACTCATTTTCCTATTTGGAACCAGTCTGTTCCATGTCCAGCTCTAACTCTTGCTTCCTGACCTGCATACAGGTTTCTCAAGAGGCAGGTCAAGTGGTCTGGTATTCCCATCTCTTTCAGAATTTTCCACAGTTTACTATGATTCACACAGTCAAAGGCTTTGGCATAGTCAATAAAGCAGATGTTTTTCTGGAACTCTCTTGCTTTTTCAATGATCCAGTGGATGTTGGCAATTTGATCTCTGGCTCCTCTGCCTTTTCTAAAACCAGCTTGAACATCTGAAAGTTCACAGTTCATGTATTGCTGAAGCCTGGCTTGGAGAATTTTGAGCATTACTTTACTAGCGTGTGAGATGAGTGCAGTTGTGCAGTAATTTGAGCATTCTTTGGCATTGCCTTTGAGATTAGAATGAAAACTGACCTTTTCCAGTCCTGTGGCCACTGCTGAGTTTTCCAAATTTGCTGGCATATTGAGTGCAGCACTTTCACAGCATCATCTTTCAGGATTTGAAATAGCTCAACCGGAATTCCATCACTTCCACTAGCTTTGTTCATAGTGATGCTTTCTAAGGCCCACTTGACTTCCCATTCCAGGATGTCTGGCTCTAGGTCAGTGATCACACCATCATGATTATCTGGGTCATGAAGATATTTTTTGTACAGTTCTTCTGTGTATTCTTGCCATCTCTTCTTAATATCTTCTGCTTCTGTTAGGTCCATACCATTTCTGTCCTTTATCGAGCCCATCTTTGCATGAAATGTTCCCTTGGTATCTCTAATTTTCTTGAAGACAAAACGTAAGAAATTTCACCATAACACTATGTTATGGAATCCCTATATCTCCTTGAATGCATGTTAAGTTTAATCAATGAACAAGTATATACTGTGAATCTATAGCATTTTCACAGTAACCTACTGTAACCTATTGTAAAAAACTAAACAACAAGCGCACTCTCAGAATGGAACTTGTTCATATGCAGGAGACTTCCTATAGGAGAGAAGTCTGCAACTCAGAAAAGGGCCCTCATCTGGCCATACTGCTACCTTGATCTTGTACCTCTAGCCTCCAAAACTGTGAGAAATAAATTTCTGTGTTCACAAGCAAAAAAAAAAAAAAAAAACTGTAAACAAATTTAAGCTATTTACTTATTCTCTGCACCAGCATCTGACATAAATAAAAACTGCCCTGTCTGTAACATCTTACTGACTTGTATTATTTATCATTTTTACTGTATACACTGTCTTTCCAAATATATCACAAACATGCATAACAACAATTCTATGTATAAGTTCAATAAATTTGGTTACAAATTACTTTAAGGGAACTGTTTCAATAGCTAGCAAATAAGGAAGCAAATTGCAAAGGGTAAAAAAGAGCTCTGGTGGGAAAGCATTAAAGCAGGAGATACAGACCACACACTTCAGGCATTTCCCAGAGCAGACAAGGAGAACACTAAAACACATAAAATTCAGGTTGTAGTCACCGAGTCTTAGTTTTTAGGCAGATTATCACTGAGGACTGTTTGCTGATTCCAGAGAAACAAATCCCAGGGATTTCACTCATCTTCTAGTTGTACCTATAAAAGTTACTTTGCCCATTAGTCCAGGTTCCTTATTAATAAATAAAGAAATAAATTCCACTTTACCTCACAGAAGTGTTCTGAAATTCAAAAGAAATAATAATGTACATTAAAGGAATCTGTACACAACTAGTATGTTAAATGCAAAGTGTTACTGTTACTATTATTGAAAATGGATTCCACCCTTTGATCCAGCAATTCTACTTCTTCAGGTCTATCCTAAGGATCTAGGTGGACAAATGCACGAAAGTATCTATATAAAGATGTTCACAGTAGTCCTGTATGGAATGAAAAATTAACATGTTAAATGTCATTAACAGATAATTGGCTTAACAAATTATGGTACACACATGAAGTAGAGTATTATGCTGTAATCAAAAATGATTTAATAGACATGTATGAACTTGAAAAAATGTTCAGGATAAGCAAAAGCAGGATTGCAAAGGTTCACAATCCCAAGATGCCTTCTTTCATCTTTCAAACTTGATCAGGTCCTCTGTTATGACCTTCATAGGATCCTCCAGCTTTCTTCTATTAAGCTCATCATAATTTAAAATAATATATTTATATGTTTACTTGATAACATGTGTTAAATGATAATGAAGAAGGTATATTAATATATATGTACATACAGATACATACATACACACACAGATGGAGGAGGGAAAAAGTCTGCCAGTATTTTAAAATGTCAGAAGCCGAAATGAAAATAAAAATATACAAGCTTAAATTACATTAGCACTACCGAACAGAAATGGGATCTGAATATGTATTTTGTCAAAACCACACCACAAAACCTCTTTGATTAGATTAGTATTTGGGAAACTGTCTTCACTTAAGGAAAAACAAAGAATCATGCTACAATATATCCAAAAGGAGGCAATGCTGTTTCATTTGTAAAGAGAAATCCAGAAGAGAAACCTTTCTTCAGGCCAAAAGTCCTGCCTGGTTAGAATTATGCATATACTGCTTAAAATCAGGCTTGATAATAAACTCAGTCACTTAGAGCTATAAGGCTTGGATAAATCACTTAACCATCCCTAGTATGAGTTTTAACCATAAAATATATGATAATATCTTACCTTCATAAGGCAAAGAGCTATACCAGATGAAATCCAGAACTCCCTTTCTGTGATTTGTGATCTTTTATACTTTAGCATCAAATGACTATTCTTAAAAAAGCCTTTTATCAAATAAGAACAGCAGTTGTTCCACCAACTTACAAGCCATGATCATGAAAGTCTCCTTCAATTATACTTCTACAGGGGGATATGTTTTTTAGAAATCCAGCAACCAGAAACTTATGCTTCAATACGTCTGAGTTTGTTAAAGTATATAAATAATTCTTCAGAAGTTTTCATTTAAACTTGGTTTTAGTGGAAGACAAAATATCACAGAACACATCAGATCACATCATTCAACATATAGGAAGTACTTGAAGGACAATACTAATCTCATTAAGAGTTTAACTACTCTACTAATTTCTACTTTTGGCCTTGAAACTGAGAGTTCTCTATTGGACAAAGATCTGGTTCTTTAAGACTGAATAACTGAAAAATAAAGACTAGTAATAAATTTCTCAAAAATAAAAATAAGGCTTCATTCAATTATCCTGTGAACAAATAGATGCATGTCTAAGAATAAAAATAGAAGATATATGTCAAACTACTTCCACTAGAAAAAAAATCCTCTACAACTATTCTAGAAAAAGAATTCACCCTACTCCTGCAAAACAAAAACCCTAAAAATCCATGAAGATGACAGACAAAAAGGATACAAAGCTGAAAATGTAACAATACATCATTCCCTCAAAAATAAGGCTAAAACATTTCATGATTTTGTAGTTTAAAAAGGTTAAACTAAAGTCTTAAAAGCAAAAGGAAAGTTGTTTTGTTTTTTATGTCCTCAATCTTAGCAGATAGTACTGAAATACTGCGCTGTTAAATGATTCTTTAGTATCCAAAGAATACTAAAGAAATAACTTGAAATTCAATAATAAACTGGTAAAGGTATACCTCGGAGATACCGTGGGTTTGGTTCCAGACCACTGCAATAAAGTCACTCACAATTTTTTTGGTTTCTCAGTACACATAAAACTTAAGTTTACACTACATTATAGTCTATTAAATGTGTGACAGTATTATGTCTAAAAAAACCAATGTGCATACCTTAATTCAAGAATATTCTATTATTTAAAAATGCTTACCATTGCCTGACAATGCAGGGTTGCCACAAACCTTCAATTTGTTTAAAACAAAACAAAACAAAACACAGTATTTGTGATGAACAACAGAGAAGTACAATAAAACAAGGTATGCCTGTATTTTCTACTTTGTAGATCACCTTAAGATAAAGAAAATTACTGTATGTGTGTCACAATCTCATACCAGTATTTACTGCCAATATTTGACAGATTTCTGGTTCTTTGCAAGGGCAAGTTTTGGTATCATTTTATTCTCACGACACAGGATGATAACAGTATTCTTTAATATTAATTGTATTTTATACGTGTATTTTATACATAGAGTATAATATTAATTGTAGTATTTTATACGTGTAGTCTAATATATGTGTTTAAAAGAACTGGCAGGTTGAAGATTTTTATTCTTCAAATACTGTACATTGTTTTCCTTTCCAAATGTATTGTCAGTAATATCCTTCCAAATACAAAGCAATCAGAGTTCGCCAAAGCAGAAGTTGCACGTTCTTATATTATTTCTATGCAGAGTCTAACATAATACTTGGCACAAAAGAAAAACTCAGTTCCAATTCCAGATCGTCTATTTGGAGTTTGAAAAATCTTCCATTCTTCAAAAACCTACTGTTTAAAGAGCACTGTGATAGTTACTGGGGATAAATCTTTAAGCAGGAGAGATTCAATCCTTGCTTCCATGGGGTTTTTAGTCCAATAAATGAGACATGAATTTAACAATCATATATTTCCTACAAACTGTGATAAACACTGAAGGAAAAGTATGGATGCCATGAGGTATGTGACCACCTGATCCACTTTGGCAGATGAGAAAATGCTTTCCTGAAGAAGTTATTACTGAGCTGAGGCAAGCATGTAATTAGCGATAACTTGGCAAAAGGGGAAGAAAAACAATTCTCAGAAGAGAACAGAGTATGTGCAAAGACCCTGAGGTAGGGGAAACGTGATGTATTAAAGGAACTGAAGGAAGGCTAGCCAATATAATTCATCAGAACTGCATTTGGGATGAGACTGGTTACAGGGATACCAATTAGGAGGGTCACAAGAGCTGTTCAGGTAGAAGTAATTGTATCTTGGATTAGGATAGTAGTAACGAAGCTAAGAGAAAAGGCAGGTTCAAGAGATATTTAGGAGAAAATTGGTGTTACACCGAAGCCATGTCGGTGTAACACCAATTACCCAGAGCTGGTTAGTAGTTTTAGTTATTAGAGCTGTGTTAGTAGAGTTTTAAAGATGAGCGATCTTGGTATTTTTCAGTTGTTAAACCAAACAGTAAAGAAGCTGGCAATTTATCTGATACTGCTCAATAAGCCAGAGAGCAATTGCTGCCAGTTCTCTAATAGCAGTAACACCTTAGCAAGGGTGATTTTTAGGAAGTATGCCAGAAGGCCATGAACCAAGACTACAGTAAAGTCAACCATGAATTTTTTAAAAAATTATGTACTATATATCCCATGCCCTAATTGTCAAAAGGATCCCAAATGATGAAATTAAATTTTCATGGTACATTCTTTTAATGTCACATTGTATCACTCATTTTCTCTCCTTTGTACTTCTATGAAATCAAGGTTTCAAGACGGGAGAAAGAAAGAACAGGAATTTATAATATTATGAGTCAACTCTCAGCAAAAATTTATAAAGTAACATTTTATATCAGGAATATCATATTATACCTGAGAATATTAGGGGGAAGTCAATCAACATTGTATCTTAAGTATGCTACAATGTCAGGGAAACAAATGTTACTTTATGACATACCTTCAAGATGGTTAATAGAACAGCAACTTCCATATAGGTACATAGGGAAATAGGATACATAGGGATAGGAAAATAAGACACATACATTTATCAACTCTATTCCTTTCCTTGTTTCAGATGACTAACATATTAAAAATTTTACCAGTTTTATTTGTTAAAATCTTCATTAAATGTAGTAATAACAGGGAGTCTATAGTGTTCCCTTACAAATGAAACAATGCCATTATCTCCCCAATACCCTAGTACTAGAATTTGATCCTTTGCTCCCTACTCTATGAAGCAGAAATCTTAAAAGGTAAAGAGAAATCATTTATAGTGTTCCCCTTTAACATACTATGCTATGCTATGCTATGCTATGCTAAGTCACTTCAGTCGTGTCCGACTCTGTGTGACCCCATAGACGGCAGCCCACCAGGCTCCCCCATCCCTGGGATTCTCCAGGCAAGAACACTGGAGTGGGTTGCCATTTCCTTCTCCAATGCGTGAAAGTGAAAAGAGAAAGTGAAGTCGCTCAGTCGTGTCCGACTCTTAGCGACCCCATGGATTGCAGCCTACCAGGCTCCTCCGTCCATGGGATTTTCCAGGCAAGAGTACTGGAGTGGGGTGCCATTGCCTTCTCCCTTTAAGCTGCTGCTGCTGCTGCAAAGTCACTTCAGTCGTGTCCGACTCTGTACGACCCCCATAGACGGCAGCCCACTAGGCTCCGCAGTCCCTGGGATTCTCCAGGGAAGAGTACTGGAGTGGGGTACCATTGCCTTCTCCCTCTCATCTAAAGGCTTCACCCTAAATCCCACATATGGGTAGACCTTTAGATAATACATCCTAAAGTCTTTTTTTCTTTCTTACTATTTATATTTCCATGAAAAATTACTTAGTCTTAGGTGGTCCAATGTACACGTAATTATTTTCTCTTGAGTACGACTAAGAATAAAGTGGCATACTTGTAGTCTTATAAATTTTCGGACATGCTGTGCTAAAATACACAGTAATTAGCAATGTGGTCTGACACACAATAGTAGACTCCTAAAAAGAACACTCAGAAAAGGCCATGGCACCCCACTCCAGTACTCTTCCCTGGAAAATCCCATGGGCAGAGGAGCCTGGTGGGCTGCGGTCCATGGGGTCGCTGAGAGTCGGACACGACTGAGCGACTTCACTTTCACACATTGGAGAAGGAAACAGCAACCCACTCCAGTGTTCTTGCCTAGAGAATCTCAGGGACAAGGGAGCCTGGTGGGCTGCCATCTATGGGGTCGCTGACAGTCGGACACGACTGAGCGACTTTGCTTGCACTTTTCACTTTCATGCACTGGAGAAGGAAATGGCAACCCACTCCAGTGTTCTTGCCTGGAGAATCTCAGGGACAAGGGAGCCTGGTGGGCTGCCGTCTATGGGGTCGCACAGAGTTGGACACGACTGAAGTGACTTAGCAGTAGCAGTAGCAGTAGCAAAAAGAACACTAGCATGAAAGAGAAATTCCAAGCTAAGCAAAGTGTAAGTCAACAGATGACAAACACATTAATGACCTGTAACATAACTGGTAAAATCTAGAAATAGACATCTAATTTATACCTTTGTAATTCTTGAGTTGTCAGTAAAAATGTGACATCTGCAATGATGGGATGGTGTACTAAATAACCAATATAGTAACTGATCTCTAAAACTGTCAATAAATCAGTGTCACAGAACTTCAGGGGAAGGAGAGACCTTGGTGAGCATGTAGTTAATCCCCTCAAACTATGACAACAGTTAAGGACAGAGAAAAAAATGTAATGAGATCATATACTTGATTTCTAGAAAGTAGGAAACAATATATACTCATACCATGGCAGAACCCAGGCTTGATTTCCTATCTAGTACTCTTCCCATGCCTCAAAGTAAAAAAAGAAAATTTTTAGTCTATGCATGGATTGGAAAACTCATAAACTCCTGAATATAGGTTTTAATTGCTGATACCTTAACCAGAGAAACTGTGAAGGGCAAGAAAATTTATAAGTAATTCTTGTTTAATGCTGCCTATTTTGTTTAATATGCCTATATATTTTCATCCTAAACCTGCCAAATCACAACAAACACTGAAGACCCACGCATAAACATAAATACAGTATAATACACTTATGGCTAAATAATTTTATACTGTTAAAAATTATTTAAAATGTACAGAATAGTCTTGGTGAAGAAAAGAAGCCAAAAAAGGAGACACAGATTTAAAGACATTAGTGACTTGCCACAGTAATGTTAGAAAGGCAGAGTGGAAAGATCCAACGTTCTGAGCACTGTTATCTACAAGAGCCTCAGGTTTTCTACATCAATGATTAAGAGCCCCTACTCCTGCTCCCTCCCAACCCACATCTTCAAGTGCTACCCAACTTCCTGTCTGGAGTTCTCCAAAGTCTCCCAGCTAACTTAGTTACTCAGAGAATACTCTGTGCCCCTGCAAAATGAACGCTTACATTCTCTAGAAAAAACTTTGGAAAAAACATTTAAATCCTTTCATCATGGAAAAGGCAAGCACCAGCTGGTTTTAAGACAGGCTTTTTGAAAATTTCATGAGATGAATCTTTAGAATACATACTCTAGAACAAAAACACTGAAAAGACAGCCAGACACTACCAAAAATTTTCCAAAAAATAGAAGTCAACTATGTCTGAGTATATATCCAAGTAAGCATTTTCTAGTATCTGTTTTGATTGAAGGATAAACATCTTTCCTTTTTTTTTTTAAGAGCTCCCTTACCAATTAACTCTTATCATCCTTAAAAAATATAGACTGTGACCAACTTCCTACTGCATCTAAATATTTTTATTTACCAAAACCCTTGATTCTGCTTTATATCCTCCTTATTTCTGATTTTTAAAAATTCTTGCATCTCTCAAGTTTAAAGCTGGCCCAAGATTACTTTTAGCATATGGCTGCATGCATGGACACATGCGGCTGAATCTCTGAACTTACTATCTCTCTCAGTCACAGACATCTCCACTTGATAATCCCCAGCAAGAACTTCTTTGGTTGTTTTGCCAGATTCTGTTCTTTACCTTCTACACAAAGTCAGGTTAGGATTCCTAGCCTTAATTATTTTAAAAGGGCCAAATTCTGAGGGATGGTTATGATAAAGGCACCTGCTTGGCTGATAAGTGTTGCTCTAGACTTGATATTAGAGGTCAGTTGGGTCAGCACTTCTGCCTGAGTCTGTGCTCCCTCCCTTCAGCTCCCCTTTCCAAACCTCTGCAGCTCAATACCTGTTGGCAGTGCTGGTGTTGCTGCTCCCGCTGCTGTGTTTCTGTGCCCGGCTCAACCTCCGAGGGGGCTTTGAATGCTGCAGCCGGGGGCTGGGCATGGAGGGGAACGTTGAGGCGTAGCCATGTTCGCACTCTAAACAAATGGCAAGAAAAAAAGAGAAAGAGGTAAGAGGGTAAGAGGAATATACCCAAATTCCTGGATCTACGGATCTCTAGTCCTTTCAGTAACAGGTTGTTGAAAACAAAGAAGAAAAAGAGGTTAAATTTTTTCCATTCTTTCTGATTGTAAAATAAGATTCCCAGTCCTTTCCTGGCCATCAATCCTGTGACATTATATACAGACCCAACTCACGCTTGGAAGGTGTATTAACACCTCCTCTAAACCAAGGAACTTCTCCTCCCTTCTCTTCAAAATCCTTTTCTCCAAGAATTCTTGACTCAAACACCCTCATTTCTGAGACCACCTCCACCTAAATTATTTCATTTGTTTCAAAATCCCTTTTGGTGTAACTGTCCCCCTTCAAGGTGTCTCTCTAAGCCTCACATTTTTGTGGACTTCAAACAATTCAATCACCTCGTTCCAGGAAGACATTTTCTCACGACACCACAATTTCCACGGGTTGCACTCAGCACCCCAATCTCTACACCGCCCTTAGTCTCTGTTCCTAAGGGAATCCCAGTGCATCCTATGTGGATGTGCAGAGGTCATTTGCTCACAAGTACCTGTCCACCTCCCTGCTCTTCAGCAGGCATCCCCGCTCTGGGCTCTGGGTCCGGTCTCCCCCACCCCGACACGCATTCCTCCCGCCCCCTTCGCCGGTTCTTCGCGTGCTCTTCCTCCCGGGTCCTCAAATCACCTCCACTCTCAACACTCCTCCCCTTTCCTCCCCTCGCGTCCACCTCCACTCAGGGCAGCCCCAGGTTCTAGCCTGACGCCTCCCTCAGTCTCCCCAGGAGACAGTGTCCTCCCCTGCTCCCCTTCCTGAACACACACACACCCACAGGTGCCCTCACACACATGCACACGTATTGCCTCATGTACCCCTTCATTCACATGCTCACTCCCTCTCACACGCTCCCCCCCTCACATAGGCACAATGCTCACACACGCACCTCCCTTACCCCACCCTCCTGACACACGCACCCCTCCTGACACACGCACTTCCCTCACATGTAACTCCTCACACGCACTTCCCTCACACACGCAACCCTACTCACACACGCATCCCTTCCTCACACGCCCCCCTCTCTCACACGCACCCCCTTCTCACACACGCACACCCCTCTTCACAAGCGTCCCTTTCTCAAACACGCAATTCCCTCACACACAGTCCCTCCTCACACACGCACCACCCCCCTCCTTGCAACGCAGCCCCGTCTCACACAAGCACCCCCTCCTCACAGACACCTCTCCTTACACACACACCCCTCACACCAGCCGCACCGCACTCCCCGCGCGGAAGAGGAGTGCGCGGGTTCAGGCAGCGGCAGAGGTGGTGGCGTCCAGCCGTTACCTCGGTCCCGGCGCTCCAAAAACTCGGCAGCTTCCAGCAGGCGCTGCACGTTGATCATCCGCACCTGCTCCATGGGCACCGCGGGCGGCAACCCGGGCCTCTCCGCGCTCCCTTCCCCGGCCAACAGGAGGCGCCGCAAGCGGCTACAGTCCGGCGCCGCCCCGGGACATGTGCGGCGGGCCGGCAGGCCAGCCCCGCCGCGGCTCGGCGCGCTCTCCGCCGCCCCCGCCACCCCCGCCGCCCCGGCCACCCCGCCGCCCCCGCGGCTCCGCTGGCAACCCGCGCGGGGTTTGTTTACCTCTCCGCGCGAGCACGGGGGAGGGGCGGGGGCAGTACCGCGACCCGCCCCCTCCCGCCCCCTTCCTCTGTCTCCTGGGAAATGTAGTCCCGCCCTGTCCACTGCACGCCGGGACTCTAGTACGCACGACGCTTTAGTGCGCCTGCGCCTTACCAAATTCCGCAATGGCCGCCGGGAAATGTAGTCCGTTTGAATTTCTGCCTCCCAGGTGGAAAGACAAAGAGGTTTTCTGTGCTTTGCTTGTTGGAGGAAAGGATTTGAACGACTGTGGGTCTACTCCCGGGGAACCCTTTTCTCAGTGATTCCTGGAAGGTGCCCAGGAGCTGGAGCATGTAGTTCCACAGTGCCCCGCTCCAGTTCTCCTTCTACTACTACTTTCTCCTGGAACTTCCGCACCTTGGTTACCCTATCTGCAGAATGCTATGCTGTGCTAAGTCGCTTCAGTCGTGTCCGACTCTGTGTGACCCCATAGACGGAAGCTCACCAGGCTCCCCCGTCCCTGGGATTCTCCAGGCAAGAATACTGGAGTGGGTTGCCATTTCCTTCTCCAAAGCATGAAAGTGAAAAGTGAAAGTGAAGTCGCTCAGTCGTGTCAGACTCTTAGCGACCCCATGGACTGGAGCCTACCAGGATCCTCTGTCCATGGGATTTTCCAGGCAAAAGTACTGGGGTGGGGTGCCATTGCCTTCCCCGATCTGCAGAATAGATACTTGAAAAGCCAAAAATCCCAGCTGAGGAACACGAGATGATCCCATCAGAGCCAGAGAGAGCTCCCATAAGGCTCTCTTCACTTCGTAGTTCACAAAGAGGTAGTGTTTTGTTTTTTTAACCTTAATTTTAAAAATTCCTTTCCCCTCCCTCAACCCCTCATTCGTGATTTTAGAGACTGGCAAACCTCCCTGGTGCTGCAACTGAGAGATACAGTTCGGTCGCTAAGTGATTTGGTGCTGGAGTCACACAAGGCTCAGTTAAAATCCTCACCCTTCTACTTACACTAACTCTGTGGACTTTTCAGACCTCATGTGCCTCAAGTCTGTATCAGATGTAATGACTCCATTTATCCAAACACTGAGGGCCTGCCATGTACCAGGCACTGCACTAGGCATAATAACAGATGAAATAGACATGGGCCTTGCTCTCAAGGAGTATGTATAGTCAGCAGGGCTTATTGTGACGATTAAAGGAAATAATACCAGAAGTTAGTACGTGGCACTCAATAAATGGAAGCTATGATGATCATTTCTCTCATTGTTCTCCTCCACAGAGAGGGAACTGAAAGCAGAGGCTAAAGACTGCAGGACCACATTAAAAGACTGCCAATGACGCCCCACCCCCACCCCCACACATCGTCTTTCCGAGTCCTCTAAGTCTAGACCAGTTTCTCAACCTCAGCACTACCAATATTTTGGGTGAATAATTCCTAATTGGGGGAGGGATGGGGTTGGTGGAGACCTGTGCATTGAAGGATATTCAGCGGCATCCCTGGCCTCTACCCACTAGATGCCAGTAGCACACCACCAACTCAGGTATGACAACCAAAAATGTCTCCAGACAGTGCCAAAAGCCTCTTGGGGCACCAATCACCTCTGATTGATAATCTCTGGTCTAGGGCAAAGAAAGGCAAGAAGATCATAACTGTTGAAAGGTCTAGGAGCAACCTAGGAATTGTGTAAACATCCATAACTTTCCCCACCCTCATTATTTTATCCTGCCGGTGGACATCCAGAGTAATGGGAAGCTCTTGGTGAGGGGAGAATTTCCCCTTCCCTGTGGTCATTCCAGTGGCTACTGCAGAAAATACCATCTCAGAATGAAAATGTTATTCTCAAAAATGTCATGGGCTTCATGCTGCATTCTAATATTCTTTCCCCCTTCCCCCCTCCCCAAAGTGAAAAAGATTTCCAGTGAGGTCAAAAGCTGCAAAAATCTGCCAACCTTTTAAAATATTACACTTGGCACCACATGTAAGAACCAAATAGATGTTCGATCAAATACAGGGAGACCCAAAATGAGAGATGTTCACAAGCCACAAGATAATTTTTTTTAAGGCATTGAAACAGGAACTGTCCTTTTTCAGCTGTTAGCTAGGTTGCTTCAGATCTGGGCTTTCCCATTGGGTGTTGGTAACAACCACCCTCCACATTCAACAAGGGACATGTTGGGTAGGGGGAGAAAGGAATTATTTAAAAGAAAATACCTATTCACTTAGAACATCTGTAAGTTGAGGGTAGAAATTATTAGGTGGAAAGTTTCTACCATTTGCAAAACCACTTTAAGCTTTAGATCCTAAATTGCTAAGGGCTACCCCAGGAACTTAAAAGAGGTAGTTTTATAACAAATAAAATTCTACCCCATGGGAGGTAAACCTTGTGACATGCAATCAAGGAGAAAAGTACAGACTGAAAATACACATGGGTTCAAGATGGGTTTAAATCCACACATCATAAGCCCAAGCAGGTTATTAAGAGAAAGCAGGATGCTTGGTGCACATGCCTGACCTTTCACAGTTGACCTCCAGATGAATTAACCAACCCTTCTTTTAAAGCTTATGGCCAAGAGGGCGTGGAGGAGATGGCAAGTAGTGTGAGAATCACCAAAAAGCCACCTGCATATGTTGAAGAAGAGATGAGATGATGGTGATGGTGGGCAGTGTTAAGCACTGGTTTCTGTACAGAAATATCCAGCCTCTTCTAACAGCAGTTGAAGGTGCCACTTCCTTCTTCCTGCTCCAGCTGCCTCCCAGAGTTCTTGCGTGGATACTGGCCACAAGGGCCTCCTACAGCACAAAGCTTGGGGCTCTAGCCTAGAAAAGGATGTCACTTACAAACCATCCTAAGCACCAGCCCAGCCTGTGGGAACCCAGAGGCAGCCACGGCTTCTCTTTTGCAGATAAATCCAAATTGCATTACAAATGCAAATGGGGAAACTGAGGAAAAGCAGGGCTTCTAAAGTCTACCGACAAAAGAACCTGGAATCTTACTCATAGTCTCTGGTTCTTCTGTCCTCTCCCTCAAGGGAGTATCTCACTCAGGAGAGTCTCATTTGATGGTGGAAAAAGTCCTCCAGAGTCCCCCAGCCCTATAACAAACACAGCCTGGATGGGGACAGTCTGCCTTCTGGAGGAAGCAGGCAAAGCTCTCTATTCTTAGGGGTCCTTTCCCTGAACGGTTTACTCAAGGTAAATTTTCAAATGCCTTATTGCAGATTCATGAACAGAGGAGGAGCCTGGTCTGTGTTACATCACTTCTGCAGACAGAAAAGAGGAAAAGAGGGGAAGGGGCCCTGAGGTTAAGGTACAAGTCCAAAGTCACTATTAGTGACACCTGGTGCTTAAGAGAACTTCCTTGAAACTGCAGTGTTTATTGTGCAGGGCACTGTTGTCCAAAATTATCCTTAAGGGTGGTGGAGGGGCAGGGGTGGTCGTTAAATAAACAAGGTTGGGAACAGGGTGAGTCCTGAGCTCCTAAATAAGAATCGTAAGAGTTATAGATCTTTCCATCCCCCCACCCCAGAGTGACAACCGTAGCGTCCTCCTTGCCTCTCCCCTCTGAGCCCAGAAACGTGAAGAGCAGCAGAAAACCTTTTCTTCTGCCGAGTGAGTCAGCCTTGTCTAACTTCATGCGTAAGCTCTCCTCGAGTCAGCGGCAGCTCAGAGCTGCGGGTCTGTGTGCAGCCGAGATAAATTTGGGTCTAGAAGGGATGACGTAATGCTAAATCCGAGAGGTGGCTGCCGCCTCCCAGGGCTCCAGTCGCCAGGGCTGCCGGCTGACATCCCAACCACACGGAAAAGCACCACGACCCAGGTGCCTGAGCTGGGGAGAAAGGGAAAGAAAGGACATGGGGATGGGAGGAAATGGCAGGGGGAGGCAGCAGTACTCTGAGATCGCTGAATCTAGAAGTTTGTTGTTTTTTAACTTTGGTTTTCTGGTGAGATCAGGACGCTGGCAGAGGCTCAAACAGCTGCACTTGACTTCCATCCTGGCCTATGTCTTCTCTCTCAGAAAAGGGTTTCTTACATTTTATTAAATGGCCCTTATAACAGCAGCCTATTTAGGTGATTATAATGAATGTGTTAATCTCTGGAATGTCCTTTTCCTTCTTTTTTTGCATTAACGTGGGTCCAAGAAGAGATCTGCATTGCAGGACTTAATTAATATGCACACATAAGATTCTTGCTTACCCCGAAGCACTTCACTTGAGGGTGCAACTGATGGGAGATCTTGCTTCGGCCATCCCAATTGAATATTCCTCCAAATAACATTTCATGGTTTGTTTTCGTAGAAGTTTGTATCATAAGCTTATTCTGCAATCCAGCCTCCCTTTTTCAGATGAAAAAACTGAGGCTCAGAGAGGTATGGTAGCATACCAAGGCCACACAGCCATCTATCAAACTGATAGAGCAAGGGTTAGGACTCGGTCCTCCAGACTCTCATACAGGGCTGTCTACCCATCTCCCTAACTCTTTTTCTAGTTGATCTGTGGTTTTAAAAATAAACAGATAAATAAAGTAGAATACATTTTATGGTCTTCTAAATTTTATGGAGCCCCAAGGATTAATCCTCTCAATATCAAGATCGAGTTATATTCCAAGGGGATCCAAAGCCTGTTCTGTTTTGTTTTCTGTTCAAAGGTCTTAGGAAAAGGAAAAATCAACTCCTCTGCTGGTGATGACCACAAGCCATGGGCCCAGCCACGCTGCTGCTGCTGCTAAGTCAACTTCAGTCATGTTGGACTCTGTGCGATCCCATAGACGGCAGCCCATCAGGCTCCTTCGTCCCTGAGATTCTCCAGCCACACTACCTCATTTTAATTAGAAGACCAGCACAGGTAAATGATCTCTGTTGTATGGAAGTAGCTTCCTTCATTAGGAATGTCTCCTGAATACTTTTTTTTCAAATGACATTTCATCTTGTGTTGCTGTGGTCATGTATTATTCTCCTTAATTTGTGATTACAATCCTTTATACTGATAGATTTTGTGACTTTCAGCCATCTCTGGCATATATATCCTGGTCAGCCATTGTATGTTGTTCTTTAAAAGACTGCTCATTCCACGAGTGAATATTTTATTTAGAATGTTTGCATCCACATTCAAAAGCCAGAATGCACTGTAATTTTTTGTTGCACTTAACAGGTTTTGGAGGTAATGACCTAGTCTTTCAAAGTTACATGCAACTTGATTTTAAAGCCTTAAAAAAAAAAAGAAAAAAAGATTACCAGAGGCCTTCCCCTGCTGTTAAGAGGATGGCCCACATTCTTACACAGCCCTGGGTAACCCTCCCTCCCCTGGCAGAAGCCTGCCTACAGCAGCCCTGCCTCCACCCCTTGACATCACCACTCCCTTCCAAGCAGCAGAAACTTGTGGCAGTCACTCTTAGGGCCCAGCCAGACCCTGGACACTGAGTCACACATCCAGCCTTGCTACCTTGTGGCTGTTTTCAGCCTCAGGTATAATAGTTAGAATAAAACACCAGGCCCTTGCTTGCCCAAGGACATGTGTGATCTCACCATCTCTTCCAACTCCAGCATGCTGATTTCCAGGATTCTGGGATTCTCCAGAGATCCAAGAATAGCATGCCTCCATTTGCCTATAGCTGCTGCATAATAAGAGCCACCTATGTGTGTGGTGCCACTCATATAGTCAATTCATTTAATCCTCAACATATTCTGAGATTCCTGTTTCCCATTCAAGGCCCAGAAAGGTTAAGTGATTTGCCCAAAGTCATACAGGTAGCGAATGGATTCAAACCTGGATTTCCTAACTCTTGGACCCCATAGAGTACATCAGGGTATGTTTTGTCAGACAAGGTCAAACAAAGTTGGTTAAGGCAATGGCCTCAGTCAGGATAATACCATCCACCTGGAGGCTTTGAAACTGTGTAGGAGTGTCTTTCTTGAGTGTCACCATGACTTGGGAGTTCTACTGACATTTAGTGAGTAGGAACCAAGGATGTTAAATCCAGCAGTATTCCAGATTAATCTGCTCAAGAGGAACTGTCTCATCAATAGTCCCCTTGTTGATAAGCACTAGGTCAGAGGGTTAAAGGCAGAGAACTCATCGTTTGTTCAACAAATATTCCTTAAGTCTCTGTTACTCGCTGCACACTAACCTAGATGCCAAAGAGAACAAAGAATAAAACTACTTGTGGTCTCTGTCCTCAAAGTGCTTGCATTCTGGCCTGACAGACTGATGATAAGCAAGTAAAAGCATTGTAAATTGTGATAAGTAGAAATAAGGGATAAATAATAAACGAGGGGGAGGATGGTTTAGGTGGATGGAGGGATCAGGGCAATCACAAGGGTGTTTGGCCAGCTCCTCAGACTTTCATAAGCACATAGGTCACCTGAGAATCATGCTAAAATGGAGTTTTGGGTTCAGCAGTTCTGGGGTGGGACCTGGGAGACCCATTTCTGACAAGGTCCTAGGAGACACCAAGGCTATCCATCTTCAGACCACACTCACGCCAAACAGTAGGGGTGATGGCCAGGCAGGGAACTGGGATTTTATTCTAAGTGAGACAGGAAGGAAACTATTGAAGGGCTTTAACCAAGTAAATGATACGAACCCAGTTCTATTTACCATCACCCTGGCTTCCTAGATCTCGATGGAGGAGAGGAAGAGGTTGGACCAACGCCGTTCGACCAGAACCAGCTGGCCCTCAATAGTAAGGTGGCAGCCAGGGTGTAAAGCTCATCTGTGTGGCTCACACTTGGCAAGCATGGGCCAGACCAGTTTCCCTACAAGCTCAGGCACCTTTGGGAAACCTAGTAGAGCCTGACAGGGTGTGGATTCACACCCCGACACCCGAGCATGCAGAGCCTCAGGAGCCCTACTGGTTGGGTGAGTTCCCCAGGGGGTGCCAGGCCAGATGGTACTGCAAGGGCAAGCAGAACACCCTCAGCCAGTGCCTTGCAGAACAAGGGCCCTGTCTGCTTTGGTGTCAACGCCTGAAGAACCCCAGAAGGCTCTGGCTGTCCTCTCTCTGCTCTAGGATGAATGGGAAGTAAACGGAGTCACTCCAGGGAGGCTTCCCCAAGGGGACCCTCAGCCTCGTCTTCAGACATTCCACATGCCATGTCTTGCCTCTTGCTCTCTAACACTTCTTTAAGAGCCCTGAAGTCTCCTAGGAAGAAAACCTGGTTTTGAGTCTCAGCCCCACTCTTTGTTAGCAGGTGGCCTTGGGAAAGTTAGCTTGCCTTGCTAAGGCTAAGGCTAAGGCTTTCCTCATTTGGAAAATGAGGATAATGATAGCACCCTCCTATTGGATGAATGTCAGGATTTACTATAAAGCACTTAGCGTTGTGCTAATGTATAGTAACTGCTCATTAAAAAGGCACCATTATCACTGTTCTTTGGAAAACAGAGACAACAATACACTTGTCAGCAGCAACACGCCCCCACCCCAGGGACAGGCTATCAGACTACCAGGAAACAGGCAAGTATTATTTATTGATTTCTATTTGTCCGTCACTTGCACTGGAATATAGAACTCGACCTGGAGCTCATACACATTGCACTTTGGAAGCACCAAGCAGGGTGCTTGGCTCCTCACAGGTGTTAGAAATTACGTGTTGTTTTGAGCTAAACTTTACAGCTGGTGGAAAAAAGCAAATAAAGTTGTATGCAAGGCGCTCAGAATCTTGGCAGTCAAGAAATATAGTAGAGATGGTCAGGCATGGTTGAAGTAAGAAGGAGCTAACACAGGACTGTACAGTAGTTCTGGGCCCCTATAGAAATAAAAACAGAGGTTCACACTTGCCACTCTTGATCAGAAACAGAGCAGCCCTGGGCATGCCCTCCATTTTGATACAGTGGTATTAAAATGGTCCCAAATCATCTTTATTCAAGTATACTTGCTAATACCAATAAAAATACAGAGTAAAATATCTCAAATAACAGGTAATCCAAATCCCCTTTTATTAGCTTTAAACGTCCAAGTCTTTCTCTCCCTCAGGACACTGTGTTTATCTTTCTAATTTTGCTATGTTTAAATTTCCTCAGCAGACACTGTAGTTGGATATTAGAGAGATGAGGCCAAAGGCATGTTTGATGGGACAGCAGGCATGGTAGACACATTGGTATGGACAATCCTCCAAGTGCTGCTGCTAAGTCACTTCAGTTGTGTCCGACTCTGTGCGACCCCATAGGCGGCAGCCCACCAGGCTCTGCCGTCCCTGGGATTCTCCAGGCAAGAACACTGGAGTGGGTTGCCATTTCCTTCTCCAATGCATGAAAGTGAAAAGTGAAAGTGAAGTCACTCAGTCGTGTCCGACTCTCAGTGATCCCATGGACTGCAGCCTACCAGGCTCCTCCATCCATGGAATTTTCCAGGCAAGAGCACTGGAGTGGGGTGCCATTGCCTTCTCCGCCTCCAAGTGCAGAGTGCCCCAATCTGTAAGGAACTAAGAATGGACTGTGTTTATTTACAAGGTTGCTTACACAGTACTTGATTTCCTAGGCTCAGGCAGCTTAAAAAAGGGGGTGGGGGAGAGTCAGATCTATAAAAATTATAAGGATAAACACAAAACACAAAGGATTTTAAACATCAAGCTGGGAGATGGCACAGTACATGGAGGGAGCAGAGGGACTATAATCTCTCTCTCTTTTTTTTTTGAAGCCCAGTATAAATTTTTGTTCTATCTGTAATGATGGCTAGAACCAAAGACACAAAGCCCAAGTCAGATGCAATCCACACTGTTGAGGTTTACTTTAAGACAAATGAAATTTCTAAAATCTGGCACTGGAATAGAGTTTAAGTCCACGATGGCAGGGACTGTATCTCTGGGCCCTAGCACAAAGCCTGACATAAAGCAGTGTGTACGCCTTAAATACCAGCTTGATGAATGGATGGATGAACAGACTCACAGAACACATTTAGGGAGAATTCCTGGCATGCAACATAATTCCACATTTTATAAAATTATTTGCCATGGGGGCCTTTTAAAGAGAGGTTCACTAACCTAAATTAAAAAAAAAAAAAAAGAGAGATCCTATTTACATATATTTCCTGGAGAGGTATTGCTCAAAATGAGGGTCACCTGAACTTTCAAAATATTTCACAAGCGAGGGGCCCAGTAGAGCATTCTGCCAAGATGAGGAAGCAAAGAAGGAACCTCCAACTCAGATGGGTGGTGGCAAATGCCCATTCGTTTTGGCCAGAGAGATCAAGTCAGCTGATGACGGCTTTAACACCTCCAGCCAGGCCACTCAGGGACAAGAGTATCAGAGAAAATGACGTCCCTTTAGTTTAGCAGAAGAGTCAGAGAGCAGGTGTCGCTCCCGTTGGAATCAAAGCTTCTTCTCGCCAGTGGAGCCGGAGCTCCACCCTCCACCCCCAGAGGGAGGCCCCTCTGGGAAGACCTGAATGCCTCCTCCTCAGTTAAGGCTGGTCAGAGCCTTCCTATCACTGTCATCACCTTTGGGTTCCGCCCACTCCCCCTACCATAGATGTATAAGAAAATATTTTTTCTAAATGGTGAATTCAAATTATCTTCATTTTGAAAGACTATTGAGAATGTTGCAATGACCTTTGCAATAACCAGACACACCCTGCGATCAGTAAACCAGGGTTGAGAATTGCTGACTTTATGAGCACCTGACCTGTAAAACAAAAGCCCAGTTTGGGGCTCTGCCTGGGACCCATTCTCACATCAGGCAGGAGGGAACACAGCCCAGACAGACTTGGTTCTGCCTCTGCTGTGTCGTCTTGGGCAAGCCACTGTCCTTGTCTGGGCCTCAGCCTCCCTGTCTGTATAGTGAGGATGATGGAAGCTCTGTGACCTCTGGGGCTTTTTCTGGCACTGATGTTCTGTCTTACCACCTGCCCCCTTCAAAAACATAACTGAAAGGGAATGGAAGGAAGAATGGGAACGGGAAGAGAACTACTGGTTCAGAAGGCCAGGCTACCGTAAACTTCCCCTCATTTCTGCCTGCTGAAAATGGCTTTCTTCATTCTGCAGGAAGATTCCCATTTTTTGCTGGGTTATTGCCTTTTATACTTCTTTTTCTGTCTCTCTCTCTTTTGTAACTCAAAAGTCACAAAACCACAACTCACCTCCCCAAAACGGGTCATCTGGAAGCCAGAGCTGTCGGGGGTTAGGTGTGTCATGCCTGGCATACTGGTGGTATCTAAGTGAGGACCAGGCCAGGGCAACCATGTGCTTCTCCTCCAGAAACCCAGTTTAAATCAATATTTATCCAACTGTATTTATAGAAAGTGGTGGTGGTAGGGAAGAGGGGGTGGGGTGGGGAGGCAGGGGGATCTAAAACAGAACAAGCCACAATGAGTGATGCAAATCTTTGTGGCCAATTCGTTTCTGCAGGGCCAGGCTTTTTTTTTTTTTTTTAAAAGGCAAAAGACTCAGCTTTTGATGAACCTGCTGTTGGCCCTAGTACCATAGCAACAGCCCCAAGTCCTCTAATATGTCCAAAGGACAGACTTGGAAGAGCAGCAAGAAGGGGGTGGTGTTTCCTAGGAGCCTAAACTTGAGTCAGGGCCAGGAGAGTTGAACAACTCTGAAAAACGCAGACAAAAAAGAAAAAAAAAAAACCGTCTCTGGTTGGCTCTTCTGTCTCCAGCTTCGTTTCTAAACCTTTTCTAAGCAGGGTGTGTTTAGGAAGACCTTAGACAATCAACAAGGTGTTACAAACACCTGCTCTGCTTCAGGTTGTTGGGCGACCTCGAGCAAGTTTCACCTCTCTGGACTTCATTCCTTGACTGGAAAATGCACACATGCATATACGGTTATATAAAACTGCAGGCTCAGTCCAATCAGAAGTCTAGGTTCAAAACTCAGCTCCACCATTACTATGTGATCTTTGGGCAAGTTACTCAGTTACCCATCTGTAAAATGGGAGCAATTAAAGTACACATGCCCTGTGGTGGTTGTGAAGTTTGGGAGGAGATAACACGTCTTTAGCCCCATATTTTACCAAGTGTAGTCAGTGCTCAGTAAATGGTTGCCAGTGTTGGTATTACGCAGTACAATTAGTTGCTGCTCCTGCAATGCTGGCACCCTCTTCACTTCCTTCAGTTCTATCTCCAGATTTGCCAGCCATTCTCAGATGAAAATCTCCATTTCTAAGTGTGCCAAATAGGAGAGTGTTTTGGTCAAAGAGGGCAGGTAGGTGAGCAGCTCTTGTTCTGTCTCGGATCTGATGGAGCTTCTTTTCCCCCATCAAACCATGAATGACTCAATTCAGCTTCTCTAACTTCATAAGGTCCAAATGCTTTTCCTGGGTCCCCTCCATAGGGTACCCAGTCCCTGGGAGCTCTGGGACTCTGAAAGCTACAACAGTATCCCCAAAAGTCCACTTCTGGCATTTAGCAATGGGCAGAGATCAATGGCACCCCACTCCAGTACTCTTGCTTGGAAAATCCCATGGACGGAGGAGCCTGTTAGGCTGCAGTCCATGGGGTCGCTAAGAGTTGGACACAACTGAGCGACTTCACTTTCACTTTTCACTTTCATGCATTGGAGAAGGAAATGGCAACCCACTCCAGTGTTCTTGCCTGGAGGATCCCAGGGACGGGGGAGCCTGGTGGGCTGCCGTCTATGGGGTCGCACAGAGTTGGACATGACTGAAGCGACTTAGAGATCAAAAAGAGTTGAATCTGGGGAGCATATTTAGGATGTAGAGGAAACAGAAGCCTAAGAATGCTCTTTATACAACTTCACCAAAAACAAATACCTCACTCCACTCCCATCATAAATCAACTTACAGAGTTTTCAGAGGGGGAAAAAAGCAATTGATTGCACATCGTAAATGCTCAATACATAATTTGTGGAATGAATGAATGAATCGTAAGATGCCTGCCATGCAGAAATGTGATCTGCATAAACACGAGTTGCTATCAAAGCCCTCAATTTTAGCATAAGTTTCTCTGTAAACAAATAACTGATCCATCTGCAGGGTCACAGCTGATGCAGTTTCAGCTCTCCGGGCCTGACCTACCATGTCTGTATAGGCCCTGATCTTTAAAGCCCAGGAGCAGTCTGCATTGATTATGGGAGACATCTTCCCTTCTTGGAAGAGATCAGTTATTTCCAACTCCAAGTCTTCAGAAAGTCTATCATGTGTCCTTTCTGCCTTCAAAACTGATCACTGTGTCACAGCCAGTAAATGACAAATCCAAGCAATCAAGGGATGTATATTAATTGTCTCGTGTATGTTCAGTGTTATGCAATGGTTATGAAATGCTGTTGAGTGATCTTTTCCCTTAAGATGCTAATCATCTCCCTGTGAGGATAAAGCTAATGTACAGTAAGCAAGCAGAGCATTGCTGATTATCAAAGCTCAGAGAAGTGACTACTTATTGAGCAGCTACTATATTCCAGGTACTTTAAATGAAGTGCCTCAGTTAGTTGTTCAGCAACGGCAGGAGGCTGATGCTATGGTTATCCTCATTTGACAAAAAAAGAAATGAAACCTCAGGTTAGGCAACTTGTGCCCAAGGCCACACAGCCACTATGCAGTAAAGGGGTAACTTGGGCCCTGCTCTGGGTGACTGTAAAGATTTCATTCTCTCATTCATTCCCTGACTTGAGAAATATCCAGGGGAATCTTCCTGGAGGAGGTGGGATCTGACCTAGGCTTTGAAGCTAGGTTAGACAAAGATAATCCCAGGGGAGTAAGAGAATGAGGGCATGCTAGACAGAGGGACGAGTCTGAGTCAAGCACAGAGGGATGACTGTAAAGGCTGCTTGCTGGTGGACCTGCTGGACGGGAGTAGAGGAGATTAAGTTGGGAAGGCAGGGTGGGGCCAAATGACACCATACAGCCACAGCTTACTCTGTCAGCAGGCAGAGGCTGTTCTTTGACTTGTCCATGCCCCTAGGAAAGCACCTCACCTTCCAACCCAGGTAATGTACTCCAGAGAGCCACCCAAGGCTTCTACTCCCATTTAATCATTCTTTTCTATCTTAAGCATTGCCCCCAAAACTGGGAAGCCCTCTTGTGTCCTGCATATTCCACTTGCCTGCTCAACAACTTTTATGGACAGAACACCCCTTTGTGAATTAATTTCTTTTTCTCTTTCGTTTTTAACCTTTTCCAAAATAGGAAGTAAATTTTTTTTTCAACTGATCAGTCAGTCCTAAATTGCTGCCCCTTCACTGGACCCTATGTCAGAGCTTATTTACATATAATTTCTGAACTTGTGATAACAGGGTCACAGGATCCATAATTAATATTTCTGGAGGCTTTTGAGTTTCTTAGGGATTCACATCAGTTGGAAGTTTGGGAGAATGTACTTGCATCTTCTAGGGAATCCTTGCCTTGCCCAGAGCACTCAATGCTGAGTGACTCAATTTGAACACCCCAAGAAAACTCATCATATATACTGAGAATAACTCAGCACTGTGGACACACTTGGTGAGCTCTCCTAGCACGGAAACCTCAACGAGGCAATGAAAAGCAGTTCTGGTGACAATGGAAAATAAGGCAAGCTCCTGCCAAGGAAGTACTTTGCACACAGTAAAAGCGGAACGTGTGAACTCGTGACCAGGGCCTGTCGGTGCATTTCGAGAATGTCTCACAGAACCCGAAATGGAGAATTGACGTTCAATACCCTTCTCGGGGTGAAAAGCGTCCCTTTAAGAAGGGATTGAACCACCTGGCCGCTCTACAGCTCCCAGAGATTTTCTGGCTTGCCTCCAGGCTCCACCCCCCAGTCTCCAGCCTCAGCAACGCGTGACGTCAGAGGAAGCTGAGGCTGCCGATTGGCTGAGCGATGCTGCTAGGTCAAGTCCAGTCAGAGGAAAGAAGTTTGTCTCCATGTGGAAACCATGTGTCTCTCGCTGGGAGGGGGAAGCGGTGGAGGCGGAGAAACTGAGATCAAGTGATTACAGGAGAACTGGCTGAAATGAAAGCGAGGAGGTTGTGCACCTGAGCCGGCCAGTATTGTCGTTTGCAGTAGTGACCTAAAACCAGAAACAAACCTTACCCAACACACAAAACTTGAGTCCCGCCACCATCATAAAAATAAACAGGTAGGGTCCTTGCTTCCTTCCAAAAACCAGGGAGGGACCTGAGAAATGCTGGAATCCTATCGGAACGCCTAGATTCCCCTCCCTCCTCTAAAGACTGAATGATGTAAGCGTTTCGGAAAGCGGGGATCTGAAGCAAAACAAGCCCCGCGCGCGCGGAGGAACCCTTAGTGCCCGAGCCCGGCGCACGCACGACCCGCCCCCACACTCGCGTTATTGCTGTGCACACGCGGACCGCCGTGACGCGCGGGCATTGTGTGCATCGAGCAGAAAACAACGGCGAGCGCCGCCAGCGCGAAGAAGCACCCCCGATTAAATGAGGCAGATGTAGGGCCCGTTGTTTTCCGTACAGGGAGACCTAGACCCGGGCCGAAGCGGGGGCGAGAGTGGGAAAAATAAAGTGGCCCCCGTGGGCCGCTCCAGTTTGCAAAGGAGATAATAGAAGGCCCTGTGGACGGTCGTTCCATAGTTTGCTGCAGGTCCCCCTCGCCTGTGTGAGCTCGTGGGGAGGGGGCGAGGGCCTGGAACAGGGTCCCCGCTCTCGGGGAAATCTGGGGGCCGCTGGCATCACGTCATGCTGAGCCAAACAGCGGCTGCGAAAAGAGGCAAGAGAGCTAAAAATACTCCAGCGGGGAGCCGGCCGGAGGAGGAGGGCAACCCGGCGGAGGGGCTGATTATGCACACGAAGTTGAGGGCGCCCAGGTTCCCGAGCCCCTCTCGGGGGGTGGCAGCGCGGACGCCTCGGTAAGGGGACCGGGAGGAAGCCCCTTGGCTTCCACGGTCCCCGGAGCCCGGCTCCACTACCTCTGGCCCGCCCCGTGCGGGGCAGTCCGGCCCGGCGCGCCCGGCCCTCTGCTTACGTGACTGGTGGCCACGCCGGAGCCCCGGCACCGGGTAAACAAGGAGGTGGCGGCGGCCGAGGCGGTCGGGGAGCGAGGGTGGGGGCGGCGAGGTGGGGAACAGAGGTCTCCGATTGTCTGCGAGTGCGAGGGGCGGGGGGCGCGGGACGCGGAGGAAGCTCCAGCAGCTTCTCGTACACCCCTCTGTGGAGGGGACCGGGCGGGGGCAAACCAGGTTTGCCACTCACTGCCAAGGTGCCCTTTTTGGGTGCACCCCCCGCCAAAGCCGGCGCCACGGGACAGACTCGGGGGAATGGGGGACCGGGCGGCGGGGGTGGTGGTTAAAGAAATCACGCCCCTCCCCCCTCCAACAAAAGCAAACACACCAAACAAAACCACGTCTTCACCCACCTCCCCACCAGCTCTGACCCCACAGGCGAAGGCATACTGCCCCCCACCCCACACCCCGATTAATCTCAAACTGATTCGGCTGCAACCGCCGGCGATGCGCCTTTCTTGTAACCCAGGCACCCCGAGAAAACAGGGAGAGAAGAAAAGAAAAGAACGCACCACCAACCTCCCGACACAAATCCTTGTTTTTGCCTTAAGCTACTGCACGATTTCGCTGCCATCACGCGGTCATTTTAACCCCGAAGGCCTGGGGTGTTGGTCAGCTAGGGTGTTTTGTGTTTGAGGGTTGTTGTTGTGTTTGGGGGGGGGGTAGGTTCCAAGACCTGACACGTTGCAATCGGACCATTTTTCTCCCTTTCTCTCTCTCCCCCCTCTCTCTTTCTCTCTCATCTCATTGATCTTCCTACTTGCTAGGACAGATTTTCTCTAGTCTGTCGGTCTGTCCGCCTCGACCCCTTCCCCCTTCTCGCAGCTATTATTTTTGAGGACTGTGCTGGAGACGCCGCACTCGCGTGCCCCCGTTAGGGCGCTGAGGTGACGGCCTGGGGAGGATTGGGGGACCCAGGCAAAAATGAAACAAACATACAAAAAAGGAGGCCAGGCCGGGGTGGGGCTCCCAGCACCCCTCGCCGCCCGCAACCATCTCTCTCCACCTGAATCTGGGGTGGGGGTGGGGGGAGCAGTAGAAAGCCACCAGGAAGGCATCTGCCTTCCTCGCCCAGCGCGCTCACTCGGGAGCCGTATCCCGGAAAATAAAGAAACAGCACATAACAGCCCACACCTTCTTCCACAACTATTGTTTCCTGCGAGATCCCAAAGTTTCCTTTTCGCTGAGTCCCCCTCGCCAAGTTTCCCGGGCGCAGCACCGCGGGTCCCGGGCGAGCTGCTGGCAGTGCTTGGTTTTGCCGGCCTGTTTCTTTGTCGGGGCGGGGGGGGGGGGGGGGGGGTCGGGGGCAGGGGCACCTAGGGCAGCAGAGGCTCAGGGGGACTGTCTCCGTGGATGCGATGGCCTGAGCCCAGCCTTGCTAAGAGAGGAAAAAGCAAAGTAGACAGGAGGAAGAAGCAGAGCCGAGCCAGCCGGAGCCCACGCCGTGGAGGGCTGTTTGCTTGTTGTTATCGTTGTCGTGTGTCTATGTGTTTTCTTTCTGGAACCGCCGAGCTCTGCCTACAGTTTCCAACTTTCGTCTTGTAATCCCCACCCCACCCAGGAACGAGCGACAGAAAAACAACACTTGTCTGCCCGAGAAGGCTCCGGAAAAAAAAAAAAAAAAAAAGGGAGAGAAGAAAAAAAAAAAAAAAGTAAGAAACGCGACCTCGAAGAGAAGAGCTCTCGGCTCAGTTGTCAGCAAACAACAACACTCTCCCGCTCCACGGCCCAGCGGTTCTCCCACTCTCCCGGAGACGGACAGACTGACGCACCGACAGCAACCCCCACCCCCCCGCCTACCCCCTGCTCGTCTTTGTTACATCTTTAGCAGCTTTGTGCGTGCGTGTCCTTTCTCTGGTGTCATCGGCTTTACTGCCGAGGGCTGGATGTGAGTGTGTTGAGGAGAGGGGGCTAAGCAGGCGTCAGGGGTCGCCCAAGTGGGCGAGGAAGAAAGAGCCCGGCGCCGAAGAGGAGCCAGGGCCCCCAAACTTACTTTTGTTTTCTTTCTCGATCTGCTCCAGGTAGCTGGCGGCCTCGAGCAGAATCTGCACGTTCTGCAGAAAAGTGTTGATGTGCTTCTCCATCGAGTTCTCGCTGGTGTTGAAAATGTCCGAGAAGGGGCACCTGAGCTTGGCCCCCGCGGGCTCCTCCGGCTGGGCCGGGGGCTGGGGCGCGGTCACGGCCGGGGGCGCGGCGGGGGCCAGCCCCGCGCCCTCGCAGCGCGCCTCCTTGCGCGGCCGCCCGCGTTTGCCCATGGAGGGACCGCGGGGTCTGCCGAGCTCGTCCTCTTTCGGGGCTGCGCGGCCCGGCCGAGCTCCGGGCCCCGGGGGAGAGCCGGCTGGCTGGAGCAAAGAAGGCACCGAGGCGAGAAGGCGACCTGACTTCCCGAGCCTGGCTGCGTGCTGTTGTGTGTTTGAGTGTGTGTGAGTGTGTGTCGGTCTCGCTGTGGGTCTGTGTGTAGGGGAGATTGAATGAACCTACAGGACAGACGGAGGCGCTCTGGCGCCTGGGTCCTAGTGCGAGCCTGTCGCCATCGGACTGGTCAAAATGAAAGGCGGAGATAAGCGAGGCAGGGACCGCCCCCTGCCCGTCCTGGCACACTACCCCGCCTCTCCCCAATCTTATCACGTTGTAGAGCGTAGTATTTAAACCCAAATAGAAAAAATACTCGAAGGCTCTGAGCGTACCCACAGAAAAACAAACTATTAAACTGTTGTTCTTTTACTTCATGTGAAAATAATACCAGTGCCTGGCACCACATACTAGATTCCAACGGTAGCTGCCTTGACTTAAAAAATAAAAGTCCAATCCAAAAAAATCATACACGTTACCTCAAGTTCTCTCCCCGCAATGGACACACTCCTACACACACACAGACGTACACGCACATGCACACACACACAGGCACAGGCATCTGCCTTTACAGGTCCAAGTGAAATCCCCAGGCCACCAAATCCCAGTTACAAATTTACTCACTCTTTCTTTCTCCCTTCAAATGCAGAGTTATTTTCCCGGAAGGGGAGGAGATGGAAGCATCTCTCCCCACACTCCTCTTCCCAGCCCTGGTCCAGCTGTGCAAAGCTCACAGTAGGGAGCCTCCACACCTGGCTCTCTTTTATTTTATTTGGCAGAAAGGCGGACGTGGCAGCCCAGGAACTTCCCACCCCTACCCTGGCTGAATTCCACCTTTTGGTTCTGAAGACCCCTACCCTAGGCGACACTGTTCCATTGCCAGTGCAGACCATTCAGGGTCTGCAGGAACCATGGATGCTTTCCAGGCCTGGGAAGTGTGGTGGCAGTCAGGGCCCTTGGGGAGTGCGGTAGAGAGGCATTCAAGCCCCAGCTCTGCTGCACACAGACTGGACTGTGTGTGTGCCTGGGCAAGTCCCCTAACCTCTCTCAGCCTGTTTCCCCATCCATGAAACCTCTGATAAGATTCATGAGTTGATTAAATTATATCTGCAGTCAGCACGCTGCCTGGCTCATAGTATGATTTTTTTTTTTTTTTCCAGTATAGACCCAGATAAGAACCTGAGTCCCCTACTTGGCAGCTAAAAGGAGAAATAAGTTATAGGAAACAAGACTCTTCTGCACTTTGTTGAAAAACATCTGTGCAATAAGCCTATCTAAATATTGTTGCCTTGCAAGGTCTCCTGGAGGTTTCCTCCAGGGAAACCACTTATACAGAAGATACAGTGAATGCTGCCCCCTGGAGTTGTGCAACCCAGCCACCCTGCTTAGAGACAGCTTCACACACACTTGTCAGGAAGACTTTTCCTGGAAATGGAAACTTTTGGAAAAAAGGAGAGAAAGTGTGTTTCTTTGTAAAAAAAAAAAAAAAAACCACTATGTATGTATGTATGTAAAAAAAATACATGCACCCTCACTGAAGTCTTGTGTATTTTTAGACTGCAATAACCTGCTGCTGAATCAGTATTTGGCATTTTAAAGCCGATATATTCACATTTTGGATCATAATATAATCATACTACACATATTCCTGCTCATTTTCCATCTTGATTAATCTCTGCATCCTTAAGCTAGGGTAGAGAAGAAGCTCCTAAAAGCTATGAGATAAAAGTTCACCTTCACTGGTGGCTCATTCCCTGGTAAGGAATCTGCCTGCAGTGCAGGAGACCTGGGTTCGATCCCTCGGTTGGGAAGATTCCCTGGAGAAGGGAATGG
The DNA here is from genome assembly GCA_935064755.1 of Tragelaphus eurycerus. Lineage (NCBI taxonomy): Eukaryota > Metazoa > Chordata > Mammalia > Artiodactyla > Bovidae > Tragelaphus > Tragelaphus eurycerus. Next base: position 12,404,472 of record CAKXYN010000062.1, read on the forward strand.
AAACTCACATCAGTATTCTTGGCTGGAGAATTCCATGGACAGTGGAGACTGGCAGGCTACAGTCCATGGGGTCATAGAGTGACTGAGCAACTAACACTTTCACTTCACTTTTTTTCCATCTTCACAACAGCTATTTACTTTTTGTTCTGTTGGGACCACAATCTGAGTTACTCATATTTTAAAGTCTATAAACATCTAAGGACTTTAGGAAGTATAAACAAGTTTTATCCAATGCCATTTTGCAAAAATTGATCTCCCTTGCCCCTGGTGAAAGTGAGACAAAGAACCTTCTAAGCCCAGAGAAAACCTTGGTTTCTGATTCCCTGGTGGAGGTGTGGGCCAAATGTGTACATATACTGTACTTCAATCTGCATGTATACACACCCAGCAAGATAGGCACACCCCACACATGAGTGCCAGGGCAAGGGTAGAGTGTTTTGTCATTATTTATTTATCCCTGTTTCATCTCTCATAGGTCTGTGAGCTTCAGAAAGCCCAGTGGGAATCTTCAAGCTGGGCCACGGATCTGACCAAAGCCAAAATAAACAATGGCTTGAAGAAAATCTACAAAAAAGTGCTGATTTGCACTATTCCCACAGTCAGCCACAGCCCCCACCATCATTCCCATGGAAAACACCACGGCTGGTGCCAAATCAAGTCTTCCCTCCCATCATAGGGGCATTGTTTTTTGTTATTATGTGAGTTCTTAGCGTCAGACAATGGCACCACAAGAGACACAGTGGAGGCAGGAGAAATGCCTTTTTGTTTCACAGAATCTAGGCTATTGTGCCCCAGAGTCTCACATACAGTAGAGTTGCACACATTCATTTTGGTAACGTGTCTTTGGAACGATGAATGTGCTAAAGCTCAAAGGCTCTTCCTTATTTTTTTTCAGAGCCCATCAAGTGTTAAATCATGTGAGCATCCCTCCTCCCTAACCATTCCCAAATCAATAAATTTCTCTAATGAAGTTGGTTCCAAACGTAAAGAGAAGTGTTTCAGAAGTTATATTACAGGGCAGACTGAGGTGGGTCACAAGCTCAGGGCCATTCCTGATTACCTTTGCTTCCTAGGAGGAGCTGTTCATACCCTTTTCTTTCTCTTGGGCCTTTTTTTTTTCTCGTCTGCACTGAGTCTTCATTGCGGAGCATTGGCTTCTCTAATTATGGTGCACGGGGTCGAGAGCGTGCAGGCTCAGTAGTTGTGGCACGCAGGCTTCTCTCTAGTTGCAGCGCAGAGGCTTAGTTGCCCCATGGCATATGGGATCTTAGTTCCCCAACCAGGGATCGAACTCGCATCCTCTGCATTGGAAGGCAGATTCTTAACCACTGGACCACCAAGAAAGTCCCTCTTTGGAGCCTTGATTCCATAAATAAACAGGCCTTTTTGGAAACTTGCTGAGCACATCTGCAGAGAACAGGGAGGGAATGAGAAGGCAATCAGCCTGTAGGAACATGTGAAATATGTTAAAGGAAAGCAATGAATTTTTGTGGTGCCCAGTCAGGCCAGCCATGATGTTCCCAAGGACCCTAAATGTTTTGGGTGCCCACTCAGCCTGGGTCACATTTTCTCAACCTTCTGTTTCTTTGCTTGGCCTATTTGGCAATATTTTTCCGACAACCTTATTTGCATATTAAAGCAAAATCATTCTTTATTTGTCCTTCTTCGCCCCCAGACTACACTACACTCTTACATCAAAGGAGTTGTTTTGCCTGTAATTATGTCTTCAGGTACATAGAGGCTGGTTAATTACTGAGGCTGTGATATGAGAGCTTCCCCCAGACCTCCCCATCCTGCATTTGGATGGGATGCCCTTCCCCAGCCTGGACCACTTTGGCTCTCCTGGGCTCCTTAAGCCTGCCCTTCCTCCTCACCTGTGCTCCCCTCACTAGCCCTTTCTGCCTGAAGCTATCCTCCAACATCTAGCTTTTCCTTGGACCTTGTTAGCACAACCAGTCAGGTTCTTCTCCGCTCTTTGACCTGTGGTCTTTGCGCTCAGGCTTGGTAAACACCATCAAGAGATCTGTCCCCTGCATTGTCTCTTGAGTCCTAATCCTCAGAGCTTCTCTAGCCAAGTTTTTCCTGGGCACCTTTCCCTTTGGAAAGAGATTGTCGGCAATGATCTGATGAGCTGGCTCAGGACTCCCTCTCTCCTTGGGAGCCTTTATCTTGTCTTTATCTATTAGAAGTGGCTTCAAGGGAAGCCCAGGAGTTGCAGAGTGGTGGTTGGGGGTCGGGGGCGAGGTTAGGAACTGTTAAGCACAAGCAGAATAGCAGGAACTGGAACTGTGGGACTCTGCCTCTCCCACTGGCTCCTGCACAGGCTTAAAAGTGCTGACTAGGCCTCCTTCAACCACTCCCCATGCCCCCACCCTCACCCACACACTCACCAGTGGGTGTAGACATGGGCAGAGGATAAAGAGCCTCCACCCTACATTGGAGCTCACCCGGATGTCATCTACTCCTGGGCATTATCTCTGCTCTTCTGGACTCTGCCCTCCCTTCTCCTGGACCTCTGAGGTTGACAGGCCCTTCCTGTCTCAGGCAGCTCCTGGGCTTCTCACATTCAATGCCCAGTTCTTAAAGGGTTTGCTAGACTCTGAGCTCATCATGGGCAGGGAGCATGACTTGCTCCCCCACCATCCCCAGCCCCTAGCACCTAGCATGGCACAAGCATGGCCCAGAAGAGAGGCTTAGGCCATGAAGGTCAAAGAGATGAATGACCTTTCCTTGCCTGGCTGAACCTTGGTGCTGGCCTTTCCTGGCTTCCTTGCTCCAGCATGGTAAGAAGAGGCATTGAACACTGCAAAACTATTCCTGAGTCATTCACATTAAAGTTTAAATATCAAAATGCTGCCTCTGTAGAGTAGCCAGAAACCCATTGAGCCAGATGGTGGAAATTCCCTTCCCCAAAAGTGCAGTGGCCCAGCCACCCTTTCACCATTCTTATTTGTTGTACATATCTGGGGACAAGATGAGTCTCCAAAACAATACATTGCCTCTAAAGCAGAATCTTCCAGAATCACCAGGCAATGAAGTCAGTGTCCTGCGACCAAAGTGAGAATCATACAGACCTTACTTTCATCATACATTCTTATTCTCTCATGTATCCTGGGGGTGGAGGGCATTCCTTCAGCAATCTATTTTATTTAATGTCTCCATATTTTTTAAAACGAATTCAACAAAGATTCCAAATTCAGGTTCTTTAAGGTACCAGTGACTGACACCAGCTCAAATAGGATCATTTCCAGAGACATTTGGAATTAAAAGATGGCCAATGCCTTAAGCTGAAGGAATACAGCTCTAATGGTGAAATGCTAGGCTTTAGGAGATGGGAGGGGAAAGCAGTATGCAGGTGGCAAAGGAGCTTTCCCCTAATGATGAGCTGGTTGATTGTATAAGTCACTCAAAGCCTCAGTCTTCTCATCTGCAAAGTGGGAAGAACAATCTTTGCCTTGCCGAAGGGGTATCTATAAAGGAACTTTGGAAACTGTGAAGTATTGTGCACATGTCAGGATAGTCATGGGCTAAGAGAGTCCTGGAAGATTTTCAGGGAAAACAGAAATAATGGCAAAAAGATGTGAGAGTTTGGGGCCATTGCATGGCTCTGTCATTTTGGAGAAATAATCTCACCATCTGCAGGGTCAGAGTTCTCCCCTACAATGGATGAGTGCCATTGGCACTCAGTCTACCTCCTCTCTCCCCCAGTCTGAAAAGCATCCTCAGTTCATCTCCTCCATGTTCAGTAATCACAGACAGGGATGTCACTGTCCATGGGGGTTTGGGATCAACTTGAGAGAACCAGAGGACCACACTGAGCTGGTAAAATTCTAGCCAAAAGTAAAGAAACTGGCAATCTCACGTCTGGGAAAAACCTTCCTCCCTTTGATTCTCTTTTTTGGAAAATAAACAAGAAACACTTGGAAGAGACCCATTCCTGTCTTCAAAGAGGTCTGGGGGAACAGGAGCCCTGTTTGTGAACCACTGGACTAAGCAATCTGGGAAGCAGCCCCCACATTGGGGGCTACACAAAATCTCCAGGGAGGAAGGAGCCTGGAATGGTGCTGCTTCTAGTTTCTGACCTTTTGCCTGGATGCCTGTCTACCACCCATGCTCTTCTCCCCTCTGAAACCCTTTCTTTCTCTCCCTTCTTTTTTCATTTCTCCTGCCTGAGGCCTGCAGTTTGCACTCTCCCTTCCTAACCAAGAGCTCAATTCTCTTAGGTGAAAAGGCTGATGGGCACTGAAGTGTGTGTATTTATCAGGGATAACAGACATATGAGCATGTACTAGACATACAGATGACTTCATTCCATCAGAAGACAGTCTCCCACACGTCAATCTTCTCCAAGGTGTCGGGACACAGCAGTGAGCAAAGGGTCCAAACTCCCACCCTCACAGGACTTCTTTCTTATCCACGTATACACAACATAGGACCGGTGGGTGTGCATGCACGTATACATATAGGCACATACAGGCACACAAAAACCCTTTACTCCTGTGCTTTTCAGGAAATGAAAGGCAAACTCCAAGCTGGAGCCAGAGTAACAGAGATTCATACAGCAGGGCTGTTACATTCTGTTATGCATCATAGAAATATCGTGAGAGACTATGGAAGAGTTTGCCTTCACTGGAAACCCTTTCTCTCTTGCTTACGTGGGAAATTGACTTTCATTTGCATACACTGACCTTTTGTGTGGTTCCACATAGTAAGGCAAACTACATTATGTATCCGAATACTTAAATTTAAAAAAATTTTCATGTTATTCTAATTCATAGAGTTCTAAAAAATCTCACAGGCATGTGTAGCCTGCCAAAGAGTCACGTCAAAACAACTGTCTAAAATTACAAGTTACCTGGAAAAGTCAGAAACGTAATCAGAGGCTATTTCCATATAACTACACCCTAAAAACACCCATTCTAGACAGGCAGGCACATAAGAATAATATGTTGGCATATAGTCACAAGAATCTGCCCTAGACTTTTAATTCTTAATTGCATCATTGTTAATGTAAAATTGAGTAGAAAATCCGAAATACAGAGGCTAGAATTTGGACATTTTTCTCCATTTCCTGGTTCACTTGTCAAAGTCCTGGGAGAACTGGACCCTATCAGATCTTAGTCTGACTGAATGTTAAGGGCATATCTTCTCATCCTGTTAGTTTTTCGTACTTTGTATGTGAGCGCTTTTAAGTGAACTGTACATACATGTAATGTGGTCCCGTATTTCGTTAGAGACACTGTAAGTATAACAGCTAGTATTCATGGAATGCTTCAAGCCCTGTTCTCCATGCATAATTTTATTTTATTTTATTTCATCCTCAACTCCAAAAGCTATTGTCATCACTCCCATTTTACAGATGAAGAAACGGAGACTGAGAAGAAACAAGTGCTTTGTCTCAGATGGCACAGCGAGCAAGTGCCAGGGCTGGGGTGCTCCCTGGTCTCCAGCCGACGAACACAGCAGGATGTTCCTTCTTCCTGTTTATAACCCACTTGCTTTCATCCAGTTCTGTCCAGGCACGTGGGTTGGGTATCAGTTTATGCAGTCTCACTAGCTGGGTTTATGTACATAACAAGGGAGCTTGTGGCAAATCCTCATTAGATTATAGACTGAACATTTCTCCAGGAAAGGAAACCTGGATTCTCCTTTCCTAGGTTGTGAGTTCTTCCACAGCTTCCATGGCCTCCCCTGCAGTGCCTAATAAGTGCCTTGCATAAAATAATAAAATAGAATTCTGTGGACAAAGGAGCCTGGCAGGTTACAGTCCATGGGATCACAGAGTCGGACATGACTGAGCAACAGTCACTCATAAAACAGCTGTGCAGTACACCTTGTTCAGGGACTTCTCTGGTGGTTCAGGGGCTAAGACTCCACACTTCCAATGCAGGGGGTGCGGGTTCCATCCCTCATTCGGGAGTTAAGATCCCACATTCCATGTGGCACGCCCTTCCCCCCAGAAAACCACGCACACATTGTTCAATTACTAGGAACTTTATTCTGGATCAAATCAGGTGCAGGCAGCACCTTTAGTGTTATTTATCAGACATTGTCAATCTTCCATTGGCGGCCAAGCTAACTTCTCATGATTGGTCCACCCCTTTCCACAATTAGCCTCACTGCTGGGCTAGAGGACAGACACCATGCCACAGAAGGTCCTAAGAAAACATATATTGGCCACCCACCCCAGAGGTTGCAAAGCTGAGTGCAATATACAAGTGCACTTGGAAGGATTGTTGGTCACATAGGGAAGAGATTCTCAGCCTGAGCTTGTGCCTTAGAATGACCTAGAAATAGAATTGCCAGATTTATGCAATGAAAACACAGGTATGCACATTTTAATTTGAATTTCAGGTAAACAGCAAATGATACTTTAGTATAAGTATGACCCATGCAATTTGGGGGACAAGTGTGTGCGTGTGTGCTGAGTCGATTGGTCGTGTCTGACTCTCTGTGACCCTATGGACTGTAGCTCCTCTGTCCATGGGATTCTCTAGGCAAGAATACTGGTGTAGGTTGCCATGCCCTTCTCCAGGGGGTCTTCCTGATGGAACCCGCATCTCTTACATCTCCTGCATTGGCAGATAGGTGCTTTACCACTAGCGCTGCCTGGGAAGCTCCAGTTTGGGGGACATGTTTATGCTATTTGTTGTTCATCTGAAATTCAACTTTAACTGAGTGTCTTGTGTTTCATCCAGCAACTGAACTGGAGAGCTTAACCTAGTCAACTAAATTAGGTCTCTGGAAGTGGGGTTCAGATACCAATAATTTAAAAGATTTCCTAGGTGATTCTTCTGTGCAACTGGGCTTGAGAATCACTGATAGGAGGGGCCTAATATGCTGGAAGGCAAAGGAGGGGGAGTGGGGTTTGGCTTAGTGTGTAACCCCTGAGCAGAAAGTGGTAGAGACATGTGACAAACTTCACTTACCCAAGGGTCCACTTCCAGGCCACATTCCAGCTGCCAAGCACTGGATCATGCAGCCAGTATCATGTCGCCAGAGCCACACTGGGGGGCCCAGCACCATTTCCAAGGAGCTTGGTGCCCTCCAAAGGCACCAGTCTTCCCTCTACCACCTCCACCCTGATGCAGCAGAGCTAGCAGGCATCAAATTTTATTTCCTGTGTGTATCTGAATTAAGCAGGCACCCAAATTTCGACTGTGACTTGAGGAACTGAGTATAATCTGCCTTTGAGAAGTGACACAGCACACGGGTTAAAAGCTTAGGGTTTAATGCTAAGTAGAGATGGGTTCAAATTCCATTTCTGTCATTTTCTCATATATATGTTTGGGCAAATTACATAACCTCTCTGAATCTCAGTTTTTCGTCTGCAGATGGAAGTGACAATTATACTTACCTCACAGGTTCATTGTGAGGCTCAAATGAGATAATGCCTGTAAAGTGCCCAATGCCTAGTATAGAGGAAACATCCAGTAAGTGGTGGTTTAGTCGCTAAGTTGTGTCCAACTCTTACGACCCCACAGACTGTAGCCTGCCAGGCTCCTCTGTCCATGGGATTCTCCAGGCAAGAATACTGGAGTGGGTTGCCATTTCCACCTCCAGGGGACCTTCCCAACCCAGGGACCGAACCCTGGTCTCCTGCATTGCAGACAGATTCTTTACTATCTGAGCTACAACGTAGCTGTTGTTTCATAGCTTCTACCTCTCCCAGATGGCCCCGTAGAGCTTCCTCTCCCAAAGCTTGGCAGCCAAAAAATCATACAGGTTGGGATACAGTCCTGTCTGACCTAGAGCTCTCCAAGGAGTCCAGCACACGAGCTCAGACCCTCTTGTTCTCAGCCTTCTGGCTTTGAGCCCTTAACCAAGCCTTGTAAGATAGGATTACTCATGCCAAAGAGAAAGGCGGATTGCACAAAAATGACCTGACTCCCTGAATTCCACTTATGACTTTGTCACTGACCAATCATGATCTTGGGCAGGTCATTGCACTTCTAAGTTTCTTCACCTATCAAATAGATATAGGTCAGACAGTCACATCTAGCCATAGTGCCCTGTGATCAGCTCGATTGTAGAAATTCTGGCCCTGAGTCCCTAGCCACTCTCCTCAGAGAGTTAAGATTCTTTTTCACTTGTTCCCAGGCTTCTGAAGTAGAGATTCAGGGTTCAAGCAGGACAGAGAGCTCTGAGTTGTAGACTTCCTGCCTTCTCTTTAGGTACATACATACTCTGCTAAAAAGTCCAATCTATACTCTTTATATTTTCCCTTCAAATAATGGAGGGAAACTTCAGTATTTATTCTGTCTTTTGTCCTTCTTAAAGATGAGTCCAGACTCACCACCATTGGCATTGCCAAAGTCCATGGGTACAAATGGAACTGAAATGTGAAGGGGTGATTTTAAGGGTGTCATTCAAAAGCTAAAGTGCCCCCTCCAACTGGAACACCCTAGATACACCTGTCCTTTTTCTCTTAGGTAATCCCTTACTAATCCTTTTTCAAATTTCACCTGCCACTGAGAGTCCGCTGCTGTTGTCATTTTTAAAGGACAAACCTGTTTTTCAAGTGATAATTGCACTGGCCATCTGTCTCCATTAGCCATCCCCCACCCACCATCTTTCTCCAGCCCTTAAATAACTGAAATAATAGTGCAATAAAAGAATCTGGTTGCAACAGACAACATTTTGTCCATGTGTGTTCAATACAGAATGGACCTATAAATACACCGAGTTACAACAGAAAAATCTTCTTTGGTTTCCCCAAGTTTTCTTGGCTCAGAGCTAGAGAAACAGTAGACTCTCATCTCTGATGAAGAAGATCACTTTATTAGTGTGGATCCCAAGGAGCGGTTGTGTTACTTTTTTACAAGGGGACATAATTGGCTAACATCCATGCTGATGGATAGTCTGAGAACACGCCTATCTCCATTAGCGCTTGAGATAAAGTCCTAATCAAAGTGGTCATGGACTTCTTTTGAAGCTGCACAGGAAATCTCTGGGAAACATGGTTTAAAAGATTCTAGTTCAAAGGAAACTCCTCCTTTATTAATAATATTCAGAGATTTTTTTTCCTGATTTGGTTTTGGTAACTTGCTGTGCTGAAAGAAACAAAGTAAGAACTGGGACACTGTTTCTGGGAAATCCAACCCAAAAGGTTGGGAGGGGTTGCAGATAATTAATCTGGGGGGACTTTGTCAGCAACCTTGCAGTTTGGGCATGGTGAAGCAAGTCTCAGTAACTGGTCATTTTGGCATTTTTTAAGACAGCCATCCTGGGTATGAAGCTATATTCACCTCCTCCCTTTGAGCTATCAAAATGTAACATCCTTTGATGGGGTTAATTTTACTCTGATTACAGATTTACCCAGAGAGGATCCTTGCATAGTTCAAGACTGATTGTCCCTTTGGAAAGAGAGTCATGAAATATCTCATGAAGATATTCTTATAGCAAAAGATTTTGATCACTTAAAAGTGTTGGTAAATTATGCTAGAAGTTAGCGTGTTACTTAAATTTCAGTGAGTTTTTTGCTTTTGTTAAAGAGATGTAAGTAAACACAGGGAGGAAAGAATTTCCACTTCTAAGAAGATGAGGTAGACATAAATCTTCTCTATTCTTTCTACTAAACACAATTAAAATCCTTGGGCATTATGTATATAGCAAATAGAAGAAAACTCTTAGAGGTACAGAGAGAGAGGCAGACCAGCTAGGGATCTCAGGACCCAAGGAACAACACAGTGGTGAAGTCTCTGTGTTTTATTTTTGCCTCGTTTATCCCAGAGTTGGAGTTGAAGAAGCTAGTGCAGACAAGAAAAAAGAGAGAGAGAGAGAGACAAACAAAAGTCTGTCCCCTCTAGCCAAATGATCAGGAAAGGGGTAGCCTAATAAGACAAAAAAACTTCTGGATAATAACCACTCTGCTTCAGCCAAACACCACAGAAAAACTGTGACCACACCCACACTCACACCAGTAAAGGTCAATTGGGGAGAATAGACGTCCACCCTAGCTAGGCTGTAACAAGGCTCCCCAACATTCTCTGCCAAAATGGCCCCAGAAAAGGCAGAACAGAGAGCCAGGACTTTCACCCCTACTAGCTGGTGAAAAGGACCCCTCTCCTGCAGTGTTCGTGCATATCACATGGGGAATTCCTGTCTGCACAGCTTAACAGAAGGGCATCCTTATCAGGTGTCAAATGGACTGAGAGGGGAATCTGGACTCCAATCTCTGCAGAGTGGTAACAAGGCAGTGCCCTGCCTCTCTCTCTTCTCCTGCCACAGCTGTAGCAAAGGAAACCACAGGAAACAGAGGTGTAAATAAGATGCAGTCATAATATGAAGATAACCAAGCTTCAACAGAAAAATCATTCATCATTCTAAGAACCAGGAAGATCTCACATCAAGTGGAAAAATACAATCAAGGATGCCAATATCCAGATAACAGAGAAATAGCCATGATGAAAGTAGTTCAAAGAATAATCACAAAATGCTTGAAACAAATTAGACAATGGAAAGGCTCAGCATAGAAATCAAAGATCTACAAAAGAACCAACAGAGTTTTAGAACTAAAATCACAATAACCAAAATAGAAAGCTCAGTAGATGGGCTCAGCAGCAGAATGGAGGGGACAGGAGAAATAATCAGTGATTTAGAAGATGGTACGGTAGAGATTATCCTGTCCTAACAACTGAGAGAAAATAGGATGAAAAAAAAAAGGACAGAGACTCAGAACATGGGACTAGAGAAAATAATCGAAGATTAAAGTCAGTGGAATCCCAGAAGGAGAGGAGAAAGAGGCAAAGCTGAAAGAAAAAAAAAAAAAAATCCCCACTTGAAGAAATAATGATTGAGAACTCCCTGAGTTTGTTAAGACAAAAACACTGATTCAAGAAGCTGAGTGAATCCCAGACAGGATAAATTCAAAGAAATCCATGACAAAACATCAGGTCAGATCAGATCAGATCAGTCGCTCAGTCGTGTCCGACTCTTTGCGACCCCATGAATCGCAGCACGCCAGGCCTCCCTGTCCATCACCAACTCCTGGAGGTCACTCAGACTCACATTCATCGAGTCAGTGATGCCATCCAGCCATCTCATCCTCTGTCGTCCCCTTCTCCTCTTGCCCCCAATCCCTCCCAGCATCAGAGTCTTCTCCAATGAGTCAACTCTTCGCATGAGGTGGCCAAAATACAATACCATAATTAAATTTCTGACAACTAAAAACAAAGAAAAAATCCTGAAAGCGGCCAGAAAAAAAAAGTGTAGATGTAAAGAAGATTATTCTAAAATTTGTATGGAAAGGCAAGTGTAAAAGCTGAAAACATAAAAACTCTAGAAGAAAACATAAGGAAAATGGTCCTTGACTTTGACCTTGACAATGATTTTTTGATATGACACTGAAAGTGCAAGTAACAAAAGCAAATATAAACAAGAACATCAAACTAAAAGGCTTTTGCATAACAAAGGAAGCAATCAACAAAATGAAAAGGCAGCCTACAGAGTGGGAGAAATTATTTGCAAATTGTACATCCATAAGATGTTAATATCCAAAATATAGAAAGAACTCGTACATCTCAAGAGCAAAGAAAAAAGAATCTAATTTTTAAATGGGCAAATGCCCTAAATAAACATTTTTTCAATGAAGACAGACAATATGTACACAAAAAGTGCTCAACATCAATAATCATCAGGGAAATGCATATCAAAACCACGATAAGATCTTACCTCATACCTTTTAGAATACACGCTAAAAGTCAGTTGTGTCTGACTTTTTGTGACCCCATGGACTGTAGACAGCCAGGCTCCTCTGTCCATGGGATTCTCCAGGCAAGAATACTGGAATGGGTTGCCATTCCCTTCTCCACGGCATCTTCCTGACTCAGGGATCTCTTATGTCTCCTGCATTGGCAGGCAGGTTCTTTACCAGTGCCAGCGTTTAGAATGGCTATTCCAAAAAGATAACACGTGCTAGTGAGGATGTAAAAAAAAGGGAATTCACGTGCACTGTTAATGGGGAATGTAAATTGGTGCAGCCACTATAATGGTATGAAAGTTCCTTAAGAAATTAAAAATAGAATTATGATACAATCCAGCAATTCCATTCCTGGGTATGTATCTGAAGGAAATGAAATCACTATCTCAAAGAGATATCTGTACTCCATGTTCATTGCAGCATTATTTACAATAGCCAAGGCATGAAATCAACTTAGGTGTTCATCAACAGATGAATGGATCAAGAAAATGTGAAACACACACACATACACAATAGAATATTATTCAGTCATAAAAAGAAGGAAATCCTGCCATCTGCAACCACATGGATAAATTACATGAGGGCATTATGCTAAGTGAAATAAGTCAGACAGAGAGAGACAAATACTGTATGATCTCTCTTACCTGTGCGATCTAAAACAAAACGAAACAAAAAACCAAGAGCATCTGAACCCAGAGAAACAGAATAGATCAGTGGTTGCCAGAGGCAAGGTTGGGGAAAATGGGTGAACGAGATCAGAGTGCAGGCTTCCAGTTATAAAACGAATAAGTTCCAGGGATCTGATTACAGCAGAGTGACTATGGTTAATAATACTGTATTATATACTTGAAAGTTGCTAAGAAAACAGATCTTAGAAGTACTTACCAAACATACATACAAAAAGGTAACTATGTGAGGTGATAAGTTAGTTAACCTGATTGTGGCAACCATTTCACAATACACATGTGTATGAAATCATCACATTACATGCCTTAAATTTATACAGTCTTGTGTCAATTATATCTCCATAAAATTGGGAAAAGAGAACCATAAACATACACACTGACAAGTTTCTTGTTAAGATGTTGCTGCTGCTGTTGCTGCTAAGTCACTTCAGTCGTGTCCGACTCTGTGCGACCCCATAGACAGCAGCCCACCAGGCTCCCCCATCCCTGGGATTTTCCAGGCAAGAACACTGGAGTGGGTTGCCATTTCCTTCTCCAATGCATGAAAGTGAAAAGTGAAAGTGAATTTGCTCAGTTGTGTCCGATTACATTGGGGAAAACAATAAACGAGTAGACGGGATCCATAATTGTATTAAAATAAAATACTTAATTAAAAAGTAGGGAGAAGGGATTAGAGTTAGCCTTAGAAGATACAGGCGTGTCCCCCATTCTTAAGTACAGAAGATATGGATGTCAAATGTGGGGGCCACATGGCACTCTGGCTGAGGAGACACTGTCTGCCCAGAATCAGAATCTAGCACATGTCCAGGCAATTGCCCGAAGGAGACATGATTATAGAAAAGATGGCCTGGCAATTGGTAACGTGTTTCCCGGGGCCCAGGTAAGGTCATGGGCATTGTCCTTGGGAGATCAGATTGCAGATGAGATTCAGAGGCAAGTGGAGCTTGCCAGGTTGCTCTCTCAACTTGCCTCTCCTCCCTCCCAGCTCTCTCAGTCCTCCAGCCATCTAGCTTGGATTGCTTTTAGTCTTTTTTTCCCCATCAACTTAAAAAACTTAAAGTAAATAACACAAACCGCAGAGAAGAAGAAAATAAGATATTGAAACCCATCAAAATCCCAGCTATTACTTACAATATCTTGGTTGATGTGCTGTGTGTTCAGTCACTCAGTCGTGTTCGACTCTTTGTGCCCCCCATGGACTGTAGCCCCCAGGCTTCCTCTGTCTTTGGAATTTTCCAGGCAAGAGTATTGGAGTCGGTTGCCATTTCCATCTCCAGTCTTGGTTGATATATACACACAAATACACTTACTTTATCCACTTCAGGCCCTTAATTTGTACCACCCTTCCCTCTCGGGCATGTTAAGTGATAAAGCTATATTATCATAATGCAGAAACATCCTGCATAAGGTCCTATATTACATATGCCTCTAGCAAGATCTTCCCTAAAAGAATATTCTCCTAAGTTACCTTATACAAATATATGTACACTTTTTATTTTAATAAAAAAATGAGATCATACTGTACAGGCTGTTTTGTAACCTCTTTTTCACTCAATAATGAATCATGAACATCTTTCCAGGTCAATAAATATGCTTTTACAATATTTTAATGGCTACACAATATTCCATTGTATGACTGTACCATAATTTATTTAACCAGCCTCCCAATTGTAGGCATTTAAATTATTTCCAAATATTTTTTGCTGCTGTAAACAATGTTGCAATAAACATCCTGGAACAAAATCTTAGTCCTTAATTATTTCCTTAGGATATATTCCTGGAGGGGAGTAGCTGGGTATATGTTTGCACATTTTTAAGGTTATAAAAGGTTTTGTCAAATTGTCCTGCAGTTAATTTGCTCCCTTTCTCTACATATGAAAATATACCCCCCCCTCCCCAATACACATGCAGCATCCCCATCGCTTGGGTGCCATTCTGATTTTCAAGGAGCTGCCAACAATTTCCTGATCAGTTCTTAACTGATGCCAAAGGTTTAGGCTGATGACAAACTTCAGATCTTTCCACAGCAATTTGCATTTTAGATGCAGGTACCTGAGGTGGGTGGTGTGGCTCCTTTCATGGACCCACCTCTGTAACACCTGCTCTAGCGCTCAGAGATCAGAGGAGGTACCTTTGGGCTATCCCTGACTATTACCACACTGGAGGACAGTTTGCTGTGAGCACCCCTCTGTCCCTCCCCTTTTGGGAAGGAGTGAGTCCATTCAAAACCAGCAGAACCTAAGTCTTTCAAGGTGGGTACCTTGAGACCAGGACAGGCATGTATTGTCTCTACTTCCAGGATTATCAACTTCAGGAATGGCACCACCTGCTTGTAACCCAGTTCTGGTTTCCAATTCCACACAGAATCATCTGCAGCTTGCCATCCTCCCCCAAGTAGGCACTCGGTCCACGTCTCTGAGAGTCTGACCAGGCTACCTGTGAGCCATGTGTCGAGAGAAGAGCACTGGTTCTTTTTTTAAAAATCTTATTTATTTGTTCATTTTTTTTTTTTTTTGCTGCGCTGGGTCTTTGTTACTGCTCACAGGCTTCCTCTATCTGCAGCAAGTGGGGGCACCTCACTAGTTGCCATGTGTGGGCTTCTCCTTGCAATAGGTCCCCCTGTTGTAGAGTTCGGGCTCTAGAGAGTGGGCTCAGCAGTTGTGGAGCACGGGGTTAGTTGCCTCGTGGCATGTGGGATCTTCCTGGACTAGGGATTGAACCCATACCCCTGCATTGGCAGGTGGCTTCTTACCTACTGGACCACCAGGGAAGTTCCAGAGCATTGGTTCTGAAACCAAGGAAATGCGGGTCTTGGGTCCCAACTCTCCAGCAGGGAAGCTGGGGATCAGGAATAAAAACCTCTTCCCTCTATGTCATCCATCCTGATAACTGGGAGAAGGGATGTCCTGTTTCACAACTCTTGCAACCTAGCAGGACTGGACAATGGGAAAATGTCTGGTGAGAAAGCAGACTTGGAGCCCTCAGGACGCACTCATCCTGTGTTTATTATCATTGTTGTCCTTAATAGTCCCTGAGCACCGAAGAATTGATGCTTTTGAACTGTGGTGTTGGGAGAAGACACTTGAGAGTCCCTTGGACTGCAAGGAGATCCAACCAGTCCATTCTAAAGGAGATCAGCCCTGGGTGTTCATTGGAAGGACTGATGCTGAAGCTGAAACTCCAGTACTTTGGCCACCTCATGTGAAGAGTTGACTCGTTGGAAAAGACTCTGATGCTGGGAGAGACTGGGGGCAGGAGGAGAAGGGGATGACGGAGGATGAGATGGCTGGATGGCATCACCGACTCAATGGACGTGAGTCTGAGTGAACTCTGGGAGTTGGTGATGGACAGGGAGGCCTGGCGTGCTGTGATTCACTGGGTTGCAGAGTCGGACACGACTGAGCAACTGAACTAAACTGAACTGATACCAAGTGCTGCCCACCGTGGGCCGGACACGTGCAGCTTAACAGATACTTAGCTCATTTAATCTTAACAAACCCTGAGAGGTAAGTAAGTAATCAGCATTATCCCCATTTTACTGAAAAAGGCCCATAGAGGTCAAGAGACTGCCCAAGTCCCACAGCTGATAAGTGAGGGAGCTGGAAATCTGAGCCAGGTGGTTGTGACCCCAGAGCCCACGTTCTTAGCCACCATGCAGAACTGCCCATATAGTTATCACACTGCCACCAGCCACTGAGCAGATGCACAGGGTGTCTGGCACCGTGCTTGAAACTCACTTGATCTCCTTCCCCTCTGGTGAAGTGGGGATGACAGTCGCTGGTTTACAGATGACTAAACTGAGGCCCTGACAGATCTGACGGCTCGTCCCAGGGCCAGGAGAGCCCTGAGCATAATCCCACACCACTTCTGCAGTGGCTCGTGGAGCCATGATCAGCAATGACCGTGGCACGCCAGGACAGCATCTGTGTACTCGTTCCCCAGGACCCCTGGCAAACAACACCGCTCCCACTGCTCCCTGGCTTATCTCCTAATTAAGCATTTTGTCAGGGCAAGTGGTGTTTTGTCCTCAAAACAGAACTCCTCTTTCCAATAGAAGAAAGCAATTTCCTCCATGTCAAAGTTGCCAATATCATTTCATTGTTGTTTCCTGGAGTGGGGGCTGAGGCGACACGTCAGTGCACGGCCCTCTCAGCCCCTCCAGCCTTCCTAAGGGCTCTGGGCTTATCTGCAGGTGTAGTGTCAGTTTTCAAGGCCAGCAGGCTTTCTAAATTTGCAGGGAAGAGAAGGGAGAGTGTTTGGGCCTTGGCTCTGTTTGGGATGCCAGTCCAAACTTGCCACTGAAGAAGCCTTTAAGAACTGATGGAATCTGCCCCCACCAGGATCTGTGTTTTGAGACCAGCCTTGGGGGTCTCAGGGTACTTTTTTAATCTAAAAGTTATATATTTCTATGCATAAAAATTATATGTTTCAAACACATTTGAAATGATAAAGAAGTCAATAGTGTAAACAGTACAATTCTCATTCATGCTATCATATCCCCCATCACTTACCAGTCTTTCCAGGTTTTTCTTCATACATTTGCATTCATCTGTGCAAACATAAATATATTACATTTTATAGATGTATACTTTTCATGCACAAAATAATGTAAGTTGTGATTATTCTTCACATAAAAATGTATCTTGTTCTTTCCATCCTTTTGAATGTGTGTATGTGTTCAGTTGCTCAGTTGTGTCTGACTCTTTGCAACCCTATGGACTGTAACCTGCTAGGTTTCTCTGTCCATGGAATTTTCCTGGCAAGAATACTGGAGTGGGTTGTCATTTCCTCCTTCAGAGGATCTTCCCCACCCAGGGATTGAATCCATGTCTCCTGCATTGCAGGCAGAATCTTTGCTGCCGAGCCACCAGGGAAGCCCATCCTTTTGAATAGCTATGTGGAATTCAGTGATATGGATGTGATCTCCATCCCCTCTATTTTATTTCATAATTAAATGGTTATTTTTATTTTGAAAGGGAAATACATACATGGATAAATTCAAATAGTTCAAAGAGGTGTATGTGGTGCCTATCTTGTCCACTGAAATATACCTGACACCTAAAATGTTATTTGACACATAGTGACCCAGTACATGAAGGACGTCTCCCCCACTACTCCTCAACCACCAACCCAGGTTGCTTGGTTTCCTCTGTGTCCTTCTGAAGATATTCTGTGCACACACCCAAGCATAGCTGCCAAGACTGTTTGTGATTTAAACCACAAGGGGGAATTCACAAGCAGTCCCTCACTGCCCGCTTTCTTCCCTCCTCCTATCTCCATGAAAGTTGACAGAGGGCAGGGCTTTGAGGGAGAGAAATAACAGTGCATGTGAGTGCTGGTGTGTGCTGGTCATCCCACGTGTGAAAGATTGGGTGGAAGGAGTTGTGGCTTTGGCGTTAGGAATGTAGATTGGATGCCAGCCTCCAAGGCTGACTTCATAACTGCTTCAGGGTTGAAGGACCACACAGGGTTGTTCTGCAGAAGCCATGAGAGAGTGTGTATGAAAGCCACAGACACATGGTCAGCACGCAACCAGCTGGAACAGGTGACAGGATGTCGAGCGAGCTGTTCTATGTCCTGCCCTGATGTGGAGGAGTCCAGTTTTTCCAGGAAGTAGGGGAGAAGTCAAAGTTTTACTTCTCTGAAATCACATGAGCCGTTAGAGCAATCTATTTTTAAACCATGGTTTACTGCCATTAATTAGTTAATTAAGACTATATTTGAGGAGTTACCAGGCACTGGGCATTGCCCTAGATGCTTGAGATATAAAGAAGGAAAAGTTTAGGTGCCAGGATCTCTGGTTCTATTAGGAAAGAAAGACACAGCCTTTCAAACATTTGTTTCTTGAGAGCCTACTCCAGTATAAAGGACGCAGCGGTGAACAAAACAGACAAAAATGCATAGAACCTACCTTAGAAGCTCAGATAAAGGGAGATAGACACACGGTGCCTGGGAGAGGGGGCAGCTAGGTTAGCCTGAAGCTGCACATAGAGACAACACTTGAGATCAGTCTTGAAGGACTCACAAGCAGCCCAAAGGTGAAGAGCATTTGAGTCAGAGGGAATAGCCTTTGCAAAGGCACAGAGATGTGAAAGAGTATGGCATGTCTAAGGAATGTCTGACTGGCTGGAGGACTGAGGGGCTGGGTAGATGAAGGAGGCATGACAAGGAGAGGAGGTTGGCAAAGTAGGTCAGGAAAGACCACAGCCCTGTACTCTCCTATCGCACTTTGCACTTGGCAGCTTGAAACAATACAAATTTATTATCTCATGGATCTCGAGATCAGAAATCTAAAATGGATCTTACTGGGCTAAAATCAAGGTGCCTGCAGGACTCTATTTCTTCTGGGGGCTCTAGGGGACAATCCATTTCCTTGACTCTTCAAGCCTCTAGAGGCTGCCTACATTTCTTGGCCTGTTGCCCCCTCTCCATCTTCAAAGCTGGCAGTGTAGCATCTCCAAATCACTTTCTATTTTATTCTCCCTTTCCTCCCTTTTCCACATATAAGGAGCCCTGTGGTTATATTGGGCTCAGTTGGATAATCTAGGCTACTCGCCTCATCTCTGTATCCCCAGCTTCATCATAGCTGCAGAGTTCCTTTCTCCATATTTGGGTAACTTATCACAGGTCCCAGGAACTAGGAGGTGGACCCTGTAGGATGAGTCCTATATTCTGCCCATCCCAGGCCTTTGAATGAAACCATGTCAGAACCTAGGACCTGGCTGAGTCATAGACAGAGCGCTGTTTGTAACACTGGGGTTTTAGAGAGCTCGTGTTGGTGGGCAGTCGGGAGGATAAGCCTAGGTCAAGAGGCTGCATCAGTGGTCCGGGAGAAAGAAAGGGGCTCCAAATGAAGCAAGTGGAGTGGATAGTGGACTTGAGAGGAGACGTGGAGAACTTGGGAAAGATCTTCCTAGAAGCCTAGTGCAGGACAGAAAAGGAAGACAGGGCTGAGGGAAGCTGTTTCTTGTATTTGCTTGTTGGTTGGTATTGTTTTATCTTTTAAGATAAAATGAAGTGCCTAAGTGTAATATATTTGCTGTGGGCACCAGGCAATGAATGAGAAGGGAGATTTTGAGAAATTTAAGATCAAACGAAATAGTATATAAATATGAACTTGAAAACTTGTGTTTGCTGGATTTCTCAGTTGGGGAAACAACTTCATTTTCTTTCATTCTGCCCAAAACTTTTGGGTATAAGATAGAAATTCATTAGAGAATATTTCTAAAGAACATTCACCCAATGTCAATTTCAGAAGAGGTAAGCTCTTCCTGTATATATATATATTTTAAACCTTTTTGTATTAGCTTCTTTAAAAAATTTCAGCTAATGGTAACTCCAGCTGTCCACTTTCAGGGCTATGATGACTCTGGAGTCTGATGAGCAGTTTACTTTATGAAACCACCTCTGACACTTTCAATATTAATGGGAAGAGCTCTGGAATTGGAATTGAATCAGATCAGATCAGATCAGATCAGTCGCTCAGTCGTGTCCGACTCTTTGCGACCCCATGAACCGCAGCATGCCAGGCCTCCCTGTCCATCACCAGCTCCCGGAGGTCACTCAGACTCGCATCCATCGAGTCAATGATGCCATCCGGCCATCTCATCCTCTGTCGTCCCCTTCTCCTCCTGCCCTCAATCCCTCCCAGCATCAGAGTCTTCTCCAATGAGTCAACTCTTCGCATGAGGTGGCCAAAATACTGGAGTTTCAGCTTCAGCATCATTCCTTCTAAAGAAATTCCAGGATTGATCTCCTTCAGAATGGACTGGCTGGATCTTCTTGCAGTCCAAGGGACTCTCAAGAGTCTTCTCCAACACCACAGTTCAAAAGCATCAATTCTTCGGCGCTCAGCCTTCTTCACAGTCCAACTCTCACATCCATACATGACCACAGGAAAGACCATAGCCTTGACTAGGCGAACCTTTGTTGGTAAAGTAATGTCTCTGCTTTTGAATATGCTATCTAGGTTGGTCATAACCTTCCTTTCAAGGAGTAAGCGTCTTTTAATTTCATGGCTGCAGTCACCATCTGCAGTGATTTTGGAGCCCAGAAAAACAAAGTCTGACACTGTTTCCACTGTTTCCCCATCTATTTCCCATGCAGTGATGGGACCAGATGCCATGATCTTCGTTTTCTGAATGTTGAGCTTTAAGCCAACCTTTTCACTCTCCACTTTCACTTTCATCAAGAGGCTTTTTAGCCCCTCTTCACTTTCTGCCATAAGAGTGGTGTCATCTGCATATCTGAGGTACCCAGGTTCAAATCTCAGCTCCATGCGTCTATGTGACCTTGGACAAGTCACTTATTCTTGCTTCTTTTCTATGAAATGAGAATATTAATACATGTCCACTTACTTCATTGTGTTGTTATGAGAAAATCAGTTGCAGTAGTCCACAAAGAGCACTGTAATTGCTAAAGTGAAAGGAAAAGTGTTAGTCGCTCAATTGCGTCCGACTCTCCGCAATCCCACGGACTGTACCCCACCAGGCTCCTCTGTCCACAGAATTCTCCAGACAAGAATACTGGAGTGGGTAGCTGTTCCCTTCTTCAGAGGATCTTCCCAACTCGGGATCAAACCCGGGTCTCCCAGGCAGATTGCAGGCAGATTCTTAACTGTCTGAGCCACCAGGGAATACCATGTAATTCAGTGGACCTATTATTAGGTTCGCCTAGTCAAGGCTATGGTCTTTCCTGTGGTCATGTATGGATGTGAGAGCTGGACTGTGAAGAGGGCTGAGCGCCGAAGAGTTGATGCTTTTGAACTGTGGTGTTGGAGAAGACTCTTGAGAGTCCCTTGGACTGCAAGGAGATCCAACCGGTCCATTCTGAAGGAGATCAGCCCTGGGATTTCTTTGGAAGGAATGATGCTAAAGCTGAAACTCCAGTATTTTGGCCACCTCATGCGAAGAGTTGACTCATTGGCGAAGACTCTGATGCTGGGAGGGATTGAGGGCAGGAGGAGAAGGGGACGACAGAGGATAAGATGGCTGGATGGCATCACTGACTCGATGAATGTGGTCAAGGTCTGAATGACCTCTGAGAGCTGGTGATGGATAGGGAGGCCTGGCGTGCTGCAGTTCATGGGGTCGCAAAGAGTCGGACACAACTGAGCTACTGATCTGATCTGATTATTAGTTTTTAATGCCCAGTTATTTATTCTGTCATTTTTCCAGAAATGACAGGGATGTGCCATTTACTCTTGTTCCTCTTTTCCAGAAGGGGCTCATAGAGTTCTGTGTCCTCAGGGGATAGGGGCTTACAGTCCAGGCAGGGGAGGGGAGAAGTGAAGTGACAATTACCACCTGTTTGTTAAGTGTTGCGGATGTTATCTGAATCTTTGGAAAACAGATTCTCCCAGAATATGAAATCTGATGCTGGGGACTGGTGGTCAGGAATGGCTTCCAAGGAGGTGATCATATGCTGGGTTCAAACAGACAAACAGGTAGGCAAACGATGGGGAAAGTATATTCCAAGTGGGAGAAATAGCATGTGCAAGGCATGGTGGTTTTC
This sequence comes from Tragelaphus eurycerus, assembly GCA_935064755.1. NCBI lineage: Eukaryota > Metazoa > Chordata > Mammalia > Artiodactyla > Bovidae > Tragelaphus > Tragelaphus eurycerus. The sequence goes on from CAKXYN010000062.1 coordinate 12,426,372, forward strand.
AACAATATAATAGTTTCAGGAGCCTTTGTTTCTTGTTGCTGTTCAGTCGCTAAGTCATATCCAGCTCTTTGTGACCCTCACGGACTGCGGTACACCCAGCTTCCCTGTCCTTCACCATCTTCCAGAGTTCGCTCAGATTCATGTCTGTTGAGTCAGTGATGCTATCTAGCCATCTTGTCCTCTGCTGTCCTCTTCTCTTCCTGCCCTCAATCTTTTCCAGCATCAGGGTCTTTTCTTGTAAGTCGACTCTTTGCATCAGGTGGCCAAAGTATTGGAGCTTCAGCTTTAGGAGCCTTTGTAGGACAGCCCAATTCACAAGGCTGCTGCCAGCTCATGATTTTATCTTACGGATTTTCCAAAGCCCAAAGCCCGTCTCAATTTGTTCTGCTCTGGCCTGACCATCCTGTAGGCCGCCTCTCCACCCTGGAACAACTACCCCAGTTATGGAACTCCAGGAGCTCTCAGCTGGCCAGTCAACCCTGACTGCTTTTCCACAGAAGCCTTGGGTCGCAGCCTCATCCCCTGGAATACATTTGCCTTGTAAAAAACCAGCCTGCCAGGAGTTTCTCACTGAAGGCAATTTTGTTATTAGGGGGAAAAAAGCCTCTGTGCGCCCCTCCCCGCCACCAATCCTCCTCCAACTCCCTGACGTGAGTCCGTGTCATTAGTTACTTGCTTTGGCAGTTTTATTATGGAAATGACATATTGAAATACAAATTGGGATGTGTACAGTATAATTACTAATACTGCATATTCATTTCCTCCCTTTGTTAATGTTGAGTCCCCGTAAAGCCCTCTTACCAGCCACATCCCGAGCCTGTGTGCAGCCGGTTCTCCTCTCTTTTCTTCTGAGGGCCAGGCTGAGAGGGGAAGCCAGCCAGAGGAAGTACCTGCCTTCCCTGAGAAGGGCTATTTTTGTGACAATGCTGAGCTGACGTGGCAGCTGGGGCCTCCGACGTCCAAGGGCTTCCCAGCTCTTCCCAGACAAACAGACCAGGCCAGACACAGGAAGTTCCAGCCAGGGGACCTTTCTAAAAAATTAAATGCAACAGAACAAACATTTTCAGGGATACAGGGGCTGGCCGTCATGGCTGCACTCTGACACCCTCCGGAACACCTTCCTTCCCTTCCCTCAGAGCTTCTCAAGAGAAGGAGGTCAAGTAAGGTGGTTAAACTGACCACCTTGTAGCCTGTCTCATCTCCCTCTGTGGCCTTGGTGTCTGCCCTTCCCCAGGGGAGCAGTGTGCTGTGAAGACACCTCACTGTGACACACAGACTCTCCCCTCTGTCACTTGGCAGGTGCACCATGTATGAGAGCTAAGTCGCCCCAGTCACTGTCTGACTCTTTGTCACCCCATGGACTATAGCCCACCAGGATCCTCTGCTCATGGGATTCTCCAGACAAGAATTCTGGAGTGGGTTGCCATGACCTTTTCTAGAGGATCTTCCTGACCCAGGGATTGAACTTGTGTCTCTTATGTCTCCTGCATTGGCAGATGGGTTCTTTATCACCAGCACCACCTGGGAAGCCCACTTTGGGCAAATTTCCTTAATCCACTCATACCTCCACCTGTGTGAGATGGACCTCACACAGTGTCCATCTCATACCTCAATGTCTCCATCTGTAAAGTGGGGCAACACACAGTGTCCATCTCATAGAGGTGTTATGAGGATGAAATGCCTTAATACAGATAAAGCATGTGGGATAAAACTATTGTACTGTAGATTTCTTTCAGAGATGGCCTCAATTAAGCCCTTGGCTATATGACTTTGAAAGAAGTCACTGTGGGCCCATTTTGGGCCCCAAGAGGTTTTACCCAGTTCTGTTTTGTCAGAGCCCTGCTTCTGATATGAGAACAAGCTCAGGCCAACCTGCTGGACGTTAAGAGACTCAGAGCTGATTTCACCTTCTCTTCACAGCTGAGGCCCCAGGCATGGGAGAATGCCCTGTCACGATCAGCCCACAGATAACCCATGACTGTCCACAGAAGCATGAGTGTGGCCACCTTAGACCAGAAGAAGCACCTGGTCAAGACATAGACTTGAGCGCTATTTATTTGTTTTTTATTTTAAGCCACTGAAGTTGGAGGTGGTGTGTTATGCAGCCATAGCTAACTAATACCCATAGCAAGCTATTAGTGAACTTTCTCCCTCCTGTCATACTCCCTGTCTATATATCTTGATCTTTTGCCCATCTAGACTAAAGTCCCCAGGGACAGAGAAATAACAAGTTCCTAGGGCAAAAGCATAGACCCTGGCATTGGACAGAGTTCAAATCCCAGGTCTGGCATTGTCAGAGATAGCACCTGTGGCAAGTACATTTTGAGCTATTACATGGGAATAATAGCATCTATCATATGAGGTTCTAGTAGGGGTTGAATCAAGCAGTAGGTGGGAAAGATGCTGGCGCCTGGACTCTCCTTCTCTTTCCACAGGAAGCTCAATGTCTTGCACATAAAATAACATTCAATACATGATGATCAAAGTCATAATTTTCTTAACAAGATGGAGCTTAACTGTTAAGCTCAGTTACCTGATGCTCAAAGAGAAGGCACAGGTCATAGCCTCACTTGAACGCATAACAGGAATCTTCTCCCATTAGCCAATGATAATAATCCAAATACCAATAATAACAGAAATACATGGCATTAGCTTAGAGCTTACAAAGCACTTTCACATATATTACATTGTTGAATTTCCCAATCACTCTGTAGAACCCCTGAGGATCAACATCGTCCCCATTGTACAGCCTCCAAGAATATCACTGGGGTCAGTACTTTGCCCTTTGATACACAGCCCAGAAGTGGCAGGACTGGGACTCCCAGGGCCCACACTGCCCCTAGTAAACCAGTTTATTGGCGCACTGAGGGCCCATGAAGTTTTCTGCTAATAGGATATTAACCTCTGTTTTCTTGTTTACTGAACACAGATAACTTAAAATGCAATGTTTCTCATTTCCTGAAAACACAACTCAGACCTCACTTTGGCTCAGCACCAAGGTTTTGGGTTTTTAGTTGAGGAAACTTTTTTTCTAAGGCAAAGAACCTCTCATTGTCCACATCACTCACTGCCAGGAAATAAAAGGACCCACAGCAGTTCTCAAGAACCATCCAAGTCAAACTCTGCAGCTGACATGTGGGTGGCCAACCGATTGCACCGAGGGCCCTTCTTGCATCATCACTGGAGCATCCTCTCCAGCCACCACTGGACAATGTGTCCCGGCAGCTGAAACCTTCCAGAATGAGAGTATTTCTTGAATAAAGACCATCAACTCATTTCTAGAAGGACAGTAGGAAAGACAGGGCTACCCTCTTGCAGCTTCACTCAGTGCATGCACAGAGCCCTCCCTCCCCAAAGGCAGGTTTCTGTCCTCAGTGAGATCAGAGGTTTGGAGGTGGGCACAGCGGGTATGAAATGTCCTTGAAACCGTAAGATCAGTTTCTGCCTTCCAGGAGCTCGAAATCCAAATGGGTCCTGGGACATGCCCTTCTGGGGAAGCCAACTCCAGGAAATTTGTCAAAAGTTTAAAAGTTATTTGGACAAAGATATTTATAGCAGAGTGATTCAGAGTGTTAAAAGTCTAGAAATTGCCCAAACGCCCAACAAAATAGAATTGGTGAAGCAAACTTTATGTTATCAAATTGATGAAATATTGCTTTACCATTAATAAGGTCGATGATGAAGTTTAAGTAGATCCATGGAAAAGTACACACAAAATAATGCTTTTAAAACAAAAAATCCAAAACAGTTTCTGAGCAAGCACACTTGTGTAAAATCATATATGCACAGTGACAATGACTGCAGGAAGACATCATAAAATAAAAATAACAGTTGTTTTAAGGTAAATGGGCATGTTGGTAATTGCTTGGTCATGTAAGTTAAATATGCAATGAGAAGTCTAGAAACTAGCAAGAGAGACCCACATGTTGTCTGACTTTTTAGAACACTGTGTAAAACACCAATTGTGAACATTAGAATTAAAGAAACACATAGCAGTGGGGGAATTATTGTGAATTTTGGGTGGCTTAATGAAGGATCCCCAGTGCGTTGGTGTTCCCAACACACAGACCCTCAGAAATTCAAAGCCATAGCACACAGCAATACCTAAAATGGGATTTCGGATACAAGGCCAACGTGCTAGGGGAGAGTTTGGGAGTTCAGGGAGGTCTATTTAGTGCCCTTCAAATCACATCAGTAACTTTGCTTCTCATCCGTCACTTGGAGGATCAGTCTCAACTGCATTTGAGTTTTTTTGTTGTTGTTTTTTAATATAAATAGCAAGCACTGCATGAGGATAAGAAAGAACAAAGATGAGCAGTGAAAAGGTGAGCTGTGCATCCAGTCTGATTTGAAGAAGCTAGATTTTACTATCAGGATGCTCAATGCAGGGTGTTTCTGGGGGTAAAAGGGAGGTCAGTGCATGTATCCCCTCTAAATACCTTCTCTAACCCACTGGTTAGTGCTCCAAATGGCACAGTTTGGGACTTAACTCATCTGTTTTCAAACTTTAGTCTAAGGTAAACTTCAGATGCTTGATAAATATACAGATTCCAGGGCCCCACCTTCTTGATTCAGACTGTTGCTGCTGCTGCTAAGTCACTTCAGTCATGTCCGACTCTGTGCAACCCCATAGACGGAAGCTCACCAGGCTCCCCCGTCCCTGGGATTCTCCAGGCAAGAATACTGGAGTGGGCTGCCATTTCCTTCTCCAATGCATGAAAGTGAAAAGTGAAAGTGAAGTCGCTCAGTCGTGTCCGACTCTTAGCGACCTCATGGACTGGAGCCTACCAGGATCCTCTGTCCATGGGATTTTCCAGGCAAAAGTACTGGGGTGGGGTGCCATTGCCTTCCCCTTGATTCAGACTACAGACTTCGATATTTGTCAACAAGCCTGTCAAGTGATGTTAATACATGTGGTCCTAGGGCTATACTTCAAAAAGTATGGAGTTAAAGAATTTATTTTAAAATGCAAATCTTAACCCTGGTTTACCACCCCACTTGCCTCCTTGAAGCCATGTGAGTCATTTTCACATTTTAATGAGGAGGGAGAAGGAAGACCCCAAGGGTGTAGGAAGCTGACAAAGAGGGGGTAGGTCTCCCACCCCTAGGGGCGGGCTGGAGACCAGGAAGCCAAGGCCCTTGCACCCAGTTTTCCTCATGCCGTCTCTGCCACCGTCGGCCAATGGTGTGTGACATCCACCACCTTGCTGTGAATGGATTGGGGTGTGTGAGTTTTGGAGCTCAGGCTGGGGCAAGTACAAGAGTGGAATGGGGGTTGTGGTTGTTGCTTCTTGGATTTTCTAACTTTCTCAAGGTGCTCACAGATAAGAGACTGATTTTAATAATTATACTGAAATAATTTAAAAAATACCCCAAGAGAGTAATAAAGTATTGCGGGAACTGGGGCAGAGAAGGGAGTGACTAATAACTCTGTGTGGGGGAGGGGATGGGGCTCATAGATGATTAGTTCATGGCCTATTAGTTAAGGGTCAAGCACCGTATAAGACAGTAATTTCATACTCACAACCATCCTGCAAAAGGAGGTATTGTTTTATGTGGATGAACGTATGTCTCAGGAAGATCGGCTGTATATACAGCATCGTACAGTGGTGATTTGGACACGAGTCTGTTCAACCCTGAAATGTGAGGTGTGATCTCCCCCTAGGATTCATTTGGCTGAAATCTTGGGTGAGTCATTTCCTCTCAGGTTCCTCATCGTGACAACAGGGTCGGGCTCCCTGTGTGACCCCGAGGTCCTCCCAGCTCAGAGCCCTGAGGAGCCTACCAAGACGTCAAGTGGAAAACCACTGGACTTGAAGGAAAAGGAAGATCTTGCTCTCCAAGAGGGATCGTTGCCTTCCAAAGAGGAGTCCTCATGTGACAGGACAGGGGCCCTACCTCCAACCCCTGCCAGACGAGAGGTGAGTATGGACGAGCTGCAAAGCCACGAATATTTCATCAAGTTGCAGCAAAACTCCCAAGGAAACAGGATGAGATTTTTTTTTCTGGTTTCATATTTTGATCCTAATCTCTCATCTCTGTTTGAAAGTTTACTGATCCTCAGTGCAGTAGAGGATAGAGGAAGTCTTCTTTGTTAGTAGTTTAAAAAAAAAACAACAAAAAACATTTTTGGCCACCGGTGGCTTTAGCAGCCCACAGTGGCTACACAATAAGTGGGCTAAGAGGAACACAGAAAGGCTGAGATCCTCTCTGGGAAGGACCACCCATCAGGCTTAGCCTCCCGGAGATCAAAGGCAAACAGAAGGAAAAATCAGCCCTGGGTGGCTTCAAATCTCTGGCTTGAGGCTGTTAGGAAAAGAAGAGATCCCCACCTCAAACCCACCCCTGCGGCAACTGCTCCCTCCCCTGCAACCAAACCTCCTGCTGCTGCTGCTGCTAAGTCGCTTCAGTCGTATCCGACTCTGTGCGACCCCATAGATGGCAGCCAACCAGGCTTCCCCGTCCCTGGGATTCTCCAGGCAAGAACACTGGAGTGGGTTGCTATTCTCTTCTCCAATGCATGAAAGTGAAAAGTGAAAGTGAAATCGCTCAGTCGTGTCTGACTCTAGCGGTCCCATAGACTGCAGTCTTCTCCATCCATGGGATTTTCTAGGTGAAAGTACTGGAGTGGGGTGCCATTGCCTTCTCTGACCAAACCTCCTAGGTCACCAGAAACGCTCTTTAACCCACACCAGTTCTTGCCCCTAGCAAGAGGCCTGCACATGGGCCCCCAAAGTGCCTACTATAAGCTCAGAAAAAAGGACACAGAGACTGGTCCTCCCCTTCCTGGGGCAGCAGCCATGGCCAGAGTCCAGGTCACAAAGGGCACCGGGGCAGCTAGAGGAACAGCCCTGGGCGTCGTCACTTCAGCTGCCTCACCCAGCAGCTGCTCAGGGATGTGAGCCCCACCCCTTGGTCCAGATTATTTCCCTCTCTCTGTGGACAATCAGCCACTTGCAGGGACCCCATATGATGCTTTGACACCAAGAACCTTAACACCAAACATTTCCCAGCTGTGGAAACAGGCAGAGCAGCTGTGGCTGATCAAACCATGGGGAGCAAAGCAAAAGACACCTCACATTTGGACCATTCCCCACACAGCTGGAGAGTAGCTTTAGCTTCTTCTACTAGTAACAGTAGCAAAGGCTTGCTATATATTTTTATATGGGTGATCTTATCAAGGGCTTCCCAGTGGTGAAGAATCTGCCTGCCAATGCAGGAGACACGGATAGGGTCCCTGGGTCGGGAAGATCCCCTGGAGGAGGAAATGGCAACCCGCTCCAGTATTCTTGGCTGGAAAATTCCATGGACAGAGGCTCTTGGTGGACAATAGTCCATGGGGTCGCAAAGAGTCGGACGTGACTAAGCGCGCGCACACACACACATATTTATGTCCCAAATAGGTGAGGTGATTACTGGTTATTTACTTATTTGCAGGTGAACGCATAGAGGCTTAGAAATGTTAAGAGGTAGAGACAAGACAGTCTGGTTCCAGAGCCTAAGCTCTCAACCACTATACAAAGGGGAACTCTGGATTCCTCTCAGAGTTGGAAAAATCCATCTTGTCCTCCATTCCATGATAACCAGTTAATGGGAAGTTTTTAAAGGCTCCTCTCCCTCCTGAGGGCTTCCCTGATGGCTCAGTTGGTAAAGAATCTGCCTGCAATGCAGGAGACCCCAGTTTGATTCCTGGGTTGGGAAGATCTGCTGGAGAAGGGATAGGCTACTCACTCCAGTATTCTTGGGCTTCCCATGTGGCTCAGCTGGTAAAGAGTCGGCCTGCAGTGCGGGAGACCTGGGTTCAATCCCTGAGTTGAGAAGATCCCCTGGAAAAGGAAAAGGCTACCTATTCCAGTATGCTGGCCTAGAGAATTGCACGGACTGTGTAAGTCCATGGGGTTGTGAAGAGTCAAACACGACTGAGCAACTTTCATTTTCACTTTTTCATTTTCTCCCTCCTTAGAAAAGAGGGAGCTCTTATTTCAGAAGTCGTGGGGCACTTGTTCGTTGGGAGGGGAAGTGCGCGTGGGTGGGAAGTGGGGAGGGTGCGTGCTCAGGACACCTGGGATCAGCCACCTTGGCTTGCCAGCTGCTGCAGGCCCCTGGGCATCTGATCTCAGGCAGAGCCTGGGCCCTGGGGCCCTTTTCCTCAGCACCTGACTCTCCTCCAACACATTCTACAGTTAAGTTGAGCTAGTGGGCTATTGGCTGCCAAAGTCATCTGTTTCTCCTTTGAGTCACAAACATTTTTAAAGACCTTTCAGAGGTAAAATGGGAAGTGTTGGGGTTTTGTGACACACAGGAAGTCTGAGGGGGAGATCTCTATCTTTTCCTCAAATCAAGCCTGGGAAGTTATCACCTTGCTTTGAGGTCCTCACATTCAATGATAGAAAATCTCTTGCAGGGATGGGGGGTGATTAAGTGGGGTGTGGCCATGATATGGAAACAATCTAAGCATTGTCAACAGATGAATGGATAAAGAAAATATGGTGGGTAGTGTGTATACATATACATACACACACACTATGTTTATGTGTAAATATACACACACATATACATATATACACAATGGAATATTATTCAGCCTAAAAAAGGGGGGTACTTCCCTGGGGGTACAGTAGATAAGAATCTGCCTGCCAATGCAGGCGACACAGGTTTGATCCCTGATCTGGGAAGATTCCACATGCTGTGAAGCAGCAAAGCCCGTGTGTCACAATTACTGAGCCCACCTACTGCAGCTACGGAAGCCTGTGCTTCTACAGACTGTGCTCTGCAACAAGAGAAGCCACAAAAAATGAGAAGACACCATGCACGGCGATGAAGAGCAGCCCCCACTCGCTGCAAAGAGAAAGAGAAAGTCTGTGTGCACCAATGAGGGCACAGAGCGACCAAATAAATAAATAAAAGGGAAATCCTGCCTTTTCTGACAGCATGGATGAACCTGGAGGATATTTTGCGAAGTGAAATAAGCCAGACATAGAAAGACAAATGCTGCATGACCTCACTTATACACGGAACCTAAAAAATAGTCAAACTTAGTAACAGAGAGTAGAATGACAGTTACCAGAAACTGGGTGATGGGAAGGATGGGGGAGATTTTGGTTAAAGGGTCCATCTTTCAGTTGTAAGATGAAGAAGTTCTGGAGACCTAAAGTGCAGCATGGTGAATACGGTTGCTTGAAATTTGTGTTGTATACTTGAAATTTGCCGAGAATAGACCTTAAGTGTTCACCCGCACACACACATGCATACAAAGCTATGTGTTCATTAGCTTGATTGTCATCATTTCACCATGTCTATGTATATCAAAACATCATGTTGTACACTTTATACAATTTATAGTCATGAGTCAGACCTCTGTAAAACAGAAAGGAAAAGAAAAAGTGGCGTGTGGCCTCTGCTCTTGCAGATACCTGAAAACCTAACGCAAGAAGAGATCAGGAAGTCGGACTACGGAGGGCAGAAAGAGTGCGGTGGGTGTGCATCTTAAGGGAGCAGTGTCAGCTGAACATAAGTAAGACTGCTTTTTTGTTATTGTTATTATTACTCTCACAGCTGCTGTTTACTAAAGACAAGGGTGGTGTTGAGCTTTATGCTAAGGACTCATTTCTAGGCTGCCTTAAGTAAGCTTCCTGACCGTCTGGGAAGTAGATGCCTGTAATTAATTAGTGTCCCTACACCATGGATGAGAAGTTAAGCTCAGTGAAGTTCAGTAACTGGTTGAATGTGGCTGAGTTAGCAAGTGGGAAAAGTCCCTACCCACACCTGGCTCCAAGTTCACACTTTTAACCATTAAGATCCATCTCTCCCCAACCCTGTTGAGGTGATGGTACACTCCCCATTCTCAGAGGTGTTCCAGAGATGCTATAAATAACCTGCCTGATCACAGGAATCACTCTAGATGTTCCTTCATACCCAGCATCCCAGGCCTCACTGCAGAACTGCAGTTGAACCTCCAGGGAGGGCCCCAGAGTTTGTTTTCAGCAGACACTAAGCAAGCACTGAGGAAGTTGGACCAGATGCATCTCAGGGCTTCCAACTCCTGTGTGGACTGAGATTTTGTGATTCTATTTTTAGGCAAGTCTTTCCTGAATCAAAGTGTCAGACTTTCTGGCACCTTCTAATGGCTCTAGGGCACCTGAGCTGTCTTCAGAGCCGCCCTGATGCCCCAGAGATATGAGGAGCAGGGCTGGGAGGAGCCCTGGGAGCCTGCGTAAAGCAGAGGGAAGCCACACTTGCTAAGTGGGAGGCGGGTGGGGCAGGTGAGGGAGAGACATCCTTTCATTTCCAGCTCCAAGGGGGATTCTTGATTCTTTCCACCCTGAGGCCAATAGTTAGGAGCCTGTTCTGCCTGTAATGGCTCCCTTGCAGACAAGTTATGCCTTATCTGAAAGCGTGGAGGGAGGAAGAGAGTTTTCCTTGGATGGTTTTCCCAACTACTTTGGTGGGATGGAAGATGGCTTTGGAGAGATGAGTAGAAGGGACAATGTTAGAGAAGTCCTGTTTCTAGGAGTCTCAGAGTGACCAAAATGATGGATGGCGATGCTTGCCGAGCCTCCCCATAGGCAGCCTCTCTGTTAACCCTCATGAGAATCTCAGGAACTAAGTACCATGACTGCTCTCATTTTACAGACCAGTTAATAAGCTTGGAGAGTGAGATTACTTGTCCCAAGCCCCACAGTGACTGACAGAGCCTTCAGACCTCACTGATGGGGGTACTGTACTTTCCTGGTGGCTCAAATAGTAAAGAATCTGCCTGCAATGCAGGAGACCCAGGTTTGATCCCTGAGTGGGGAAGATGCCCTGGAGAAGGAGATGGCTACCCACTCCAGTATTCTGGCCTGGAGAATTCCTTGGACAGAGGAGCCTGCTGGGCTACATACAGTCCATGGGGTCACAAAGAGTCAGACACAACTGAGCGACTAACACAACGATCATGCCACGTGCTGCCTCTCAAGCCCCCAGAGAATTTCAGTGTTTCTTAACCTCCTTTTGGATCACTGACTTTGGAAGGCGTGCCAAAAAGCTATTATTTTGCCATCACAGCTAATGATCAGTAATCTTTACCGTGGCCCGAATACTCTTCTAGGTGCTTTGCATGTACTGATTCATTTCATCCTAGCAACAACTCTATAGGGTATACCCATTTAACAGATGAGAAAACAGAGCCTCAGAGAGGTTGAGTAACTGTGTCAATGCTTGTAAACTGGGATGGCCAGACTTCAAATTCAATCAATTTGATCCTGAAGTCTACACCGTTAACTATTATTCTCTTCTGCCTTACTCCAAAGAGTAAGCAGAGAGATCCCACCTGAATTACTCCCTTCCCTCCTCAATACACATAAAACTGTGTACTTAATTTTAGGGAATATAAGATAAGGCTCTTCTGAAATCCTTTTTTGGGGACCAATTCTAAGTCAACAATGACTATGGATGAATTAAAAAAAAAAAATTAAAGCTCAAAACAAAGATGCTCCTTTACCCATCCAGGAAGACCACGTGCTGGAGCGGGGAAGCACAGGCCTGGTGTCTTTGTCCAGGCTGCCCCGTAACTCTCTTTCCCCTTCACCAATCCCAGATCCTGGCATCTACCCCAAGTCAGATGAAAAGGTCAGCTCTAGCCACGCCTTCTTCTGAGAGCCCATGCTATTGGGCAACTCCATCTCACACCTGTCCCCTTGTCCTGAAACTACTGAGCCTACATTTGCCTTCCTGGGAGGGTAAGAGCCAGTGGTCAAGTCCAGGAGGGTGGGGCAAGTAAGGCAGTGCTATAACTAGATCACAGGTGTCTTAAATTTTAGTTTACAGCAGAATCAACTCTTCAAAAGCAGATTCCTGGGCTCCACCCAAGATTCCGATTGAGTCCACCAGATATGTTTTTAATAAAGGCCTTGAGTATTTCTGATCAGAGGGCCCAGTGACCAAGACTCTGATCCAGGTCAGAGTCCACGTTATCCCTGCTATTGGAAGCTGTAGTTGAGAGGACTCTCAGTTAACTCTACTCACGCTTGGCGTAGGCTAGGAGCTCCTGGGTTTGAACACTGAGCAGCAAAGGAAGGAAGGGGCAGTCCTGGGTCTTCTTCCTGGTGCTGCCCCCCTGACTCCCCTGCAGGTCGCCTGACGTCAGTCACTCCCTGGTCCTCCCTCCCCAACTGCTTCCAGTCGCTGGACTTCACCAGGCCTCTTCGCAGGTCTCTGCTCTGAAAGTTACTGAGGGATACAAGGCTGAATTTGATAGGATGAGACATAGTTCCTGGCCTCAAGGGACCAGAGTCTAGTTGAAAAGGTGAATAAGTCAAGTGAGAAATGTCAGTGAACCTGGGGCATTTGAAATCAAGGGACTCTGGGAGCCAGAGCCCAGCCCAGCCCAAGGGCAAGACGGCTGAGTGTTGGAGAAGGGAGGTGATTCCCAGCGAGAGGCTGCAGTGAACGCTGGTTGAGTGTGTAGAGGTAAACGTTGGGGACCTGGAAAGTAGGGTAACTGACTGGTGTTTTCTGGGGAGAGAGGCAGTTCCCAGGATGCAGAACTTTCAGTGGAAAGTCTTCCAAGTGCTTGCTCAGTTGTATCCAATTCTTTGAGACCCCATGGTCTATAGTCTGCCAGCCTCCTCTATCCAGGGGATTCTCCAGGCAAGAATACTGGAGTGGGTTGCCAGCCCTTCCTCCAGGGGATCTTCCCCACTCAGGGATCAAACCCGAGTCACATTATGTCTCCTGCATTGCAGGCGGATTCTCCACCACTGAGCCACCTGCAAAGTCCTGGGCAGACCCTATAGGGAAGGCAGGCTGAGGTCACCTTCAGAAGGTCCCAAGTGCTTCCCGAAGGCACACAAGAGCCCACCTGAATTTTTCAGGACACTAGGCTCTGACCATCCAGGGAGGAAGTGAAAGAAAGCTGGGGTATCTGGAGATTTGGGAACCCACTTCTGAATACTCTAGGCTTTTTTACAAACCTTGAAACTTCCCTAAAAAATTTAGAGGTTTAAGCAGTTCACCTCAAGTTTCAAGTAAACAGATGAGTTACACTCCAAGAAGCAGGAGGAGGAGCAGTGACTACATTAGTTCTTAATTGAGCTCTTACCATGCATCAGGACTGTGATAAGGGTCTAATAGAGACTGCCTCATTTAATCCCCATAACTTCCTGGTGAGGCAGATTTCATTACCCCCATTAGACAGATGGGAATAAAGAGGCACAAAGTGAGCAGATCCTGCTCAAAGCCACACAGCTGGTTAAGTGCTCAGTTGGGACTTGGGAAAAGCACACCTTAATAAAGGAATAAATAAAGATCCACAAGATGTTTGCTCTAATTGGTCAGTGCGAAACACTTCAATGTTTTAAACAATACTCCCCCATCACATAGAACCAGAAAAAAGAAAAGACTTGGGCCAAGTCACTGCAGTTTTAAAAAAGGACAATCCAATAGCTAGAGACATCAAAGTGAGTCTTCGGAGTTTAAGCTGCATTCTGAATGTCCAAGTTGAAGCAAGAAGCGAGAGCTTCAATAAACCTGTTTTCCTAGACAGAAAGGTGCTTTCTGGTCGGGGAGGATAAGCAGCATTTGAAAAAGGAATGAAAGAATGGTTGCATTTCTGGAGCCTGGTGAATAACAAAGAGGGCCTCTGTCATTATTCGGGTCCGGCAAGGTGACACTGCTAATCCTAAAATCTATTCCACAATCGCTCCGCCAGTGAGAGGCCGCTGTCCCCACAGCCCTCACCAGAGTCACACAGGCTGAGTCAGAGGATGAGGGCACCCCTCCCCTGATTCTTCCCTTCATCTGCTCTATGGCAGCATTTTTTCAAACTTTCCTACCACAACCCACAGTGAGAAACACATTTGCTGGCATAACCCAGCATGGGCATATGTGTACATGTGTTTCAGAAAAAAAAAAAAAATAATAATCTGTCTTAAATGCAGTGTACTCTTATTTTCCATTCAAGTCAAATTCATTTGTTTTAAGCTGGTTGTATACAAGTGCTGTCACTTCAGTTGTGTCTGACTCTTTGCATCCCTACGGACTGTAGCCCGCCAGGCTCCTTTATCCATGAAATTCTCCAGGCAAGAAAACTGGAGTGGGTTGCCATACCCTCCTCAAGGGGATCTTCCTGACCCAGGGATTGCAACTGGCTAAATTGATTTCACTGCCCACTAATGGTTTATGATCCACAGTTTGAAAAAATAAAATTACTTCACACTGTGAGCAGGGCCAGGGCAACTGAATAGCGGGTGTTAATGACAAGAATTTATATTGCGGTCATTATCTCTACCATTGTGTCTATGAATAGTGTTTTGTGTTTACCCTGCTTTTATCTAAACAGAGTTTGTCAAACTGTGTTCCATGGATTACCTTTATTCCAGGAGGTTTTAAAGTTGTTTTCCTCCAAAGTGGTGCTGTGGTCAGAAGAGTCTGGGACATGATCCATACTGTAGCCACACCCAAATGTCACCATGCAGTTGGCATTTTCAAGGCTCTGAGAAGGTCTGCAGTGAAAGACTTGATTACCTCTGTTAACCAGGCCTCCCCTAGACCTTTTTCTTTAACCACAAAGAGCACATATTTTTCCTGGAGTGCTGGTGTCCTCAGAAAACAGTCAGGGTCTGGGGGCATCACACTCTCCTTTGTGACCTCACTCTGTCCCTGGGAAGCCAGTATTATTGGGATGCTGTTGGAACAGGCAGTTCACCTACTTGTCTGATTTCCCATATCAAGTTGGTGCAGAGCTGGGCCAAAGCCAAACCTCCTGACACAATCAGATAGGGGAGCCCTTGGACAGCCCCATGGCTCCTGATGGGCCACTTTCCCCAAGGGTCACCATGAGCTGCATCCAGGGCCAGTGGAAGGGTGCCAAGTGTCCCGGGAATTCAAAGCTCAGCCTGAAGAACCTTGAGCTGCTCAAATTCCCTGAGCAACAGGAGCTGAAAGTCAGGACAGTGAAAGTGTTGGTCGCTCCATCACGCCTGACTCTTTGCGACCCCATGGACTGTAGCCTGCCAGTCTCCTCTGTCCACGAAATTCTCCAGGAAAGAATACTGTAGTGGGTAGCTATTCCCTTCTCCAGGGAGTCTTCCTGACCCAGATATGAAACCCAGGTCTCCCGCATCCACAGGAAGATTCTTCACCACTCAGCCACCAGGGAAGCCCAAAAGTCAGGGCAGTGGGTGGCTATTTTGTCTTCATAATTGGTATGTGAGTTTCTTAACCCCTATTCAGGGGTGGAGGGAAGGCAATGATAAGGCCCCCGTCCCTTTCTAGTCTCCAGGGTAAAATGAACATATTCTATACCCTGTCTGCACCTTACTTTTTAACTTAATGATGGATCTTGGAAATTGCTCCCTTTTAGAACACAAAGAGTTTTCTGACTCTTTTGTACTCTCTCTATATTATGGCCCTGCATAGATGCATCATAATGTATTTAACTAGCCTCCCACTGATGACCATGGATCACTCCCAGTGCTTTCTATGAGAAACAATACTGCAGTGGGTAATCATATACCTAAGTTGTGCACACCTGTGAGTGTGTACGTAGGATGAGTCCTAGGAGTGCAACTGCTGGGTTAAGGCACATTCGCTTCCTTGAGAAATTCAGCAAGAACACCTACCAGAGTCACAAAGAATAAGGAGCTGGTAGGTCTTCATATCATATGTTCTAACACCTCGATTTTACAACAGAGGGGAAAGATTTGGGTTAGGCATGTGATTGATCTAAGATCATACACTGGGTTTAAGACAGGGCAGAACTATCCTCAACGTTTCCTGAGTCCAGTTTTAATACCTGAAATCAGTCAAGATGAAACAACAAATAAGAAAGGGAAACCCCAAGCCTCCGCCTGGGAAACCCCTGTCAGAGCAGAGTCTCAAGGCCACGGGTGATGGGGTGGGAAGGATGACTAGGTGAAGCCCAGAGGATTTTTAGGGCAGTGAAAGCATTCTGTATAATACCATGATGGGGAATACATGTCATTATGCATTTGTCAAAGCTGATAGAATGTACCACACCAAGAGTGAACTAAACCTACCTGTAAACTATGGGTTTGGGGTGAAAAAGGTCATACAGTCAAAGCTATGGTTTTTCTGGTAGACATGTACCGATGTGAGAGTTGGATCATAAGGATAGCTGAGGGCAAAGAATTGATGCTTTTGAACTGTGGTGCTGGAGAAGACTCTTGAGAGTCCCTTGGACTGCAAGGAGATCACACCAGTCAATCCTAAAGAAGATCAACCCTGAAAACTCATTGAAAGGACTGATGCTGAAGCTCCAGTACTTTGGCCACCTGATGTGAAGAGCTGATTCACTGGAAAAGACCCTGATGCTGGGAATGATTGAGGGCGAGAGGAGAAGAGGGCAACAAAGAATGAGATGGTTGTGTGACATCACTGACTCAATGGACATGAGTCTGAGCAAACTCCGGGAGATAGTGAAGGACAGGGAAGCCTGGAGTACTGCACTCCTTGGGGGTCACAAAGAGTCGGATGTGACTTAACAACTGAAAAATAGCAGCAACAGTGAGTTATCGATGTGAGTTCATCAGTTTTAACAAAGGCACTATTCTGATGTGGGATATTTGTAGTGGGACTGGCTGTGGGTGTGTGGAGACATGGAGTACATGGGAACTCTCTGTACCTTCTGTTCAATTTTACTGTGAACTTAAGACTGCTCTAAAAATAAAGTCTATTAAAAATGTGAGCCATGTATATATGTTTCCATTAAAATTAAGAAATAATCCACAGAACATAAAATTCATTCCTTTTGAGGGTTCAATTCAGCGCTTTTCAGTATATTCAAAAGGTTGTGTTGCCATCACCTTTATCTAATTCTGGAACATTTTCATTGTCCCCAAAAGGTTTGAAATTCCATATCTGTGAGCAGACAGTTGCTCTCCATCCCTCCCTCTCCCCAGTGCCCCAGCAACTTCTAATTTACTTTCTGTTTCCATAGATTTTATATGCATTTGTTTCTCTTGGGTTTATACCTAGAAGTGGAATTGTTGGATCATGTGGTAACTATGTTTACTTTTTTGAGGAACTGCCATACTGTTTTCCAAAGTGGCTGCAACCTGTTATATTTCCACCATCAGTATAGGAACCTCTCCATAACCTTGTCAACACTCACCAGCTTTAAAAAAAAAAAATAGTCATTCTACCAGCATGAAGTGGTATCTCATTGTGGTTTGATTGTATCTCCCTGATGGTTAATGATGTTGAGCATCTTTTAATGTGTTTATTGGCATTTGTCTATCTTCTTTGGATAACTTCTGTTCAGATCCTTTGCTCATTTTAAAAATGGCTAACTTATCTTTTGTTATCGAGTTATGATAGTTCTTTATGTATATTTAGAGACAAATCCCTGATTGATAAGATATATAATTTGCAAAATGACTCCCATTTGTAAGTCATCTTTTCACTGTCTTGATAACCCTATCAAGGGTACCCTCTGTAGCAAAACAGGTTTTAATTTTGATGATGTCTAGTTTATCTACTTTTGTTGCCTGTGCTTTGGTGATATATAAGAAAGTACTACCAAATCCAAGGTCACAAAGATTTATTGCTATGTTTTCTTTTGAAGGCTCTTGCAGTTTTAGCTCTTACATTTAGCTCTTTTGTCCATCTTTGAGTCAAATTTTATAGATGATGTAAGGTTAGAGGACAAGTTCATTCTTTTGCTTGTGAGTCTCTATTTGTATCAGCACCATTTGTTGAAAAGACTTCTTTTCACCATTGAATGGTCTTGGCACCATTGTTGAGTGAATTGACCATAAGTGTGAGGGCTTCTTTTTGGACTCTCAATTCTATTCCATTGATCTATATGCCTATTCTTAGGCCAATACCACATTGTCTTTATTACTGTAGTTTTGTAGCAAGTTTTGAAATTGGGATGTGTGAGTCCTCCAAGCTGGTTTTTCTTTAAAAAAAAAAAAAAAAGTATTTATTTGGCTGCACTGGATCTTAACTGCAGCAAGCATCTAGTCCTCCTGCATTGGGAGCACGGAGTCTTAGCCACTGGACCACCATGGAAGTCCCTGTTTTTCTTTTTAAAACTGTTTTGGCAATTCTGAATCTCTTGCATTTCCATGTGAATTTTAGAATCAGCTTATCAACTTCTGCCAAGAAACCATATGGAATTCTGATAGGAATGTACTGAATCTGCAGATCAGTCTAGGAATATTGCTGTCCTAACAACTTTAAGTCTTCTGATTCATGAGTATAAGCTGTCTTTCCATTTATTTAGGTCTTCTTTAATTTCTTTCAGCAATGTGCTGCAGTTTCAATGTACAAATCTTGCACTCCTTCTGTTAAACTTACTCCTGAGTGTTTTATTTCGGGTCCCTTGGAGACCCTGAATAAAGCTATCTCCCCGATGTTGTGAGTGATCATCCCATGTGAGTGTATGCATTGGGGGCTCGTTCATAATGCTTCAATTCTAGGGCAATCCCCAGATCCTGGCTAACATGCTCTGCTTTGCTCATGCTCTGAGGGACCCCTCCCAGGAGCAGGGGTTTCACAAGAACATATTAACACCTCTCAAAGACAAAGGCAACTTGAAAGATCTGGCTCATCACAGAGATGAGTCCCTTCTTCATAGACCCAAGGAGACCCGGAAACCATCAAAAGCTGAGGCTGGGAAACCTGACTTCCTGCTTCTGGCCTCAATTCCCCACCACTGTTACCACCATGACCACTAAAAATGAGACCAAACCCAACATACACCCTCCCCAAGTCATTCTCTTTGTGCTTAATCTCCCTGCTTCCTGTTGATCTTGAAAGTTGTTTTATTTCACAGCCTCTGACTTCTGTTCTCAGCCCACTGGGCACTCCCCCAGCTTAAGAGGAAACAGCACTTAAAAAAGAAAGACTGAGAGAAGATGGAAGGTGAGAAACAGCAGGGTGGTAGTGTCGAGGCCCTGCATCTGTTCTTCCATTTTGTTGGGAAAGTGCAAACCTCCCTCCTACCCATGAGTGTGGCTGCTCTTGGGAACTCTGGTCCAGACCTAACTGAAAGGCTGCCAGGGCCAACCTAGATGAATCTTGGCCACTAGTTTTGACAACTGTCCCCACGGTCCCACGAGTGTTGTGGGGATTTGGAAGGCTGGCTGGAATTATGTTTTCCAAGGAGCTTAGGGGAGGACTGGGCCATAGGACACAGGGTCTTTGGGAGAGTTGATGAGAAATGCCCTTTACTCCTCTCCTTTCATCCCCTGGAAAACCAGAGACCATTGGCCCAGTTATCTGACTTACCCCCAAATGCGTCTTCCAGTCATAATTTCAAAGTCCAAACTTTCTAGGAGATGAGTCTCAAGTCCACCCGCTCCCGGTCTCTTAGCTCCTTTTGCAATGCTCATATCTGTCTTCCTTGTTGGACTATGAGCCGGTGGAAGGGCATGGGTAAGCTCTTAGTCACTCTTTTTAGAAATTACAGAACTAACATATGTTTATTTTGTGAAAATACTAGAAAATCCAGAGAGCCTTTCCCTCCAAAAAAAAAAAAAAAAAAGATTTATCTACAGAGCCTTGTAACATATCAGTGATCTTTCCATTTTCCTATGCAGATCGCTGCCTCCCCCTACCCCTGTTCCTCCCTGCAGCCGCAAGGCAACACACACACACACATTACACATTTACTTAGAGTGGAATCATATATTCTATTTTGAGTTCTATAACTCCTTTTATACCTGTTCAATAATCTTAAGACATTTTCCTATCAACATTTTATATTATTGGCAGTCACGGCAGAGTGTTCTATCTGAGAGTTGTACCATAATTTTCTCAACCAGTCTTCTATGGCTGGGCATTTAAGTTGCATCTAGTTGTTTTTTTTTTTTTTAATAGCTTAATTGAGATATAATCCACATACCATAAAATTCATCCTTTTAAGATGAACGATTCAATGGTTTTAGTATACTTACAGAATTCTGCAACCAATACCACTGTCTAATTTTGAACATTCTCATCACTTCCAAAAGAAACTCCATAGCCATTAGCACTCACTGTACCTATAGACCCTGGAACTTCTAATTTAGATTCTTTCTTCATGGATTTGACTATTCTTGACATTTCCTATAAATGGATTCATACAATATGTGGCTTCCTTCATTTAGCATAGTGTTTCCAAGTTTCACCCATGTTGTATAGTGTATTGGCACTGTCTTTCAGCTGCTGAATCGTAACCTACTGTATGGGTAATACCACATTTTGCTTATGTATTCATCAGTTGATGGACATTTGTTATACTTTTTGGCTATTATGAATAATGCTGCTATGAACATTTGTGTACAAGTTTTTATGGAGACATATTTTTCAATTATTTGGGAGACAAACTGAGGAGTGGAATTGCTGGTTTATGGGATAAGACTTGACCCTTGAATATAGGAACTGCTGAATCCATGTTTGCTGGGCTGATCGTGTGTTTTTTCCTGAACAAAGCTTTTGTTTCTTTGAAACTCATCTACCCACTCTGTCCTCAAAACAGTAAGCCAGACCCAGCCTCCATTCTTGGAGTTGGGGAAGATTTTGTGCAGGAGGAAGTGTTGAAGCTGCAAGACTATTGTATCAAAGAGCATGGATTTGGGACAGGATTAACCACTTGAGACTTTGGTTCTACCACGTGTTAAGCTGGGAATGATAACTCTGGTGGAGGTAATGAAGATAGTGGTAACTTCCTGCAAAAGGTCCCATGCATGCACTTCTGCACTCAGTGCCCCTGACCCTGCAGCAGGCCACTCCTGACCCATGCCTCTGCTGGAGACTCATGGACACTCATGGGCAGATCTGGGTCAGTCTCTTGTGGGGTCACTGCTTCTTTCCCCTGGGTCCTGGTGCACACAAAGTTTTGTTTGTGCCCTCCAAGAGTCTGTTTCCCCAGTTCTGTGTAAGCTCTGGCAGCTCTATGGTGGGGTTAATGGCGACCTCCTCTAAGAAGGCTTATGCCATACCCAGGTCTGCAGCACTCAGAGCCCCTGCCCCTGCAGCAGGCCACTGCTGCTCCATACCTCTGCAGGAGATACTCAAACACGCAAAGGCAGGTCTGGCTCACACTCTGTGGGGTCTCCTGGTGAGCACAAGGTTTTGTTTGAGCCCTCCAAGCATCTCTGGTGGGCATGAGGTTTGATTCTAAATGCAATTTTGCCCCTCCTGCCATCTTGCTGGGGCTTCTCCTTTGCCCTTGGATGTGGCGTATCTTTTTTGGTAGGATCCAACATTCTCCTGTGGACGGTTATTCACCAATGAGTTATAATTTTGGAGTTCTCGCAGGAGAAGATGAGTGTATGTCTTTCTACTCCACCATCTTGGGTCTATCATTGATATGACACTGAAAGAACTCCCCAGGACAGTAGGTGCCCAATATGCTACTGGAGAATGATGGAGAAATAACTCCAGAAAGAATGAAGCAAAAACAACACCCAGTTGTGGATGTGAGTGGTAATAGGAGTAAATTCTGATACTGTAAAGAACAATATTGTATAGGAATCTGGAATGTTAGGTCCATGAATCAAGGTAAATTGGAAGTGGTCAAACAGGAGATGGGAAGAGTGAACATCTAAATTTTAGGAATCAGTGAACTAAAATGGACCAGAATGGGTGAATTTAACTCAAATGACCATTATATCTACTACTATAGGCAAGAATCCCTCAGAAGAAATGGAGTAGCCCTCATAGTCAACCAAAGAGTCCAAAATGCAGTACTTGGATGCAATCTCAAAAATAACAGAATGATCTTCTGTCATTTCCAAGGCAAACCATTCAATATCATGTTGATCCAAGCCTATGCCCCAACCAGTAATGCTGAAGAAACTGAAGTTGAACGGTTCCAGGAAGACCTACAAGACCTTCTATAACCAACACCCCACAAAGATGTCCTTTTCATTATAGGGGACTGGAATGGAAAAGTAGGGAGTCAAGAAACATCTGGAGTAACAGGCAAATTTGGCCTTGGAGTACAGAATGAAGCAGGGCAAAGGCTAACAAAGTTTTGCCAAGAGAACACACTGGTCATAGCACACACTGTCTTCCAACAACACAAGAGAAGACCCTACACATGGACATCACCAGATGGTCAACACCAAAATCAGATTGATTATATTCTTTGCAGCTAAAGATGGAGAAGCTCTATACAGTTAGTAAAAACAAGACTGGGAGCTGACTGTGGCTCAGATCATGAACTCCTTATTGCCAAAGTCAGACTTAAATTGAAGAAAGTAGGGAAAACCACTAGACCATTCAGATATGACCTAAATCAAATCCCTTATGATTATACAGTAGAAGTGACAAATAGATTCAAGGGATTATATCTGATAGACAGAGTACCTGAAGACCTATGGACGGAGGTTTGTGACATTTTACAGGAGGCAGTAATCAAGACTATCCCCCTCCCCCAAAATGCAAAAAGGTAAAATTGTTGTCTGAGGAGGCCTTACAAATAGCTCAGAAAAGAAAAGAAGCAAAAGGCAAAGGAGAAAAAAAAGAGATACACATTTGAATGCAGAGTTCCAAAGAATAGCAAGGAGAGATAAGAAAGCCTTCCTCAGTGATCAATGCAAAGAAATACAGGAAAACATAGAATGGGGAAGACTAGAGATCTCTTCAAGAAAGTTAGAGATACCAAGGGAATATTTCATGCAAAGATGGGCACAAAGGACAGAAATGGTATGGAACTAACAGAAGCAGAAGATATTAAGAAGAGGTGGCAAGAATACACAGAAGAACTATACAAAAAAGATCTTTATGACCCAGATAACCATGATGGTGTGATCACTTATTTAGAGCCAGACATCCTGGAACGCGAAGTCAAGTGGATCTTAGAAAGCATCACTATGAACAAAGCTAGTAAAAGTGATGGAATTCCAGTTGAGCTATTTGAAATCCTAAAAGATGATTCTGGAAAAGTGCTGTACTCAATATGCCAGCAAATTTGGACAAGTCATTGGCTATAGGACTGGAAAAGGTCAGTTTTCATTTCAATGTCAAAGAAAGACAGTACCAAATATGTTCAAACTACTGCACAATTGCACTCATCTCTCATGCTAACAAAGTAATTCTCAAAATTCTCCAAGCCAGGCTTCAACAGTACATGAACTATGAACTTCCAGATGTTCAAACTGGATTTATAAATGGCAGAGAAGCCAGAGATCAAATTGCCAAGTCCGTTGGATCATCCAAAAAGCAAGAAAATTCTAGAAAAACATCTACTTCTGTTTTATTGGTTATGCCAAAGCCTTTGACTGTGTGGATCACCACAAACTGTGGAAAATTCTGAAAACCATGGGAATACCAGACCACCTGACCTGCCTCCGGAGAAATCTGTATGCAAGTCATGAAGCATCAGTTATAACTGGACATGGAACAACAGACTGGTTCCAAATAGGGAAAGGAATACATCAAGGCTGCATATTGTCACCCTGCTTATTTAACTTATATGCAGAGTACATCATGTGAAATGCCAGGCTGGATGAAACACAAGCTGGAATCAAGATTGCCAGGAGAAATATCAATAACCTCAGATATGCAGATGACACCATCCTTATGGCAGAAATGAAGAACTAGTCAAAGCAATGGTTTTTCTAGTAGTCATGTGTGGATGTGAGAGTTGGACTATAAAGAAAGCTGAGCGCCAAGGAATTGATGCTTTTGAACTGTGGTGTTGGAGAAGCTTCTTGAGAGTCCCTTGGACTGCAAGAAGATCCAACCAGTCCATCCTAAAGGAAATCAGTCCTGAATATTCATTGGAAGGACTGAGGCTGAAGCTGAGACTCCAATCCTTTGGCCACTTGATGCAAAGAACTGACTCACTGAAAAAGACCCTGATGCTGGGAAAGATTGATGGCAGGAGAAGGGGATGACAGAGGCTGAGATGGTTGGATAGCATCACTGACTTGATGGACATGAATTTGAGTAAACTCCGGGAGTTGGTGATGGACAGGGAAGCCTGGTGTGCTGCAGTCCATGGGGATGCAAAGAATTGGTCACAACTGAGCGACTGAACCGAACTGAACATGAAATAATGCAAATCAAATGCTAAGCACAGTGCCTGGCAGATAGTGGGTTCGGGGAGACCCTTTCTCCCCAGGAGGAGGAGGAGGAGGAGCTGGCTCTCAGGTGGGGTGGGGAAGGACACACCACAGTGAGGAAAGAGTAGGTGTAGGGACACGTGTGTGAGAGCAAGTGGCTGGAGACTGGTGAGTGGCTAGAGAGAGGAAATAAAGCTGGCCGGTTCCACAGTGGGCTCCTTGAGTGCAAAGAAAGTTGGATTTTATCCTTCCTATAAGTCATTGATTCTGGGCAGGTTGTGACAGGACCACTGTTTGCATTTGAAGGAGCTCCCTGTCCAGCAGTGTGAGGCTGGAGCAGAGAGACCAGTGAGGAGGATATTTAAAGAAATGTAGGTGAAAAATGAAGAGCGTAGGCTAGAGCCACAACAGTGGGAATAGAAAGAGTGGCTTAAAGGGGGAGAAATTTTCTGGTGGTTCAGTAGGTAAAGAATCCACCTCCTATATGGGAGACCTGGGTTCAAGTCCTGGGTTGGGAAGATCCCCTGAGGAAGGCATGGTAACCTACTCTAGTATTCTTGTCTGAAGGAATCCCCAAGGACAGAGAAGCCTGGTGGGCTGCAGTCCATGGGGTCGCAAAGAGTCGGACTTAGACTGAGTGACTAAGCACAGCACACCAGTGGATAGGATGGGCATGCGGCCTCTGTTAACAGCAGAACATTCTACACGTAGATCTCGCCTACTAAACCCTCATGAGTCTTCAAGGAGGTACCCGGTTTCCCAGTGACAGATTAGGAAACAGGCTGGAAGAAAGTAAATCACTTGCTCAAAGTCCTAGCACAGGGCTATAATCTGAACCCAGCTCTGCCTGCTTTATCTTGGTGTCTCTCTGGGTGACGCTTAGCTATACAGCAAAACCTGGGCTGCACTGGATGGGTGGGGAGAGCGGGGGGAGGACAGTGCTGCTCGGTGAGGGCTTGATGGGCAACTCAGAGTTCAGGTGGGGCAGGCTGAGGGCTGGAAGGCCTCTCTGAGGAGCAAGACAAAGGGGGAAAATAAGAGAATTTGCTCCAAAGGAGTTGAGGTGGTTCTGATCCCCTCTCTTCCCCCAGGGGCTGCCCACTACATGAAACCTTGGAAAGGAAAGAAGTGTGTGCAGCATAGACCACCATCCAATTCCCCCAAGAGTGGAGTAGGGGTGATACATGGGCCCGGAGGAGCACACCTTACCTTCTCCTTCCAGAATGCCATCCCGGAGTAAGACTGAGATCCCCTGGGCTTGGGGCTGTGCTTGGGTGGTCACAGGGATGGCGGCTGAGGCCAGGCTCTTCCAGATAGCCTGGGGCCTCTTCCTGACAGCAGGGGTGCAGAGACCCCCACCACCACCCTGCAGAAAATGTGCACACTCACAGAGCATGGTGTTGTCCCAGGCCTGCCTCACAGGAGCGGGTGAGCAGAGGAGCAGTGTAGGCGTGACATGAGATGCCCCTGCCTGAGCTGGGGATGCGGGAGGGGCACCTAGAGGGGGAGCCCCCTGCTTCCTACTTTTCCCCAGAACCTACCCCCATGGCCCTCTTCACATGGGCATCAGCCTTTGTCCCGGAGGCCCAGATGGGGACACGGCAGGGAGCCATCTGGTCTTCTCCCAAGACCCTCAAACTCCACCCCCAGTGCCTTGTCTGCCTCACTCCAATCACCCCCTTCTTCTCTGCCCCCTGGGTTTTTATCCGTGTTTACTATCTGTCAATTAGGCAGCCTCAATACCCTGTACACAGAAAGCCAGCCAGCCAAGCGTGGCGACCCAGCGGCCCCTCCTCTGCCTCTCTTTTCCTTTGGGTTGGGGGACTATGGGGCGGGGAGGAAGTCAGTCTCCCCTCCAGCTAATAGTGACCATGGCCATTGTCTCTCTGCAGTCAGTGTTTTTCCCTAGACCATAGCTAGAACTCCCGGGGTGGAGGTCAGGGTGAGGAGGGACGGTGGCCAGCAGGTGCCTGTGAGTGAGGGGCGGGTGGGTGGGTGGCTCGGGGCATGGGGTGTGGCTGTCACAGGTCACGTGATCCCTGGTTGACTCAGGCCTGGCTCAGTTAACCCATTCCTGTTGGAAGGTTCTAGGCCATCAACAGGTGTGTCCACTGACCCCTTCTGGTGTTACCAGCCACTCAGCCACATCTCTCGGGCCACACAGAGGCCTCCAGGCACAAAGAAGGAAGAGGGAGACAGAGGATAGAGGAGGAGAAAGAGGAAGGAGACAGGAAGAGAACAGAGGTGCAGCAGAGTGGGGTGGGGAGTCCAGGGGGGCCTCATAAGCACTTCGGGGACTCCTGTATCCTGGTGTGGTCAGCTCCAGGGCGGGCAATGGGCTCCCGCTCGTTTCATCCCTAATATCAACCCCACAAGGCACATAAGCTCATTTTCACTTTACAGCTGGGAAAATTGAGCTCAGAGAAGAAATCTGTAAAATTCACTCAGCTGATCCTCAGCAGAGACTCCGACACCAGACTTTATGTGTTTGCTTCCTTCTCAGCGGTTCAGCCTCTGCCCTCCACCCCTGGAGTGGAGCCCACAGCCACGGCCCAGCTCCTCCTCTGCAGGCTGGGCCCTGCCTTCTCCAGGAACACACTTGGCCTGGTTTCAGGCCCCAGATCTGTCCTGGAAAAGCCAGTCTCACAGCAAGGGTCACGGGCACTTCCCAGGGTGAGAGGGGCCAGCCCGAGTCCTTGGAGGAGGGCAGAGCAGAGGCTTCAAAGAGGCAAGAGTTGAGGGTCCCAAGCATCCAAGAGGTGACTTCTCTCAGGAGAGATGCGGTAGCTTGGGGGGAGCTCGAGAGTCAGAGACACCAACCTTTGAATCCCTACGCCCACTCATTGACTTCTGTCTTGGGCAGGTAGTGTAGCCTCTATGGGCCTGAGGTTCCTCACTCAGAACAGGGTGAGTAATAGTGAAGCTTGTCCCCAGAGGCATCCTCAGGGATGCAACCGTCCTTCTAAAGTGCCCAGAGCACTGTCTTGGACAGGTCAGGGACACTATGCATACTAGCACGGTTTATCATTCCTGTGCTTTTTAGATTGGACCAACCTCTCCCGGGGCCCAACCGTACACTTTTGGCTTCCCTAGTGGCTCAGATGGTAAAGAATCTGCCTGCAGTGCAGGAGACCCGGGTTCGATTCCTGGGTTGGGAAGATCCCCTGAGGAAAGGAGCGGCTTCCCACTTCAGTATTCTGGAGCTGGTGGGCTTCAGTCCATGGGGTCGCAAAGAATCGGACACGACTGAACAAGTAACTTTTTCACTTGGGCTCTCAGGAAAACGTGGCAGGAGTTCTGTTCACCTGCTTGTAACATGGTCTGGCCCTAACTTGAAGCTGCCCTCCTGGCACCGTTGTGGGCTCACCCTGCTTCTTTCATCAATGTCCGATGTCAGCCCCCCTCACTGGGGGCTTCCAAGTGAGGGATCTGCCTTAGCTATAAAGAAAAGGAAAATTGAACCTAATTGTGACCAAAGTGGACAGCCAGCGCTAGTGTGTGGGTTCACTTCCTCCCAGAGTCTCCCTCTATTCCAGTGAGGACAGCTCTGATCCACCCCAGAGGCCTTGGCTGCCCCCTCACATACACTGCTCCAACCAGGGCAGACAAGCCCTGCGTCCTTGCCCATGTGCTGACAGCTTGGTGGTGGTTCTCTGCTGATAACCTCTTAATATTTGTTGCTCCTTTTCTTGGAGAGGAGGCTGAACACAGACAGAAGGGTGGAGGACCAAGTGGGGTGGGGTGGGAGCAGCAATGGGCTTCAAATGCACAGACCACACCCGGAGAGAAAGCCCTGCTGTTCACCAGATCTTCACCAATTAACTGATGTGCGAGGTCTCAATGCCTTCCCCTGCCTCGGAGTATTTCATCATAGTATTATTTCAGTCACAAACGGTTGAAAGATACCTCCTAAGAAGTTGACATTCTTCATCCTTTTTATCTACAAGGATGGTTTTCAGTGCCCTTGTAGACTAGAGCCTCAGTTAACAGCTCAACTGACCTACTTCTTAACCACAGCACTGGTTCCTCCGCTTCTAAACCCAAGAATTCTCTGAGGAAATGTGGCTTAGGAACTGAGATAGCAGTGGAGCAGAAGTTCAGGGATTTCCCCACGTGTGAGTTCTCAGCAGAAATGACTATTGACCAGAGAATCTATTGGAAGATTGTTTGTGGGACTTCCCCTGTAGTCCAGGAGTTAAGACGCTGTGCTCACAATGCAGGGGTCTGGGTTCCATTCTTAGTCAGGGAACCAGATCTCACATGCTGCAACTAAGACTTGGGGCAGCCAGAATAAATATTAGAGAAGAGTATTTCCTAAGAGGAATGGAGTGGGCAATCCTGGAAAGGAAAGTAGGGGTAGAAGAAATCCCCTGACAGTCCAGTGGTTAAGACTCCACACCTCCAATGCTGGGAGTTGCAGATTCGATCCCTGGTTGTAGAGCTAAGATATCACATGTGGCCAGAAAACCAAAATATAAAGCAGAAGCAATATTGTGACAAATTCAGTAAAGACTTTAAAAATGGTCCACATAAAAAAAAAAAAAAAAAGTGGGAGGAGGAGAGATAAGGGTTCAGTGTTTCTCCACTGCCCCCCAAGCAGGAGCTGGTCTTGCCCTGGATCAGGTCCCACCTCACAGCAGCAAAGAGGCTGCTGCAGGTACCTGCAGAGAGAAGTACATGTGACAATCAACGGCTGGGAGGGCAACGTCAAGAGAAGTCTATATGTGGAAGAGGATGCTAAACTGGGTGGGTGATGCCCTGGCTTTATCAGCACCCCACAGGCTAGTGTAGCACCAGGGCAGATGGCCTGTTTGATCTCCACCCTATTGGGCTCGGTTCAGTCCCCATCAGAAGGAGGGCCTTGTCCTCACACACCACGGTGCTGTGTCACCCCACTCCATTGACCCCACTGGCCTCCGTGTTACAGCCAGCTGCAATGGGAAGAGAAGTTGGCTGACTTTCAAAGTCAGTGGTGAGGAGAGGAAGGGCCCTGCCCTGCCTGGGCACATACTGGCAATGGCAGAAGGCAGGGGAGGTGCTCCTGAAGGAGAATTAACACATTTGATTCCAGAGGACTTAGAGATGAATTAAACAGCTCTATTAGAATTCATTCAACTTGGAGTATTTACGACATTTCTCTCTGGGGGCCCAGTGGCCATGGCTTAGGGAAATCAAGGTGGCAGATAGTTGAGAATGCTTTCCATCTCCTGCTGGGATGGGTGCTGGCTCAGCTGTGACCTCAGACTGATATGTGCTTGACAGGTTCCTCTGA
The DNA here is from genome assembly GCA_935064755.1 of Tragelaphus eurycerus. Taxonomy (NCBI): domain Eukaryota; kingdom Metazoa; phylum Chordata; class Mammalia; order Artiodactyla; family Bovidae; genus Tragelaphus; species Tragelaphus eurycerus. The sequence goes on from CAKXYN010000062.1 coordinate 12,455,646, forward strand.
CACTAGCTACGTGATCGTGGACAAGTTGTACAACCTCCTTGAGTCTCGCTTTCCTCATCTGTAAAAATTAAACACAATATTGTTTGTGAAGGACAGAGCTCAGGATAGATCAGGTGCTCAATGGGTGTGTCCTCCTAAAAGTCACCTTCCTTTGCTTCTTGTGGTCCTTACCATCTTATTTAACTAATTTGATAATAGTTGATTTATTTGGATTTTTTATTACATCCTGGGTTGAAGAGCTTCACGACCCAGATAATCATGATGGTGTGATCACTGACCTAGAGCCAGACATCCTGGAATGTGAAGTCAAGTGGGCCTTAGAAAGCATCACTACGAACAAAGCTAGTGGAGGTGATGGAATTCCAGTGGAGCTATTCCAAATCCTGAAAGATGATGCTGTGAAAGTGCTGCACTCAATATGCCAGCAAATTTGGAAAACTCAGCAGTGGCCACAAGATTGGAAAAGGTCAGTTTTCATCCCGATCCCAAAGAAAGGCAATGCCAAAGAGTGCTCAAACTACCGCACAATTGCACTCATCTCACACGCTAGTAAAGTAATGCTCAAAATTCTCCAAGCCAGGCTTCAGCAATATGTGAACCGTGAACTTCCTGATGTTCAAGCTGGATTTAGAAAAGGCAGAGGAACCAGAGATCAAATTGCCAACATCCGCTGGATCATGGAAAAAGCAAGAGAGTTCCAGAAAAACATCTATTTCTGCTTTATTGACTATGCCAAAGCCTTTGACTGTGTAGATCACAATAAACTGTGGAAAATTCTGAGAGAGATGGGAATACCAGACCACCTGATCTGCCTCTTGAGAAATCTGTATGCAGGTCAGGAAGCAACAGTTAGAACTGGTCATGGAACAACAGACTGGTTCCAAATAGGAAAAGGAGTACATCAAGGCTGTATATTGTCACCATGTTTATTTAACTTATATGCAGAGTACATCATGAGAAATGCTGGACTGGAGGAAACACAAGCTGGAATCAAGATTGCCGGGAGAAATATCAATAACCTCAGATATGCAGATGACACCACCCTTATGGCAGAAAGTGAAGAGGAACTCAAAAGCCTCTTGATGAAAGTGAAAGTGGAGAGTGAAAAGGTTGGCTTAAAGCTCAACATTCAGAAAACGAAGATCATGGCATCTGGTCCCATCACTGCATGGGAAATAGATGGAGAAACAGTGGAAACAGTGTCAGACTTTATTTTTCTGGGCTCCAAAATCACTGCAGATGGTGACTGCAGCCATGAAATTAAAAGACGCTTACTCCTTGGAAGGAAGGTTATGACCAACCTAGATAGCATATTCAAAAGCAGAGACGTTACTTTGCCAACAAAGGTTCGCCTAGTCAAGGCTATGGTCTTTCCTGTGGTCATGTATGGATGTGAGAGCTGGACTGTGAAGAAAGCTGAGCGCCGAAGAATTGATGCTTTTGAACTGTGGTGTTGGAGAAGACTCTTGAGAGTCCCTTGGACTGCAAGGAGATCCAACCGGTCCATTCTGAAGGAGATCAGACCTGGGATTTCTTTGGAAGGAATGATGCTCAAGCTGAAACTCCAGTATTTTGGCCACCTCATGCGAAGAGTTGACTCATTGGAGAAGACTCTGATGCTGGGAAGGATTGAGGGCAGGAGGAGAAGGGGACAACAGAGGATGAGATGGCTGGATGGCATCACTGACTCGATGAATGTGAGTCTGAGTGACCTCGGAGAGCTGGTGATGGATAGGGAGGCCTGGCGTGCTGAGGTTCATGGGGTCGCGAGGAGTCGGACACGACTGAGCGACTGATCTGATCTGATCTGATTACATCCTGTGGTGGTTTTGAAATATGACCAAAAATTCTTTTGGAGAAGGCAATGGCACCCCACTCCAGTACTTTTGCCTGGAAAATCCCATGGACGGAGGAGCCTGGTGGACTGTAGTCCATAGGGTCGCTAAGAGTCGGAAACGACTGAGCGACTTCACTTTTCACTTTCATGCATTGGAGAAGGAAATGGCAACCCACTCCAGTGTTCTCGCCTGGAGAATCCCAGGGACAGGGGAGCCTGGTGGGCTGCCATCTATGGAGTCGCACAGAGTCAGACACGACTGAGGCGACTTAGCACAAATTCTTTGACATTCCTCTTTTCAAAAGGTGAAGCCAAATAGTACTCCTCCTGAAGACTGGCTGGATTAGCGACTCATTTCTGAAGAGGCTGTGGCAGAAGTGAAGGTATGTGACTTCCGGAGCAAGGTCATAAGAGGATGTAGCTTCTGCCTTGTTCTCTCTTGGGTTGTCTGCTCCGTGGGCCACCTTGCCCCGAGGATACTCAGGCAGCACGTGCAGAGGCCTGTGTTGGGAGGATTGAAGGCCTCCCACCAATAGTCAGCAGCAGCTTGCTGACCTTCCCAGAATCAGGTTCTCCAGCGCCAGTTGAGCCCTCAGATGACCACAGCTCTGGCTAATGTCTCAGCAGCAATCTCTTGAAAGATCCCAAGCTAAAATGCTTCTGAATTTCTGATTCATGAAATATGTTCTGTGAGACACAATAAATGTATATTGTTGTTTTACGCTTCTACATCTTATAGTGACGTAGAGGCTTCCCAAGTGGCTCAGTGGATAAAGAATTCGCCTGCAATTAAGGAGACACAGGACATGTGGCTTTGATCCCTGGGTTGGGAGAATCCCCTGGAGGGGGGCATGCAACGAACTCCAGTATTCTTGCCTGGAGAATGGGCTGAGGAGCCTGGTGGGCTACAGTCCATAGAGTCGCAATTGCAGCAACACATATGCATGTTACCTAGCAATAGATAACCAATACGTATCCATTGCCTTTCAAAGAACTTTTGAAACTGAACCTAGGGGGAAGCCTAGCTCTAACCAAATCGAAAGCTATTAGAACAAGATTTGAAAGTTGAGAGTGGAGTAATAAATGGGGTGTGTCTCAGTAAGAGTCTGACTGTCCCCCTCAACCAGAAAATCTGGTTGAAGGCAAAACATAGCTCTAGGCTTCTTGGAAGCCAAGGCAAAAATGGAAACTTGATGACTCATATTAAGGTTAGTTTTTTTTTTTTTTTTCTTCTTTTGGTTCTAGATGAGGATCTGCGTTTGACACGTGGGCCTTCAGATAAATAGCACCACATAACGTGGTGCAAGGTATCCTGGTATCTTGCAGACATTCTACCTACTGTAGATCATACAGAGTGTGCTTGAAATATATGTATAGTTCGTTTATAATGATATCCTTTGTACAATTTTCAGGACCTCTTGACATTACAATGGGGAAAATATACTGCATTTGAAAAACTTTTTATATAGGCACTCAATTAAAGAAGTAGAGTGTGAAAGCAGTACTGAAAAATCTCCCACAGGGCACTTCCATTTCCCATGGTCAATCCTGTGCAACTGATTTCTGGTTTAATTTTCCTGGCATATTTTATACACATATAAATAATATATATATTTTGCTCCCTTTATTACATGAATGGTAGCATATAATTGGCACTGTTCTGCTCTGTGCTTGTCATTCCATATTGACATATGACTTAAAAATAGCATTTCCCCCAATTATCATAATTTTTGATACTCTGTGTTTTTAATATTTCATTATTCAAAATTTGGAAATCTAAAAGAGTCAAAAATAAATAAAAAGCACCTGTAATCCCACTACCAAGATATTACCACTGTTAGACTAGACATAGAGAACATGGAGAACAAACTCGTGGTTGCCGAGGGGAGGGCGAATGAGGAGGGATGCACTGGGAGTTTGGGATTAGCGGATGCAAACTATTACACAGGGAACGGGCGAACAGCTAGGTCCTACTGTACAGCACAGGGAACTATATTCTATATCCTGTGGAAAACCATAATGGAAAAGAACATGAAAGAGAATGGATATGTATAACCAAATCATTTTGCTGTACAGTAAAAATGAACACAACATTGTAAATCAACTTACTTCAATAAATTAAAAAAAAGATACCACCACTGTTAAACACATTCTGTTTGGATGTATTCTTTCCTGTCTTTCCCCTATGAATATGAAAGTGTATAATGTGCATAATTATTCAAACTGTCAAAAGAATTTACATTCTGGGCCCCCTTCCCATTTACTTTTACACAACCCTTTTCCTCTCCCCTACCTTTAATCAGATTTTGAGCATGGGCAGGTTTTTCTTATGAAGCTTATTTGTCTTCTTACTAATGTTCTACCCAGCCCAGGACTGACAAGAACCTGCCTTTTCTGGGACTTCTTCATGTTGCTTGGAGAACAGTTTTGGTTAACCTCTGTCACCAGAGCATCCCCCAGAGGGAAAACCAAAATTGTGACACATCATTTAAGCTTATTCATAAAGGACTTTCTTAGATTTCCAAGATCAGATAGTAAGAGCCACAAAGGCTGCAGATGGCCAACCCCCTACATCAGATCAGATCAGTCGCTCAGTCGTGTCCGACTCTTTGCAATCCCATGAATCGCAGCACGCCAGGCCTCCCTGTCCATCACCAACTCCCGGAGGTCACTGAGATTCATGTCCATCGAGTCAGTGATGCCATCCAGCCATCTCATCCTCTGTTGTCCCCTTTTCCTCTTGCCCCCAATCTCTCCCAGCATCAGAGTCTTCTCCAATGAGTCAACTCTTCACATGAGGTGGCCAAAGTACTGGAGTTTCAGCCTCAGCATCAGTCCTTCCAAAGAAATCCCAGGGCCGATCTCCTTCAGAATGGACTGATTGGATCTCCTTGCAGTCCAAGGGACTCTCAAGAGTCTTCTCCAACACCACAGTTCAAAAGCATCAATTCTTCGGCGCTCAGCCTTCTTCACAGTCCAACTCTCACATCCATACATGACCACAGGAAAAACCATAGCCTTGACTAGACGAACTTTTGTTGGCAAAGTAATGTCTCTGCTTTTGAATATGCTGTCTAGGTTGGTCATAACTTTCCTTCCAAAGAGTAAGCATCTTTTAATTTCATGGCTGCAGTCACCATCTGCAGTGATTTTGGAGCCCAGAAAAATAAAGTCTGACACTGTTTTCACTGTTTCCCCATCTATTTCCCATGAAGTGATGGGACCAGATGCCATGATTTTTGTTTTCTGAATGTTGAGCTTTAAGCCAACTTTTTCACTCTCCACTTTCACTTTCATCAAGAGGCTTTTGAGTTCCTCTTCACTTTCTGCCATAAGGGTGGTGTCATCTTCATATCTGAGGTTATTGATATTTCTCCCAGCAATCTTGATTCCAACTTCTGTTTCTTCCAGTCCAGCATTTCTCATGATGTACACTGCATATAAGTTAAATAAACAGGGTGACAATATACAGCCTTGATGTACTCCTTTTCCTATTTGGAACCAGTCTGTTGATCCATGACCAGTTCTAACTATTGCTTCCTGACCTGCATACAGATTTCTCAAGAGGCAGATCAGGTGGTCTGGTATTCCCATCTCTTTCAGAATTTTCCACAGTTTATTGTGATCCATACAGTCAAAGGCTTTGGCATAGTCAATGAAGCAGAAATAGATGTTTTTCTGGAACTCTCTTGCTTTTTCCATGATCCAGTGGATGTTGGCAATTTGATCTCTAGTTCCTCTGCCTTTTCTAAAACCAGCTTGAACATCAGGAAGTTCACGGTTCACATATTGCTGAAGCCTGGCTTGGAGAATTTTGAGCATTACTTTACTAGCATGTGCTGCTGCTGCTGCTAAGTCGCTTCAGTAGTGTCTGACTCCGCGTGACCCCATAGACGTCAGCCCACCAGGCTCTCCTGCCCCTGGGATTCTCCAGGCAAGAAAACTGGAGTGGGTTGCCATTTCCTTCTCCAATGCATGAAAGCGAAAAAGTGAAAGTGAAGTCGCTCAGTTGTGTCCGACTCTTAGCGACCCCATGGACTGCAGCCCACCAGGCTCCTCCATCCATGGGATTTTCCAGGCAAGAGTACTGAAGTGGGGTGCCATTGCCTTCTCCAACTAGCATGTGAGACGAGTGCAATTATGCGGTAGTTTGAGCATTCTTTGGCATTGCCTTTCTTTGGGATTAGAATGAAAACTGACCATTCAATATCACAGTAATCCAAGTCTATGCCCCAATCAATAACGCTGAAGAAGGTGAAATTGAACGGTTCTATGAAGACCTGGAAAATTCTGAAAGAGATGGGAATACCAGACCACTTGATCTGCCTCTTGAGAAATCTGTATGCAGGTCAGGAAGCAACAGTTAGAACTGGTCATGGAACAACAGACTGGTTCCAAATAGGAAAAGGAGTACGTCAAGGCTGCATATTGTCACCATGTTTATTTAACTTATATGCAGAGTACATCATGAGAAATGCTGGACTGGAGGAAACACAAGCTGGAATCAAGATTGCCGGGAGAAATATCAATAACCTCAGATATGCAGACGACACCACTCTTATGGCAGAAAGTGAAGAGGGGCTAAAAAGCCTCTTGATGAAAGTGAAAGTGGAGAGTGAAAAGGTTGGCTTAAAGCTCAACATTCAGAAAACGAAGATCATGGCATCTGGTCCCATCACTGCATGGGAAATAGATGGGGAAACAGTGGAAACAGTGTCAGACTTTGTTTTTCTGGGCTCCAAAATCACTGCAGATGGTGACTGCAGCCATGAAATTAAAAGACGCTTACTCCTTGGAAGGAAAGTTATGACCAACCTAGATAGCATATTCAAAAGCAGAGACATTACTTTACCAACAAAGGTTCGCCTAGTCAAGGCTATGGTCTTTCCTGTGGTCATGTATGGATGTGAGAGCTGGACTGTGAAGAAGGCTGAGCGCCGAAGAATTGATGCTTTTGAACTGTGGTGTTGGAGAAGACTCTTGAGAGTCCCTTGGACTGCAAGAAGATCCAACCAGTCCATTCTGAAGGAGATCAATCCTGGAATTTCTTTAGAAGGAATGATGCTAAAGCTGAAACTCCAGTATTTTGGCCACCTCATGCGAAGAGTTGACTCATTGGAGAAGACTTTGATGCTGGGAGGGATTGAGGGCAGGAGGAGAAGGGGACGACAGAGGATGAGATGGCTGGATGGCATCACTGACTCGATGGATGCGAGTCTGAGTGACCTCCGGGAGCTGGTGATGGACAGGGAGGCCTGGCGTGCTGAGGTTCATGGGGTCGCGAGGAGTCGGACACGACTGAGCGACTGATCTGATCTGATGAAGACCTACAAGACCTTTTAGAACTAACACCCCAAAAAGATGTCCTTTTCATTATAGGGGACTGGAATGCAAAAGTAGGAAGTCAAGAAACACTTGGAGTAACAGGCAAATTTGGCTTTGGAATATGGAATGAAGCAGGGCAAAGACTAATAGAGTTTTGCCAAGTAAATGCACTAGTCATAACAAACACCCTCTTCCAACAACACAAGAGAAGACTATACATGGACATCACCAGATGGTCAACACCGAAATCAGATTGATTATATTCTTTGCAGCCAAAGATGGAGAAACTCTATACAGTCAGCAAAAACAAGACCAGGAGCTGACTGTGGCTCAGACCATGAACTCCTTATTGCCAAATTCAGACTGAAATTGAAGAAAGTAGGGAAAACCACTAGACCATTCAGGTATGACCTAAATCAAATCCCTTATGATTATACAGTGGAAGTGAGAAATAGATTTAAGGGCCTACATCTGATAGACAGAGTGCCTGATGAACTATGAAATGAGGTTCATGACATTGTACAGGAGACAGGGATCAAGACCATCCCCATGGAAAAGAAATGCAAAAAAGCAAAATGGCTGTCTGGGGAGGCCTTACAAATAGCTGTGAAAAGAAGAGAAGCAAAAAGCAAAGGAGAAAAGGAAAGATATAAACATATGAATTCAGAGTTCCAAAGAATAGCAAGAAGAGATAAGAAAGCCTTCTTCAGTGATCAATGCAAAGAAATAGAGGAAACAACAGAATGGGAAAGATTAGGGATCTCTTCAAGAAAATCAGAGATACCAAAGGAACATTTCATGCCAAGATGGGCACGATAAAGGACAGAAATGGTACAGACCTAACAGAAGCAGAAGATATTAAGAAGAGGTGGCAAGAATACACAGAAGAACTGTACAAAAAAGATCTTCATGACCCAGATAATCACGGTGGTGTGATCACTGACCTAGAGCCAGACATCCTGGAATGGGAAGTCAAGTGGGCCTTAGAAAGCATCACTACGAACAAAGCTAGTGGAGGTGATGGAATTCCAGTGGAGCTATTCCAAATCCTGAAAGATGATGCTGTGAAAGTGCTGCATTCAATATGCCAGCGAATTTGGAAAACTCAGCAGTGGCCACAGGACTGGAAAAGGTCAGTTTTCATTCCAACCCCCTACATGATGGCACTCAATTTTCAAGGGAACAAAGAGAGCTAGGAAAATCCTTTCCAATAAGAGCCCCAAAGGTAGTTGTTTCCAAAAACACACCTTGGCACCTATGGGATTCTCCATGGAGCTGCCTTAGGTCTAGGCATCCCCTCTAATCTTGAAGTTGTTGCTCTGGAGTATCCTTGTCTGGGAGTAATCAACGCAGTAATTCCTTTATCCATCACCTTCCCAGACTACAAACCTTATTTCCCAACAACAAAATTTTTTCTTACTGGAAAAGGGCCAGTTATAAATTATATGTTCATCCCTTGTCATCTCCTGCCCTTCTGTTTCAAGATTTTTTTTTTTTTTTTGATGTGGGCAATTTTTAAAAGTCTTCACTGAATTTGTTCCAATATAGCTTCTGTCTTATATTTTGATTTCTTGGCCCCAGGGCATGTGGGATCTTAGTTCCCTTACTGGGGATCGAACCAGCATTCCCTGCATTGAAAGGTGAAATCTTAACCACTGGATGGCCAGGGAAGTGCCTGCCCTCTTTCGAAGACTGGAAATCTAGTCATTATTGTACAGAGAATTTTAAAAAGAACAGGAATGACAACATTTCGGATAGATAACATTGAAAGGGATAAGCCATTTATAGTTTAATCTTTTTTCTAATATGCATTTTCTCCCAGCAGATAAAGGAGACCAAAGAAAGTGATAATACTAACGACACCAACATTAATTGAGGGTTTATTGATTTTGAGCTCTGTGTGAAGTTTTGTGCATATTACAATTTCACTTAATTCATATAACCATTCTAAGAGGTTAGTACAATTATTCTACCCATTTTATAGAAAAGTAAAGAGCCAGGAGTCAAACTCAGGTCTCTATGACTCCAGAGCATAAGCTCTAGACTATAATGTTCCACTATTGGACAAAGAAAAAAAGGCTACAATGATTTCAAATGTGGACACTTCAGAGTATTATTGGTACAACAGTGGGAATTAGATACTATGTAATGTATCATGTGTCATAACTAGCATTCTAGAACAAAAGGGTATTCTAGCACAAAAGTGACTGAGAGTGAAAGAAAACTTGAACCCAGAACTCTGTATAATGTAATAGCTTATTAATTAATGTCTGCTGTCCCCAGAGGTCCATGTAAGTGAAAAAGATGAATAAAACAGCAGTTATCCTTGGGAATCAAAGACAGTAAAAGAATAAGCTCTCAACTTTGATTATGTAGGTTTCAATCCCGGCTTTTGCCACCTTAGGCATCTTCTCTAAAGCCAGTTTTCTCATCTGTAAAATGGGGGATAATATTATTTATCTGGAGGTTTGCAGTAGTAAATTATTGCATCCATTTAAAGCACGTGATGCTCAGTAAATCCTAGGTATTACACTTTACCCAGGGAGATATAATGTGCCAACAACTTCTATCAATGACAGCAGCCTTCAGTTAAACAATCTGCAGAGATTCAGTGGGCAATATTGGGCAGTACATGCATTAAAAAACCATGCTGCTGATCAGGATGCAGTGACCGTATCACTGTTAATTTAGTAGCACACCTGGAGTAGTGTTTGTTTAGAAAAGACCAACACCCAGTTCTTTTCTATACAGATCCTCTGAGCTGTCCTCGGGTTCCTAAACAAAGCTATATTTCATGTGTGCGCAGGACGTTCTCCCCTACTCTGAGTTAGTGATTGCAACAGGGCTGCCCAGGCAGTCTGTCCTGGGTTAACTCTTCCCCACCTAGAAGCCAAATTTGGCCACGAGAGAGACAGCCTGGGGAAGGCTCTCTGTTATTGCTGCAAGTTCTAACACTTGATTTTTCTACGGTCAAGAGGGCTGCATTTGGTGAATAATCAGCAAAGAGTAAGAAACAGACTTGGAGTTTGAATCCTAGATCTACCACTTACTATGTAATGATGTGAAACAATGTATTAGCTTCTGTCTAAACCTCAGGTTCCCTTCAGTGCAGGAAAGGGAATTAAGATAATGTCATAAAACATGCCGGACAATGCCTGCCTATGGTGGGTGGGCACTTGGTAAACTGTACCAATCATTCACTGTGCAGATCAAACTAGTGACTCTAACCATGGTTTTACCTTCAAGCCCCTTCCTGATTTTGGCTATTTAAGGTACACAAGAACATGTTTTGCTATGTACATATTGTTAAGATGACATCAACATGAACAATAGTTTCCATCATAAGCAACAAAAATTCAGCATCTATGTTCGATGAAGCATGGTGGAGGACAAAAAGAACAAGGTTTAACCTCTGCTTTCTCATAGTTCATAATCTTGTAGGGGGGAATATATAACAATGTTAATTTAAGACAGACCGAGATAAGTATGACCCTAAAGTGCCAGTGGAGTCTGATACAGAAGGAAGTTATTTTGAGGAGAGTAACATGCTTCATCAACCGGGCCAGATGCAGGATGCCTAGAAAGCTAGGAAGACACCAGAGAGGCTGCAAGCCTTCTGCTAGGTAAGCAGGTTAAGGGAGATGGGTGTGAAGAGATTCTGTTTGCCAGGCAGTAGGAACAGGTGTTCTATGGACAGCTCCTGGAGTAGGGGACAGAATGATTCAGACAGAGGACGATGACAGACCTGAGGTTTGACAGGTAAGGGCCCGAGGAAGTCTTCCTCTTGGCAGCAGACTGGAGGAGTGGAATGAGCGGTCATTCTTTGGGCAAGTGTGGCAAGACAAATTGGTGAGGCCTCCTGCCCCAGGGCAGAAGGTTGTTACCCATCACCCAAGGGTCTGAAGACATACCACATAGAATCAAGGTTCTTCTGCTCACCTAAAATCATAGCCTCATTTACTCTAGGAGGAGGAGAAATACAGACCACCCTCTGATCCTCTTCTATCCAATTACTAGTACTCTTTTTAAAGTATATATATATTTATGTATTTGTCTGAGCCAGGTCTTATTTGCAGCTCACGGAAACTTTGATCTTCACTGTAGCATGTGGGATCTAGTTCCTTGATCAGGGATCTGCATTGGGAGGACAGGTCTTAGCCACTGGACCACCACGGAAATCCCCAATTACCAGCACCCTTGATGAGCAGCTTATACTGACTTCCAGAAGGGGGGCCAGATTTGTCACAAGAGCTCATTTTCTGGGGTAAACTCTGTTATTCTCTTAGAGAAAATGAATTCCCGAAGAACACAGGGCCATTCTGACAGCTAGTGTTTTGGTAGTGCTTGGCCTTTGTCCCCCCCAGGTAGGTTCTAGGGTGAAATGTTAATAACCCGTCCTGGCTGCCCGGCTGAGTCTGTTCCTACGTGGGGCTGCTTCCATCGTGGGCGTCAGGCCAGGCCCCTTCCTGTCTCTGCAACACTCCTCGCCTGCATTGGCTGGAGCCACTTGACCCCCTCACCGGGCTGTGAGCTTCAGGACTGGTCCTGATGAGACAGGAAGAACTAAGGTGGCTCTGGGACTCACTCAGCAAGAAGTCACGCCTGTTTGCAGGCCAGTCAGAACCCTGTGTCTTGGCCCCGAGCACTGCTTTGCTCCTGGGACCCTAGCCATTACTGTGTACCTCAGCTCTGATCACAGGATCCGTCTGTCATTCTCCTTCCATCTGAGTTTCTGTTCTGAAGAACTATACTAAGACCCCCTAAGCCCAAGGTCTTTCCCCGGTCTTGCCATTGCCCCACAGGAAGTGGAGGAAGCACTGCTCTTAAAGCTCAGCCCCTGGGCTGGGGCTCCTACGAGAGTTACACGGTTCCTGTGGTCCTGTTCTGCTCCAGGTTCCTGACTGGGACTTAACTTCCTGGATACAGACCACTGTACCAGATTGTGCTTTTGGTCGACTGCCACGTCCTCCGGATTCCATGCTTCACCCGCTGGGCTGGACTTCCTACTACCTGTTTCAGCTCAAGCTGCTGCCCCAATACCCGGCTTTGCTCAGTGAGTGGGTAGAATTCCAGAGCTTGCCCCACCCAGTCTGCCCTGTTCTTCTGCAGTTTATTGAGCCATGCTCAGCCTGACTTCAGCAAGGGTATGTGCATGTACTCTTGCTCAATGTTAACCTAAAGGTCAAAAAGGAGACAGGAGACCATACCTATACAAAGTTATTCCACATACTTGGTTCTATAATACTAAAATTACCTAAAAGATTATTTTTAAAATGAAACACCTCAATTATCACACACAACTTATTTTAAAGGGCTTAATGGGCTTCCCTGGTGGCTCAGATGGTAAAGAATCTGCCTGCAACGCAGGAGACCTGGGTTTGATCCCTGGGTTGGGAAGATTCCCTGGAGGGAATGGCTACCCACTCCGGTATTCTTGCCTGGAGAATCCCATGGACAGAGGAGCCTGGTGGGCTGCAGTCTATGGGGTTGCAAAGAGCTGGACACGGCTGAGTGACTCACACACACTGACAGACCGAAACATCCACGTGCAGAGGGAGCTTCGCCCGTCCCCTCTTTCCCTCTCCTCCTCCCAGCACCATGGCCTGGTGCCTAATATTTGAAATACATTTTGGTTTGTCTTAATAGCCTCAAATGACCTTCATTTCAGTTGAAACAATGGAAGCCAACATTTCCAAAATAGAAATCAGGTAAGAAGTAATGTTTAACCTTGTTAGTCCAGCAAACACCTTTGGAAGAGTAAGCCTGTGCCTGCCAGCAAGTTGGCTGTATCTACATGTTCTCTCATAAAACCGAGGAGGTCACCTACTCTAAAGTCAAAGTCTGCCCAACCAGCCACGGCTGAAATCCAGCCCCCAGAGCATTACTCAACAGGAAAGGGGTGAGTTATAGAGCACTGCAACGACTTCCTCCATAGCTCCTGCTCAGTAAGAATCTTCTGAAGCTATTGCTCTTGGAAAAAACAATTAGTTTAGATCCTGCTTATAAAACAAAGTGCCCGTACATGAAGTAAGGACACACGCTAGTCTGGCAACTCACTGGAAAGCGTCTGGCAGCACCGTAGTCCGAGGTTCAGGCTGGGACTGTCAGGGTTTTTTTTTCCTTAACCCAGAAAATATCATTTAAGTCAAGAGGACCAGTGGCAAATCCACAGAACAGTCTGCCTCTTATAACCACACCACTTCCTCATTTCCATCCCCATCTGTTAGGATATTACTGCTTTGGAGAATTCGTTTGTTTTTTTTTTTTCCTGAAAAATCTCAAGTCTAAATATCAGCCCAATAGGACATTCTTTGGTCTAAGACGTCCAGTAATTAACACTCCAAATTGGTCCTTCCACAGGGCTCATTCTACTGACCCTTTGGAGTGAAAGTCGAATATTCGGGGAAGGCAATGGCACCCCACCCCAGTACTTTTGCCTTGAAAATCCCATGGACGGAGGAGCCTGGTAGGCTCCAGTCCATGGGATCGCTAAGAGTCCGACACGACTGAGCGACTTCACTTTCACTTTTCACTTTCATGCATTGGAGAAGGAAATGGCAACCCACTCCAGTGTTCTTGCCTGGAGAATCCCAGGGACGGGGGAGCCTGGTGAACTTCCGTCTATGGGGTCGCACAGAGTCGGACACGACTAAAGCGACTTAGCAGTAGCAGCAGCATGGACTCTTACGGACAATATTTTTTACTCATTGCTTGTCTATTATTTTAAAAGCATATTAAACATTTTAGAGGCATTTCTTAGAAATTTATTATTATTTTTGTGTGTTTAAAAGCAAATTTATTTAGAGAGGTACACATTTCACAGGCAGAATCCAGTCCGATTCAGAAGGTGAGGGCCTGAATGGTTTCTTAGAAAAATAATTTTTCTGTGAACATGCAAACTGGATTAATAAAATCAATGCTATTGATTTTAAGATATAGAGATTAGCCAGGAACTAGTACTTTGCCTAGAGATAGGAGTTACTCGGGACTGAAAATAAGGAATTTTCTTTTTCATTTTTTTTTTACTATTACAAGCAAGGTCAGCACTGGCCCAAGAATGACAGAACCTAAAGTAGTTTGTGCAGAAATAATCAGTAACTTTCACCATTGCTTCATTATCAAGACTTAACCAACTATAAATGATACAGGCCTTAAAAATAACTTAACTGGAGACATGTCCACCTGTCTGCTAGATAAGACTAGAGACATGTCCACCTGTCTGCCAGATAAGACATATAACATTTGCTATGGAAGGAATATTAAAACATATCAGTTTGTCATTTAAGGTATAAATGGCATTTAAATATCACAGGTTGTAGTAGGAAAGCAATCAGTATCTTAACTCACTTGAGAGGAAATACAGAAGAGTGTCACAGAGCATCTAACTGACTTGGAATTTTAGGAAAAACAATTATTGATAAATAATACAAGAGCTCTGTTCTGCAATATGTTTCTCTTAACTATTCCTGTAATAAAGTCCTAAACATTAATTTGCAGGGAATTTTAGATACTGTGTATTTATCTGTTCCTAGGTTATGATCCAATGGGCTTCCAAGGGAGCCTGTGGTATAGCAGACAAGTGTGAGACACAGACTTGAAGATCTGTGCTTGGATCTTGGCTGAGTCGTCTCTGAATGACTAGTGTTAGGCAAGTGCAACTTCTCTGGAGGACTAATTCTTCCTAAGTCAGAACAAGATAACTAGGTTGTAAGGAATGCATGAAGTAATTCAGTGTTTATAAACTTTCCTCAAACTTATTCTGACAAAGGTCCATCTAGTTAAAGCTATGGTTTTTCTAGTAGTATGGATGTAAGAGTTGGACCATAAAGAAAGCTAAGTGCTGAAGAACTGATGCTTTTAAACTGTGGTGTTGAAACTTCTGACAGTCCCCTGGACTGCAAGGAGATGCAACCAGTCAATCCTAAAGGAAATCAGTCCTGAATGTTCATTGGAAAGACTGATGCTGAATCTGAAACTCCAATACTTGGGCCACCTGATGCAAAGAACTGATTCACTGGAAAAGACCCGATGCTGGGAAAGATTGAAGGCAGGAGGAGAAGGGGAGGACAGAGGATGAGATGGTTAGATGGCATCACCGACTGGATGGATATGAGCTTGAGCAAGCTCGGGGAGCTGGTGATGGACAGGGAGGCCTGGCATGTTGCAGTCCATGGGGTCACAAGGAGTTGGACACAACTGTGTGACTGAATTGAACTGATTCTGCATCCAGTAATTCATAATCAGAAAACAGATGCAAATCCAAGCCCCAAATAGACATTTTAAAGTAACTGCTGCTGCTGCTAAGTCACTTCAGTCGTGTCCGACTCTGTGTGACCCCATAGATGGCAGCCCACCAGGCTCCCCCGCCCCTGGGATTCTCCAGGCAAGAACACTGGAGTGGGTTCCCATTTCCTTCTCCTGGCCTCCATCGACTAAAACTAAATTTAGACCCAGGATTGCCCCCTAATGGTCATCTCTTAGAAATGAAATCTCTGAAAACTCCCAAAGGCTGGCTTCTTCTTGTTCTGATCTCCAGCATATATGCTAGAATTTTTGTCCAAGGAAGATCATCTCCAAGTATGTCCATTTAAATAAGATTTAAGTTGTTACAGTTTATTTATCTTTAAAAATACTTCTATAACTAGATTAAGGTCTTTCCAGGTTTTTAAAAATAACTTTCCTTAGAATGTCCCTCCTTGCCCCCAACTTGGGAAAATTTTTTTTTTTTAAGCAAAGATAAAGAGCTTCTGCCCAACTCTTTTTTGCATCTTATGCAAAAATACAGATATCTTGTCTTCTGGGTGTCATGATGAGCTGGTTCTTTATCCTAAAAGACTGAATTACCACAGGTTGTTCCCACTTTTCAGGCATTCATCAATTTCTTAATTCTTGGGGTAAACTTAAGTCTTCCAAATCAAAAGTTAATGTTTTATCCCAAATCAACAGCCCATCTTATATCAAAACATGAATTCAGGATGGGTGGACTTAAGAGTTCACACTAAGTAAGCTACTACTCCCCCAGGAAGTGTACACTCAGGACCTGGCACACACACAGCACTAGAATCGTAAAAATCTGTATCTCAAAGTGAAACACTAGCACCTCCTTTTTGTTGTCTGCAAGCCTTAGTCTTTACAAAATGAGGATAATATCATCTACTTTCTTAGGATGTTGGAAAGGCCAGAGGAGGTATTACATGAAAAGCATTTAGCATAGTTTTTTATAACACAGAAGGCATCAAAAAAAGGACAGATACTATCAGTTATCTCCCCAGTCAAAAAAATGTCAGTTATTTTTTGGAAGCTGGCATTATATTGCCACTCACAGGCACGAAAACTCCTCCGAGGAGTTACTGTCTACCACGGTTACTTTCTGAGACCACACCTCAACAATTTTCAGTGTGTTCTCCACAGGCATTAGAGTCCCTGCTAGTGGTATTTGCATTGGTGAAACGGACGTGCTGAGACCACAAAGTTGAGAACAGTCTAGTGAGGAGAATGATAAGCAACAAACTATTTTAAGTTCTGGGTGTTTGACAATAAACATGGTGGTGCTCAGCCTTTAAGAAAAGGAAAAGTTCAAGGGCTAGAAACACACAGGATTGTTAGGTCTACTGCACCCTCTAGTGGCCACAAAGAAGATTGCTTGTTTAAAATCCTAGTTTGGTTGAAATTGCAATATTGATGCATATATACATTACTCCTGAATTTAAAAAATAACCAATTTGCCTTTATGTGTTCTCTGCCTATGTCAAAACAAAACAAAACCTAATATTAAGAAAAGCCAATGCTGTCAAAATTTGATCCATTTGTTCCCTTTATTCCCTGCTGAATGAAAATACTAATCAATAGAGGGAAAGGCACAGGCAACGCCACCTTTCATGCTCTATGGACTCTAAAGTGAGGATTGAAGATAATTGCCTTTGTTGCTTTATGAAAGGGAATTTTCAAATGAGCATCTTTCTAAAACAGCAATTTTTTCACCAAAGGGTTATTTACAAGACAAGGTAATAATTAAATATGCCCAAGACTATGAATCTATTCTCTGCCCAAACCCTTCATTTTTATAATGGGTAATTATAGTAAAAACTTCAATTAACCAGAACCCTCAATTAACATGATTTTCCCTCTTGCACTCTATTTTTAGGACAAAGTGGTGGAAAAAAATCATAAGACAGCAGTCATGTGATTTAGTTTGAAAATCTTTAAGATAGAATATGCTATAGTAAGTAGGAAAAAATCTTGAATAAAATTACATGCATACCATGATAACCAATACACAGGAAGGACATACGTAACAAGAGCTGGAAGAGAATAGATTATCTTGTTGAACAGTGTGGTATAATTTTAACCTTTCTATTCTACTATCTTTTTAATGTTACGTTATTACATATATAAAAATAAAAGAGAAGGTATAAACTCGACATATATACTGCAACATTTTCTATTCTACATCCATGTAGCACTGAGACTGAGAATCAGAATCTAAAATCCCAAAGATCTCTATAAATGTCAGAAAAATATTTAAGACTGTCACATCCTATCAAGAAAGAAAAATAGGTCACTTGGGGAATATTTCCTCCAAAATGAGCTGAAACAAGAAGGGCTTATTAGTTAATTTTCAACTAATTTGAAAATAAATGTATCAGGACATTTCTTATTCAGAAGTGTCAGTCTTACTCAGAATCTCACTGCAGTACAAAACTCAACAGTCCACAGAGTAGTTAGTTCAGGATAAGTAACCGCTCATGAATAGAAAGCTCATGATAACAAGTCCATCTATTTAAAATACTGTTTATTTGTGATTTTACATTAATTAGCATTACATCTAAGAGCAATATCAGATAACATTTATACATTTTCCACAGGACACAGAGGTTCATTGGCTCATTCTTTATGCCAAAGCAAGTAAATAGAGGCATTAGCAAAAGGTGCAAATAGTTCACTGTTGCATTTAAAAAATACTTATGCACATTGCATTCATTTAAGATATATATATTTTTAAAAAGTTATGGAAAAGCATAGTTCACAGGTTACTGTTTCTACATACATTGTAATACAACATAAATGATGTAGAACAAAAAAGAATCCTCAAACACAGAATTAAGCAACTGAAGTTCTCCACTAAGATTAAAACACTGATTCCAGTAGTTAGTGAGATCTAGAATGAACTTTCCAGGCTCTGTTTCAACTTTGCATCATCAAACACTCACAGTCAAACAGAACCAGCCCTGCAACACACTATAATCCATGGAATTTTTTTTTTTACACACCAACTCACCCTCCAGAAATACTTTGGATTATTTTTACCCATTGACTATTTTGGATCATTGATTTTACATTGATTTGTGACATTACTTGGGCGAAAGGAAAAACAAAAAACAAAACTATATTAAGTCTAGGTTTAAATTTGTATTTACATTAGAAAGAAAGTTAACTGAAAAGATAAGAAAAATTGGTAAAAATTAAGTAGTGGTAGTTTTCTCATGGTGGGGGGCGAGGATTAGACCCACTGCTTTCTTTTTGCGCCACCTTCTAAAAACACGTATTGTTAAAAGGATTTCACCCTTTTAAAACTTGAATGTCAACTAAGAAATACAATGGTTTTGGCAGAGAAACAGAATTTTAGCAATTGGGGACATGCTGTAAATAAATGACACTTCAAATCCTATCGTGGCTGTGCAGCATCAACCTAGAACTCTTCTCCTCATGACACCTCTCCTATTCCCATCACTGCGCACTTCCTCTCTCAGTCTCTTCCTTTCCACGTGGTTACCATGTGAGGGCTTTCTCATTCATTAGCAATACTAAGAGAAAAATACATTATAAGGTTCAAATATGAATCTTGTTATGCCTTTAAATGCTCTAATCCTCTTTTGATACTAAGTCCCTGGATTCTTTAATTATCTTTAAAGTATACTTAGTACCAAGCAGCCTCAAATGTGCTCTACTGTTAAATGATTGGCTAATATGCTTATGACATTTTTATACTGAATGGTATACAAACGCCTCAACATACAAAAATCGTTTTTGCCAGAGTTAAACTAAATAACCCATGTTATGTGTATAAAATCCCCTTCACTTAAAAATAAGGGGGTTTCTAAACTAATAAAAAAGGAACTTTTCAAAAATTATAGTTTACTAAAATGACCTTTTTTTTTTTTTTGCAAACAAAGTTACTTCAGGTGAGGAAATTTCATACTATGAATAAAATTCCAAATGAATCTTTTCTTAAATTTTAAAAAAACAATTATGTGCCAGTGTATACTAATGCTATAGATTCTTATCTTAGAAGCTTTTAAAGCATTCTGTTAATGCCCATTGAAACAATGGGAACCCAAAAGTTACAGTCAATAATCATGATAAAAAACTATAATCTCATTACCAAGTGAAGCAGGTTTTGAGAAACAAAAATTCTCTCACTTGTTCACTGGTAATTTCTTTCCAACAGATATTATGTAGAAGGCCTGAAGTAATTCAGACAGATATCTGTTTGTGGGGATTATAATAATACTTCATGAGGGCAAAGCTAATCAAAACTAGCAATTGTTAAAAATTCAAAACCTTTTTTGGACATAGAAAATGAGAGATGACTTTGAAAGTGTTTTCATAATATGTTTTTCTTTTAGTAAAACTCTTTCCAGTTCTTAAAAGTCCAGTTTACTACAGACCCCCAATCTGATCTACCACTGCATATTAATGATCAACTTATATGTGGTTTTTAAATGTGCAACGTCACATTGTAGTAACAATTATAAAAAGACTCTATTTAGGCTTCAACTTTCTCCTTTTTTTGTTCTTTTTCAGAAAAGAAGGAGTGCGGAATTTCTTCTTTTTCTTGGATGGTGATTTTGAAGGTGAGCCTTCAGGTGACAGGACTTCTTCAATTTTTTCTGGAGACTTGATGGTTATCTCGATGCTTTCTATGGTGGTGCTTGTGGTTAACCTGCTTACTCGCTGAGCAAGCTCGTCTTCAACACCATGCACGTCATCCTTGCCATTCACTATCAGGACAGGTACGTCCATGGAGATGAAGCTCTTGGAAAATAGCTCATGGTTTTCTATAAAAGGGGAGGATTTTTTTGTTATTTTATATAATCAACATCTTTGCTTTATTTTACAAAACTGAAATGCTTAAGCAGTGTACTAAGGCATTACTTTGATCCCAATAAAGACAGATGATTATTTTAATAGACTATGGGCCTATTAGCATGAAGCTAATGCTCTTAAATGGTATACAGGGAACAAAGTTGTTAGAACCAAGAATGAAGGCTAGATAAGTCCAGTTTGAGGACTTGACAGTTTCATTGTAAATCAAGTCAGTATAAATGAGGAAGACAACATACATATATTCTTCTTTAATTTGGGGGTCATCTGGCAATCAAAGTTGAGAAAGATTTCATGCTTCTGACTGGAAGACATATGACAAACCAATTTTAATTTCACAAATTCTTAAGAACTATCAGGTTGCCAAAATCCAGATTAAGGTAAGTCGGTATAAATGCTGAACAAAAGTAGCACCCCATAATAATAAAAGAAAATAAAATCACTGGGAGCTGTAAGTAAAATGCATGGTGAGAAATGTACTGTATCAGGTGTTCAACTTCTTTATATGAAGACAAATGACAGAGGGACAGACTCTAAAGATTAACTGGGTGGAGGCTGTGGGAAATTACATTGAATACCTTCTAATTTTTCAGGGATATTTTGCGGTGACTGAGTTTGAGACTGAATTTGTGAAACAGATGAAGCGTCATCTGAGAGTAATTCCTGCTCAGCATCTGTTGGATAAGAGTTTAGTTAAAAGCCATGCAAAACAAAACAAAAAAAAGCATTAGGATTTTAGGAAGGTTAGTGCATACATCAAATACCTGCATACACAGGGATGATAAACGCTTCAGCCATGAGCTGAGCATGCTCACAGTTATCCCACACATCGATCATCATGTGTGGAAAAGAGGAGGTTAATGTGTTAACACTCCGGCTGCTACTGCTAATTTGACATACATGCTTTAAGGAAGCATGGCTACTGGCAGCCCAGGCAAATAATATAAGCATTTAGCTTTTGCTACAGTGTTAGAAAACCAAAAATACATTGAGCAGCCAAATGAATGGAAATCTGAAAGCCTCACCAATGATGCTACATTAATGAGGCAAAATGCCTCACTGAATTTTTGAACAATATCCAATTAGTGATTCTTATTGGAGCAGTATTAGTGAGCTAATTCAGGTCACAATGAATGTGGAAGAAACTACTTATAAAGTTATATATATATATATACAAGGAGATGGTTCTATTGTGCTATATTTGTTACCTGGCATCTTTAGGCTTTCAAAAAATAAGAGATTAAAGAGGGACATTTTACAAAATACAAAAATAAAGTTTCCAATCTTATGTTAGAATGAACATAAGTTGAAGAATACCACTTACAACATTTAATGTGATTATATTAATGAGTCAGGATGACTCCCTTTAGTGACAAAGGTAATATCACAGTGATGAGAACTGTTTCCTGGATGATCCAGATGTCATTAGTTCTTTCTATATGATATCAAACAGGCACAAAGATTCTTTAGTGGTTCTATTTTGCTTTGGGTAAAAATTTCAACTGTGTGTTGAAGATGCTCTAAAGCAGAGGCTCTTACCCTCTTTGGGGGTCATAGACTTCTTGTCCTCTACCCTGCACCCCTGACTTCCTCAAATATAAAATTAAGCAGATATTTTATATCATATTTAAGATATTTTTTGGATGGCTCATAGATTGTTTGAAGCTTATCCAAAGACCTAAGACTGAGAACCGTCTCTATAAAGAATCTCTTATTCTTGAGTAAAAGTGAGCTAGTATTCAACTGGTGTTTTCATGAACAGTTCTTAAATGCAACCCGTACTTAGGGTTCTGAAGTCAGAAAAAAGAAACCTCACTAGAGTGCCCATGTGCTTAAGGAAAGTCACATAAAAATTCTAGCATCCCATTTTATTTTAGATTTGAAAATTACAGTAATGACATCTTGGGACATCCAGGAGCAACAGAGATTGTACAAAAATTAAAGCCACATACCTGTGAATCTACAAGTATGTCAAAGTAAAACAAAATTTTTTAAAAAGCCATATTTTCTAAAATGTTTAAATCTATTAATTTATCTACATTTACTTTAGCTAGTGATTCTTTACTTATCTGGAGATTTCACTTTACTACAGAAGACTTTCTGCTAGCAATTAGATTGCTTTCTAAGGAAAACAGCCTTTTCTACCTGTTAACATACATGGTCTGTGGGAGCTCTTCACATTTTAATCCTACTTACACTCAAGTAAAGACTGATAGAGAGAGCACATGGAACAACTGATGGTAAAGAAACATAAAAAAAAAAAATCCTGACTGCCTTTTATCATCCAACTCAAGGGGCTCTTGAGCAATGTGGTTAGCTGGGGCTTAACTTCAAAGTGAACTGACCTTCTAGGCCTTGCTGTTTACGTTCGATTGTCCTCTTATACTCTTCAAGTTCTCCTTCTGTGAGATGACTGAAGGGGTTGGGAGGAGCTGGTGGGGCATGATCATCATCTTCAAACTGCATGGTCTTGCGAAGAAAAACACTGACTTGTTACCAAGAGTAACATACTCATATATGTATATTTACTCATACATACTCTTATATGTATATTTACTCATACATACTCATATATGTATATTTACTCATACATACTCATATATGTATATTTGTTTATATATATTTACATATATATACCCACAACTTCATATATACCCACTTAAATGTATATATCATGTATGTGACACCTCAACTCACAACACCCATAAGAAATGATAAACTAACATGGTTTAAAATATTCATATCCAGATTAGTGACTTTAGACTACTGACCCAATAGACTAAAATTGCCAATGATGCTTCCTCAAGGCTGCATAGGTCAATTTTAATAACTTTAAAAAGAAAGAAAACTAAACCAAGTTCTAGAAACTTCCATGTAACTAAGAAATATCTTAAAAACCAAGAATGTCAAAAAGCCTTTGTAAAAAAAGGCTTAGAAAAATTAAACTGTACCAAGAGAACTTTTAAAACCTGCTATGAAAATAAACTTGTACCTATTTGCTTTAGGAAAGAAATTAATGAGACTTTGAGCTAAATCTCGCAGATTGAACCCATGCATTAAAAGAAAATTCCTCCCAAAATCCTACTAAAGTGATAGTAAAGGAACAGTAGCAAAAATGGTATATACTTTTAAGGACAAAAGAACGGAAGAGGAGACAACACAGGATGAGAAATGGTAACACACGGTTGGAAGATGGAAAGCAGGTGGAAGAGCAGGTGGCAGAGATGAGAAAATTGAAGCCTTAGCCCTGCAAAGAGAGTGCAGACAAGAAGCCTGTCTGTGTGCTGCAGAGTCTGATAAGGCTCAAGCACCACAGAAAGTCGCCGTGAAGAAAAGCTGAAAAGGGACAACTTAGAAGTGTGAAGAAGGAACAGATAGATTCTCAGGCCCCCTTTCCTGTTCCACACACATGAGCATTACTCTCTCTCTCTCATCTCTGCAGAAGATCAGGGGCTTATTCTTCAGAACGACTGATTTGGGGACACAAAACACAGTTAAGGGCTCCCAGGATGATGAAGCCAGACTGGCAAGAGAACAGAGAACTCTCTGGATAAATTAAATGACCCCAGATAAAAGAACTACAGATACTAGCATTTGGGCATTTCTGAAAGAAACAATCAGATCCATACCCAGACACCCTGCAGAGGAGCTCCCCAGTTCCCAAGCTCTGCACACACCTGAGCTCTGACTGGCCTTCAGCGTCTCATTCTTAAATACAGACGGACAACCACAGACTTTCAGACACTTGAAGAAAAGTTTCCAACATGGAGGAGACCAGAATTAAGAAAAAGGGAACTCAGAAGAAACGGACAATAAGGGCAGCTGAAGAAAAGTTAAAGCTGATATCCTCAGAATAAGAGGGGAAAATGGGAAATACTGTAAAGAGAAAACAAGACCAAGATATTATAAGGTAAAAAAAGGAATATTCAGGGAATAAGAAGTCTTAAAAAAAAAATCAAAATAGAAAATTAAATAGAAGGCTTAGAAAATCAGATCAGATCAGATCAGTCGCTCAGTCGTGTCCAACTCTTTGCGACCCCATGAACCGCAGCATGCCAGGCCTCCCTGTCTATCACCAACTCCCGGAGGTCACTGAGACTCACGTCCATTGAGTCGGTGATGCCATCCAGCCATCTCATCCTCTGTCGTCCCCTTCTCCTCTTGCCCCCAATCCCTTCCAGCATCAGAGTCTTCTCCAATGAGTCAACTCTTCGCATGAGGTGGCCAAAGTACTGGAGTTTCAGCTTTAGCATCATTCCTTCCAAAGAAATCCCAGGGCTGATCTCCTTCAGAATGGACTGGTTGGATCTCTTTGCAGTCCAAGGGACTCTTCAAGAGTCTTCTCCAACACCACAGTTCAAAAGCATCAATTCTTCGGCGCTCAGCCTTCTTCACAGTCCAGCTCTTCCATCCATACATGACCACAGGAAAAACCATAGCCTTGACTAGATGGACCTTTGTTGGCAAAGTAATGTCTCTGCTTTTGAATATGCTATCTAGGTTGGTCATAACTTTCCTTCCAAGGAGTAAGCGTCTTTTCATTTCATGGCTTAGAAAATAGAGTCAAGCAAATCTTTCAGAAAGTAGGATTAAAAGACAAAGAGAAAAAAGGAAAGAAAAAAATCAGAGGCTTAGCCAGAGATCCAACTAACAGTATATTAGTATATATCCTGTTAAGAGGAACTGAAGAACCTCTTGATAAGGGTGAAAGAAGAGAGTGAAAAAGCTCAACAGTCAAAAAAACTAAGATCATGGCATCTGGTCCCATCACTTCACGGCAAGTAGAAGAGGAAACTGTGGAAATAATGACAGATTTTATTTTCTTGGACTCCAAAATCACTGCAGTGACTGCAGCCCTGGTATTAAAAGACACTTGCTCCTTGGAAGAAAAGATATGACAAACCTAGACAGCGTATTAAAAAGCAAAGACATCACTTCACTAACAAAGGTCCATCTAGTCAAGGCTATGGTTTTTCCAGTGGTCATGTACAGATGTGAGAGTTGGACCACAAAGAAGGCTGAGAGATGAAGAATTGAGGCTTTCAAATTGTGGCATTGGCGAAGACTCTTGAGAGTCCTTTGGACTCCATGGAGATCAAACCAGTCAATCCTAAAGGAAATCAGTCCTGAATATTCACTGGAAGGCCTGATGCTGAAGCTTCAATACTTTGGCCACCTGAGGCAAGGAGCCGACTCATTGGAAAAGACCCTGATGTGGGGAAAGATCGAGAGCAGGAGGAAAAGGGGGTGATAGAGGATGAGATGGTTGGATGGCATCACCGACTTGATGCACATGAATTTGAGCAAACTCTGGGAGATAGTGAAAGACAGGGAAGCCTGGCATGCTGTAGTTAAGGGGTGGCAAAGAGTCGGACATGACTTAGTGACCGAACAACAACAATATATAACCTGACAGAAAAAGAAACTGAAGGGAAAAGAAGACTACTTAACTGAAGAGATACTTTAAAAAATTCCCAGAACTGAAGGACAAGACTTTGCAGATGAAAAGGGTTACTAAATGCTAAAAATGGAAACAAAAAAGAAATCTACTACAAAGCACACCAACATAAACAGAATGCAGGAAACAGAATCACACAGCGCGAAGCACAGGAACCTCAGGATGAGCCAGTATATCTGGCCTAAAGAGCAGCTAGCCGAGATCTGGGCCCTAATGACAATGACAAAGAGCTGCCTGAGAGATTACCTGCTACCTTTGACTCTATGGAAAATAGTATTAAGAAAAGTTTGGGAAGAACTAAAGGTCAGTTATCATTCCAATCCCAAAGAAAGGCAATGCCAAAGAATGCTCAAACTATCACACAATTGCACCCATCTCACACACTAGTAAAGTGATGCTCTAAATTCTTCAAGGCAGGCTTCAGCAATATGTGAACCGTGAACTTCCTGATGTTCAAGCTGGTTTTAGAAAAGGCAGAGGAACTAGAGATCAAATTGCTAACATCCGCTGGATCATGGAAAAAGCAAGAGAGTTCCAGAAAAACATCTATTTCTGCTTTATTGACTATGCCAAAGCCTCTGACTGTGTGGATCACAATAAACTGTGGAAAATTCTGAAAGAGATGGGAATACCAGACCACCTGATCTGCCTCTTGAGAAATTTGTATGCAGGTCAGGAAGCAACAGTTAGAACTGAACATGGAACAACAGACTGGTTCCAAATAGGAAAAGGAGTACGTCAAGGCTGCATATTGTCACCATGTTTATTTAACTTATATGCAGAGTACATCATGAGAAATGCTGGACTGGAGGAAACACAAGCTGGAATCAAGATTGCCGGGAGAAATATCAATAACCTCAGATATGCAGATGACACCACCCTTATGACAGAAAGTGAAGAGGAACTAAAAAGCCTCTTGATGAAGGTGAAAGTGGAGAGTGAAAAAGTTGGCTTAAAGCTCAACATTCAGAAAACGAAGATCATGGCATCTGGTCCCATCACTTCATGGGAAATAGATGGGGAAACAGTGGAAACAGTGTCAGACTTTATTTTTCTGGGCTCCAAAATCACTGCAGATGGTGACTGCAGCCATGAAATTAAAAGACGCTTACTCCTTGGAAGGAAAGTTATGACCAACCTAGATAGCATATTCAAAAGCAGAGACATTACTTTGCCAACAAAGGTTCGCCTAGTCAAGGCTATGGTCTTTCCTGTGGTCATGTATGGATGTGAGAGCTGGATTGTGAAGAAGGCTGAGCATCAACAAAAAATTGATGCTTTTGAACTGTGGTGTTGGAGAAGACTCTTGAGAGTCCCTTGGACTGCAAGGAGATCCACCCAGTTCATTCTGAAGATCAGTCCTGGAATTTCTTTGGAAGGAATGATGCTAAAGCTGAAACTCCAGTATTTTGGCCACCTCATGCGAAGAGTTGACTCATTGGAGAAGACTCTGACGCTGGGAGGGATTGGGGGCAAGAGGAGAAGGGGATGACAGAGGATGAAATGGCTGGATGGCATCACTGACTCGATGGATGTGTCTCAGTGACCTCCGGGAGTTGGTGATGGACAGGGAGGCCTGGCGTGTTGAGATTCACGGGGTCGCAAAGAGTTGGACACAACTGAGCAACTGATCTGATCTGAAGCCTTATGTATCCCAAATACTAAGCCAATGAAAAAATGAGGCAGCTTTTTCTCCGGGGCCAGAAAAGTTGTCTAAGAAAGGAAATGTCATCTTGGAATACTACCTGGCTCAGCAGTAAGCATATAAAAATATAAACACTGAAAGCTACCTAGACAAAATATCGTGATACAACCTTACTGGGAGAATGCAAATGGGAAGCCTTGTGTAAATAGGCTAAATTCTCATCATCCATAAAAGAAGTCACTATTATCTTTCATTAATTCTAAGATGTGCTTTTCTTTCACAATTTCTCATCTCTGACATTGGGATTCATCTTATCATTGGTTTCTTAACAATTATAAATGTTAGCATTTGTATCTCTTTTAGTGATATATAAAACAATGGTACTTCCAATAGCTGATGAAGTAGATCTGATAAAATAAAACTGAAGTCTAAAACTGATAAATCAAGAAGGAGATTAAAGATGTTCTTTAGAAACCAAAGCAAATGCTAGAATAAAGTCCTTGCCCCTAGAAATTGGGAACTGAAAGTGACATTTTAAGTCTTGTGAATTATTTGACTTTTTAAATTGTGTTTATACTAACTTTAGTAAAAACAATTACTCATATTTAAAAAAGCAGAAATTATTGGGAAAACAAAGATCATACTGCTTCACGGACTTACAGAAGGAGGCTTATCCACAACAATTCCAGCAAGCAATTGAGACTGTGGTCCTGCTGTTTTCAAGTCATATCGATTTTGTTCTCGAATCTGAATTGAAAAACAGTAAGAAGTTCTTGGGGGCAACTCTGCAGGTGACCTCTGGCTTAGTATTTCACCACCCCGGGTAAGGGCTGCTTTAATTCCCCCTCCATAAAGCTCTCTTTTACCATTCTAACAACTCACATTAATCTCCTCCACTCCTCTTGACATAAGATTTCCTATTGTCTTTCAGTGTTAAGAGAGCTACATTTTTCACTAATACAGCAGAAATATGTCTAATACTTCTTCCCCATATAGCCCTCTTATTAGAAACCAGAAAAGAGCTGGAGGTATTCCATACAAGCTAAAATTATACAGAATTAAATTGCAAATTCTTCTGTATGCAAACCTCTAAACTTAGCATTAATCAGATTCAGTTACTAGTGATTTAAACATAAAACAGCATAAAAATGCCTCCTCCAGCCACAGAAGACCATGTCTTACCTTATTTCTCTTTTCTAGTACCTCATTCGGGTTGGTGTTTAAAGGAACAAACTGATTTGGATCTTCAATTTTGATAGGTGTTCCACTACTAACTTTAGAAGAGTCCTCTGCTTTCATCCACTAAAAAAAAAAAAAAAAAAAATCAAAGATTTCCTAGAATGAAGCTTTGTATTAAGGAAATATGGTAGGTTCTTGACAACTGTTTATTGACGCAAGGGGGTGGGGGCATACACTGCTAATATGTTAAAGAATTTCACTAAGCAGTTTTTAGTGGTAAAGTAGTATATCTCCCATACTAGTTAGAATTAGCATTCACTTAAAAACAAACAAATGTTGGTACCATGAAGAACACTAAATTATGCAGCTATTTAAATTTTCTCCTTTTGGCATTTTAAACATGTTGGTGAAAGTATTTCAAGCATATAGAGCTTCTCACACTAACTCACATTTAGAGTTGCCACCTGCACTGAAGTTTTATCATGTGATGATGGCTAAGAAGTTATCAAAAAGGACTCAAGAAATCTCTTAGGATTTAGTTTTTCAGGTTGCATTTTTAAATTTTGGCTGACAGAATGGGCCAAGCCCCTGACTAGCATTTTGCAAAGGGGATAATCTGGTAGTAATCTATAGTATAATGGCACCATAGGGGTGGAAGAGCCTTATATAATTCTCATTTATCCATCATATCCCTCAAAGAAGGATAGTATTCATCAAGATTAATGAAGACCAGCCATTAGTTCCTTTCAAGAAAATTAATTCTAGGAAACATATGTTCTTTTACTAGGAGATAAGAAATCATATTGACTAGAGAACACTGATGCCTAGGTATTTCCATACTGAATACTACTGATTTATATGATCAGATCAGATCAGATCAGTCGCTCAGTCGTGTCCGACTCTTTGCGACCCCATGAATCTCAACACGCCAGGCCTCCCTGTTCATCACCAACTCCCGGAGGTCACTGAGACTCACATCCATCGAGTCAGTGATGCCATCCAGCCATCTCATCCTCTGTCGTCCCCTTCTCCTCCTGCCCCCAATCCCTCCCAGCATCAGAGTCTTTTCCAATAGGTCAACTCTTCACATGAGGTGGCCAAAGTACTGGAGTTTCAGCTTTAGCATCAGTCCTTCTAATGAACACCCAGGACTGATCTCCTTCAGAATGGACTGGTTGGATCTCCTTGCAGTCCAAGGGACTCTCAAGAGTCTTCTCCAACACCACAGTTCAAAAGCATCAATTCTTCGGCACTCAGCCTTCTTCACGGTCCAGCTCTCACATCCATACATGACCACAGGAAAGACCATAGCCTTGACTAGGCGAACCTTTGTTGGCAAAGTAATGTCTCTGCTTTTGAACATGCTATCTAGGTTGGTCATAACTTTCCTTCCAAGGAGTAAGCGTCTTTTCATTTCATGGCTGCAGTCACCATCTGCAGTGATTTATATGATAGGATGAAATAATTCTGAGTACCTAGAGAATACTTAATAAGCACTCCAAAATTAAACCAAATCTGAGACAAAACGCTGAAACCTTAAAAGATTACCTATTTCTTTATCTACAAGACCTTGCCTAAGGGTAGCTATGTGCAGTAATTCACAAAACTTGGCACCATTAGGAGTTGACAACTATTATAGTTCTGATTCATGAGTACACTATAAACTATAAAGCAGTTACCATGCAATGGTCAGAACTGGGCTCCAGAGTCACTGCCTGCTTTCAAACCCTGATTCTACCATTCACAGATGATCAGTTAATCCCTCTGTGCTTCAGTTTTCTCATCTATAAAATGGAGGAGAAAAACAGCATCCTCTCCATAGTAGGAGAAATTAATGAGATAATTTATGTATGGCACATGGAACAAACTGCCTTGCATAAATCTAATAAGTTATAGTCATATTATTAATATTATATTCTACTTTCCCAATATCTTCAACACAGACCATTCAATTCATCAGTAACTAGGCAAAGCATGTTAAGTAGGAACATACTGTGATTTTGGTCCTGGGGCTCGTCTCCCCACTCCGAGACTCCTCAGGCACGTTCACTTTCATGTAGGTATTTGGTGAGTTCAACCATCTGGTTTTTTCACGCTGCTGCCTCTGTGCCATGTATTTGAGAGGTGAGAGGGGCACTGTATCATCTTCGAAGGAAAAGGCAGTCACAGTGGCTGGGATCTCTACATCACTCTTGTGCCTCGGCTTTTCTCGAATGAGAGGGTGCCTGTAAGCATAGCCTGTTCTATATCCCTGGGGGAGGGAGAAACCACATTTGAAGCAATCAAACTTGTTCCAAACACAGCATTTAGAGGCTAATTCTTTAAACAAATGATTCTTTCTCTGAAAAACAAAAAGGGGAAATCCTTCCAAACTCTACATAACTGCCACATAACACTAGAGTTGAAGTTAAGCAAATTTCAAGATCTAGTTAAAATTGATTTCAGCTGACAAAGCAATTTCCACTCACACAACTATTTCTGACAAAGGTGATTTCAAAACTGCTGACCAGAAACACTTTCCAAGATATAAACTGGTTTTCTGGAGGCCAAATCTCAGTGCTCATTTAAGTCTTTGTTTCTGGGTCTGAAGGCAATCTGCTTTCTGACTCTTAGTCAAAGAGGGTAAAAATCTAAGATAAGATGACAGTTGCCTATTTCATCAATTCTTAAAATACACCAAGTTCCTTCCTAGGGTCACACTGCACCCAGAGGAGTAATGGGCATGTTCCCAAACCACAGGGAGGAGGGGACATCTGGTCTTAAATCTGGAAACACGAAATCAAGCTCACGGTAAATTTTTTACCTACCAAGTTGTCCAGAGTCCTCATCAGCCCTTCGAACTCAATCTCGCCAACCTTCCACTTTTGATGGGAACCCATATTCACTCCTCCTCCTCCAGATGCCGCTACAGCATGAGTGGAAGCTTTGTACTTCTGAAGGTCCAGCACAAGCAGATTGTCTACCCCACCTGCCCCCGCCAGTGCCTGCACCTGTAATCGATGGCACAGTATTAGAGGCACACGACTGGAAAGACTGGAACGAGCACTTCACTTTGCAAAAGGCACAAGTTTGATCCTGCAAGTATCTGTAACATGTCTTCAGGCTACCAACAAAGAAACCTGCGAAAGCAGGCAGCTTTAGGAGCTTTTCCATCTATCCATACCTTCCAAGGCTCTGACCCTCCCTGATGGAAAACACATTTAGAGCCATATACCCTTTAACATATTTCAAGAAACTGAATTCTCTTGCCAAATTTTAAAGTTCTTTCCTTGCAGTTTTTGCATGGCCATCCAGTTTAAACTTTTGTTGAAAGTTATAATTTTAAAGGAATATAAACACCATATTGTGAATTTAAGAATACTGAAGAAGTCACCTCGTTGTTTCAATATAATGAAGCTTTTCACAGCCTCATTTGAGAAGACTGACCATTAAAGTAAAAAAAAAAAAAAGTTGGTTGTTAAGTTAAAGTTGGTAGGAAAAGTACACCCCCTCTTTCCCCTCCTTTTTGCAGCCTTTCCAATAAATTCAGATTCTTACCATTTGCTTCAAGAGAATCTGCTTGGTTTTTCTTAAAGGGGGGAAATTAGGGCTATTACATACACCCAGCTTCTCTGGGGTTAATAAATACCTAATCCGTTATAATATTGAGGCTGAGGCTGTGGCACCTCTGGAAACTGCATGAATTTCTAAAACTTCTGGTGCTGTCTTACCCTTTTTTTATAAAAGTGACCACAACACAGCCGATCTTTGATAAATGGCAGTCATCTTTGTTCCTCAATTAGCACCACACTGCTAGAGGGTGAAGGGAGAAATGTGCAACTATACTGTCTTGAAAAGTAGGATTGTGAAGAAAATTATGTTTATGAAGCCCTTAGATTTGGTATATGTATCTGTATATGAATTTTAATTTTCTTTCTTTCTGTTTTCAAGAGATGCTCAGTTGATCCTTTTTACTTGATCCTTTTTACTCAAGTGAAGCACAACTTCTCTTAAGACAAAACAAAACAAAAAGCCACCAACTGATAGAACTCTGGAAATAAGTCAACACAATACCCAACCCAACAGATAATAAAGCAAAAAAAGGCAGGGGGAGGGGTAAACGTTTTTCTTACTTGAGTCTCACAGGCTATCTGCACATTAAAAATGTAATGAAAAGCCTCCTCGACTGTTTCTCCAAGTGCTACCACACCATGATTTCTGAGTACCAGCACCTAAAATAGAATCCCAAAGCAATCACTTTAAATAACTGGCATAGCTCACATTGCTTTCATCAACAGTAAGAGCAACAAAAATAGCTCCTTTGATAGAGACTCTACTACACACCTT
Organism: Tragelaphus eurycerus; assembly: GCA_935064755.1. Lineage (NCBI taxonomy): Eukaryota > Metazoa > Chordata > Mammalia > Artiodactyla > Bovidae > Tragelaphus > Tragelaphus eurycerus. Next base: position 12,488,520 of record CAKXYN010000062.1, read on the forward strand.
ACAACTTGGCCCCAGAACTTTCTGCAGTTGAATTCTCTCCTCCTGTTCATCAAGTGACCCTTGGTAGTCATAATAGGCGACATCTCCCAGGATCAGGGACTCTTGAGAAATTGGAAGGATCCCGCACTTCATGGAGGACACCTATTTCATCGGGTTCATGCCAAGATAACACATTTGGTTACTGATTATACCTTCACAGGAACTGGATTCTTCAGTCAGCTCAGGCAGCACTGGCCTATTCATTGTGCTCAGCACTCCAGACTCTTCCCATTTTAGTTCTTTGCTTCTTCAAGAGAAAGAACAGAACTTGGGGATTCTATTTACATGCTGTGCCAGGTATTAGGAAAGATATTGCATTAAAGAACTCAATGACGCAATTATTAAACTGATTCATTAAAAAATGCAAATGCTCTCTCCAGTTTTTTCCTAGAACAGTAGCATTTAGTCCAAAGGGCCTTTTGCTTTCTTATCCAGAGGATTAATACTTTGAAAATGACTTCAAATGGTGGGGTCTGAAAGAACGATTATAAAGTATCATGGAAGGAAAGCCGTGGAAATAACACACTTCCCAGGGTCATTGTTGGTTTTGGCCCTTCAGTGACTTACAGCTGCTGTTGCAAGGGTATGGATGTGTATCACACATTTAACATCAGGACGTGTTGAATATATCGCGGCATGGGGACTGAAGCCTGCATGGTCAATTTTCAAATTAGTACTTCCCTGATCAACCACTTCTCCTATTATATTGACTTTCACCTGGAAAAATCAGAAAGACATACTTAATTGGTACACAAGCATCAAAGTTTCCAGTGTTCCACAAGCTAAACTGGGGGGGTAGGGTCGGAGCGGGGTGGGGGAGGGATGGCAAACTTTTTTGTCAAAAGCCAGAAGGCAAATATTTTAGATTTTGTGGACCTCTGTTGCAACTACTCAACTCTGCCACTACAGGAGAAAAGCTGCCACAAACTACTGTGAAAGAATGGGTGTGGCTTTGTTCCCACTGAATTTTATTTACAACATGTAGTCTGCAACAAAATAGTATTTAGCCAGAAGTACAGTTTTTAAGAAACTGAGGAACTTCAGCTCTTCCTGGGAAGTCTGGCGTTTACTGAACTCGCTGGAAAACATCCATTTGCTAATTAACACCATCGCACTAGAATCAACAAAGCTCCTTCTTCTCTAGAGGCCAGTGACAGTGCTCCATACAATCATGAAGAAATAATGCTAGGATGTCACGCCCTATACCCACACCAACTGAACTTTCTTTAAGTCTACCTATAAAACATACAGACTGTGTGTGTGTTTAAACAAATTACAGAGTACAGAAAAAAAACCCCAAAAGATTCTCTTCAAAACATGACTAGGTTTACTGATTAGACCAATTCATTTATTAGGCTCTTTAACCACCCTGTTTTTCTTGAACCCTAAAGCTCTTCTTTAAAAAATCAACATTAACTTTCCAAATTCTTCCCTGTTCACTAGTAAATGTTTTTCCATCCATACCTCTTCTTGTCCTGTCCAGTACTAAAAGCTAAAAGCTGTCAGAAAAGTACAAGGAAGCACAGAAAAAGTAACATAGGAATGAAAACTGTACCAAATTGGAGGCTGTGGCTTCAGAAAAAGACAGGCCTCTGGGAATTATTATTATGTGGTCTTGCTCCTTACTTATTCTTACCTGGGAGAAACAAAACAAAATAGAATTACTATGAGGTGTTTGTATTTCACAGTGTAAACATGACTAAGAATATACTCATAATGAATAACTGTAAGATATCTGGGTGTGTGGGGGGGTGGGACAAAGCAGAAATTAAAGGTGTGCAACATGAAACTTGCCTTGAAGAGTTTTCTTCCCTCAAGCCTTCAATACTTGCTAAAAAATTCTGACATCAGGTCTTCATTTACTGAACTTACCTAAAGTGTTATTTTGGGAGTTCTAAGGTTGTTTAGGGTCAGGTCATCTCAGGATAAATGAATGCCAATATTATTCAACCCAATGAGATATGACTGTAATTTTGATTTACATTATGGAAATTAAGAGGAAATAGGCAAAGGAAAGAGAAAAAAATCTCTTCTTAGGAAGGAATTAAGGTGGAAAAGAAAGGGGAAACCAAGGAACAGCTGGAGGAAGGAATGAAAAGTTGTAGGAAGATTGTATCTCATATCTGTGCCATTTTCATCACACATTATTTCCATACCTTTTGCTTCCAAATATTGTCTTGTTTCCAAGTGTGGCAACAGGAAAACAAGATAATGATGAAGAATGGGGAAAATATATTTAAAAAATAAAGACCAAGGAGGAAATCTTTGCCTCCTCTACTTTCCCTGCCCCAAATACCTTTTAAAGCATTTTTTAAAAAAATATCACTGACTCTCAGATATAATTAATACACAGAGAGAAAATCCTGCCAGGAGGATTTCTTTTCAGATAGGTTCTGTGACTGGTCTGTGAATTAAAGAAACACAGGTAATAAATGGAGAAGAAAGTTGGGGTTAAATGTAGCCTCTCAAAGATAAGGTTTAAATCAGGATGAGGTTGTGGTCCAGCATGCTACATTCAGAGAACAAGGTCTGAAAACTGGACCTCTGAGTAAAGGTGAGGAGAGCATAGTTGCCTTCAAGTTGGGATTTTAAAAAAGGAATTGAAAGCTGAAGGACTCACTGAGATGTATGTATTTGCCAGGTGGGCCCATCCAAACAAGTCTGCAAGTCTGTACAGGCTGGCAAGTTTACAACGAGTAAGCTTTTCTCCCTTCACGTACGAGGATGTATCTGCTCCAGGAAGGTCATTGATAGGTGTGACCATGCCGAGACCTAAGAGGAAAAATTGGGGAGAGAGATTCAGGTCAAATAATTTCTTACCTGAAAATTAGTTGGCAGAAAGCAGCCTGAGTCTGGGAGTGTCCCAGCCTGTAAATGATCTGAAACTTACCAGCCCACGCAACCTTGTATTAGCTTATCTTCCTCTAGGGAAGTACACCAAGATTGAAAATAAGTATCAGCTATCCCCTTGCTGTTTCATCTAGTACTTGGTAGGGAGTGATGTTAGGGAGTTAGGCTCATACCACCGCGGGTGTGGGGAGAGAATATGGTCAGATGATCCCAATGGTAACAGCTGATAAGATCTAAAAAAAGCTGCTTTACCTCTTTTGACTTTTATTCAAACAAAAAATATTTAAGAATGCAATCAAACAGTAGTCTAGTTTCTGCCCTCACCAAGCAACAAAAACTAGTCTTAATCTCTAATAACCCAATCGCTAAATTCAACTTTTACTGTCTTCATTCTCCTGGCTACCATTACCCGCCTCTTTCCTACATTTCTCCAGGCCTGTGTGGTACTATTGTGGGCCTCTTGGCCCTTAGCCCTACATGCTCGTTAGGGCACATGGCACATGTCAGATAATCAGTATTACAGAAAAAGTGGACCAACTAGCTCAATCTTTCAATTTTCCAGTTTCTCCCAAGTGGGAAGAGTGAATGAGGTTGGAACTCATTGTTCCTCTCACCACTGATCTGCCACCCCCACCATCACGACATTCAAACCTGTTGATGAGTCTTCTCTCCCCCTTTCTTGGCTATATGCCCTTCTCACTTATCTCTTCATTCTCATTCCCACAACCACTGCTGCTGCTGCTGCTGCTGCTAAGTCGCTTCAGTCGTGTCTAACCCTGTGCAATCCCACAGACGGCAGCTCACCAGGCTCCCCCATCCCTGGGATTCTCCAGGCAAGAATACTGGAGTGGGTTGCCATTTCCTTCTCCAATGCATGAAAGTAAAAAGTCAAAGTGAAGTCACTCACAGTTGTGTCTGACTCTTAGCGATCCCACGGACTGGAGCCTACCAGGTTCCTCCGTCCATGGGATTCTCCAGGCAAGAGTACTGGAGTGGGGTGCCATTGCTTTCTCCACTACTCTAGTCAAGCACTTATAACTCACTCTGGGACTCTTTCAAAGATTCTTTAACCAGTGTGTGTGTGCCAAGATACTGATCCACTTGAGTTCTACCCACACCTTGCGCGTTCCCACCATCATGTCTCTTTGCATGCTATTCCTCTATTTGTGAAGTACTTGAATTCATTGAACTCCTACTTGTAAATCTTTAATAAAAAAGAAAAAAAGGAAGTAACAAAGAAAGAAAGAGGAGGAAAAGAAAAGTCCCTGAGGTCTAGGATTCTGCCCAGGTATAGCAGTCAGTTCTGTGCATGTCTCTCTGAGATGTAAAGTGCTTGACTCAACATGTTATGACTCTTGGCACCCTTACAGTGTTCAGTCCACCAAACTGGCGCTCTCCGTAAAGGCCTGTTGAATGGATAAAATGTGCTAATACCTCTTTTACATCAAGTTCTAACTGCTACTGCTCTTTCGTTTTAAAGTCTGGTTAGTTGACTCTCTTCTTTCATAAAGTTCGTTTGGTCCATTTCATCCCACAATCAATTCCAACTCTGAGTTCATAGCAAGATGACTTAGAAAAAGTCAGTAGACAATTTCTTTTAAGTTGCTTTGTAATTTTTTTCCTCTACAGTTATCTTGCAGTTTTAATCTTTTGTGCATTCAGTGTATATCTCCTCAACTCAAATATGTGTTTATCTGGGGGCATGGACCACATTTTATAACTATTTTGTAATCCTTACAAAGTCTAGTAAATGTCTGGCTGGTATGAAAAAGTAAGAGACCCTAACACTATGTTCGGGGAAGGCAATGGCACCCCACCCCAGTACTTTTGCCTGGAGAATCCCATGGACGGAGGAGCCTGGTGGGCTCCAGTCCATGGGGTCGCTAAGAGTCGGACACGACTGAGCGACTTCACTTTCACTTTTCACTTTCATGCATTGGAGAAGGAAATGGCAACCCACTCCAGTGTTCTTGCCTGGAGAATCCCAGGGACGGGGGAGCCTGGTGGGCTGCCGTCTATGGGGTCGCACAGAGTCGGACACGACTGAAGCGACTTAGCAGCAGCAGCAGCAACACTATGTTACTCTAAGTATTAGATGTTATGAACTGAAGTACTGAACCAGATCAGAACATGCTGCTAGAAATGTACACTGTTCAAAGTGGAGATGGAATTACAATTTTTCAAACTTTACAAAACTGACGTACTGAGGGGAGGTGAAGTAAAGCCCGAAAAAGAACTGGTCATGATGTAATCTGCAATCTGTTGTAACGCTAGTAATCCAGTTGGATTGTGGCCTTTCTTCATTTGTTCTTGAATAAGGCATTCCAGGTCTTCCCGAAAGGCCTGTAATACACAAAAATAATCACTGAGCACATGCATGTCACGTGGAGCAGAATGACCCCAACATAACTTGCTCTGATATAATCAATCTTTCCCCCATTTCTCTCTGGAAGAACTTTCATTTACACTATTTAAAAACAAATTTAAAGCACAAAGTAAGAAAATTAAAACACTGGAAGCAGCTGCAAGAAGCTTGCTTTCAGGGGATGGAAAATCATTAGGCATTCTTAATCTCTAAGAAAATGAGCTATTACAATATCCACAATACAAAGGCATGGGTAAAGGCAACTCTGTTAATAATATGGAAGTAGAGCACCCAGTATAGCCTGATGTAAAAAGAGACCCATTCCTTGCCCAGCAGCTCATTATCAGGTTCGGATAGACTCCTTATCTGAATGGAACATGCCTCTGACTATAACAACTCCCAGCAAAAGTCTTCACTAAGACATAGTAAATCAAGGCTTCCATTTTATGATTTCCATGGCAATTCCTTAGCTCTATAAACTCTGAAAACAAACTCATAAAGAGCAGGGAGCTGATTACTACCCTCTGCAACACTGTGCTAAAGAAAGAACTTTTCTCCCAACTCTGGGTACTAAATGTTCCTGTTTTGGAGCTCTGTTTTTTTTCTTTTTGGGAAGGGGGGATGTAAGTGTGGCAGATAGTATTTATACAAATAAGAATACTGAATATTAAAACAACAGTTTCTATTCCAGTAAGCTTTGAAGTGCTAATATAATTCATCTTTTGAAAAATCCCCCAACCGTTCACATTAATTGAATTAGCTGGCTTTGTATTTCTATCACATTCAACCAACACTTAGTTTATTAATCATATATTCTCTTGCTCATGTCTATATTCGTTCACCTTAAACAGGAAAGCTCTTGCAATGTAAATTATCCAGACCTTGCTCTTCCATTTGAGATCAGTTACATGTGTAGCAGAATGCCCTGCTGGAAAGTATACTCAGTTTGTTCAGACTTCACTTAAGAGGGAGAAGGCAGAATATACTGCTTTGTAATCATTTCCTCCAAGAGAGCAGGTATAAACACCACAGAGATCAGTGGAAAATTCTCCCTAGAAGAGTGACTCTCCTTCGAGTCCCTGTGAGTAGTCTTCCTTGTAAGGCTGGGAATACAATCTCCTGGAGTGGCTGCTTAGGTGGAGCCTTGCTTAGAGATGGCTGAATACATCTCAGAGGTTTTCAGAAGGAAGAACGTTTTTTTAAAAATTTAGATAATGGCATAGCTCCTGCTGAAAGGGAAATGTGGTTGTAAGGCTACGAGGTGGTAGTACATATTAGAACCAGTCCTGACTCATGCTTGCATTGTTTTTAGAAAACAGTTGAAAGCCATCTGTGATGTGAATCCAAAGATCTAAGTGTTAATAACTGTAATCTTGGGAGCTCAACCATGGAGCACCAAAGAAGACCTTAACTGAGCTTAGTGCGCGAAGAGCGTAGGAGGTCCTTCTTCCCCGCTGCACCGTGGTGGCCTGCAGAGGCATCTGGGTCAGCGGTGAACCTGCATCTCCTGTTGGGCAAGGGCTTCAACAACACCACCCTGTGGCAGGGAGAGGCAGGGGCAATGGCAGTCAGTGGTGGGCTGAACAGACTCTGGTGTGGCTCTCTCATAGACGCAGACATGTGTACCACACACCATAGCCTGGATATGGAAATCACTGATGAACCTTTTTGGACTATGTAAACTACTTTAAGTTCTTGGGACAATTTAGGGGAAAGCAGAAATTCTAAGAGAAAGATACTGCTTGAATGATTAGTTTAAAAAACACTAGTGACCATATTTGAATTCTGAGTTCATAGTGCAGTTTACACCAGTTAAACACGGTTTTCCTTTTACAAATGCAAGGCTTGTTAAACACAAATCCTTGGCATAATTATAAAAAAATTCTAACCATCTAATTCCATTGACTTTTATCTAGTTCATTTAAGTATGTGATTTAAACCAGAGATACTATCGTATAAAATATCCTTGACAAAGACACATTACACTTATCAGAAAACTCCATTAATATATTTCTAAGACCTTGTGAACATAAACGGCTGTGAGTTGCATATAAGATGGATGGACACCTTCATACTGATGGCTAACATGAGTGTTTTAACATGTTTAAGGCTGAAAGGGAAAGAATCTTCCAGACATACTCATTTATCTTCATATAAACTACAAAAAACTTCTAGACATCTGGCAATGGGCCAATCTGAAACTTCATCTTCCCTTCAAAATCAAACTCTACTTAACCTGCTTCAATTCAAAGAAGCTATAACCAATATTCTTTGATTCAGTGAGGAAAAAAAAATTATACCTACTATATGTATCACAATAGCTCTGAGAAGTAGGCATTATTTATTTTATTGAATACTGCACCTTATGTTGTTTCAGCAAGAATTTAGGGCAGATTCCATAGATTAAAATGACACAAAAATAAGTATCAGTAAGAAAAATCAAGCTAAAGAGAAAACAAGCATATGGAGGTTAGACTGAGCCAGGAATGAGGCTGAGATACAAAGAGCACACTATAAAATTGTATCATTTGTTAGAGATGGGCCAATTTTTATCTAAAGTTTCCAGCAGCCAACATGAATCAAGACAATTGCTCAGTATGCTGATTTACAATGGTTTTAAGGAAAAAAAAAAAAACCAACCAAGTAGTTGCTCAAGAGAATCACAATTATTTACAATCCTGATGAGAAATTTCTGCTGGGTGTATTAAGAAAGCTAAATAAGAAAGGTTGAAACGTTTGTTCAAGGTCACAGAGCTAGTAAATGTCAGAGACAAGGACTCAGGTCAAATGCTTTTTTCACCAGTGAAAATGCCTTTTTAAAAAATCTTCCATTTATCCCATAAGATAGTGAGTACCATCCTAAAGCTTTGAGATGATCCATGGTGTCATAGAGGAATGCGTAAGCCCCTCTGAAATTAAGATAAATATATGAATTTCCCTTTTACAGCTAGTTGAATAGCTTCTATGCAGTACAGGAGAAGAAAATAATTTTCAAAGTAAATGAAATGTTCCCAGCCTTTTTATATAGTTGACAGTGCTTCAACAGATATTAATTCTTTTATTCCAGAAGGTTTAATATTTTTTGTTATGAACATTTATAACTCAGTTCTTAATGTTGCAAATATTTTTGAAATATTGTTCAGATAATTACCTCAGTCATAAAACTGTTAGTATAAAACTTACTAATGATATAAAACTGTTTCAGCTGGCTTTAAAATTTTATCAATAAACATATTAAGCTTTCATTAAAATATTATGTTAAAAAATAAAAATTTTGTTTGTCTTTATGGTGGGTAGTTAATCATGTTCCTGCTAAAATTCAATATTAATAAAATAATCCTTTACAGTTGATTCATTTGAATCTCACAATAAAGTCCTGAAACAGGCAATTGCTTGTGGTTGCATAGCTAATAAGTAAATGGAATAGTGATTCAAATCTCAAACTCTCAGTTGGGTATAGGATATCTGCCTAATTGTATCAGAGACGAGCTGTGTCGCTGAATCCAGTTACAGGTATGCCTTGTTTTACTGCACTTCAGTTACTGTGCTTTTTTAGATACCGTGTTTTTTTCTTCTAAATAAATTGGAAGTTTGTGGCCATCTTGTGCAGAGCAAGTATAACAGTACCATTTATCCAACAGCATTATTTTAAAATTAATGTATGTACATTGTTTTTTTTTAAGACAATGCTCTTGGACACTTAATAGACTGTAGTATAATATAAACATAATTTTTGCATGCACTGGGAAACAAAATCTGTGTGACTCACTTTATTGCAATGTTTGTTTTACTATGGTGGTCTGCAACTGAAGCTGAAATATCTCTTATGTATGTCTGTACAGCTAATGAGACAGCAGATGTGCTGTGGTCAGAAGCATGAGCAAACCTCTCAGGCGAGATTAGAGCATTAGGTTAAAATGATAGATAAAGCAATAAAAATTATATAGCAGATCTTGGAGTACCAAAACTTGCCCTCTTATAGCTAGAAATTCTTCCATCAAAGCAGAATGAGAAACTCACTTTTAAGTAGGGCAGCAAGATCACATGCTGGGCTTCTGAAGTCAGATTAAACCAACAATTCCCTAGGGTCTCTGCTAGCAGAGTCAGGTTAAAAGATCAAACGACACACACACATATGTGGTTTTACAGCATAAACCACCTTCCTTCTTACATGGAGAAAAACAGAGAAGAGGAGGTATTGGGGGTTGTTATACCCTGAAGACATGAACATGCTAAGGCAGAATGTCAACGGAGTGATAGATTCTTTAAGGCCTTCAAATGCCAAAATATAGTCTAATGAATGATCATCATAATTTTCAAAGTGTTGTCACGAAAGCATAAAACTGCTTTACATTAGCAGTATTGTATTTAACCCCATGTACATACATTTCCATAAAACAGTCATCTACTCTGTGCTAGGCACTGCACGATATGCTTTATGTTATTTAACTGTCACAATCATCATGTGAGGTCCATTTTTGCCAACAAGGAAAGAGAAGCTCAAGTTGAGTGAGTTTCCTAATGTCACAGTGCAATTAAGTGGTGGTGAGCCCAGATCCAAAACAAGCACTACATGCACGTACAAAAAATTGATACAAACAGATTAAAACTAGAAATGATGAGAAAATGGGCTGAGTTCTAACTTAGGTCACAACAGTCTGGTACTCCAGGATCCCTACAATCTGTTAGGTCAGTTTTTGGCTGTATCTCCCATTACTACCTCATACTCTGATCCACAACATGTACTTTTCTATCCTTGCTCACTGTATTTCATCAAATGGAAAAGCTGGCTTCTACTGTTCCTCTACCAGATGAATTCTTATCCTTTATACTCAACACTCATTTTAAATGCCACATTCTCCTTGAAGTCTCTCCTTTAATCACCACAGTTAGGAGGGATCTCCATATTTCTTCTCTTCACACTCCACTTTGAATTCTTTTAACATTTGCCTATACTGCATTTAGGGCTTTATCAGAACTGTGATTTATTTTTCCTATTCTACTATACAGTTAAATATATGATGGCTGGGACTGTGTTTTTCATATTTCTAGAGAATCCCTGAGTAGCTAGTTCAGTGCTGAATTATTATAGTTGATAAGTTAAAGCTTCTTTTCTTTGTATTTTCCTAGATACAAGGAAAGAAAGCAAAGAATCTGATCTCATCTTAACTGAGTTAGTGATAGGAAAGATCCATTTCACATGTGATTAGCACTGGAATCTGAAGCTCTAGAAAACAGTCTTATCAGTCTGTCACTTGAATGAGAAATTCCTCCTGTGTAATTAGGCCTGTCCATCATCTACGGGAAGAAATTCATTTTTTTTTAAACTAAGAAAGTGAATCTTCACAGAAATTTATAAATTTTTGAAAAGTCATTTAATTCAATTCAAACAAAATCCTACTTGAAAACTTGGTTTGTCCCCAGAACATTATTAGTTGGGATAGCTCTCTCAGCAAACACATGTGCAAAAAAGTATGGTTAAAAAAAAAAAATCACTAGGTGAAAAACAAAATGTTTAAGTTATAGGGTGACTTTAAAGGCTTCTCTGACTCTCATACTGTTTTATTTGGTACATCTCCTGTCAGTTAAGGGAGTGATCCTGTAACTCTGAATTCATAAATGTATGGATAAAAATAAACTTGTAAAAACATAAAGGATTCAGAGATTTGAGATTCACGTAAGGTAAGAGTACACTTAAGAGTATACACATGTGGTGGTGGTTTAGTCACTCAGTCATGTTTGACTCTTGCGACCCCATGGACTGTATGTTGCCCGCTAGGTTCCTCTGTTCATGGGCTTCTCCTAGCAAGAATACTGGAGTGGGTGGCCATTTCCTTCTCCAGCGATCTTCCTGACCCAGGGATTGAACCCGGGTCTCCTGCACTGCAGGCAGTTTCTTTACCGACTGAGCTAATATATTCATGTATATTATAAGCCAAAAGTAGGAATAATTTGAAATATCAGATCTTAAGGCTTCTGCCTTAAGAACTTTCAGAAGAAAGTGGTAATAAATGAAAGAATTTTTATATCACAGGAAAGAACCTATTTTATAAAAGAAACTGATGATGCGATAGTTTTGGTTAAGGTTAAAAAAAATTATACAGACTGACCTATAAGTAATGTCTAACTTACAAAAATCAGGTTAACAGAATACTGATAAATCTCAGAGCTGGATCTTAAATACCCACAGCTGGGTGTTGTACCTCATAATAATTGCTAGAAAGAAAAACTGGAGCAAAAAGAAAAACAGATTACAGACTTGCTGCTCCCAGGGCACCCTGCAATTATGTTATTAGATCTCTCCTCAAGTGGAATTAGGAGCATAACAAACTTACTTAGAATTTCTCCATTAAGAAATGTATTCATTTGGAAATAGATTACCACTGGTCCTGTTGAAAGGAGAAAAAACACATAAACCAAATTTTCTTCTGGATGATCTTTCTCCTGTATCAATGTGTAATTAATATAAAGCTAAAGGTTAGAATAATATCTTTTCTTAAACCTGGCATTTTAATAAAATTGCAAACAAAGTTAATAAAGAATATTTCCATTTCAAACTTCCAAAGTGACCAGATAAATCATAGTAATTCTGATCTGTTCTAACTAAGGTGACCTGTTAAAATTTTAGGCCTTAATTATAGTGATAGGAAATTTTAACATGAATATGACTTTTAAGTTTCTCCTATCTTTAAAATAAGTTTGAAGCATTACACGCTGCCCTGTTATTAAGAAATGTTAGTATGTCACAAGGATCTACTGTATAGGACATGGAATTCTCTGCTCAATGTTATGTGGCAGCCTGGGTGGGAGTCTGGGGGAGAATGGATACATGTATATGTATGGCTGAGTCCCTTCGCTGTACACCTGAAACTATCACAGCATTGTTAATTGACTATGCTGCTGCTAAGTCCCTTCAGGTTAATCGGCTATATCCCAACACAAAATAAAAAGTTAAAAAAAAAAGGTGCTGGTGTGTCACGGGCCTGACCAATCAACACCTACACTGCTGTTGTCCTATCTTTCAGAGTAACATTGCACACTTCTCTCAACAAGTCTTTATGATATTATGACTTTAAGAACTTCCATTCTTTTTCTGAAACTTGCCAACTGTTTTTCATTTAAGCAGTACAGTTTAGTAGGAACTTACTGGACAACATTCAAGTGTTTAATGACTCAAAACCCATTCAGCCATTCATATATCCATCCATCCAAGTATTCAGAATTTACTAAATATCTACCATGTTCTAAAGTTTTCAACTTACACCTTTCTTTAACTTTGATGAGGCCCATCATTAAATTCTAACCATCTGCCCTGGATATTTCATTCTAAGACAAAGGCAATCAAATATATGTCTCCAAAGACATATATACAAGGAGTATATTAGACAGAGAAAACTTATAGATTCTCTCGAGTGTATTAACAAAATCTCTAAATAAGTTTATTCACCAGCACATAATGTCTAAGACAAATACTTTATTAAAATTAAAAAAACCATGTCAAGAGGCCATGAAATTTCTAGAAAGAAATAGTATTTGGAGTTGAGACAAATTGCTCTTCTCCTATTTTCTCAGTTCAAGGCAATAAGGCATTATATTTATCATCCAAATTTACAGACACCAAAATGTCTTATGATTTGAAACTCCTCTTGAGCAAGAGAATTTGAAGAAGAATAAAACACGGGTGGAACTTTTTCATAATTATTGAATGCTTTAAGCCTAGCAGGAAAGGGTGTGAGTTTCAAGTTTAAATTCAGACCCCACTATTTAACTAAGGGTATAAAAACTTCTGCAAGTTATTTAATGGCTCTAAGTTTCAGTTTATTCATCTGGAAACTAGGGGACAGTAATACTTCTTTGACTGAGTTGTTTTGAGGATTAAATAGGATTTGATACTTAATAGTTGCCTGGTACACAGTAAGCAGTTATTAAAAAAAAGTATTATATTTTGCTTTTATTAGTTTCTTTCCTGATTTACTTTCTTCCCAAATGAACTCAGCATTTTAAATAGAAAGCTTACAAATTTGTTTCTTACAAACATGTACTAGTAATACCTTGATTTTGATCTACATTGGTTATGGGTTTTGTCTAACAGAATGAACCTCAATATTCACAGGAGACATAAAGTTTTTAAGAAAATTATATTCACAGAAACATTACAATCTTGGACTTAAAGAAACAAAGAGAGTACAAAAAGAAAAGAGGTCTTTGAACTCCAAAACCTCTACAAGAAGGAAGCAGGGTGAGAAAAACACACAGCTGCAAACACAGGTTACTTTTTAAGGAAAAGGAAGAGTAACTCAGAGAATGGAACGAAAAACCCAGAGGGCAGAGCCAAGAGCCAGGGAGACTCATTTCTACTAAGTAGAAGGACTGAGTTCTTATCAAGGGAACTTTCAAACATTGGCCCAGATGGATTTTAGAATTGCTATGAAGCAGTGACTCCTCTGTACCCTCAATTTTCTCCCTTTTTGAACAGGAATGTCTGTAACAGTTAGCTTTGGGTGTGTCCCACCACTGAATGTGTGTGAGGGCAGTTCTCAGGTCTATAGATTGAGAGGAACTATATTTAAGCAATTTCACTTGAGGTGGATCACCTATACCTGGACTGGATTTAGAAGTCAATATTTTGGATTCAGGCTAAATGGGATGAAATTTTTGCAGGGGTAGTAGGAGATGGTGAGTGCATTTTGCATGTGGGAGGAAGGTAGATAAATTATGGCAGACTGTGGTGCTTTTAAAATAAATTGTGATCACAGAGTGGACAATCCTCCCCTCCAAAGGTGGAGCTTCATTCCTCTCAAGTATGAGCTAAACTTAGCAACTCACTTCTTAACTAACAAATATGGCAGAAGTATTGTGTGAAATGTCTGAGATTAGGTCATAAAAGGTACTGCAAGCCCCTCTTTGCTCTGAGATACTTCCTCATGGGGAGAGCACTCAAACAGCCTCTGGTTAAGGTCCATGTGGCAAAAAGCTGCAGCCTCTTGCCAACAGCCAGGTGAGCGACCCATCTCAAGAGAGTGGAAACCTCCACCCTAGTCAAGCCTTCAGATGCAGCAGCCCTGACAGATACCTCATGAGAGACCTTAAGCTAGATCCACTCAGCTAAGCTGCTCCTCACAGAAATGATGAGATATTAAAAGCTTGTTGTTTTAAGCTAAGTTTTGTTTTTTAGTAATACAGGCCACCATATATCATTTCCTTTGGTGAAAGTTTGTTGTATTAAAAGAAATTTGAAAACCATGTCCTAAAAGATGGCAGAAAGACAAAATGTATATACTTTTCCAAGTCTTTCACAAACAAGATTTTAAATTCACTAGCAAAGAACTAGGGAAAAAATGACCTATCCACAATTCTTTTAAATCCTCTTTTGTACAAAAAGAATTAAAATTCTTTTGTTTCCTTCTGGGCTGAAAATTATCACTCTTGCTATATAAACATGAAAATGACAATCTATATACCTGCCCGTTATCATTCTTTCATTAAGTTCCCCAAGGCATAAGTAAAATTGGTATTTTTAAGCCAATCTTATAGTGGCAATACACAAGTTAAAAAAAAAAAATTAGGTAATCTGAGTTATGTTGCCTTAGTTTAATGGAAAAATTATTTTTAAAAAACCCTGGCATAAAAATGTAGTTTGGTACTTTTTCCTTCAAAGGTTTACTTAGAATTGAATGATTCTCTTTGGACCATTAACCAAAGAAATCTTGGTATTTAATCCTGAACAAAATCTGAACTTCATCTCATTCTTTCAGTTACTTTATCCTATATATTACCGTAATTCTTTGGCTAATTAGTTCTTCAAAGTGGAGTTTGCCCTTCAAGTATTTATAAACACAGAAACTTGTTTGCATAAAGTAAGGCACTGAACATTTACTCTCTCATGATAAATTTTCTGGTTAATCTCCTTTCCATTGGGAAAAGATTTATTTAAGGGTTTATTTAAAGGATAGCTTTATATTTAAGCTATACTTAAATTCCTGAAAGCTTGCACTGCTTTTATAACTTCTATTTGCTTTTATCTAGGCCACTGATACAGGAGAATTAGTCAGGAATGGAATTCCCCTTTGGCTTTGGACTCAATCTCTGTGATTAAATCCACAAGGGCACAACAAAAATGATTTACCAGGGCCACCTCAGGCAGTTCTATGTCTTGGTGTTTATTTTAGTACCTAAGTTGGAAATCTAATACAACCCTATCCTGGGCATCGTGTGTCTATGTATGATGAACTCTAGCTTAAGGGGCCCATGATCTTCACTATACATATAGTTATGAATTCAATCTGCATGTTAAAGCAAGTTGTTCACTCATTTTCTAACACGTATATGTGACCTTTACAATTCCACTGAAGGTGTGTAGGAAACTTAAATCATTTGAACGTGATTTATAAAGTCTGGATATTATTGTGCAGACAGAATTTTCAGCTTGAGTTAAGGTTAGAATCTATGTTTAATCTAGTTAGTTTGGTGTGCATGCACATATGTGCACCTACATTAGGTGCATGGAATATTAAGCTGCCAAATGACAGATATCTTCATAAACCTTAAGTCTTCCTATGATTGTCAAGATACCCAAAGGAAGAAAATATGTGCATGGGGTGTATCTAACTCATTTCTTGGTTCCTAACTCTTCACTCATGCCTTTCTTTTCTTCATACATACTCAGTCTGAAATGGGAATCCTTGAATTTAGTAGCATCTTTTGTTTCCCTGTAATGAAACATTACACTCAGAAATCACACAAGAAAAGTTACCACCAAGATGATGCTAGTTTATCTATGAAGTGTTGCAAATTAAATTTATATACTAGGTGCTTATTTTGCCTCTGAAGAATTGGGGACAACCAGTCCCCGTTCCTACACCACTCTTCTAACCCAAAAGCAGATATCTCCTACCTCACTGTATCATGGTTTCCCAAGAGTAAAAAAAATTAATGCTTCTGAATCATTTTGACTCACCGGACTTTGCAAGATCTGAGTAACTCGTTTCCTCTGCTCCATCATATTGAAGTCTTGTCGCAGATCAGGAGACATGTTCCTCTCCCTTATGTATTCTGGGTCATTTTCATTGATGCGGTCAAAATACCTCTCTTTGTGAGGCATGCTGGGAGGAGGAGGAGTAGTGACCACGCCTTGGCTAGCATCTGAACTCATGCTTCACGTCTGCCGAGTCTCCTTGTTATCTGCATTAATAAACACAAAGTAGGACAATCATATTAATAATAAATTCATCATTAAATTTGAATTTTACAATGGTCATGCAGAACTGTTACCCTGTAACAGTGGCCATTTTCTTTAAAAAGTAGCTTTTCAAAAAATATTAGGACACTTTTTTTATTAGGGTAAAAATAGATTATACTGCTAAATTGTAGACTGAATATTTTCAGATTTAGTAGAAACTTGTGGTTCAATTACAATAATGTCATCAACTGCCAAATAGATTTTTTAAAGGAGCAATAATAAAAATATCCAAAAGTAAAATGTCACATTTAAGACAGCAAAATTTCCTCATTAGTGATTACTGTTAGTGGAGATTCTCTTTTCTCTCTTACTCATGCTTTTATGTTAGACCAAACTCAGGCCATATTTAACAACCACTATATTTTATAGTGAATGTAGCTTATTAACATATGAGAGAGAAACAGCTATAAGATTTTCCAAGTGATTCAGTAAATTCCAGCGAAAATGCAGGAATTATTAAGGCTGCCAGACTATATAACTTCAACAGATAGTACTTTAAATCCAGTGAGAAACAATAAAAAGCTATTCAGAAACCACAGGGACAGCTGATTCATTTAATTATTACTGACAGGATAATCCTTGGTTTTATGCCAGGGAAACGATTCATTTGGGCTTTGCTACAATTGAGCACATAATCAATCAACAGTAGACAGACTAACAGGACAGTCATTCAACATCCATCCCCCAGTCCCAGGCTGTGATGGCTTGGATTAGAAGTTGAGGAAGCCATCTAACCTGGTACTTCTCAAACTGTCTATGGTGAAGAACTTTCTCCAATTTGCTATGGACTAATATTTTTGTAAAATACAAAATAATGCACTCAGATGTCATGGCAATGTCAAACTACAAGAAGTTTCTAAATGCTTACTATCATATTCTGTCTGCAGACTGGCACCAGTTCCTGGAGCACACTTAGAACATCACTGACCTAGCAGAGAGGAACAGTCACTGCACGCTAAAGGAACTGTTCCTCTCACTTTTAGATGAGAGGATGCAGCACAGGATAAACCATGAGAAAAGGACACCACTGATTAGTGTATCCCTTTACCTAGTTGTTCTTTTGAACTGAATATACAAAGTGCAAAAATGTGCAACAAGGAAGAAGAAAAGGAAACAAAAAATGTGCAACAAGGAAGAAGAAAAGGAAACAATTTTTAAAAAGAAATTGTAAAGACAGTTTTGTGTAGCACAATTTTCTCTGCAGGTGGTAACAAATGCAATCTGTTCAATATAAATGACTGGGTAACAGAAAAAAACATTCTCACTACAAATGGTATTTATTTAACTGATTATTTGCCTGTAAGAAGAATCACTTCATAATAAGGGAAGTTAAATGCAGAACAGTTTCTAGATAGATCCAGAAGGGAAAAGGCAAGGGCTACTTTTTTCTTAGGGATCTGAATCCCTGATAAAGATCAAAGATACCTGATCTCATCTCCTGAACACAATTAACCGCTAGTGAGGTTTCTGTACTTATCTCTAATAACAGTCTTCTCTGACAGAATTCATTTCTAAAGCTGCCCTGACCCAACTTAGCCCAAGGAAATTCACTGTAAGACATTAAAAACTCTTGTATTAATTCTGGTCCTGGAAATGTAAACTTATTTTGTTAAAAATAAATTTTTGCAAAACATGCTAAAACTGATTCCTCTTACTTGAAAACATCAATCCCATGTACAACATTCTACAAGCTATCTGAATTGTTTTAGTATTCAACCCCTCAAATTCATGAAATATGGTTAAAACACTTTACATCATATGGCTTTAACGAAATTCTGATCTGATTACTAGAAAGCAACTTATTAATATCAGTGAAAGAAATGTAAAAAATAAGCTTTTTTATAATTGAGTCTTCCACATCCTAATTCATTAATTTAAAAATTGGAAGAAAAGACTAAAGAATGGATATCTGTTCATTATATGTGTTCTCCACAGGAAAAATAGGTTTTTGGTTTTTTTTTTAATATAACATTCACTACTAATGGAATGACCCTGGCCATATTATACTCTTCCAAAAATTAGCTTCTGCTACACTGTTATTAGACTGACATTAACCTATAGTATTTTTCATCATCTTGCTATTATCCAAAAATGTGGTGCACAGAGCACTTATTCCAAGAAACTTTTTCATACCCATTTGAGTTATCAGCAATCTAAAGTTCTAACCAATCTCTGGAACCTAGTTTTCTTAGAAGCTGTTTGTAACAAGGCCATTTGAACTCCTTAAAATAGTTTATAGCTAGCATATAAAAACTCCAAGGAGAAAGTTTTTAGAGAAACAAACAAACTCACATATATTAGTAAATGTCATGCTGCCTTGGCCAAGTACAGACCAAGTGGGTACTCAACGTATGCGACATCAATTAACAAAGAAATCAATTCTCTAGTTTACCACACTAGGTCACTGACTATGAATAAGCCATTTTTAAAAAAGAAATCCCATAAATGTTGCCTTTAGTTGGATTTTAACCTATTCCTCAACCCCTAAAGCACTATTTAGCCTAATGGAGGAATAGAGTTGGATAATAAGCCTATGTCTAACTGAATTTGCTAATGCTTATAAACTAATTTTACTAAAAACACAGCAAAAAGCAAGGAACTGTGGTAGTAGATTTATTTTGTTGTCCCAGCACTGGCTTAAAAAACTAATAATAGGAACACTGATAAATAAAAGCTTAAGAGTTTAAAGAACTTCTGATTAATGCATTTTTATATGAGTGAGGTAAAAAGGAAAATACATCTAACCACTCATACTAGTAATAAAAGAACATATTATATATGTGTTAACACTTTATATAGTTTATACTATATTTGTACGTTTTTCTATCTTATTCCATCTTTGCAACTACACAATGAGATAGAGATTAATAATCTAGAGATTCCATGGATTAAATATACTGTCAAAAATCCCACTGTTTATGTCAGACAATATTCAAAGCCACAGTTTCCATCTCCTAGTCCACTTTACAGTGAAACATATCATAAAACACAAGAAGGCTAAAATTTTGAGACTTTTAGTCTACATTCTATCCTAAATATTAGGCAACTAATATTTAGACAAAATATACAGAATCTGTCAAAATTAAGGAAATGACACCAAAAAGGGGAAATAAGATTAGAAATGACTCAAAACACTCTGATCTTTTTAAAACTTCAAAAGCTCAGAGACTTGTGGTTGTCAAGGGGGAGAGGGGCCGGGGAGTGAACGGATTAGGACTTTGGGATTAGCAGGTGCAAACTATTATATGCAGAATGGACAAACAATAAGATCCTACTGTATAGCACAGGGAACTACATACAGTATCCTATGAGGAATCATAATGAGAAAGAATATGAAAAAGAATGCATATACATGTATAACTGAATCACTTTGAACAGTAGAAATTAATACACACTGTAAATCAACTATCAGATCAGATCAGATCAGATCGCTTAGTCGTGTCCGACTCTTTGCGACCCCATGAATCTCAACACGGCAGGCCTCCCTGTCCATCACCAACTCCCGGAGGTCACTCAGACTCACATCCATCGAGTCAGTGATGCCATCCAGCCATCTCATCCTCTGTTGTCCCCTTCTCCTCCTGCCCCCAATCCCTCCCAGCATCAGAGTCTTCTCCAATGAGTCAACTCTTCACATGAGGTGGCCAAAATACTGGAGTTTCAGCTTTAGCATCATTCCTTCTAAAGAAATCCCAGGGATGATCTCCTTCAGAATTGACTGGTTGGATCTTCTTGCAGTCCAAGGGACTCTCAAGAGTCTTCTCCAACACCACAGTTCAAAAGCATCAATTCTTCGGCGCTCAGCCTTCTTCACAGTCCAGCTCTCACATCCATACATGACCACAGGAAAGACCATAGCCTTGACTAGGCGAACCTTTGTTGGCAAAGTGATGTCTCTGCTTTTGAATATGCTATCTACGTTGGTCATGACTTTCCTTCCAAGGAGTAAGCGTCTTTTATTTTCATGGCTGCAGTCACCATCTGCAGTGATTTTGGAGCCCAGAAAAATAAAGTCTGACACTGTTTCCACTGTTTCTCCATCTATTTCCCATGTAGTGATGGGACCAGATCCCATGATCTTCGTTTTCTGAATGTTGAGCTTTAAGCCAACCTTTTCACTCTCCACTTTCACTTTCATCAAGACGCTTTTTAGCCCCTCTTCACTTTCTGCCATAAGGGTGGTGTCATCTTCATATCTGAGGTTATTGATATTTCTCCCAGCAATCTTGATTCCAACTTGTGTTTCTTCCAGTCCAGCATTTCTCATGATGTACTCTGCATAGAAGTTAAATAAACATGGTGACAATATACAGCCTTGATGTACTCCTTTTCCTATTTGGAACCAGTCTGTTGTTCCATGTCCAGTTCTAACTGTTGCTTCCTGACCTGCATACAAATTTCTCAAGAGGCAGATCAGGTGGTCTGGTATTCCCATCTCTTTCAGAACTTTCTACAGTTTATTGTGATCTACACAGTCAAAGGCTTTGGCATAGTCAATAAAGCAGAAATAGATGTTTTTCTGGAACTCTCTTGCTTTTTCCATGATCCAGCGGATGTTAGCAATTTGATCTCTAGTTCCTCTGCCTTTTCAAAAACCAGCTTGAACATCAGGAAGTTCACGGTTCACATATTGCTGAAGCCTGGCTTGGAGAATTTTGAGCATTACTTTACTAGCATGTGAGGTGAGTGTAATTGTGCGGTAGTTTGAGCATTCTTTGGCATTGCCTTTCTTTGGGATTGGAAGGAAAACTGACCTTTTCCAATCTTGTGGCCACTGCTGAGTTTTCCAAATTTGCTGGCATATTGAGTGCAGCACTTTCACAGCATCATCTTTCAGGATTTGGAATAGCTCCACTGGAATTCCATCACCTCCACTAGCTTTGTTCATAGTGATGCTTTCTAAGGCCCGCTTGACTTCACATTCCAGGATGTCTGGCTCTAGGTCAGTGATCACACCATCATGATTATCTTGGTCGTGAAGCTCTTTTTTGTACAGTTCTTCTGTGTATTCTTGCCACCTCTTCTTAATATCTTCTGCTTCTGTTAGGTCCACACCATTTCTGTCCTTTATCGAGCCCATCTTTGCATGAAATGTTCCTTTGGTATCTCTGATTTTCTTGACGAGATCCCTAGTCTTTCCCATTCTGTTGTTTTCCTCTATTTCTTTGCACTGATCGCTGAAGAAGGCTTTCTTATCTCTTCTTGCTATTCTTTGGAACTCTGCATTCAGATGTTTATATCTTTCTTTTTCTCCTTTGCTTTTCGCTTCTCTTCTTTTCATAGCTATTTGTAAGGCCTCCCCAGACAGCCATTTTGCTTTTTTGCATTTCTTTTCCATGGGGATGGTCTTGATCCCTGTCTCCTGTACAATGTCACGAACCTCATTCCATAGTTCATCATATACTTCAACAAAATAAATTTTTTTTAAAAAGTTCATTATTTACCACAGCTTTTTAATAAAAGAAATTTCAAAGTTTTATGTACTTGGAGTAAGGACTGGGAATTAACAAGAAGGATATAGAAATAAAGAATAAGGGCAATAGTTTTGTCATTCAGGTGCTCTTCTATACCTAGATGCTCAACAGTAAAAGCTTTACACAGATTTTTAAGCCAATCATAAGCAACAACTGATTACCTGCAATTTTACAGACTATGGACAGAACTGCTATTTCAAGCCGGGAAAAAACCTAGCATCCACAAAATTATCTGAAATAAACAGAATTTAGAAAAAAAGAGAGAGAGAGAGAAGCTTTCAGCATCATATACAACAGCCAAGACATGGAAACAACCTTAGTGTCCATCCTGAGAGATGGATGGACAGAGAAAATGTGACGCGCACACACATATAATGAAATTATTCAGCTATAAAAAGAAGGCAATTCTGCCACCTGCAACAACAGGGATGGGCTTTTATGGCCTTATGCTAAGTGAAATAAGTCAGATAAAGACAAATATGATATGATCTCACTGACATGAAGAATCTAAAAACATCAGACTTACGGAGAGTAGAATGGTGGTTGCCAGGGGCTGAGGGGTGGGGGAAATGGGGAAGTACAGGTCAAAGTACAACACTCAGTTGTACATAAAACCAAAGTACAAACATTCAGTTATAAGTTCCAGGGATCTAAGGTATAGAAGGATGACTGTAGTTAACAATACCATATAATATATTTGAAACTGCTATGAAAGTACAACTTTAATGTTTTCACCATAACAACAACAACAAAGTAAGTACGTGAGGTATGACTGCTGTTAGCTTACCATATCACGGCAAGTATTTCACCATACATGTATCAAATCATCACACTGTACACCTTAAACGTATACAACGTACTGTCAATTATATTTCAATTATATAGTTAACCACAGGACACATGTCACCAAACACCGTTCTGGAAGATTATACCAATGTTAAAGACTACATAATTTTTACTCAACCTAATAAATTTTGCTCATATTAATACGAAATTAAGTGATTTCTATGCTTAGAGAGAACTCCTAAATTAGTCTGAAATAATGATAAACAAGCCACAGTTAAATAACCTGCTATAGATAAGTATATGTCAGGTCCTTCTTTCCGTCAACAAGTATCTAATGAGCATCTACTATGTTCCAGGCCTTATACCAGAGGTATTGGTGGACTGTTGAATCAAATCCTCTGAGAGCTCTGAGAGTAGTTCAGAGGTTTCTATAACCCAGTGAAAAGGATTCTACCCAGAATAAGGGGAACCTTTCTAGAGAACATAACATTTTCTCACATTAAGAAGGGTACAAGCCCAGGCAAACAGCAACGTGTCAGGGAATAAAGTTAGCAACGGAATAAACAGCGCATCTTATAGAAGCAACTGTTTAAAGATTTGGTTAAAAATCATTCCTGCAGGTAAATTAAACCATTTAACATTGATTATTTTTATAATAAAAAGTTATATGACTTGAAGAAACAGATGAATTTCATGCTTGCTTCGAAAGCAATGCAAACTTACAGACTAATAAAGCAAGCGAAGAAGTGATTCCTACCATTTCTAAGCACTTTGTACACAGTATGAAGTGGGGGGAAAAAGGGTTCCAAAGTGAAAACTTGAAAAAAGTCAGTTCAGTTCAGTTGCTCAGTTGTGTCCGACTCTTTGTGGCCCCATGAACCTCGGCACACCAGGCCTCCCTGTTTATCACCAACTCCCCGAGTCCGCCCAAACCCATTAGCAATCATTACCTCTTAATGCATATACTCTATTCTCCTTCACTAAAAAGTTGACCCAGAAGTTTTCTCATAGTATTTTGTAACAAAGTTCAATGGTTTTACTAAGACTAGGAAATCAAGCCCATGTAACCCCATGTTAAAATATTCTTTTCTGGGAGCTGGGGAATAAAGTTGTCTAAAATAGCAATAATAATAGACCTTTAAAGATAGCAGTGGAGAAGGCAATGGCACCCCACTCCAGTACTCTTGCCTGGAAAATCCATGGACAGAGGAGCCTGGTAGGCTACAGTCCATGGGGTCGCAAAGAGTCGGACGTGACTGAGCGACTTCATTTTCACTTTCGTGCATTGGAGAAGGAAATGGCAACCCACTCCAGTGTTCTTGCCTGGAGAATCCCAGGGATGGGGAAGCCTGGTGGGCTGCCGTCCACTGGGTCGCACAGAGTCGGACACGACTGAAGTGACTTAGCAGCAGCAGCAAAGACAGCAGTTAAGTTGTCTTCTTTAAATAAGTTTTTCTCCTCGAGCCAGTTTTAGGAGTAAGATTTTAGGGCCTTGAGCTTTAAAAAAAAAAAAAAAACCCTAACAATTTATAAGCAGCATATGTAAAATGTCCCTAGTTTTATGATTTTTCTCAATTTGTTTTTCAAGTTCCTGAGTCAGAAATGTCACAGAAAATACAGGTGCGTCCATTCAAATTGGGTGTGAACACTTTTCCACACCTTTATTGTCAGTCTTGCCTGACTAGAGCCTATATTCCATTCTACCCAGTTATCTTTCTTAAAGTCCATCTTTTAATTTGATCTGATTATGTCTATCTTTTTTAGAACCTTGAATGGCTTCCTGTCATCCATGGGATAAAACTCTTTATGGTTTACTTGTTTTATCTTTCCCTCATAACCTCTATGTTTCTTTCATAGAAAACACAATCGCTTTCTCTGTAACAGAAATATCCAAGCCTAAACTTTCACACATATAAAGAAAACCCCAGTAAAACCCACCGAACTATCCTTACAGGCTCACATTACAAATTCTTTAGCTTTTCTTCAAAATTAATGTGATATATACAGTACTTTTGCCTGGAAAATCCCATGGATGGAGGAGCCTGGTAGGCTCCAGTCCATGGGGTCGCTAAGAGTCGGACACGACTGAGCGACTTCACTTTCACTTTTCACTTTCATGCATTGGAGAAGGAAATGGTAACCCACTCCAGTGTTCTTGCCTGGAGAATCCCAGGGGGAGCCTGGTGAGCTTCCGTCTATGGGGTCGCACAGAGTCGGACACGACTGAAGCGACTTAGCCTAGCCTAGCCTATACAGAAACTCTAGGGATAGGGATTCTCCAAAAGCTTTAAAATAATTGTTTAAAATGGCCCTTGCAAGAAAGCCTTTTCAAAAAATAGTGAAGAAACTGTACATCCATAGGCAAAGGAAGAAAAAGAAAAAGAAAACCTCAACCTGAGTCTTGTTGTTGTTCAGTCGCTCAGTCTTGTAAGACTTCTTTGCAACTCCATGAACTGCAGCACTCCAGGCTTCTCTGTCCTTCACTATCTCCCTGAGTTTGTTGAAACTCATGCCCATTCAGTCAGTGATGTCATCCAACCATCTCATCCTCTGTCACCCTCTTCTCCTCTTGCCCTCAGTCTTTCCCAGCATCAGGATCTTTTCTAATGAGTCAGCTCTTCGCTCATTAGGAGTGAGGTGACCAAAGTACTGGAGCTTCAGCTTCAGGACCAGTCCTTCCAATGAATATTCAGGGTTGATTTCCTCCTTACTGTCCAAGGGACTCTCACGAGTCTTCTCCAGCACCACAGTTTGAAAGCATCAATTCTTTGGTGCTCAGCCTTCTTTATGGTCCAATTCTCACATCCGTGCATGACTACTAGAAAAACCATAGCTTTGACTGTACGGACCTTTATTGGCAAAGTGATGTCTCTGCTTTTTCTTCTTTTTTTATGTTTTTGCTTTTGAATATGCTGTCTAGGTTTGTCATAGCTTTTCTTCCAAGGAGCAACCTATGTCTTATACCTTATTAAAAAATTAACTCACTTCTAAGAATCTACCCATAAGAACTGAAGACAGGTAGGTATTCAAATAAAAACTTGTGAATGAAATGTTCAAAGCTGTATTACTCACAAGAGCCAAAAGGTGAAAACACTCCAAATGTCCATCAACTGATAAATGGATAAACAATAACTGTAGTGTGGCCACATAAAAGAAATGAAGTATTGATATATCTACAATATGAATGAACCTCAAAAACATTAGCTAAGTGAAAGAAGCCAGACACAAAAGGCCACATGTTATACAATTTCACTTATATGAAATATACAGAAGGGGCAAATTCATGGTACAGAAAGCAGACTGACGACTGGAAGGGGTGGGAGTCGGGGGAGAAATGGGGAGTGACTGCTTAATGGGTACTGGGTTTCTGTTTGAGATGACGAAAAAGTTCTGGGTCTAGATGGTGCGGATGGCTGTACAGTATTATGAATGTACTTAGTGCGACTGAATTATACACTTTGAATAGCAAATTTTATGTTATATATATTTTACCATGATTAAAAATTAACTCAAAACAGAAAATTTTTTGTACATCATTGAGGAAAAAAAATCTTCAGGATCTAGGCCCAGGCAGCGTTCACAGATTTGACACTAAAACATGATCCATAAGAGGAAAACTGACAAATTGAGCTTCCCCTCCATTTTAAATATTTATCTGCAGAAGACACTGTTAAGAAGATGAAAAGACAAGCTATACACCATGACAAAAATATTTGCAAACCACACATCTGACAGAGGACTAGAATGTATAATATATAACAAACTCTCAAAACTCAGAAGTAAAATGAAATAAATTCAATTAGAAAATGGGCAAAAAGACAGGAACAGCCATTTCACTGAACAGGATACGTGGCAGAAAAGCACATGAAAAGATGTAACATCATTAGTTATTACTGGTAGTAGGCCACATACAGGACTGAGTGAGAAATGTGTGCTCAGTGGTGCCCAGCTCTTCTGCGACCCCATGGACTGCAGGCTGCCAGGCTCTTCTGTCGTGGGATTTCCCAGGCAATAATACTGGAGTGGGTTGCCATCTCCTTCTCCAGGGGACCTTCCAGACTCACAGACTGAACCCATGTCTCCTACATTGGCAGGCAGACTTTTTATCACTGAGCCACCTGAAAAGCCAGTAGTTATTAGGGAAAGACAAATTAAAATCACAAGGTATTACTACACAGGTCCTGGTCCCAGAAAGGCTAAAACAAACAAAAAATAATGATAATCTTAAGTGCTGGGGAGGGTACAGAGAAACTGGATCCCTTGCACCTTGCTAGTGGGAACATAAAATGGTAAGCAATTTCAGCAAATGTTTGGCATTTTAAAAAACAAAACATGCAACTACAAAATGATTCAACCATTGATCTCCTGGTCATTTAATCAAAAAAAAAAAAAAAAAAAAAGGAGAACATAGGTTCACACAATGTCACAATCTGTACACACATGTTCACAGTAGTTTTAGTTGTAATAATCAAAGACTAGAAATAATCTAGATATCCTTCAGCATGTGAATGATGAAACAAACTGTGGTATATCCATACTAGCAAATATTATATACGTAATAAAATGGAACAAATTACTGATACACATAATAGCCTGAATAAATCTCTAGTGACTCACAATTGAGTTAAAAAAAAAAAAAGCCAATTCCAAAAGATTACATACAGCATGATTTCATTTATATCATATTCTTTGAATGACAAAATTATAGGAGTGGGGGATAGATTCGTGGTCGCCAGGAGTGGGGAAGGAGTATGCTCTGGAGGGAGAGAGGGGTACACAGGAGGAAGGAAGGCATGCAGGGTTATAAAAGGAGAGATCCTTGTGGTGATGGAACTCTTTTCTGTCCGGACTACGGTGATGGATACATGAACATACATGAGAAAAAACTGCAAAGAACTAAACTCACAAACATATGTACAAGTGACTTCCAAGCAAAACTGAAAATCTGAATAAGATGAGTGGATTACCACAATGTCAATATCCTGACTGTTATATTACACTATGGTTTTATAAGATGTCACCACTGAGGGAAAGTAAACAAAGGCTGGGGCTTCTGCATTGGCTCAGAAGGTAAAGAATCTGCTTGCAATGCAGTAAATCCTGCATTCAATCCTTGGGTCAGGAAGATCCCCTGGAAAAGGGAATGTCTACCCACTGCAGTGTTCCTGCCTGGAGAATTCCATGGGCAGAGGACAGAGGAGGCTGAAGGGCTACGGTCCACGGCATCACAAAGAGTTGGACATGACTGAGCGATTAATACTACTTCAAGATGAAGAGTACACAGGGTCTCTGTATTAATTCTTATAATTGCATGCGAATCTATGACTATCTCAAACTTTGAAAATTTAAGTTTAAAAAGGCCATTCCATAATGATGGAAAAAGTCAAATTGCTAGTTTCTATTTCACATAAAAATTGTGATCAACTCTACAGCAGAATAAACCTTACATTGTAGTCACTTTTGGGATATTTTCTGTACCAGAATGTATTTTAAAAGCAGTTCTGTCAATACAACTAAACTGAATATGAATAAAAACACATACATTCCATTAGCATCAACTGGTCACTGAAAAATACTTCTCATGATGATTAGAGTAACTTTGGAATTTATTATCTGGTTACATAGTAATTTACTCAAATTAAGGTCAGTCAGAATATGAAGCCCCCAGCAGAAAATAAAATATTGTAAAAAGCATTTAATGGATACTGTTCAGATTTCACTACTAGTCTTTATAAACCAGGGGACATAATGAGTGGAAATACTAACTCAACTGTTGGTTCTGTTAAGGAAATGTTAAAAAATCTTGCTGTGGTCAGATCAATTTAATATTATTGTTTTCTATGAGAAATAAAGTCACTGAGAAGTAGCTCGTTTCAGGTCCAAGAGCTAGCAAGTGGTAGATCAGGGATTTAAATCTACTTTGTTGATTCAGTTCAGTCGCTCAATTGTGTCCGACTCTTTGCGATCCCATGGATTGCAGCACGCCAGGCTTCCCTGTCCATCACCAACTCCTGGAGTTTACTCAAATTCAAGTCCATTGAGTTGGTGATGCCATCCAACCATCTCATCCTCAGTAGTCCCCTTCTCCTCCCACCTTCAATCTTTCCCAGCATCAGGGTCTTTTCAGATGAGTTGGTTTTTTGTATCAGGTGGCCAAAGTACTGGAGTTTCAGCTTCAGCATCAGTCCTTCCAATGAATATTCAGGACTGATTTCCTTTAGGATGAACTGGTTAGATCTCCTTGCAGTCCAAGGGACTCTCAAGAGGCTTCTCCAACACCACAGTTCAAAAGCATCAATTCTTCGGTGCTCAGCTTTCTTTATAGTCCAACTCTCACATCTGTACATGACTACTGGAAAAGCCATAGCCTTGACTAGATGGACCTTTGTCGGCAAAGTGATGTCTCTGCTTTTTAAGAAGCTGTCTAGGTTGGTTATAACTTTTCTTCCAAGGAGCAAGCATCTTTTAATTTCATGGCTGCAGTCACCATCTGTGGTGATTTTGGACCTCCAAAAAATAGTCTGTCATTGTTTTCACTGTTTCCCCATCTATTTCCCATGAAGTGATGGGACCAGATGTCATGATCTTCGTTTTCTGAATGTTGAGTTTTAAGCCAACTTTTTCATTCTCCTCTTTCACTTTCATCAAGAGGCTTTTTAGCTCTTCGATTTCTGCCATCTGCATATATGAGGTTATTTCTCCTGGCAATCTTGATTCCAGCTTGTGCTTCAATCCAGTCAAGGACTTCTCACGGTGTACTCTGCATATAAGTTAAATAAGCAGGGTGACAATATGCAGCCTTGACATATTCTTTTCCTGATTTGGAACCAGTCTGTTGTTCCATGTCCAGTTTTAACTGTTGCTTCTTGACCTGCATACAGATTTCTCAGGAGGCAGGTCAGGTGGTATGGTATTACCATCTCTTTGAGAATTTTCCATAGTTTGTTGTAATCCGCACAGTCAAAGGCTTTGGGATAGTCAATAAAGCAGAAGTAGATGTTTTTTTGGAACTCTCTTGATTTTTTGATGATCCAACGGACGTTGGCAATTTGATCTCTGGTTCCTCTGCCTTTTCTCAATATAGCGTGAACATCTGGAAGTTCACGGTTCACATACTGTTGAAGCCTGGCTTTGAGAATTTTGAGCATTACTTTGCTAGCGTGTGAGATGAGTGCAATTGTGTGGTAGTTTGAGCGTTCTTTGTCATTGCCTTTCTTTGGGACTGGAATGAAAACTGACCTTTTCCAGTCCTGCAGCCACTGGGAAGTTTTCCAAATTTGCTGGCATATTGAGTGCAGCGCTTTCACAGCATCATCTTTTAGGATTTGAAATAGCTCAACCGGAATTCCATCACCTCCACTAGTTTTGTTCTATGTGATGCTTCCTAAGGCCCACTTGACTTCGCATTCCAGGATGTCTGCTTGTTGATTAGAGAAGATTAACGCCCAGGGTCTTAATCACAAGTCAGATTCAGGCAGGGGTAACTAGTAGTTTCTTTTCAAATGCTAATTCAAGCCACTATTCAGTGGCACTGAGGGGCTGAAAAGATTTTACTCAGGTCCCAGAAGAAAAAATATTAATACCAGAATTGCCATGGCTTAGAACAGAGTCAGCATCTTCACCATATGGAGCCCTAAAGAAGCATGTTTAAAGGGAGGTAAGTAGTAGATTCTAGTTTCTCGTAACCCTGAACAACTAATTCTAAGCACAAAGATTTCTGCTTCTGGGTGATATTTAAAACAACTCAGTTCTAGGACTCCTTTTCTTTAAAAGTAACCAATCCTATTACACAGTCATGTTTTCTACCGCTTCAGAACAATATGACAGCACAAGCCAGTTTGAACTCCACTGGTGGGAAAAATAGTCTTTCAACAATGTTCTTCGAATTGAAAATGAGGCAGAAAACAGATTTTAAAAAGGTAATATTATAAAACTTAACACTATGGGTTTTACTCTGGATATGCAGATTAGAAACAAGATATCAAACATAAAGTTCTAGCTTTAAAAATCTCATCCAAATATTTATGCAGTAACTAGTATGTATGTTTAAAGAACATTAGGTTCAAGTCATAATTAGATGAAACATTTTGGAATGATGGCTTTTGAACTTTTAAAAAATGGCAATCTACAATAAGAAATATATTTTATATTGTAATCACATACAAATACATGAGATATATAACTGAAACAAATTCAGGACATGATACTAATACTTTCCCTTCAGTTCAGTTCAGTTCAGTCCGGTTGCTCAGTCGTGTCCAACTCTTTGTGACCCCATGAATTGTGGCACGCCAGGCCTCCCTGTCCATCACCAACTCCCGGATATGTGGTATATTCTGATATTTTCTATGTTAATCTCTTCCTTTAAAAAAAATGCTGGTCAAATTTATTCATGATCTACTATTAAGTTGTAATCTACAGTTTGAAAAACACTGCCCTTGGCACTCTAAGTCATGGTCAGATAAGAAATAGAAAGGAAAAGACTATGTGTGAGAGACAGGAGGGAGGGAGATGGAGGGGATGAATATGTGCTAGAGAGATGGAAGGGAATAAGAAGTGATTCCTTGATTTTTTAAACAATAATATTTATGGCAATGAGATACTAGTGCTTTGAGGGATAACTAAATTTTCCTGCATTTGAACAACTTACAAAGTATTGTCCATGTTATTTACTAACAGGGGTTTTTTTCCTTCATTTTTTTCTTGACTCACAGCTACTTCCACTTCACTTTTTGAGATCTCTCTGCTTATGTTTGTAGTCCCCACAAGGACAAGTACTCCACAGCAGCGGCTGAATTGAATTATTTTACTATATCACAACTCCTTCCAAATCAATCTGGTTTGTGTTACTTCTAGGCTGGGAATGGTAAAAACAATCCTATGAAAAGTTATTACTTATAAAAAGTCTTTCCAAACTTGAAATTCTTGGTACTTTTAACAGCTTTCTTCAGAACATAAGCAAAAAGATGGGTGTACTTTTCAAGTACCAGGCCCATTGTTTTGTATTTAAAACAACAATCAAATATATGCCAAGACTTCAAAGCAACATATTTGGTTAACAACAACAATAACAAATGCTGGTTTATTTAGTTTTTCTTGATGAAAGTTACTATAAAATTGTGAACATATTTAAAGTTCTAGAAAATAACTTAGACTCTGCATAAACTATGACAAGCCACATCAGATCCACCAGTGAAGTTTTTATTCATTTTACACTGTAAAATACATGAACCACTTTCAACTGCTAGCCAAAATTTTATACACAAATGACATGGAAATTGATAGATATGGAAAAACTGAACTAGAAGTAGATAAAAGCCAAGGGAAAAAAAAGCTACTGAGTGGCACTGAGAAAGAGATGGCACTTTCTAAATGCCCAAATGGAAGAAGATTTAATTAGCCCATGAAGCATTGTGATCTTATTGCTATAATGGCTACTGATTCTGAGAGCTCTCTTGGAGTATTTCAGACTAGAATCAAGGAACACATTTTACTGATAAGAGGAAACTACACGCAGAAGTGTTGAGTAATTTTTCTAAAGCTACAATGAGGAAGTATGAGATACTGCTATAAAATTATATTAACATTAGTAATACTAATTTATTAGTATTACCATTGGAGAAGGCAATGGCACCCCACTCCAGTACTCTTGCCTGGAAAATCCCATGGATGGAGGAGCCTGGTGGGCTGCAGTTCATGAGATCGCTAAGAGTCAGACACGACTGAGGGACTTCACTTTCACTTTTCACCTTCATGCACTGGAGAAGGAAATGGCAAAGCACTCCAGTCTTCTTGCCTGGAGAATCCCAGGGACTGGGGAGCCTGGTGGGCTGCTGTCTATGGGGTCGCACAGAGTTGGACACGACTGAAGTAACGTAGTAGTAGTAGTAGTATTACCATACCAATCACAGATAGCCCCATGGTCAAAATTTATGCCTCAAATGAAATATAAGAAAAAACAAGGCCCATCATACACAAGTATTTTATAAATACTATTGACTGAGAGGAATAGGCTATAAAGAAAGCCTAAAAATCCTAGTGCTTGTAAATGGACTTAATGTTATGTTTGTCTAACATGCACAGAAAAGTACACCATGGCACCCCACCCCAGTACTTTTGCCTGGAAAATCCCATGGACGGAGGAGCCTGGTAGGTTCCAGTCCGTGGGGTCGCTAAGAGTCGGACACGACTGAGCGACTTCACTTTCACTTTTCACTTTCATGCATTGGAGAAGGAAATGGCAACCCACTCCAGTGTTCTTGCCTGGAGAATCCCAGGGACAGGGGAGCCTGGTGAGCTTCCGTCTATGGGGTCGCACAGAGTCGGACATGACTGAAGCGCCTTAGCAGCAGCAGCAGCAGCAGCAGCATGACTGAAATGATCTAACACATTTTCTTTAAATAACTAGACTTTTAAAAATTAAGAAGTATCTACTAACGTATTACTAGTAAATTAAGGCTCTGTCTTTTTCACTTTAATTCTTTATAAGCTTTGAAGCAAAAATTAAGAGAACAGCCAGTCCAAATCTCTAGTTTTCTAGATTAGATAACTAATGAAAGAGGTCTTCATTCAGAGACATGCCCAAGATGATACACCTAACACCATCAGGGTGATCTAAGTTCTCCTAGCTCTTTATGCAACACAGTATTGCTTCCTCATTAGTAGGCCTTCTTTTCTATCAGTACTCAGCAACCCAGATAAATTGGATACATAAGAACAAGGAGTATTAGGAGACGGGCAGACCAAGAAGTTTAATAAGATAGGCAAAGATGAGTAGTATCATAAAATATCACAGAACATTCCATACAATTTTGATTTTCAAACAAAGAGGAACTAATTAACACATGTGGGGTAAGGGTCCTTAAACTGGCTCAAGTCCATATGAAAATACCACCACCCGGGCAATGATTAGTATTTTGGAAGTTGTAATTGTTACCTAGCAGATAACTTATGTCTTAATTAGAATTATCAGAATGACATTGACTGTGCCCTGGGTTAACAATAAATTATGTTCAGGTTTACATTTGTATCTCTAAAGTTAATTTAGCATCACTTGAAAAAAATTTGAGGGCCTTTAACTGTGTTCAGTTCAATTCAGTCGCTCAGTCGTGTCCAACTCTTTGCGATCCCATGGAGTACAGCACGCCAGGCCTCTCCCTGTCCATTACCAACTCCCGGAATTTACTTAAACTCATGTCCGTTGAGTCAGTGATGCCATCCAACCATCTCATCTGATGTATAATGAAACAAATCCATCCTCAGAAAAAAATTATGTTGGCAGTTAATTCCACTGTGTAGATTAAAAAAAAAAACCCCTGAGATTTAGCAATTTGCCTTGGACTACCAAACAAGGAATTAACTCACAGTTATAGATCTCAATTAGGTGTGGAAGAGTGGACCAAAAAAGATGGGACAGCTCAAAGGGCTTTATTTCCTAGAAGTACACACAGCTACTACAAACTTAATTACTGTCTTTCTTTACTGGGCACCTGAAAATATATTCTGGAATTAAAATACTCAGCTCCAAAACAGAAATGATAAATATTCTCAAAGTAGTAAAGTAAAAAAGTCTTGTATGGCTACCAAACTGTATAGATTTAATTCTCTGTGGCCTATTGCCAAAATCCTAAAACTGATCCAAGTCATTCTTAAATTTCTGAATCCTTTTTCTGTTCTTCTGAAATGACTTCTACTGCCGTTGTTTAGTCACTAAGTTGTGCCCAACTCCTTTGAGACTCCATGAACTGTAGCCTGCTAGGCTCCTCTGTCCACGGGGTTTTTCAGGCAAGAATACTGGTATGGGTTTCCATTCCCTTCTCCAGGGGATCTTCCTGACCCAGGGACCGAACTGGTGTCTCCTGCATTGGCAGGCGGATTCTTCATCAGTGAGCCACCTGGGAAACCTTACTTCTGTTGAGTATACCTTTAAAATAAAATTATAGGCTTGGAGATGCTGTCTCACCCGTGAGGCGGAGAAGCCGGCCAGCCCCGTGCTCAATTGAACCTGCAGTCCCCGGCCTCCTGCCACCATGGAGTACCTCATCGGCATCCAGGGTCCTGACTATGTCCTTGTCGCCTCCGACCGGGTGGCTGCTAGCAATATTATCCAGATGAAGGATGATCATGACAAGATGTTTAAGATGAGTGAAAAAAATCTTACTCCTGTGTGTTGGAGAGGCTGGAGACACTGTACAGTTTGCAGAATATATTCAGAAAAATGTGCAGCTCTATAAGATGCAAAATGGTTATGAACTGTCTCCCACAGCAGCAGCTAATTTCACTCGCCGAAACCTGGCTATCTTCGGAGTCGGACCCCATATCATGTCAACCTCCTGCTGGCCGGCTACGATGAGCATGAGGGTCCAGCGCTCTACTACATGGACTACCTGGTGGCCTTGGCAAAAGCCCCTTTCGCAGCCCACGGCTATGGTGCCTTCCTGACTCTCAGTATCCTGGACCGATATTACACGCCAACTATCTCGCGTGAGAAGGCAGTGGAGCTTCTTAGGAAATGTCTGGAGGAGCTCCAGAAACGCTTCATCTGAATCTGCCAACCTTCAGTGTTCGAATCATTGACAGAAATGGTATCCATGACCTGGACAACATTTCCTTCCCTAAACAGGGCTCCTAACGTCATGCCCTCCCTCCCACTTGCCGGGGAACTTTTTTTGATGAGCTCCTCTATTTTTTTCTACTTTTTTGGTGTGTGCTCTCCACAGATGGTTAATTCAGAATAAAGCTGACTGTGGATCGATTGAGAAAAAAAAAAAAATTATAAACTCTAAGCTTCAACACAAAAGTCTAGGAAACAATGAATCTACAGCTGATCAGCAAAAGATACAATTGATTTGGGCTTGAGTTAAAAATTCAACTTAACTCAAAAAACTAAAATAGAATACCATATGATCCAGCAATTCCAATCCTGGGTATATATCCAGAAAAACAAAAACACTAATTGAAAAGATACATGCACCCCAATGTTCAAAGCAACACTATTATACACACAAGATTCAGAAGCAACCCAAGTGCCAGAAAAATGAACAAAGAAGATGTGGTGCATATATATACAATGAAATATTACTCAGTCATGAGGAAAAAAAATTAAATTCTACCATTTGCAGCAATATGGATGGATCTAGAGAATATTATGCTTAGTGAAATAAGTCAGAGAAAGACAACTACTGTACGACATCACTTATATGTGCAATCTAAAGAAAATAAGTACATGCAAAAGAGAAAGACTCATACCTGTAAAAAACAAACCAGTGGTGACCAAAGCGGGGAGAGAGGGGGGGGGAGCAAATCAGGGGAACAGAGTTCAGAGATAACAATCTACTATGTATAAAACAGATAAACAAGAAGGATATATTGTACAGCACAGGAAATTATAGTCATGTCTTGTAATAACTTTTAATGGAGTATAATCTGTAAAAATAGGGAACCACTATGTTGCACACCTGAAATTAATATTGTGAATCAATTAAATGTCAATTAAAAAAATCTATCTTAAAGTCAAGGAAAACAATGCCAACAATAATAAAACAAACTAATAACAGTAACAACAACCCTTCATGTTTCTAAGGGTCTTGTACTTAATGGAAACTGACAGCTGGCTCAGCATACATTAAAAAAACCGACAAAAGAAACGTATCAATTGGAGAGCACAGCTATGGGAGTATTTTGGCCTCAAACTGTTTTATAAATAAATGTAATACTTCTAATTAAGATAAACTATTTTAGCAAACATGAAAAATGCATCCTGTGCTTGAATAACTGGAACACAGAGTAGTTCTATATAACCATAATACTTGTTGTTCAAGTAGGTCCTTGCTGGGTTACACTGAGCAGGGTGATTCAAAGACTAAAGACATTCACTGTTGGACAAACAAAATGAATCTAATTTCTTTCTCACTAGGGTATTAACAGTTGATGAAGAATATTTCATTGATCGACATTACCTGTTTAAAGGAAGAGTGAGCTGGTGGTCTGTATTTGAAGAGTAGGGGCTGTGGAAAAGAGAGAAAGTCACTTGCTTAGACATTGCTAGGACTGGAAAAAATGTTCATCAGTAAACTGAAAAAAAACCTCATTATAAATACGTCAAATTGACCAGTTCTAATGGGCATGCAAGGGACAGAGTTACAAACTTGAAGACATGAACCAAAGTTCAGAAGAAGTGTAATTTCCTGAAGCCTAAACTTAAATCACTTTTTAGGCTTAGCTCAAATTGCTCCCAACATGAATCATTTGAAAAAGCAAATATAAAACTGATTTTTAAATATAAATATATATATATGTATATATATTTTCCTGTAAAATGATGAGTAAAACAACCAGAGAGGAACTCTCCCAAGTATCTTACAGAATTCAAAAACACATGGCCTCGGTGGTTATACCCTCCTTTCTACAAAATATGATGAACGTTCTGTATCTGTCCCTTCAGTCATCGTGTCTTCAACATGAAGTGTATTTGGAAATGGTTAGGAAAAAACCAAAATGTGGATTTTTTTTTCCCCTAAGAGAAAGTTGACAGAGACTAGTGGATTGATTACTCAAATGTGCCTCTAAGACATTTAGTTTCTGTTATTAAGTCCCCTGGTATCAGTGAAAATTTTTAAATTGAGATCCAGGAAACTATCCAAAACCTGACAGCTCATGATAAATGAGAGGTTTTAAAAAGTGGAATCACTGGAGATTATGATTTTTAAAGAAAGAGGCACTGCTCTCAGTTTCTGGAGATACCTTAAATCTTTGGCTCTTTACTATTTAGTCCTGGAAAAAAGGTTTTTTAAAAAAATTTATTCGTGCAGCACTGAGCTTGAAAAATTTAAAGCTGCCACTTTTGACATTTTCTTGAGAGGAATGTTTGGGGAAAATTCAACTCTTACCTATTTCTGCATATCTCCTCTGAAACCTCAGGAAAAATTTTCCAAAGTATCAGAATACAAGTTATATATAAAACTTAACTCCTTCAAATTCCAACCTTACATATACCTATTTTTTAAAAAATTCTGAACTCAAGAAATTCTAGTTCCTCATTCTGAAGAAATGCAAACGGTCCTACAAAAGCTCATTACAGTATTAAAAACAAGTTGAATTTGCAAAATAAAACATTCACCCAAAAGGCTGGTCTAGAAAACTGAGCTGTTATTGCAGATGGTGCTTCTAATGTCCATTCCTAATGTCATCACTCTGACCAGTGGACACAGGAGGAAGGCTGATACAGAAAATATGAGGCAAAGTTTCTTATTTTAAAAATTGAAAGGAAAATATACAGAAAATGTTAAAGAACCCAAAGTATGAGTTAGTTCCAAGAATTCATTTTGTTCTACTATTTCAGGTATCTCAACTAAGGATTTCTGGATTTTATGATTATAAATTATAAAATACAGCTGTAAAAAGTCAATCCAAAAGCTGTAGGTAACTCAATACATAGCTCCTGCAAAGAAATCTGATTTGAAGAAGTTCCTCCCACCAGATTTTGGATGGTTAAGTAGGATTTCAAGATCATCACAACCTCATCTGTTTTCTTTCTATGGAAAGTCTAAGACTGAGTCATGAAAATGTAATTTATTAAGCACAGGTAATATTGGGGCTTACCAGGTGGCTCAGTGGTAAGGAACCCACTGCCAATGCAGGAGATGCATTCGGTTCGATTGGGTTCAATCCCTGGGTCAAGATTCCCCTGGAGGAGGAAATCCACAGCAGTATTCTTGCCTGGGAAATCCCATGGACAGGGGAGCCTGGTGGGCTGCTGTCCGTGAGGTCGCAGAGAGTCAGACATGACTGGAGCGACTGAGCACACACAGGCACACACAGGCAAGAGTACTTGAAAATCATTTCCAAAAATACTGGTCATAACCTGTCATTTGGAACTCTGATAATGGTTTTCAGTGGAACTCCATGAAAAGAGATGTTTATCAACCATGAAAAAATTTTTTAAATCTATTTTTGTGGAACTATTATTTTCAAATGAATTATGCTTTAAATCTAAAAATTTTTACTACATACTGTACTGGGTTGAATAGTATCCCCTAAAATTCATATCATTACCTAAGAATGTGACTTTATTTGAAATAAGGTTTTAATTTGTAATCAAATTAAAATGAGGTCATAAAGATTAGTGTCTTTATAAGAAAAAACTGAGATGTGGACACAAAGACACACAAGGGAAAAAGCCACGTGATGGTGGAGGCACAGACTGAACCGATGCAGCCACAAGCCTAGGCGCACCAAAGACTGCCAGCAACTGCCACAGGCTGGAAGAGAGACACAAAACGGATTTTTCCCTCAGAGCCACCACAAGAAACCAACCCTGCTGACACCCTACTTTTGGACTTCTGGGCTCAAGAACTGTATGAGAATAAATTTCTGTTGTTTTCAGCTGCTCATTTTGTGGTACTTTGTTATGGTAGCCCTAGGAAACTAACATACATACTGTTCCAATGGAATTTCCATCCTAATAACACCTATTTTAGGAGGCATTTTACCATCACAACAGTGGGGGCGGACAGCACACGTTTGCAAAATCAAAGTCAGCTCTTTAGGAATGACAGAAATCAAAACAGCAAGCCAAATGACATTTGATATAAGGGCAATGCAACATAAATGTCTTCCACAATGGCATGAGTTTCGAAAACTAACACAATGTTAGACAGAGAAACACCATTCCCGAGAAAATCTGAAGCAAAAAGATAAGAATGTTCCTGTTATGTTGGATTCTGAACAGAAATTTCTTTGTAAAACTCCATGAAGATTCACAATGAACATCGACCACAAGTGAAAGATGCAGTGGGCTCTACTGGTTCCATCACAGCTGAAACAGTTAAGGCAGTTATCAAGTTATAAAACATTTCAGTCTGATGGAATGTCTTTTCATTAAGCAAGAGTGAATTTAAAAAGGCATCCACTCACTTTTATCAGGTTTCCTGTCATGTGTACATACAAGCTGCATTTCTGCCCTTCTCCCCACATTCAGTTCAGTTCAGTTGCTCAGTCATGTCCAACTATTTGCGACCCTATGAATCGAAGGACACCAGGCCTCCCTGTCCATCACCAACTCCTGGAATTCACTCAGACTCACGTCCATCGAGTCAGTGATGCCATCCAGCCATCTCATCCTCTGTCGTCCCCTTCTCCTCCTGCCCCCAATCCCTTCCAGCATCAGTCTTTTCCAATGAGTCAACTCTTCACATGAGGTGGCCAAAGTACTGGAGTTTCAGCCTCAGCATCATTCCTTCCAAAGAAATCCCAGGACTGATCTCCTTCAGAATGGACTGGTTGGATCTCCTTGCAGTCCAAGGGATTCTCAAGAGTCTTCTCCAACACCACAGTTCAAAAGCATCAATTCTTTGGCGCTCAGCTTTCTTCACAGTCCAACTCTCACATCCGTACATGACCACTGGAAAAACCATAGCCTTGCTATACTATGCTATGCTATGCTAAGCTAAGTCACTTCAGTCGTGTCCGACTCTGTGTGATCCCACAGACGGCAGCCCACCAGGCTTCCCCGTCCCTGGGATTCTCCAGGCAAGAATACTGGAGTGGGTTGCCATTTCCTTCTCCAATGCATGAAAGTGAAAAGAGAAAGTGAAGTCGCTCAGTCATGTCTGACTCTTAGCAACCCCATGGACTGCAGCCTACCAGGCTGCTCTGTCCGTGGGATTTTCCAGGCAAGAGTACTGGAGTGGGGTGCCATTGCCTTCTCCGAAACCATAGCCTTGACTAGACCCTAACCCCTAACCTGTAGATTGAGCCTCATGCCAGGCTCTGGGGGCCCACAGGATTACAAGAAACCTTAAGAAACTAGCAGCTCAGCATCAGGTTAGATCTGCTGCTGCTGCTCCCACTCTGATGTTTGACTTGCCCTTTAGCAATACTTTTATCTGATTATTAATAATCAAACTCTGTTCTCTCTTAGCCATTCCACTCACTCAAAAGTGAAAGTGTTAGTTGTTCAGTTGGGTCCAACTCTTTGCCACCCCATAGACTGTAGCCCATCAGGCTCCTCTGTCCACGGAATTCTCCAGGCAAGAATACTGGAGTGGACTGCCATCCTCTTCTCCAGGGGATCTTCCTGACCCAGGGACTGAACCTGGGTTTACCTGCATTGCAGGCAGATCCTTTTCCGTTTGAACCACCAGGGAATCCCTTTCTTGTCTTTCTATCAGGTAACTCCAAAATACTTTCAAAAGTATGTAAAGTATTTCTAAAGACCCTCTTTCCCAGATTTTAGTCTTAGATCTTTCTATCAGTTCTACTGTTCCCTGAGGTAACCTAATAGCACAAATCTTGACTTTTAGCAGGGGACTGCTGATGCCATGCAGACTTTCCTGGTTTTAATTCCCATCCAGACTTCTACCAATGGCCACCCTTACCAAATCACCCTGTTCCTATGCTCTGCCTACAGGCCAGGATTTGAAACCTACTGTCCAACCTCCCTTACACTAATAATCTTACACCTGGGCTTTTTCCTATTGCCTGTTTCGAGGAATCTGTCCTGTCCTCAAGGGTCTTGCCTGGATTCCAAATCTGAATGGCACTCAGCCATTCCAACTCGGTTACTAACACCATCCTTCTTAGTAATTTAGCTTTTGCATTTTCCCATTAAACAAATTACACCAGAAGTTTTAAAAACACAATTTTTGAATGTTTTTATGAGGAGGTGAGGGGTAATGGCCAGTAGTCAACACTTCCTGAGCATCCTGTATTATCTAACATTGTTTTAAGAAGGTGGCATGTTTTAACTCATTTAATCCTCGTAATAACCTTAGGCTGCTGCTGCTGCTGCTGCTGCTGCTAAGTCGCTTCAGTCGTGTCC
Organism: Tragelaphus eurycerus; assembly: GCA_935064755.1. Classification (NCBI taxonomy): domain Eukaryota; kingdom Metazoa; phylum Chordata; class Mammalia; order Artiodactyla; family Bovidae; genus Tragelaphus; species Tragelaphus eurycerus. Next base: position 12,530,093 of record CAKXYN010000062.1, read on the forward strand.
GACTCTGTGCGACCCCATAGACTGCAGCCTACCAGGCTCCCCCCGTCCCTGGGATTCTCCAGGCAAGAACCTTAGGCAGGTAGGTGCTATTACCACACTCAGTTTACAAACAAAGAAATAGCATATTGAAGTTACATGTCCAAGGTCACACACCTTGCATGTAGCTATGATATAAACTCAAGCATATGGGCTCCAGAACCTACACTATGTTGCATCTTGACCTTCTACTATACCTGTCCCCATCACTGAACTTCAAGGTTTTCAGATTTTGAGTCATTTCAAATTTATACCTAGTTAAGCTCCTTTGGTAAATGTTTCCAACTCCTTCTCTATCTACTCAGCTCCAAATCCAAGTCCCCACCTCTAGTGTGAACTCTGATAAGATATATATTTTCATAGACTGTATTTTCTTACAATCAAGTTTACCAGAATGTAAAAGCATGAAGTACAGAGTGACTCTCAGGAATTTGATTATCAAGTCAATAATAAATAAGCAAAATCCCTCAGTCAATTAACTAAATTTTATCTTCTGCAAAGTATAATCTAAAACTGTAACTGTGAGCTTTAGAAAGAGGTGAGGGGAGTCCTTTGGATCCTAATGCCTAGATTACATATGCTTCATTATTTCATCTAGAACTGTGCTAGACATTTACTGCCATATAGGCCTGTCAATTCATTTAAAGAGGTCTAGACTCCGGCGGGGAAGGCAATGGCACCCCACCCCAGTACTTTTGCCTGGAAAATCCCATGGACGGGATCCTGGTAGGCTCCAGTCCATGGGGTCGCTAAGAGTCGGACACAACTGAGTGACTTCACTTTCATTTTTCTCTTTCATGCATTGGAGAAGGAAATGGCAACCCACTCCAGTGTTCTTGCCTGGAGAATCCCAGGGACGGGGGAGCCTGGTGAGCTTCCGTCTATGGGGTCGCACAGAGTCGGACACGACTGAAGCGACTTAGCAGTAGCAGTAGCAGACTCTGGCCTGGTATAAAATAAGATTTAGCCTTGAGAAGTAAGCCTAGTCAGTGTGAGTAAGAATCTTGAAAATGTGTGTGCACACATTTTGGTAGTTTATGACAATTCATAGAAGAGAAAAAAAGACTGAGATTCTTTTCAGACATGAACATTGAGAAGACTGAAGATGATGGGAAGAAACCTCTAATCCACAGCTGGAAACAGAGTCTTAATAAAAAGTTAAAAAAAATGTTAAAGAAGATCTAAACAATTCAGGGGAAAAGAGAAAACATTAAAACAACATCTTTAATTTATGGAGGCAAGCTTATTAAAAACAAGAGGCTGAAAAATACCTTTGTAAGGATAACAGAGAAACAACCAGCATTTATAAATCTAAATGACAACTCCTCCAAGAAATAAATACTGCCTTCCCTAACATTATCTAATTACAACCAAAAGATGAAGAGCATCTCTAGAATTTAAACGTGTTAAGAGTATTATTACAAAGTACTACCCCCTCATGTCTCCACAGGAAGAAACAGGTCCCAGGAGAGACTGTGACTTGCCTCAGTCCCTCAATTTATCTGACTCAAGATTTTTCTCCTTATCTAGAGCAGCATATGATATAAAGAATGCTGATCACACGATCTCTCAATGTAAGAGAAGATTTAAATATGAATGACACTTAAAAAATTATTTTAACTAAAGGTTCTGGCAATAAACTAATTTTTAAAGCTACTTACATTAAATGTTAACTTTTATGAAAAGTTACTTTTATGAAAAAGTAAAATAACCTAGTGCCTCAAGCACCAGTTCCTTGAGTTTAAGGGGTTTGTAAGTATGTATCCAGGGTTAAAAACACACAAAACAGACTTTCTTGGTGTGTGCTTTCATAAGAATTTAGAGTCATTTATACCTTTTTTAGATAATTAGAACACTTCTTTTTTAAACTTTCTCGGTAATTCACTAGGGAGAATGACTCAGCTTTTTGTGCCCACTCATACATGCCTGAAGGGTCCACTTAAATTGCTCGCTATATTTTACATTCAAGCTTGGAGTAGGATTCTTGTTTTTCTGATGCTCACAAAGGCTAGACTCACAGTTTAGTTCTATAGAGCCTTTTTAGCTGGATTTAAAGCCTACATCAAGACTTTATTGTCAAATAAAAAGCAATCTTCATAGAGCTTAGTAACTTAAGTAGCTCTCCAGAGTTTGATAAATACTTTGTGTCTACTTTTTATCTCTACTGTCAGGGAAGGGTATTCTATAAAGTTGTAAAGTATTATTTTAAACATCTAAAAGGTAATACGAATACTACAATCCTTTGGGTTCACGGTTACATCTGAGTTAACACAAAGTTACCTACCATAATTTTCCAAACATAGCATTTTCTTAGTCATTCCCTCAAGTGTTTTTTTTTTTTTTTTTAAAGCATCTTGGAGTCCCATCTATAAAAAAAGAAATTATTCAGGATCAGGCTGGGGGTTTCTAAAATTCAGGCTCTGAAAACAGGATGGAAAAAGCCTTAGGATCTCTCACAGATTTAGAGGAAAATGATGACTCTCCCAAACAAAAGCCATTTCCCTAACTGCTGCTCTGTCTGATCACCTTATTTCTCACACACTTGGAAAGTTTTCCCTGCTCATCTCCATCCAGTTGAATCTTAATCTACGCCTTGCGGTCTATTAGAAAACCAACTCCTTCCATGATGGTTCCCCAGTCTCCTTCATCAGAATTAGCCTCCCCATGCCCCCTCCCCTTAGTATTCCCAGAGCACTTTATCATAGTCTGCATTGCCCTTGAATTGTTTATGTCTGTTGGCTCCAGTAACTAGGCCAACATCTTTCCTTTCTTTACTGTCCACTTATATTTACTCAATAAGGGTTATAAGTCAGTAGCCCTACTCACCTACTCACCTGACTTATAATATCCCATTATAGTAGGGCAACTGACTTATAATATCCCATTCTCCAGTAAACTAGGGCAGAGAATCTAGAGCAATTCTTGAAAACTGGGCTAATCACAGTTTGATCTGAATGGCCAGGCACCCAAGATGGCTGAGGTAATGAAACGTGTGAAACGTCTGTAGCAGAGAGAAAAGTAATCACAAAAAACTGTGAAGGTATAAAAACAGCAATTTTTAAAAATCTATACTTAACCACTATGTTCTGAGGCCAGATACAAATAATGCTACAAAATATCATCTTAATATAACCAAAAAAACTACTTATCCACTAATCCAGCTGTTAGATAAAGAGTATAAAGAGATATAAAGCACAGATCTAGGTCCTGCCCTTGAAGACTTTTTTAGTTTAACTATTGAGAATCATAATTCTCTATCGACTACATGGAAAGATACTGACAGTACAAGCCAGTTTATGACAAATGGCAAATGAGAGATAAAGATCCAGGAGTTGAGATGAAGCATGTATGTAATATTTATATGATGGCATTTTATGTTTTTATGTCAGCAGGAAACAAAGGCAATTTGAAGGGAAACAGGACACCGCCGTGCTGTTACACTATGTATGCTGTAGTGCAGTTTTGTATGTTGTATAAAACAAGAAGCATTGAACAAAGCAAAAAGGTGATGTGTGTATATGAGAAAAATTAATTGTATGATATCATTCCAGTACATCCTGTTGTACATTTCAGTCTTCCTTTCTCTTCAATATTGATGAGAGGATGCGAACTGTACTGTTTCCAGCTAGTTACCCACATTAGAGAAGAAATAAAAAAAGAGTACTAGAAGGAAACAGGAAAGAACATATGAATTTTAGTTGCCAAAAAAAAACCCAAAAGCAAAAACCTAGCCTAGCTGGCCATATTTGTGAAGCATAATTGCTTTTAGCATATGGAAGTTTTTGTGTTTTTTTTTCCACATTTTCTTTGTATAAAATTTGTATTAAATTTAAATATCTTTTTTGATGATGGTATTTCTTTGTGACTGAGCCAGTGGATTCACATGGTATGCTCTTTTGGGTTCCCCACCCCCTAATTTTTTCTGATTCTTCACCTTTTAATTAAACTATTTTGGAAAAATGTAGAAGTAAATTAGATATCTAAGAGCTGTTGAGGACTGCTGATAAACAGAATTCTGGATTAAGATAGTAAGGGAAAGTTTCAGTGAAGAGGTAAGGTCTGAATTTCATGATGTATAAAGTGAGGTGGTTTGAAACAGATGACTTCCAGCCAACCTTCTAAATCCGAAATTTTATTGTAGTCTTATCACATAATTATAGTAGTGATTTGATACTAACCAACCATCCCCTGAATGGAGTTTTCTTCTTAATCATTCATTATAAAAGTAACAGCTTTTGAAGGCTTGATATTTTGTGAGAGAACCTGAGTTGGAGGCTTTTTTCTTTATACCAGTTTCTTGGTACAGCTTCCAAAATTCAAAACTGGCTTTTAAATGGACATTTTTCATACCCTCAAAAACATAGCTGAAATAATTTATTCTTCTCTCTCTGTTGATAGGGAGTAGAGTAAACCTGCAAAAGTTCATCTCCATTATTAAAGCACTTTTTTTTCTTCTTTGTTCTTTTTAACTGTCACAGCTTTTGTACCCAGCAGTTACTGATGGTCAAACATATTCTAAAGCCTGGCCAAAGTTTTTTTTTTAGGGTTACACTCAAAACAAAGCAAATATTGGCTTAGTTATGACACTTGTTGTTCTAATACATTAATAGCCTATTGTCCACTGTGGTTGTCTCAACAAGATAATACATTGAAAAACAGCGTTTCCTGATAGGAAGTGAATTCCCACTGTGTGTCACAGGACCCTGGCCAAAAGCTGGGCTCCAAAGGAGAAAAAGCAGTCCCTTCTGGGATTGCATACATAACAGACCAGAGTAATGATTAGACTATTTCTCTCTTGTTTAAAAAGCTTTCTGCTTCAGCTTAAACGACAATCTACTTGACTGATTTTGCTATCCTGGGACTATTTTTCTACAATCGTTTCAAATGTTTCAGACAAAGTTTGTTCAACATCCTGTAGGCAGAAGTATCCTGTATATTTCTAAACTCTGGAGAATTTCCTTAGTTGTAAATGCCACAATGGATGAAGTAACTTGACAAGGATATTTCGATATGTCATCAAGACATGGTGTGACCAGTTTCTAGTTTCATACAAACAATTGTTTAAGCCATTATAAAATACAAGGTACAATAAGTGCAACAAGAGGCAAAAATGAGGGCTCAATTAATCCACATATCACACATGTGTTTAATTTAGAATTTGATTAGTGGGACACTGATGTCACCAGCAGACCCACTCTCAGAAGAGTAACTGACACTACCCTAAGAAGATATTAATACCCCTTATTTTTAAATACCGGAAATATACTTTGTTTTCATTTATTTTCTCAAACTTGAAGAACTTTCTCTGCCCAGTTCTGCTTACCAGTGGATATTGGAAAACTGCAACAATGGAAGAAACAACAGTTGTCATTTTAGTAGATTCTGGTGCGCCTGTCTGTCACCTGGCATTCCCACTATTTAATGCAGTTCTTGGCTCCTAGAAGGTCCTCAATACATTTTGCTAAACTGAACTATGTCAAATAATTGACATGAAAACTAACATGGAACACTAGCATTATCTGGATAACAATCTCTCAGGTTTCAGGGAAGCACACTTATTCAAGGTATGTCAAGCTTTCTGCTAAGAAGCTAGGGTCACCAGCACGTGCGTGTGTGCACACACACACAAACTCCTCTACTTTCATTCCAAGAAAATGTCTTATCTCCCTGTTGTAATGATATAAATCAAATGAAGACATTCTTATTCCACTTTGCTTTCAGGATAGCTGTTATTTGACAGAATTGTAAGAACTGTGAAATAGGCAATGCTAAACATCCTAGGCGAAGAGTTGACTCATTGGAAAAGACCCTGATGCTGGGAGGGATTGGGGGCAGGAGGAGAAGGGGACGACAGAGGATGAGATGGCTGAATGGCATCACCAACTCGATGCACATGAGTTTGGTGAACTCCGGGAGTTGGTAATGGACAAGGAGGCCTGGTGTGCTACGATTCATGGGGTCGCAAAGAGTTGGACAGGACTGGAGCGACTGGACTGGACTGGACTGGATTGAACTGAAACATCCTACATGTGATACAGCAAAAGCTCCTGCTTCTGTTACTTTGTAACTTCTCTGTGTAACTTGGTAACTCTGCTGGCAGGATGGGAGTGCACAGTTCACCTGTAAGGCTGCTTCCTCAGCACCAAATCAGAAAACTTCAGCTATGTCAAGCAACATCAATTTTAGCATTCAATGAAACAAGGAGATGGATTAGAGGGCTAGAATGTGAAAACAATTTAAACAAGCAGACTGAAGCCAAGTTTCAAAGCCCTTAGGATTAACTCTGAATGGCTGGATTCATTGAAAACTACAAAGATCCATTTTAAAAACAAACATCACCTCACTCAGAATCTTCTCCTCAAGTATTCAAAAGCTTGATAAAAAGATTTGCTTTTACCTCTGGAAAGGGTTTTATACTTCTAAAAGTGATTTTTCTTTTTTTAGAAAAGTAGAGTTTATGTAAAATACAGTATTTTATTCAACTTCTCTCTCTCTCTCTTTTTTTTTTTAACATCCTTAAACTTTCAAATAGCTTAGACCATATGGCAGGTCAAACAAATTACAGACCACACAATATACACAAAAGATGTTTTTAATTTAAATAACAGAAACTTCATACAATTTGGGTTCTAGAGCTTAAGCCAATATTAAAAAATACTATGTAACTATTACAATTGGAAGGGACATTAAAACTCATCTATTTCAATCTGTCATTTTATAGATGGTAAAACTGAAAGATCAAGGGGGTTAAGTGACCTACTTACAATCTCACACTCTAGTTACCAGACTTTGAACCCAATGTTATTTCATTAATCTGCTGAAAAATGACTCCCAGGGCAGTTTTAGGCATTCATGATAGTTGGGACAGTGGGGCCTACTTTGGCATTCTACCCAGAGGAACAAAAGGTGGTGAGGGGTTTTTCCATTTCCACACAGCACTCTCGGCCCTTTCCAATAGCACCTGGGTTCTAGGTTCTGTCCCAGAATGGAGGCAGGAGAGAAGACTGATAGACTAAGTATACCTGATAAGGGAGACATGGAAATAATCCAGGTGTCTATCCAAAGACGAATGCTTAAATAAATGATGGTATATCCATCCATCCACTGAAGTACCACACACCCATTAAAAAGAATGAGGTAGATACACAATGGTTTATGTGTAATATAATTTTATTTGGATTTTTAAAAAAGTATCCACTCATATTCATAGAAATTTTCTGGAAAAAATAGAGAAGAAAATACCCACTGGGGCACAGGGCTCAAACATTAGGGTGCTAAAGAGACATTTTGTCATATGTCCTTATATTGTCTCATCTTTTTTCATGTGCATTTTTTAAGGTACAAAACTAATACTTTTTAGAAGGTAACTTATATTGAGCCCTGGGAAAACTCTGAGGAAAACAAATATAGGGTCTATCAAGGCTAATTTGATACTCTGTGTCTAATCTACATGACACACAATTTATTTCTCTGGAAAAGACTTTCTAACCCTTTTCATGTCATGGTATGTTAGTTTTCTCTAATACAGTAGGCATAAATAAAATTTGTACAGCACACTGGAGGTAAAGAGCAAAGGATTTGATGGCAGCTATATAATAGGGCTAAGGGAAAAAAAAACATTTTCTCTACACTACATAATAATTACAATAAAAAAATAAGACAGAGTATGAGATATCACCTACTGACTTTCTGTAACCATTCTAAATAAAATGTATCTAGAAAAGCTTTTAACTTCAATATTTAACAGGAAACTAGTTGCCAAGTTTTGCTCTGGAGCAAGGATAAAAGTCCAGGAGTAACTATATTCTCCTAGAGTTCAAAGGGAGAGCAGAGGCCATCTAGCTCAGTGGATTGAAACACACTTTTTTCTTAATGAATCAGAATAGAAAATACAGCATTGTGTTTTTTGCGCTAAGAAAAATTTATTTTGGAGATTAAGTGGTATGTATGTTCATGTATTGGGTCATGATGCAAAATATATATATTTTTAAAAGATTGAAAGCCACTTACCCAAGGCTATAGAACTAATAACTGTCCACTGAGCATGCTACTGCTGCTGTCTAGTCACTGCAGTCCAGCTCTGTGCGACCCCATGGACTGCAGCCCACCAGGCTCCTCTGTCCATGGGATTCTCCAGGCGAGAACACTGGAGTGGGTTGCCATGCCCTCCTCCAGTGGATCTCCCCAACTCAGGGACTGAACCCAGGTCTCCCCATGGCAGGCGGGCTCTTTACCACCTGAGCCACCAGGGAAGCCCACACTGAGTGTCAGTTCAGTTCAGTGCAGTCGCTCAGTCGTGTCCGACTCTGCGACCCATGAATCGGGACAACATTTAATAATATGTCCACACAACACCTGTGGCAAGAGATTCACCGAGTTACAGCTTGAAAATTTACTTTCTTGTTGAGGAGATGACTTATATATCTAATTCTACTCCTCAGATACCAAATAGCAAATTCCCCAAATTTCTGAACATAGTTTACTTAAAGCAAAGCTTTAGTTCTAAAATCATTTGTAAGAATGTTTCTGGATTAACATCTAAACTTTTTTTCTCAAATCTAATGCATTCATTCCCCTTACCATCTCTGGAATAGGCATGATTCTTTTACCCAGAGAATGAGAGTATTCTAAGCTGGAAAAGGTCTTAGAGAGCTAATGCAAATTCCTAATTTCACAGATAAACTAGTGTCCAAAGTAAAAGCCTCTTGGTTTCCAGGCTAGTGTTTCTTTCTATGATATCACGCTTTTACTTTATTCTTATATCCTTGTGATGTTAGAAAATAGCTAAACACATTACTACTACTAAAGAGTAGTAATTCAACCAAGAGGAAGCTGAAGCAGGAAATGCTAGGAAATCCAAGTCCAAAAAGGATGACACAATGTACCCCCTGCGAGCTTTACAGAAAATCTGTTTTCAGCACACAGCTTTAGATTTCAACTAAGGCATATGATTCAACTTGCTTGTATCAAATGGGTGTGTCTGCCCCACAAGGGGACACATTGAACCTGCGGGAGAGGAAGACAGCAGCGTAGACATCACACAGCACAGCCTCTCTTCCACCGTGCCCTCGTAGGGCAGTGCATAATCACATGCTAACAGGCATTTAAAACCCAACTCCAAACAGAACTCCAGTGTGAGAAAAAGAAAAGTTGTCCCCCATTTGCAAAGAATTATTGCTCAATGTGGCCCTGACTGAATAACAATAAATCTCCTATAGTTCAACTTACCGTTCACGTCACAAACGCTAGAAAGAACACAGAGGCATAGACAAGGCATGGAGCAGAACTTTGGGCTTCAGCCTTCCCCAACTCTTCTGACAAACACCCAATAGCAGGAGGACAAAGCATCATTATGACAGAAATAAAGGCTCTTTAGATGCTGCCTTTTTTTAATTCAATGAACCCACTCTTACACACAAAGTTCACGCTATGATGTCTTGAAATACAGTATTGCCAGATTATTCTATTAATGAGTCCAATATATTCAGTGTAAAACATGACTTTAAGCATTTTACTCTTAAACAATTAGCACATGAGAGACTATCAGTATTTTCCTTAAACAGTCAATGTCATCCTCCCAAACAATTAAGAACAATTCAGTAAACTGTTCAAGAGGGCCAAAAAGCAGACAAGTGAACTAACAGGGAAAAATTTAGTTGATTGATAAAGCCACAGGCTCCTCCCCAAGAATACTGCACATTGGTAGCAACTGGCACAAAATTAACCATCTATCTTATCTCTGCTTCCCCCTAAAGCTGTGAGCTCTCAGGATTACAATGGACAATTTTGTACTTACTTATTAAAAAGAATGGAAGCTGCTGTAATTTTCTTAAGCCGGGTTTTGTGTAGCAACTCTGATGCAACGCTGCCCTAAAAATGAACTTTGTTTTAAACAGTGAGATATCCACACCGTGCGGTTAGAGCAAGGGTGGAGCTCACTCTAGGGGAAACAACACACCCAGACCGACTTCAGTGAGGGCAAACTGCACGTTAGTGCTGCCACAACACTCTGCAGTGCCTCAGAGTCAAAATTAATTGGTTAACTGCCTTCAAAGAAACGGGGGAAATTTTCAGGTTTGTAGATCAGCTTTCCTGCCACAGAATGAAATACAGACACTGCTTTTTCGTGAAGAAAGTAAAGATAAAATGCAAGGTAGATCATGCAGCTCAGCCAACAGAATGTTAGGTGGAAGTGGATTACTATAAAGGAAGTCCAACCATGCCAACTTCTAAGTTTAGCAACAGCAGCTTCTGCATATCTCAAGGTGTCAGCAATACTGCTCTAGAATTTGACTTTGGCCTATTTGGCTAAGACAGGGGACCTGAACACGTTAAAGCATTACCTATCCTTTTCTACCAATGCTCCAGTTCTCCTGGCAATGCAGAAAAAAAAAAGCATTTTCTTATCAACTAATTAGCAAGAGTTGCCTTCAAAAACAAGGGATTTGATTTATGCTTTGATATGATATTGAAATAAATGCATAAAAGGGGAAATTATTTTGATGAAAATCATTAATATGCACACTGGGCTTTTAAAAGTTTCAATCACTCACTTTTTCAAATAACTCCATGCTTTAATTTTTTCTAATTTATTTCCAAATAAGATATGCAATAGGATATCTAAAAACCTTTAACAGTGCTTAAAATTTCAGTCATTGAAACTGTTATTAAATATGATTATTGTTCAAAATGGCTTTAATCAATACTACTTTCTGTATGCACAGAGACACAACCAGTTATTATTAACTGAACTCCTATAACCAATGAAATAAAAAAAATAGGTTTCTCAATAAAATACCTAAGCATGTAAAAAATAAGCTATATGATCATTTATATAGAATTTAAAACAACGGAAAAAGCTTTGGGAGAAGACTGGGAAAATATTTTTAATGTTGTCACATTACCCTCTCCAATTGCTACTCCCTCACATTGGAACAATAAATCAGTCTGGAATACAGAAATTTCAATATTTTGAGAGATGGCCTAGAACACCCTCTTTCAGGAGGTAGGTGCTGACTGATCTAACCTTCTGCTGGATTATAAGGTCACTCTTGCCATATGATAAGTCAATCCATTCTAAAATCTTCCTTTCATAGTCCAACTGCCCGATATAATTATTTTTTCATCCGTATATATAATTATGAATCACCTGCTGCCATCCCTTGCTCTTCCCCATCTAACCTCCAAACTGAGCAACTTAAAGGTAGCAGTTAGATATTCTATTTGAAGAGTCCCATCTTGATTACTTTTTTGGATTTGCACTGTTGGAAATGTCTGTTTTCAAGTCAAATTTCACTTTCACAGCTGCAAAGGAAATGACAAGAGAAGAAAAACACAGCCAATACATATCAGCAATTAATTCCATCCACAACTGCCCAGCTGTTTGTGCATGGAAGAATCAGTCTGTTTCCTTTTGGGGCTTTCACCACTGAAAATGGATACTGCACATGCAGAGACACAAGCTGTTTGTAACATGTCAGGAATGTGCACAAGATCACACAGAGTTGAAGAGACAAAATGAAATCCAGAGCTAGTTTTCTTGGGACTTGCCAGTATTATTTCATAGCTTTAAAAAAAAAAAAAAAAAGAAAGAAAAGAAAAAGAAATCATAAGAACACCTCAGAGAGAGAGCAAAATACAGGGAAAAAAAATTCTCCCTTCTGAGTATCACCCTACCAATAAGGAGGAAAACTTGCCAATGACATAAGATTTAGTATCAAGAATAGACACTCTGATTTACTGGTATAGACAAGGTGCAACATTTTTCAGAATCCACATGCCCCCAGTACGTTAAATCCAGCCAGTACTTTTTGGACTACAGAGCTGCTTGCCCAATGTGTAGATAGTCCTTAAAAAAAAATATCCTTATAAACGTGAAAGTTGTAGGGAACCAACGCTTTCACACAGTCATGCAGAAAAGTGAGTTTTTCTGGGTTAGTTCAGACATTATTTGGCACTCACATACACCTGCCTGTTTCAGGGATTCATGTAAATTTACAGATCCAATCGTCTAGGATAACTCTCAAGTAATCAAATTTCTCCTTTCCTCTGCCCATAAGTTTTGTGGGTTTTAAATAAAAATACTCTCTATTGAGTGCTAGAGACTCATGTGAAACTCAAGAAGTATTCTATCCCCCTCTCTCCCTTGCCTTCCAACTCCAATTTTATGTCAAATGTCTGTTTCACTTAAATTTTGTAAAATATCATTTTGTTATACTCTATTTTCAAACATACAGCATGTCAATAACTTGTGTTTTCAGTATGTAAAATGACTTGTGATTAATTACTGTCACCAGAGTTATAGAAAAGAACAAAATAATTCAAAACATATTTTACCTATTTAACTGTATTTAAAAAAAAAAAAACCAGGTATCCCATGATTGAATTCATTGTTCCAAGCACCTCCCCTCTCTTCTTTTGCTGCACAGGAGTTCATACACTCCTAATGCCAGTATTTTCAAACACAACTTGGATGGTGTACTCAATTTGGGTACCAATAGGGGCTAGGGCTTCCCAGGTGGCACAGTGGTCAAGAATCTACCCACCAATGCAGGAGACACAGGAGATGTGGGCTGGCTCCAGGGTCTGGAAAACCCCCTGGAGTAGGAAATGGCAACCCACTGCGGTATTCTTTTCTGGGAAATCCCACAGGCAGAGGAGCCTGGCCAGCTACAGTCCATGGGGTCACAAAGAGTTGGACACAACTGAGTGACTGAACACATGGGGAGGGGCTGAGGCTTAACCAACGAAGAGAAGAAAAGCTCTCTGCTCCAAATGATCTTCAGAATGAAGATGCTCTGAAGTGCCAGGACTCAAACCAGCACAATGAGAAGTTGTCTCCAACTAAAGTGCTGTGAAAGCACGAAGTGTGAGTTGTGAAAGAAATATAAGGCATCTCAAACAAGTGGTAGACTGAAAACAAAGCACAAAACCAAAGAACGTTTCTTTCCTTAACAAACCTCATCTGATCGAGGCTATATCTGGGGTAGGAAAGGGGAGGAGAAGAAAAGTTTAACCTTTGGCTGCTGGTGACACTAGCTTCTAGAAATAGGGTATAACTATTACTGACTCAAAACAGCCATAGAGATGAGCTTTGCTTGGCAAGCTTAAGCTCTGAGGGACACTTAGACTAGTTTGAATGTCTAAGGGAAGGAACCTGCCCCACCTACAAGATTGGCTAAGGAAAGCAAAGATCTCCCTGAGTTGTTTAAATCAGGTCACTTAAACTCATGACAGTCTAACTAGAGCCTCGGGTGGTACTAACAAAGACCATTCAAACGAGGAGGCTGGAGATATGAAATTTTGTCAGCTCATTTTTAAAGTGATTTTTCTCCTCAAGTATTTATTGTATTTAATACTAATATATATGTATTTATTTTATTCTTAAAACTTTTACATAGATAGCAAATTAGAAAGAATTTTACAGTGAGCGTCATACATGCACTAGCTAGACTCTATCGTTAACACTGTACTATACTTTATCACTTCCCTGGTGGCTCAGACGGTAAAGCATGTGTCTACAATGCAGGAGACCCGGGTTCAATCCCTGGGTTGGGAAGATCCCCTGGAGAAGGAAATGGCAATCCACTCCAGTACTATTGCCTGGAAAATCCTACGGACAGAGGATCCAGGTAGGCTACAGTCCATGGGGTCACAAAGAGTTGGACACGACTGAGCGACTTCACTTTTATACTTTATCACATATTTCAACTATCCATTTCTCTTTCCATCCTTTAATATAGCTTACCTTTCATGCATTTTAAAGTAAATTACAGGCAATTGTACACTTTCTGTACAAATGAAAGTGTACAGATGAAACACAAATTGAAATATAGATTGCCAAGAGAAATATCAATATAACCTCAGATATGCAGATGACACCACCCTTATGGCAGAAAGTGAAGAGGAACTAAAAAGCCTCTTGATGAAAATGAAAGAGAGTGAAAAAGTTGGCTTAAAGCTCAACATTCAGAAAACTAAGATCATGGCATCAACTCCCATCACTTCATGGGAAATAGATGGGGAAACAGTGGAAACAGTGACAGACTTTTATTTTGGGGGGCTCCAAAATCACTGCAGATGGTGACTGCAGCCATGAAATTAAATTAGGCTTGTTCCTTGAAAAAAAAAGTTACCCTCTGAGCCACCAGGGAAGCCCGACCAACCTAGACAGCTTCTTCAAAAGCAGAGAAATTACTTTGCCAACAAAGGTCCGTCTAGTCAAGGCTAGGTTTTTCCAGTAGTCATGTATGGATGTGAGAGTTGGACTATAAAGAAAGCTGAGTGTCAAAGAATTGATGGTTTTGAACTGTGGTGTTGGAAGACTCTGGAGAATCCCTTGGACTGCAAGGAGATCCAACCAGCCCATCCTAAAGGAAGTCCATCCTGAATATTCATTGGAAGGACTGATGCTGAAGCTGAAACTCCAATTCTTTGGCCACTTGATGAGAAGAACTGACTCATTTGAAAAGACTCTGATGCTGGGCAAGACTGAAGGTGGGAGAAGAAGGGGACGACAGAGGATGAGATGGTTGGATGGCATCACTGACTCCATGGACATGAGTTTGAGTAAACTCTGGGAGTTGGTGATAGACAGGGAAGCCTGGTGTGCTGCAGTCCATGGGGTTGCAAAGAGTTGGAAACAACTGAGCAACTGAACTAAACTGTATACTTACTCTAAATACTTCAGCAGGTGTATCATTAGCTAGAGTTCAGTGTTTGCTTATCACTTTTTTCTTTTGGTACAAAATGTACATACAATGAAGTTGCAGAAACATGTAAGTGTACACCTGTATAACCCCAACTCCTATCTAGATATAGAACATTTTCTTTACCCCAGAAAACCTCTGTCATGTCTTTTCCTAGGCAATCTCCTTCTCCCACATTCCTAGAGGCCATCACTGTTTTTATTTCAAAAGTGATTTTTTGAATCAGTTCTAATGAGGTGGATGAAACTGGAGCCTGTTATACAGAGTGAAGTAAGCCAGAAAGAAAAACACCAATACATATACTAACGCATATATATGGAATTTAGAAAGATGGTACCGACAACCCTGTATGCAAGACAGCAAAAGAGACACAGGTGTATAGAACAGTCTTTTGGACTGTGGGAGAGGGAGCGGGGATGATTTGGGAGAATGGCATTAAAACATGTATAATATCATATAAGAAGTGAATCGCCAGTCCAGGTTTGATGCAGGATACAGGAAGCTTGGGGCTGGTGAACTGGGATGACCCAGAGGGACGGTATGGGGAGGGAGGTGGGAGGGGGGTTCAGGATGGGGAACACGTGTATACCCGTGGCGGGTGCATGTTGATGTATGGCAAAACCAATACAATATTGTAAAGTAAAAAAAACAATAATAATAAAATTTTATTTTTTTATTTTTTTTAAATTTTTTATTTATTTTTTTATTTTGCTTAACTTTACAATATTGTATTGCTTTTACAATACATCAAGATGGATCCGCCGCCAGTATACACGTGCTCCCCATCCTGAACCATCCTCCCTCTCCCCCTCCCCACACCATCCCTCCAGGTCGTCCCAGTGCTCCAGCCCCAGGCATTTGTTATCGGGCATCGTACCTGGACTGACGACTTGTTTAAGATATGATATTATACATATTTCAATGCTATTCTCCCCAATCATCCCACCCCTCTCCCAGTCCCAGAGTCCAAAAGTCTGTTCTATACATCAGTGTCTCTTTTGCTGTCTCGTAAATAGGAATATTTTTACCATCTTTCTAAATTCCATATATATGCGTTAGTATACTGTATTTGTGTTTTTGTTTCTGGCTTACTTCACTCTGTATAATAGGCTCCAGTTCCATCCACCTCCTTAGAACTGATTCAAATGTATTCTTTTTAATGGCTGAGTAATACTCCATTGTGTATATGTACCACAGCTTGCTTATCCATTTATCTGTGGATGGACATCTAGGATGCTTCCACGTTCTGGCTATTGCAAACAGTGCTGCTATGAACATTGGGGTACACGTGCCTCTTTCAATTCTGGTTTTCTCAGTGTATATGCCCAGCAGTGGGATTGCTGGATCATAAAATTTTTAAAAAAAAGCTAGATGATAGCAAAGTTCACAGAACTTATAAATAAATATAGAATTTAAAAAAAAAAAAGTGATTTTAAACAACTCCAAGTAGCCATGTCTTTGCAACCTGGAGATCAGAACATTCTCTACTACATCATTTAACTTATACTTGGCTGAACAAAATGATCAGATATGAACCAAAGAGATGGAAGGAGCCTAAGAAGAAATCACAAGGTTAAAAAGAAGTGTAGATTCATCTGCTCCAATTACTCAATTTCTTGGGTGAAGGAAATAAAACTTAGAAAGCTTTGGCTGCCTGGACCAGTCATCCAACTGCTCAGCAGTTTACCAGGTAGACCTAGTCTAAGGCTCTCTGGCTGCAGCTCCACATTTTAAGGGTAAAGAGAACAGAAACTTTGGAGATAACACTGGTTCGGAGGAAGAGTTCAACCACTTAAAGGCTATACATCTTAAACAAATTTTTTAGTTTCAGTTTTTTTAAACATCTTTGAGTCTCAGTTTTCTCATCTGTTAAAGGAGGAAAATCTTAGTTCATAAAGTTGTATGGATTAAAAGAGACACCAGTTGTAAAGTGCCTGGCATATAGTAAATGATTAAATGGAAGAAACACAGCAAATGGAGGGAAAATTGACAGAACGAAGTTCAGTTCAACAACATGCACTTTCCACATACTGCCTCTAAGTGCGTGTGCTACCCCACCCCTACATTTGCTCTCATTTTGCATATATATGCAAAGAAAATAAAGCAAGCACTGCCGCAAGCAGTTCTTCACATCTGAAAGAAAGGCTCTTCCTTTTCTTTTGACTTCCTAGTGACTATATGTACCTTACATTTTTATCCGTCTTTGTATATAACAGCTCCTTTTGCCTGAAATGATTTCTTTTATCCACCAAATGAGGTCCACCTAAAAGCTAACCTACTTTTCTGATCTTATCAAACAAATGTAAAATTCCTTCACGTGGGTTTGGGTTTCCGTAATGCTTAAAGTATCAGCATTACAGAAGTCCCCTACCAGCTGGCTGCTTCCCTGTGTTCTCCCCTCCTTGAATGAGAGCACCTCTCTATCCCGAAACCTAGCACCGAGCCGGGCACACTGAAACCATCTACGAGTATGTGCTGAATGGGCATGCCTGGGTAAATGGGTACTCGGTATGATCAAAGAAGCAGAACAACTACGGCTGAACACTCACCAAAAAGGAAAGCAAAGTGCCAGAAGAGTGGGGGGTGGGGGCCGGGAGACAATCACAGGGCATATGAAACGGCACAAAATTTCAAAAAGATTAAAAGCCAAGCATGTGTAAACTTCTGTGTTTTAAGAAAAGTGACTGCCACCAAGCAGTTGAAGTGCCACTAGAATAATTCAGGCTGTTGTGTGCTTTATATACTTATCTCATGTACCACCCACAATAACCCTATCAGGCTCCTTTTACAGATGAGAATATTGAGACTCAAGGAGGTTAAGCAAATAAAGTCATACAACCAGTGGCTATGGAGATAAAAAGCAGAGTGGTGATTTTTCATTACAAGTCATTTTCACATAAGACAGTTTTACACACAGCATGGGGAGGCTCTGCGATAAAGAAAACCCAGACGTTGAGGGGCAACCAAACAGTACAAGAGATTCAACAGAATGAGCAAAAGTCAAGGGGAGAAAAAAGGCCTAGACAAAAAACAAACCAAAGCTGAGGCAGTAAGAGGTGTGTGAGTTCTACGTAGGAGTTATCTTCACAGAACAGTCCACCACCCGGAGTTATGAAACATAAGTCAGAGATGGCTCTGGAATGTGTGGGAGTGCTAAAGAGGAGCTCTTACTCTTGGCATGGCCTTTCTTCCCCAAACTAATTGTTCTCAGAAGTGATAATACACCATAGATAACCTTGATTAAAATGGTGACCATGGTGTTCAGGTACCAAGGATCAAAACTGTTTATTCACTTTGACTCAATATCCAACCTCCTTCTGAGAATTTACAATGCTCTAAGTCAGGAAAAGGGTACTGACTTTTTCCTTTTAATAAGACAGATTCCTTATAATATTAGAAACAGCTTGAGGGTTTAAATCTGGGGGATAGTTCAACACATATTATGCTCAATAAATATGAACTAGGAGTTTAGGATTAAAACATACATACTACAATATATAAAACAGGTAAACAACAAGGACCTACTATAGCACAGGGAACTATACTCATAGATTTATAATAATCTAAGGGAAAAGAATCTGAAAAAGAATAGACATAAACATATGTATAACTGAGTTACTCTGCTGTACACAGGAAACTAACACAGCACTGTACATCAGCTATACCCCAATTTTTTTGAAAAGAAGATAATGATGGTCTCCTCAAGCTGGTGAAATGAACTCTTATCTGTGGGCACCTCTGACTATACTCCATAATTTCTCCTTTAGGAATACCCTAGTTCTGCCTCCCCTTCAAAGATGGATTTATGAAGGAAAGCCTCCAGCCTGAAGTTTAAAGCCGCAAGTCCCTGTGGCTCACCCCAATACAGCACTCATTACACTGACTCACAACTGTCTGGTCACTGACACAGTTCTCACATGTGCTGTGAGAAACAGCAAGGCAGGTTGCCTCAGGACCTAGCACAGGCAAATTAAAAAAAAAAATGAATGGTAAATGAATAATGTCTTTCACCTGTTTAATACTTGATGGTTATTTGTTAAAAGAAGTAATATAGGATTTAAAGAGGAAGCAATTATAGAAAAGTCATATTATAGAAAAGGTTGAAGAAAGTGAGATTTGGTTAATATTCAAAATAGCTTTATTTTGGATTAAAAGATTGATGAGTCAAGTCTAACAGAGCTGAAGCTGAAATTCAGTGAAATAGCAGGTCTAAAGATTAGGCATTATCCCAATTTAAAACAAAAAATAATCAAACTTAAGAGTTTGTATTGTTATCTGAAGGCTGTCAAACTACAAGTTGGGGGCGGGGAGTGACTTTGACTCAATCATGGCATAGTACTTCCCAAAACAATGCATTTTATTAACCATCTCTTAAAAGATGAGTAGATTCAAGGGAATAGACCTGGTAGACAGAGTGCCTGAAGAACTACGGACCATGGTTCATAACAGTGTACAGGAGGTGGTGACCAAAACCATTTCCAAGAAAAATGAATGCAAGAAGACAAAGTGGCTGTTTGAGGGAGTCTTACAAATCGATCGCTGAGAACAGAGAAGTGAAAGGCAAAGGAGAAAGGCAAAGATATAACTATTTGAATGCAGAGTTCTAGTGAATAGCAAAGAGAGATAAGAAAGCCTTCTTAAGTGAACAATACAAAGAAACAGAGGAAAACAATAGAATAGGAAAGACTAGAGATCTCTTCAAGAAAACTGGAGATACCAAGGGAACATTTCATGCAAAGATGGGTATGTGTCACTCACTCAGAGCCACACATTCTGGAGTGTGAAGTCAAGTGGGCCCATTACTACAAACAAAGCTAGTGGAGGTGATGGAATTCCAGTTGAGCTATTTCAAATCCTAAAAGATGATGCTGTTAAAGTAAAAATGCCAGCAAATTTGGAGAACTCAGCAGTGGCTACAGGACTGGAAAAGGTCAGTTTTCATTCCAATCCCAAAGAAAGGCAATGCCAAATAATTTTCAAACTACCGCACAATAGCACTTATTTCACATGCTAGCAAGGTTATGCTCAAAATCCTACAAGTTAGGTTTCAGCATTATGTGCACCAAGAACTTTCAGATGTACAAGCTGGATTCAGAAATGGCAGAGGAACCAAAGTTAAAACTGCCAACATCCGTTGGATCACAGAAAAAACAAGGGAATTCTAGAAAAACACTTACTTCTGCTTCACTGACTACACGAAAGCCTTTGACTGTGTGGATCACAACAAACTATTAAACTCTTAAGAGACAGAATGTCAGACCACACTGTCTGGCTCCTGAGAAACCTGTATGCCGGACAAGAACAACAGTCAGTACCAGACATGGAACAATGGGTTGGTTTCAAATTGGGAAAGGAGTACATCAAGGCTGTATATTGTCACCTTGCTTATTTAACTTACATGCAGAATACATCATGTGAAATGCTGGGCTGGATGAACCACAAGCTGGAATCAAGACTGCTGGGAGAAATAACAATAACCTCGGGTATGCAAATGATACCACTCTAACAGCAGAAAGCAAAGAGGAACTAAAGAGCCTCTTGATGAGGGTGAAAAGAGGAAAGTGAAAAAGAGGGCTTAAAGCTCAACACTCAAAAAACTAAGATCATGGCATCTGGTCCCATCACTTCATGGCAAATAGATGGGGGAAAACTGGAAACAGTGACAGACTTTATTTTCTTGGGCTCCAAAATCACTGTGGACAGTGACTGCAGCCATGAAATTAAAAGACGGTTGCTCTTTGGAAGAAAAACTATGACAAACCTAGAAAGAGATACCACTTTTCTGACAAAGGTCTGTCTAGTCAAAGCTATGGTTTTTCCAGTAGTCAACATTTGGATATGAGCGTTGGACCATAAAGAAGGCTGAGTGCTGCAGAACTGATGCTTTCAAATCGTAGTGCTGGGGAAGACACTTGAGAATTCCTTGGACTGCAAGCAAATGAAACCAATTAATTCTAAAGGATATCATCTCTGAATATTCATTGGAAGGACTGATGCCGAAGTTGAAGCTCCAATAATTTGGCGAAGAGTTGACTCATTGGAAAAGACCTTGGGAAAGATTGAGGGCAAGAGGAGAAGGGGGCAACAGGATGAGATGGTTGGATGGCATCACTGACTACTGAGTTTAGGCAAACTCTGGGAAAGAGTGAAGGACAGAGAAGCTTGGAGTGCTGTAGTCCATGAGGTCACAAAGAATGGGACACAACTTAGCAACTGAATAAGAACAAATTATGAGAAGCCCGCATTAAAAAAAAACCCTACATAAAAAAAGTGAAGAATAATATTCATGATATTCATGTGCTATTAAGAAACCTGCATTCACAAATAATTTTTGCTTTGGAGGAAAGTCCAAAACAGAATTAAAAATCTATTTAGTTGGAAAAACGTGTCATATTTCAAATAATTTACCCAGTGGAAAAAAGCCATACCAATTTTTAAAAAAATTATCTTCCCCAAATTCAAGTATTTACCTTCAAAGAGTGCTAATTAGCTAGGCGAGTGCCAAGCTAACAAATCACAGGACTTAGAGGACTAACAATCTTACTTCTCCAAGATCAAGCTCTAGAACACGTGCTGCCTACCCATGGCAAGAACCACACCCCATGCTTTAAAACTAAAACGGCTTTGAGTCACCAAGTACCATCATAAGTTGTATCCAAGACAGGGCAAGAGATAGGTTTAGGAATTTTCTCCCCATCTTCACTCCCAATCCTTAATCCCTCCAGTTCTGCGTGACTTCAGGAAAGTATCTCCTGTGGCTGGTAGATGTTTCCTCATCCAAAGAGACAGCATGATAATTAAAATTAAAGCAAACACAGAAACAAAAGTAGCCCATAAACACATTTCTTCTTTGCATTTAGAGGCACTTCAGTTTACTGCATCATACTTTCTGCCCCTAAATATTATTAAAGTTGGATAATATCAACTTGTTCTGTGCCAAATCTATAGCTGTACTGATTTTTAATCTGCTCTGAACTTATATTTCAAAAAATTATCTTTGAATTCTAAGTTGGTCAGTCATTTCATCAACTAATATCAACTAATTTTTCTGCTTAAATTCATTCATTCTTTTAACAACTCATTCAATACCTATTATGTCATACATCTAAGGAGACAGTACAATTGGAAAATGAAGAAATGAATGAGATATGACCTCTGAATCTAACATACTAGCAACTTAGTGGGTTGGGGGAGGAAGAAAGGAGACAGTTTCTTTAAAAATTATACAGTACACTCTGTTATTAGAGATGCATTACAAACTCAGAGAAAGGAACCAATTTGAAAAGTTCTTGAAAAGTTACATTGGAGTTGGATCTTAAAAGGATGAGTAGGTATTGGGGATGGGGGGAGCAGAAAGATACGTAAAGCAACATAACTAATAAACCTATAATTTATCACATGGTTTTATTCTAAATAAAATTCATAGAACTAATAGAAAACTAACAGAAAATACAGACTAATAGAAAAAGGAGATAAAAATTGTCCCTAGTTAACAGCTTACAGTGGTTTGTATACTTTAAGCCAGAGGAACCCTATAATCTACTAGCAAACCACACACTTTTGTGTCATGTGCTTTTGCTTTCACCCTCATCTTTTGACTTGCACGCTAAGAAAAGAAACTCAAAAGCCATTTATATCCTTTCTTGGAACAATGTTTGTTCTTACATTGCATTAACCAAAGACTTAGGAATAATTAAGAGAAATTATCTTGGAGCCAGTCAAACAGCAATCTGCCACCGTATCACCATGAAAGGAGACTTAAGAATGCTCTAGGTTAATACAAAGGTCAGTAAACAGAAATTTGGTCAACCTGGCCCAGATATACCACCCCCTATGGGCTCAAAGCCTTAATGGTTATCTAGTACAAGTATGGTAGACTTTACAGCTCAGACAGTAAAGAATCTGCCTGCAATGCAGGAGATCTGGGTTCAACCCTTGGGATGGGAAGATTCCCCTGGAGAAGGAAATGGCAACCCACTCCAGCGTTCTTGCCTGGAGAATCCCATGAACACAGAAGCCTGGTGGGCTGCAGTTCATGAGGCAGAAAAGAGTTGGACACGACTGAGTGAATAACACAAGAAAAAAACCAGAATGCCATAACTGATCACAACCATTGTGTTTCAAAGGCACCTAAATGCTCAAACTCACTGACCCAGAAAGATGCTTATACATATGAGAAAGATTATTTTTATGAATTGGGAAATTAGGCTAATCCAATGAAAGGTGAAAAGAATACCATGTTAAATTGCTGAGAACAGACCTCCCATTTTGACCAAGTTACAACCAGTGTTGTTGCTTAGTCACTGAGTCATCTGCGACTCCTCAACCACATGGAGCCTGCAGGCGCCTCTGTCCTGGGGATTTCCCAGGCAAGAATATTGGCGTGAGTTGCCATTTCCTCCTCCAGGGGATCTTCCTGACCCGGGATCGAATCCTGCATTGGCAGGGGGATTCTTTACCACTGAGCTACCTGGGAAGCCCATTATATTAGGACATAGCCAATTTTTTAGAGCATATATTTTACATGAAGCAAGCTTTATGTACTTTATATTCATGAATTCACACCTATAATATCTAAGCATTGACAAAAAAGCAAAAAAAAAAAAACCCTCTTGCAAAAAATTTCAAACTGAGAGATTTAACCCTAGTGTAGAAATGTGTCAATGAAACATGTATCTTTGGATGGTGTATAAGTAACTTCCTTAGAATATTTTGAGAAAAGGAAAAACAAAACCAAAAAAATCCTCCTGAGAACAGCTTTTGAGCCTCTGAGAAGGGAGGTGACTAGAGCAGCAGAAAAAACTGGGTGGAAGAGGAAAAAGGAGGAGCTAAGATAGTAGATGAAGAGACAACTAAGGAGCCCAGAGTGACCCAGATAAGGAGGATCAAGTGGCTGTAGCAGCAGTCTGAGGCCGGCACACCCACAGAGAGCTATGTGGCTTATTTCAAGGGCGTGGAACACTGAGAAGTGAACAATTTTGGTTTTGTTTAACTGAAAGATTGAGCAATCCTACAAATGGCAGCAGGAAAAAGAAGGGGTGTTTTTCTAATATAGAAAGTGTTGTTCAATCGCCCAGTCATGCCCAATTCTTTGCAACCCCATGGACTGCAGCACTCCAGGCCTCTCTGTCCCTCACCATCTCCCAGACATTGCCCAAGTTCATGTTCACTGCTTCGGTGATGCCATCCAGCCATCTCATCCTCTGATGCCCTGTTCTCCTTCTGCCCTCAATCCTTTCCAAAATCAGGGACTTTTCCAATGAATCATCTGTTCACATCAGATAACCAAAACATTGGAGTTTCAGCTTCAGCATCAGTCCTTCCAGTGAACATCAGGGTTGATCTCTCTGAAGACTGACTGGTTTGATCTCCTTGCTATCCAAGGGACTCTCAGGGATCTTCTCCAGCACCACAGTTCAAAGATACCAATTCTTTGGCATTCTGCCTTCTTTACTGTCCAGTTCTCACAGCTGTATGTGACCACTGGGAAGACCATAGCCTTGACTAGACCTTTGTCGGCAGAGAAATGTCTCTGCTTTTCAACACACTGTCTAGGTTTGTCATCGCTTTCCTGCCAGGAAGCAATCGCCTTCTGATTTCATGGCTGCAGTCACCATCTGCAGTGACTATGGAGCCCAAGAAGAGAAATGTTACTACTTCCACCTTTCTCCCTTCTATTTGCCATGCAGTCCTGGAGCTGGATGCCATGACCTTAGTATTTTTAATATTTAGTCTTAAGCCGGCTCTTTCACTCTCCTTCACACTCAAGAGGCTTAGTTCCTCTTTGCTTTCTGCCATTAGGATGGTATCATCTGCATATCTGAGGTTGTCGGTGTTTCTCCCGCCTATCTTGATTGCGGCTTGTAACTCATCCAGCTCGCATTTCTCATGATGTGCTGAGCACTCAGGTTAAACAAACAGGGTGACAGCAGACAGCCCTGTCATACTCCTTTCTCGATCTTGAACCAATCAGTTGTTCCATACAGTGTTCTAACTGTTGCTTCTTGGCCTGCATACAGGTTTCTCAGGAGACAGGTGAGATGGTCTGGTATACCCATCTCTCTAAGAGCTTTCCACAGTTTGTCACGATCCACACAGTCTAAGGCTTTAGTGGAGTGGATGAAACAGAGATGTATAATTTTCTGAAATTTCCTTGCTTTCTCTATAATCCAGCGAATGTTGGCAATTTTATAGAAGATGTTAGGATATAATAACAACACTATCATTTTAAAAACTATCAAACAAAAAAGAGAAGTTAAATACCTTATATATGAAAATGAAAAATTGAGACCTTTGAGGAAAAACTCTAAAGTCCATGTAAATACAGAGCTGCAATAAATATTGTATCATGTATTGTATGTATACAAATATTGTATCAATACAATAAGTATTGTATCATGGTCATGATACAGTTTTTTACCCTACAGACTACATCATCTTTCAAACAAGATCCTGACAAAGCATACTGATAAGAATCTGGGGGGTTGTGGATCAGTGTAGTTTTTTTTTTTTTTTTTTCAATTCAACTTTCAATTTGGCAGCTTATAAGGCAATGGCACCCCACTTCAGTACTTTTGCCTAGAAAATCCCATGGATGGAGGAGCCTGGTGGGCTGCAGTCCATGGGGTCGCTGGAGTCAGACACGACTGAGCGACTTCACTTTCACTTTTCACTTTCCACTTTCATGCATTGGAGAAGGAAATGGCAGCCCACTCCAGTGTTCTTGCCTGGAGAATCCCAGGAACGGGAAGCCTGGTTGGCTGCCGTCTCTGGGGTCACACAGAGTCGGACACGGCTGAAGTGATGCAGCAGCAGCAGCAGAAACAATCCTCAATGGTTGAGTTTTAAAAAGCTACTCCAAGATAAGCAGGATTGTGACTCCACTGGGCTATTTCCAAGTTGCCAAATCATTCATCTAACACAGCTCTCAAGTCCTTTAAACTGATTCCCACTGCTCCAATGTAATAAATGATATGATGTTTTAAATAAAAAAAGGGAGAAGGAGAGGGGAAAAAAGGCCCAAACTAGTACCTTTGGAGTTCCTGTTAAGTTTAAAAAATAACTGGAAGTGGGGAGCAATAAGGTAACACACATTTACTACTGTATTTTTCAATCATGTGGCTAGACATTACAGCAAGGATTTTGGTTAGGCCTTCTACCCGAAGCAAATCAGCTGCTTCAACCCAAGGTTAATAGTTATTTTTACATTTGCTACACTCCCAAAAATGAAAGGTGAAACAATGCCCCCCTGATAAAAGATATTTCAAGCTTTCTGTAGATGATTTACCACATTAATCACATCTATTCATTCTTCTAGGCATTAATGGCTACTTTACTACAGGAACTAGAAAAAGGATACTGTGTAGTCAACCATTTGTCTTTACCATGACACAGAGGATATACCAGATAAATCCTAAGCCATCAGTGCACGGAGGCCAGTGTTTTCAGTACAGTGAAAACAGTTTGAGGAGTTGCATCTTCAACAGTCTGACAACAAAAATGTGCTCCAAGGAGCAAAACTTTCTCAAAACAAAGTCATTATATAGATCATAGATCATACCACTATAAAGAAACACTCATGGAAATAACTCTTATTTCAATAATTAAAACAAAACAAAACTGAACATTTAATTACAAATACAAAGTAATATAAACAGCTTAAAACTTACGAAAGAATTTCCAATCAATTTACGAGGGTTGAGTAGGATCAAAAGTAAAAAGAAGAAGTTGCCTGATCTTCTGAAAATGATCACACACACACACACACACACACACACAGAGTCTTATCTGTCTTTTCCAGAGCACTGAGTGGCAAAAGAAAAATCTCTCCTGAGAATATGTAACAACAGGTGTGCTGCTGCTGCTGCTGCTAAGCTGAGTCAGTCATGTCCAACTCTGTGTGACCCCACAGACGGCAGCCCAACAGGTTCCTCTGTCCCTGGGATTCTCCAGGCAAGAATACTGGGGTGGGTTGCCATTTCCTTCTCCAATGTAGAAAGTGGAAAGTGAAAAGTGAAAGTGAAGTCGCTCAGTTGTGTCTTGACTCTTAGCGACCCCATGGACTGCAGCCTACCAGGCTCCTCTGTCCATGGGATTTTTCAGGCACCAGAGTGGTCCACAAAACCTTATTCCAAGAGAGTAACCTAAAGTGATCTTAGTTTGGTAGCCCCTATCCCATCCCTACCAGATACCTGGCAGAAAAGAAACATAGGTTTGGAGAACGTTACTCTCAAAACAGGATACCTAAGGATTCCCACAGATAAAATCCTGCCAAGTTCAAAATTACAAAGCACATGAGTAAACAAACCACATTAAACAAAAGTCAGCAGAAAACAACAGAGTAGAATTTGATACCTCCTCCACCCCGAGAACTGCAGACAATGGAATACTGAGACACAGACTATAACATGAGTAAAAACCATGCTCAAAATTCTTAAAGACAGAAATTAAAAGTATGAGAAAGAAACAAGATATTAGAAAGACACAAGTGCAAAGAGAATAAGCTGGAATACAGATTTGGAAAAACTAGTCAGACTGAAAGACAGAAAATATATATATATATATATATCAGATCAGATCAGTTGCTTAGTTGTGTCCGACTCTTTGCGACCCCATGAATCGCAGCACGCCAGGCTTCCCTGTCCATCACCAACTCCCGGAGGTCACTCAGACTCACATCCATTGAGTCAGTGATGCCATCCAGCCATCTCATCCTCTGTCGTCCCCTTCTCCTCTTGCCCTCAATCCCTCCCAGCATCAGAGTCTTCTCCAATGAGTCAACTCCTCGCATGAGGTGGCCAAAATACTGGAGTTTCAGCTTTAGCATCATTCCTTCCAAAGAAATCCCAGGGCTGATCTCCTTCACAATGGACCGGTTGGATCTCCTTGCAGTCCAAGGGACTCTCAAGAGTCTTCTCCAACACCACAGGTCAAAAGCATCAATTCTTCGGCGCTCAGCCTTCTTCACAGTCCAGCTCTCACATCCATACATGACCACAGGAAAAACCATAGCCTTGACTAGGCGAACCTTTGCTGGCAAAGTTATGTCTCTGCTTTTGAATATGCTATCTAAGTTGGTCATAACTTTCCTTCCAAGGAGTAAGTGTCTTTTCATTTCATGGCTGCAGTCACCATCTGCAGTGATTTTGGAGCCCAGAAAAATAAAGTCTGACACTGTTTCCACTGTTTCCCCATCTATTTCATATATATGTAAAAGAGAGGCTGAGAGACACAGACAATAAAGATGTTCAACATACTGCAATTCCTAAAGAGGAAATGGAATAGGGAAGAAGTCATGCTTGAAGAGATCACATCTAGAAGTTTCCCAGAAATGCCCAGAGACAAATCACCTGTAAAGGACTGACAATTAAATTTGCTGTGGACTTGAAAGAAAAAATAGTTGTATGACACCGAAATATTTCCAAAGTGCTGAGAGAAGGTAACTGTCAGTCTAGAACTATACATTGAACAAAACTATCAAGAGGAAGTAAAATAGTCTCACGAAAACGTTCTTTGAACTTAAAGGAACTTTCAAAAGATTAATTTCAGAAAGAAAACTGGAAGGAAGATCTGAGATGGAAGGAGTAAGCAAAAACATTGGTAAATGAGTAGTTTCTACAATGCTATATAAAACGACTGCAATAACAAGTGTAGGGGGTTAAAAGCAAGGTAGAACTGAAATGCCATCACACAGGATGGGAATGAGAACAAAACTCAAACTGTTTTAAGATCTTTATATTGGTCAGAAGGGGAGAGAGACAGAGCTACTACCTTTGTCTAGAATATTCTCAAAACCACTAAAATCAATAAAAATAAAACAAGACAACCTAATTCTGCCCACTGGTAAGAGATCTGAACAGGTACTTCACAAAAGAGACTATCTAAATGACCAATAAATACACAAAAATTGTTCACACCATTAACCATCAAGGAAATACAAATTAAAACCATAATGGGGAGAATAGCATTGAAATACGTATATTATATCTGAAATGTATTAACTGTTCAAACTAATCACTGTCATGTTACAATTTGTTCATATTAGATGTTTGTAATATTTCTGATAATCAATAAAAGAGATTCTTGATAAAAAAATAAATAAATAAAACCATAATGGGATATGGCTATCTACCAATAAGATTAAAATGTAAAAAACAAACAAACGCAAAAAACTGAATATCAAGTACTGGCAAAGGTGTAGAGCATCTGGAACACTACAAGTCCTTGTGCATTTAGTATACATTTGTTGGAAGATATTTTTTGGCATTATGTACAAAAGCCAGACACATACCAGCCCTGGAATCCAGCCATTCCTCTCCCAGGAACACATTCAACAGAAAATGCATACATATGAACATCAAAAACTGGAAACAAAATCTGAATGTCCATCAACAAAATGGGTAGATTACTGGGTATTCATAAAATGGAATACACACAATGAAAATGAACTACTGTTACATGCAACACCTTGAGGGGAAAAGCAAATAGTCTTTCATTAGCCAATCCATTTTTTTACAGTAGATTTCCACACAAATGGATATTCCTTATTCCTCTACAAGCACCTGGATTTCATCTGTGCCTCACAGCACACTACAGGAAGTTTACTCTGTGTGAAGTGTAGCACCCATTTGCTTCACTTGTTACAAAAATACTTCTTGAAGATGTTCTCATTCTGTGTTCCCAAAGGAAGACTTAACTCCAGTCAATTTTGTCACTGAGACTTCCCAAGACCACTAGCAGTCAAAAAAAAAGACAATGTTTCTAGACTGTGCTGTACCAATAAAAGTGAGTGTCAGTGGACAAGTCAATCCATTGGCCCCTACCATCAGTCCACTACCGGCACTGTCAGGAGGCCATCAGCGTTACCTGTGGCTACTCTGGCTGTAGTCTGTGGCTCTGCTGGATGAGTCTCACCATCTGGAGCACTGTGGCTTCATCCTTCTAAATCAAAAAGTTCAACTGGCTTACTTTCTTTTCATCTTTCACATTACAGAGTGGGTGTCTGGAGAAACAGCCATTAATATAACGAGCGAGACAACTGAATCTTGTTCAAGCAGAGAACTCATGCTCCCAGAATGTCAAATACAGCTGAAAGGATGTTTAAGCTCATCTAGTCCCATTCTCTCTTTTCAACTGTGAGAATTCTGTTCCCTAAGGCTGCAACCTAAGGTTGCACAGAGTACTTATCTCTTGACTTCAGGCCAGTACTCTTTCCACTCTTACCATAAACATTAAAGTTGCCATTCAGGAAAGAATGCTCAAATTGGAATCCTCTCTCCTATGGAATTGTTTATTGTCATTCCGCTGAATCATCAATGAAACATTCCATCCCAACTGAGATGAGATACTGAAAAACGTTTCCAAGCTATCTGTCTCACGTGAAGAAATGAACTGGCGCTGATGAAAACACTTTACCAGTGTAACAGACATTAGAAAATGAAATCCCAAAGAAGCAAACAGCTCTGGGTAATTAGTATTGTTCCAGTGGCAAACAAAGATGGTAAGATGAAAGAAGTAACGTCCTAAGGTTGTTTTAAAGCTTTGAGAGAGAATAACGTGGTAGAATGGTTAAAATACAGAGCAAGTATTTAGTTCTTTGTAAAGGAATTGAGTAGTTTATGTTCCTGGGACCATCTTTTAAAAATTTATTCAGGGAGGGGGTTTCTCTCTGTCATTCAGTTCTTGCAGGACACATATCCCATATTTAATTCACTCTGCCTCTAACCTAGTATTTAACTATTGTTCACATTGTAATCTGGGCATACATCCAACCCCTTGCTCCATAAAACACTGGAATAAACTTTGATGTATTACGAAATTAGAAAAACGAACAGCAGGGAAAGCAAATACATTTTCACACAAAGTACAGGATACAGCTGTGATCTGTCAAGCTTACGGGACCATCTCCTTAGCTAACAGCAAAGTTACAGGAGTCTCCTTAGTCCAACAGGAAGTAGCAATCTAAAACCTACAAATGTTCCTAAGCCTCAATTCTATTCCTTTCCCTTCACGAATTATTCAGTACACGCTCACCCTTTGACCAGGCCTGTGCTGAACACACCCATTCAAATAGCCTTGATGAAGTGTCAGTGGTCTATGGATGACAAGTGCTTTGAGAGTTCACAAGAATAACCTTTAATCATAATATCTCCAAAAAAAAATCTATGTTGGTTGTACTTTTTTGAGGAAAGAGGTTATAGTAAGAAAGACAAAACCAGTCTCGGCTCTTAAGAAATTCATACTTGTATGAATGATCTTTAGTTTCCCATTTCTGAAAGTTGTTTCCATGGCACCAAAATAAAATTTTAAAAAAATAGAATTTCCTTTTATATCCTTTGCAGGAGGACACTATGTGAGCTCACAAACAAGACTACCACCCAGGCCCAGAGCAACAGAAGTGGAAAGGGAACATTTCATAAAGGAGCTAACGTGATTTTAATGTATACATTGTACATGAGACTTATAAATTGTATATATTATAATTTAAAAGAATAGGAGTTATTAGTCAAGCAAAGAAGCAGTGAGAGAGAATGTTCTAGGCACTAGCAGCAGCTTGAGCAAAAGCAATGGCATAAACATATCTGGAACCAATGATAATTTAACAGAAATACAGCAGATTCTTCATATAGCTCCACTTCAGGATGGGTTTGTTACTGAAAAAGTCAGTTAGCTGGGTATTTGGACGCTGATTAGAGGTGCTCAGGTGAATCAACAGGAGATCATATTCCAAATGGTAGTTCTGTGTATATAAATAAAGTGGTAGTTTAGTCACGAAGTCATGTCCTTTTCTTGCAAATCCATGGGATTCTTGCTCCTTTGTCCATGGGATTCTCCAGGCAAGAGTACTGGAGTGGGTTGCTATTTACTTCTCCAGGGGATCCTCTCAACCCAGGAAATGAACCCAGGTCTCCTGCATTGCAGGCAGATTCTTTACAGAGTGAGCTATGAGGGAAGCCCATATAAATAAGAGAGGCTCAAAACAAAGGAAATAGTGATATGCTCAAATGGGTGTGTCTGGAGAAGGGAGGAAGTGGTGAGCATCTTAACCAAGAAAACACTATAGAATTACTTTCAAAAGAATACTCCTTTTACTCGCTTGATGTTCTCCGCTTACCTTTTAAATCAATCAGAGGAGAGCACATCAGTGTTGCCACAGGGTCTGACACACAAAACCAGAGCTCACTCTCAAACAGGAAGTCAACATGTTGTCAATTAGATGGTACACATTAGATATGCAAAGGTCAGTTGTATGGAAAAAGTAATAAAAGAACATGTGGAATGGAGAGAAGGAACTCTTTCTGAGATTTTGCTCGAACAGCTGGGAAATTTCCTTTTCACAGGAAAAGGATGACTTCTTAGTTCACATGAAAGTGGAAATGAAAAAAATAAAGACTATCACACAGAAAAAAAGGTGTTTCCTGAAGAAAGGAGACAGAGCACTGCCTTTATTAAAACAAACCCACACGCATGCACACACACACACAGGAAAAGCAAAATACATGAAAACAGTAAGCAGAAAAAAATCTTTTTCAAGAGATAAAGGAGAAAACAACTAAATCAAGGAAATATTTCCCATGATAGGAGTCAGCCTTAGTGGAATAATCATTTTGCCCCAGTGGGTTTATCTCAAGTGCAAATACGCTTAAGTGGAATAAGAACATATTTGCACTTTATATTCATGCAGGAATTTTTATATTAAAAAAAAATTAACTTCGTTTGTTTTTTTCACACACACACACACACACACAGGATCCATGTTTCATCACTAACTTAACAGTAGTTCTTATAGTTTAGATTATTTCAAAGAATTGGTGTTTGAATGGTTTATTCTTTAAATAAATCATACTAATTCTTAGGAAGCATATTCTTTCATTCAACAAAAAAATATTCTCTGAGTGCCTACTGTGCACCAAATACCTGCTTACCTATTTGATACACAGTGGAGCATAAGCTCCTACCTTCTATGAAATTATACTACTCAAAACTGTAAAGGACGCATTTTAAAAATTGCTTTGTCTAGCTTTGTTGTACTCAATCGCAGCTGTGATTTTAAAACTTTACCGTAAAACAGAATTACATGAGTTTTAAAAAATCCCAATATCCAGGCTGCATCCATACCATTTAAATCAGAATCTTGGGGGTGAGACCCAAACATCAGTATTTTTTTAAGCTTCTTCAGATCAGATCAGATCAGATCAGTCGCTCAGACGTGTCCGACTCATGAACTGCAGCACGCCAGGCCTCCCTATCCATCACAAGCTCTCGGAGGTCACTCAGACTCACATTCATCGAGTCAGTGATGCCATCCAGCCATCTCATCCTCTGTCGTCCCCTTCTCCTCCTGCCCTCAATCCCTCCCAGCATCAGAGTCTTCTCCAATGAGTCAACTCTTTGCATGAGGTGGCCAAAATACTAGAGTTTCAGCTTTAGCATCATTCCTTCCAAAGAAATCCCAGGGCTGATCTCCTTCACAATGGACCAGTTGGATCTCCTTGCAGTCCAAGGGACTCTCAAGAGTCTTCTCCAACACCACAGTTCAAAAGCATCAATTCTTCGGCACTCAGCCTTCTTCACAGTCCAGCTCTCACATCCATACATGACCACAGGAAACACCATAGCCTTGACTAGGCGAACCTTTGTTGGCAAAGTAATGTCTCTGCTTTTGAATATGCTATCTAGGTTGGTCATAACTTTCCTTCCAAGGAGTAAGCGTCTTTTAATTTCATGGCTACAGTCACCATCTGCAGTGAAAGAACAGTCATATTTGTGTAATAGTGAACTAGTGCATTAGTTCTCAACTTTGAGTCTCTGAAGAAATGAAGATAAAAATAAAGGATGCCTAGAACTAGATTCTTCCATGTTCTCCCAATTCTACCAACCCAAAGTTAAGGAGGTTTATTTAGAGTACAAGACAATTTTCTTAGCGAGAAGGTTAAATCTACTTTCTGCCTACATCAGTAACTCTTCCACCCCTCACCCTAGTCAAGATATAACCCTGCAGGGGGTGGCTATCGAACTTGCTATTTCTGCCTACTGCTAGGACACCTGGGATGACTGGGGAGAGAACAGTCATCCTGGATATGCTGACACACAGGAAGCATACAGGGGTGCTTCTGTAATGCAATAATCGTAGCATAAAATGTAATTTTTTAAGAATTCTGCTAATTGGATTATTTCTTATTTTCCTTAATTTTTTTTTTTTTTTATTATTTCTTTTTATTTATTTGGCTGTGTCGATTTTAGCTGTGACACACAGAATCTTTAGTTCTGGCATGTGGTATCTATCTAGTTCCCTGACTGGGAACGAACCTGCCCGTCCCCCTGCACTGGGAGTGTGGAGTCCTAGCCACTGGACCACCAGGGAAGTTCCTGGACTGTTTTTTTTAAATCTTAGGATCAAAAAGGCACACAGGGGTTCAAATTAGCAGGAAGGGGTTACGCACCATTAATGCAAATATATGTTTAGGGGAAAAGTAAAATAACCCAAAATCAAGCTGTTTTGGTTCTCAGTGAGAAGAATACATGCAAAATCATTAGGAACTGCCCAAATCCAAAATAGATACTATTCACAATGTTACAAAATTAAAGGGAAGAAAAGACAGACAGAAATTAAAGTACTTTATAAAGCAAAATATAGTCCCTTTAATTTTCATATTTTTATATGTTTATTTAAAAAGCAATTTAACTAGTAAGAGCAAAACTGAATTAAGTTTTTCCCCATGAAAGGTCATTCCTTGTACTTAACTATCTCATTAAAAATCAAAAGCTGATTTAAAAAAATTAAAAACTGATTTATAAAATTCCATCTGCACAGAACTTTTTAGAGAATATGCTTCATGATATCACAAAAGTTACATCTTTTAATTCAAAGTCATTACCTATTTTATAAATCTTTGTGCTTTTCTAGTTCACTGTATCCAAAAGCCACCTTCCCATTAGATTTTACAGCCAAATCCTTCAGGCAAGTCACTGATTCCTTCCTGATTATTTTCATCTCACATGTGAGTCACAAGCATTTCTCAGTATTTATACCATGTGTTGTAATATCCACTATAATCAGTTTTTAGTATATATCTTTTCTCTTTGAAGTAAATATTCTAAATGCTTTAAGCATGTCCCATTAGTATGTCCCAAGAATACACTTGGTAATAGTCCATGATTTTAAAGTAACATATTGGAAAAGTAACATCATTCACAGATACCACAAAATCACCATTTCTAAGATGGCAGAACCATTCATTACACCAAACGATCCATTTAATATTTTTTGACATGTTTATCACCCCATGTTACAAAGAATGTATTCCAAGTTGAAAACATCTTTTTCTCATCTATGAACAGAGAGATAAATAGATCATGTGGCTAAAAACAGTCACTCTTGGTTAAGTCCCACATCTTTTCAAAGGAAAAAGTTTCCAGAGCAAACTATCAGGAAAAATTACTGGCAATTGTTTTTGGACACATGTAAAATGTTCAATATAAAGTTAGTTGTCACATAATAAGCAGTTAGAAAAGTGTTGAGTAGGATGGGGTAGTGAAGGGGAGAACTAGGGCTATGAGAAAAGTACATGCAAGTATCACAGATTTCTTAAGAGTCTGTGTCACTGAGTAACTACCCTCACCCCACCTCTTATCAACAAAGGCATCAAAAGACTTTGCAACCAAAGGAACTCTTGAGGAAACGATTGGAAACTGTTAATAACCTAGTGTTTCCTTATAACACTGACCACAGGAATCCAAACAACTTTCTAATAAAGACATGGCTCTGGAAAGAAGCAAAGTAATCTAATTATAATTCCATCTTCCCACTAGTATAGCCACTGTCCAAACAGTCCCTTTGGAAGCTGAAGAAAACCCATCATGAGTTCTCCATTTGTTCTAGATATATGATGAGGGTACCTCTGAGGAAGATGGGCTATAAAGTAACTTCATCAAGTGCACTTGAGAGGGACTGGAGATAAGGATCTTATATCTTAAATCTATGCCAGTGGTTTTAAGTTCAATACTTCCGTGAATCTATTCAGTGTTGACTAGATGAAAAATCTGATTTGTCCATTTCCCAATGCCTCTGTTAACTCTTGGTCAGAACAAAGTAACACCCTAAACCATGAAGTTCATTTTTCACTTTCTATCCCAAATCTGGAGTTATTTAACAAAAAAACTCCATTTCTTCCCAAAGCGTAAGGAAAGGTATTCCCCTATTTCTAAAAATTCTATCTACCCTCAACTTCAGCTGAGCTGTAATCTTCAAATTAATTTTAATTCTCAATATAAAAAGAGGTCAAGACTAACTTTTTAAATCCTTAGTAGTTCTTACTTGCACTCTCCTGCTTTTAATAAGTATTAAAGTATAAGTATATATAAGCACATATAAAAGTGTTAGTTACTCAGTCGTGTCCAACTCTGAGACCTGATGAACCATAGCCCGCCAGGCTCCTCTGTCCATGGAATTCTCCAGGCAAGAATACTGAAGTGGGTAGCCATTCTCTTCTCTAGGGGTCTTCCCAGCCCAGGGATTGAACCCAGTCTCCCACATTGCAGGCATATTCTTTACCACCTAAGCCACTAGGGAAGCCCATAAATATACAAGCGGGCACACACACACACACACACACACACACACACACACACACGCAACTATATATAAGTTTGTTCCTGAAATTGATCATTAAAGGAACCAGCTGACTATTAGACATACCATTCAATCCAGGGACATTTTGCAAATGCAAAAATGGAAGTCACTCTGATATGCAATTTATTCATGAAACAAATTATATATTTGAGGCTCATCAGAACCGTTCTGAATTATGTCAGCTCAGGGATTAAGGTTTCCCCTTCAAGTCAAAGCCTCAGAGGTGAAGGAGGGTAACAGTTATGAAGCTAGTTATTTCATTAAGAACACTTGGGATTGTGATGTGATTTTGGATTAATGTCTTTGCTGATTTATAAAAATCTGTTTGTAATTCAACAACCTTCAGGTCATAAGCTCATATGCTACCACAGGCACTATAATAGTCTGCATGTTTAGCTAGGCCAAAAGATTTCATAGTGGTTAGCCTGAATTTACAATAAGTATTCCATTTTACCATTACTGTCTAATTCCATCAAGAAAATTGGCATGATGGACTTTTATGTCATCTAATAAAACATACTGTGCAAAGAAAGTCCAGATTGCAAAAAGATTACATAGCCCCTTCTATGTGCATAGTGCCTTCTATTTTACAATACACTTGCATAACTATTGTTTCATTTTATGCTTAAAACAACTCTGAAAAATTATACTTTCATTAAACAGACAAAAACCTATCAAGGACACAGAGTTAATAATGGCAGGATTAGGACTGGAATCCAAGTCTTCTGACACCTGCGTCTTTATTCTTAGGTATACTTTAGAAACAAACTTTCAGCATATCAGTTTTTTTCATTAGGGTTTTCTCAGACATGAAATATCAAGTAAAAATAATAAGTTATTAACATTGTAAGCATAATTCCACCACCTCAATATGTGAAAATTATCAACTCTATAGTGATAAAGTACACACAACATAGAATTCACCATCCTAACCACGCTGAAGTGTACAGTTTACTGGTATTCAATATATTCATAATGCCACACAAACATCGCCACCGTCCACCCCCATAGCTCTTTTGCCTTATAAAACTGAAACTCCAACCCTATTCAGTTCAGTCACTCAGTAGTGTCCGACTCTTTGCGACCCCATGAACCACAGCACGCCAGCCCTCCCTGTCCATCACCAACTCCCGGAGTCCACCCAAACCCATGTCCATGGAGTCAGTGATGCCATCCAACCATCTCACCCTCCGTCATCCCCTTCTCCTCCTGCCCTCAATCTTTCCCAGCAACAGGGTCTTTTCCAATGAGTCAGCTCTTCGCATGAGGTGGCCAAAGTATTGGAGTTTCAGCTTCAACATGAGTCCTTCCGATGAACACCCAGGACTGACCCTATTAAGAAATAACTTATTTCCCCTCCCCACCCCCTGGTGAACCACCATTGTATTTTCTGTCACTTCAAGTAGTCAAAATCTTAGATTCTCACATAAGTGGAGTCATCAAGTATTTGCCTTTTTTAACTGGCTTATTTCACTTAGCATAATGTCCCTAAGATTCATCCATGTTGTAGCATATGTCAGAATTTTCTTCCTTTAAAAGGCTGAATAATATTCCACTGTATTTATATGTCACAGCAAGTTTATCCATGCATCTACACATGCACATTTGAAAGCATGAAAAGTCGCTCAGTCCTGTCTGACTTTGCGACCCCATGGACTGTAGTGTAGCCCATGGAATTCTCTAGGCCAGAATACTGGAGTGGGTAGCCGTTCCCTTCTTCAGAGGATCTTCCCAACCCAGGGATCGAACCTAGGTCTCCCACACTGCAGGTGGATTCTTTACCAGCTGAGCCACCAAGGAAGCTCACTTCCTTCACTTAGGAGCAAACCAGATTTTTTATTAACTCTGCCAAATATGGAGCACTCTACTCAGCACTTAGCCCAAAATATGCATATTTTAAAGCAAAGTAATGTTCAGGAAGTACCACATGTAGTATTTCTGAAATTAAGGGTGAGAGTGATAATTAGCTGAGTAGTCTACGTAAAGATGCTGATTTACCACTATATTCTATATCTACACATCACCAACATAATTCAGAACACTTAGGCAAGAAGTTCAACAGTTCAATCAAATATTGTGAATACATCTGTCTGAATGTTTTATCACTACAGCTTTCTCCTGTTTGTTTCTGGTATTTTTTCCAGCTTGACATCATGTCAATCAGTATATACATTATAATTAAATTTTCATTTATGATTTCTGTTCCAGGAGACTCTTACTCATTTCTTTACTCAGTGAAAATATTAATGATCAAGGAAAAGGAATCAGCGGTTCTATTAACTTCCCTGTAAGATTAGACTACTAATTATCAGTGAAGGTTCCATTTACTGTTTTTAAGTTAAAAAAAAGAATCAAGCTAAAAAAAATAATAACTCAAGTACATTCTGTGAAATAAACCTTGCTTCTTTAAGTTCACAGAAGAATAGTATTGGGTATCAGAGCATATGCACTTGATTCTATTGTACATATGCTATTCTATTATTCAGCATGAGTATTACTAGAAATGCTGACTTAAGATATATCTAAACACCCAACAGTGACCTCATAGAATCCAGTTAGACAGCTTCTAACAACAATAACCCAAAAGATAATATATTGAGGAATGCTCACTTAGAAGTGAAAAGCTTTCATACTCTATTATCATCTGCCACAAAAAAGAAATTTTCACATGAAGTCCAAACAGAAACTGGCATTATTTACATTCACCTACTTTAGAGTGAATCTATCAGCATCCTTTTTATTACTATTGAATAAATGTGAAAATGTAGAAAGATGACTAATGGTAAATTGTTGAGCGTACTTCCCCCTTCTGCTATGATCTTATGCTCTCAGCCATCTGGATTGTATTTACTGTACTACTGGGAAGTTGTATTTGCTAACAAAAGTAAAAGTTCCATCTTTCCTATTGTGTTTGCAGTTATTCCCTTGTGCTGGACCAAGTATTTTGACCACCTCAGAATAGATTCTTGAAGGTCTCATTACTATTTATTAACAGAATATACTATCCTTTTTATAGTATGGTTGTTTCTGCATGACAGTTGAATATCAGTTTCTTTAAGCTGTAAGGAAATTCCTCTCTTCAACTTCTCTAGCAACCCTGTTGCTGAAAGGGTCTTAGTGCCCGTGATAGTTAATTTCATGTGTCAGCTTGACTGGCCACAGATGTCCAGATTAAACGTTATTTCTGGGTTTGTCTATGAGGGTGTTTCTGGATAAGACCATGTTTCAATCAGTGGGTTTATAGACTGCCCTCCCCAAGGAATGTCCATATGGATGGGCATCATCTAATCCTTTGAAGGCCTCAGTTCAGTTCAGTCGCTCAGCTGTGTCCAACTCTTCACAATCCCCATGGACTGTAGCATGCCAGGCTTCCCTGTTCATCACCAACTCCCATAGCCTGCTCACACTCATGTCCATCGAAGAGGTGATGCCATCCAACCATCTCATCCTCTGTCATCCCCTTTTCCTGCCTTCACTCTTTCCCAGCATCAAGGTCTTTTCCAATGAGTCAGTTCTTCACATCAGGTGGCCAAAGTACTGGAGTTTCAGCCTCAACATCAGTCCCTCCAGTGAATATTCAGGACTGATCTCCTTTAGGATTGACTTCTTGGATCTCCTTGCAGTCCAAGGGACTCTCAAGAGTCTTCTCCAACACTACAGTTCAAAAGCATCAATTCTTCGGCCTGAACAGAACAAAAGCAAGGAAGAAAACAAAACAGAACAAAAGGAGGAAGGAGGAACTCACTTTTAAGCCATTCTGCCTTACTGTTTGAGCTGGGACATCTGATCTCCTGCTCTCAGACTGAGATTTACACCATGAGCTCCCCTGAGGATTTAAACACATTATTGACTGGAGATGTATTAATGCTACTGGTGTTAAGTTTCTACAAAAATCCCCCAGTCAATAATGTGTTAAAAGTAAAAATTAACTTATTTTTAAAATAACTATACTTCAAGAACACTGCTCCTGCTATAAGACTCTATTCCTGTATCTATGACTGTTTCTGTTTTGCTCATTTGTTTTTTTAGATTCCAAATATAAGTGAAATCATTGGCATTTGTCTTTCTCTAACTTTTTTCACTTAGGATAATATCGTCTAGGTCCATATTGTTACAAAGGTAAGATCATCCTTCTATATGGCTGAGTAATATTCCATTATATAAACATTATATATTACATATATAATGCATGAATATTATATGTGATGTAAACTCATTAAAAAAAGACCTTGATGCTAGGAAAGACTGAGGGCAGGAGGAGAAGGGGGTGACAGAGGATGAGATGGTTGGATGGAATCATCGACTCAATGGACCTGAGTTTGAGCAAACTCTGGGAGATAGTGAAGGCCAGGAAAGCCTGGAGTGCTATAGTTCATGGGGTTGCAAAGAGTCAGACAGGACTGAGCAACTGAACAAAAATATATGATATAATATATAAACATATAATGTTATATAATTTAGTCATGTTATATATAATGATATATATATACCAATTTATCAATCACATCTTCTTTATCTATTCATCTATTGATGGGTATACTTCAGTTGCTCATTAGGCTGCATCTATACTGGCTACTATAAATAATGAATGGTTTGCCTTGGAAACGAACAGAGATCATTCTGTCATTTTTGAGATTGCATCCAAGTACTGCATTTCGGACTCTTTTGTTGACCATGATGGCCACTCCATTTCTTCTGAGGGATTCCTGCCCACAGTAGTAGATATAATGGTCATCTGAGTTAAATTCACCCATTCCAGTCCATTTTAGTTCGCTAATTCCTACAATGTCGACATTCACTCTGGCCATCTCTTCTTTGACCACTTCCAATTTGCCTTGATTCATTGACCTGACATTCCAGGTTCCTATGCAATATTGCTCTTTACAGCATCGGACTTTGTTTCTATCACCAGACACATCCACAGCTGGGTATTCTTTTTGCTTTGGCTCCATCCCTTCATTCTTTCTGGAGTTATTTCTCCACTGATCTCCAGTAGCATATTGGGCCCCTACTGACCTGGGGAGTTTCTCTTTCAGTATCCTATCATTTTGTCTTTTCATGCTGTTCATGGGGTTCTCAAGGCAAGAATACTGAAGTGGTTTGCCATTCCTTTCTCCAGCGGACCACACCCTGTCATATAACAGTGGAAACAGTGTCAGAATTTATTTTTCTGGGCTCCAAAATCACTGCAGATGGTGACTGCAGCCATGAAATTAAAAGACACTTACTCCTTGGAAGGAAAGTTATGACCAACCTAGATAGCATATTCAAAAGCAGAGACATCACTTTGCCAACAAAGATTCGTCTAGTCAAGGCTATGGTCTTTCCTGTGGTCATGTATGGATGTGAGAGCTGGACTGTGAAGAAGGCTGAGCACCGAAGAATTGATGCTTTTGAACTGTGGTGTTGGAGAAGACTCTTGAGAGTCCCTTGGACTGCAAGGAGATCCAACCAGTCCATTCTGAAGGAGATCAATCCTGGAATTTCTTTGGAAGGAATGATGCTACAGCTGAAACTCCAGTATTTTGGCCACCTCATGCGAAGAGTTGACTCATTGGAGAAGACTCTGATGCTGGGAGGGATTGGGGGCAGGAGGAGAAGGGGACGACAGAGGATGAGATGGCTGGATGGCATCACTGACTTGATGGGTGTGGGTCTGAGTGACCTCCGGGAGCTGGTGATGGACAGGGAGGCCTGGCGTGCTGCGGTTCATGGGGTCGCAAAGAGTCGGACACGAGTGAGCGACTGATCTGATCTGATCTGATAAATAATGAACTTCAATGAACATAGGGCTGTATATATATTTTGAATTAATGTTTTGTCTTTGGTAAACACCCCAAATTCCACTGTCTTTAAGAAGACAAATACTTCATCTTAGAATTTGTCACACATGGATAAACCTTAATGCTATGCTATGCTAAGTCACTTCAGTCGTGTCCGACTCTGTGTGACCCCATAGACGGCAGCCCACCAGGCTTCCCCATCCCTGGGATTCTCCAGGCAAGAACACTGGAGTGGGTTGCCACTTCCTTCTCCAATGCATGAAAGGGAAAAGAGAAAGTGAGGTCGCTCAGTCCTGACTCTTAGCGACCCCATGGACTGCAGCCTACCAGGCTCCTCCGTCCGTGGGATTTTCCAGGCAAGAGTACTGGAGTGGGGTGCCATTGCCTTCTCCAGATAAACCTTAGATAAACCTTAAGGCATATTGTAAATATTAGAATCATATTGGATCTCAGGATATAAAACAAACAAAAAAAAGGAACAAATTGTCTTGCATTATGACAGTATTTGTTTTTTTCTCTTTTCCAATTTTAAGCCAATATTTTCAAACCAGTACTTTATGATGCTTCATCAAGCACTATATATATGAAGTTCCAGAAACAAAAACATAAAAATACACGATTCTTACTGTCAAGGAGCCAATGACCTACCTAATAGGTC
This sequence comes from Tragelaphus eurycerus, assembly GCA_935064755.1. Taxonomy (NCBI): domain Eukaryota; kingdom Metazoa; phylum Chordata; class Mammalia; order Artiodactyla; family Bovidae; genus Tragelaphus; species Tragelaphus eurycerus. The sequence goes on from CAKXYN010000062.1 coordinate 12,572,909, forward strand.
AGAAGACACAATAATACAGTGATTAAATTCTCACATAATGTCTCCCATAGGATATATTCATACCTATGAAGTCTAATAAATGCAACAGCAAGTTTTCTTTTTCTATTAAGTATTTAGCAAATATTCTTATAAAAGATTCAAAAGAATATCATCTATGATTCTCTTTCCAAACACAAAAAAATCAATCCTTCCTTTGAACTACCACAGTCATTGTATACCTCTTCACCACTTCATACATACAAGTATACAGCATGTTCTCTCGAAGCAATTTGATATTCCTTAAGGAAAGGATCTATTTCTGGTTTATCTTTGCATCCTTTATCTTGTTTAGTAACAAGTAACAGCAAGGATTAAAATATTTATCGAATGAAGAATTTAGAACCCCATGAAGTAATTTGAAAATAACATCTTAGTTTCAAGGGATTAATGTAGCTTTTAAAAATTCCCAGTCTGTCTTGAGAGAACTTCTTCAGTGGAAAAATGTGGCTTCCAATAGTGATACTTTTTTCCCCTCAAAGAAAGATAGATTCTTCCCACCATGTTATTCTTCCCAAGCTATTATTCATCCTTTGTTGAAACATAAGAATTGAAAATTGGACTGAATAATTCAACCATAAAAATGGAGTAACAGCAAATGGGTAAGTAAAATATCTAGAAATATCTAAATAGAACTTATATAGTAAAGGTAGAAAGTCATAAGAACCACCCATGGAATTCTCCAGGCCAAAATACTGGAGTGGGTAGCCTTTCCCCTCTCCAGGGGATCTTCCCAATCCAGGGATCGAACCGGGGTCTCCCGCATTGCAGGCGGATTCTTTACCAGCTGACACACAAGGGAAGTCCAAGAATACTGGAGTAAGTAGCCTATCCCTTCTCCAGGGGATCTTCCCGACCCAGGAATCAAACCGGGGTCTCCTGCATTGCAGATTCTTTACCAACTGAACTATTAGGGAAGCACAAAGGAAAGACTAGCTATACTTTAAGAACAGAACTGTTAGCAAATACTAAGGTGGGAATCAATTTCTTTACATGATAATATTAAGAGTTTCTCTGAAAACATTATTCGGATACACCTGAAAATAAATTCTACTTCTTTCAAAAATATATATGCCTGGATTTGAAAAGTTTCTATTATATGATTTTAAAATACCAAAAAACTTGATGAATATATTAATCTTATTTTATTAGTGCTTAAAGTTTATTTCAGGAAAAAAATTAATCTGACTTTAAGGACTAAGACAACCTCAAGTAAAGTTACAGTTACTACCAGAGCAGAAAGAGATGTTCACCTGTAAACAGCAAGCAGAGTGACTAAAAACTGGACTGGCCTAACAACCATACAGACCAAGGTCTCCAGCACAACTGAAATCAAACAAAATCACTGTGTCCTCCCTAGGCTGTTCCACAGCCTGGAAATAAGTTTTTTAAATCAACATTCTTGACCACTGAACCAGGATTAATCATTACTGGCCCAGTGCATGCAATTTGCCAAAAAGCTGAAATACATAATGATTCATGAAAAACAAAATAAAAGGTAACCCATTAAAATTCTGAAGTGAAAAAACATGCATTCTACTTTTTCTCAGTTTTAAATATTAATTTAGATCAAAATTAATTTAAATTTTCTTTGGTAGGTATTTATTTTTAGACAAAGAACAAAATCAAATTGTTTCACCATTAGTGGAAACCTTCTTATGAAATAACTGGATGATGGAAACTGTTGAAGAAGTACTTTTTTGTAATTAACAGGATAATTAGATTTGGTTCCTGAGTTTAAGATGTGAAAAACTTGATGGAAAAAAGTACCAGACACTATCAGCTATGAGTAAGATTATTAGTATCATATAATAAAGCTAAAGCTAAACTAAACTAAATATGCTAAACTAAAATCCATATTATATGTAATTCCAGAATATTCCCTGATTAAAAATAGCACTAATTGAAATAAATTATTTTTTCTCTTTTAAAAGTATGAGGCTTTTTGGTAAAAATATCTGTAGGATTATTTCTCACATAAGATTGTTCTTATAGGATTATTTTATTTAAAGAATTTTTTTTCTAGTTCACCTATCATATACTCCTAAACATTTCCAAATCACTTGGGCAAGACTGAATTTGACAAACATGTGGTCATAAACAAGCAAAACACTTGTGTACTCATCAAATCTCCTGAAGGCCTGGGCTCTCTGTAACCTCCTGGCTGTTTTCCCCACCACTGCCCTCACTGCCCTCCTCCTGAGAAGACAATATAGAATGTTAGTATAAAATGGGCTTCCTTGCTGGCTGAGACAGTAAAGAATTCGCCTGCAATGTGGGAGACCTGCGTTCGATCTCTGGGTTGGAAGGATCCACTGGAGGAGGGCACTGCAACCCACTCCAGTATTCTTGCCTGGAGAATTTCCATGGACAGAGAAGCCTGGTGGGGGTCCATGGGGGACGATGGGGTCACAGAGTTGGACATGACTGAGCAACTAAGCACACAGCACATTTCAATATAGTTGTGTTTTAAATCACCTTATTCTTCTTAATATGGTTTCTAGTTTTCCCCCAGATAAGTAACTGTTTTCTAATTATGACAAGCTCTGATATAAGCAATAATAATGCCTTTAAGACACAACATTATTTTAGAACAACTACAGAATTCCTTACCTACAATTATCTAGTCACTAAGTGTATTTCTGAAGAATGAAGACTCCTTTTACAACATGTAAAGTCATAAAATCTTCCAGGAGAAGATTTTTCTAAGATAAAGAATTTAATGCAGGACTCATGGATTCCAAGAGCTTCCTGGAATGAATAACTTCAGAAAAACTAATTTGGACTCCCTCAAATCAAATACAAAAATTATATGTATTCTCTTCTGGGGAGAGTCTATAGCTTTCATCAGATTCTCAAAATTGCCTGTGACCCCAAAAGAGTTTAGGAAGTGACCTAACTAGATTGCGAGTTTTAAGTATGGTTTCTTTGGCACATGCCTATCAACTGTGAGGGTATCTATTATAAGTAGCTTCTTGCTGATTTAAATACTCAAGTTTGCAAAATATTTGCTTCTTGAAATATATAATGGAACAGACCTAAAATATCTTTATATTAACATAACTCATTTACTTGCCATTTCTTGTATGACAGAATCAGAGCAATGAATTTGCCCATAATTCTGAGAACACAAGTGGAAATGTGCTATGCATGTGAACATTACACATAACCCTGCAGGAAAAAAAAACCTCAAGAACCACTGATCTGAAACAACCTCTTTATTTTAATGATGAAGAAACAGGGGCTCAGAGATTTGAAGTGATTTCTTCAAAGTCAGAGAGGAGTTCTGGTACTTCTATCTATGTAATCTCAAGCAGGGCTGGATTAGAATGGATCCCTACAATGATATTTTTTTGGTCTGGGTAACTATAAAAAGAATTGTTTTATACCTTGGTATCTGACAAAGTTTCACCTTTGGCATACTTCTTTCACTCTGCACATTCACCTTGGACAACCTCATCTGCCTCCCACAACCTCAACTATCATCCTCCTCTCCCATTCACAAATCTGTATTTCCAGTCCTGTCAAACTCCTTGTGCTTTACACAAAATGTTCAGTTGCTCACTTGATATCTCCTACTGCTGTCCAAGTCTCTCAACTTCCACATGCTGAAAAATCAAACTCATATTTCCCACACATCCTTCTATAGAAATAGCTGAGATCTTTGTCACAGCTTTCTTTCTCTATGCCAGAAACCCAGGAGTTTCTTTAACTGGACCTTTACCTCCTACATCAGGGTTAATAACCAACTCCTTCTGATTTTACCATTTTTCCTCTCAGGACTCTTCCTCTCTCTTCCTCTTTATCCCTGAGACTACTAATTCATTTCAGATGCTTATTCTCTCTCTCCTGGAATACTACAACAATCTTTCTGCCTTCAATCCTTCATCCTTCAATCTACTTTTAATATTGTTGCCAAAATGAGATTTTTTTAAACCAATCTGACCCCATCATTCCTTTTCCCATAAATTCTTCAATGGCTCCCCCATTCCCCAAAGAATGAAGTCTAAATTCCCTCACATGGAAATTTTACCATGATAAAATCTTTACTATAAATTACTACTGCAATGAAATAGAGTACTTAAATCTGCAATAACTAGTAACTGTGGATAACCATTTAAAAAATTACTATAAAGTATGTGTGCATGCTCAGTTGTCTGACTCTCTGAGACCCCATGGACTGTAGCCTACCAGGTTTCTCTGTCCATGGAATTTTCTAAGAAGGAATACTGAAGTGGGTTGCCATTTCGTACTCTAGGGGCTCTTCCTAACTCAGAAATCGAACCTGAGTCTCCTGCACTGGCAGGCAGATTCTTTACCACTGCGCCATCTTTACAACCAGATATACATCTATCTATCTATCTCACATCTTCTGTGTCCATTCATCTGTTGATGGACATTTAGGTTGTTTCCGTGTCTTGGCTATTGCAAACAGTGCTGCTGTGAACAAAGGGGTCCGTGTACCTTTATGAATTACAGTTTTGTGTGGGTATATATCCAGGAGTGGGATTGTTGGATTATATGGTTAACTCTATTTCCAGCTTTTTCAAGGAACCTCCACACTTTTCATAGTGGCTACGTCAATATACATTCTCACCAATGCTGCAGAAGGGTTTCTTTTTCTCTACACTCTCTCCAGCAGTTATTATTTGAAGACCTGTTGATGATGGTAATTCTGACTGATGTGAAGTGATACCTTGTTGTAGTTTTGATTTGCATTTTTCTAATAATTAGCAATGTGGAGCATCTTTTCATGTGCCCGTTAGCCATCTGTATGCCTTCTTTGGAGAAATGTCTAAGTCTTCTGTCCATTTTCTTGAGTGGGGTTATTTGTTTTACTGTAAAGTACACATGTATCAACTAGTACATGTATTAATTGGTTTTGGATGTGTGCTATATAATCCTGCCAGTGTGAATTTGTTCAATTATGTTTCAGGTAACCTGGCCCATTAATCACCTCTCAATCTTGGCAAATGTTTTACATGATCTATCTTCACCAGGTAGAAAAAAAAAGCTACATCACTTTTCTTCCACTGAATGTATTCTCATCCAAACCTCACTCAAATAAGCATTGCTGGCAATGTCTAACATCTCCTTAAAAGATAAAGGTTGGAAATCTGTGGAAACATTAACTTCCCTAATGATTTACCTAAAACACCATTGGTATTTGTTGTGAGCAGCCTCTAAGATGGCCCCCTGTGAGTCCAACCTCCTGGTATTCACACTCTTGTGTAGTCCCGCACTGTATTATGATTGCCAGCTGCAAATGGTTCAAGATCTAGTGCAGGATCTAAAGACCTGTGGGAAGGAACCATTATTTGGATGGGCCTGGATCTCAAAACCACCCCTCTCCCATTTACACTGAAGGTCACATAGTGAAAAGTAAACCGCTACATTAAGTCACTGAATTCTGAAGCTCTAATACTTTGGCCACCTAATGCTAAGAGCCAACTCAGTAGAAAAACCCAATGCTGGGAAAGACTGAAGGCAGGAGGAGAAGGGGGTGACAGAGGATGAGATGGTTGGATAGCATCACTGACTCAATGGACATGAGTTTAAGCATGCTCTGGGAGATAGTGAAGGACAGGGAAGTCTGGTGTGCTGCAGTCCGTGGGGTCACAAAGGTCAGACGCGACTGAGCGACTGAACAACTGAACAACAACAAAGTACCAAAGGGACTGTAATGTATTAGGCTCTCTCTGGGTGATGATTTATTCTTGGTTTTTATTTACTAACTTGTATCTATATTTCCTAAATATTTTATAATGGGCTTATATTATTCTTACAGTCAAAAACAAACATTTTTAAATATGAAACACACACATGCACACAATATATGCCATGAAATGGCAGTAATTTCTTTGGATTTATATAGATTTTTAAGTCACCAAAAACATTACAATTTCAAAAATAAATATTGTGTGCCATTAATTTTTAAGAAGTTGAACTGTGGCTAGTTACGACCTCAATGTGCCACAAAATTTCCCTTCATGCCAGTGTCAAAAAATAGCAAGAGCCCTGAGGCAAGACGGAACCAGTGGTCAAGTGACCTGTGACTTTGGGCAAGTCTGGGAAAAGTTCCATTTTTACCGTGTCAAATGAGAAAGGTAGACTAGATGACCTCTAACGTTTATGAACAGTTTGTCACAAGTAGCACTTTCTCACTTTTTTATTATGATGTACCCAGTGCTCCTATAACTGTCCATCTTCCAGAAACCCACCTGCTCATTCTCAGAACTCAGTACCTGGCTATTTCTGGAAAGGAAGAAAGCACTAGTCTGATTAACTGCAGGCCAGGAAGGGACTGAGATAACAAAAGAACAGTTCCTTGAAGAGAGAGAGTCTGATTCTGTTCGCCTTACTTCTAACTCCAGCAGGCTAGTCGTGACACTACTTTTGACCACTAGGCAGTAACCTGCACACCCTGCTATGAAACAGTATCCTCCTGCTCTAAAATGCCAGCATGAATTGAGAAGATCACATATATGACAGTACCCCAGAGAGTGTGAATCATCTATTTAAAAGTTGAAATAAACAGTAACTAGATTTGTGGTGGTGATCAATTCATAGTATATACAGATGTCAAATTATGTCATACACCTGAAATATATAACAAAAAAAGAAATATAGGTTTCTCTGGAAAGGACAAAGACTAAGGAGTTGAAGCCACACAGGTGATCTGAACCTGCTCGTGAATCTCGTGAAGTCCATGGTAGAAGGTAAGAATGACAAGGCTGTCCCTGAAGCTTAATGCCTGGGCATGGCAGTGGAAGCTAAGGCAGCAGTGTGGGTGCTACACAGTCTTTCCCTAGCAATGGAGGAAACATCAATCTCCTTGGACACACTCAGTGGCAACTCCCTAACAAGTCATTACCACAGCTCTTACTACAGCTCGATGGAATCAGCTTTTTGTTGCTCACACAGTCATGCTTCCAAGCATGGCCCAACCCTGGAGGCTGAGCAGCATCCGCTTCTGCGTCCACCTCAGAGACCTAGAAGCGCCGACCTTCCTCTCAACAACGGACTTTTTCGCTTTTTCTCAAGTCGGGGTAAAGCATCTTAGTCACAAAGAACTCTGTTGATGCTGCATATACATGACTCAGGAAGGCTACTTACATGACTTCTGCCTACAGACTTTCTGGTAGAGTCTACACTGAGGAGCAGCCAGAGCTGCCTTTGAGTTAAGAAAGGACATAGGAGTTTTAACCTTTCCCTGAAATCAAGGAATTTTTTATATCTGACTTTTCTCCCAGTTTTATTGAGGTATAATTGTTATTTAAAAACTGCACATAATGAATGAATTGAGTCTGGATGTATGCATATACTCATTTTACCAGCACCACAATCCAGGTAATAAACACATCCAGTACCTCAAAAAAAACAAAAACAAAAACAAAAAACCCTAAACAAGACAACTTTAAAAGATATATTTTCTAAATTATGAAAGGGGATGTTTATGTGAGAAATATCGGAGCTTGGAGAAAGTATAAAGAATTCCAAGACTGGTAAAAATACTGTACAATTATAAACTGACTCCATTGTATAAAACTGTCTCACTGTAGATGGTTTTAAAAAATGAAGGAAACCAATGTAGTAAAAGCTAATAAGCAAAGAAGGCTTCTGGAATAGTTCCATAACAGAAGATGGCTGGCTTTTGATAGGGACAGTGGGTGGCCTGAGGGAGGAAGAGGAATGAAAGGAAAAGAAAGATTCAAAAAGATTCCCTAGTCTAGAAAAAAATAACAGTGGTTCTCAAACCTGGTCTCAGAACAGCAGCATTACCTGTAAATGTGTTAGAAATGCAAATTGTTGGGCATTACTCCAAACTGCTGAATCAGAAAGTGTGGGGGTGTGGCCCAGCAAGCTATGGTTTAACAAGCCCACCAGCTGCTTCCAATGCAGGCTAACATCTGAGCACCACTAGTCAAAAGGCTTTGCAGTATCACTGGTGGTAAGAGAGTGAGTCCCTCTCCAGGTAGCTAGGATGGTTAGTTCCACAAGTGAGTCTCTCTTTTAGTCAGCTTGTCTAGTTTGGCTTGAAAATTTTCGATACCGTTTCTGTTGCTGAGCAGTTCCTTTCTGGTGGAGTGAGTTATCACTCTAATCTTTTGGCTTTCTCACCAAGCAGTATCTTATGGATGAAAGGAAACTGTGGATCAGACAACTAATTACCTTATGTTCCACAAGAGAGCTAGTTTAAAGATCTTGTACTAACATAATACTAAAAGGAAATTTCTTTTTTTATATTTCAGTAAAAGAATCTCTCCCTCAATTCCATTTGGGGTTTGATGGTCTAGTCATAAATGCCATTTTTAGTTATTCAGCAAATGGCAAGCCAAAGCTAAGAGATACATGGTCTTCCAAATACAACTGAAAATAAAATACTGTCTCATGGTTTGGTTTGGTGGTTAATGTAAGAGCTATTTCTTTTCTTGTAGGAGGTTATATTTATACATTACATATTCCAAAACCTGAAACATGGCTGCCTAAGCTTTTTTGGTTTAATTTAATGTATGCACTAGCTCACATTGGTAAGTTTGAATATATTTAGTATTTTCTATTACTCACAATATGAAACAACTTCCCAGTTTTCCAACCTGGGGATGATTCAAGATCCACATTTAGCTGTAACATTTTAAAAAATTCTCAGATGTCATTTAAGAAATTCATGAAAAGCAAAAAAAGCTTAAAATCCCTAATGTATATTCCGGTTAGAGAATATAAATAGTAGGCTTTGAAATAGTAGGTAATTTGTTTATTCTTGGAGTGTCATTGTCTAGACTGACAGTCTCAAAGCTTCATTTCATACAACTAATTACATGGCAGTATCTTGGGTTACTGAAATCTGTGGTTCTCCTCCTAGTTCAAATAAAAACAATTACAGACTGGTCTGTTGTTTAGTCACTAAGTTGTGTCCGACTCTTTGCAGCCCCATGGACTGTAGCCTGCCAGGCTCCTCTGTCTATGGGACTTCCCAGGCAAGAATACTCGAGTGGGTTGCCGTTTTGTTTTCCAAGGGATCTTTCTGACCCAGGGATCAAACCCACATCTCCTGCACTGCAGGTGGATTCTTGACCACTGAGTCACCAGTAAAGCCCAGAGACTACTTTAATTGCTACTAAAACATCTCTTTACCTAATACTTGAATTTAAGACAATATTATTTTATTTTATTCTTGAAAAAATATATAATTGGAAAATAGCATGTTAAATTATCTGGCCTACCAAAAGTATATGTAAATTTTAAAGTATAATAAAAATTATATTTATAAAAAACATCAAAATGCCCCCAAAAGATAATGTCAACATCAATGTAAAGACATACCTCATAGAAATGAACATTTCTACGTAAAATTACAAAATTTCTATGTAAAGTTGTCCTGTTAGATCATTTTAAAACAAAAGTTTTAAGCACAACCATGTCTCCCCCAGGCTAAGATATCAGTAACTGCCAAATATAATTTTAAAAAGGGAATAATCACAAAAACAAGCTCTGAGATCTGCTAATATATAATTTAAGGCATTATTTCCCCCAGTATAGTCTATAAGACAAGAGTCCCCTGGGATATTAATACATTTTACTACAGAGACTGCTTTCCCTGGTCTATGTGACATATTCAATTTGCAATATATACTTTTTTAAAAAAGGTAATCCCAGTACTTAACAATACTTCTCAGTCTTTGCTTATGCTAATATGCATTATGAGCCTTTAAGAGAGAGTGCAGAAAACAGTTTCCCAAACATATTTGGACTATTTTTCCTGGGAAATCTTTTAGAACTAACGATCTACAGAATATGCTGTGGGAAATGCTACTCTGTGACATGAGGTTTCTAACATGATCATAAAAGTGTATATTAACACTTACACGCTGGGGAAGGCAATGGCACCCCACCCCAGTACTTTTGCCTGGAAAATCCCATGGACGGAGGAGCCTGGTAGGCTCCAGTCCGTGGGGTCGCTAAGAGTCGGACACGACTGAGCGACTTCACTTTGACTTTTCACTTTCATGCATTGGAGAAGGAAATGGCAACCCACTCCAGTGTTCTTGCCTGGAGAATCCCAGGGGCAGGGGAGCCTGGTGAGCTTCCGTCTATGGGGTCGCACAGAGTCGGACACGACTGAAGCGACTTAGCAGCAGCAGTAGCAGCAACACTTACACGCAGGATAACTTTGGAGTTTAAAAGGATCCGTATTAGTTCTTCAGGTCTAATCCCCATCTACGGTTTTGAATTCCTTTTCATTTACACCAAGTGATCTTTGACGAAGCCTCTCTACCAGTTCACCTTTTAAGCAGAGTATTAGTGTAGAGCTTATTCTACACTACGCAGAAAGTTAGCTGCCCACAGTTTCTAGGGTTAACCCATCTGCACTTCAGTATCTTTCCTGTTCATAGAGATTAAGGAGGAAACAAGATATGATCCTAAGAACTCAAAATAGAAATGAAAAACAAATGAGTACAATACAATGAACTTATTGTTCCTGCTATTTATTATTTATAAAAATGCATGAAGTATTTGCACTACATATATTACAATGTTTATACTACATAATTTCAATAGAGCACAGGAGACTTTTAAAATTAAAAATTTACTTATTTTTAAAGTAACTATACTTCAAGAACACTGCTCCCGCTATGAAATTCCATTCCCCAGAAATGGGCTCATCTGATTAGCACAACTGATCTGCCAGCTGGATGGATCTCAAGTAAAGTTCAAACTGGCATTTGGCAAAATATCCCTGTACCCAGCATTTTACATGGAATACAAATTAAAGATGCATTCTGGGATTGCCCTGAGAACCAAAAAACTGCATGGTAACATGAATATATTCAATAGATATCCTCTTTATGCTAATACATTATCCTCTTTATGCTAAATTTGCAAAATGAGCAGTTTAAGTAATACTTCAAATTCTGTGCTTGAATTCTGCTTACATTCATTCTGTGTAAGTCTCTTGGTGTCTAACACTGGATTAAGAAAGACTGCCATCTGGTAGTTACAGCAACCCTTTACTAACGTGATCGGAAGTTGAAGACAATAAGCCTCAAAGAAATGCAAACCAGGTTTATTACTATGAATATATCAAAATCTTTTTTTTAAAAAAAAGTCACTGAATTGGGCTTTTCACTTAAAGAGAACATTGTGTGTGCTTGCACACTCATGCATTATATAATAGACCTACAAAAGTCAAGTTTTAAAAGGGGTTAAAAGGATGAATGATTGAATTAAATAAGCAATTAGGTCTACATTCCCTTCACCCACAAGGCTGCCACTGTCTTTTTTAGAAAGCCCAGGGATGAGAGCCAAATTAGTCTGACTTGCTGGCCATTTAACTCTAACTTCCCTTAATCATGTGAGTGTTCTTGGGTACACATTTTTTTCCTATCAATGGTGTTTCAGGTAAGCAACTCAGATGCAGAGTAAACAACAGTATAAAAATATTAACAACGTGAATACACCACATGAGCCTATCTAAAGTGTTTTCAAACTCATCATGATCTTATTAAAACATGAAGGTAAAGTCAGAAAGGGAGAAAGACAATGATTATCTCAGATTCTGTAGTTTCCTAGGGTTACATGGTTAGGGATGGTAGAGCTGGGAGACTTGAATCTACATCACCTAGTTAGAAATTTCGTTTTCTTTCTAGTATATCACAATTTCTTCCCTGAAATACCAGTATTTTATATTTACATGGCTTCTAGTATTATAAATATAATGTGTATACATGAATAAAAGGGCTTTGCATTTTGAACTTGCCCAAACCTCCCTGTGGCCCACCTCCAGTCTAGTTTTACTCCTTGAACCTTTTTGATCTTCCTTTTCTCCCTTATTTTTTTTCAAAGTCACCACCACTTGCTTGAGCCAAGTAAAGGCAGCAGAGTAAATGCCATATCCAGCCCTTCCAGAGCATTCATGAATTATGACTACATCTACTCCAATGTATAGACAAACAGGCCAACACATGGACTATTCCTCTCTTGTTCTCATTCTTCATGCAATAATGTCAAGGACACAGCCATCAAGAGATGACCTAGGATTATACAAGACTCATCCAGCTCAATACACTTATTCTATCCCATTATTTCATTTCAACCCCCTTTATTAAAACAAACAAACAAACAAAAAAAAAAGCCTTTGTTTATTAAAAACAAAAACCCTTCCTTATATGGCCAGTCTCTGAAGCCTGATTTGATAGCCCTGGAATTCAGAGAAATTCTCCTCTTGTGTCTCTTCCTGAAGGCATCTTAAACATTCTTTGTTGATTCATTTTCAAGGTGGAAGCGATGCTCTTTCCCAGGAGGCCTCAAGATTATCTATCCTGCTCCACATGCTGTCAATAACTAATGTCTCTCCATTAAAGTCTGGGCTACTGCTAGGTACTAGACAGGGAAGGAAGGCAACCTGGAGTGAGGAGCACTGAGGTCATTCACCAAGACAAAGGAAACCAAAGATCAGTCAACACTATTTGGCCAGAGACCCCTTCATATTGAACATTCTTTTTCAGACTAAAATACACACACACAGTTAATGGAAAACATGAGTAGAGCATAATAAAGGAGAAAGAACAATGGCTCCAGGATTAGAGAGATTTGGGATGGAATCTTGATTTTGCCACACAGCTGCCACTAGCTAACCCAGGGCAAAGAACAATATACATGGATCTCTTTTGGCATTTGTAATATCGATCTTGAAGAACTGATGGGAGGATTCAAGACTTTATATAAAGTACCTGGCACACTATCTGATACATGGCAGGTACCCAATATATGGTACTTATAAATTTATCTTTTTAATCATCTAGCTTCAAGAAATTTCCTAAAGGAAATCAGTCCTGAATATTCATTGGAAGGACTGAAGCTGAAACTCAATCCTTTGGCCACCTAATGCGAAGAACTGACTCATTGGAAAAGACCCTGATGCTGGGAAACACCGAAGGCAGGAGGAGAAGGGGATGACAGAGGATGAGATGGTTGGATGGCATCCGACTCAATGAACATGAATTTGAGTAAACTCTGGGAGTTGGTGATGGACAGGAAGGCTTGGCCTGCTGCAGTCCATGGGGTCACAAAGAGTCAGACACGACTGAGCGACTGAACTGAACTGAGTTTCAGGAAGCTGGTCAGGAACTAGCAATCATTTGGAGTGGTGGGCAGAGTAACTCTCTCAGTGGAAGAGTTAGAGAAGAAGTGGGGAGAAGAGTGGCTGCTTGTGGGCAATGGCTCTTAGAATAGCAAGTAATAGAAAGCGGCCCAGCCAAGTCAGCTGGAAGAGCTGTAGCTGAGGCATCCTGAGGGGGCATTTCCCTGAATCTCTGCAAGCTCCCAACAGTAAAAACACAATGTAAACTCTTACAACAGCATTGTCCAATAGAAATAATATGTGAGCCACAACTGCTTTTATATTTTCCAGCAGTCGCATTAAAAATGTAAAAAGAAACCGGTGAAATTAATTTTAACAATATATTTTATTTAATTCAATATATCAAAATATCATCATTTCAACATGTAATAAATATTAAAAATTGAGTTCCTTTACGGTCTTTTTCTTGTGCAAAGTCTCAGAAATCTAGCATGTATTTTCCACTTAACACTACATCTCAATTAAGTCTTAGTTGCATTTCAAGCAGTCAGTAGCTATACACAGTTAGTGCCCGAGTTACTGGGCAGTGGGGCTCTATAATCCTGACCCCAAGCCTGGGCCCAATCCAAAGACTCTACCCTTTTAAAACTCATTATTCACCATCCCACTGTATGCATGCATGCTAGGTCACCTGAGTCGTGACCAACTCTTTGCGATCCTATGGACTCTAACCTTCCAGGCTCCTCTGTCCATGGGATTCTTCAAGCAAGAATACTGGAGTGGGTTGCCATGCCCTCCTCCAAGGGACCTTCCTGACCCAGGGACTGAACCCCCACCTCTTATGTCTCCTTTACTGGCAGGCAGTAAAGGAGGTTCTTTACCATTAGCATCACCTGGGAAGCCCCACTATCCCACTAGGGACCTTGAAAGCCTTGTTATTAAAAAACTCACTTTTAAAATGTAAACATCTCTGGAAAAGCGATGAACTAATCAGCTAACATTTCAACAGAGATTATCTGAGACAAGTTAGCACCTGGAAAGTGAGGAGTAAGAAAGCAAAAAAGGAGCGCTGAGAAGGGGATTTTAAGGAAACCAAGGACATATTTTGCCCAGTTCACAGGTTAGCCTAGATTTAGGCCACTTAATACATCTCACAAATCTTTTCTAGGTGGCCGAGCCCTAGATTACTCTTATTACATCAAAAGCTCACACAATTAGGTATGATAAAGATCTATATATGTAACAAGTAACACCCGTAGGGAGCTGTAAGCAATGGATAGAGGAATGCCAATCATGTCAATTAACACCATTTCTTGATCACCAATCAGCACAGTGTATTTCAATCAGGTCAGTACCTTCAAAATTCCATAAACTTGAAAGAACTTTCAATAAGACGACCTCTGTACTGGGTCACTAGAATAATGTAGAAGTCTGGACAATTTGAAAAGCTGGTAACTATAAGAATCTCAGGTATCAGTGTTAGGAATTCATGCATTTGGACAATTATGCCTTTGTTTGTTAAAGTTCATCTATAACTGTAAACAACTTTCAATCAGGTAAGAAAATATGTCATGTGGTTTGCTCTTTTACAATTCAGAAAGTACTTTCAAAGGATGTAAAACGCAACCAGATGCTATTGGCAAAGAACCGACTCTTTAGATGTGACCAATTTCCAAGAACATTACCAGCAATGTGGCCTACACATTGGGTGCATACAAAGCTTTGAAAAGGTCACATCTAATCTAATCATCTATTCAAAACACTCCACGCTTTCCCACATTTCAATGGTGTTTCAAATTTATAAATAAATTTCTCAAAATGCAGAGAAAATCAGAAATACACGTATGATTGAAACCTCCCTCCTTCCAAATAGATTCAGAACATGCTACCCAGCTAATGACACTGCAAGTCTCCTTTCTATCTAAAAATACAAATTGATGGTAATGTCTGATCAAGAACAATAGGTCACCTGCATTGTAACGTAAAGCTAAGTCACCAAGTGACAGCTCTTCTTTCATTTAGAAGAGATTTCCTTAGTTCCAGGTACTGCTGCTGCTGCGGCTGCTAAGTCACTTCAGTCGCCCTTCCCCGAGTTCCAGATACTACATAAGTTTAAATCATCAGTATACTATTACTCTGAAGACTAGCCTTCTGTAGATGCAAACGTATTTAAATTCCAAGTTGCAATAACCCCGTGATAAAACTTTTAAAGAAACGGATAATGATGCATTTCTATCATATCTAGAAAAAGATAAAAAGAGGTATTTTTAATAATTGAGATTTTTCTCTTAAATCAGAGAAGGCAATGGCACCCCACTTCAGTATTCTTGCCTGGAAAATCCCATGGACGGAGGAGGCTGGTAGGCTGCAGTCCATGGGGTCGCTAAGGGTCGGACACGACTGAGCAACTTCACTTTCACTTTTCACTTTCACGCATTGGAGAAGGAAATGGCAACCTACTCCTTGCCTGAGGAATCCCAGGGACCAGGGAGCCTGGTGGGCTGCCATCTATGGGGTCGCACAGAGTCAGACACGACTGAAGTGACTTAGCAGCAGTAGTAGCAGCAGCAGCAGCAGGTGCTGTTTTTACTGATTACTGAAATAAAATTGATACTATTCATTTCTATTTCAACAATGGTGGAGGATGAACTATTCCACATTATTACTTTGTGAACCTTCCAGATAATGGTCCTAAATTAAAATTTCCATCACAATGCTTAGGGACTAGTTTGTTCTGGACAAACACTGAATCCTAGTCAGTTTAGTAAATGGATAGGTTTCTTGACTATATCACAATATTTATTAGGTATACCTCCCAAATCCTCTCACAAGCAGGATTTGGGAGTGAAGTGGGAGACGTAAGCAAGCAACAATCACTTAACACAAATTTACTGAACAACTCATAGGTACACACTTCACATGTGTTACCTTGTTTAATCTTCACTGCAATTCAAAAGATGGGTATTTTTATCCTGATTTCACATATGAATAAAGTAAAAAGGCTCAGAGAAGTGAAGTAACTTGCTCAAGGACAGCAGGATTCTGTTCAATTTGTGCTACCCAGTGCTGACCCTTCCTTTTGGATCCCAGCTCTCTTCACTTGCCCACAACCAACTGAACTTGCCCTCTAAAGTTCTCATTCAGTTACTCTGACAGTTCTTTAGCAATACTAGTTTTTGGTTATCACATTATAAAGGCAAAAAATGATCAAAACAAATATGATTGAGAACTTTTTGTTACAGAAGATCATACACACAGATAGATGGCAAAACTTTAGCCCCCTGGACTAAATTTCTAGTGGAAGAATCTACCACACTGATAATAGGACAAAAGAGAAAGATGTTCTAGAGCTAGGTTGTCCAATTTGGTAGCCAACAGCCACGTGTGACCGCGAGAACCTGAAATGTGGCTACTATGAACTGAGAGGTACTACAGTGTAAAATATACACAGGATTTCAAAGACTTGATATATAAAAAAAGGGCAAAATATTTCATTAATTTTTCACTGAATTAATACTTCAGTGAAAACAATTCATTAATACTGATTACATGTTGAAAGGTATTTTTAAACTGTGTTCAATAAAATTCATACGTTTCTTTGTAGTTTTTTCAACGTGGATAGTAGAAAATTTTAAACTACACTTTATTTTGAGGAAGGAAACAGCATTAGCCTAGGGCCTCTATATGAGGCTTCAAATCAAACTGTACAAAAGCTATTCTTGAACAGAAGGTCGAAACTCTTTTATTAAACTCTTAAAAAGTAGTAGGCGATCAAAACACTTTGGGGAAATCTATATAATTAATTATTCTGATCATAAATGGTAAATAATTGTCAATTCTTATAGTAAGAAGCCAAACATGTAGCCTTCTCGTCCATGCGCCTCCAAAATCTAAAAAGCCATCATTCCAACTTCTGGTTTCATATACATCTGTGAATGTATATGAATTTATTGCTTATAAATATACATATACATATATTTATACATATACATTTATTGCTTAAGACTTGTGCAAATATTAGGGTCTTCCCTCTGAATGATCATTCTAAATACAGTAGATACAGGATTCAAAATACACCCACCTACAAGTCACTGCTTCCAATATATCCCTGACACCCTTTGTATGCTTAATCATTTGGTTATTTCCCATTAAAGGATCCAAGGAATTTCAGGTAATTGAAGTTTCTATTTAAAAGGCATTTTATCTTCTATAGACCAAAATCTCAGGGGAAAGCACCAGTAGAAGCTTTTTTTAAAAAAATCATAATTAAAAGAGATATGACATGGTTTTCATAATTGATCTATAAAGTTCTGGGGGTACTTTGGCTGTGTGGCATGCAGGATACTAGTCCCCTGACCAGGGATGGACCGTGTGCCTGCAATGGAAGTGTGGAGTCCTAACCACTGGACTATCAAGGAATTCCTAGGCCTATAATTACCATGAAATACTGCTAGCCCCCAAGTGGTTTAAAACAACTTAATAAAACACTGAACTCAAAGTTCTCCAGTGAGTATCTTGTTGCTGTTGTTTAGTTGCTAAGTTGTGCCGGACTCTGAGACCCTGAGAACTGCAGGCTCCTCTGAACTCCACTGTCTCCCAGAGTTTGCTCAGATTCATGTCCAAGTACTTTGACTTTGTATCTATTCCTTAGAATTGATTTTAAAATAGATCAAAATACATCTTTTACACTCACAGTAAAATCAAAAGCAATTCTATTCTATTTATTTCCCCCACCATAAGAATGAATTTTTTTAGTTCCTCAGAAGGATGTATTATAGAAGACCATATGAAGTATTTTGGAAAAAAAAGCCAGTTATCTTTTTAAATTTTTAATTGGAGGATAACTGCTTTACAATGTTGAGTTGGTTTCTGCCATAAAGCAACACAAATCAGCCATAAGTGTGTATGTTTGTGTGTGTGTGTGTGTGTGTGTGTGTGTGTGTGTGTGTGTGTGTGTGTGTGTGTGTGTGTGTGTATCCCTTCCCTCCCAACCCATCTAGGTGCCAGGCTGGGCTCCCTGTGTTATACAGCAGCTTCCCACTAGCTATTTTCACACACAGACTTGGTTATCTTAATGCCTACTGAAACTGTTGTCATGAAATCAAATGTGGCAGCAAACACTGGAAAAAAAAAAATCTGACAGAACCCATTCAAAGTCCTTGTATGATGAAACAAATGGTGGCTAAAAACCTTATTTGATAAAGAGTTTAATCACAAAATTATACTATAACATCAACATTTCTAATATGTCCAGTTTCTTCCTTCACTGTGCCTTATGTAAGGCACTATGCCTTACGTGCCACTTAGTTGAAAATAATAGAAAATTGAGGCCAGAAGTTCTATAATCTATTTTACTCAAACAAATGACCTAAAGCTTTTCCTTTTCATTGGAGGATGGAACTGTTTCTCATTTAAACATGTTCTTTTCCAAAAGAAAAAAAAAGTCAAGGCAGCCAAATACATCCAGTTTGAATTTTCAATATAATGTTCCTAAACATGTCAGAAACATTTACCACGTACATGACTTGTTTCAGTGGGGAGCATGCTTAAACGGGAACAATATATAGAAGGTCAGCAAAGCTTTTTGTTAAGATAACAAGAAGGTTCATGACAAAGTCCAGATTTTTAGGAAAAAGCTTTACAAAGTACTCCCCAATTCTTCAAGAGATTAAAACAAAGAAAGACAGGTACCAACTCTTTCTTGAAAAGCAGCTTCAAATCCCTAAGAGACAAAGGTCTCCCATCATAAGACTAAGTGGAATTGTGGCGAACTCCCTCACCCCAGAATTGCATGAATGGGTTAAGATGGCTGAGAACGTAAGAAAGTAGAAAAAGCACTGGCCTGAGAGTCAGAGATAACAGTTTTGAGTCTAGATCAGCCATTTGGAAGATGTCACTTCACTTAATCAAACAAGGTCATTGATCCATAAAAATGAAGCAAAGGTTTCCAAAATTCTGTAGGTCTAGATATCATCCTCCTCAGTCTACCAAGCTCGGCTTCTGCAAATGTTAAAGCGAACAGAGAATTCACACTTTGACTCATAATAGAAGGTCTGAATGATTCAACAAAGGCAGAGTATTAGCATCCAGTGAAATGTGCAAACCTGTGGAGTCTCTGTATCTATTACTGGGAAACTTCCTTTTTATTAGGTCATGGGGGCAGAGGTTGGCTAGCACCAGTTTGCTGATCTCTGCCTCTCCCATAATTAGCAACCTCCCTCTCCCAGCCACTAACATATAATTTGCACAGCTGAGGGGTGAGGTCTCTTTTAATTATAATGAGGCTATATAATTCTTCACTTTGAAATGTGTATCAAAGGCCACAGGTTCTGTGACCCTTGTCTCAATCTTTCAGGGTCCTGAATGTCAATCATAATCTTTGCTGCATAATACAGACCTGTATAGGGATTTCAAATTACAATCTTGATTAGGAATAGGACTAATAGATCTTTGTATCACCCAAAATTTTGATCTTAAAATAAATTTTTTTTTTTGATCCAGGAAGACAGGAGGGGAATGGGAAGTTATTGTTGAATGGGTATCAGATTTCAGAGTTACATGATGAAAAGAGCTCTGGAAATGGATGTTGGTAATAGTTACCCAACATTATGAATGTATTTAATACCACTGAACTGTATGCATAAAAATGGTAAATTTTATACTGTGTATTTTACCACAATAAAAAGTACTGGAAGACAGCAGATACCCAGGACTCCAAGATGGCATCACTCACATCAGTGAAGAAGAAACTCATGGATGTTAAAACAGGGGAGCTGCCAATATGGATATGAGGTAGGATTTTGCCCCTAAAGGCACTGCTGGAGTGTTTCAAAGAGGTTACTAGTAGTATGACAACTATGTCTATGTGAAGAAAGGAAGCACTGCTGGGGTTTCTACCGTGCTGGCAGCTTACGAACTTTTCAACTACTGCCTTTCTTAGACCGGGGAAGGCAATGGCACCCCACTCCAGTACTTTTGCCTGGAAAATCCCATGGACGGAGGATCCTGGTAGGCTCCAGTCCGTGGGGTCGCCAAGAGTCGGACACGACTGAGCGACTTCACTTTCACTTTCATGCACTGGAGAAGGAAATGGCAACCCACTCCAGTGTTCTTGCCTGGAGAATCCCAGGGACGGGGGAGCCTGGTGAGCTTCTGTCTATGGGGTCGCACAGAGTCGGACACGACTGAAGCGACTTAGCAGCAGCAGCAGCAGCCTTTCTTAGAAGGAACTCAAACATGAGCAGCTACGCGAGTTACCACTGGAGAGGGCCCAGTGCAGGGGACACACTCTGCTTCCCTGACCATGACCTCTGCCCTACACTCCTCCCTGAGGAACATGATCACTGCTGAATATCCTAATTTGCAACAATGACCAATAAAAGATAACCAGTACAGAAATGAAAAAATACACTGGAAAACTTTTTTAAAGGATCCCTCCACATATACACAAATATGAGACTATTACTTACAGGATCTGCATAGGAATGATGTTCTATTAAATACCACCCAAAGAAGAAAAGAAACCAAGTCTAGTATCGAAAAGTTTTAAGTCAGGTAATCCCAAGGCTTGGGAGGAAAATCTTACGACTTGGTGGGTAGCCAAAAGCAGAATCAACAAAATAATGCCAAGTACTAAAAAATTAAAAGTCAAGCTTTAGAAGCAGTCCAGTTCAGCTGGCCTAACAGGGCAGGTGCACACAATGGGAAAGGCTGACCATTTTTTCCCCTCCCTACTTAAGGATGTTTTCCATGGGAGCATTTCTCAGCTGGAATTTGCTTTGCTTTCATAAAAGTTACCTGTCATTGCCTAGGGTAAAATATGAGTGAAAGATGATTACAATGACCACCTTCCACTTTTCACAGCTTTGTCTGAAGGGGAGGGGAAGCTAGGAAAGCCCACTCTTTAATTAAGAGACAATGAATCTAGAAAACACACCAAGGAAAAGAATAAGGCTGGCTATTTCCTCAGATTGTTTTGAGCCTAAAATTGTATTTTATGCAGCAATATTATATAGCAATTTATCTACCAGGTATAGGCAGGCAAAGTCTTGATTCAGGAATTTAAAAATAAACAGTGAAAAATATCTCTAGAATAATATACAAGGAAGAGAGAGAGTAGAGTAGTTCAGGGATGGGGTGACAACTTACTTTTCACTGTATACTCTTGTGCCTTTTGGATCTTGCTTCATCATCTCATATTTCATACTCAAAAGTTAATTTCAAATATTTTAAAATGAAGTTGATTTTATAAAAATGTGACTCAAACAGTAAGTTTACCTTAGAAATCAAATTAACAAAATATTTCTTGCTTTAAAAAAAAAATCAGTGAGAGTGCCTTTACATTTCTGATTTTTAAACTTTCATTGTATTGTATGTCCATAAAATGTTTTTAATTTTATTGAGTTGCTTTTGAATAAGTTATTTTGAACATTTAACACTCAGAATTTTTAAGCACGAAAGCAAGTCATACACTACACTAACTCAGTAGTCCTGTCAAATTTGGTATTTTCTTCTACCCATTTATAAAATCACTGTGTCCTAATGTAACACGCTCTTTGCACATGTTTTATTAAAGGGAGCTACAGACAAGAATGGTCAGTCATGCCTGTAAATAAGTGATGAAAAACATCAGAGGAGCCAAATCTTAATTGTTTCACTAAGCAAAAATGCAAAAAAACTTACTGGACTGGATTTGCCACTACATTTACACAGAAAAAATAAATGATTTTGCAAGCTGCTTTTGACATTTCTAATTGTTTCTTACAGGTGTTTACCATGTGTTATTTTATAAGTTACAAGATAAACCACTAAATGAAATAAGGGGGAAATTCAAGATGGCACACAGAAGTATAAAATGAAACACAAAGGCACAGCACAGGAAGGCAGTTTCATTTGGAAACAAAAATACTATTCTTTTGCCAAAATGATGATTATTTAAACATTTCCAAATGCACAAGTGAAAACATCGCCAAAGACTGGAAAATTGACTAATCACTGACATGCACTAAAAATTAAAGAATATTACAAAACAGTCATATTTCTAAAGTCTTTTATGTATAGTAAGGAAAAGATACATTCAGGCCTTGCTGAATCTACCTAAATTCTAGTTTAACAGGTGTGTTTTCCCTGTCATAAATCAGAGTATCAGAAATGGAGTAAAATACAACATTTAAATTTCTACAACTGGTGATCAAATGTTCCCTCAACATCCTCATTGTTCAGCAAGTTGTATGGATTTCTGTGTCCAAGATGTCCCATTCCTCCCTTTCTATCTCAAAGCCACTGCCTTAGTTCATCTGCTTATCTCTAAATGCCTTCTAACTTGTCTCTCTGCCAACACTCTTTATCACCCCATTCTTCACAACACCAAATCTCAGACACATCTGATTATGCCTCTCATTAGCTAAAATAAGTGCCACAGAATAAAACCTAAATTTCTTAAAACAGCACCCAAGGCCTTCATGACCTAGTGCTCTCAACCTTATCTTTCCTGTTTTCTCTTCTACTATACCCATCCACAGACCCACAGGCCCGTGGCATAGCCTATCATTCCAGTGATTTACTCTCGTCTTCAACATTTAAAAGATCTTCTAAAGCTCAACTCAAATGTCATCTCCTCTGTGAATTATTGCTCTCCAGTGGGATAAACATTTCCCTTTTCTGTGCCCATCTGCACCTCCTGTAAATGTTGTGATAGCACTGCTCTCAAGCTGGAGTCAGTTACATAAGGATCTATTTTCCCCACTATAGCTCTTGTCTGGTTCACATATGCTTTCCTTAAAATGCTGAAAACGTATCAAGCCACCAAAAATATTATTCTAATAGAGGAATATATGAATACATATATTGTTGCTTTTGTTTAGAACTAAGTCATTCGTGTGTGACTCTTTTGAGACATGAGTCTGCCAGGCTCCTCTGTCCATGGGATTTCCCAGGCAAGAACACTGGAATGAGTTGCCATTCCTTCGCCAGGGAGATCCCAACCCAGGAATCGAACATGAGTCTCCTGCATTGGCAGGCAGATTCTTTACCACTGAGCCACCAGGAAAGGTCATGAAAATATACATGTGTATATGTATGTTGAGGGGGTGAATTTTATGGTATGTGAATTATATCTTAATTTTAAAAAAACATTAGGGTGGTTGCTGCTGCTGCTAAGTCGCTTCAGTCATGTCCGACTCTGTGCAATCCCATAGACGGCAGCCAACCAGGCTCCCCCATCCCTGGGATTCTCCAGGCAAGAACATTAGAGTGGGTTGCCATTTCCTTCTCCAATGCATGAAAGTGAAAAGTGAAAGCGAAGTCACTCAGTCGTGTCTGACTCTTAGCGACCCCATGGACTGGAGCCTTCCAGGCTCCTCCGTCCATAGGATTTTCCAGGCAAGAGTACTGGAGTGGGGTGCCACTGCCTTCCCCGAGGGTGGGTGGTACATGAAAGTTAAAGAAGACAATCCTTTCATGTACTTCCTCAACAGGCAACTCTTTGATGGTAATATTTTTAAGAAGGTAAATATCATCTTGTGTTGGCTAAAAAAATTACTGAGAATTGAGTTCGCCATACTTTTTAATTATAGGTATGGAGAAAAAAATAAGCCATCTTATGGACTTAAGACCTAATAAAGTTATATTTATAAATGAGTTCCTGCTTTCTGAAGCCCACAAAACTGATTATTACACAGCCTTCTTTTGCTTATCTAGGTCATCTCCATGAAACTGGGCATTTAAAAACATTTAGATTCATCCATGACTTGCCAAAGACAGGATCACAAACTGCTTCCTAATTTCTACCTGAATGATCTAAGTATCTTCACTTTGCCTCTTTAAGCAAACCAAGCTAAACCAAGTTTAGCATGATAATTCCTGCTTCATCAACTGGGGAAACTAGTTTGACTTTGGAAGATCTATGTAAGTTTTTTTCAGTTATTCTTGTGTACGTATGAATGCACACACACACTTTTTTCCTGGTATCTTTCTTCAAAAATTGAGATATAATTCACATACCATAATATAAATTATTACTGCAAAAGGGACAATCTGTTGTTGTCGTGCGGTGTTAAGTTGTGTCCAGCTCTTTGCAATTTCATGGACTGTAGCCTGCCAGGCTTCTCTGCCCATAGAATTCTCCAGGCAAAAATACTGGAGTAGGTTGCCATTTTCTCCTCCAGGGGATCTTCCCGACCCAGGGATAGAACCTGGGTCTCCTGAGTTTCCTGCATTGGCCAGGGAATTCTTTACTACTGAGCCAACTGGGAAGCCCCTCACACACCATAAAATTCACCATTTTTCTAACTGCACGATTCAGTGGTTTTTAGCGTATTCACAATGTTGTGCAATCATCAACACTATCTGTTCTAAAACTTTTTCATCACTCCAAAGAGAAACCCAGTACTCATTAAGCAAATATTCCCTATTTCCCTTATCCGGTCCCCTGGCAACCACTAATCAATTTGCTTTCAGTCACCATGGATATGCCTGTTTTGCGCATTCCACATCAACTGGAACCATACAGTATGTGGCATTTTTGTGTCTGGATTCTTTCACTTAGCATAACGTTTTCAAGGTTCACACATGTAGTAGATTTCATTCCCTTTAATGACCAAATAATATTCCTTTGTGCGGATATACCATGTTTATTTAGCCGTTAATCAGCTGACAGACATTTAGGCGGTTTCTATCTCTTGGCTATTATGAGTAATGCTGCCATGAACATCAGAGTACAAGTTTTTGTGGAAACATGTGTTTTCAATTAAGTATATAATGTAGGAACAGAACCACTGGGTCATAATGGAACCTATATGTTACTATTTTTAACCATTAAACCATATTAACTTTTGGAGGAACAAGCTGTTCATTACATTCACATACATGTTTTTAAGGGTGGTAACAACAGTTTTTATTTTCACATTTTGTTTATAAGTAAATTGTTCTAGAGAAAAAGATTTCCTTTGGGATTCAGGGTCCTTAGAAGTTAGAGCAAATCCAAGGTTTTACAAGACAGATTCAGTTCAATTCAGTCGCTCAGTCATGTCAGACTCTTTGCGACCCCATGAATCACAGCACGCCAGGCCTCCCTGTCCATCACCAACTCCAGGAGTTCATTCAAACTCATGTCCATCAAGTCGGTGATGCCATCCAGCCATCTCATCCTCTGTCGTTCCCTTCTCCTCCTGCCCCCAATCCCTCCCAGCATCAGGGTCTTTTCCAATGAGTCAACTCTTCACATGAGGTGGCCAAAGTACTGGATTTTCAACTTTAGCATCATTCCTTCCAATGAACACACAGGACTGTTCTCCTTCAGGATGGACTGGTTGGATCTCCTTGCAGTCCAATGGACTCTCAAGAGTCTTCTCGAACACCACAGTTCAAAAGCATCAACTCTTCGGCGCTCAGCTTTCTTCACAGTCCAATTCTCACATCCTTACATGACCACTGGAAAAACCACAGACTTGACTAGATGGACATTTGTTGGCAAAGTAATGTCTCTGCTTTTTAATGTCCTATCTAGGTTGGTTATAACTTTCCTTCCAAGGAGTAAGCGTCCTTTAATTTCATGGCTGCAATCACCATCTGCAGTGATTTTGGAGCACCCCAAAATAATGTCTGACACTGTTTCCACTGTTTCCCCATATATCTGCCATGAAGTGATGGGACCAGATGCCATGATCTTAGTTTTCTGAATGTTGAGCTTTAAGCCAACTTTTTCACTCTCCACTTTCACTTTCATCAAGAGGCTTTTGAGTTCCTCTTCACTTTCTGCCATAAAGGTGGTGTCATCTGCACCCTGAGGTTATTGATATTTCTCCTGGCAATCTTGATTCCAGCTTGTGCTTCTTCCAGCCCAGCATTTCTCATAATGTACTCTGCAAAGAAGTTAAATAAGCAGGGTGACAGTATACAGCCTTGATGTACTCCTTTTCCTATTTGGAACCAGTCTGTTGTTCCATGTCCAGTTCTAACTGCTGCCTCCTGACCTGCATACAGATTTCTCAGGAGGCAGGTCAGGTGGTCTGGTATTCCCATCTCTTTCAGAATTTTCCACAGTTTATTGTGATCCACACAGTCAAAGGCTTTGGCATAGTCAATTAAACAGAAATAGATGTTTTTCTGGAACTCTCTTGCTTTTGCGATGATCCAGCAGATGTTGCAATTTGATCTCTGGTTCCTCTGCCTTTTCGAAAACCAGCTTGAACATCTGGAAGCTCATGGTTCACGTATTGCTGAAGCCTGGCTTGAAGAATTTTGAGCATTACTTTACTAGCGTGTGAGATGAGTGCAACTGTGCAGTAGTTTGAGCATTCTTTGGCACTGCCTTTCTTTGGGATTGGGATGAAAACTGACCTTTTCCAGTCCTGTGGCTACTGCTGAGTTTTCCAAATTTGCTAGCATATTGACTGCAGCACTTTCACAGTATCATCTTCCAGGATTTGAAATAGCTCAAGATTAAACCCCTTCAAAGAATAAAGATGTATAACAACACATCAAACCCTTACTACAGCAAAGTCTAGTCATCAAAGGGATTAAATATACAAATATTTTAAATGAAAGAGGAAAATAACTCCCAATTTTATACAGTCAATAACTATGTACTGATCTCCACTCACAGAATCTACTCCAACACCTCTCATAGACATTTCAAACTTAATATATCTCAAACTAAATTTCTACTCTTTTCTACTTCCCCAAATTATTCCTCCTGGCCAAAATTATTCCTCCTGCAAACTTCTGCCTACATCTCAAACCTTGGTGTCAAGTTTGACTTCTTTCTCTCACATATACTCCACATCCCAGTCAGTAAATCCTATTGGTTCTATTGTCTAAATACTACATTCAGAATCCACTGAAATCTCACCACCTCTACCAGAGTAATTTCTCACCAAGATTATTGTACCACTATGATCAGTGTGTCAAAACACAACCAAAATAATCCTTGTAAAATATATGTCAGATTATGTCCCACTTCTCACAGTCATCAGTGGTTTCCCAACATTCATTACCCATTTTGTCTCATCCATACCAGACACCCTTGCGCCTCGAGGCATTTGCTTGGCGTTCCCTCTGCCTGCCATCACCTTCCCCTTGGTATCATACACAGTCCTCTTGGTACTCAAGGGGGATTCGTTCCAGGATCCTGGTGATACCAAAATCTGTGGATGCTCAAGTCCTTTATATAAAATGGCCTAATATTTGCATATAGTCCAGCACATCCTCCTATACACTTTAAATCATCTCTAGATTACTTATAATACCTAATTCAATGTAAATACTATGTAAATAGTTATAAATAATATGTAAATGGTATGTAAATAGGCTCTGAAAGTGAAAGTGTTATTCACTCAGTCCTGTCTGACTCTTTGCATCCCCCTGAACAAGGCTCCTCTGTCCATGGGATTCTCCAGGCAATAAGATGAGTGGGTTGCCATTTCCTTCTCCAGGGGATTTTCCCAACCCAGGGATTGAACCCAGGTCTCCTGCATTGCCATCTGAGATTCTTTACCATCTGTGCCACCAGGGAGGGAAGCCCTGGCAAACAGATAATTCAAGTTTTGTTTTTTGGAACTTTCTGGAATTGTTTTTCCCAAATATTTTTGGTCTGTGGTTGATTTAATCTGCAGTTGCAGAACCTATAGACAGAGTACCGATTGTACCCACTCCCTTACCTTCTTTAGGTCTTTGCATACATGCCAGCTTCTTAGTAAGGACTTCACCTGGTCACTTAAATTTGTCACTGCCCCCAAACACTTCCTTTATCTCCCTTCCCCCTTCTATATTTCTCTAAAATATTTATATCAACACAATATATATTTTACTTATTTATTTTTCTTTACCCCCAAGAATATAAACTCCTTTAGGGCAAGAGAGTTTATCTGTTTTGCTCACTGCTGTATTCCCAGCACTAAGAAGAGGGTCTGCTGCTACTGCTGCTAAGTTGCTTCAGTCGTGTCCGACTCTGTGTGACCCCATAGACGGCAGCCCATCAGGCTCCCCGCCCCTGGGATTCTCCAGGCAAGAACACTGGAGTGGGTTGCCATTTTCTTCTCCAATGTATGAAAGTGAAAAGTGAAAGTGAAGTCGCTCAGTTGTGTCCGACGTCGCGACCCCATGAACTGCAGCCTACCAGGCACCTCTATCCATGGGATTTTCCAGGCAAAAGTACTGGAGTGGGGTGCCATTGCCTTCTCCGAAGAAGAGGGTCTAGCACATAGTAAGTGCTCAATAAATATCTGTTGAATGCATAAATGAACAAGCAAAAGGAAGCATAAAGGTGCTCAGAAAAGCTAAAGAGAGGTCATAGAAATATTTATGAGGAACTAATATACCAAAACATAATAAAGTTGTGATGGGAAAGGAAAGTACATTTCTTTAAAAAAAAAAAAAAGGGTCAATGTTTCTAGTTGAAACAAAAGTTCAATGTTTTCTAAAGCCTAATTGGCTTTAGGAATAGTTACTATCCTTGCCTATTTCATTGTTTTCAAAGAGGATCTATCCACTGTCCATTGCCAAGGGCCCTTAGCTTCTGAAGAACTGAAAGAAACTCTGGGAATGGACAAGTTCCCAGAATGATGATGTCCTTTTCTCAGCTACCACATACCCAAAGAGACAAGGGGTTACCTTAGCCTTCTATCAGACCTAGTCCCAGGATCTTCACACAGTACAATCATATGCTTCTTAGCCACCTTTCAACTAAAACCACTAATTGCTAAACTCACCTTTCTAAGAACTACAATCACAGCCTCTTCAAACTAAAATGGATCTTAAAATGATCTCAACCCCTCACATATGAGTGAAAAAGAAACAGTGTCTTGCCCAAAATAACTTAAATAGTTAATTATACTAAGTATTTTTCAAATAGTAAGTGATAAATGTTACCAAATCTAAGAGAATTCAGACAATTGGAACAAATTCTCTAATAACCAAAACAAGATAGTCACAAAAATTAAGTGAAAATTATTAAATCTCATAATATCAACAACTCCATCTATCCACACGTTAGATTCAAAAGTTACAACAGAGCCATCAGCAAAACTATACTCCAGTATTCAGCAAACAAACTAAATGATGGATGAATTTAGATTTAAGAAAAATATATACCTTCTCCCCAAAGGAGGCTTTCATTGTCCAGTGTTGGGAATGATGAGGACTTCTAAAGTCTTTTTGCAAGTACCAACTTTCCTAAGCATTACCGGCTTCAAATAGTAGTATAAAGATGTTTCTATGAATCAATCATTTTCACATGAGGTCCAGAGGGAACAATTTTTAAAAGGTACCTGATTTTCACCACCTGCCACCCTCTCCTCCTCGCCCTGCAATATTCTCACACACTTCCTCGGCAGTGTGTTCTTGGCACTGTTTCCGATAGAGTATGTGATAGCCTTCAAGTGCCTTACAGTGAGACGAGATTGCGAACCACGATTATAAACTATCTCCAGCGTGTTACAGGAAAAAGGATTACTATTTTTTTAAATATTTATTTATTTGGCTGCACCGGGTCTTAGTTGCCGCACACAGGATCTTAGTTATGGCATCTGGGATCCAGTTCCCTAAATAGGGATCAAACCTAGGCTCCCTGCTTTAGAGCATGGAGTCTTAGCCACTGGACCACCAGTCAAGTCCCAAAGGATTACTCTTTTCATGGTCAAAAATTTCTTGCCAAAACCCTTTCCATGGTCCGCATCTAGTGAAACTCTACCATGCCTTTAAAGGACCACCCTTATTCTTCTTTCCCGGGGACCTTTTTCTGACTGTTCTATCCATTGGTGCTTTTTTCTTGATCAGATGACCTATAGCATTTGTTATCTGTACCTGTAGCATTCATCACACACTGGCAAGTAACATCTTTTGTATAGTCATCCTAGTTGTTGCTGGCTTTTTTCTTATGCTTGACTAGATAAAGAGTCAGAATCTCAAGAAGTTACGTAATTGATATTCCTAAGGGGATTTTCCAGACAATAAAGCGTAATCTTTCTACATATGAAGGGAAAGAGTCAGAAATTCTAAAAGAGCAATTGGGTTCTAGAATACACAGCACAGCCATCACTGAACTGTAATTTTAGAAGTTTTGTATTACACCAAATAATGATTCCCATGCTTTTAAAGTAATAAGGATGCCTTTAAGGTCAAAACATTATTTTAAAGTTTAAATATATTTTGTGTACCAAAAACATACTCAGTATTAGTCAGGTGTTAAATATCTTTTAACAGAGAATACATGCATTCAAAAGTCTAACTACACAATGGTATGTAAGATGGTATTTATCTGGTCTACAGAGCTTACCTGATGTGCACAAGAAGTTGGTTACACCAGGACCTCAGACCGCACATGGTTGAACTTCATTGTGCTGTGGACATGCAATATTATTGCCAAATCAAAAAGTACTACAACCTAAAACTATTTAGGAGCAAGCAAAACACAGAAGGACTGATGCTGAAGCTGAAACTGCAATACTTTGGCCACGTGATGCAAAGAACTGACTCATTTGAAAAGACTCTGATGCTGGGAAAGACCGAAGGCAGGAGAAGGGGACAACAGAGGATGAGATGGTTGGATGGCATCACTGACTTAATGGACATGAGTTTGAGCAAGCTCCGGGAGTTGGTGATGGACAGGGAAGCCTGGCGTGCTGCAGTCCATGGGGTCACAAAGAGTCGGACACAACTGAGTGACTGAACTGAAAATACAGAAAGACTAACAAATCCCTACCTATCCCCATCCCACTCCCTCTCCCAAATCAAACATAAAATCCTTCATTAACTCAATCTTTCTTTCCAAGAAGCAGAAGATTTTTAGCAACATGAAACAATTCACTTCAATGCTTCAATAATGAACTTTTCTTGCGGTTTTAAGTTAATATTATAGCAAAAGGAACAAAAAAATGAACATTATAGACAAGCCAAATATTTGAAAGTCCATCTCTCATGTATTTCCTGATTCTACTGAAATCTCAATCCTATTTACCCATTTTAACACCTTCTTCAAACAAACAAGCAAAAATCACCAATATTTTCCAGCAAAGGTAGAAATATCATTGTGATCTCAGTTCTAGTCTTTTGTGCAGTTACCAATAAGAATGAGCTTAAATAAACAGCAGGTGAGCAGAGCCTTTAAAGGAATTAGCCCTGGGCTTGAGTCTTGGCTCTGTCACTTATTAACTGTATGATCTTGGGCAAGTTATTTAACTAAACTTCAGATAATTTATGTCAAGTGCTTAACAGGATCCTTGGCAGGTTTTAAGGGCTGAGAAAAGTGGTTACTGATTAAGTAATTATATATAATAGATACATAACAAAGATATCCTTATCATAACAATTTCAAAGCTTCCTTTCAATTCCCTCTAGTCTGGCTCTCACAGGTCTATCCCAGGTATCATAAATCTCCACGCCTGACCTATACCTGGTTCTACTACCTCCAGTTCTACCCTTGGCTATGACCATAAGCAGTTTCTAGAAGTGAAGGAACACACAACAAAAAACAAAACAGGAGGCCACGTGAGTAAGCTAAAGCAGCAATAAAATCCACTTCGAAACACTGAATTCACTCAAGCAGGAATCCGCCTTAGAACCAGAGGCAAAGAGAAAGGCAAGAGAGAAAAACTAACCAAATTATTCAAATACTTCTAAAACCCTTACCTCCAGTTAAACAAATGACTAAAGATTTGAAGCCCAAATTTAAACAACAGCTTTATTGTCTTCAGGAGCCATCAATAACCAGTGCTACTAATGAAACATGCCTCACTAAAACAATTCTTCACCATTTTTAATTTAACAATGATTTAACCGTTGCTAGACTATTTTTTAAGATGACGTCTCAGCAACTTTTTCAAGTTTCTTCTTTCCCCGTGCATTTCAACAGGCAGTGAATTAGTTCATCATGTGTTCAGGCCTCCTGCTGGCAAGTATAATTAAAATTAACCAAGCAATAATTCTGCTTGGTGTTAAGATCCTGTCAAATTCTTTGATGAAGCCGAGTCTGGTTTCTCCAGGAGCCAGTTGAAAGTTCTGCAACAAAAACTTGGGGTTGCTCAACATGATGCTGGCCATTCCTTCAGTAGATGGCACTCTTCCCTTTGAGCCCAAATTACACAAGCACCAAGAAGCATGTTCTTTGACATTCAGGTGTGATACAAAGCAGAGATTCTCTCTTCAAAGCTCCTAACTGGCTGTCACAATCCCTCCAGAAACTCATTCATCAAAAGTTGATGGTCTAACCAGACACTTTTAAAGAGCCCAGGGAAATTTAGATTATAAAACATCAAACACAATATTAATAAAATCACCTAACAAGTGATTACCAAGTAATTGGCTTCTCAGAGCCTTTTCTATACTTTTTTATTCAGGCATAAAATGTTCCTTCCCTAATACAGAGGTAACAGCCTTTCACTGGCTACTGATCAAATCTTGTCTATCAAATCTCATTAAGGTATTCAAGATAGCACAGTGTTTGGAAAACTATGATTTTGTCATTATCAACATTCACTAAGACTAATGAAAGATGTATTACTTTCATATTACTTTCAACATTTTTGGTTGAAAAAATTCATATAATTTTTGATACCCACTTAAAAAGAATAAAACATCCTAATACAAAATTACTGTACATCTAGTTTTCAAAAAAAACAAATACATATTTCTGATTCATTAATCTATCTTTTACTTTAATACATAATAGTTCCCAGTTATTAATGATAAGGTTTCCCACACTTCTGTTTCAGAGACTTTTTAAATTAAAAAGCATAGAGTTGTGGACAGAAATAGCAGGAAATTCTTTTTAGTGCAACCTCCAGGTGAAAGCCAAACTTTTTAGCAATCACCTTAAAAATTCCACCTTTTCTAGTTGAGCTAAAACTCAGTCCTGGCAAAAAAAAAAAAAAAGTCAAAGGAGAAAGGCAAGGTAAAAGGAACACAGTGTTAAAATTTTAAAAAGGAAAAAACAAAAGCACTGAGAGTGGGGATAAGAAATGGGAAAAACATATAAATTTCAGTAACCATCTCTTTTCCCTGTCCACTTTCACCCTATGCACCTAAGCCCATTCACAACTCCACTTGAGCTCTGACCATCATCACCCTTCCCCAAACACTTCCTCAGATAATAAAAGGCTGACCTTACAGAATCTTTTCCTTATGTACTAATAAGACAAATGAGATTAGAGGTAACAATGCAGCTAACAGTTGCTGGCTCTAATTTCTGAAGGATTAAAAAAGGGATCCCCGGGAGGCCTTGATCCCAAAATATACTTCTTTAGATGTACCAAATAAGCCTAATTACCTTCTCCACGAGGATACTGAGGAAACCTATCTCTTTGCTACGGCATGGAGTCATTCCAGCGGATCAAAAGATGACAGGACAAGAATACTGTATGGAAAAGAGAAAGGAAATGCTGTTCGCACACAGGATAAGCTGAGCCATTGTGGAAGAACTTCACAGAAACATTGCTGACGGTGACAAATTAAAGGCACAGACCAAGTCCCCAAGATACTGATAAAACTCAGCACTGCTCCAACCTGACTGCTTTCCACACTGTTGAAATTCCAGCTCCCCTAGCAAGCAACCAACAATAGCCCTGGGAACTGAATTAAACAGGCTCCTGAACTCACACCTGCACTGTCCCTTCCTCTTCCATCCGAAGCAAGCCCTTCTTTGGTGGGTGATGGGGGAGTGAAAAATTACAAGAACAAATTCAAAGAGGTATGAGAATTAGCAAAAAGTATAAAGTAAGAATTCCATGTATGTTAAAGTTTTCATATTACTTCCCTTAATGAACGTTGTGAGCATTAAATTTTGAAAATTGTTTTATTAATATATACAGTGTGCTTCTTGAAACACTGGTTTTAAGAATGTAAGTTGTTATTACTGCCCTTATGTTTCTAAAAAGTGTTTCACCCCCTGGCTGTCTGGTTGTGGGAAGTTTTTTATCTTATGGAGGTCAGTATGTCTATGTCGGAAAAAGTGAGCTTCATAACCCAATCTTCAAACTCTAGTCTTGTTTGAGTCAGTAGCAGTCTTAAATGCTAGTTAATGTACTGCTATATACCAATATCCTCAGGTCCAGTTTCAGACAATTTACAACAAGAGGTTTCAAAGTTCATTTTATATCAGGGAGTCTTACCATTTCCAATTAAGTTTTAACTAAAACCAACTTTTAAAACAAGTAATTATAAAGTATATACGGTGGTGAGACAGACCAGCCTGACACCTCATTATAAAGATATAACTATATGTCAAGGACTAAACACATTTTATTGAAGGAAATGGCAACCCACTCCAGTCTTCTTGCCTGGAGAATCCCATGGACAAAGGAGCCTGGTGGGCTGCAGTCCACAGGGTCACAGAGAGTTGGACATGACTGAAGCGACTTAGCAAACATATTTTATAATAATAATTCAGCTCTGGCATAGTTAAAAACCAGTCTATACAATCTTCCTAAGAAGGAAATTTACAAAAACAGAAAGCCTTTAAACATGAAGGATGAGTTTCATCCATTTTTATACTTTTTGGTGATCATGCAACTACTTTTTAAGTTATGCTAGACAATTCTGATGGAGAAGGCAATGGCACCCCACTCCAGTACTCTTGCCTGGAAAATCCCATGGACAGAGGAGCCTGGTGGGCTACAGTCCATGGGGTCGCTAAGAGTCAGACACGACTGAGCAACTTCACTTTTACTTTTCACTTTCATGCATTGGAAAAGGAAATGGCAACCCACTCCAGTGTTCTTGCCTGGAGAATCCCAGGGACGGGGGAGCCTAATGGGCTGCCGTCTATGGGGTCGCACAGAGTTGGACATGACTGAAGCGACTTAGCAGCAGCAGCAGACAATTATGAAAGCCACATTTATTCTTTAAGATTTCTAGGATACTCTTTTAAATTGCTCCTTCAGTGTAGTAAGTCATGTCCTAGAAACCTGAAAGCTACTATTAATGCAGCTTTTCAAAGATACACAACAAGAAAATAATTTAAAGAAAACAAAAGACTCTGATTCTCTTTATCTATGCTATTGTCGAAGACTTGACAGTAAGTTAAATGGTACTTTAACGTTCAAGTATGTTTTCAATTGTGTAATTAACTTACTTTTGAGCTTGAATTTTGTGATTAGTCCACATATAAGAGGTCAACATTAAAATACACATGAAACAAAAAACCCACACATGTCTTTTTGTCTAACACTTTAAACTTTCAGTTAATTTCAGTTAAAACTGTTCTATGCATGCAGTTGATTTTCAAATAATCACTATATGAATGCCAGGTGAATCATTTTGTAATTAACCTGAAAGGAAGAGCATCCTCCAAGTAGTATGGTTACACATGTGTGTCCATAACTAGCCACTGCTAGAAAAAAAAAAAAAAAAAAAACTAATCAAATTCATCTAACTTATTAGACATAATGGATATACAAGGGATAACAAACTTTGTTTCAAGCCATAGTCAGTGAAACACTGCTAACCTGTATGATTTAGAGAGGATTCTTAATATACACAACCCACTGCAGTAAAAATTTGAGACTGTCTTGGCTTTTGGCCAAAAGAATTTAGTCACTAGCAAGACCTGAAATACCTCATAACAATCTAGAAATACTAGGGCACATACCCCAAGATCAAATGATAAAGCATTAACAGAAGACATGAAATAAAGTATTAGGGCACTCATTTTGAATCTCAATGACTAGCCACAGTCTACAAATGCTCAATTTCAAATAGGGTGTTTATGTTTAAAAGAAAGTACTCTTGATTAAACATTTTAAATGTTTTATATTCAAATTCTACATGTTTAATATTTCCAAAGGAATCTAAACAGCACTGAATTTTAATACCAGAAAAATGAGTATTTAGTGTGAGAAACATATTAGTAACCTGTGTCTTCAATACAGTTTGAGCTTTCTTAATTCAACGGATGCTGTTTTTAAACACTGTTCCCTAATATTACCTTTCACTAAATTGCCAACAAAGGACATATTTGATCTCTACAATAGTAATCCTAAATGTTACTTCAAACAGCTACTAATTTAGGTTATAATTAACTGGCTTGACCTATCAATGACACTGGTGAAGCAGCAACACAGAGGTCCTTGAGGAATGGGAGTGACAAAGTAAAAGCCACTTAGAGCTAATTGTAAAAGGTAACTCAGGTGGAATTTTGACCAAACTGAAGTTAATATTCACCTCAGGTTGATGCAGTGTTGATAATCAAGACGATCAAGCCTACTGACTTGGTACAGAACTAGAATCAACAAAGAGCCTGTTGGACCAGCTGGGGCCCTACACATCTGGCAAGCTTAAAGAACAACAACAAAAAAGACTTGAATCTTCAGTAATTAAAAAGATAACATAGTACAGCCCACAGTCTAGCATTCGAGCTACACATATGTCATGTGAAAAGAGAATCCTCTTCCAAAGTCAAAAGGTGATTCTACTTAATGCAGATTGGTTACCACCCCTCAGATTTAAACGCATCTTGGTGATATTAATACACGAGAGTGTTGCTAAACAAGGCATATGCACAGTTGCAGTCTTGGAGACCCTGTGAAGATACTTCATTCATTTGCAGGTATTACCCCAAGTTTCATAGCAGCAGGGGTTCCTGGCTATGCGGATTCACTTTCAAATCAGGCTCTGGGTTCAGAACCAGCCAGTCTGTGCCTAGGAGCTATACAAAATACTTAAACCTTTATGTCTGTTTAGGCATTGGGTTGTTACAAGGATTAATCATATAAAAGTCTGTGCCTGGCACAGAGGTAGAGCAAATAATATTGGCTGTTACAAGTATTTGCTGAGTCTTCACTTGCTGGGTCACATGATATAACCACCTTCAAAAAAAGTAACTTTATGTGATGCTGATAAACACATAAAAGACTGAGGACCAAACTATATTCTAAGCACTTTACACGTAAGAACTCATATGGTTCTGATAGTATCATTCCCAACATTTTACAAACCCAATTTGTTCAGAGTTGAGTTTTTATGATTTTATATGATTTCTTTCTCGACTAGAAATAAAATTTCTTGTACTCTGATGACATAAAAGTGCTGCCCAGTACTGCTAACTACTTTGAGATGGCAGAGATTAAACAGCTAACAACCTGCACAGGCTTAAGTGTAACAAAAACACTCAGGCACAAGAGACCTACTTCAGGAAGGCTCACAACCTCAGAGGTTGGGCCCTACCCTGCATTTAGGTTTCAGGATGGTGTGTAGGAGGTGGGCTGATGCTATGTCCTCTTAGTCTCAAAAGACATTCTAGTTTTACAAAGACCACATCCACACTTTAAAAATCACTGAGCAGAACCTGCATTCATACCGGTGTAACATTATTGAAAAGGGAGTGAGAAACAGCAAAGTGTGCAATATCATTTTCTCATTCATTTTCTGAATGTAAAACATATTCTGAAAATACAATCTTTCTGTCATGCAAAATAGTTCCTAGATGTCTTATGATCACCTGTGTCATATGTCTACCAACAAACATTTCCTTATAACATATATGTAAAAAAACTGCAACTTATTGAATGCCTCATAAGCAACTATCTCAAGAGCTCAAATTATGTTTAACATTCAAAATAGACATACCAATTTTTTTCTTTAAAAGCAACTATTGCCAACATTTTTCAGTCACTTAGCATTTTAAGAGCAGAGACTGAACTCTTTGGGAAAAGGAACACTTAAATATAGCAAAAGTGGCCTTTTTTCCCCCTGGTTTTCCCTCTGCAAAGGTAATCTGCTCAATTTAAGCAGAGGAAAATGAGTTACAGTGCAATTACAATGCAACGGAGACTTTTAGATATACAAACTTTATACATATGCTGCAAAAGTAACTTAATCCTATAAATGAATGGGTCCTATATCTTAATTACTTTTTTTTTTTTTTTTACAAAATACTCAAGCATCTTATTTGAAAACGACAAATTATGAGGTATTCTTATTTTACTCCCTTTAACAATCTAGTTAGAAGTCCTCCAAAGCCCAAAGGATATACCCAGCATGGTGCTGATGCACTCCATTCCAAGAAAAGCAACCATTTCATACTACTAAATCTAAAGTGTCATAACATAAAAAGTTCGGGCACCTTTCAAATGGTGCTGATTCCTACCCCCCCCCCAAAATCTTATCAATTCCCTCACCAAACTTGAATATAAATTCCCACTCAAAGCCTCTTGGTTGATTTAAATTCCATTTCTCTCCACACCACTCCAGCAGGTCAATTACGACAGCACATGTGCCAAAGAAATTAGTGGTTTTACTCACGCTCCCATTTTAAACCGGCACCTACTTGCAATTAAATCTCTCCAACAAAAAGTTTACCTGAGGCCATTCTTGCTATTTTACTAGAGGCCTAGCTTATTCTACCTGTCTCTCTGGTCTTGCCTCAGCTATAATGGCATACTTCCAAACAGCCTGGACGCCCCCAAACACCAGCTAACCGGACCTGCAGCCAACTCTTGCCTGTCACCCCGGGAAGGAAGCACAACCTAACATGTATACATCTGTAGGGGTGGGGTGGGAGGGTGTGTGTCGGGGGGATGGGGACACAGATTACAGGAGAAAGGTTTGATTGAATACTCTCAACTTGGTAACAGAAGTTTTTTGTTTGTTTGTTTTTTAACGAGGAAAACAAACCAACACTTCCTGCCTTACCTCCACCTTTTTCCAAGCGCGGGAACCTCCCAACCCTCCTGCAGCGCACCTTCAGAGCTTAAGGTCCCTCGGATCCCGAAGCTTCGGCCAGTTCTTGGTTTTTAGAACTCCCCGTCCTCTGGGAGAAATCAGAGGACGCCCGAAAGACTCGGGCCCACCCCGCGGCCGGAGATCCTCCCCTGCAGGTCCACCTTCCTCACCCGAGGCTCCCGTTCAGTCCCGGAGGGGAGAAGAGTTCACCTGAGGCCGCAAGGGCAGCCAATAGGAAAGTCCCCTCGGCTCTGCAAGTCGCCGCAATCCAACCCCCGCGCGACCCCCTTGGAAGGGTCCCCGAAGCCCAGCCCGCGCGGGCGCCTGCCGTCCCCGCCGCGAGAAGCGGCGGAAAGGCCGCGCCTTCTCTCCCCTCAGGATTACCTCGTAGCGCGCAGCCGGCTTTGTGCTTTCCTCCCTCCTTCTCCGCGGCCGCCGGGACTGCAGCCGCCGCGCGATCCTCCACCGCCACCTCTTAAGCGCCGCACGGCTCCAGAGGGGAGGGCAGAAGGGGGAGGGGGCGTGAGGAGGGAGGGACCTGGGCGCCGAGCCCTGAGAGGCAGGAAGCGGCGACACCTGGGTCGCGATGCTTCTAGCTCTCGCTCTCCGTTTTTAAAAATACAATTTAAACCCCTCTTTCCCCTCCCGCCCCGCGCCCCCGCGACCGTTACCGGCAGGCTGCTCACGCTCTGGCGGGACTGGCCGAGAGCCCCTCGAGCGTCCCCTGGCCCCGCCCCTAAGGCTCCGCCCTTAGGCCCCCAGGCGCCTCTGGCTCCACCCCCACAAGCCCGCCCCTCGCGGCCCCTCGAACGCCCCTGGTCCCACCCCTAGGGTCCCCGAGCGTCCTGGCCCCGCCCCTCGGAATCACAGGATGTTCCAGACCCCGCCTCCTCAAGGCCCCGCCCCCAACGCGGCCCCTCGGGCCCCTCCAGAGCCTTGGTACCGCCCCTTACGGCCCC
Organism: Tragelaphus eurycerus; assembly: GCA_935064755.1. Lineage (NCBI taxonomy): Eukaryota > Metazoa > Chordata > Mammalia > Artiodactyla > Bovidae > Tragelaphus > Tragelaphus eurycerus. The sequence continues at coordinate 12,612,635 of CAKXYN010000062.1, forward strand.
CTCCTCTCCCGCCCGCACCCAGTCTGTAAAGCCGCGGCCGCGGGGCCCTACAGGCCTGGCCTCTGGGAGGGCCTGGTGCGGGCCAGCTGTCTGGCATCTCTTCAGCGTCCTCCTCCAACTCTACAGCTTCGATCCGTTGCGTGCCTTGCGGGAGGGTCGGAGGAGTAAAAGACCCCGACGGAAGCTCGACTACAAGGGATAGGAAGGGTGCCTTGGAAATGCCGCCCGCCCAAACCTGAGCAAGGCGCCCCCTTCCCCCCACCGCCGGCCACACTCCTGAGGTTGAGCCACAGCTTTCAGAGTCAACCTCCGCCGCCTACGTTGGCTGTTGGGTCTTCAGCGGGAGGCCACTGCTAAGGTTCAACCTCCGCACGCCCCTCACTGGAGGGGCCTGGGTGTTCTCAGCATAGTTGCCCATGGGGGCGCCTCTTCCCCCCCTACTCACCTCCACAGAGGGGCAGGGGCTCTCTCTTATCAGCTCCATTTATACGCCTCAAGGGTCTTCACCCCGAATTTGGCCCCTGGCCTTGAGATCTTATGAGAGCTCATCTCTTGGAGGTGAAAAGTCAAGGCACTGCCAGCCTTGAAAATGAATTCGGGGCCGGATAAACTTTGCAGGGATGTGGATCCCTCCACAGGTGAGAGGAGGCCACCCACCCCACGCCGCCCAGACAAGACCTACCCTAGAAATAGACCTCCCAGCAACGCACGCCTTTCTCTACCACCTACGATTTGCACACCCCTCCCGCATACGTGTCCTGCACGGGCACAAATCCACTCCCAAGCCCACCCTCTGAGCTGCATTCTGGTTATTCACGGTCTCTTGGGTCAACCCCACCCTAACACACAACAGCAAACTTCATTCCCCACCCTTATCTCCCTTCGTTTCCAAGGCATTGGCGACAGTCCACTTCATTTCCTTCCTCCTCTGCAGACTCTTCTCTTCCCCCTCAAATACTGCGTGCCATCCCCCTCATCTTCATCCCCTCCCTCTTCCCTAAAAATGTGCTAATTAAAATGTAGTTTCCTCTTCCCACGTATGAAGTGTGGAAAATGAATCTTGTCTTGACACAAACTGTGATTCATTTATCCCCGCTTTCTCTCTCCACTGGACCAAAGCTATAGAAATTTTAGTCTACCACCATCTCCCATATGCTCAAAATCTAACCATGCCTCATGGTTTTTAAATACCCCTAAAGGACGGTGGGGAAGGCTTCCTGGCTTTGAGGAGAAAATATTTAGAAAATGCTTGGCCTGTCATTTTATTTGGCATTTTAAAATATCTGCAGTATTTGAGAGAGATATTGGGAGTGGCTGGATGTTTTTTTGCATTTAGAAAGCAAAAAATGAAAAAAGCTTGGCACGCATCAAGCTTAGCCTGTTTATGAATAGCCCCCCAAAAGTGTGTTAGGGGTATATACCAGACAATAGTCTCCACTGCACAGGACGTTTGCCTGTCACAGATCTAGACCCTCCCCCCCCCCCCCCGCCCCAAAGGAAGACAAATTAACATAATCCATTTTAAGCATGTCTGATGAGCAATCCTTCCCGTGATCACTCCATTTCCCACAGTTTCTGGACAAAATGGATAAAAGATTTGCTTACCCGCTTAGCATGCAAGGCTTTCTTGTGTCCAGGGCAGTAGACGTGTGTGTCTTCTAGGTGTGGATTCTGCAGTACTGCACAGAAACCCACTGCAGCCTCAGACCGGCGGCAGCGGCGGCTTCTCCCAACGCCGAGTAGTAAAGTGTGTGACTCTGGTAGAGACTCCACAATTACCATTAGGCGCTTGCTTGTGAGAGAGGAGGCGGAATCTTTCTTAAAGGAATGGGTAGTGTTTTTCCTCTCCACTATTGCTTCATGAGAGGCTGAAAGGGTGGAAGCAGGAGTTTTTTTGGACTGAGTATGGCAGTACAGCTGTGGGAGGTCAAGGTTAAAATTAACTGGGTGATCGAGGGACCGATTTAGTGTGAGTCAATGAAATGCTAGAAGCGTTGGTTTTAAAGAGCCCTGCTAACTTCAAGCTCTGGGGTCCATGGCAAAAATAAAGTGATGTGTCTTGAAACTGACTAGTACTTTGTGTTAATAATTAATTACGAATCATTGCTTTAAACTGATAACTCTACAAAGGGAGGTTATTTCATATTTAATACAAGAACACAAAAAGAAAAATAAAACACAATTGGGAACAAGAGTCAAGTCTTACTAATACATGCATATCTGCTATTTCAGTGAATATCAGTATTAGAAAATATTGTAAATCAACTGTACTTCCATTTAAAAAAGAAAAGAAAATATACTATTGACAGATCAATCTGTACTTGTAAAAATTATAGTATTATTTATAGAAAAAACAATAAAAATCTAAACTAATTTAAGAAAATAATAGCTGGCTATTATGCTATTTAAGTGGCAATTCAAAGTTCAGCAAAATTAAGGAACTCATAGGTAGATTACTTTAAATGCGTCCAAATTTACTATTTACACTATTAGAATGTGGTATGTCCACACAGGAGGAAAATGAGTCTGCTTTATAACTTTAATTTTTATCTCAAATGGTATTCCTCAATTTAAGCACTGAACATCTGAGATTTTTTTTTTCTTCAGTGGTAAATGAGGAGGTGTGGTCCCAAAATATGAATAGAGAAAAATATGAAAAATATTCTGTGATTGATGTTTTTACACAGCTTTTGTTAACTACCAGTGATCTTGAGCAGGTAAGTAAACTTTTTTGTTCCATAGTCCCCTATTTTTTAAAATAAGGATGTTGCATTGAAATTTTCCTTTAGCATCCCCAAATACTATGATTTTTATGACAATTAAACATTTATATTTTTGTTATTTGATGCATGTGTATTTCACTCTACACTCTGCTTCTCCTGAAAACTTGGATTAAAAATGTCTTTATTTTAAATGTATAAGCAGAGCTTATTATTTATACCTATTCCAAAACAATTTTGCAATTCACATATTGTTTTTGTAAAGTGAAAAAACTTAATTTTATCTGACTGATGATTGTGTACCCAATTATGACCAATTTTCCTCCAGCAGAATCCTACAATATTGCTAAAAATACTGACTGACTGGAATACAAAATATATGTTTAATAGCAATTGGAGCATCATTCATAAGAGCTGGTACATCATCAGATGGTAGAGTTGGAACTGAATTTCAAGCTCACCGACTCCAACCCTGTAATTTCACAAGTGGAAAAAATGGAAACCCAGAGAAGCAAAATGGGGGCTCAGGGAAGTTAACTCAGTTTCTACTCTTCACATACACGACCCCATGGACTGTATCCCACGAGGATCCTCTGTCTATGGAATTCTCCAGTCAAGAATTCTCCAGGGGATCTTCCTGATCCAGGGATCAAACCTGGGTCTCTTACACTACAGGCAGATTCTTTACCATCTGAACCACCAGGGAAGCGCCTTCACACACACAGCAAATAAACAACATGTATGAACATACACACTGTTTCACAGACCCACACTGGGGCCTGAGCAAGACCTGTCACAACAACAACGAAGTGTTTCACTCATTTTGTGTTCATGTAGTATAAACTAAAGACGTATCAAACAAGTGCTCTTAATGTGTGTGAATATTAACACAAATATTGCCTTCAGGCTTGGAGGTGTTTATGCTGGAAAGTAAAGAAATTTGTCCCCAGGGAATTTTTTTAAGTGACCTCTAAGGAAATTCACAACAATTATTTGCAAACTCTTACTCATCTTCCACCCAGATGATAGGTCCCTGCACTTCTTTTCTTGCATCCTTTGGCGCTTCAGTTCCTTTTTGTCTAGATCCTCAAGAACGCCTGTGAAGAGGAAAAGTTCATTTTGGAGCCAGGGAGGGGAAAGTATTGTCGAGATTTAGTTCTGACCTTCAGAGATGCTTTTTGGAAGTTGCTTGTGAGGCTAGAGTCTAGCATTTTTTCCCTTAAATCCTCATCTGATGCTCCTCGTAAGGAACCTGGCATACCTCCCTAGTTTCAAGGAGGCATTACCTTAGATTAGCTGACAGAGCAAACTTGGTGTTTTGTGTACTTGGCAAGACAATCTATCACTTACATTTTTTTTTTTTAAGCCTTCCATGGGGAGAGATGGAGAAGGAAATGGCAGCCCACTCCAGTATTCTTGCCTGGGAAGTCCCATGACTGAGGAGCCTGGTGGGCTACATGTTGTTGCAAAGAGTCAGACATGACTTAGCAACTAAACAACAACGTAGGGAGAGAACTGAAGAAAATTAGTTGCCCAGTTTCTTCATCTCTTTTTATCTTGCTCTTCTGCAAGGAAGGCAGTTTGTCTATCAGGTGCTAATGGACAATGAATAAAATGGCTGTTATTTGTATAATTCAAAGCAACCCCTCAAAATTAAATGTATTTATTTGTATCTTCCCCAAAGTACTGAGCATAGTCTCTTATATAAAGGCACTTAATAGATACTTTAAAAAACGAATACACAAATTAATGAAATGAATAGCCCCCCAAAATATCCAGAAACTGATTACAAAGTGTTTTTGTATGTTTGTAATTTGCATTGTCTAAAACAACTGACTCCATTCTCTACCTCCTTTTTCTCTAATACAGTCATGATCTAAGAGAAACAACCTCCTTTCTGTAGAGCTTTTTAGGCATGCCTGATTTGTATTCTCCAATTAAATTGTAGCCACAAATCACCGCATGAACTCTGGGTAGATCAAGCAGTAGCCAAGACACTCTCTGCCAAGAGAACAGAGGATTAAGTTTCAGAATTCCAGTGCTCTAGTTCTAGTTGTGAAACCAACTGGTTATGTGACCTCAAACAAGTTTCTGGACATGCTTGTGCCTCAAGTTGAACCATCTTTTAAATGGTGGTGGCGGATAAGACCTGCCATCCCTACTTCATAGGGGTGGTTATAGAATTCAAATGATAATAAAAAAAAAAATGCTTTGAACTTTTCAAAGCACTTTGTAAAGAAAAGGTGTTATTATAGGCAGATGTATTTAAAATCAATTATCTAGTTCAAGGGACTTTACCCTAAACAACCTGTTTTACTACTTTACTAGTTCGGAAAGCAAACAGGTTTATCTCTTCCTGTGTGTGTGTGTGCACACACACACACACACACGTATGCACCCTGCTGCTCCCAGTTTAACAACTTCTCAGGTTTGATACTTTCCCCTTGGGCTGGGAAATAGCATCTGTAAAATGAATAGCTAAAAATTTGTATAGAGAGCCCTCCACCATCATTTCCCCCAAAATTCACATTTTTTAAGCTCTCAGCCAGAAAAGTAAACTCAGAGAAGTGCAACAGTCTTTTCATACTTCTTAATGTCATGTATTCTGTCCGTGGGGTTAGATGAACCATTCATTTGGAAACTTGGCCATGCTACATACGTTTTGATCACCCCTTTGTGCCAAGTGAATGTGGAAAGTATTTGGGGAACAGAGAGGGAAGGACTGACATGGAACTCATATTAATGAGTTCCCCACTCCCCAAGGAGACATAATCAGAGTGATACTCAAGGATGTATCAACATATTTTAATAGTACTATGTGACCATATGGTTTATTTTAAAGGAATTGCCTCAGTTAAATGCCTGACAGTTTCTTATACAACTGTTTAAGTAACCAGGCCTGATACATCTCTGTAACGTTTATAAAATATCACCCTCAGAGTCTTCCCTTTTTCCCCAAAAGGTATTTATTGTCATTTATTCATTCTCCACTTGATGAGTCTTTTAAGATTATCATGCAGTTAGTCGCTAGGTTGTGTCTGACCCTTGAGACCTCATGGACTGTAGCCTGCCAGGCTCCTCTGTCCATGAGATTTTCCAGGCAAGAATACTGGAGTGGGTTGCCATTTCCTTCTCCAGGGAATCTTCCCGACCCAGAGATCGAACCCTGGTCTCCTGCATTGCAGGCAGATTCTTTACCGACTGAGCTACCAGGGAGTCATCATGGCTAAACAAATAAGTGCTGAAGCCCATGCACCCTAGAGCAAGTGCTCAGCAACAAGAGAAGCCACTCCAATGAGAAGCCCGGGTACTGCGACCAAGAGTAGCCACCGCCCATGCAGCAACAAAGACCCAGCACAGCCGAAAATAAATAGTTTTTTAAAAATTAGCACAAAGTATGCAATTGCTATGTTAAACCTAAAATTCATTAATTATTATCATCACATGCCTTAAGATTTCAGGACCAGTCTTTAATGTATGTATCTGAATTACTTGATCTTAAAACTGAGTGTTTTACTGAGGAAACCAGAATTGAAAGAGACACGTGTACCCCAATGTTCATTGCAGCACTGTTTACACTAGCTAGGATGTGGAAGCAACCTAGATGTCCATCAGCAGACGAATGGATAAGAAAGCTGTGGTACATATACACAATGGAATATTACTCAGCTATTAAAAAGAACACATTTGAATCAGTTCTAATGAGGTCGATGAAACTGGAGCCTTATTATATAGAGTTAAGTAAGCCAGAAAGAAATTAACGCATATATGTGGAATTTAGAAAAATGGTAACAATGACCCAGCAAATGCGAGACAGCAAAAGAGACACAGTCTTTTGGACTCTGTGGGAGAGGGCGAGGGTGGGATGATTTGAGAGAATAGCACTGAAACATGTATATTATCATATGTCAAATAGATGACCAATCCAAGTTTGATGAATGAAACGGGGCACTCAAAGCCACTGCACTGGGACAACCTTGAGGGGTGGGTTGGGGAGGGAGGTGGATGGGGGTTAAGGATGGGGGACACATGTACACCCATGGCTGATTCATGTCAATGAATGGCAAAAACCACTATAATGTTGTAAAGTAATTAGCCTCCAATTAAAATAAATAAATTAATTTTTTTTAAATTGGTGTTTTAATCCTTATGGCACTATTTCTAGAATGTGATCAGGAACTACGTGCAACAGAATGACTTAGAGTGTTTCCTAAAATGCTGGTTCTTGGACTCTATCTTTGATTGAGAATCTTTTAGGCTGTGGCCCTGGATTGAGGGTTTTTACAAGCATCCCAGGTGATTCCCGTGTACACCAAATTTGAGTACTGCTACCCTACAGAATCGAGAGGGCGATGGCACCCCATTCCAGTACCCTTGCCTGGAAAATCCCATGGACGGAGGAGCCTGGTAGGCTGCAGTCCATGGGGTCGCGAAGAGTTGGACACGACTAAGCGACTTCATTTTCACTTTTCACTTTCATGCACTGGAGAAGGAAATGGCAACCCACTCCATTGTTCTTGCCTGGAGAATCCCAGGGACGGGGGAGCCTAATGGGCTGCCGTCTATGGGGTCGCACAGAGTTGGACATGACTGAAGCGACTTAGCAGCAGCAGCAGCACCCTACAGAAACAAGACAATGTAGAATCTCTGAGATAGGATGAGTGAAACACAGGTGGCTCCTTTTTTATTATGTGAGAAGGATTCAGAGAAGAACTAACCCTGGCTCCACTCTTTCTACACTATAAACTTAGGCAAAAATTTTAATCTCTCTAGATCCTAGTCCTCATCTGTAAAATTATTCCTGTTTGACCATGTTGTTGTGAGGATTGACCCATAACACAGGCAGAGTTTCTATTCTAGAGCCTGACACGGAATGGAACTTCATATATATGCTGCTGCTGCTGCTAAGTCGCTTTAGTCGTGTCCGACTCTGTGCGACCCCATAAACGGAAGCTCACCAGGCTCCCCTGTCCCTGGGATTCTCCAGGCAAGAACACTGGAGTGGGTTGCCATTTCTTTCTGATATATATATATGTATATATGTGTGTGTGTGTGTGTGTGTGTGTGTGTGTGTGTGTGTGTGTGTATATTCATTCCTTCTCTCTTTGTTCAAAAAATGAGTTTCCAGGTGGTTCTTCTTGTCCAGTGTTTTAGTATGCTTGGTAGGGTAATATGAACTAGTAGCTTAATGAGAGCTAATGCTTCCAGTACTGGTAGTGTGCCAGTGCTAAATACTTTATATGCATTACTTCATTTCATATCCACAATAATCCTTAAATATAAGCAATATTATTATTATTTTCAGTTAAAGCAACAGAGGCTGATAGAGGATAAGTAACATGCCCAGAATCTCAGAGCAATGAATTAGCAGAGCTAGGATTCAAACCCAGGCACTCTGACTCTAGAGCTTAACTGTTCATTATGCTGTATGTTTTGTATATTCTCTAAGTGGCTTAGATTCCAAAATAGGAGCCAGTCTCTTGGAAGGAATAAGCAACTGCAAAATGGAGTTTATAAACCTCCCAGAAATACAAGCAAATGAATGTCATTCTTTGCCTATCTTAGAAGCCTTTGCCAGTTGCCTATAACAGAGCATGGCACCTAGTAGGTGTTCAGAAGTGTTAAATAGATGTAAGGCAGACCTTTCATTGGGGTTCCCAGATGGTGCTACTGGTAAAGAACCCACCTGCCAATGCAGAAGACATAAGAAATGAAGGCTCGATCCCTGGGTTGGGAAAATCCGCTGGAGGAGGGCATGGCAACCCACTCCAGTATTCTTGCCTGGAGAAACTCATGGACAGAGGAGTCTGGCAGCTACAATCCACAGTGTCATAAAGAGTTGGACATGACTGAAGCTATTTAACATACACACACACAGACCTTTCATCAGCACACTGTTTAAGAAGCTGACATTTCTAAGCCCAAGTTTTAAATTTTCCAGAATTTCTACATCAGCTTATATTCTGACATAACACAAGTCACTAAATTTCAGAGCTACAAATAATCTTACCATTTGCAACAAACAAATGCACTTGTGATGAACTATGCACCAATTTGGCACTTAGAGGATTATTTAAAAAAAAAAAAAACGACATAGCTAGCTTATGCCCTAAATGTCTAGCTGGAAAATGAAACACAAATGCATGAAGCAACCAGATTGTAAAATCACCACATAGGAGATAATAAATGTGAAGCTGCTAGAAAATAGTAAACAATCAATAAATATTATCACCAATAATATATTATCAATTATCCATAATATTATTTTCTATTTCAATAATTATTGGTCTAATTGCTATTATTTATTAACAATAAGAAGAAATAATATTTGTTATAGTAGTAGTAGTGTAAATTTCTCACTTGGGTCTGACTCTTTGAGATCCCATGGACTATAGCCCGCCAGGCTCCTTTATCCATGGAATTCTCCAGTCAAGAATACTGGGGTGGGTAGCCATTCTCTTCTCCAGGAAATCTTCCCAACCCAGGGATTGAACCTGGGCCTTCTGCTAAGCAGGCAGATTCTTTACTGTCTGAGCCACCAGGGAAGCCCAATAATTGTTACAGCTACCATTTAGTGAGTGATTATGTGTCAAGTTTTGTGCTCAGTGTCAGATGTGTATATATATATATATATAAGCATTTTATCAATCCTGCTAAATCAGTACCATGAATTATATTTTTTAAGTGAGGAAACTGAGACTGAGAAAGTTTAAATAACTCGCCCAAGGCACATGTTTGATATGTATTCCAGTGCGTGCAAATGTTCTAAGTTGCTCAGTCGTGTCTGTCTCTTTTTAACTCCATGGACTGTAGCCCACCAGGCTCCTCTGTCCATGGGATTCTACAGACAAGAATACTGGAATGGGTTGTCATGCCCTCCTCCAGCGGATCTTCCAGACTCAAGGATCAAACCCATGTTTCATGTCTCCTGCATTGGCAGGCGAGTTCTTTACCGCTGGTGCCACCTCCAGAATCAAATAGTATACTTGGAGAATCCACAGAAAGATTAAGAAGAAAGAGATCAATTTCTGCTGGAGAAAACAGGGAGTATAAACAGCCAGAACTGTGATGGGGGAAGGATGGAGCAGGAGGGCCTTTGGTGATGGAGGTGGAAGGAGCACAGGTGTGTAGTGAGTTTCCTGACACAGGTCACCCAACACGTTGCTCAGGCCATGCTCATGGTGATGGCATGACTTGGGTCTCTTCACTGAGCAGACAGGAGAGTATGAGGAATGTTGGCCAAACAGCAAGTAAACCTGTCTGCCTGGAATGAAAAGTTTGTGTGGGGCAAAGTTAGAATTTATGTAGTCTCCAAATGTGACCCTGAAAACTCAGCCTTTGTTTACGGATAACCGGTTTAAGTAGCCCCACCTCCAGTTGGGATCCGGAAGATCCCTTGTAAGAGGGCACAGCAATCCACTCCAGTATTCTTGCCTGGAGAATCCCATGGACAGAGGGTCCTGATGGGCTATGGTCCATAGGGTCACATAGAGCTGGACATAGCCAAAGCAACTTAGCACTCACGTACACACCACCAGTTACTTTCCATTAATACACTCACTTATTTTCATTCATTGAGACAACAGCATTTATTGAACTCCTATTATGTGCCAGACACCCGATGCTAGGGTTAGAGCAATGAATAAAGCAGACAAATATCTTTGCACTCAGGAAGCTTTCATCGTACTGAGAAAACACAGATGTTAACGTGTAAACAAGTTGACAAGTCAGGTTATTTCAGATGCTAAAGACTAGAAAGGAAATAAAACAGATCGTTGACAATGACTTGTTCGGAAGGATGAAGAAAGCCTCTTTGAGGAGGTAACATTTGAGCTGAGATCCAAATGACCTGAAGCTCCCAGGTCAGGGAGAAAACCTGTTCAAAGGTTATGAAGCCGGACAATCTTGGTATGCCTAGGAGATTGAGAACAAAGGACAAGGCACCTCATAGGTGGCAGGAGTGCTTGGGTGGGGAGGGCAACTGAATCTTGTAGTTCTGGTAGATCAGGGTGAATTTGACTTTTAGGAGGTTTCAAGCTAAGGAGGGGCTTTCCCTGGTGGCTTAGATGGTAAAGAATCTGCCAGCAATGAAGGAGACCTGGATTTGATCCCTGGATCGGGAAGATCACCTGGAGCAAGGAATGGGTACCCACTCCAGTACTCTTGCCTGGAGAATCACATGGACAGAGGAGCCCAGTGTGCTACAGTCCATGGGGTCACTAAGAGTCAGACACCACTGAGTGACTAACACTACTACTACTACTACTTGACATGGATTGAGGCCAGAGTGCATGTGGCGGGTAAGGGAAGGGAGGGAAAGAGAGAAATCAACCGAGAATAATTTCCAAACCTTTGACCTGAGAATCTGGATGGAGAAGGGCATCATATCTAAGACAGAGGAGACATGAGAAAAAAGAAAATGACAGGCGAAAAGTAAACACTTCTATTTGGTCATGTTAAGCTTGAGATCTAAAATTTTCCTGTTCATTTATTTTTTCTGTTTGTTCATCATTAGTTTCCTCTCCATTGTTGTTGTTTGGTCACCCAGTTGTGTCCAACCCTCTGAGACCCCATGGACTGCAGCACGCCAGGCCTCTCTGTCCCTCACCATTTACCGGAGTTTGCCCAAGTTCATGTCCATTGCATCATTGATGCCGTCCAGCCATCTCATCCTCTGATGTTCTCTTCTTCTTCATAAGAATCTTCCAAAGAGCAAGAACTTTATTCTTTATATCTTGTTCATTATTGAATCTCTAGAGTCCAGAACACTGACTTATGCAGAGTAGATGCTCAACAGTTATTAAGATTTGTTGACTCTGGTTCAATGGTTCTCAAAGAAACCTTAAAACTACCGGGGAAGCTTAGAAAAAGTTTAGTATTAGTCCCCACCTGAACCTCTCCCCACCAGAACTCTGGGATTGCACTCAAGAAACTGCGCAATGCCAAAGAATGCTCAAACTACTGCACAATTGCACTCATCTCACACGCTAGTAAAGTAATGCTCAAAATTCTCCAAGCCAGGCTTCAGCAATATGTGAACCGTGAACTTCCTGATGTTCATGAAAAGGCAGAGGAACCAGAGATCAAATTGCCAACATCCACTGGATCATGGAAAAAGCAAGAGAGTTTCAGAAAAACATCTATTTCTGCTTTATTGACTATGCCAAAGCCTTTGACTGTGTGGATCACAATAAACTGTGGATAATTCTGAAAGAGATGGGAATACCAGACCACCTGATCTGCCTCTTGAGAAATCTGTATGCAGGTCAGGAAGCAACAGTTAGAACTGGACATGGAACAACAGACTGCTTCCAAATAGGAAAAGGAGTACGTCAAGGCTGTATATTGTCACCCTGCTTATTTATATGCAGAGTACATCATGAGAAACGCTGGACTGGAAGAAACACAAATTGGAATCAAGATTGCTGGGAGAAATATCAATAACCTCAGATATGCAGATGATACCACCCTTATGGCAGAAAGTGAAGAGGAACTAAAAAGCCTCTTGATGAAGGTGAAAGTGGAGAGTGAAAAAGTTGGCTTAAAGCTCAACATTCAGAAAACGAAGATCATGGCATCCGGTCCCATCAGTTCATGGGAAATAGATGGGGTAACAGTGGAAACAGTGTCAGACTTTATTTTTCTGGGCTCCAAAATCACTACAGATGGTGACTGCAGCCATGAAATTAAAAGACGCTTACTCCTTGGAAGGAAAGTTATGTTCAACCTAGATCACATATTCAAAAGCAGAGACATTACTTTGACGACAAAGGTTAGTCTAGTCAAGGCTATGGTTTTTCCTGTGGTCATGTATGGATGTGAGAGCTGGACTGTGAAGAAGGCCGAGCGCCGAAGAATTGATGCTTTTGAACTGTGGTGTTGGAGAAGACTCTTGAGAGTTCCTTGGACTACAAGGAGATCCAACCAGTCCATTCTGAAGGAGATCAGCCCTGGGATTTCTTTGGAAGGAGTGATGCTAAAGCTGAAACTCCAGTACTTTGGTCACCTCGTGCGAAGAGTTGACTCATTGGAGAAGACTCTGATGCTGGGAGGGATTGAGGGCAGGAGGAGAAGGAGACGACAGAGGATGAGATGGCTGGATGGCATCACTGACTCGATGGATGTGAGTCTGAGTGAACTCTGGAAGTTGGTGATGGACAGGGAGGCCTGGCGTGCTGCGATTCATGGGGTCACAAAGAGTCGGACACGACTGAGCGACTAAACTGAACCGAACTGATAGATGGGCAGTGAGAGAAGGCAATGGCAACCCACTCCAGTACTCTTGCCTGGAAAATCCCATGGATGGAGGAGACTGGTAGGCTGCAGTCCATGGGGTCGCTAAGAGTCGGATGCAACTGAGCGACTTCACTTTCACTTTCATGCATTGGAGAAGGAAATGGCAACCTACTCCAGTGTTCTTGCCTGGAGAATCCCAGGGACGGGGGAGCCTGGTGGGCTGTCGTCTATCGGGTCACACAGAGTCAAACACGACTGAGGGACTTAGCAGCAGCATAGATGGGCAGCGATCTACAGTCTAAACCAGTGGTTGAGATATATTAGCATTCATTCAAATATTTACCTTGGAAACCACATTTCAGCACCATTGCAAAAGACTGAAACGTATGGCTTTAAGAATTCAATAGTTTTCTCAAGTGAAGTTAAACTTTAAAGGTTTTTGAGAGAAAACCATTGAATCGTGGAGTCGCTCTTATCTCACTTGGCTTATATGCTCTCATTGGAGACCAGGAAATGGTCTCATTGGAGGGTCCTTCATGTGAAGAAAGATGGTGACCTGAATGTGGGGACAATCCTCTTCCACCGCATCTCCAAAGGGCATGTCCCACACCCATTTACGGGCTTGTGAAATGCCTTTATTTGGTGATTATAGTAAATGTATGTTTCTGCCTGCACAGCATCTGTTCTCTTTTCTAAGAATGTCTCAGTCCTCTGTGGAATCTTGTTTCACCCCATTGCTGCAGTCTTGGCACCCTTTCCTTTCCCTGAGCAAGGAATTGGCCTCAAGCTGGACCAACCAGATGTTCTTTCCCTCGCATTTAAATATTGAGTAGAATGACACAAAAACTTAAGGAGACCAGAGTTCATCTTGAAGGAGGTCCCTGAGGAGAGTGTGATTAGATACTGCTGCAAAGATCTTGCTTGACTTGGCTCCTGTCCTTCCCAAGATCTGATTCTTCAGCTTTCCTTCAATTTTATGAGCCATGAGCTTATTCTTCCAATAAATTCCTTTTGTCTAAGTTAATTAGACTGGTCTCAGTTGTTGCAATATAACTCATGACACGGCAATTAAAAATCTTGAGATCTATAATTCAAGGTAAAGCCTTCAAACCAAATCCTTCCTGAATACAATAACACATTGACCCAAGTTTTCACCAATATCTAAATGTCTGATAGCAGAGTCTGAACAAGCAGATGAGAGTGAAAGCGCTCTGTGGCTTGACATCACTTCTACCACTGAGATAAGAAAGAAAAGGATGGCAGGGACATGACTCATTAACTCCACTTTACAAATTTTCCCTGAATTTACACATGAGATAAATACCTTGCTGGAAATTCTCAACATTTTTATTTCATGGTTTCTACTCAGCTCTACCAGCTCCTGAATTTCTGTCTTCGAACTAAACTTTCAGAGTAATTCTTTCCAAAGCAGGGCACAATTACTGCAACACATAAACCTAAGACATAAATTTATGAACATGAGAACTCATGATATTAAATTTAGTTCTCATTTCCTTCTGTGGCCCTCTAGGGGGAAAAAAAGAACATCCTGTCCTTTTAATCATTTGGGTTAAATCCCAGTCATTTGTTGACCTCTCCCCTCCCCACATTTAAAAAAAGACCTATAACTCTTTAAGATGCTGAAAAAATGAATAACTTTTGTATTGTAAGCAAATATTTTGGAACAAAGTTTCTCACAATCTCATTTTTAGTGACTGTTGGGATTAAGTCACAAGAGATAGGATGCTGCAGAAAGCCAAGCACATGCTGAGTGTGAACCACACCCAGGAAGGATAAGATAAAATGGGTAACCAACAAGGACATATTGTATAGCAGAGGGAACTCTGCTTAATGTGATGGGGCAGCCTGGATGCGAGGGGGGTTTGTGGGAAAACGGATACATGTATATATATGGCTGAGTTCTGCTGTGCACCTGAAAATATCACAACATTGTTAACTGGTTACACTCCAGTATAAAATAAAAAGTTAAAAAAGTTTTTTAAAAGCACATTATAGTTTAATAGGGCTGCTGCTGCTGCTGCTAAGTCGCTTTAGTCGTGTCCGACTCTGTGCGACCCCATAGACGGCAGCCCACCAGGCCCCGCCGTCCCTGGGATTCTCCAGGCAAGAACACTGGAGTGGGTTGCCATTTCCTTCTCCAATGCATGAAAGTGAAAAGTGAAAGTGAAGTCACTCAGTCGTGTCCGACTCTTAGTGACCCCATGGACTGCAGCCTATCAGGCTCCGCCGTCCCTGGGATTCTCAAGGCAAGAACACTGGAGTGGGTTGCCATTTCCTTCTCCATTAATAGGGCTAATACAAATGAAATCTAATCACTTGCAGACTATATGCAGTATAGAGTGTTACTCAGTCATGTGTAGTGTCTGACTCTTTGAGACACCATGAACTGTGTAGCCCTCCAGGCTCCTCTATCCATAGGATTGCCCAGGCAGGAATACTGGAGTAGGTTGCCATTCCCTTCTATAAGGGATCTTCCTGACCCAGGGATCATACCTGGGTCTCCAGCTTTGCAGACAGATTCTTTACTGTTTTTGAGCAATCAAGGAAACCCATATGCAGTATAAGTGGCGCTCAAATGTAAAGAACAGTATTGTTGATTTAAGCATTTTTAATTTTAATACTGGTCACTGTTTGTGAAAAGCAGCCATGAAAATACATGGCTATAAATCTGTACAGTCTGCATGGACAATCATTTTCCTCTTAAATGGGAGGAGGTGGATTACCACTTTCATTATTAAAACATAAAACAGTATTACAAGCAATTTTGCTTGTAATTTTTGAATTGCTGAACTTTGAATTTTTAAATTGCTGAACACTTACTATATTCCAGGTACGATTCAAAGTGCTTTATAATATAGATATCTATTTAATCTTTACAACAATCCCACGAGATATTATTCTATTATTTTCCTGTTTAGAAACAAGGGAACTTAAAAATGAAGTAATTTGCCTATGATCAAAGAATTGGTAAATGGCAGAGGTTGGGTTTGAAATCCAGACAATAAAATGACCCCAAAATCTGTTTTCTCAATCCCCTCTCTCACCACCTTCCAACACTACTTGGCCAAATAGTGAAACAACACCTAGTTTCTCCTTCTGCCTGTACTCGAGGCCCTTCTAGCCCTCATTTTGAATGTTTAAAACTACATTTTGAGAACTACCTGAACCAGGTAACCAAAATAAATAGACTTTCCAGATGCCAATTTGATTGGATGCTAATTAACTGAATGGTGAGCCTTTCCAAGTGAAAGAGGAAAATGAAAACGTTGACTTTTAACTTAACATTCAGAAAACGAAGATCATGGCATCCAGTCCCATCACTTCATGGGAAATAGATGGGGAAACAGTGGAAACAGTGTCAGACTTTATTTTTCTGGGCTCCAAAATCGCTACAGATGGTGACTGCAGCCATGAAATTAAAAGACGCTTACTCTTTGGAAGGAAAGTTATGACCAACCTAGATCACATATTCAAAAGCAGAGACATTACTTTGCCAACAAAGGTTAGTCTAGTCAAGGCTATGGTTTTTCCTGTGGTCATGTATGGATGTGAGAGCTGGACTGTGAAGAAGGCTGAGCACCAAAGAATTGATGCTTTTGAACTGTGGTGTTGGGGAAGACTCTTGAGAGTCCCTTGGACTGCAAGGAGATCCAACCAGTCCATTCTGAAGGAGATCAGCCCTGGGATTTCTTTGGAAGGAATGATGCTAAAGCTGAAACTCCAGTATTTTGGCCACCTCATGCGAAGAGTTGACCCATTGGAGAAGACTCTGATGCTGGGAGGGATTGAGGGCAAGAGGAGAAAGGGATGACAGAGGATGAGATGGTTGGATGGCATCACTGACTTGATGGACGTGAAGTTTGAGTAAGCCCTGGGAGTTGGTGATGGACAGGGAAGCTTGGTGTGTTGCAGTCTATGGAGTCACAAAGAGTCAGACACCACTGAGTGACTGAACTGAACTAAAGCCTTTCCAGCGGCCTGGACAGAAATTAACTCAGATTTTACATTAAGTAAAATAGTATAAATTTAAAGCTCTAAACCAAGTCAAGTCTCCAATGCATGAGCAAGATCTTCAGATTTTAAATTCCCTCAGTTTCTAAGTTGTTAGAGCTGATTTGGGATGGGGGAATGGGGGGTGAGCTCTCACAGAAAGGGGTCCTTTCTCTGATGTGTGAGTTTTACTTCTTTACCAGAGAGATAATTGAGAGACCAGACTGGGGCATGCATCTCCAGGCAACCTGGGTACAGAGTGTAGAACACTAAATAGCTTATTCTCAGACATTCAGAGGCTCTGCAGATACAACGTAATTTCCTGAGCCCGACTCCCTGCAGTATGACCATGACACAGCATGCTTAAGCCCAGAAGGTGGGTAGTTTCTCTCAGATTCTTATGTTTTTTTTTCCTTTAAATGAATTGATCCAATCCTGGATCAGTTAAAAAATTGATTCAATTTTTAAAGGAGTGCCAGAATTTTAGCAGGATGTACCTGTAATTGGGCGTGGCTTTTGTTTTTTTCTGGGAGTATGCCAGCCCCTCTTCTCTCATGTTACTACTTTCTTTACATACCACATTAGTACTTTTACTACTGGATTAGCAATCCAAGGCATTATAAAAGAGAGAGAATGTAGGGTGACCACAAATGGTCCTGCCCTTTGTGCCTTTGCTCTTTGAAGAGATAGGAGGGGGAAAAAGGAAGTGATGGGAGCAGAAAACAAAGGCATGACTCCTTGCCTCTAATCTTGTATTTGTTGTGGACGATCAAAGGCACAAATAAAGGAGTGTAGACATACCTCAGAGATATTTTGGATTCTGTTCCCGACCACCAAGATAAAGCGAGTACCACAATAAAGCAAGTCGCATGAATTTTTTGGTTTCCCAATACCTATAAAAGTATGTTTACCTTATACCTCCATCTATTAAATATGCAATAACATTATGTCTTAAAAAAAAAGAGTACATACCTTAATTTAAAATTACCATATTGCTAAAAAAATGCCAACCATTATCTGAGCCTCAATAGTAATCTTTTTGCAAAAGTAACATCAAAGGTCACTGACCCCAGATCACCGTAACAAATATAATAATACTGAGAAAGCTTGAAATATTGGAAGACTTATCAAAATGTGTCACTGAGACATGAAGTGAACAAACGCTGTTGGAAAAATGGCACCAATAGGCATGCTTGATGCAGGATTGCCAAAACTTCAATTTGTGGGGAAAAAAAAAAAAAAACTCCAGCATCAGGAAAGTGCAAAAAAGCAAAGTATGTCTGCAAAGGGGTTCAAAATTATGTACAAAAGTGCTCAAAAGGCTACAATCATGGAAGTAGCTGTGTTCAATGGAAAGATCAGTAGAAGGATCAGCATGTTGCTTGGGTTCTACACTAGTTTAAGGAGTCTCAGCTTCTGTTTCCTTCTCTTAAAGTGGGTGTGGGAGTCAAATTATACATTTGCAGACTTCAAAAGGGACTCAGAGGTCATTTGATCCAGCCTCTGATCCACTATAAGAATTTTTTCCACAGTATTTTTAACAAAAAACCAATCACCCAACTTCCCATGAAAGGGCACTTGTAACCTCTTTATTCTCCTTATACTGAGCTAAATTCTGTGTACCTCAAGAGGTACATCAGGACTTCCATTCACTGGTGGTGGTTCTCTTCTATGAAGTTCTGAATTGGCAAGTTTGATGGCTACAGAGATAATACAGTGCTGTGGAAAGAGAATCAGGTGAGCCTAAGTCTGGACCCCATCTTGAGCACTTAGCTAGCTGTGAAATCTTGATCAAAGTTATCTTATCTGATCTGATCTGATCTTATTTTATGAGGAACTCCAGTCTAATGGAGAAATTGCAACCTACCCTACAAGTTTGTTGGGGGAATTAGAAATAATTTATGTAAAATGCCTTCACATTGAGAGCGCTTTATAAAAAGGCTGTTAAAAGGATTATTTTCTTAGAATATAATAAAATCAATATTCACTGGAGCCTGAAGAGTTTGTGGTATGATTTCATGCCCTTGTTACAATGGTTTGCTCTGAAATTTTCTTAGCTTTCCCCCTTGTTCCAGTCATAAAAAAGCAACCACTTCCCATATGTTTCAATGCATTTCCCTTCCCAATAAATCTTCTCTTCCATGTACAATTAGAAAAGGAGGAAGGAGCTTGAATGTGCTCCAGAAATTAAAGTCGTATGTGCATGTATGCTGACCAACTAGGAAAAAAAAATCCACAGTAGTGGTAGCGTTTAATCTTTACTTTGAAACATAACAAGATTTTGAGTTTCAAGCTGTAAAGGAATCATTTGCTTCAGAAATAAAGCATAGTTGCTAAAATGTGCCCCAGAAGTAGAGATTGTGGCAAAATAGAGAACATGGTCACTTTCCTGAGATGAAAGGACTTCTGTGAATTTAGGAGTGAATTAGCCAGAGTTGTGGATCCCACAGTCAATCACAACTTCTAGAAAGTTTCCTTCAGAACAGATGCTTCAAAGTGTCTTCTCTTGAATTTGGCCATTTAATTGTCAAAAATTAAAACATATGACTCTTTGACCAAGTAAATCCACTTAAAATATACTATGTGTGTTGTGTTAAGTTGCTTCAGTTGTGTCTGACTCTTTGAGACCCTATGAATTGTAACATGCCAGGCCCCTATGTCCATGGGATTCTCCAGGCAAGAATACTGGAGTGGGTTGCCATGCCCTTCTCTAGGGGATCTTCCCCTCCCAGAGATTGAACCCACATTTCTTATGTCTTCTGCATTGTCAGGTGGGTTCCTTATCCCTAGCACCACCTGGGAAACCCTAAAAGACACTACCCTACAGAAATCCTGTACAAGCATTTTAATGAGATAGTTATAAGGATGTCCACTGCCATGTGGTTTCCAAGAGCAAACAGAAGAAACAACAATCTAAATCTTTAAACAGGAGAACAGTAACACCAGTTATAATGGATCCATAAAACAATACTCTGTAGCACTGAAGAAGCATGATATTGACCTTAATATACTAATCTGACATGATGCCCATGATATATTGCTGAGGGAAAAAGTAAGCTGTAGAATAATGGACTGAGAGTAATGTCATATTTGTATATATACCTACATATGTATGTGAATGAATTCATATTTGCATGTGTAAATAGTTATGGCTGCTTGGTGGCTCAGTTGTGTCCGACTCTTTGTGACCTCATGGACTGTAGCCCACTAGGCTCATCTGTCCATGGGGATTCTCCAGGCAAGAATACTGGAATGGGTTGCCAGGCCCTCCTCTAGGGGATCTTTCCAACCCAGGGATCAAAACCAGGTCTCCAGCATTGCAGGCAGATTCTTTACTGTCTGAGTCACCAGGGAAGACCAAGAATACTGGAGTGGGTAGCCTATTCCTTCTCCAGGGGATCTTCCTGACTCAGGAATTGAATCGGGGTCTCCTGCATTTAAAGTGGATTCTATACCAGATGAGCTACCAGGGAAGGGTAAATGAAAGTCGTTCAGTCGTGTCTGACTCTTTGCAACCCCATGGATTGTACAGTCTAGGGAATTCTCCAGGCCAAAATTCTGGGATGGATAGCTGTTCCCTTCTCCAGGGCATCATCCCAACCCAAGGGTTGAACCCAGGTCTCCCACATTCCAGGTAGATTCTTTATCAGCTGAACCACCAGAAAAACCCCATTAGATTAGATTAGATCAGTCGCTCAGTCGTGTCCGACTCTTTGCGACCCCATGAACTGCAGCACGCCAGGCCTCCTTGTCCATCACCAACTCCCAGAGTTCACTCAGACTCACATCCATCGAGTCAGTGATGCCATCCAGCCATCTCATCCTCTGTCGTCCCCTTCTCCTCTTGCCCCCAATCCCTCCCAGCATCAGAGTCTTCTCCAATGAGTCAACTCTTCGCATGAGGTGGCCAAAGTACTGGAGTTTCAGCTTTAGCATCATTCCTTCCAAAGAAATCTCAGGGCTGATCTCCTTCAGAATGGACTGGCTGGGTCTCCTTCCAGTCCAAGGGACTCTCAAGAGTCTTCTCCAACACCACAGTTCAAAAGCATCAATTCTTCTGCACTCAGCCTTCTTCACAGTCCAATTCTCCCACCCATACATGACCACAGGAAAAACCATAGCCTTGACTAGGCGAACCTTTGTTGGCAAAGTAATGTCTCTGCTTTTGAATATGTGATCTAGGTTGGTCATAACTTTCCTTCCAAGGAGTAAGCGTCTTTTAATTTCATGGCTGCAGTCACCATCTGTAGCGATTTTGGAGCCCAGAAAAATAAAGTCTGACACTGTTTCCACTGTTTCCCCATCTATTTCCCATGAAGAGATGGGACCAAATGCCATGATCTTTGTTTTCTGAATGTTGAACTTTAAGCCAACTTTTTCACTCTCCACTTTCACTTTCATCAAAAGGCTTTCTAGTTCTTCTTCACTTTCTGCCATAAGGGTGGTGTCATCTGCATATCTGAGGTTATTGATATTTCTCCCAGCAATCTTGATTCCAACTTGTGTTTCTTCCAGTCCAGCATTTCTCATGATGTACTCTGCATAGAAGTTAAATAAACAGGGTGACAATATACAGCCTTGATGTACTCCTTTTCCTATTTGGAACCAGTCTGTTGTTCCATGACCAGTTCTAACTGTTGCTTCCTGACCTGCATACAAATTTCTCAAGAGGCAGATCAGGTGGTCTGGTATTCCCATCTCTTTCAGAATTTTCCACAGTTTATTGTGATCCACACAGTCAAAGGCTTTGGCATAGTCAATAAAGCAGAAATAGATGTTTTTCTGGAACTCTCTTGCTTTTTCCATGATCCAGCAGATGTTGGCAATTTGATCTCTGGTTCCTCTGCCTTTTCGAAAACCAGCTTGAACATCAGGAAGTTCACAGTTCACATATTCCTGAAGCCTGGCTTGGAAAATTTTGAGCATTACTTTACTAGCGTGTGAGATGAGTGCAATTGTGTGGTAGTTTGAGCATTCTTTAGCATTGCCTTTCTTTGTGATTGGAATGAAAACTGACCTTTTCCAGTCCTGTGGCCACTGCTGAGTTTTCCAGATTTGCTGGCATATTGAGTGCAGCACTTTCACAGCATCATCTTTCAGGATTTGGAATAGCTCCACTGGAATTCCACCATCTCCACTAGCTTTGTTCATAGTGATGCTTTCTAAGGCCCACTTGACTTCACATTCCAGGATGTCTGGCTCTAGGTCAGTGATCACACCATCGTGATTATCTGGGTCATGAGGATCTTTTTTGTACAGTTCTTCTGTGTATTCTTGCCACCTCTTCTTAATATCTTCTGCTTCTGTCAGGTCCATACCATTTCTGTCCTTTATCGAGCCCATCTTTGCATGAAATGTTCCTTTGGTATCTCTGATTTTCTTGAAGAGATCCCTAGTCTTTCCCATTCTGTTGTTTTCCTCTATTTCTTTGCATTGATCACTGTAGAAGGCTTTCTTATCTCTTCTAGCTATTCTTTGGAACTCTGCATTCAGAGGCTTATATCTTTCCTTTTCTCCTTTGCTTTTCACTTCTCTTCTTTTCACAGCTATTTGTAAGGCCTCCCCAGACAGCCATTTTGCTTTTTTGCATTTCTTTTCCATGGGGATGGTCTTGATTCCTGTCTCCTGTACAATGTCACGAACCTCATTCCATAGTTCATCAGGCACTCTATCTATCAGATCTAGGCCCTTAAATCTATTTCTCACTTCCACTGTATAATCATAAGGGATTTGATTTAGGTCATACCTGAATGGTCTAGTGGTTTTCCCTACTTTCTTCAATTTCAGTCTGAATTTGGCAATAAAGAGTTCATGGTCTGAGCCACAGTCAGCTCCTGGTCTTGTTTTTGCTGACTGTATAGAGCTTCTCCATCTTTGGCTGCAAAGAATATAATCGATCTGATTTCGGTGTTGACCATCTGGTGATGGCCATGTGTAGAGTTTTCTCTTGTGTTGTTGGAAGAGGGTGTTTGTTATGACTAGTGCATTTTCTTGGCAAAACTCAATTAATCTTTGCCTGCTTCATTCCGTATTCCAAGTCCAAATTTGCCTGTTACTCCAGGTGTTTCTTGACTTCCTACTTTTGCATTCCAGAATCCCAGGGACAGGGGAGCCTGGTGAGCTTCCGTCTATGGGGTCGCACAGAGTCGGACACGACTGAAGCGACTTAGCAGCAGCAGTAGCAGCCCCTATAATGAAAAGGACATCTTTTTTGGGTGTTAGTTCTAAAAGGTCTTGTAGGTCTTCATAGAACCATTCAGCTTCAGCTTTTTCAGCGTTACTGGTTGGGGCATAGACTTGGATTACTGTGACATTGAATGGTTTGCCTTGGAAACGAACAGAGATCATTCTGTCGTTTTTGAGATTGCATCCAAGTACTGCACATTGGACTCTTTCGTTGACCATGATGGCCACTCCATTTCTTCTGAGGGATTCCTGCCCGCAGTAGTAGATATAATGGTCCTCTGAGTTAAATTCACCCATTCCAGTCCATTTGAGTTCGCTGATTCCTAGAATGTCAACATTCACTCTTGCCATCTCTTGTTTGACTACTTCCAATTTGCCTTGATTCATGGACCTGACATTCCAGGTTCCTATGCAATATTGCTCTTTACAGCCTTGGACCTTGCTTCTATCACCAGACACATCCACAGCTTGGTATTTTTTTTGCTTTGGCTCCATCCCTTCATTTTTTCTGGAGTTATTTCTCCACTGATCTCCAGTAGCATATTGGGCCCCTACTGACCTGGGGAGTTTCTCTTTCAGTATCCTATCATTTTGTCTTTTCATACTGTTCATGGGGTTCTCAAGGCAAGAATACTGAAGTGGTTTGCCATTCTCTTCTCCAGCGGACCACATCCTGTCAGATCTCTCCACCATGACCCGTCCATCCTGGGTTGCCCTACAGGCATGACTTAGTTGGAAAACCCCATAGGTTGCATGTTTTAGAAAAAAATTTGGAATATATACACAAAACTGTTAATATTAGCATTTGTAGTTACTTTTGAGGGGTGGGACTAGGAGGATGAGATACTTTAATTTTTTATTATAAATGTTTATATATTCAGTGCTTTTACATGTGTACATACTATTCACATCATTTTGAAAAAACGATGACATGAGAATAGCTAAATTCAGAGACATATATTTTAGCTTTTAGTTACCTTTTCTTAAGTTTTAGGAGTCCTCACTCAGAAAAACATGTTTTCAAGGGATCTGTTTCCCTTCGATGGAAAAAGTCTCAGAATTGAAAACCTATCTTGTTTATTTCTCTCGAAATACACTCTCCTAAGCCCTGGAGACAACGCAGGAGTCTGGGACCCTTGATATCCCAGGATTTCTTCATACCTCTCCACTGCTTCCTTTGGACCTCAGATAAGCAAAAAATTTAACTAAAGTGTAAGTGCTTTCCTTGAAAGGAAATGAGATTTGGTTATCAGATAGCTTTCCACAACCTGATATGTGTACTTGGAGTTAAGTGCTGGTCACTATGAATAAAGCTCTGCGGCCCAGAAACTTGCTTTCTAAAAATCAGCATTGGAAACATCTACCATTTTCCAGATGACAGTTCAGTTGATTAAAGAACAATGTTAATGAGCACTTGGGTTGATTTTTTTTCCCAATGAACCAAATTGCCTTCCACACAAAAAATATTCTTCAACAACCAGACTGCATCACTAATTCCAGTTGGTTGCATCTTGAAATTACTGCACTAGCTGTAAGAGTTAGGGAACTAGAGGGTGTGATTGGTTACGTTTATCAGTTTGTTCATTCACTTATTCATATATTTCTTCATTGTCAGCAGTAAAACATAGTAGTTATCAGTCAGCTAGTGGCTTTGGAGTCATAAATTCTTGGGTTTGAATTCCTGGCCTGATACTGGTTGTAGAATCTTGGCAAATGACATAACTATCTAAGCCTTCATTCCTGATCTATAAAATAGGGGCAGTTATCAAAAAGTGGCCGTGAGGATTTTTAGAAGAACATTTAAAGAGCCTAGCACAGTACCTGGTGGGGCTTCCCAGGTGGCTCAGTGGTAATGAATCTTGCTGCAATGCAGGAGATTCGGGTTAGATGCCTGGGTCAGGAAGATCCCCTGTATCCTGGCAACCCATTCTAGTATTCTTGCTTGGAAAATCTCATGGACAGAGGCGCCTGGCAGGCTGCAGTTCATAGGAAAAGACCAAAGCAACTGAGTACTCACACACAGTACCTGGTTCATATCATATGCATAACCAAAGTTAACAACTGTCATTCATGAGTTTGTCATTAAAACATATGTATATATTTATTTATTGAGTACATATGGTATGCTAAATTTTGTGTCAGAATTTGAATTTTTAATATGGTTAGGATTTGATCCTTGCTTTTAAGAGGGTTAAATTTAGATCAGACATGAATTCAGGGGTTTCATGAACTTGGATAGGGAAAAAAACCCCAACAATCCATATTTATAACTTCCAACTGAACTTTAACATCCTTTTAGTTATGAATTTGGGCTTCTGTGGTGGCTCAGTGATAAAGAATCTGCTTGCCAATGCAGGAAACGCAGGTTGCATCCCTGGGTCAGGAAGATCCCCTGGAGAAGGAAATGGCAATCTACTTCAGTATTCTTGCCTAGGAAATCCCATGGACAGAGGAGCCTCAGTTCAGTTCAGTCTCTCAGTCGTGTCTGGCTCTTTGCCACCCCATGGACCACAGCACACCAGGCTTCCCTGTCCAACACCAATTCCTGGAGTTTGCTCAAACTCACGTCCATCACGTCCGTGAGGCCTTCCAACCATCTCATCCTCTGTCATCCCCTTCTCTTCCTGCCTTCAATCTTTCCCAGCATCAGGGTCTTTTCCAATGAGTCAGTTCTTTGCATCAGATGGTCAAAGAATTGGAGTTTCAGCTTCAGCATCAGTCTTTCCAGTGAATATTCAGGATTGATTTCCTTTAGGATTGACTGGTTTGATCTCCTTGAAGTCCAAAGGACTCTCAAGAGTCTTCTCCAACACCCAGCTCATCAATTCTTGCACTCAGCTTTCTTTATAGAGGAGCCTAGCAGGCTTTATAGTTCATGGGGTCGCAAAAGAGTAGAACACGACTTAGCTACTAAACAACTGTAAATTTATACAACAAATTACAGATGTAGTCACAATGTATGTGACCTTGTCATCCACAGAAATCATGGACATTTTCATAACACATTGTAATTTTGAAGAGATTTTGAAATTGTATATCCACACATCATTGCTTCAAAATTATAATAGTTATTAGACTCACTGCTGGCTCTGGGAATTGTGTTAATAAAGAAGCATATACATAACTATATCTCAAATCTTATAACTTGACAGCTATATATTAGTTTCTTTATTTTGTGGTCCTATGTATTTCATCGTATGCATTTTAAAACAGTATTTTGAAATGTGTATATAACATACATCTACCATACATGAGTATATGGTAAATGTATGAGGATGTCCATAAAAGCACTATTCAGAAAACTGAGAACAAACTACATCTTCATCAACAGAAGAATGAATAAACCAGTGGCAGTATATTCATACGATGAGATACCACCCAGCAGTAAGACTGAATACACAATTGCTACATTCAGCAACATGGGTGAATTTCATAAACGTTATTTGAGGAAAAGAAGCCTGACATAAAATGGAACATACTATATGACTCAATTTATATGAAGCTGAAAAACAGGCTAACTAATATCTGGAGTTAGACATCAAAGATAGTGTTTATCCTTTTGTGGGGTGATGGTTGGAATGGTGTGTGGGGCTTTGGGATTATTTATTGGTCCAGATGTTTGCAATGTCAGTGTGTTCACGTCATACACCTATTTATAGTTGTTGCACTTTGATAAACATTTGCTTGAAAAAGAGATGTTCAGGTATCTCCCTGATGGTCCAGTGGTTAAGACTTTGCCTTCCAACGCAGGAGGTTTGGGTTCAATCCCTTGTGGGGAGCTAAGATCCCACATGCCTCGAGTCCAAACACCAAAACATAAAACAGAAGTAATATTGCAGCAAATTTAATAAGCACTTTAAAAATGGTTCAAATAAAAAAAATCTTTCAGAAAATTAAAGATAAAATAAAAGGAGGGGTCCATACACTTCACCAGACTACCAGAGGAATTCACAACACAGAAAAAAATTAAGAATCTCTGGTCTAGGTGGAGACACAAATTCAGAGAAATTACTGTAATACGAGGTTTCATACACACCCTGGATGTTCCAGGTCTTTGGTGATCCTGGTATTCTATGGATCTATAATTCATATTTTTTGGACCAAGAATCCAATATTTTTATATGGAAAGGATGGTCACTGCAACTGTAGAAAAAGAACCACAAAGTACTGTGAAAGCACAGAGAAGGGAACCATTAATTTTGCCAAGAGTGCTCAGGAAAGAGTCTCATGGAGTGGGTGATGTTTTAGTGGAGCCTCAAAGGATAAGATGACTTTCAACTAAAGGACTTCCTGTCAAAGAGAGCAGCATCAGGAGAAAAAAATAGGAAGCATGCTGTTTGGAGAACATTGAGTCATCTGGTGTGGCTGGATCCTGGGGAAGATAATTGGGAATGGTGTGGGGAGGAGAAAGTGGGAGATACATGACAGACTGTTTATCATGCTAAGGGGAAGCAACCAATGCTGGCTATTTCTTTTTGCTTTGTATTGACAGAAAAGACATAAAGAAAGGTGCCTAAAATATAAGTGTGCAGCTTGGTATATTTTCACAACTGATCACATCTGTTTTACTAGCACCCAGATCATGAGATAGAACATTAACAACATCCCGAAAGCCTCTTTGTGACCCCTCCTAGTCCCAACAATGATTTCCAACTTTACTGAGACATGATTGACATATAAAAAGCTAAAAAAATTAATGAATGTGACTCGATGAGTTTGGAGATATAAGTATACACCACTATTAAAGCCATAAACATATCCATTGCCTCCCAAGTTTTCCTTTTTTTCCTCCCACTTCTTTTTTTATAATTATCTTTGTGTGTGTGTGTTGTGAGAAAATTTAACGTGGCACACTCCCTTAGCAAATTTTAAGTATATAAAACAGTGTTGTTAACTCTAGGAACTACATTATATAGTAGATTTCTGGTGGTGGTTTAGTTGCTCAGTTGTGTCCAACTCTTTGCAACTCCATGGACTATAGCCCACCAAGTTCCTCTGTTCATGGGATTTTGCTGGCAAGAGTACTGGAGTGGGTTGCCATTTCCTTCTACAGGGGATCTTCCTGACCCAGGGATCAAACCTGCATCTCCTGTGTCTCCTGCTTGGCAGGCAGATTCTTTACCACTGAGCCACCTGGGAAGCCCCATGCTAAGTCACTTCAGTCGTGTCCGACTCTGTGCGATCCCGTAGACGGCATCCCACCAGGCTCCCTGGTCCCTGGGATTCTCCAGGCAAGAACACTGGAGTGGGTTGCCATTTCCTTCTCCAAGAAAATGGGGAAGCCCCATAGTGGATCTCTAGAACTTATTTAACTTTGCAGAACTGAAACTTTGTGCCCTTTGATTATCATACCCTCATTTCACCCTTCCTTGGCAACCACCATTCTACTCTATGCTTCTATGAGCTTCACTATTTTAGCTTCCACATATAAGAGAAGCTGTGTAGTATTTGTCTTTCTGTGTCTGGCCTGTTTTGTTTAACTAATGTTCTCCAAGTCTGTTCATGTTGTCACAAAAGGCAACATTTACTTTTTTTTAAGGCTGGATAATATTTGATGATATATATGTATCACAGTTTCTTTATCATTCATATGTTGACAGGTGAACAGGTTATTTCCTTATCTTGGTTATTGAGAATAATACTACAATGAACATGGAAGCTCAGGAACTATTTGAAATCCTGATTTCAATTTTTTTTTTTTTTGGATAAATACCCAAGGTGAGATTGCAGTACCATACAATAGTTTTATTTTTAACTTTTTGAGGAATTGCCATACCGTTTTCCATAGTGGCTACACCAATTTACATTCCCACCAACAGTGTATTAAGGTTCCCTTATCTCCACATTCTCACCAACACTTGTTATCTTAGGGGTTTTGTTTTTCTTTAGTAATAGCCATCCTAACAAGTGTGAGGTGACATCTCGTGCTCTTGATTTGCATTCTCTCAAGATTAGTGATGTTGAACACCTTTTCACATACCTGTTGGCCATCAGTGTGACCTCTAACACCATAGATTGGTTTCGCTGGGTTTTGTGCTTTATTTAACATACGTACTATTTTGTGTCTGGCTCTTTTACTCATGTTAGTAAGTGAAATGTAACATCATTGTACGTAGTCATGGATCATTGCCACCTAAGTTTAAGCAGGGGAATGGCTTGACCTGACTTCTATTTTAGAAAAATCACTTTAGCAACTTGGAGGAGGGTGGGGTGGGAAGATAAGAGACAAGTCCCATGCAGGGATCTAGAGCAATAATCTAAGTGGGAGATGATGAGGGCTTGACCCAGAGCTCAGGCAGTGGGAAAGGACAAGAGGCAGACAGATCATAGTCACCCTGAGCTCTGGAGAAGCAATTCAAAACATATGTTCCATACAGTGTCCTTCAAACACAGAGGAGCGTGCTCAGAATCAGATCAACATTAATTGACCACGACATTAGTTTGTGTGCTTGTCAAGACATAAATGAAACAAGCTACATCCCTCTAAGACTCTATTGTCATAGATGACAGGAATGAGACAGACCAAAAGCCAAAACAATGTGGATAAATGAAGACTGTCCCTTGAGATGTTAGTGACCTCAAATGATATTGGGGGAGTTTTGCAGTTGAGCTATTTTTCTTAAATTTCTGTTGCGCCGTGGAGCTTCAATATAAAATATAGATTAGTTAGAAAAATAAAATCAAGATTGGAGAGACAATAGAAATAGGAGAGAATTTCAGCAGAAGGTTGGGAGAAATGAGACGGCTGAGGGTATGAGATGGGTGTGTAGGATGAAGAGATGGAGAGATAGTTGGCAAAGCATGCAGAGAGAGCCTTTGTCTTACCGGTCGTGCTTCTCAAACTCAGGAATGCATAACCCTGACAACTTGTCAGGAGGAACTTGAGTCATCTGATAAATATGGTACATCTTGCTGGAGTGTCCCCAGGATTGAGGAGAAGGATGCCACGTATATAAAAGTAAACAACATATTATAGAGTAGAATATAAATTTTATGTGAAGTATCAAAATAAAACACCAGACTTTAAATAATTTTTTAGCCAAAATGCTTTCACATTCAGCCCCAATGTTCCCCTTTCCACTCAGTACATGAAATTTAGAGGAGAAGTTTTAAGAAGCTTCATCTCAGCAGCCAAAAAAAAAAAAAAAACCCCTCATCTCCTTCACTCCCAGCTCCATGCTGTACTCTACAATGCTAGGACCTCCACTGAGCTCTTTTCCAGACTGGGTGTTGCTACTCATTCAACAACATTCCTTCCTTTACTCATTCATTCCAACAATATTAAGTAAGAGCTTACCACACACCAGGAGCCGAGAGATGTTTTTCTCCTATATACTATCATAAGCTCCAAAAAGGACTGTGCCTTAAAACAAACAAACAAACTTTAACATTTGTCAAATCTTGCATATATCAGATGTTCTGTTTGTGGACATTAAATGAAATGGGATCTTTGCAAAAATCTAAGGAGGAATTAGGAGAGAGACAATAAAAGAGAGAAAATGGGATAAGCATGTGTGAACTAACTGCTAACTATTATGAATTACACATATGGTTTCACCTATGAACTACTCTGAGATAGACTATACATTATATATCCACTTTATAGCCAAGGAAATTGAGGTTGAGAATGAATAGGGTAACTTGTTTGAAGTAATACAGCTATGACAGAGCCCAGATTCAATCCCAGCTTTGTCTGACGCTAAAGTCTATGGAGAACATTTATGGAAGTATAAAATGCATATACCCTTTGACCCAGTAATTCTACTTCTAGAGGAATTTATCCTCCTGATACTGTGATGTATAATAAGAAACATATATTTGGTCTACATCCCATTTCTGGCACATAGCTCCTGGAGCTCTTGGAATTATCTGAGTGATGGGAGAAATAAAGATGTCTCTTGTTATGTTAATGAGGTGACTCCTGTACCTGCCTACGAATGCAGTCTGGGTGCCAGTGAAGCAGACCACGTGATCAGAGGCGTGTGAGTCACACCCCCTTTCCTCTCTCTGCGTTGGGCTTAATCACTAGCCAACAGTGATCTTCATGCCTCTGTAAAGAAGCCTCCCTAAAAGCTCAAGAAGGATGGGGTTCAGAGGGCTTCCTGCCTGGTGAACATGTAGATATTTGGAGATTTCAGAGCACATAGAAGCTCTGCGCTCTTTCCCCATACCTTGCCCTATGCACCTCTTCAGTCTGGCTGTTAGTGATCTGTATCCTTTTATAATAAACCAGTATTCTAGTAAGTGGGCTTCCCTGATAGCTCAGTTGGTAAAGAATCCACCTGCAATGTAGGAGACCCTGGTTTGATTCCTGGGTTGGGAAGATCCCCTGGAGAAGGGAAAGGCTACCCATTGCAGTATCCTGGCCTGGAGAATTCCATGGACTGTGTAGTCCGTGGGGTTGCAAAGAGTTGGACATGACTGAGTGACTTCCACTTTACATTCTAGTAAGTAAAATGTTTCCCTAAGTTCTGTGAGGCCGCTCTAGCAAATAAATTGAACCCAAGGAGGGAGTCACTGTAACTCTGAATCTACAGTGGTCAGTCAGAAGCATAGGTCAGAAGCATTTGGAATTGTGATTGGTGTCTGAAGTAGAGGACTGAGCCCTTTAA
This sequence comes from Tragelaphus eurycerus, assembly GCA_935064755.1. NCBI lineage: Eukaryota > Metazoa > Chordata > Mammalia > Artiodactyla > Bovidae > Tragelaphus > Tragelaphus eurycerus. The sequence continues at coordinate 12,644,400 of CAKXYN010000062.1, forward strand.
CCTGTAGAATCTGACGCTGTCCCCAGGCAGAAGGTGTCAGAATTGAGTCAAATTGTAGGGAACTTGATTAGTGCCAAAGAACTGCTTGGCAGTATGGTGAACACCTACCCTCCTCCACATTGTAAATTGGGTTTAGAATTGTTAATCCTGTAGATATCCTGAAATAAGTTGTTAAATATAAAAATACAAGAATGTTTATTTCAATGCTGATTACAATAACACTATACTGAAAATTAGCTAAGTGAAAGTGAAGTCGTGTTCGACTCTTCAAGCCAACAATTCTTTACTGGTCATTTGGTTGAATCACTTAAGGACCATAAAAAGCATAACTGTGTATACTGATATGGAAAACTTCCCAGGATATATCAGTAGTTAAAGAAAAGCAAGTGTAGAACAGCATATATTATTTGATTACATTTTACCGTTTTAAAAAAACAAATGCACAAATCATATATGCTTGCGTATATAAGCGGGCTTCCTTGGTGGCTCAGAAGTTAAAGCGTCTGCCTCCAATGCGGGAGACCCAGGTTCGATCCCTGGGTCCGGAAGATACCCTGGCGAAGGAAATGGTAACCCACTCCAGTGTTCTTGCCTGGAGAATCCCATGGATGGAGAAGCCTGGTGCTACATACAGTCCATGGGGTTGCAAAGAGTTGGACACGACTGAGCGACTTCATCTTTCACCTTTTGCATATATAGGCACCAAAAATTCTGGAGAGAATCACCAACAGAGATGACCTCTGAGGAGGTTCTGTGATATTCTGCTCAGGTGGGAATGAAGAGAGAGGTCTCTCCTTTTTTTTTTTCCACTTTATTTTCTTTACAAACTATGTGAAAGTAAATTTTAAAACATGACTGTGTATTACTTTCATAATAAAAGAAAACAAGTTAGTAAATTAAATAAAAATAAAGTCTTTTTAATATATCATGATGCATAGATAAGTAAAAGTTCCAGGGACAGGGAAGCTGTTGGAAAGAGAATAGAAAAAAAAGCAGAAGGAGTTAAGGGGCAAAAGAATCAAGGAAAAAAAAAAAAGAATCAAGGAAAGGGAAAATGGTAGCATTAAGGAAGCTCATGCCAAGGCTTTTGTTTTTTTTTATTTTTTATTGGCTCAATCAATAGAAATGTAGTGTGTCATGGTTCTGGGAACTACTAGTCCAAAATCAAGGTGTCAGCAGGGTTAGTTCCTTCTTTGGGCTTGGAGGAAGAGGCTATTCTATGCTTCTTCCCTAGCTTCTGGCAATCTTTGGTATTCTTTGGCCGGTAGATCTCTGCCTTCATGTTCACACGGTATTCTCCTTGGGTGTGTGCCTGTGTCCAAATTTCCTATTTTTATAGAAACACGAGTCATATTGAACTGGGGACCCATCTTACTCTAGTGTGACCTCACCTTAACTAATTGCATCTGTAAGAGCCCTATGCCTAAATAAGGTCACATCTGAGGTCTTGGGAGTTAGTTAGGGCTTCAACAGACACGTATTTCAGCCAGGAGGGAGGAAACACAATTCAACCCATGAAAGCAAATGTCGACTAAAAAAAGATACAACTTGAGAGTTGTGCGTTAAGTTTTATTTGGAGCAAAAGGAGGACTACAGCCCGGTGGGGAGCATCTCAGATAGCTCTGAGAGATTGCTCCAAAGCGGCAGTGGGGGAAAGTCAATATATAAGGTTTTGGTGAAGGGGGAGTTCAGTGCCATGAAGCACCCATTTTACAAAAGATTTTTGTTAGGAGGATCTGATGTCACCATAAAGGGATTTAGAGCTTCTCTAGATGTGAGGAGATGCAAGGATTGAGATCATAAAATCTGTTCCTGGGAACATCCAACTATCTAAAGACCTGTCCCCCCAGATTCCCTGGAGCACAGAGTACCTCACTCTACCCTGAACTCCTTCGGGGGTTGTTGAAAGTCAACAGCCATAGCAGCATGGGGTTCAATCTCTGCAGAGGCAGATGGCAGAGGCCTTTGTTGTTCAGTCGTTGGCAATGCTCTTGTTAAGTGTCAGTTTGTGGTTGACATACACAGATATTAACATGTTTATGATCTGTGTCATGTGCAAAGATTTGAACTTTAAGATTTTGGATTTCTCTGTTTTAGAGATAAACCAAATTTTTCCTGTGAAATAATCAACATACTAGTTTTCACGTTTTGGTCAAAATCATATTTTATGCAAGGGAACTCTGGGAATATTGACAAAACCAGAAAAATAATTATTGCTAGCTGATTGAAGATCACTATGAGCTGAGTAGAAGCTTGAGAAATTCAGAGGAACAGTATGTAAATACTTGGTCTTGGATTTCTTTCATTTGTTGTTGACTAACCTTGTTTTAAAGCGATGCTTTTTCCTGCCTCAGTGCTCTCAGATTTTACCAGTGAACCTCACAATTACACTGCAGTGTACTGAGACTATGGGCACATTTTGAACTGTGTTCACATTTTGAACTGTGGTGTTAGAGAAGACTTTTGAGAGTTCCTTGGACTGCAAGGAGTTCAAACCAGTCAATCCTAAAGGAAATCAGTCCTAAATATTCATTGGAAGGACTGATGCTGAAGGTGAAACTCCAATACTTTGGCCACCTGATGCAAAGAACTGACTCACTGGAAAAGACCCTGATGCTGGGAAAGACTGAAGGCGGGAGGAGAAGGGGGCAACAAAGGATGATTAGCTGGCATCACCGACTCTATGAACATGAGTTTGAGAAAGCTTCAGGAGTTGGTGAGGGACAGGGAAACCTGGCATGCTGCAGTCCATGGGGTGGCAAAGAATCAGACATGACTGAACAACTGAACTGACTGACTGATAATGAGACTATAATAACTGTATGTCTGCTTGTAACAAACTGTGTACAGTTTGTTAAGGACTTAGACACTTACCATTTCTCTGTTTCTCTCTCACTCTCCGTTCTTCTTTCTTAATTTTTCAAATTAAAAAATTGACTATGTAAAATACACATAACGATAACCATCCTAATCATTTTTAAGTGTCCAGTTCAGTACCCTCGTTTGCAACCAGCCTCCAGAACTTTTTTACCTTGCAAAACTGAAATTCTGGCCTTGGAATATGGAATGAAGCAGGGCAAAGACTAATAGAGTTTTGCCAAGAAAATGCACTGGTCATAACAAACACCCTCTTCCAACAACACAAGAGAAGACTCTATACATGGACATCACCAGATGGTCAACACTGAAATCAGATCGATTATATTCTTTGCAGCCAAAGATGGAGAAGCTCTATACAATCAGCAAAAACAAGACCAGGAGCTGAGTATGAACTCCTTATTGCCAAATTCAGACTTAAAGTGAAGAAAGTAGGGAAAACCACTAGACCATTCAGGTATGACCTAAATCAAATCCCTTATGATTATACAGTGGAAGTGAGAAATAGATTTAAGGGCCTAGATCTGATAGACAGAGTGCCTGATGAACTATGAAATGAGGTTCATGACATTGTACAGGAGACAGGGATCAAGACCATCCCCATGGAAAAGAAATGCAAAAAAGCAAAATGGCTGTCTGGGGAGGCCTTACAAATAGCTGTGAAAAGAAGAGAAGTGAAAAGCAAAGGAGAAAAGGAAAGATATAAGTATCTGAATGCAGAGTTCCAAAGAATAGCAAGAAGAGATAAGAAAGCCTTCTTCAGTGATCAATGCAAAGAAATAGAGGAAAACAACAGAATGGGAAAGACTAGGGATCTCTTCAAGAAAATCAGAGATACCAAAGGAACATTTCATGCAAAGATGGGCTCGATAAAGGACAGAAATGGTATGGACCTGACAGAAGCAGAAGATATTAAGAAGAGGTGGCAAGAATACACAGAAGAACTGTACAAAAAAGATCCTCATGACCCAGATAATCACGATGGTGTGATCACTGACCTAGAGCCAGACATCCTGGAATGTGAAGTCAAGTGGGCCTTAGAAAGCATCACTATGAACAAAGCTAGTGGAGATGATGGAATTCCAGTGGAGCTATTCCAAATCCTGAAAGATGATGCTGTGAAAGTGCTGCACTCAATATGCCAGCAAATGTGGAAAACTCAGCAGTGGCCACAGGACTGGAAAAGGTCAGTTTTCATCCCAATCCCAAAGAAAGGCAATGCCAAAGAATGCTCAAACTACCGCACAATTGCACTCATCTCACACGCTAGTAAAGTAATGCTCAAAATTCTCCAAGCCAGGCTTCAGCAATATGCGAACCGTGAACTTCCTGATGTTCAAGCTAGTTTTCGAAAAGGCAGAGGAACCAGAGATCAAATTGCCAACATCTGCTGGATCATGGAAAAAGCAAGAGAGTTCCAGAAAAACATCTATTTCTGCTTTATTGACTATGCCAAAGCCTTTGACTGTGTGGATCACAATAAACTGTGGACAATTCTGAAAGAGATGGGAATACCAGACCACCTGATCTGCCTCTTGAGAAATTTGTATGCAGGTCAGGAAGCAACAGTTAGAACTGGACATGGAACAACAGACTGGTTCCAAATAGGAAAAGGAGTACATCAAGGCTGTATATTGTCACCCTGTTTATTTAACTTATATTCAGAGTACATCATGAGAAACACTGGACTGGAAGAAACACAAGTTGGAATCAAGATTGCTGGGAGAAATATCAATAACCTCAGATATGCAGATGACACCACCCTTATGACAGAAAGTGAAGAGGAACTAAAAAGCCTCTTGATGAAGGTGAAAGTGGAGAGTGAAAAAGTTGGCTTAAAGTTCAACATTCAGAAAACGAAGATCATGGCATCCGGTCCCATCACTTCATGGTAAATAGTTGGGGAAACAATGGAAACAGTGTCAGACTTTATTTTTTGGGGCTCCAAAATCACTACAGATGGTGACTACAGCCATGAAATTAAAAGACGCTTACTCCTTGGAAGGAAAGTTATGACCAACCTAGATCACATATTCAAAAGCAGAGACATTACTTTGCCAACAAATGTCCGTCTAGTCAAGGCTATGGTCTTTGCTGTGGTCATGTTATGGATGTGAGAGCTGGACTGTGAAGAAGGCTGAGTGCCGAAGAATTGAGGTTTTTGAAATGTGGTGTTGGAGAAGACTCTTGAGAGTCCCTTGGACTGGAAGGAGATCCAACCAGTCCATTCTGAAGGAGATCAGCCCTGGGATTTCTTTGGAAGGAATGATGCTAACGCTGAAACTCCAGTACTTTGGTCACCTCGTGCGAAGAGTTGACTCATTGGAGAAGACTCTGATGCTGGGAGGGATTGGGGGCAGGAGGAGAAGGGGACGACAGAGGATGAGATGGCTGGATGGCATCACTGACTCGATGGATGTGAGTCTGAGTGACCTCCGGGAGTTGGTGATGGACAGGGAGGCCTGGCGTGCTGCAATTCATGGGGTCGCAAAGAGTCGGACACGACTGAGCGACTGATCTGATCTGATCCATTAAACAACAGCTCCCCATTTTCCAGTTCAAGGCCCTGGCAACCACCACGCTACTTTTTGTCTTTATGAATCTGACTACTCTAGATACTCATATAAGTGAACTCATACAATATTCGTCTTTTTGTGCCTGGCTTATTTTACTTAGTATAGCATCTTTAAAAGTTATCCATGTTGTAATCCATGTCAGAATTTCCTTCTTTTTTAAGGCTGACTAATATTGCATTGTGTATGTGTGTGTGTGTGTGTATGTATGTGTGTGTGTATACATATATATGTAAATCACATTTTATTTATCCATTCATCCATTGGTAGACATTTAGGTTACTTTCAGCTTTGGACTATTGTGAAAAATACTACCATGAACAAATATGAGTTTACAAATATCTCTTCAAGTCTCTGCTTTCAACTCTTTTGGAGATGTAGCCAGAAATGAAATTGCTGAATCACATGTAATTCTTTTTTGAGGAGCAGCCATACTGATACAAGGCTTTTAAATTGTTCTATACTTACTTCTTGGTTCAAAATATAGAAGGCAAGAGGGTGGCTGTTTTTCAACATATAAACCACACAACATCCAGGGAAGTAGCCTTGCCTTCAGTAAAATCGAGAAGATTTTTTAAAAGATCTCTGGTCCCACAGCAAATGTAAGAGTATGCTCCAGACTGTTTCCCTGAGGGAAAGCAATTGCTGCCTAAGTTGCTTAAGGATCTAAGTATTTTCTGCTGGGAAATATTTATCCGTTTGGTAGAGCTGCAAGTTCTGGGGAGTGCTCTCATTAGAAAACAGCTGATGATTCCAGGAAAACTTGGAAGAATCACCATGGTGATGGGGAGTGACCCATTTAGAGTGTAAGGCCTATTGTGGGTTGAACTTCAAAAGATGTCTGTATAAAAGTTCCTCTTTCATTTTTTGCTGGACAGACGATATGAAATAAGGTAACATTATTATTATTATCTCCATCTCTCTTGCAGTCTGAAGTGCTAGGAAGATGCCTTCAGTGTCTAGTACTGGCTTGGTTATACCTTGACAACCCTGTGAGTTGAGCAGACCATTTAACCTCTCCAGCTTTTGAGGGTGGACCTAAAGAACCTCTAAAATCCCTTTAGTTTGCGGATTCACTTCTATGCATATTTATAATTGCTTCAGCTTCTTTTTGTTTGCCACCTACTTTCTCTGGAACTCGGCTATTAAGCAAATTTGCTTAATCCGATACATTGGAAAATGAAGAAATAAACCGAAAGGTGCTGAATGGACAAGCACAACATCAAAGTTAAAGCTCCTTCACCTTATTGCTTTCCTGGGACCTCAGGTGCACAGAGTTGATCTGACCATACTCAAGGGTCAACTCATCTTTGATGGTTAGTCTGGACATCATTAGTGTTTCAATTGTTAGTCTGGACAAGGCCCTTCTCTGTTTAATCTCACTCTATTTTCTTCTCCTTCATCTCATATCCCATTTCTCATTTCTAGCACTGGGTTTGGTGGTATAGATAGACTATTGTATTAATATGTAATGGATAGGGAGGCCTGGCATGCTGCAGTTCATGGGGTCGCAAAGAGTCGGAGACGACTGAGCGACTGATCTGATCTGAATGGCAATGCTATGGGATGGACAATGATGTTATCCCCATCTTACATGTGCGGACACCAAGGATTCTGGAGTTTAAGGGGCAGAGAAGAATTTCAGCCCAGCTAGACAGATCCAGAATCTACACCCCTAAACACTACATCATTTGATCAAGAAAACTTGTTTAAAATACAGTTTGTCTCTAAGTTATTTTGAACTGCATGTGGGAAACTCCCCCTCCCGTTCTTCAAAGAAAATGTTAACAGATCTATTTTGAGGCACTTTGCTTGTCTTCATTCATCTTTTGCAGAACTCGGTCACCAACTCAGGTCACTGTCTCTTTGGATTTCCTTTTCCTCCATTCCATTTTTTGAGAAACTTGGAGTTATAATTGTCAGCTTGGCCCTTAACTCTATTGCTTGCTGGGGACATAACTGAAATGCTAAGTGATAGCATTTCCTCTCCATAAAGCGAACACCTTTCCTCTCACATTGTATTCTTCATGCATCTCACTTGTAAGAAAATGATTGTTGACGTACAGAATAGCTCTTGAAGTCACATTTCTGCCCTGAATGAACAGTGTGCTGCTGCTGCTGCTGCTGCTGCTAAGTTGCTTCAGTCGTGTCCGACTCTGAGACCCCATAGACAGCAGCCCACCAGGCTCCCCCGTCCCTGGGATTCTCCAGGCAAGAACACTGAGTGGGTTGCCATTTCCTTCTCCAACGCATGAAAGTGAAAAGTGAAAGTGAAGTCACTTAGTTGTGTCCAACTCTTAGCAACGACTGTAGCCCACCAGGCTTCTCCGTCCATGGGATTTTCCAGGCAAGAGTACTGGAGTGGGTGCCATTGCCTTCTCCAGAATGAACAATGTAGGGATTTATAATAAAATAGAGTGTACGTCACCTTGAAGGTAAATCCATCCGAAATTGATGGTTAGCTCATGTGATGGCCACTTGACATTCCTGGCATTCTTAACATAACTCTGATAGGTGATGGGCCCAGAAAGATTATTGGCATTGGCTGTATTTTGTTTGTGAGCCCTGCGGAGAAGGAAGGACATTTCTGGAAGAGTTGCAGGGGAGGAAAAGGTTAAGGGCTTGGTTGATTAAGAAGATTCTTTCCACATTTGTCTGAAGATAGATTGGCAGGATGGAGGGTTCAGATCATAGTTGAGAGGGGAGAAACTACAAATATTGATGATGGTGATGATGATGATGATGAACTTTGGATCCAAGGTTTAAGGTGAAGATAGAATGAGAGAATGACTTTTGAAGGAGGTGACTGAGAACATCTACAGTGGGACTACGTGAAGGTGTCCCGGTCTGGCTGAGTGGTTCAGGCTTTTACTTCTATGTGGAGACAGAGCACCCTGGGGTGGTCCTCCTGACTGGTGCCAAGCATCCGTGAATCCAGGCCAGGGCCACACCCTGTCTTTAGAGTCCTCTCTTTTCTATCTTTTTCCTAGTTTTAAGGCCATGCTATTACATAATTTGGACATAACAGCCAGAGATAACTTTCTGCTTAAAACAATTTATTATTTATTGGATAGGTTTGACTAAGTAAAAGACTTCTTTATTCAAGTGAGCATTTTATTCTGTTAATTGTAGAAAGTCTTTGTAGAGACATTTTTGCAAATGATAGAATCTAACACTTCCCTTAAGAGAGTGATCCCTAAGAATTCCCAGACCTTTTAAGGAAATCGTGCACCCCCAGCATTAAATTCATTAGAGTCCCATCAGAGCATTCTAATGCAATTTTTATGAAGTGTCTTTTATTTTGTTCTTGGTTCTTCTGTAACAAATGAGTCATTGATTTTCAAAAAATCTTAAATGTATCCAGAACCTTTTTTTTTTTTTTTGGTTTTTGTTTTGAACAGCCACTTAGACGCCAAAACCAGTAACCCTGTCCTGTCTCCCGGCTGCTTTGCTGTAAAGAGAGCTTTCCTCTAAATGGATCACCATGGTTCTGCTGACAAGGAACCAGCCAAATTGTTGACTAGGTGAAAGAAACGCCTCACAAGTCTTTGTAAAATGTGGCCCAGCAATTATTTTTCAACACTTGTGTGCTCTGTTCCAGGAAAGCCTGAAAACAACAATTAAAAAAAGAATTTTAGGGCTAATCTCAGGTCTCTTTGTGATTTACAAGGTATTCTAATCTCGGGTACGTTTAGAAGCCTCTCTACGTGAGTTTAAATAAGGAAGCTGACTGGAGCCTCACCATAAAACTGTGATTGGGTACAATAAACCGCGGAGGACTTAGTCAAAGACAGATTCACTTGATGCCAAATTCTTTTCTCTCATCCAAGAGTGGCCAACGAGACTAAGGGTGGGAGTGGGAATTCACCAGGGTTTTTCAACAAAGCATTCCAATAAATTAAAAAACAAACAACCTTTGTTAGAATGAAAAAAAAGTGTTTGTAATGCTGGCTTGTTAGAGCGCCCTCATGTGTCTCAATGTGGTAATATCATTTTGGGGCTTTCAAGGTGCAAAAAAATGCTCTTCTGAGTCAGTCCAACACTGTTGAATGACGTTCTCTTCCTTCCCATTGGTTTCCAGGGCCACAGAGGAAGCTCCTTCTTCTTTAGGTGTTGTTAGAACTTCCAGTGTGATGATTATTTTTTATCAGAGGCTGTAAGCACAAACTACCTCATTTTTCAGGGTCTAAGAGATGGGTACCAGACCACCTGATCTGCCTCTTGAGAAATTTGTATGCAGGTCAAGAAGCAACAGTTAGAACTGGACATGGAACAACAGACTGGTTCCAAATAGGAAAAGGAGTACGTCAAGGCTGTATATTGTCACCCTGTTTATTTAACTTATATGCAGAGTTCATCATGAGAAACGCTGGACTGGAAGAAACATAAGCTGGAATCAAGATTGCTGGGAGAAATATCAATAACCTCAGATATGCAGATGACACCACCCTTATGGCAGAAAGTGAAGAGGAACTCAAAAGCCTCTTGATGAAGGTGAAAGTGGAGAGTGAAAAAGTTGGCTTAAAGCTCAACATTCAGAAAACAAAGATCATGGCATCCGATCCCATCCCTTCATGGGAAATAGGTGGGGAAACAGTGGAAACAGTGTCAGACTTTATTTTTCTGGGCTCCAAAATCACTACAGATGGTGACTGCAGCCATGAAATTAAAAGACGCTTACTCCTTGGAAGAAAAGTTATGACCAACCTAGATCACATATTCAAAAGCAAAGACATTACTTTGCCAACAAATGTCCATCTAGTCAAGGCTATGGTTTTTCCTGTGGTCATGTATGGATGTGAGAGTTGGACTGTGAAGAAGGCTGAGCACCGAAGAACTGATGCTTTTGAACTGTGGTGTTGGAGAAGACTCTTGAGAGTCCCTTGGACTGGAAGGAGATCCAACCAGTCCATTCTGAAGGAGATCAACCCTGGGATTTCTTTGGAAGGAATGATGCTAAAGCTGAAACTCCAGTACTTTGGCCACCTCATGCGAAGAGCTGACTCATTGGAAAAGACTCTGATGCTGGGAGGAATTGGGGGCAGGAGGAGAAGGGGACGACAGAGGATGAGATGGCTGGATGGCATCACTGACTCGATGGATGTGAGTCTGAGTGACCTCTGGGAGTTGGTGATGGACAGGGAGGCCTGGCGTGCTGCAATTCATGGGGTCGCAGAGAGTCGGACACGACTGAGAGACTGATCTGATCTGATCTGAGCATGTTCAGTAAGTACCTACTCCCAGCTTCCCAGGTGGTGCTAGTGGTAAAGAGCCCACCTGCAATGCAAGAGACATAATGAGACTCGGATTCAATCCCTGGGTCGGTCCCCTAGAAGGCCTGGCAACCCACTCCAGTATTCTTGCCTGGGAAATCTTATGGACAGAGGAGGCTGGGGGACTACAGTCCGCAGGGTCACAAAGAGTCGGACACAACCGAAGCAACTTAGCACGCATCTGACTGTGTTAGTCTAAACTAAGAACTGGCATTGGTGGTATGACACTGAGCTTAGCTTCCAGAACTCATCAAGCCATACACTCAAAAAAGGTGAAATTTGCTGCATAAATTAAATTTTACCTCAATATAATATAAACTATACCTCAATAAGCTTCACATAAAAATTTTTCAATTCCTAAAAGAATCACCATGGACTTCTTCCAATCTACAAATCCCCAACCCTTCTGGGTTAACAAACTCTTGGCTTCCTTTTCTTTGCCCATCTGTAAAAGACACCAGGATGAACTCTTATGAGTCTGCAAGTTCCAATCCATTTCAAAGCCCCAGTGGGGCGAGACTGCATTCCAAACAGTCTGCTCCCTGACTCTGTCATTGTGCCTGAGAAGGAATGTGCAGTGACACGGAGCCTCCCTGGCATTTAGATGTTGAAAAGGAAAACTTCAAAGTTCCAGGCCAGTGCTAACTCTGTTACCAACAAGAGGGAACCCATCAAGGGGAAAGGAGATCTGGACCCTGAAGGCAAATTCAAACTGTCAGTTTGCTGGCTTCCCCTCCTTGGCAGATAACAGCCAGAAGCCCTGCCTTGTGCAGACCATCCATTAGTCACAAGACTGAATGTTCCACCCCAGGCAGCGCCCAACATCTGATTCTAAAACAAACAGCTTTGATTCAGTGACTCCCAAATGTTCTACCCACCCTTATCCCCAACAATGGTGATCCACAAATGTTAATCCAGGCCAGTGTTCTTAAACTTTTCTGGGCTCAATTATCCCCTACCTTGCTAAGACCTAATGCTTATATGTTCTCATCACACCCACACATAAAAGTAACTATGTGAGGTGATGGATGTGTTAATTAGTTCAATTATAGTAATCATTTCACAGTGCATACATTTACATTAAACCATCACGATGTATACTTTTTAAAAATCACATTGTACAACCTAAATATATCCAATTTTTTACTTGTCAATTACACTTCAATGAAGCTCAAAAAAAAAAAAAAAAAAAAAAAGAGGTAATAATCGACTAAGGAGGATATTTTCTAAATAACAGTTCCCGGGCTTCCCTTGTGGCTCAGCTGGTAAAGAATCCGCCTGCAATTAGGGAGACCTGGGTTCGATCCCTGGGTTGGGAAGATCCCCTGGAGAAGGGAAAGGCTACCCACTCCAGTATTCTGGCCTGGAGAATTCCATGGACTATATAGTCTATGGGGTCGTGAAGAGTCAGACACAACTGAGTGGAAAAAAAAAAAAAACCCAGTTCCCAGCACCCACCCATACCTGAGGTTCCAGTGCAGCAGGTCTCAGAGTAGTCCCTGGAAAGTGCATTTTAAAAATTGAATATAAGTTTCAGGTGTGCAACATAGTGATTCAATAGTTTTATAGCTTATACTCCATTTAAAGTTATTATGAAATAATGGCTATATTTCCTGTACTGTAAAATATATCCTTGCTGCTTATTTTGTACAAAGTAGCTTTTATCTCTTAACCCCCTACACGGAGAAGGCAATGGCAACCCACTCCAGTACTCTTGCTTGGAGAATCCCACGGACAGGGGAGCCTGGTAGGCTGCAGTCTATGGGGTTGTGAAGAATCAGACAGGACTGAGCGACTTCACTTTCACTTTTCACTTTCATACACTGGAGAAGGAAATGGCAACCCACTCCAGTATTCTTGCCCAAAGAATCCCAGGGACGGATAAGCCTGGTGGGCTGCCTGTCTATGGTGTCGCACAGAGTCGGACTCGACTGACACGGCTTAGCAGCAGCAATCCCCTACCCTGGTCCTCTTCCCACTGGTGAAAACTAGATTGTTCTCCATATCTGTGAGTCTGTTTCTGTTGTGCTATATTCGTTCATTTGTTTTATTTTTTAGATTCCACATATAAGTGATGCTGCTAAGTCGCTTCAGCCGTGTCCGACTCTGTGCGACCCCATAGACGGCAGCCCATCAGGCTCCACCGTCCACGGGATTCTCCAGGCAAGAACACTGGAGTGGGTTGCCATTTCCTTCTCCAATGTATGAAAGTGAAAAGTGAAAGTGAAGTCGCTCAGTCATGTCCGACTCAGTGACCCCATGGACTGCAGCCCACCAGGCTCCTCCGTCCATGGGATTTTCCAGGCAAGAGCACTGGAGTGGGGTGCCATTGCCTTCTCCGCATGTAAGTGATAGCGCAGAGTATTTGTCTTTTTCTGTTTATTTCACTAAGTATAATACTCCTTAGGTCCACCCATGTTGTTGCAAATGGTAGAATTTCATTCTTTTTTATGGCTCAGTAATATTCCAGTGTGTGTGTGTTTGTGTATGTGTCTCACACTTTTTTATTTATACATCTGTCTATGGACACTTGGGTTGCTCTCATATCTTAGATGAGCACTGAGGTGTATGCATCTTCTCAAATTAGTATTTTTGTTTTCTTCAGAGATATACCCAGGAGCAGAATTGATGGATCATATGGTATTCCATTTTTAGTTTTTTGAAGAACCTCCTTATTGTTTTCCATAGTGACTGCCCCAATTTACAGTCCCACCAATAGCATACTAGGGTTCCCTTTACTGCACATGCTCAAAAACTGCATTTAAAAAAGTACCTCGGATAATTCAAATGTAAGAAGTCTAAGAACCATAGACTTAGACTAAGAAATGATGATATAAATCCTAGAAAACTTTTATTTTTAGGCTTTTGCTTTTACTTAAGAAAGTTTAACATTTTACTTTGAAAATATTTGATCTACAAAGTGAAATAGCACTGTGATTAAGAATGGGGCTCTGGAGCAGGGTTCCTGAGTTCAAAGCCCACCTCTACCTATTCTTATCCATGAGGTCTCAGACAACTTACTTAATCTCTCCACATCATGTGTGTAAGAGGGGGTAAGATCAAATAAGCTAACACTTAGAAGGCACTCAGAACAGTGCCAGTAAGCATTAGATAAACATCAAGTATCATTCTGTCCAGATCAATAAAGACTGAGGGGACTATTGCAAACTGTGAACAAAGAGAGTTACTTCAAAGAGCTTTTCATTTCAAGCTTTGACATCTCCAAATATTTTAAATGGTAGAGAAACTATAACCACCTTATGCTTGCCAACTTTCCAGCATTCCTGATTTCTTTACCCTGTTTTCAATATTAAACATGTAAGCTGGAAAAAGAAAAAGCTAATATTAGCAGTACCCTTCTTTGACTGATTAAGAAGCTTAAGACAGCTCATATATTAGCTTGTTCATATTTACAAGTTGTACATAATTTTGGTGATTCATTTTTTAAAAAAATAATTGTATTCATGTATTTATTTTTGGCTGTGCTGGGTCTTCATTACTGCACAAGCTTTTCCCTACTTGTGGTGCGTGAGGGCTAGCTACTCTCTAGTTATGGCACACGAGCTTCTCATTACAGTGGCTTCTCTTCTTGTGGACCACGGACTCTAGAGTGTGGGCTCACTAGTTGCAGCTCTAGAGTCTAGAGCACTGGCTCAGTCGTGTGGTGCAGGGACTTAGTTGCTCTGTGGCATGTGGGATCTTTCTAGACCAAGGATCGAACCCATGTCTCCTGCAATGGCAAGCAGATTCTCTACCACTGAACCACCAGGGGCCCCTTTGGTGATTCTTAAACATAGATGCAAATCAGAATCACGTGTAGAGCTCTTGAAAACTACAAATTTTGACTCAGTAGAGATTGGGGGGAGGGGATAGGGAATCTGAATTTCTAAAAGCTTCTCTCTGTAGTTTGGCTATACATTCCAAATTACTGTTACAGGTGATGGCTAGGATAATCTACCTTGTTTTATATCTTAAGAAACAGACTGAAGTTAAATACTTTGCCAAGGTTACTCAGAAAATTATTTGCAGAGGTAGGACTTGGATTTTGGTCAGTAATTTTAAGGTCAATCAGATCAGATCAGATCAGATCAGTCGCTCAGTCGTGTCCGACTCTTTGCGACCCCATGAACTGCAGCACGCCAGGCCTCCCTGTCCATCACCAGCTCCCGGAGGTCACCCAGACTCATATTCATCGAGTCAGTGATGCCATCCAGCCATCTCATCCTCTGTCGTCCCCTTCTCCTCCTGCCCCCAATCCCTCCCAGCATCAGAGTCTTCTCCAATGAGTCAGCTCTTTGCATGAGGTGGCCAAAATACTGGAGTTTCAGCTTTAGCATCATTCCTTCCAAAGAAATCCCAGGGCTGATCTCCTTCAGAATGGACCGGTTGGATCTCCTTGCAGTCCAAGGAACTCTCAAGAGTCTTCTCCAACACCACAGTTCAAAAGCATCAATTCTTCGGCGCTCAGCCTTCTTCACAGTCCAGCTCTCACATCCATACATGACCACAGGAAAGACCATAGCCTTGACTAGACGAACCTTTGTTGGCGAAGTGATGTCTCTGCTTTTGAATATGCTATCTAGGTTGGTCATAACTTTCCTTCCAAGGAGTAAGCGTCTTTTAATTTCATGGCTGCAGTCACCATCTGTAGTGATTTTGGAGCCCAGAAAGATAAAGTCTGACACTGTTTCCACTGTTTCTCCATCTATTTCCCATGTAGTGATGGGACCAGATCCCGTGATCTTTGTTTTCTGAATGTTGAGCTTTAAGCCAACCTTTTCACTCTCCACTCTCACTTTCATCAAGAGGCTTTTTAGTTCCTCTTCACTTTCTGCCATAAGGGTGGTGTCATCTCCATATCTGAGGTTATTGATATTTCTCCTGGCAATCTTGATTCCAGCTTGTGTTTCTTCCAGTCCAGCATGTCTCACGATGTACTCTTCATATAAGTTAAATAAACAGGGTGACAATATACAGCCTTGACGTACTCCTTTTCCTATTTGGAACCAGTCTGTTATTCCATGACCAGTTCTAACTGTTGCTTCCTGACCTGCATACAGATTTCTCAAGAGGCAGATCAGGTGGTCTGGTATTCCCATCTCTTTCAGAATTTTCCACAGTTTATTGTGATCTACACAGTCAAAGGCTTTGGCATAGTCAATAAAGCAGAAATAGATGTTTTTCTGGAACTCTCTTGCTTTTTCCATGATCCAGCGGATGTTGACAATTTGATCTCTGGTTCCTTTGCCTTTTCTAAAACCTCAATATTCTCTCCATTACAGTTCATACTGTAGAGGCTATTTGTACAGGGAGGACTGAACATAGTAAATTTTCATTTGCTTATGAAATGATACTCTCTGATTTGGACTTTATTATTGTTTTGATGTGGACCATTTTTTAAAGTCTTTATTGAATTTGTTACAATATTGCTTCAGTTTTCTTTTTTGGTTTTTTAGCCATAAGGCATGTGGGTTCTTAGCTCTCTGACCAGGGATTAAACTCCTATTCTTTGCATTGCGAGGCGAAGTCTTAACCCCTAGACCACCAGGGAAGACCCTGATCTTGAAATTAGAACTGATGATCTAGGATTCTGAATTCCTATTAGATTGCACCTTTTACCTTCTTGCCTGTGTGTCCCCATTTACTGATTATCCCCATTACATCCCTGGACATGTAAAAGAGAGCTGGTTCCCACAGAGACTGGGTCAAATCCCTATGGGAAATATGATCATGAACTTGAGGATTCTTTCTTCTTCTCCACTCTAAGAGCTTAAGAAACTCCAAGAACCACAGCTTCGTCATGGACTAATCCAAGATAAATGGCATGTAAAATGAGGAAATGAGGAGCCTCTAAGATCATGATCCTAAGACTGTTATCCTGTTAACAAGTCCCTGGGACATGAATCAGGAGAATATCTGAAAGGTGATTCTAGTGGCTAAAGGCAGTGGCATTTTGGTGACCTCAACTCTGAGATGAGGTTTTTATGGGCTGGCTTTTCATCTTGGGACATCAGATCAGATCAGATCAGTCGCTCAGTCGTGTCCGACTCTCTGCGACCCCATGAACTGCAGCACGCCAGGCCTCCCTGTCCATCACCAGCTCCCGGAGGTCACTCAGACTCGCATCCATCGAGTCAGTGATGCCATCCAGCCATCTCATCCTCTGTCGTCCCCTTCTCCTCCTGCCCTCAATCCCTCCCAGCATCAGAGTCTTCTCCAATGAGTCAACTCTTCGCATGAGGTGGCCAAAATACTGGAGTTTCAGCCTTAGCATCATTCCTTCCAAAGAAATTCCAGGATTGATCTCCTTCAGAATGGACTGGTTGGATCTTCTTGCAGTCCAAGGGACTCTCAAGAGTCTTCTCCAACACCACAGTTCAAAAGCATCAATTCTTCGGCGCTCAGCCTTCCTCACAGTCCAGCTCTCACATCCATACATGACCACAGGAAAGACCATAGCCTTGACTAGGCGAACCTTTGTTGGTAAAGTGATGTCTCTGCTTTTGAATATGCTATCTAGGTTGGTCATAACTGTCCTTCCAAGGAGGAAGCGTCTTTTAATTTCATGGCTGCAGTCACCATCTGCAGTGATTTTGGAGCCCAGAAAAACAAAGTCTGACACTGTTTCCACTGTTTCCCCATCTATTTCCCATGCAGTGATGGGACCAGATGCCATGATCTTCGTTTTCTGAATGTTGAGCTTTAAGCCAACCTTTTCACTCTCCACTTTCACTTTCATCAAGAGGCTTTTTAGCCCCTCTTCACTTTCTGCCATAAGAGTGGTGTCATCTGCATATCTGAGGTTATTGATATTTCTCCCAGCAATCTTGATTCCAACTTGTGTTTCTTCCAGTCCAGCATTTCTCATGATGTACTCTGCATATAAGTTAAATAAACATGGTGACAATATGCAGCCTTGACGTACTCCTTTTCCTATTTGGAACCAATCTGTTGTTCCATGACCAGTTCTAACTGTTGCTTCCTGACCTGCATACAGATTTCTCAAGAGGCAGATCAGGTGGTCTGGTATTCCCATCTCGTTCAGAATTTTCCATAGTTTACTGTGATCCACAGAGTCAAAGGCTTTGGCATAGTCAATAAAGCAGAAATAGATGTTTTTCTGGAACTCTCTTGCTTTTTCCATGATCCAGCGGATGTTGGCAATTTGATCTCTGGTTCCTCTGCCTTTTCTAAAACCAGCTTGAACATCAGGAAGTTCATGGTTCACATATTGCTGAAGCCTGGCTTGGAGAATTTTGAGCATTACTTTACTAGCGTGTGAGATGAGTGCACGCTTGGGACATATATGTGACCTATAAAGTCGCTCAGAAACCATTTTCTTTCATGTATTATCAGAGAAGAAAATCTGTCAAATTAAAATCTGCCATGGGAAAGGGGTAACCACCAGTCAAATGAAATCATTCTGCTGAGCTTGAGCCAGGGACTCAAACTGGGGCAGTATCATTTCACTTACAAAATGGCCCTGCAGGCTGGACTCCTTGTGTGCAGACCTTCACACATCACCAACCCCTTGTAAATAAAACAGATCTTTATTAGTTACTTCTTGGCATCCACTGGCTGCTTTCCTTTTAGATTTTCTGTTGCCCAAATTTCAATATCCCGCCTTTGCATTTTGCTCCTGAGCTTGTTGAAATACTGTTTCTTTCTTTCTTTTTTTTTAATGAAAAGATCCCTTTTAATCAGATAGCTCTTGCTAGCATGAGCTGTCAGAGGTATTCATTTCAGTGGACTCTGGCCGTATGCTGTATTACCGTGGCAACAAGATTTAGAGGCACAATCCTGGCCTTGAACTTGTCAGAGTCTCCAACGATGTGAACTCAGCACATATTACTCTCCAGCATATTAAGTTGTCATGCCAACCACTAACATAAAATTCATCTCTCTCTTGTAGGGTTTTAATTCAATAACTTTTCAAATTGGTTCCTTCTGTAATTCAATTTGGCCTGAAATGTAATATGAGTGTGTGTGTGTGTGTGTGTGTGTGTGTGTGTGTGCAGGGGGGGTACCTGTGTATTTAACCAGTCACTAATGGTCTTCCACTAAATGACAGGAGATTGGAAAAGCAATTTAGGTCAAAAGTTCATCAAAAAGCAAAGAAAAACCAGTGCTGGCTCTAACATAAGGAGACTACAGTTTTGGAAATTTTGACAAAGAGGTAACTAAACAAAATCTCAAGAGCTAACTTCTGCATGTAAGGGACTCCATCTGCACAGCTGCACAGAACATTCAATAGCCAGAGTAGCTGCACCCCTATATGTGTTCAGAGTTCTTTTGATAAGTTTTTAGTATGAACCAATTTCAGTTTCTTAAAAGTACTCCTATTTTCATACTTACATTTTATTTTCCTCTAAGCCAGAAAGCTTTGTAGGAAGCTGTCCCCTTAGAAAGTCTCTTTAGGCAGACAACTATTTTTATCATCCCACCTTCTCAGAGTAAGGAATGGAAACACAGAATTTAAGCAGTGTGTCCACAGCCCCCTGGCTTGTAAGTGTCAGGACTGAGGCTCAAAATTGGCAGTGTGGTTTGAATCTCGACTTTGTGTACTGCTTCATTGGATTCTGCTGATTGAGCCCCTTTGCAATATCTTATGTAAGAAGCATCGATTATCTAAAATCACAAACTCCTTGAAGGCAGAACAAATCTAACACTTCTATGTCTTTCTTAGTTTCTAGGTGGGTGCCTTTGGGCTTCCCTGGTGGCTCAGATGGTAAAGAATCTGCCTGCAATGCGGGAGACCTGGGTTTGAATCTGGGTTGGGAAGATCCCTCAGAGGAGAGCATGGCAACTCTCACCAGTATTCTTTCCTGGAAAATCCCCATGGACAGCGGAGCCTGGTAGGCTATAATCCATGAGGTCACAAAGAGTCAGACATGACTGAGTGACTAGGCACAGCACAGTACATAATAGTTACTCAGAAATATGGTTAGCTTGGTAAAGATTGATCTATTAATAGGAGAATCCTATAATAGAATATAAAATTCAAGGTCACTTTGAAAATAATTTTAAGTTGTAACAATAGGGACTATCATCACCCCCAACCCATAGGCATTCTACAGACCAAACTCATTGAGAACAGAAGTTGTGTTTCATGGTGTGTTGGTGTGTTTAAACATGATGTTCAGTTCAGTTCGGTCGCTTAGTCGTGTCCGACTCTTTGCGACCCCATGAACCGCAGCATGCCAGGCCTCCCTGTCCATCACCAACTACTGGAGTCCACCCAAACCCATGTCCATTGAGTCGGTGATGCCATCCAGCTATCTCATCCTTTGTAGTCCCCTTCTCCTCCTGCCCTCAATCTTTCCCAGCATCAGAGTCTTTTCAAATGAGTCAGCTCTTCGCATCAGGTGGCCAAAGTGTTGGAATTTCAGCTTCAACATCAGTCCTTCCAATGAACACTCAGGACTGATCTCCTTTAGGATGGACTGGTTGGATCTCCTTGCAGTCCAAGGGACTCTCAAGAGTCTTCTCCAACACCACAGTTCAAAAGCATCGATTCTTCTGCACGCAGCTTTCTTTGTAGTCCAACTCTCACATCCATACATGACTACTAGAAAAACATGGTGTGTTTAACATTAAACATGGTGTATTTCTTGGCCCCACCAGACACTTTCTACCTTTTCCTCCTATGTTCTCTGCCCAGAGCATGTGACTTTTTTAAAAAAATGTTTTTAAAATTGAGGTATAGTTCATTTACAATGATGTGTTAGTTTCAAGTATACAGCAAAGTAATTCAGTTCTATGTACACATATATATACACATATGCATATATATTCTTTTCAGATTCTTTTCCATTATAGGTCATTACAAGATATTAAGTATAGTTCCTTGTGCTACACAGTAGGTCCTTGTTGTTGTATTTTATATATAGCAGTGTGTACATGTCAGTCCCAAACTCCCTAACTATCCCTTCCCTCCACCCTTCCCTGCTGGTAGCAATAAGTTTGTTTTCTAAGTCTGTGAGTCTGAGTGTGTTTTGTAAAGAAGTTCATTTGTATCATTCTTCTTAGATTCCATGTATAAGTGATACATGATATCTGCCTTTCTCTGTCTGATTTACTTCACTTAACATGATAATCTCTAGGTTTATCCTTGTTGCTACAAATGGCATTATTTCATTCTTTTTATGGCTGAGCAGGTCAGGAAGAAACAGAAGTGGACATGGAACAACAGACTGGTTCCAAATAGGAAAAGGAGTACGTCAAGGCTGTATATTGTCACCCTGCTTATTTAACTTCTGTGCAGAGTACATCATGAGAAACGCTGGACTGGAAGAAGCACAAGCTGGAATCAAGATTGCCGGGAGAAATATCGATAACCTCAGATATGCAGATGACACCACCCTTATGGCAGAAAGTGAAGAGGAACTAAAAAGCCTCTTGATGAAAATGAAAGAGGAGAGTGAAAAAGTTGGCTTAGAGCTCAACATTCAGAAAATGAAGATCATGGCATCTGGTCCCATCACTTGATGGGAAATAGATGGGGAAACAGTGGAAACAGTGTCAGACTTTATTTTTCTGGGCTCCAAAATCACTGCAGATGGTAAGTGCAGCTATGAAATTAAAAGACGCTCACTCTTTGGAAGAAAAGTTATGACCAACCTAGGTAGCATTAAAAAGCAGAGACATTACTTTGCCAACAAATGTCCGTCTAGTCAAGGCTATGGTTTTTCCAGTGGTCATGTATGGATGTGAGAGTTGAACTGTGAAGAAAGCTGAGCGCCGAAGAATTGATGCTTTTGAACTGTGGTGTTGGAGAAGACTCTTGAGAGTCCCTTGGACTGCAAGGAGATCCACCTAATGCATTCTGAAGATCAGCCCTGGGATTTCTTTGGAAGGAATGATGCTTAAAGCTGAAACTTGAGTACTGTGGCCAGCTCATGCGAAGAGTTGACTCATTGGAAAAGACTCTGATGCTGGGAGGGATTGGGGGCAGGAGGAGAAGGGGACGACAGAGGATGAGATAGCTGAATGGCATCACCGACTCGATGGATGTGAGTTTGAGTGAACTCTGGGAGTTGGTGTTGGACAGGGAGGCCTGCTGCTGCTTCTAAGTCGCCTCAGTCGTGTCCGACTCTGGGCAACCCCATAGACGGCTGCCCACCAGGCTCCCCTGTCCCTGGGATTCTCCAGGCAAGAACACTGGAGTGGGTTGCCATTTCCTTCTCCAAAGCATGAAAGTGAAAAGTGAAAGTGAAGTCACTCAGTCATTTCCGACTCTTAGCAACCCCATGGACTGCAGCCTACTGGGCTCCTCCGTCCATGGGATTTTCCAGGCAAGAGTACTGGAGTGGGGTGCCATTGCAGCATGCTGCAATTCATGGGGTCGCAAAGAGTCGGACACGACTGAGTGACTGAACTGAAGTGAATATTCCATGTATAAATATACTGCATCTTCTTTAGCCGTTTATTTGTCAATGAACACTTAGGTTGCTTCCATGTCTTGCGTATTGCAAATAGTGTTTCAGTGAACATCTGGGTGTATGAGTCTTTTCAAATTACAGTTTTCTCCAGATGTATGCCCAGGAGTGGGATTGCAGGATCAGATGGTAACTATATTTTAATTTCTTTAAGGAACCTCCATATTGTTCTGCCTACTGGCAGCACCAATTTACATTCCCACCAAGAGTGCAGGAGGGTTCCTTTTTTCCTCACCCTCTCCAGCATTTATTTGTAGACTCTTTCATGATCGCCATACTGACTTGTGTGAGGTGATACCTCATTGCACTTTGGATTTGCATTTCTCTCTGATAATTAGCAATATTGAGCATCTTTTCTTGTGTCTGCTGGCCATCTGTATGTCTTCTTTGGAGAAATATCTATTTAAGTCTTCCGAGTGAGATTTTATTAGTAGACCTTCCAATAAATACATCATTTGTCTCTTGACAGGATCCTGGCTCTTCATTCTGTCATTTGGTCCAGTGCTTCTCACATGGGAATCACTCACAGATCTTGTTAAAAGGCAGATTCTTATTCAGAGAACTGGGGTGGACCTTGACATTCTGCATCTCTAACAAGTCCTTGAGTAAATGGATCCTCCAGAGGCCACACTTTCAGTGGCAGAAATCTAGTAATTGGTTATTGTTGTCATTCGATAGGTATTTTAAGTTGAATAGAAGAATGATTAGACGAACAACTTGGATGCAATGCTGCATCTGTTGACTCTGGTGAAGGAAGCCATGCCCTCGTCACACCTATCTTCTAATCACTTACCCCGAGGTCCCTGTCTGGTTACAGCAGACCCACCTGGTCACATCTGGAAGCTCACAGCTGGCTGGACATCCTTATCTTTGTCTTCATTGCCAGAGCCATCGTGCTGATTCTCATCATCTCTGGTTAATACTGTTTATAAAAAATAGCAACTGCCACAACAAACCTCCAAGAAATTGAATTCACACACATGAATACTTTTTTCTTCATAGACAAAAGTAAAACACGTACTTTCTACATCAGCACTGATCCCCTCCAGGGACAATCCTTGCTGAGTGAGAGATGCTAAAGAAGTTAATGGTTTGCCGAACAGTAATTCTTGTTTGCTCAGATCATGTACAGTCTTGTACAAACAGGTTCTATGCACAAAGGTAAGGTCATGCTCTAAGAGATTATTCAAAACAAGGCACAGCTCAAGGCAAAATATACCTAACTGTGTCCATAAACAAATCAAGCTGTCAGGAGAGCTGAGGTCCTTTTTATATGTAGCTTAACAACAGATAATTTTTGAGTACCCACTAAGTGCCAGACACTTTGCTGGCCATGATTATGTACACAGTAAAATCTCACTAAGTTCAGATTTGAATAAATTGGATACTGTAATAATTTGGGCAGATGCTAACCTGCATTTGATTATTTTACTATGTGAAAGGATTTACTTTGTCAATAATAGGTCAATAAGTGTGCAAAAATGCTACTGAAGAGAATAAATGATTCCCAAGACTTTTTAATCAAGTTGTTTGTTTTTTTAATGTTGAAATGTTTATATTTTTGGGAGATTTTAACCTCTCATCTACCATATCATTAGCAAATATTTTCTCTCATTCAGTAGGTTGTCTTTTTGTTTTGTCAATGATTTCCTTTGCTGTGCAAAAGCTTTTTAAGTCTGATTAGGCCACATTTGTTTATTTTTACTTTTATTTCCTTTGCTTTAGGAGACAAATCCGAAAAAGTATTGCTACAATTTGTGTCAAAGAGCATTCAGCCTATGTTTTCTTCTAGGAGCTTCATGGTTTTCGGACTTACATTTAGGTCTTTAATCCACTTTGAGTTTATTTTTGGGTAGAGTGTGAGAAATTGTTCTTGTTTCATTCTTTTACAAATAGCTATCCAGTTTTCCAAGCACCACTTATTGAACTTCTCAAGTATTTTAGAAAAGCATATTTAGGTATTGACCGTGGAGTCGCTAGTTGATTAATTATGGTGATTGTTGTGCCAATTAAAAACATTCTTATAAATACTATGTGATATTCTAGATTATATCTTGGGATAGAAAAACTGTGAAATCTGAATAAAGTGTCTAGTTTAATAGTAATAGATCAGTTCAGTTCAGTCGCTCGGTTGTGTCCGGCTCTTTGCGACCCCATGAACCACAGCATGCCAGGCCTCCCTGTCCATCACCAACTCCCAGAGTCCACCCAAACCCATTTCCATTGAGTTGATTACACCATCCAACCATCGCATCCTCCATCGTCCCCTTCTCCTCCTGCCCTCAATCTTTCCCAGCATCAGTGTCTTTTCAAATGAGTCAGCTCTTCGCATCAGGTGGCTAAAGTATTGGAGTTTCAACATCAGTCCTTCCAATGAAGACCCAGGACTGATCTTTAGGATGGACTGGTTGGATCTCCTTGCTGTCCAAGGGACTCTCAAGAGTCTTCTCCAACACCACAGTTCAAAAGCATCAATTCTTCTGCGCTCAGCTTTATAGTTGAACTCTCACATTCAATATGCTAATCAGATCAGATCAGATCAGATCAGTCGCTCAGTCGTGTCCGACTCTTTGCGACCCCATGAACTGCAGCACGCCAGGCCTCCCTGTCCATCACCAGCTCCCGGAGGTCACCCAGACTCGCATCCATCGAGTCAGTGATGCCATCCAGCCATCTCATCCTCTGTCGTCCCCTTCTCCTCCTGCCCTCAATCCCTCCCAGCATCAGAGTCTTCTCCAATGAGTCAACTCTTCGCATGAGGTGGCCAAAATACTGGAGTTTCAGCTTGAGCATCATTCCTTCTAAAGAAATTCCAGGATTGATCTCCTTCAGAATGGACTGGTTGGATCTTCTTGCAGTCCAAGGGACTCTCAAGAGTCTTCTCCAACACCACAGTTCAAAAGCATCAATTCTTCGGCGCTCAGCCTTCTTCACAGTCCAGCTCTCACATCCATACATGACCACAGGAAAGACCATAGCCTTGACTAGGCGAACCTTTGTTGGTAAAGTAATGTCTCTGCTTTTGAATATGCTATCTAGGTTGGTCATAACTTTCCTTCCAAGGAGCAAGCGTCTTTTAATTTCATGGCTGCAGTCACCATCTTCAGTGATTTTGGAGCCCAGAAAAACAAAGTCTGACACTGTTTCCACTGTTTCCCCATCTATTTCCCATGCAGTGATGGGACCAGATGCCATGATCTTCGTTTTCTGAATGTTGAGCTTTAAGCCAACCTTTTCACTCTCCACTTTCACTTTCATCAAGAGGCTTTTTAGCCCCTCTTCACTTTCTGCCATAAGAGTGGTGTCATCTGCATATCTGAGGTTATTGATATTTCTCCCAGCAATCTTGATTCCAACTTGTGTTTCTTCCAGTCCAGCATTTCTCATGATGTACTCTGCATATAAGTTAAATAAACATGGTGACAATATGCAGCCTTGACGTACTCCTTTTCCTATTTGGAACCAGTCTGTTGTTCCATGACCAGTTCTAACTGTTGCTTCCTGACCTGCATACACATTTCTTAAGAGGCAGATCAGGTGGTCTGGTATTCCCATCTCTTTCAGAATTTTCCATAGTTTATTGTGATCCACACAGTCAAAGGCTTTGGCATAGTCAAGAAAGCAGAAATAGATGTTTTTCTGGAACTCTCTTGCTTTTTCCATGATCCAGCGGATGTTGGCAATTTGATCTCTGGTTCCTCTGCCTTTTCTAAAACCAGCTTGAACATCAGGAAGTTCACGGTTCACATATTGCTGAAGCCTGGCTTGGAGAATTTTGAGCATTACTTTACTAGCATGTGAAATGAGTGCAATTGTTCGGTAGTTTGAGCACTCCTTGGCATTGCCTTTCTTTGGGATTGGGATGAAAACTGACCTTTTCCAATCTTGTGGCCACTGCTGAGTTTTCCAAATTTGCTGGCATATTGAGTGTAGCACTTTCACAGCATCATTATTCAGGATTTGGAATAGCTCCACTGGAATTCCATCATCTCCACTAGCTTTGTTCGTAGTGATGCTTTCTAAGGCCCATTTGACTTCACATTCCAAGATGTCTGGCTCTAGGTCAGTGATCACATCATCATGATTATCTGGGTCTTGAAGCTCTTTTTTGTACAGTTCTTCTGTGTATTCTTGCCACCTCTTCTTAATATCTTCTGCTTCTGTTAGGTCCACACCATCTCTGTCCTTTATCGTGCCCATCTTTGCATGAAATGTTCCTTTGGTATCTCTGATTTTCTTGAAGAGATCCCTAGTCTTTCCCATTCTGTTGTTTTCCTCTATTTCTTTGCATTTATCACTGAAGAAGGCTTTCTTATCTCTTCTTGCTATTCTTTGGAACTCTGCATTTAAATGTTTATATCTTTCCTTTTCTCCTTTGCTTTTCGCTTCTCTTCTTTTCACAGCTATTTGTAAGGCCTCCCCAGACAGCCATTTTGCTTTTTTGCATTTCTTTTCCATGGGGATGGTCTTGATCCCTGTCTCCTGGACAATGTCACGAACCTCATTCCATAGTTCATCAGGCACTCTATCTATCAGATCTAGGCCCTTAAATCTATTTCTCACTTCCACTGTATAATCATAAGGGATTTGATTTAGGTCATACCTGAATGGTCTAGTAGTTTTCTCTACTTTCTTCAATTTCAGTCTGAATTTGGCAATAAGGAGTTCATGGTCCGAGCCACAGTCAGCTCCTGGTCTTGTTTTTGCTGATTGTATAGAGCTTCTCCATCTTTGGCTGCAAAGAATATAATCGATCTGATTTCGATGTTGACCATCTGGTGATGTCCATGTATAGAGTCTTCTCTT
This sequence comes from Tragelaphus eurycerus, assembly GCA_935064755.1. Taxonomy (NCBI): domain Eukaryota; kingdom Metazoa; phylum Chordata; class Mammalia; order Artiodactyla; family Bovidae; genus Tragelaphus; species Tragelaphus eurycerus. The sequence goes on from CAKXYN010000062.1 coordinate 12,671,367, forward strand.
GTGTTGTTGGAAGAGGGTATTTGCCATGACCAGTGCATTTTCTTGGCAAAACTCTATTAGTCTTTGCCCTGCTTCATTCCGTATTCCAAGGCCAAATTTGCCTGTTACTCCAGGTGTTTCTTGACTTCCCACTTTTGCATTCCAGTCCCCCATAATGAAAAGGACATCTTTTTTGGGTGTTAGTTCTAAAAGGTCTTGTAGGTCTTCATAGAACCTTTCAACTTCAGCTTCTTTGGCGTTACTGGTTGGGGCATAGACTTGGATTACTTTGACATTGAATGGTTTGCCTTGGAAATGAACAGAGATCATTCTGTCGTTTTTGAGATTGCATCCAAGTACTGCATTTCGGACTCTTTTGTTGACCATGATGGCCACTCCATTTCTTCTGAGGGATTCCTGCCCACAGTAGTAGATATAATGGTCATCCGAGTTAAATTCACCCATTCCAGTCCATTTTAGTTCGCTAATTCCTAGAATGTCAACATTCACTCTTGCCATCTCTTGTTTGACCACTTCCAATTTGCCTTGATTCATGGACCTGACATTCCAGGTTCCTATGCAATATTGCTCTTTACAGCATCGGACTTTGCTTCTATCACCAGACACATCCACAGCTGGGTATTCTTTTTGTTTTGGCTCCATCCTTTCATTCTTTCTGGAGTTATTTCTCCACTGATCTCCAGTGGCATATTGGGCCCCTACTGACCTGGGGAGTTTCTCTTTCAGTATCCTATCATTTTGTCTTTTCATACTGTTCATGGGGTTCTCAAGGCAAGAATACTGAAGTGGTTTGCCATTCCCTTCTCCAGCGGACCACACCCTGTCATATCTCTCCACCATGACCCGCCCATCCCAGGTTGCCCCACGGGCATGGCTTAATCTCATTGAGTCAGACAAGGGTGCTAATAGTCAGACAATATGCTAATAGTAATAGTAAATAGCAATGTGCCAATGTTGGCTTCTTAATATTGGCAAATATACCACATTAAAATGTTAACACAGAAAAATCTGGGTGAAGTGTGCTTTGGAATTCTTTAGACTATCTTTGTGACTTTTCTATAAATATAAAATTATTACAGGATTTTAAAGTTCATTAAAAAAAACATTATACATTCATGAAGTCTGATTTCCCAAGAATTCCTAGTAGCAACAACAGAAACTGTTTATTGAACCCATATAACAGTTGGCATATTGCAAAGTGTCCCTCCTATGTTTTCACAAAATGTTGTGAAGTAGGTATGGTCGGTTATCTTAATTTTCTAGAAACTTGCCCGAAGATACACAAAGTGTGTGTGTCAAAAATGGGTGGAGTCAGCACATAACACGTTATGTCTAATCCTGAAGCCTGGGCTCTCAGCAGCTCCACCACTCCACCGTTTTCCTGTCTTAGTTTGAGTTTCTCTGTGTAAAGAAAAGCTATCACTTATTCACATGGACACTTATCTTTCATTTGAGTTGGTGAAACATGAACCCAATTACTTGCACTGTACTTTTAAGCAAACCAGAGTATCATTCTGAAAGTAACCAAATTTAACATACTATAAAGTTGTCCACCTTTCTGCTTTGTTAAATTGGGCTCTGATTTTCCCAGAGGAGGGACTGGGAGAAGCGGCTGAGTGAGGCATCTATCTCAAGGGGCTTGGGATGCTCACAGATATAAGCAATACACCCTTTCTCCTTGGTTCCTCTCTTCTTTGCCCATCATGTGCTCACCTTGAGATGCTGGGCCTGATGCCCAGGGTTCTTCTCACACTTTTCAGTCAGGCTTCGGCCATGGTTGGTTTACTCAGAAATGGAAAAATTAGCCTGCTACAGTATGACACATGGTCCTGGGTCAAGAATGCCAGCCAGCTCTGTAGGCAGAGAGGGAAGAACTGGCTTGCTTAACACAGCTATTGGAGAAGCCATAGAATTGTCTTTATCCCCAAGTATCACTCCCACTGCTCCAGCAAGATGCCTGTGATCAATGAATTCATGTTAAATGCAGCACGCTGTCACGGCACACATTCTTCTCACAGCATCTCACTGTTTTGCTCAGGTACATCCCTTGACGCATTTCATGGGTCTGTGCATCCGGCTGGAGTTGGGCCCAGTTTCATCCATCACTCATTCATTTGTGGAGAAATGAAAATTATTACACAGCAGAGTTCCCACCCTTTCCCCTATCTTGACAGCCACAGAGGATTGTGTAATTGTGAATCGTTCTGCCCTTTGAGCGGGGAAGGCAATGGCACCCCACCCCAGTACTTTTGCCTGGAAAATCCCATGGACGGAGGAGCCTGGTAGGCTCCGGTCTGTGGGGTCGCTAAGAGTCGGACACGACTGAGCGACTTCACTTTGACTTTTCACTTTCATGCATTGGAGAAGGAAATGGCAACCCACTCCAGTGTTCTTGCCTGGAGAATCCCAGGGACAGGGGAGCCTGGTGAGCTTCCGTCTATGGGGTCGCACAGAGTCGGACACGACTGAAGCGACTTAGCAGCAGCAGCAGCTGCCCTTTGAGAAGGATGCTGTCATTGCCAGATGAATGGTTCTTTGGTCTTTCTAGATACAGAATTGGAAAGAAAGGGGAAGAGTAGGAAGAGGCATATTAACCAGCAAGAAAAGGTTTTTGAAGAAGACTGCAGAGTGGGGCAGTTTTAGTGAATTAAACACAGTAATAGTCTTTAAGCCCCTTAAGAAAGAATTGGGGCCTAAAGAAATACCATCTACACTATTTTTCCATTCTTCGTGTTCAGAAAAATACAAATTAAGGACCAGTCTTAAATGGATTAAAATCTTGGATATAAGCTGAAACCATAAAACCCTCAGAAGAAAACATAGGTGGTAAGCTACTTGACATTGATTTTGGCATTTTTTTTTACACCAAAAGAAAAAGCAAAAATAAACAAGTGGAGCTACTTTAAATTATAAAAGCTTCTGCACAATAAAGGAAACCATCAACAAAATGAAAAGACAACTTATAAAATGGGAGAAAAACATTTGCAAATCATATATCTGATAAGGGGTTAGTATACAGAATATATAAAGTGCTTATATACCTCACTAGTAAAAAAAAAAAAAAAGCCTAATTTAAAAATGGGCTGAGGAACTAGATATTTTTCTGAAGATGCACAAATGTCCAACAAGTACATGAAAAGTTGCTCAACATCACAAATTATCAGGGAAATGCAAATCAAAACCACAAGGAGATATCACTTCACATCTGTCAGAATGGCTGTCCCCAAAAGGGAAGGGATAACAAGCGTTGGTGAGAATGTGGAGATAAGGGAACCCTTGTGCCCTGTTGATGGAATGTAAACGGGTGCAGCCATTGTGGAAAACAGTATGGAAGTTCCTCCAAAAACTAAAAACAGAACTATCATCTGACCCAGTAATTCAACTTCTGGGTATATATCTGACAGAAAAGAAATGACTATCTAGAAAAGATAGCTGCACCCCCATGTTCATTGCAGAATTATTTACAGTAGCCAAGACAGAGAAACAACCTGTGTTCACCAACTGATGAGCAAATAAGAAAATGTGAGATATATAAATATGTAATATATATATCACACACATATAAATTTATATATTTATGTAATATATAAGATATATATATAATGTTACTATATACACATTATTTAGTCATAAAAAAGAAGGACAACATGGATGGACACTTAGGGCATTATTCTCAGTGAGATAAATCAAAGAAAGAAAGACAAAATACTATAATTCCACTTACATGTAGAATCTAAAGAAAACTAAACTCAGAAAAAAATAGAACAGATTGGTGATTACCAGAGGCAGGGAAGGGTGGTGGGGAAAATGAATGAATGTGGTCAAAAGGTACAAATCTCCAGTTATAAGATAAACAAGCTCTGGGAATGGAATGTACAGCGTGGCGATTGCAGTTAACAATATTGTACTGCTGCTGTTGCTGCTAAGTCGCTTCAGTCATGTCTGACTCTGTGCGACCCCATAGACGGCAGCCCACCAGGCTCCCCCGTCCCTGGGATTCTTAGATACTTGCAAATTGCTAAGACAGTAGATCTTAAAAATTCTCATCACAAGAAAAAGAACTTTAACTATGCTAGGTGATGGACGTTAACTACATTTATGGTGGTGATCATTTCATAATATGTGAAAGTGAAAGTTGCTCAGTTGTGTCCGACTCTTTCTCCAGGCCAGAATACTGGAGTGGGTAGCCTTTCCCTTCTCTAGAGGATCTTCCCAACCCAGGAATCGACCTGGGGTCTCCTATATTGCAGGCGGATTCTTTACCGACTGAGCTATGAGGGAAGCCCTCATAATATATACATATACTAAATAATTGAGTTGTATCTTAAATGAGCACAATGCTGTATGTCAATTATATCTCAATAAAACCAGAAAAAAAATAATTCTGGAAAGGTAACTTTGAGGTAATGGGTCTTTGAAAATTGTTAGTGGTCCAAAGTTGGGAGACCTCATTGAAAATTGTTAGTGGTCCAAAGTTGGGAGACCTCAACTTGTGACTCAACCTTGCCCAGAAGAAACAGCTTTCCAAATTGACAGTAAGCAAAATAGATGGAAAAACCAAAAATATTAAGAGACTTGACATTGAACAGCAATGGCTGCTAACAGCAGAAAAAAGAAAAAAAAACTACACTTTAAGTCCCTTCTGATTAAAACAAACACTATGAAATCATCTTTAAAAAAATCAAACCTGAATCTCATTAAGGCTTCAGAGGTAATTTTCAATTTTTAGAAAATATAAAACTCCTGGGCAGGAGTGAGAAGACTATGTTAGGGAAATTCCAAGAGTTGACAATTGTTGAAAATCATCACAGGGTTCATTATTCTGCCTTTCTACTTTAATATATGTTGGAAATTCTCCTTAAAAAAAAAAATATCCAGCCAAACAAAAAAGCAAAACAACAACAAAACCCAGGAGAACGTGATGTATCACTCCTATCGTTATTGTTTGAAGAAAAAGCTTACAATGTTTTATTTTTCAAGATGATATAAGTCACTTCTTAAAACTTATTTCAATAGCACCCATCCAATTTTTTCTCTTTCCAAGGGAGTTGCAGAAGAGACCCACTTTCCATTTCTTCACATTTACAAATATGATTTGGGTGGGGGAGAAAAAGGAAAGAACTACCACTCTATAATATTTTTACTTTCTAAGTGTTCATAAAATGCAGATAAAGGCCCAAGAGAGTTGAATTTTCTTTTCATTTGTCAGACAGTATTTCTTTGACCAGGACCCTGCCTGCTCCTGAACCACACAGCATCCAGCTTCAGCAACAATGCATTTCCTCACCACCAACCTCTTGCTCTCACCACCAGCTGCCACTCCCCTCTTGCCAACTCTGTTTTTTGGTCCTTAACACTCCTCTGAGCCCTGCCTGAATCTTCATTGATCTTATATTAATAACTGCCAAAGTCAACGCACATTTTCAGCTTTTACTTACATAACCTCTGCAATATTTGTCTGTTGCCGATTCTTGATAGCCGTGTCCCACACATCAAGAATTCTCAGTTCAAGGTTGCAGGCATGTTCTATTTATTATTTGTTTAATCCTCACAATTAATTCAGCAAAGAGGTTTTATTTCCTACCTCACCCTCAATTTTGCTAAAATAAGGAAACTGGCTCAGAGACATTAGTAATTGAAGTTCTCAGAACTAGAAAATGACAGAAGTAAGACATGCCTAGAACTGTTTGATTCTGAAATGTTTATTATTATTATTTAGTAAATCACTTAATAAACCATTACTATAAAATATTATTATAAAGTATTATAATACCATAATTATTATATGAGTGCTATATATTACATATTTATTATTATCATGCCAATGGTTTCAGCTTTCAGATTTTGTGGCCTAGAAAAAAATTTTCAGGTTCTTTGGGTCTGCCATGCGTTTACATGTGTGTGTACTCTTTAGGACATTTAAGAAATAGTCAATCACAATATATCATCACTGTCATTTAATTTAAAAACATCTTCTCAACTGTACTGATATGGATATATCTCTACAATGTTATTAAGTGAAAAAAAGCAAGATGCAGTATGCTGCCTGCTAATTAAAAGTGAGTTTCTATAAATGTATCTGCTAGTGTATGCATACAGCATTTCTTGAAGAATAAGAAATCAGTAACAGTGGCTGCTTCTGGGTTTGGGTACTGGAACTTTAGGGTAGGAGGGAAATGGCCTACATAATCAATATTAGAAGTTTCTATACATTTTGAATTTTGTTCAAGGGGCATCATGCATTAACTATTCCAAAAATAAGTAAATAAACAAAAATAAATCCCTAAAAGAAAATATATTTCTATGGTCTGGATCTTTGTGTCCCTCCAAAATTTGTATTTTGAGATCTCAACCCTTAAAGGTGATGGTATTAGGAAGTAGGACCTTGGGAGGTGCTTAGGTCATCAGAGTAGAACGCTCATGAATGGCACTAAGGCTTTTTATTAAAAAAAATTATATATTTATTTATTTGGCTGCACTATGTTTTAGTTATGACATGGGAAATCTTCTAGTTGTTTCACGTAGCAACTAGTTCCCCAACCTCGGATTGAACCCAGGGCCCCTGCATTGGGAGGATGGAGTCTTAGCCACAGGATCACCAAAGGAGTCCCCAGACCAGGGCTTTATAAAAGAGGTCCCCTAGCTCCTTTCACCATGTAAGGACTTAGCAAGAAGGTGCAGGCTATGAATTAGGAAGGAAGCTCTCAGCAGAAACCAACCATGTTGGTACCTTGATCTTACATTTGCCAGTCTCCAGGACTGTGAACAATACATTTCTGTTGTTTATAAGCTACCCAGTCTGTAGTATTTTGTTAGAGTAGCCCAAAATAGACTAAGACAGGTATTTTAACATCTTCAGAAAGATGTGGCTAACACAATCACAGAATAATTTGAATAAATTTAACTTTATCCTTATTTTTCTCTTTTTTTAAAAAATAATGTTACTTATTTATTTTTGGCTGTGCTGGGTCTTTGCTGCTGTGCGGACTTTTCTCTAGTTGTGATGTCCAGGCTGCTCGCTGTGGTGGGTGGCTTCTCTTGTGGAACTTGGGGTCTAGAGCACTTGGGCATCAGTAGATATAGCTTGCAGGCTCAGTAGTTGCAAATCCTGGGCTTTAAGCACTGGCTCAATAGTTACGGCTTTGTTGCTTTGCAACAAAACAAAAACACCAGCTTTATTGCTCCTTGGCATGTGGGATTTCCTGGATCAGGGATTGAACCTGTGCCTCCTGCATTGGCAGGCTGATCCTTTACCACTGAGACACTGCTGCTGCTGCTGCTGCTGCTAAGCTGCTTCAGTCGTGTCCGACTCTGTGCGACCCCATAGACGGAAGCTCACCAGGCTCCCCTGTCCCTGGGATTCTCCAGGCAAGAATACTGGAGTGGGTTGCCATTTCCTTCTCCAATGCATGAAAGTGAAAAGTCAAAGTGAAGTCGCTTAGTCGTGTCTGACTCTTAGCGACCCCATGGACTGGAGCCTACCAGGCTCCTCCGTCCATGGGATTTTCCAGGCAAAAGTACTGGGGTGGGGTGCCACTGCCTTTCCCGACTGGGAAGCCCTATTTTGCTCTTTTTGATATGCCTTGGGGAAAACTTGGTTGGGATCTGACAGTAGCCTTCTAACTGACCCTCTGTTTCTCACTGATCACTCTGTACACATCATGTATGGAGTTGTTGTATTTAAGTGTTCCTGAAAAATATCTACTTCTGCTTTATTGACTACGCCAAATCCTTTGACTATGTGGACCACAACAAACTGTGGAAAAATCTGAAATAGATGGAAATACCAGACCACCTGACCTGCCTCCTGAGAAATCTGTATGCAGGTCAGGAAGCAACAGTTAGAACTGGACATGGAACAACAGACTGGTTCCAAATAGGAAAAGGAGTTTGTCAAGACTGTATACTGTCACCCTGCTTATTTAACTTATATGCAGAATACATTATGAGAAATGCTGGGCTGGAAGAAGCACAAGCTGGAATCAAGATTGCTGGGAGAAATATCAATAACCTCAGATATGCAGATGACACCACCCTTATGGCAGAAAGTGAAGAGGAACTAAAAAGCCTCTTGATGAAAGTGAAAGTGGAGAGTGAAAAAGTTGGCTTAAAGCTCAACATTCAGAAAATGAAGATCATGGTATCCGGTCCCATCACTTCATGGCAAATAGATGGGGTAACAGTGAAAACAGTGCCAGACTTTATATTTTTGGGCTCCAAAATCACTGCAGACGGTGAGTGCAGCCATGAAATTAAAAGACGCTTGCTCCTTGGAAGAAAAGTTGTGAAAAACCTAGATAGCATATTAAAAAGCAGAGACATTACTTTGCCAACAAAGGTCCATCTAGTCAAAGCTATGGTTTGTAGTCATGTATGGATGTGAGAGTTGGACTATAAAGAAAGCTGAGCACCAAAGAATTGGTACTTTTGAACTGTGGTGTTGGAGAAGACTCTTGAGAGTCCCTTGGACTGCAAGGAGATCCAACCAGTCAATCCTAAAGGAAATAAGTCCTGAATATTCATTGGAAGGACTGATGTTGAAGCTGAAGCTGCAATACTTTGGCCACTTAGTGCAAAGAGCTGACTCACTAGAAAAGACCCTGATGCTGGGAAAGATTGAAGGCAAGAAGAAGAAGGGGATGACAGAGGATGAGATGATTGTATGGCATTACCGATGTGATGGACATGAGTTTGAGTAGGCTCTGGGAGTTGGTGATGGACAGGGAAGCCTGGCATGCTGCAGTCCATTGGGTCGCAAAGAGTCGGGCACAACTGAGTGACTGGACTGAACTGAACTGACCCACAAGTGAAGACATCTCTTTTGGTGGTCCCTTCTGGGTACCCCAAATTCAAAACAATTTTCCCCACATTAGAGCAAAAATAGGGAAATTGAGCCTTCCTGGAGTCAGTGGTCTGAGATGAGGAAGCTGGATTTGAGCAGTTCTCATCCTGTTGCAAATTCTTGAACTTGACTGCACTTCAGAATCAACTGGGTAGTTTGTTAGACTAGCATCTTCTTAGAGACTGTGTCTCGAAGTAGGTCTAGACATCTGAACTTTAAACAAGCATCCTGGGGATTGTGATGGATTGCTATTTGAGGAGCATGAATAGTTCAGACTATGTATCCGCAGTGAACTCAGGATGATGACTGAGTTTTAGTACAATTCAAACTTTTCCTGGAAAAAATTAAAAAGCCAAAGAAGTGAAGGCCCTGCGATCTGTGACAGTCAAAAGTCAAACAGAACAATTCCCCTCCCCTGCTATACCAGAGGTCAAACAGGATGTGTCTCAGATGGAGTCCATTGATGCAAACAGGATCTGGAGAGAAATAGCAATTTTTCCTTTTCATTCTGAACCTCCATCCGACCAGTTCCGGAAACAGACCTGATTAGAGCATAATTGATTTGGACTCAGCGAGCAGAGCAGGCAGGCCTGCACATGGCCTTCCCGCACAGTGCAAGCTGTGCAGGATCACCTGACTCCTCACTGCATTAAAAACAATGCGATATGACATGTGCTGGTTTCCTAACAACATTCACAAACTAAGTAAGATTATACAGTCAATGACTGTGCCAATTATACTTTAGAGGAGCAGCAGGGCATGTCTACCCAGCCCTCAACGACAGCAAACAAACTACAGACACTGCAGTTGCATCAATACCGACTCTGGTCACACAGGATTTGGGGTCTTTTGCTGGTCAGGAAATGATCGTGTATTACTTTCCAAAGTTGAATCTGCTATTCCAGTTTAAACAAGGTTTCTAAACAGTTTGCCTTTTTGTTTTTTTTCCGTAACACACATCATAGACTGACTATAATTCTAATTTATCAGAGATTGAAAAGACAAACCAAATAAACAACACACAAAAAAATAACCCATCATACCAGAAGGCTGGGAGGAAATGAGTTGCGTCAGAGAAGAATTCCAGCAGGGACTTTTTGCTCGGTGTGTTAGACTTCTTACTTTCATGCAGTTGTTTCCTCTTTTTGTCCTAGTCTGTGTCAAGACCCCGCTGAATGGCAAGCAGGACAACCAGTCAACCAAGGAATAACTGCTGGTTGGAAGCCTCTCTTAGGTCCACACCGTAAATCCTACTCCTTGAGTTTTTTGTTCCCTCAAATTAGGTCTACACCATCCAATTATCCCAGAAAGTGAGAACACCAAGGGTAATATAAACACTTTATCTGTGAATTTACAGGAAAATGTAGGCATTCTGCCATGAAATATTCTGAGATATAAGATGCTTAATCTGTAGCTCTAAATGGCTTAATTTTGCTAGTGTGCCATTTTATTTTGTTCTATGTATACCTGAGATCAATGCCTTTTATGATTAAAAACAAATAAACATATATTCTATTAGATCCTAGTTTGTATTTTTTTGCAATGTAAAATAAATGTATCTGTGATAACTTTGATTTAAACCTTTGTATTATGGAAAATTTTAAGGATCATATACAACGGTAGAGAGACTATTATAATGATCTCTAAGTTTATGACCAGTCCCCAGCCTCTGCTCCCAGATTATTTTGAAGCAAATTCACATCATATCATTCATCTGTAAATGTTCAGTATGTAGTCCTAAAAGATGAAGTTTCTTCTAAAAACATAAACACAATGTCATTATTATACTATCAAAATTAACTTTATCTCTTTAATATCAACCAGTATCCAGTCATTTATTGATTTTTAAGCAGAAATATTACAGAAAGTCATGCTGATGAAAATCTAACAATTCCCGCACTGCTACAGGAACTGTGTAATTGCCCCTCACCCCCAACACCCCAAGGCAAGGATGCTTAAGAATCAGATGCACAAAAGTTCTTTCAAGGACTTGAGGCTGAATTCATGTGTCCAAACCTCGCTGGCTGCGGAGACCGGGTTGGATTCCCCAGCACTGTTGACTTTGGTCTGGATGTTTATCCATTCATTTTTCAGACCTCCAGTCGCTTGTTTATCTTGGCCATCCCTTTCCAGCCTGAGACTTCCCACACTCTGCCATCTGGCACCCTCTCTGGTTTCATTCCCACAGCCCCAGTCCTGAGGAGAAACCTTAGCGGAAGCCCAGACCTTGCAAAGTCCCAAGCGCTGGGCCTGTGTTTTGGTACCCTAGTTTTCCTGTAGAAAAGAGGGGGCCAAAAGGGCATTTTGGAGAGCGTTCTCAAGCTTCATTACCAAAGACTACAACTGTATTGCCAGTTGATAGATTTATAGTTAATAAATATTTCAGTGCCTTGGTGAATATTATCACACTGTGATAAGCTTAGAAATCAAGTGTAGAACCGTATCTAGGGGTTCTTCTTTTTAAAAAAATCCTTCATATAACTGAATATTCAACTTGCATCCTTAGACCTGTAAATTGCTCTAGTCAAGGATAGCAGAATTTTTAGCTATAAGGACTTCAGGTTTAACAGAGCACTTTGGATGGTAAAGAAAAATTTTAAGCTATCCCATGCAAACTGAAGCATGTCTATTTGACATTTCTTAAAATTGTGTCCCATTTTTCTGCTGTCCTGAGAATCACAGGATTTTGTCAGATTTACCTATCCTTGAGGGTTCTATTGATCACTCAGGCCAAAGAGCTTCCCTCTCTAAATTCCGACAAGAGTGACACCATCTGTATCCCCAGGGTGTCATTAATGGTCTCTGAGAACTTACTATGTGCCGGGCATTGTGCTTCATCCTTAGTGTATAGCACTTACTTTTAGTGTATTATCTCAATTAGACAACTCCAGAAAGGAAGAAAAGAAAAAAAGCCCACCACTTTAGAGATGAGGGGAGTAAGAGAGAGTGAGTAAACAGCCAAGGGCACGGGGACAGTAAGTACAGAGCCGGGTCACAGGGCTCAGAGGACCTCCCCTCAATCTTTTAGCTGTTTTGCCTTAGAGACATCATACCCCACTTCGTGTGTCAACAACATGTTTGTGTACATGTGCCCTCTCCGTAACATAGGCAACATAAAATTAATTAGTGCAGGGTCTGGCCAATACAGCGGCTGGATACTCAATAAATGTTGGATATTATGATTGTTGTTTTTGTTACCAGCAATTATGTATTGTCTAGCCCAGAACAGTCTTACTATGATGCTGAGTGCAGTGGTAGATGCGGAAGCATAAGAGACTGACCTTATTGTTGCCAGATGGAGCAAATGAAAATATGAGATGCAATACATGGAGCACACGTATACTGGGAAGCTATTTGTTTCTTCTCTGAAATTCAAATTTAACTGGGCATCCTGTATTTTATCTGGCAGCCTTTGTCGAGGGACTGAAATGGCAATCAAGAGAGATGACCACGGCACTACAGAGGAGGAGGCGTGCTCCCTGCCCAGACATATGGTGCTGATTAGAAGTGTTGCAGGAGTCCTGAGAAAGGAGGGCAGATTTGATATTGGGCAACCAGAGAGGGTGTCACAGAGGAGGTGGGGGTCCCAAATAAGGCAGGATGGGGATTTTAAAAGACTTATAGGCCAAACAAAGGATTAATGGAAGCAGCAATAGACCAAGCGGCTTCTAAAATGTGCTTCAGTTGTTCAGTCACTGAGTCATGTCCGACTCTTTGTGACCCCATGAATTGCAGCACGCCAGGCTTCCCTGTCTTCACCATCTCCCAGAGCTGGCTCAAAATCATGTCCACTGAGTCAGTGATGCCATCCAACCATCTCATCCTCTGTCTGGAAATAAATTCACGGAATAGAATTGAAAGAAAGGGAGTGGTCCTTTTAAGTTGTTTTGGGAAGCTGTCCATGACACTGATCCAGATTGGTTCAAAAAGAAGAGTTTCTGTGAGGCCCACCTTCCTTGTGTCTTGTTAGTAGAAGAAGTGGAATGAGCACAGGTCTAACCTTGGAGCCCCACTAGGCCCCAGAGAAAAGGAGTTGAGATGTGCTGAAGAGCAGGAGCAATCTGACTTTTGTTGGGGATGGGGAGGGTGGTGGGGTGAGGAGAGCATAACCGCTATCTCGGAAAGATGCTCCCTCACAAGCAAAGGTGCTGGCTTAATTCCCTCCTGCAAAGAGTGAGGACCTTCTGCATATAGATCCCACGATGCATTGCATAGGGCAGAGCATTTAGTCAGTGCCTGTGGAATATGATCCCCTGGCTCAGGGGTAAAGAACCTGCTTGCAATACAGGAGATGCAGGTTCGATCCCTGAGTTGATAAGATCCCCTGAAGGAGGAAAGTGGCAACCCACTCCAGATTCTTACTGGGAAAATCCCAAGGACAGAGGAGCCTGGCAGGCTACAGTCCATGGGGTTGCAAAGAGTCAGACACAACTGAGCAGGCATGCCTGTGGAATACAAGGCATAGTTTAATTCTCATAGGAATGCTATTTTCTATTGCAATCCTCACTTTATGGAAGAAGAAACAGAGGTTCAGAGAGCTCAGATATCTCACTGCAGGTCACCCAGCTAGCAAGTGGCAGAGCCAGGTTGTAGATTTACATCTGCCAGATTTCCAATCCTGTTCCCTCTCTCGTCTACCACCTGGATATGAGTCAGTTCTCTGCCAGTCATTTTAAAGGAAACAAACCTACCGTCTCTCGTCCTTCACTTCCAGGACAACGACTATGTTCTCACTCCCCGTAAATGATGTCTTTGGCTCAGATTGGTAACTAGATTACTCCTGGATATTCCAGTCTTCCTTTTGACGGTGCAGCATGTCTGTATGTCTTCACCCCCATCCTTGTGTGCTTGGGAGGGCAAATTCTTCCATGGTGCTTTGATCCAGATCCCTCAGGTATCTTTTTCTAGAATCCAAGGCGGGTTCTTGGCACCATGGAAGCCCCCTAAAACGCCTCCATCTGGCTTAGTAACTCCAGAGACCCCACCTCCTCTCAGATCCTCAGTCTATGGTGCCGCCACCAAAGGAAGGTGAGGAATAAAAATGCATCTAATTAAAATAACTTTCCAGGTGCAGGACCAAAATCCAGGCTGATTACAGGCCAGGGTGGGTTTTAACTACGAGGTTTTACAAATGTCTAGAAAGAGCCCACTTGTGATGAGGAGCAGAGGGAAAGACACTTCCAACCACAAAGAGCTGAACGTTGAAGCTGAAGGGCTATGAAAACAATATATCTAATTTATTGGAACATGTTTTTCTAGGAGCTTTGGGTTAGAGCTGTGATTGCCTCCCTACAGGGATTTGTGACCTCATCTTTTCTCTTCCCCTCCCCCTCCACCCGCCTGGCCCTAAACTGTAACTATAGGGTTTTCCTGTCATAACCTAACATATGGTTTGCAGCAGGAAGTGCAAAATCCCAGGAATGAGTTAGAGGCTCAGGTTTCAGACTCAAGAGAGACTCAGGTGAACTACAAGGAATGGGCTTTGTTTCCTACGAAAACAGAGCTGAAAAGAGCGTGTTTAGTGAGCCCTTGGTTTGGAATGAGGTAATTAATTCTCCAGAAACTCCCTCTAGTTTCCAGGGCAACAAAATCAATGTGTTACTGATAGAAAAACTGGGAACAATAAATTGGTTTACGTTGCAGATTTTCTTCTTTTGTTTAAAATAGGGACTTCCTCCCCAACCACCAAAATATAAAACAAAACAAAAAGCAAACAAAAAATTTAAACAACCCACACACAAACTCATATAAACTTAACTTTCCCTCACACCCTTGACTCAGCCTCACTCTTTAAAAATTTAAGTTTAGTGCTGTGTGAATATTACTCTGCTCAAGAAGACAGGGAAGTAGAAAGGTGGGTCAAATCCCATACATAATTGTACACAGAGCAAGAACATTTTGGGGTAATTTTCAGGCCACAGACTCTTACTCTGAGTCGGGTGATGGCAGGGTCAGCATATCAGAATTCCTGGGGGGTGTCAGAGGGAGGGAACCGATATGAGGTTTGTGTTTATCAAAAAGTGGTGAGGATTAAATGAAATAAAAAAGACTGAGAAATTGGCTTAGACTACTTTGGCTTTTTTCCCCCTATTTTAAAATCATTTAAGTAAAGTTTAGCTTTTTAATGACCAATTGAATACCTAGGGAAATGGTGTGATCTTCTTAGAAATCCTTCTCAGAGCACTTTCAGAACTCCCAGTCGAAATCAAAGCGTATTTCCCCCCTCCCCCTCCCTGGGGCAGTAGGAATCTCTTACTGTATGGCCTGACAACACAGATGTCAGAACCAAACTGCTTGGACTATATGCTGGCTCTCTCACCTTCCACATCTTATCACATTTAAGATGCCATTGACTGTAAAAGTGAAAGTGAAGGTCACCCAGTCGTGTCTGACTTTTTGCAACCCCATGGACTATACAGTCCACAGAATTCTCCAGGCCAGAATATTGGAGTGGGTAGCTTTTCCCCTTCTCCAGGGGGCACACCATTATTTTAAGCATCACTAAAAAAGAGCTGCCAATTAAATTATGACACAATGCTAATATGCCATCAATTGTAGGGCATACCCTAATTTCAGTGATGTTAAAATATGACAAAAATTTGTCTTTGAATTGATGAACTATGGCACTTGTTTAGGAAATTTAATCTTTCTCACTTAACCTTTCTCTGTTTCATCTTCCCACTTAAAAGATAAAAATAATAATGATACCTACCTCCTGGGATTGTTGTGAGGATTCAGTGATAATGCTGAATCACTTAAAATTCTGGTTCCCTTAAAATGCTCAGACCATTCCTTGACACATAAGAAGAACTGAATTAGCTATTATTACATTCAATATACAGGCTTCCCAGGTGGCTCAGTGGTATATGTAGCAGACGAAAGAGGCACGGGTTCGATGCCTGGATCGGGAAGATCCCCTGGAGTATGAAATGGCAACCCACTCCAGTATTCTTGCCTGGAAAATTCCATGGACAGAGGAACCTGGTGGCCTGCCAGTCCATGGGGTTGCAAAGAGTCAGATACAGCTGAGTGACTGAGTGCGCGCGTACACACACACACACTCAATATACATCACTCTAATTGACAGATACTTTCTCAAACACGGGGTAGAGAGTTTTTCATGGTTGTCATTTCTGCTAGGGTAAAAAAATAGCACGGTAATGCCCACACACTGCAAACTGTGATTTCAGAGAAATAGAAGCAGGCCAAATTAGGAGAATGGTAACAGATCACTTCTCTCTGCCTTGGTCTTTGTTTCTTCAAGTACACCCTGGTTCTCACAGACAAGTACTTGGCTTGTCTGGTAATTGTGCTGTTGTGGGGAGAGTTTTTGTACTCGTGATGCTCTTGTGGATTATTTTTTGCCAAATTTGTGTTGCTCTAAGCGCTTCCTGGAGGCACCCCAGTCACAGGAGGGTTCTGACCTCTGAGGGTTGCCAGGCAGGATTTGATGCAAACAATCCATGCTCTGCCTGGGCCAGATGGCTCTACACAGCAAGCGCTGTTATTTCATTCACAAAAGTCAGAAATAAGCTGACTTTTCCCTTTTAGCCCTAACAAATGGAAAAGTGAACAACTCTATCTTGATAAGCGAGGCCCATGTTGAAGAAACTCATTTTTGCAAATAGATGAACATGAGTGCAAATGAGAATTCCCAAAGTAAATACTGCTTAGATGTAGTTGACTCAAAATTAAAACCCGTAAGGGCAAGACTCCAAGTCCACATATGTTTTCCAGACTCTTGGAAACTCTTGCATTTTGTTGTTGTCCTTAGCCTTCTGCGATCCCTAACTTCCTCTTGAAGTTATTGAAGAAATAGATACTTGGATGATTAGAATGTGATCTAGCTGGCATTCATTTAAAGGCACATGTCTGTTTTTACACCCAACTGAGTTTGATCAGAAAAAAGAAACTGCGTGGGAGTTGGCACCGGGGCTCACTTAGGATGCTTCACTCCAGAGTTTGAGAAAAAGCAATGACTGGGCTTTAAGAGACATCAATCCAAGCCTCTATTTTGGGCCCAAGGTCACTCTTCACCATTCTCTGGCTTTTAGATTTCTCACCTACAGTGGTTCTCCTACCCCTGAATCTTTTTGATGTAAGGAACTTGGTTCTGCTGGAAGCCTTTATTTTTTAATTATTATTTTTTAGAAGTATTTTTATTTGTGTATTTGGCTGTGCTGGGTCTTAGTTGTGGCACACAGGATCTTTTTAGTTGTGGCACGCGATCTCTTAGTTGCAGCATGTGGGATCTAGCTCCCTGACCAAGGATTAAACCCGGGCCCCCTGCATAGGAGCGAGGAGTCTTAGCCACTGGACCACCAGGCAAGTCCTTCTGCTGGGTGCCTCTAAACAACACATGGCAGTTAATTTTATGTATCAACTAGGCTATGGTGTCCAGCTGTTTGGTCAAACACTAGTCTAGATATTGCTGTCAAGATAGATGTGTTTAACATTTACAATCAGTTCACTTTAAGTAAGGCTTCCCAGGTGGCGCTAGTGGTAAAGAACCCACTTGCCAGTGTAGGAGATGTTAGAGACACGGATTCAATCCCTGGGTTGGGAAGATTCCCTGGAGGAGGGCATGACAAATAAGTGATTACCCTTTATAATATGGGTGGGCCTCATCTAATCAGTTGAAGATTTTAAGAGCAAAAACTCAGGTTTCTTGGATAAGAAGGGATTCTGTCTCAAGACTATGATAGAGAAATTTTGCCTGAACTGAAATTTTTTTGACTAGCCACACATATTTAGTACTCAAGTCTGCAACTCTGGCTCTTACTTGAATTTCCAGCCTGCTGGCTCTCTCTATAGATTTTGGAGTTGCCAGCCCCTACAAACGCATGAATCAATTTCCGAAAATAAACCTCTCTATCTCCTCTTTCTCGTGATATGAATTATCTCCTACTGGACCATTTGCACTGACTCACCTTGCACCTGACCTCCCTATGTGACCGTCTCAGTTTTTGGCTTGTTTTTCTACATAGGAACTTGCTTCACCTCTCACCTCTACATTTCTAGTTCCATCCTTGTGTCTTTCTCCTAGATGACCAAGATTTTAACTTTCTTTTTGGCATAGTTACTGTTTATTTCCTTCAATAAAACTTCCTCCGATCTGCCTCCAACTCTGAGACCTCAGAGACTGACCCCGAGAGACCTAAACAGGTATGACTGAAATCAGCTCGGTACATGCACCATTGTGCCCAGGCTCACAGTCTCCAGGGCTTCTGCCTTTTTGTGCTTCAGTGGCTTATGGTGTTCTTGACCTACATACAGAAGCTCAGAAGCCACGTTCTTTCCACAATGCCCCCATACTTTAACAAAGGGTTAAAATGCAGCCCAACTCATTTCCATCTCCTGGGGGGTGTATTTCTTATTCATGTCATAGGAAATATGTGGTTCTAGAAGGACATATTTGTTAATTAAAAGGGAGTGTGTACAATTAGTTTTTGTTTACTCACAAGAGAGATTTTTAAAAGTAAGCATAGTTGCATGCAAGTGTGTAAAGTTATTTGACAGTAAATGTTTGCAAAGCTCTTAGAGATCCATGAAGGGAGATTGCTTGGCCAAGGCCAAGAATTACTAGAAACACAGGCTTTGCTGTTGTTGACTCTGGTCTAGAAGACTCTTATCGTACAACAAGTGTTTGCCTTCCTAAGCGGCACCTTGCAGGAAGTCTAGGGCAGATTCTGCCTTCAATGCATTGCCTGTCTGTCGGAGTCTGAAGGGCCCTCTATATGGTCTCTCAGTATGCTGTGTCCTTTAGACATTATATATTTTGCATTCCTTTGGACTCTGGTGGAATTACGCCAAGTTAATGTTATATAATACCCCCATCTCACTCTGTAATGAGCAATTTCTGAGGAGGAGGCGGCAGGGGGATCAAAGCCACCTGCCCTTTGCCAATCCCTCCATACTTTGCCAGTACACCTGCAGAGAGCTCTGAGGGCTCGGCCTGGAAGAGAGGCTGCTTATTATGTTTCATTGTGTAGATGACACAGGGCCTTTAAAAAACAGGCTGGACTAAGAAAAATCTCTGCTTTGTTTCTTGGCCAGGTTTTATCCAAGGTCTCCTAGGGCTGAGGTATCACTAAGCAACTGCCTCACCTTCACCTGTTTTGAGAAATTTGATCAACTCAGACAGAGACATGAAATAGTCAAAGGAAGCTCCAGCAACCAGTGACTCAATAGCTTTCAGGGTTTAAATTGGGGATGTGTCACTTGTTGGTTACAACATGTAATTGTTGCCCACAGTTCAAATCTGATCCATTGGTGTGCTAAGTCAGACTGAAGTTTCATCACTGTTCTTAGTTGTAAGGGAAGGATCACTCTCTTCCCCATGGTCTGCCACTCTGGAGTGGAAAAGTTTATGAGATAGGGCCCTTTCTGTTGAGATAGAAACTCAGTTCAAATTGGTTTAAATGAAGCAGGACATGAATTGGATCAAGTAACTAAAAAGCCCAAGGCTAGCTTGGCTTCTGGGGTGGCTGGCTTCATGGCTTGAATGAGGTCAGCAAGACTTGGTTTCTCTCCATTTCTAGGTTCTGCCTTCTGTTTGATTGGCTTCATTTTCAGTGGTCAGGTGGTGGGCCCGAGCAGTTCCAGACTCCCCCTTGTGGTGGCAAGGTGGATGCAATAGTTCTGGCCTCTATTATTAAGTCAGGGGTCAGCAAGACGTTTCTTTAAAGGTGACAGATGGGAAATATTTTAGGCATTGTGGGTCGCACAGCTTTTGTTGCAGCTATCCAATTCTTCTTTTAGAGTGTAAAAGCAGCAATAGATAATATGTAAATGAATGAGTATTACTTTGTTCCGATAAAACTTTATTGAAAAACATGCAGTGAACTGGATTGGGTCTGTGTTGTATAGTTTGCAGATCCCTGGAACTATAGAGTTGGTACTGGAAAAATAGCTGCCCTGCCAGGGGCTAATTTCCTAGCCTCCCTTATAATTGGGTGTGGCCACATGACTGAATTCTAGCCAATGCAACATAAGTGGAAGTTATGTGGACCACTTCTGGGTCAAAGCTTTTAAAAGCAAGTATACCCTTCATCAGAGAAGGCAATGGCAACCCACTCCAGTACTCTTGCCTGAAAAATCCCATGGGCAGAGGAGCCTGGTAGGCTGCAGTCCATGGGGTCGCTGAAGAGTCAGGCACAACTGAGCGACTTCACTTTCACTTTTCACTTTCATGCATTGGAGAAGGAGATGGCAACCCACTCCACTATTCTTGCCTGGAGATTCCCATGGACAGAGGAGCCTGGTGGGCTACAGTCCATGGGGTCTGACATGACTGAGCGACTGAGTGACTAAGCAATGTATATGTTTCAATGTTACTTTCTCACCCGACCCCCACCCCTCCTCCACTGTCAAAGAGATCAGACAAGGCTTTGTTGGGGTTCATGATGCAGCTCAAAGGAGCGAAAGCAAGAAACAGGTCCCCTTGCCCGCTTCATAAGAGGAGAGACTTGGGTCCTTAAATGGGGTAACAGGGTGTATCTGTGGGATGGGCAGGAGTCGTGACTTAGGTGGTCTGTCCACCTCTTAATGGTTCTGTGTGTAGCAATCATGGACAGCACCCTGCTTTTGCTCCCAGCATCTCAAAAATGGAAGTTTGCCTGTGATGATCTTTTTATATTTTATTGCTCATGATTTCCCCAACTGCACATGCATGCAGTTATTCTTAGTCTCATAAAGTTTATTTATATCCTATTGCTCAAGGAAACGTTTGTGCAGGTGCAGAGCACGCTGGTAGAGGATACTGGAGTCCCAGCCTGTCTCACTCTGGGACTGGACACGGACGATGAGAAAGTTCCAGAAGTGGCAGAACCACAAGATAATGGAGTCCGATTCCTGAATCACTGTGTGGAGGGGAGACATTCAGTGGCCACGAACACCTGCCTTATACTATTAGGTGAGTGGGAAATCAATTTCTATTTTGCTCAAATTATTTTACCTTTGGGCTTCCCAGGTGGCGCTAGTGGTAAAGAACCTGCCTGTCCATGCAGGAGATGTAAGAGACACGGGTTTGGGAAGAACCCCTGGAGAAGAAAATGGCAGCCACTCAAGTATTCTTGCCTGGAGAATCCCCTAGACAGAGAAACCTGGCAGGCTACAGTCCATAGGGTCGCAAAGAGTCGGACACGACTGAAGCACGTTAGCAGACAGAGCTTACCTACCTTAAGTAATGCAGAAACTGGTGTTTGAAAAGGACTGCTAAGAAAGAAACACCTACATTACGTGGCACTCATTTAGCAGTTGTGCAGTGAGAGACAAGAATATAGAGTGAGCTGCAAAAATAACGACCCATGTAATACAGTGGCAGAATATTTATTCAACTGTTGCCAGCAGTCATTTGGAATACAGATCAATACGAACCTGTATCTTAGGGGAAGCCATTAGAAAGATACAGAATGTTAGTGTATGTTAGAGTTGAGTTCCTTGCTACTTAAAACAAGTTACTACTAGAAAAATATGAGCCCTGGCAATACTTGACTAGTTTATAAGCAGAAATAGAAAAGACCGAAGAAGGCCTCCAAGTCTGAAAAGCCTCTTGATTCTGCATCTCAAACAATAAGAAATAAGATTAGAAGAAAAAATTAAAACCCCAGACTTGGAAAAAGGACAAAAGCCCATTAAGAATTCTCAGTTAAATATAGCAGTTCAGTCTCTGCAGTTAAGATCAGATTAAGGGTTTCTACTCAAGCCTTTCCACTTGAGTCAGGTTTTCAGATGGTCTTACTGTATCTGTCCCTAAGTTGGGAGAAATCTACAGAGACTCAGAACTACATTCAGGAAAGAATTTGGGGCCTTGGGAATTTACTAGAAGCAAATAAATGAAAAACTGACTAAAATTTTTGAGGGGATTGTATTACTAAAAGAGTCACAAACTTGGATGAAATAATCTTTGATTGGTCAAACCTTATCCTTTTGTCATAAATTTGCATGAGTAGAAAGTGGAGTATGAACGCTGTGGAGTCTTCAAAGAGAGCACTTCAGATGTGGCCCCAAAGCATAGTGAGCAAGGAAGGATATTGAGAGGATGGAGAAAGGGGCCCCAGAGAAAAACAGAGAGTGAATTCATCCCAAAGAGCAGATTAAAGGACTAAGCAGGAAGTTTATTCCTTCTTACCAGACAAAGGGTCTCCATACCATCCACCTAGCAGGGTTCCATCATGCTGTTAACCAAGGACTCCGTTTTTCCTATCGTTTCTTTTTCTGAACTGGGGTCTTGCCGAGGTTATCAAGTCCCATTTCATCATGTTATAGTGGATGTGTGCTAGAGGCCAGATAACTTGTCTTTTATTGCTAGTTAATATATCATGTGCATATGAGGAGCCACCCACAGATATGATTGAGAAAACATTGCCTCCTAAGGAATCCCATACTTTGAGGTGAATGTAGTGACTACATGGAGCTTTGGTTGTCTTTCTTGAGGAGGGCACAAGTGTAGGCTCTTTATGTGGAAAGAAGGGTGCAAGTGGATAGTTAGTGTCTGGAAGGGTGGACCATGATAGATGAAAGCTATCTACTAAAAATCCATTTCTTCTTGAATGCACAGCTCGACCATACTTCCTGGGCTACATATGTAGTAGAACAGTTACATGAGTGAGTTCAGCCAAAAGAAAGTGAGTGAAAGTGATGTAAGCCATCTCAAGGCCAAGAAGGTCATATGTCCCATCCTTGCTTCGTTTCTTTTCTGTTGCCTGGATATAGATAATGATGAGCTCCTAGACCCTGGAGAATAGTGAAACCACAAGCTAGAAACAGCCTGGGTTTCTTAATCATCACATGGAAAAGAGCTGTCTTCAGACTGTTGAATAAGCAAAAAAATAAATTCCTATTGTTTTTGAGCAGTCATAAAATTTTGTGTATATGTCACTCCAGCCTAGCTTACTTAATTAATACAAGAAGCAAAATGGTCTCTGTGTCTGCTTAACCCTTTTTCTCTCTGAAGACGGACTTTCATTACACTTCTGTATGTAACTCAGATGTTAGCTAAAGCTTCTCTTCTCCTTGAGTTCTAGGTAAAACTGGAATGGACCCTCAGTTTCTTGTTCTATCAGTATCCAAAGACTTTCCCAAGATAGCTCTAAATTCCCAGTGAAACTGCTGTTCTTATGGATTCCTTTCCCTGTGAAGCTCTGCAGCTCAAATGGTCTTTGTTCTGTTCCACAGTGACCAGACATGAAATTCAACCCTTTTCTGACTTAAACACACACATATACATCACACACATCTCTCATTCACACAAATTCTTTATGAACATGAGAAACTTTACAGAGAAATTGGTGGGGAAGAATGGAGGAAGAGCTTACAACCGCAAAGTGTAAACCTTCAATGAAACAGTACGTGTCACCATTCTTAAATCACCCACCCCTGGTGAGCCTCACTAGCCCTTCAGTTCACCTACCCTGAACTTTCCTCTTTAGTTTTCACTCTTCTCCCTCCCTCTTTCTCTTTCCCCCTTTCTATACCAAGAACCAGACAAAAGCTGTTGGATGCAATGGATAGATTAACAATTTGGCACCCTGGGAAGACTGATAATTAAATGTCTTTTCCATATGCACTCCAGTGTTCATTGTAGCACTATTAACAATAGCCAGGACATGAAGCAACCTAAATATCCATAGACAGATGAATGAATAATGAAGATGTGTATACACACACACACACACACACACACACACACACACACACACACGGTGGAATATTACTCATCCATGAAAAAGGAACAAAATGGGATCATTTGTAGTAGTGTGGATTGACCTAGAGTCTGTCATACAAAGTGAAGTAAGTCAGAAAGAGAAAAACAAATGTTGTATATTAACACATATATGTGGAATCTAGAAAAATGATATAGATTAACTTATTTGCAGGGTAGGAATTTGCAGAAGTAGAAAATGGACATGTGGACACAGAGTGGGAGGAGGAGGGCGAGACAAATTGGGAGAGTTGTACTGACATGTATACACTGCTGCTGCTAAGTTGCTTTGGTCGTGTCCGACTCTGTGTGAACCCCGTAGACAGCAGCCCACCAGGCTCCCCCGTCCCTGGGATTCTCCAGGCAAGAACACTGGAGTGGGTTGCCATTTCCTTCTCCAATGCATGAAAGTGAAAAGTGAAAGTGAAGTCACTCAGTCGTGCCCGACTCTTTAGCGACCCCATGGACTGCAGCCTACCAGGCTCCTCTGTCCATGGGATTTTCCAGGCAAGAGTACTGGAGTGGGGTGCCATTGCCTTCTCCGATGTATACACTACCATGTGTAGTGAGAAGCTGCTGTGTAGCACAGGGAGCTTAACTCGATGCTCTATGATGAACTAGAAGGGTGGGATGGGAGGGTTGGAGGCAGGTTTTAGAGGGAGGGAATATGTGTATACATATAACTGATTCACTTCATTGTACAGCAGAAACTAACACAACATTGTAAAGCAATTAGACTCCAGTAATAAAATAAAAAGAATTGGATGCCTTTTCAAATGGATATGTGGAGGGGAGGCAATGACTTGCCTGGGTGCAAGAGAGGAGAGCAAAGGAGGAGTAGCACACTCAGCCTCTGCTTCGTCGTCCTGATCAATTCCACTCTGGTCCCAAAGATGCACAGCTCACTGAGTAAAATAAACATATTGTGTGTAACTTGACCCGTCCTCCTAAAAGGTTGTTTTAAAACCAGTTATCTGTTTTTATACAATCATGTTCCTGGTGGCTCTTCCCAATCCACATGGCTTATCAGAGTATCTGTCATAAACTTACCTTTCTATATCTGAGAGAAGTTTTGGTAACCTCAAATTTTCCTTTCCTTTCATATTTGCAGGGTCGATTTTATAATGAGGTTTCACTGCTGTTTTTAGGTTGGCATTCCAGGCAGGGGCCTACCAGCTTCCTCCTAAGACATCATGGCTCAACTGCCTCCATTCTAGGAGAAAAACCAAGAAATCTTTCCTTTTGCCCCAAACGGTGTGGTTTTCCTCCTACTCTGATGTATTGGCACCAACTTACGTTTGTCAATGAAGGGTTCCCAGCCCACAGTCTATAAGGTTCAGTTCAGTTCAGTCACTAAGTCGTGTCCAGCTCTTTGCGACTCCATGAATCGCAGCACACCAGGCCTACCTGTCCATCACCAACTCCCGGAGTTCACTCAAACTCACGTCCATCGAGTCGGTGATGCCATCCAGCCATCTCATCCTCTGTTGTCCCCTTCTCCTCCTGCCCCCAATCCCTTCCAGCATCAGAGTCTTTTTCCAATGAGTCAACTCTTCGCATGAGGTGGCCAAAGTACTGAAGTTTCAGCTTTAGCATCATTCTTTCCAAAGAACACCCCGGGCTGACCTCCTTTAGAATGGACTAGTTGGATCTCCTTACAGTCCAAGGGACTCTCAAGAGTCTTCTACAACATCATAGTTCAAAATCATCAATACAAAAGTTTTGCACAAGAGGATTGACAGTGATTAAATAAACAAACCAGATGTTCTCTCTTATTGAGTTCTCAGGGCTTCCCTGGTGGTTCAGTCGGTAAAGAATCTGCCTGCAATGCAGGAGATACAAGTTTAATACCTGAGTCAGGAAGATCCCCTGGAGAAGGAAATGGCAACCCACTTCAATATTCTTGCCTGGGAAATCCCATGGACAGAGGTGGCTGGTGGGTTACAGTCCATGGGGGTCACAAGAGTTGGACGCGACTTTACCTTCTTGAACTCAATAAGAGAAGGTTGAGCCAGTTGGTAGGAGGAACAGCCTCCCACCACCACCCCTCAGGTCTTACTGCCATGTGAATCTCCAGATACTGAAACCTGCTGGAATCAGCCTGGAACTTTGATCTCCACATCTTGTGCCCCTGCCTGCCCCTCTGAAATCTTGGTCTGGGCATCATCCTGCATCCGTTGACCTAATGCCTAGCCCAGCGCCTGGTACAAGGCTAGAGTTCAGTGGACACACACATGAATGTTCTCTATCCCTTCTGGGTTGAGGTGACTGTGGTAGGAGGAGTTAGACGCCCTGACTGTGAGTTCTGGCTTTGCCTCTTCCTGTTGGTGTAAACTTAGGCAAGTTACTAGAATCCTCTAAGCCTCCATTTTCTTCTCTGTAAAGTGAGGGTGATATTATTTACTTCTTAGGCTGTTGTGAAGTTTAAAATAACAGATGCTTTAAATGCCTGTAGTTAATAAGCCCTCTAAAAACATTTAGTGCATCTGAGTATAAGGAAGCTGCATTTTATATGAGGGTTGTACTTTTTAAGATCTCATGTAAGTAGAAAAACAAACAAGTCTCATGATGCAAGACTCTTCCTGGCAGAGAATGGTAGCCATCATGATGGTCAGCTGGCAAGAGAATAAGCAGAGTTTCCAATTCATCAGGCACTTGAGTTAAAAATTTTGCAATTTTGAACAGATTTTAAATTTTAGGTATTTTCAAAAAATGAGTCTTTATTGTTACTTTCACATTATGTACTTTAAAATACACTCCAATCAAATTTGCTTAAAATACACCAAACTCCATGATTTGAGAGAGAAGAAAATGAAAAATGCACATTGTGATTCAAAATGAAAGATTCTTCATGGTCCCGCACAGCTGCATGTTCCCGCATTGCATTAACCTCTGGATCTGCTCAGCCTTCACTCTGGAATTTTTTAAATGTCATAACAGTGTACTTGCAAAATCATATGCTCGTGCACCCTTCACTTCCCCCAAGTGTGTAATCTTGTCAGGATGTTTTATCTGGTGCCATATATCTTGCACATGAAGAATCCATTTCCCCAAACAAACCATCACGCATGTCCACAGTGTCTATAAATTTTGAATCCTGATGTTATAACCCTCTGACATTTGGATTGGCCTGACTTGGGCAAAATTT
This sequence comes from Tragelaphus eurycerus, assembly GCA_935064755.1. Classification (NCBI taxonomy): domain Eukaryota; kingdom Metazoa; phylum Chordata; class Mammalia; order Artiodactyla; family Bovidae; genus Tragelaphus; species Tragelaphus eurycerus. The sequence continues at coordinate 12,698,061 of CAKXYN010000062.1, forward strand.
GGAGATGACGTTTTTAATGAACAAATGGGATGTCACTCTTTTCTTCCTGATGGGTTCCCACTGCAGAAAATAATGTCAGAAACATGCAAGACTTAACCCTGTTGGAGAAAGCCCCAGATGCTCTCCCCAGGGTACCAGGAGATTAAGCAGGCCTGATCTGTAAGCATCCCCACTGTAGGGGTGATAACAAGGTCATTCTGTACTTAGGTTTGGCTTTATAATAATACATCTGGCATCGATAGAGTTTCCTTCTTTCCAAGTGCTTTCCTATTTATGACCTCATTTTGCCCTCACAGGAGGAGGAAAAGGAGTCGGTTGGGACTAGCAAACCTGAGTTTCTCCTGCTCTGAGTCTAGGCAAGTCACGTTCCCTCTCTCAGGTTCAGTTTTCCCATCTGTAAAGTGGTACCGTAATTGCTGTTGGGTTCTTGGGGTTGGATAAGTGCAAACGTGCCCATGATCTGAATGCGGAAGTGCTTTGGAAAACTCCAAAAAGCTCTGCAGGTTTATCTCCTTTTTTTGTGCTTCAATTTATTATGCTTCACGGATGCTGCGTTTTTTTACAAACGGAAGATTTGTGGCAACCCCTGTGTTGTCAGATGATGGTTAGCCCTTTTTTTTTTTAAGTAGTAGGATAGTTTTAAATTAAGGTATGTTCATTTTTTAGACATAACGGTATTGCACACTTAACAGACTGCAATATACTACAACTATAATATTTCTATGTAGGAAACCAAAAAATCTGTGACTCTGTTTATTGTGATAGTCACTTTATTACCATGGTCTAGAACAAAATCCGAAATATCTCTTACAGACAGAAATATGCTGTCATGATAAAAGCCATCTACACACTCGAAAGAACTTGAGAAATAAAACAATGAGGGGTTTTCAACCTTTCTCCTGTGAAGACCCACCGATAAATGGTGGTCATGAACAGGACACATTTCTTTTGTAGATTCAGGTTTTTGCTCTCTCACTTCAAGTGATACCTAAACCATAGGTCAAATGCCTTTGTCTGTGTTGGCTTTTTCTCTACCTCATTCTCCCTCATTCAGGAGAGCATATCAGAATGTAAGCAAGAGAGATGTTATTATGAGAGTAAACTTGATCTCACTCAATTTATTTTTTTTCCATTTATTTTCCATAGATGCAAACTTGTGATTCTTATAAGTAAAAGAACCCTAACCTAAACTGACTTAAGCAAAAGATAAAATGCACTGACTTGTATCATATAAGAATATGCAAGGGAACTTCCCTGGTGTTCCAGTGGCTAAGACTTCCTGTTCCCAAATGCAGAGGATCTGGGTTCCATCCCAGGTCCGGGAACTAGATTCCACATACGGCAACTAGTCTGCATGTTGCAACTAAGACAGAGAGCAGCCAAATAAATAAACAGATATTAAAAAAAAAGAATACACAGGCGTGGAGGCTTCGGTCATGGCTGCATTCAGAGACACAGCAGTTTAATCAGGGCTTAGACTATTTATCCATCTCTAGGTTCTACTTTAGTTTGTATGGACATTTTCAGACAGAATCTCTTCATGAGTGATAAATGGCTACTGGCAGCCTTAGGTTTGTATTCTCAAAGCTTAGCACCCTCTGTGAAAAGAGAGCTTTATTTTCTCAGTACTGTAGTCCTATCACAAATCCTAGGATTAAGACTCTTTGGGTTGACTTGGAAGCACTTTCTGCTGCCCCTGAATCACCCACTGGGTTCTGGCCAGTGGGATGTGCTGATTGGCTGGGACTGTATTGCCCCCCTCTCCCTCTAATGTGGCAGGATGGGGGATGGAGGTGGGGTCAGTCTTGCTGAACCATGTAGACTAAGAGTGGATGTATGGTATTTCCTAAAGAAAAATTGAGGGGCTGTTGTTAGAAATGAGGAGAACTGAAATGGGTGGGCAAAACCAATAGAAGTTCACTATGGTAACATGATATCATGTTGTAAGAAATTACAACACACAGTACGAATTGTTTGCGATTTACCAGTGTGTTAGAATAGTGTGATTGAAAACCTCTGATCTAGTTCTACCCTCTCATTTTCCAGATTTTTTTGTATTTTAACAAGTTTGTTTCGAGCATAAAGAATTGAAGTTTTACATGTGATTTTGACACCTCATTAAAGGTTTTCTCAACATAAGGAGCCAACCTAAAGGCTCTTCTCACATTTCCAAGAAAGAAATTGTCCCTCCAAAGGTGAGAAGATGGCTAAAGTCTCCTGTATATAAATAGCACCTGTACTTCTGTGGGAAGAAGATCTCACAAAATTTAATACCTCTGATTTCCCAACTATTTCATACCCAGGAGCCACAGAAGGAAGTGCAAGTTTTATCACCTGACTTTAGAGGCCAGGAAATTGAAACAGAGAGAGAAAACCAGGTTCATGTGTAGGCAACATGACTAGCTACTCCCAGAGTTATGAATGAGGTACTTCTCAAGGCCTCCTATTTCTGGAAATCTCTAAACAAGCACTTGGTGTCATTGAAATGCTCTCTTAATGAGATGTGTGTAGTTTAACAGCATCAAGGCATTATACTACCTGGAGGCCAATGCATAATTAATATGCTGTAAGGGGTCAGTTCAATTCAACATGTCATTATTGAGGACTTATTACTAGCTGTATTGCTTAGGGTGCTTTTGGTTGCAAGGAAAAGAAAATCCAGCTCCAACAGTCTTAAAAATTTATTTAAAAAATTATTGTTAAGCTCAGTGCTAAGGTGGCCTTTAGGTGAAGCTTGATTCGGAACTTCACCAAAGACCCAGTTTCTTCTCAGACTTCCAGGCTGTCTGCTTCACCCTAAGGATAGCTGCCAGAATGTTCTGAGAGCTACATGTTTCCTTATTTACTTCTATCAGAAGAAAACCAGTTGTCCAAGGAATTTATAAGGGTGAGGCATTTTTTTCCCCCAGAGAACCTCCTCACATTTCACTATTTCAAACTGGGACAGGGATATGCTGGTAAGCAAGGTCCATGCCTGACACGCTCTTCCCCAGACACTAGGAAAGATAACATGGGCTGGGTTGGGGGTGAGGGTGGGCAAGGTTCTTGCCTGAATGGAACTCCATGTACTGTCAATAGAAGTAAGGGGAATAAAATGCATCTCATTACGGGCTGGCTTTTTGTTAATGAATAGAAAGGTTTTGAACATTTGTAAATACAACAGGAGAATCAGTTTTCAAGGAGAGAGGAGAGAATATTTTTAATCTTGAGCATATGAGTTTTAAATGCCTGCAGAATATTTTGGCAATATTGTCAAGTAGAGAGTTAATAAGGACCCAGTACCCGGAAAATCAGAGCTTCCCTGGTTGCTCAGTGGTAAAGAATTAGTCTGCCAATGCAAGAGATGCAGGTTTGATCTCTGGGTTGGGAAGATCCTCTGGAGAAGGAAATGACAATCCTCTCCAGTATTCCTGCCTGGGAAATCCCATGGACAGAGGAGCTTGGCGGGCTACAGTACATGGGATCGCAAAAGAGTCAGATACAACTTAGCAACCAAATAATAACAAAACCAGAAAATCAGGTCTGGGCTAGAGATTTAGATAAGGTGGCTAAGGACATGACCGTGGAGGCAAGCAGGTTCAGCACCAACATCTAAGGTGGTACAGGGTGGGTGAGAAGGAACTCTGATACCTATAGAAGCGGGAAAAGGAAGGGAGACCCAAGGGGCTGGAGAAAGTGAGGAGAGCACTGTTTCAAGAAGGGCTGGAGGAGAGCGGTGCATGAAGGAGGGAAGGGTCATCTCAGAGGCCGAGTTAGATGAGGCCTCTGCAGTGTCTGTTCAGGTTGGCCGCTAGGAGGTCTGCAGAGGGTGGAAGAGAGCCAGCGAGGAGAGAGGGGCAAGTGAGGGGACAAGGGAGTGACAGGGCTCCTCACCCTGTAAACCTGTCTCAGAAGGTCAAAAGGAGGGAGGGCAAAACTCAGAGAAGACTACTGTTTTCCTGACAGGGTCTTACACAGGTTAGTGCTTTTTGTATCAGGCTGTTTAACCTTTTGATGTTCCTCTCTCTGTACAGGAGGGCATGTGTGGGCATAGGAGGTGGGCTGGGGTCTTCTACAGATGGTAGACCCCAAATCCTTCCTTCTCCTGGACTAGGTAAGGGCTGACCCCAGGATGATCTCTAATGCGTCCAGGAACCCAGGTAACTTCCTGATCTCTCTCTCCACCTGGAACAGCCCAAGGGCATCTTCAAGTGGTAGCTTGGGCATCCTAGGTGGTAGAAGGTATCTGTACTCCTCTCCACCTCTGCTTAAAGGGAGTACTGAAGTAAAAGTGAAAGTGTTCATTGCTCAGTCTTGTCTGACTCTTTGCAACTCTATGGACTGTAGCCCACCAGACTCCTCTGTCCCTCAGATCCTCCAGGCAAGAATACTGGAGTGGGTTGCTACTTCCTTCCCAGGGAGTCTTTCCGACCCAAGGATTGAACCCACATCTTCTGCATTACAGGTGGATTCTTACCATCTGAGCCACCAGGGAAGCCACCAAATGAAGTCCTGAGGCTCCTCCAACTCCATACAAAGACCTCCAAGATTGATGTGGAGACTACTTGCCAGGATGTCCAAGCTTCCCCAGTCCTCTCCCTTTCATTTCCAGCTCCATCTTGCTACTTAACCTACATCTGTTTCAAAGTTCCTGTTTGAGCTACTGGAGCACCTGGGCCTCAGGACACAGCACCTGACAAACACTCTTCAATAGGCGTTAGCCCCTGTGTCTTCCATCCTCCAGTCTCGGGACTCACAGGCCCTTCTCCTTTCTAGCTCTTGCTATTGATGCCCCTGTGACCCCCTTCCTGCCTGCTTGTCCCCAAGAAGACACCCTAGGCAGGTGGGCAGAGCCTAAGTTCAAGCTATGGGGACTGGGACATGCTGGTCGGTCAGCACTTCAGAGAGTCAGAGAGAAAATTTCCCCAGGGTGTTTCTGAGACTTGGAGAAGGGAAGGGGAATTCACGGAGTGCTATGCTTAACACCTTTAATTAGCAACCAGAGAGGCTCCTGCGCACAATCCGCTACCAGGCTCTTCGAAGGGCCTGCTGTCCCATTGCATTGCAATCATCTCTGCACTTGGCCTTAGACCTGGGCAGTTTCTGGAAGCCTGAGCCACTTCTGAGGTGCAAGAAGAGGATTCCAGGAAACGCAGGAGGCCTCAGAGGAGTTGAAGTCCTTGGCCGGCACCAAAGCTGCCCTCATCTGGACACTGGGAGCTGCTTGCATGTCAGGGGAGCTATTAGCTTCTTCCCTGGAATGGTCCCCACCCTGCACCTCCCCCTGTAGTGCAGCATCAGCTACTCTGGGTTCCAAGTGCTCCAGCCTTGCATTCTACTTCTGCCTGTTCTGACAACAACTTATTTTAGCAAGAGACCAATCTGATCTTGCTTAGCTTGAGCATGAAAATGGAAGTGTTAGTCACTGTTGTGTCCAACTCTTTGCAACCCCATGGCATAGTAGGGCCATTAAAGTGGATTTTTTCCTACTTTTAATTCCCTCTTTATGCTAATGGTTCAAAGGCAAGACTTAGGCAAATAAAATCTTCAGAGAACCAATCAACATTGTATTCTGTTCTTTGAGGAATAAAGAAGTGAAAGTTAAAGTCGTTCAGTCATGTCTGACTCTTTTCAACCCCATGGACTATACAGTCCATGGAATTCTCCAAGCCAGAATACTGGAATGGGTAGCTGTTCCCTTCTCCAGGCGATCTTCCCAACTCAGGAATCGAACTGGAGCCTCCTGTATTGCAGGCAGATTCTTTACCTGCTGAGTTACATGGGAAACCTTAAGTCAAGGCAGCCACTAGTCACATGTGGCTATTTACATGTAAAGTAAAACTAAATAAAATTAGCTCAGTTTTGAAATCATACCAGCCAGAGTACTATTCATGGTGTTCTCAAGGCAAGAATACTGAAAAGGTTGGCCATTCCCTTCTCCAGTGGATCGTGTTTTGTCAGAACCCTCCACTATGACCCATTCATCTGGTCCACTGTTTCACTTGGGGCTTATTCTAAACTGAAATGCAAGTGAGCAAAGTATTAGGAATATATACAGGTTGCTTCTCTGGAGTTACTACTTATTAAATGAGTAGGTACTCGGTGAGTACTACTCGGTAAGTACTACTCTATAAGAGCCAGATTAGGTACTCCGTAACCACATGTGGCTAGTGACCATCATATTGGACTGAGCAAAATGAATATTTTTCCTCTCCAGAAAGTTCTATTTGGTAAGGCTGGCCTTTAGTAATAGAGACCAACTTCACTCAAGAGGTATGGCTTGGGCTGGGCTGGGACAGATGGCAGAATTAAGTAGAAGAGAAGGGGAAGGTCTTCCAAGTGGGAGAAACTGTGAGACTGTGCTCAGAGGTTGGAGTGAACCTGAGAGTTTGGGACGACACCTGGGGGGAGAGAATGAGCTGGAGCACAGAATTCCTCTTGAGGAACCGCAGAAGCCATCAGCACGGATTCCCAGTGTGAGAATAAAAGGGACAAGGCCACCCGCCTCCTCTCAGTTCTCAGCCCCAGATGCCATCCTTCACACTCACTCTATCCCCTCAGGGGGAGAGGTTCTGACTGGACCCTAGCTCCTGATCTCAGGGGAGGGGCATCTTGGCATCGTAACTCTAGTCATCTGCTCTTTTCAAAAAGACTGCTGAGAATGGACTAGGATGGGAATCTGGACCTGTGACCTCCCTCTCTCTACAACCTGGATGTCTGATGAGCTGACCTCTAAACCTCATTGGCAGAGTAGGGAGTGGGGTAAGCCTAGAAGTCAGGCCCACCTGAGTTCAAGTATTGGCTCAGTAGCCACATAATTTAGTTCCAAGCCTCAGTTTGAAGTGAAAGTGAAAGTCGCTCAGTCGTGTCCAACTCTTTGCCAGTCTGTATAGTCCATGGAATTCTCCAGGCCAGAATACTGGAGTGAGTAGCTGTTCCCTTCTCCAGGGCATCTTCCCAACCCAGGAATCGAACCCAGGTCTCTCGCATTGCAGGCGGATTCTTTACCAGCTGAGCCACCAGGGAAGCCCAAGAGTACTGGAGTGGATAGCCTATCCCTTCTCCAGGAGATCTTCCCTACCCAGGAATGAAACCCAAGTCTCCTGCATTGCAGGCAGATTCTTTACCAGCTATCAGGAAGCCCCAAACCTCAGTTTAAGCACCTGCAAAATGAGGGTGATAATAGCAGTGACCTCATAGGGTAATTATATGTATCAGATCAGATCAGATCAGTTGCTCAGTCGTGTCCGACTCTTTGCAACCCCATGAACTGCAGCACACCAGGCCTCCCTGTCCATCACCAGCTCTTGGAGGTCACTCAGACTCACATTCATCGAGTCAGTGATGCCATCCAGCCATCTCATCCTCTGTCGTCCCCTTCTCCTGCCCTCAATCCCTCCCAGCATCAGAGTCTTCTCCAATGAGTCAACTCTTCACATGAGGTGGCCAAAATACTGGAGTTTCAGCTTTAGCATCATTCCTTCCAAAGAAATCCCAGGGCTGATCTCCTTCAGAATGGACCGGTTGGATCTCCTTGCAGTTCAAGGGACTCTCAAGAGTCTTCTCCAACACCACAGTTCAAAAGCATCAATTCTTCGGCGCTCAGCCTTCTTCACAGTCCAGCTCTCCATACATACAGTCCACATCCATACATGACCACAGGAAAGACCATAGCCTTGACTAGGCGAATCTTTGTTGGCAAAGTGATGTCCCTGCTTTTGAATATGCTATCTAGGTTGGTCATAACTTTCCTTCCAAGGAGTAAGCGTCTTTTAATTATACGTATAATGTATATATGTAATATATATATAATGTATACATTATACATATAATTATATGTATAATGGATATTCAAAGGATAATGTTTGCAAAAGATGTGGCATAGTTTATGACAAAATAAATGCTACCCATTCATGATGTTATTCCTTAGACTGAAGCTGTTTGTATGTCCATTGTTGTTGTTTCTGTTTCCCTCTTTAGATAATTTTTGTGTAATTGATTAATCATTTTTCCTTAAAGACTTGTGTTCTTTGTGTTTTATTTTAGAAACTGTCCTTACCCTAAGATCTTAAAGAGAGTCTTTTGGATTTTATTCTGAAAGTGCCTTTAAGTAAAATTTTCACTAATTGGCTTACAGGCAATTGTGTGAGTGGTAATAGTGCATCTCTGCAAATTTTCACAAAGTCGACACATCTGTAAACAAAAATCTAGATCAAGAAATAACATCATCCATTCCCTGGAAGCCACACTTTGTCCCCATCGCTCTCTTGCTAGGGTAACCACTAACCTGACTTCTAATGTTACAAATGTTTTTCCTGTTATTGAACTTTACAAAGGCAGATTCATACAATACCTCTGAGATGTTTGGGTCCTGTGTGTGAGAATCATCCATGTTGTGCATGAGCAGTAGTTTGCTCTTTCTCATGGCTTTATTCTATCGATTGTATGGATGCACCACAGTTTATCCACTGTACTGTGTATGGACACTCGGGCAGTTCCTGATTTGGGGCTACAATAAACAGTGCTGCATTTGTGTGTGCCTCTTGGTAAACATATGTCTGTCTGTCTGTAGGCTGTGCAGACTTAGGAGAGGAATATCTCGGTCATTCTTCACTTGATATTAGAGTCACCAAATGCTAGAGCAGGGGCAGGGCTTGAAGGACATCCGATCTTCCATTTTACAGAGCAGGGAATTTGACCTGAGGTCACACAGTTCAGCAATTGGCAGAAGCAGGTCTCCAAAGACACTTTCTCCTTCCAATTCTTCCTATGATTCTCTGAGAAATCAGTTGGATCTCCTTTTCCTTAAGTGCCATACGAATCCCCCACCCTCTGCTGCCCCCTCCCCCCACCCCTGGAAGCACAGCTGCTGCTCCAGGGAACTTACCGCCTTTTAGAGCATTCACCATGTGCAAAGGTCCTGAGGCATGAGGGAAGTTCCCACTGAAGAACTCGATGGGGAGGCTGGAGCCCAGAGTGAGGTGGAGGGTTGGAGAGAGCCTTGCCCAGCACAGCAGCAGCTTAAGGTTTTAAGACTTTCAAATCCTGTTTGCAGTAGACAGGTGATCATGTCACACTGTTGCAGGGAGGAAGCCAATTTTGACTTCAAGTTGGAAACTGTTTGACTTGCTTTTATTATTATAATCATACTCAATGGCTTACCAGGAGGACCCTGCCCCTCTGCTTAACTGTAAACTAAAGTGCCTTTGTTCAGCTCATGGAGATATAGTTTGTCCCTGCCACCTGTGAATAGAAGAGATTAAAAAGATTGCACACCCCTTCTGAAGGCTTTCCTTTCCCTTGGAGATGTTTTGCAAGACTCAAGACCCTTTCGCTTTACTTCCCCACTGCATCTCCTTCTTTATTCTGCCTTTTGACTTTAGTTCCTCATTGCTTCTTTCTCTCTGATCTATAAAAGAACCTGGCATCCAGACCCCAAGAAGATGGCTATTTTGAGGCACTAGCCTGCCACTTTCTCATTCTGCCGGCTCCCCAATTAAAGTCTCTTCCTAGCCCCAACACCTCGTTTCTCGATTCATTGGCCTGTTGTGCAGCGAGCAGAGCAAGCTTGGACTCGGTAACAGCACAACAAGATCTTTAGACAGTTTCAATCTATTACATTTATTTTTTATTACTTAACACCCACATGATTCCAATTCCACCTAACTTCAAAGAAAGGAAGAAAGACCTGGTTGGTGGTGAGGTCATATGATTGAATACTTTGTTTTCCTCTGTCTGTTGAAGAGCAGTTCCTTCTATGCTCCTACTTCCTGAAGCCACTCCATGGCTTCTTTGTGCCAGAGAGCTGGGGGCCGCCAGGGGGACGGGCTGTTTTCACAGCTGTGCTGAACTCCCCACCCGAGCTGTCCATCCCACTGCTCACACACTTGGGCTACCCCAGCGAAGAGGGGAAGGATGTAAATCACGCTCTCCCACATGTATTCCTGGCTCATTTGTCTCTGAGCCTCACCCAGGGGCCTCTTAAGTTCTGACTATTAAGTGGTGAGCCAAAACTGCCAGGAAAGGTGACTCTTTAGCATAACAGTGGGGCCCACCCCTCGGGCAAGTCGACCCCGGAGTCTACAGGTGCGCCTCGCTGTACACAATAGGGGCATTGACAGAACCCTAGATTGAGGGGACCACACACGGATCCCGGCCACCGCCTCATCTGAGGGAGGAGGAAACTGCTTTCCCTGTAAGTTTAGGGAACTGGATGGTCTCCACCGGCTCCTCAGGTTTTGGCAGTTGTGATTTTACAAAGATGTATCGATATCAGTTTTTTAAAATGCACTGTGGGAGTTCACCAGTAATAGCAGAACCAACATTGCTTGTGTTCTTTCTGGGCTCCAGACACAGTGCAAAGTGCTTGTCTGGCGTTCTTTTGTTTAGTCTTCGGACTCGCCTTTAGGGTCCTGTGTATTCTTTTTCCCGGGTCACCAGTTAGCAATTGATTAGAAGAGCTGATAGTGCTGCACTGCAGAGCAAACTAGATGGCACTTTCTGGAAATGAGCAAAGCCCAGCGCCTCAAACCTAGGGGGTGGGAGGTGGTGAAGGGCCCCACCTCACGAGATGGCCTGCTGTTCTAAGTTTCTCTTGCTCTGAGGCTACATGCCGTCTCCATTTCTCTTTGAAATCTGTGGCGGCCTTGCAGCATCTGCTGTGTATTTTATGAACCGAGGCAAAAAGGAGGCCCCGTAGCTCCCCCACCCCCCCCTCTGCTTCTCCCAGCACTCTGGTGTTCCCGTTTTGATTGTCTGCTCCCCTGAAAAGTCCTGCAAAGATCTCAGCTGCCCACCAGTATTTGGCTGTCTGTCTGGTGTGCATCTTTTCTCTTTAACCAGGGTCCCATGCAGAGTGGGAGTATTCCTGCAGACAGCAAAAGCACCGAGGCCTCACACAGATCTCAGTTACTTGGACTAAGAGCCCTCAATTCAAGTACATTCAGGAACAAGGCAGGCTGCATGAGGAATGGAGCGCACTGGGATGGGCATTGGGTGGTACTGCTCAACTGCAGCCTGTCTGTTGCAGGAACCACAGACCCAATATTAATAGATTTGGGGGGCTGGGAGGTGAAATCTCATTTTTATGAGTTGGCAACTATTTTTTAAAAACCTTAAAATACCATGTGTGTGCGTGCTAAGTTACTTCGGTTGTGTCTAACTGTGTACGATCCCATGAACTGTGTAGCTCACTAGGCTTCTCTGTCCATGGGATTCTCCAGGCAAGAATATCGGAGTGGTTTGCCATGCCCTCCTCCAGGAGGAGAGCTTCCTGTCCCAGGAATCAAACCGATGTCTCTTATGTCTCCTGCATTGTCACGCGGGTTCTTCACCACCAGTGCCACATAGCCTAAGCTAAACATACCTATGAGTTAGGCTCAGTTCTTGGGTACTCAATTCACAATCTTTGATCTAGGTTTTGACTTGAGTCGGTTTTGTGGTAGGAATTATCCAGAGAATCACCTCATTCTTCTCTTTGCTTGGTATGTGTATGGATGCAGTCCTTGCTCTTGAAATTATAACTGTTCTGGTGTTTGCTGAGCTGGGTTTGCTCAGATCAGTGAGTGATGGTAGAGAAACAGCAGTGCTGGGATCCAGGCTTATTCTGCAAGAAACCAGCTGTGTGGCCTTGCTCACATGAATCTCCTGGGTTGAGCACTCTCATTGATAAAAATGAAATCACTGGTTGAGGGACTGTTAGGGTTCCTTCCAGTTCCTAAATTTCATAAATCTATAGCTTTAATTTACATAATTGAATTGCTTTCCTTTGTTTGTATCTAAAATGTCTAGACTAGGTACTTACAGACTCTGGTACCTACACATCTGATTTACTAGAGTAATGGGGACCTTTGAAGTATAATTTTTCCAATGAATTCCCTGAAAAGAGAGGCTAAAGTGAGTGGGTTCTCTAAAATGAAGTGCCTCTACACATCCACAGTGGCAAAAACCATTTGGAATTTCAGTGAAATCTGGGAAGAGTTAATGGAGAAGGAGGGCAAACATTTCAGTCAAGAATAGTTAAGAACAGGAACTTCCCTGGTGGTCCAGTGGTTAAAAATCTGCCTTGCAATGGACAGGGTGTGGATTCCAGCCCTAGTTGGGGAACTAAGATCCTGTATGTTGTGGGGCAACCAAGCCCATGTGTCACAACTAGAGAGCCTGCGTGTCACAACTTCAGAGCCTACATACTGCAACGAAGATCCCACGTGCCGCAACTAGGACCCAATGCAGCCAAATAAACATTAATGTATATTTATATATACATATATGAAAGAATAGTAAGAACAGACAAGGATGTGAAGGAATTGCAACCCATATTCATCACTGGTGGGCATATAAAATGGTGCAGCCACTTTAAGAAACAGTTCCTCAAAATGTTAACTGTAGAGTTACCATATGACCCAGTTGACCCAGCAGTCTAGTCCTAAGCATATATCCAAGATAAAGGAAAACTTATATCTACTCAAAACAACTTATACATGAATGTTCACAGCAGCATTATTCATGATAGTCCCAAAGTGAAAACAACTCAAATACTGATTAAAAATCAAATTAATTAATTTTTGACTAGTAAAAATTATATATATTTAGATGTACAATGTGATGTTTTGATATATGTATACATTGTGAAAGCAAAATGGCTGTCTGGGGAGGCCTTACAAATAGCTGTGAAAAGAAGAGAAGCAAAAAGCAAAGGAGAAAAGGAAAGATATAAACATCTGAATGCAGAGTTCCAAAGAATAGCAAGAAGAGATAAGAAAGCCTTCTTCAACGATCAATGCAAAGAAATAGAGGAAAACAACAGAATGGGAAAGACTAGGGATCTCTTCAAGAAAATCAGAGATACCAAAGGAACATTTCATGCAAAGATGGGCTCGATAAAGGACAGAAATGGTGTGGACCTAACAGAAGCAGAAGATATTAAGAAGAGGTGGCAAGAATACACAGAAGAACTGTACAAAAAAGAGCTTCATGACCCAGATAATCATGATGGTGTGATCACTGACCTAGAGCCAGACATCCTGGAATGTGAAGTCAAGTGGGCCTTAGAAAGCATCACTACGAACAAAGCTAGTGGAGGTGATGGAATTCCAGTGGAGCTATTTCAAGTCCTGAAAGATGATGCTGTGAAAGTGCTGCACTCAATATGCCAGCAAATTTGGAAAACTCAGCAGTGGCCACAAGATTGGAAAAGGTCAATTTTCATCCCAATCCCAAAGAAAGGCAATGCCAAAGAATGCTCAAACTACCGCACAATTGCACTCATCTCACACGCTAGTAAAGTAATGCTCAAAATTCTCCAAGCCAGGCTTCAGCAATATGTGAACCGTGAACTTCCTGATGTTCAAGCTGGTTTTAGAAAAGGCAGAGGAACCAGAGATCAAATTGCCAACATCCGCTGGATCATGGAAAAAGCAAGAGAGTTCCAGAAAAACATCTATTTCTGCTTTATTGACTATGCCAAAGCCTTTGACTGTGTAGATCACAATAAACTGTGGAAAATTCTGAAAGAGATGGGAATACCAGACCACCTGATCTTCCTCTTGAGAAATCTGTATGCAGGTCAGGAAGCAACAGTTAGAACTGGTCATGGAACAACAGACTGGTTCCAAATAGGAAAAGGAGTACGTCAAGGCTGCATATTGTCACCATGTTTATTTAACTTATATGCAGAGTACATCATGAGAAATGCTGGACTGGAAGAAACACAAGTTGAAATCAAGATTGCTGGGAGAAATATCAATAACCTCAGATATGCAGATGACACCACACTTATGGCAGAAAGTGAAGAGGAACTAAAAAGCCTCTTGATGAGAGTGAAAGTGGAGAGTGAAAAGGTTGGCTTAAAGCTCAACATTCAGAAGACGAAGATCATGGCATCTGGTCCCATCACTGCATGGGAGATAGATGGAGAAACAGTGGAAACAGTGTCAGACTTTATTTTTCTGGGCTCCAAAATCACTGCAGATGGTGACTGCACCCATGAAATTAAAAGACGCTTACTCCTTGGAAGGAAAGTTATGACCAACCTAGATAGCATATTCAAAATCAGAGACATTACTTTGCCAACAAAGGTTCGCCTAGTCAAGGCTATGGTGTTTCCTGTGGTCATGTATGGATGTGAGAGCTGGACTGTGAAGAAGGCTGAGCGCCGAAGAATTGATGCTTTTGAACTGTGGTGTTGGAGAAGACTCTTGAGAGTCCCTTGGACTGCAAGGAGATCCAACCAGTCCATTCTGAAGGAGATCAGCCCTGGAATTTCTTTGGAAGGAATGATGCTAAAGCTGAAACTCCAGTATTTTGGCCACCTCATGCGAAGAGTTGACTCATTGGAGAAGACTCTGATGCTGGGAGGGATTGAGGGCAGGAGAAGAAGGGGTCGACAGAGGATGAGATGGCTGGATGGCATCACTGACTCGATGGATGCGAGTCTGAGTGACCTCCGGGAGCTGGTGATGGACAGGGAGGCCTGGCATGTTGCAGTTCATGGGGTCTCAAAGAGTCGGACACGACTGAGCGACTGATCTGATCTGATCTGATCTGATACATTGTGAAATGATTACAATAATCAAACTAATGTGTCTATGACCTCCTATGGCTATATTTTTGATGGTAAAAGCACTTGAGATCTACCTTTTCAGCAAATTTCAACTATATAATACATTATTATTAGCTCTATTCACCATGCTGTACCTTAGGCCTCTAGAACTCATTTATCTTATAACTAAGATAACCTTTTAATCAATATATCCTCTTTTCCTATCCACCAGCTCCTGGTAATAACTGTTCTACTCTGTTACTAAGAAATTGACTTTAATATTTCATACATTAGTGAGATTATGTGATATTTGTTTTTCCTGTATCTGGTTTATTTCACATCATATAATGTCCTTTAGTCTCATCCATATCTCAAATGAGAGTCTGTCCTTTTTTTGAAGACTGGATGATATTCTATTTTGTATATATACCACATTTTCTTGATCCAGTCATTCATTGATGGACACTTAGATTTTTTCCATGTCTTGGCAATCGTGCACAATGCTATAATAAACATGGGAGTGCAGATTTTTCTTTTGAGATTGTGACTTTATTTTATTTTTGGCAGTATACCCAGAAGTGAGATCACTGGATCACATGGTAATTCTATTTTTAATTTTTAGAGGAACCTCCACACTATTTTCCAAATGGCTGTACCAATTTACATTCCTACCAACTGGGTAGAAGTGCTTCCTTTTCTCTACATTCTTCCCAACATTTGTTATATTTTTAATTTTTTGAAATCATAGCCATCATAAGAGGTGTGAGATGATATTTAATTGTGGTTTTGTTTTGTATTTTCCTGATGATTAGTCATATTGAATACTTTTTCATATACCTATTGGCTACTTGTAAGTCTTCTTTGGGAAAATTTCTATTCAGGTACTTTGTCCATTTTTAAATTGGCTGATCTGATCTGATTATTATTATTGCTACCGGTTTGTATGAGTTCCTTATATCTCCCAAATGTCTATTTGGACAGATAAATAAAATGTGGTATACTCATAAAGAAAGAAAGGATGTGAAGTTGCTCAGTCTTGTCCAACTCTTTGCAACCCCATGTACTGTAGCCCACCAGGCTTCTCTGTCAATGGAATTTTCCAGGCAAGAGTACTGCAGTGGGTTGCCATTTCCTCCTCCAGGGGATCTTCTAGACCCAGGGATCGAACCCAGGTCTCCCACATTGCAGACAGACACTTTACCGTCTGAGCCACCAGGGAATACAATGAAATATTATTGTGTGATAAAAGGGAATGAGGCGCTAATACATGCTACAACATGGGTGAATCTTGAAAGCATTACGCTAAATGAAAGAAGTCAGACACAAAAGACGCCATATTGTATGATTTCATTTATATGACATGCTCAGAAGAGACAACTCTACTGAGACAGAAAACAGATTAGTGGTTGCCCAAGGCAGAGGGGAAAAATGGGAGAAATGAGGAGTGATGATGAAAGGTAAGAATTTTCTTTTTGGGGTGATGAAAATGTTCTGAAATTAGACAGTGTTGATGGTTGCACAGCTCTGTGAATATACTGAAAACTACTTACTTGTCCACTTGAAAGGGTGATTTGTTTGGTATGAGAGTTATATCTCAATATGGCACCCCACTCCAGTACTCTTGCCTGGAAAATCCCATGGATGGAGGGGCCTGGTAGGCTGCAGTCCATGGGGTCGCTGAGAGTCGGACATGACTGAGCGTCTCCACTTTTACTTTTCACTTTCATGCATTGGAGAAGGAAATGGCAACCCACTCCGGTGTTCTTGCCTGGAGAATCCCAGGGACGGGGGAGCCTGGTGGGCTGCCGTTTATGGGGTCACACAGAGTTGGACATGACTGAAGCGACTTAGCAGCAGCAGAGCTGTTTTTAAAAAAGCAAAGGAAGAGGACTTCTCTGGTGGTCCAGTGGTCAAGAATCCATCTGCCAATGCAGGGGACATGGGTTCAGTCCCTGGTCTGGGAAGATCCTACACGCTGTGGAGCAACCAAGCCTGTGTGCCAATCACTGATTCTGTGCTGAGAGCCCATTCTCTGCAACCAGCCCTAGTGAGAAGCCCACGCACCACAACTGGAGAATACCCCTGGTCGCTGCAAGACCATGTGCAGTGATGAAGACTCAGCACAGCCAAAAATAAATTAAAAAAAAGAGTAAGAATAAAAATATTTAAATGAAGGAATGGATGAGTAAAGAGTTAAACAAAAATTAATGAGAAACAGGGGGAAAGAATGTTCTATGACCAGGTTAAATTGCTAATATATCTTTTTAGAGATTTCATTTTAAGAGAGGACTGGTTTTTTTTTTTTTTTGACAGGCAAATTATGATTAGGGAAAAGGATGGTTAGCAATCAGAAATTGTGATTTTCCACTCTTGGCAATGGTTTTAAGCACAAAATTGTTTTTCTGGTATTTTTATGCAGTGTTTTGAAGCTCAGGCAGCCTGTTACTTTATTTTTCAACTACATTTGTTTGAGTTTGGCTGGTTTGAGTTAGTGATGAGGATGCATTATGGCAAGGGACACTCATGACATCAGTACCAATAGGGCTGCCAAAACTCTGGAGCCCTCGCCAAGCCTCATGCCTTACAAAATCCAAATCACAAAACAGGAAGAGTGGGGGAATTTGCTGAATTGTGCTATGTTTGGGGGAGTTGGTGTTTAAGTGCCAAAGGTGAGAAGCATTCTAGCAAGAAGTATGTGCGTTAGTTGTGTCTGATTCTCTGTGACCTCATGGACTGTAGCCTGCCAGGCTCCTCTCTCTATGGAATTCTCCAGGCAAGAATACTGGCTTGGGTAGCCATTCTCTTCTCCAGGGGCTCTTCCCAACCCAGGGATTGAACCTGGGTCTCCTGCGTTGTAGATGAACTCTTTACCATTTTGAGCCACCAGGGAAGCCTAGCAGGAAGTGCTTGATTAATTGCAAGGGTTATTTCAGTGGAGTGTAAATTCAGCTCATGCTTTGTCAAATTCTCTAAGAGAAGGAATTACAAACTAAGATGTATACAGGGGCCTAGCAGGTAAAATAGAAAAGAGCACGTCACCCTATCCCAAGGGAGTAGCCCCTTCTCTGGCTGGTTGCTGCTACATAGGAGAAAGGACGAGTGTTGCCAAACCAAGCTTCTGATCTTCAAAAAGAAGATGAAGACGTAACTTTAAAATATTTATTTATTTATTTAATGAACTCACATCCTTTCTTCCCACCCTCTTTTTTCTCTTTTGGCTATGCCGTGTGACTTGTGGGATCTTAGATCCCTGGTCCCAGGCACCTGGCAGTGAAAGCTTGGAGTCCTAACCACTGAATTGCCAGGGAATTTCCAAGGTGTGTGTGTATGTGTGTGTGTTTAAAGAGAGAATGTCTCCTTTTGAAGTGTTGCTAACTAGAATAAAAGATGCAATGACGCACAGAATGGGAGAAAAAAATTGATATTTATAAGTCATATATCTGATGAGGGAATTACATCTAGAATATATAAAAAATGCTTGCTGTTGTTGCTGCTAAGTCGCTTCAGTCGTGTCCGACCCTGTGCGACCCCATAGACGGCAGCCCACCAGGCTCCGCCGTCCCCGGGATTCTCCAGGCAAGAACACTGGAGTGGGTTGCCATTTCCTTCTCCAAAGCATGAAAGTGAAAAGTGAAAGTGAAGTCGCTCAGTCGTGTCTGACTCTTAGCCACCCCATGGACTGTAGCCCAGCAGGCTCCTCCATCCATGGGATTTTTCCAGGCAAGAGTACTGGAGTGGGGTGCCATTGCCTTCTCCAAAAAAAAAAAAAAAATGCTTACAACTCAATAATAAAGAAATAATCCAGTTTAAAAATGGGCAAAACATCTGAACAGATATTTTTCCAATAAAAAAAAAAAAATGACCCAAAAGCACATGAAAATAAGCTCAACGTCATTAGCTACCAGGGAAATGCAAATCAAAACAGTGAGGTACGATTTCACATCCAGTTAGCTGGCCAGAATCAATAAGAAAAATATTAATGCATATTGGTGGGGATATGGAGAAACTGAATTCCTCATACACTGATGTTGAGAATGCAAAATGTGTAGCCACTTTGGAAAATATTTCTGCAGTTCCCCAAATGGTTAAACACAGAGTGATAATATGACTCAATGTTTCCACACATAGGTATATAATCATGAGAAATGAAAACATATGTCCACAAAAAAACTTAAACATGACTTCATAGAAGTCATATTTATCATAGAAGTTCATAGAAGTATGAAGTTCATAGAAGTATTATTTACCATATCCCCAAAGTGGAAACAA
Source organism: Tragelaphus eurycerus (assembly GCA_935064755.1). NCBI lineage: Eukaryota > Metazoa > Chordata > Mammalia > Artiodactyla > Bovidae > Tragelaphus > Tragelaphus eurycerus. The sequence goes on from CAKXYN010000062.1 coordinate 12,716,848, forward strand.
CCCACATGTTCATCAACTAAAATACAGGTAAACATTATAGGGAATATTATTTGGCAATAAAAAAGAATCAAGTACTGATACACATGACACCATAGATAAACCTTGAAAACATTATGCTAAGCTGAAGAGACTGATGACAAAAAAAACACATATATTATGATCCCATTCATACATGTCCAGAAGAGGCAAAACTATAGAGACAGAAAATGGCTTAGTGGTTGCCTAGAATGGGGAGGATGAAGGGAATTGGGGAGTGATGCTAAACGGTGTAGGTTTCTTGTCGGTGTGATGAAAATGTTCTAAAATTGATAGTGGTGATGGCTGCACAGCTCTGTGAATATACTAAAATACCTCTGGATTGAATACTTTAAATAGGTGAATTGTATGGTATGTGGATTGCTGCTGCTGCTGCTGCTGCTAAGTCGCTTCAGTCGTGTCCGACTCTGTGCGACCCCATAGATGGCAGCCCACCAGGCTCCCCCGTCCCTGGGATTCTCTAGGCAAGAACACTGGAGTGGGTTGCCATTTCCTTCTCCAGTGCATGAAAGTGAAAAGTGAAAGTGAAGTCGCTCAGTCATGTCTGACTCTTAGCGACCCCATGGACTGCAGCCTACCAGGCTCCTCCATCCATGGGATTTTCCAGGCAAAAGTACTGGGGTGGGGTGCCATTGCCTTCCCCGGGTATGTGGATTATACACCCATAAAGCTGTTACTAAAAAAGAATACAGTGAGAGCCACATAAAACATATCTGTGAGGCTTCCGACTTTAGGTTCTCTTACTAGGACTTGATCAAATGAACAACAGGTCTGGAAGGGGCTACTACTAACTACTACTAAGTCACTTCAGTCGTGTCTGACTCTGTGTGACCCCATAGATGGCAGCCCACCAGGCTCCCCCATCCCTGGGATTCTCCAGGCAAGAACACTGGAGTGGGTTGCCATTTCCTCCTCCAATGCTTGAAAGTGAAAAGGGAAAGCGAAGTCGCTCAGTCGTGTCTGACTCTTCACGACCCCATTGACTGCAGCCTACCAGGCTCCTCCATCCATAGGATTTTCCAGGCAAGAGTACTGGAGTGGGGTGCCATTGCCTTCTCCGTCTGGAAGGGGCTGGTCCCATCTAATTTTTAGGAAACCAGGGAAGAAGTTGCTCTACCAGTTCTAAAGTCATGTGCCTTTTTAGAGGCAGAGCCAGGACCAGAGTTTGTCTTTTGATTTTGACCTTTAGGCCATGCTGAAAGTGAAAGTGAAGGTGCAAGTCGCTCAGTCGTGTCCCACTCTTTGTGACCCCATGGACTATACAGTCCATGGAATTCTCCAGTCCAGAATACGGAGTGGGTAGCCTTTCCCTTCTCCAGGGGATCTTCCCAACCCAGGGATAGAACCCAGTTCTCCCACATTGCAGGAGGATTCTTTACCAACGAGCCACCAGGGAAGTCCAAGAATACTGGAGTGGGTAGCCTATCCCTTCTCCAGGGGATCTTCCTGACTCAGGAATCGAACTGGGGTCTACTTCAGGGCAGGTAGATCCTTTACTAGCTGAGCTACCAGGGAAGCCCTTCTATCCAGAGCCCCTCTTGCAGGGCACAGCCAGGAAGGGAATGTGAGAAGTCAGTGTCAGGAGCAGCGAAATATACTCTTTCTTTTGTTGCATCTTACAAAGGTTCCCCCAAGACTTCTTGAGAAAGGGATAAAATACAGTTAAAAGGAATCCTCCTTAAGGTAAGAGACAAACATTGCACTTCCCCGAGCCTCTTTTTTTGTATAACATGAGAGGGTGTGTGTATTTTAGAGTCACTTACTCAGTATGTTTCTGATTCATTTACACTTAGCTCATCAATATGTTGTTTGTGCAAGAAACTTTTGATGTCCAAGAAATCTTCTGGGCCTCTTGAGGTTTTTTTTTAAACCAGAAAACAGATCTTTGCCAAGAGTAAATGGAACTCAGATATCAAAGGTCTGAGTTCAGTTTTCATTGAATACAAAGGGTGAGTGGATTCTGATCTGAGCCAAATGCATTCTCCCACCCTTAATTTACAGTACATTGTTTTGGCAGACTCTACGATCCTGAAAGTTGGCTTTTCTTCTCTGATTCCTTTCTAGGGTGTAACCACAGGCCTATCTTTTAGTTAACTTTACAGAAAATAAGACCATATTAAAACAATTTATGAGAGCCTCACTCATCGCTGTTCCTTATAACTATCAATTTTATTAGAACAAATTGAAATGTTTGAAAAGGTTAAAATCATCCACTGAAGTTGTAATTTTGTTTAATAGCCTATAGGAATCTCTATCTTTTCAGTCCTCTCATTTGGGGTTTTCCAACAGGGATGTCCCACCTCCCCAATCAATGGTCAGGCCATTAGCCAGTTATCAAGTTGAACATTGAAGGACTACTGTAACTTGTGATGCTCATATTTGAGGGATGGAACAACTTCCCTTCTTTCACCTTCTCTCTTCAGAGGTGAAAGGATCAGAGAATTGATCAGTATTGATACTTTGAATTTCTTTTAGATTAAAAAAGTCTCAAAAGAACCAAAGAAGCAAAGAAAAATTAAGATCATCCACATTCTGCCACTTTGAGGTAAGCATTATTAATATTCTGTGGATTGCTTTCTTTTTATTCTTGATTATTTATTTACTTAAAAAAAATTTTGGCCACACTGCACAGCATGCGGGATGCTAGGTCCCTGACCAGGAATTGAACCCTTAACCCCTGGCAGTGGAAGCATGAGTACCAACCATTGAACCATCAGGGAAGCCCTCGATTACTTTTTATTGTAAAAAATAAATCTATATCAGTATTAAATAGGCATGCATGCTAAGTCACCTGAGTCATGTCCGACTCTTTGTGTGACCCTATGGACTGTAGCCCTGCAGGCGCCTCTATCCATGGGATTCTCCAGGTAAGAATACTGGAGTGGGCTGCCATGCCCTCCTCTAGGGGATCTTTCCGACCCAGTGGATTGAACCTGCATCTCTTATGTCTCCTGCATTGGCAGGCTTTTTTTTTTTTTTTTTATTGTTAGTGCCACCTGGGAAGCCCAATATCTTAATTCACAGTTGTCAATATTAATACAATTATACCCATTTCACATATAAAATCCGGTTGTATAGAAGGAACATAACTTACTTGAATGATTCAGTGAGGGCTCTTTGATTGCAAGTGACAGAAAATTCATGTCAAACTGACCTAAACACAAAAGGAAACTTTCTGGCTGAGATCTAAAAAGTCCAGAGGGAGATCTGGTTTCAGGCTTTCAGGATACAGGGCACAGATGATATTATGAGGTTTCTGCTTCTCTTTCTCTCTCTGTGCTCTGTTTTCTGCTGCTTTAGTGCCATTCACATGTTGCATGGAGAGCCAGCAGCTCCAGAGTAGGTGCTTCTGGGTTCTTGCCTGGTAAAGGAGAACAAGGCTCTCTTCTAGCAATTGCCACGGAAATTTTGTTGCATTGGTCCTGTTTCTGAGCCTATCCCTGTGGCTTGTCCTGGAATCCAAGTGTTTCACCAAATAACTTGGACTGAGAGTGAGAGAGGGAGGGATGGAAGCAAAGATGGATCCTCAGAGGGAAATACAAGAACAGTTACCAGAAAGATAATGGATGAGTGCTGTGTGGCCAAAATAACAGTTCCACAGTTCATATACTTGAAAAGTTTAGAACTCACTTTGTATTGTTTCCTAGGGCTTTTGTAACAAAATACCACAGACTGGGTGGCTCAAACAGAAATTTATTAACTCATAGCTCTGGAGGCTGGAAGTCCAAGATCAAGGTGCCCTCAGTATTGGTTCCTTCTGAGAACCATGATGGAAAATCTGTTCCAAGCCTCTCTCCTAGCTTCTGGTGGCTTGCTGGCAGTCTTTGGAGTTCTTTGACTTATAAAGGCATTGCTCTGATTTCTGTTCTCATCTTCACATGGCATTTTCTCTGTGTTCAAATTCTCTTTTATAAGGACATCAGTAATTTTGATTAGGGATCCACTCTACCTGAGTACAATCTCATTCTAACTAACTATATTTACACTGCTCTACTTCCAAATAACGTCACCTTTTGAGGTTTTGGGGTTGAAGCTTCAACATATGAACTTTGGTAGGACACAATTCAAGCCATAACATATATCCATATAATGTTTCTTTGTTGTTGTTGCTTGGTCATTACGTCATGTCAGACTCTTTGCAACCCCAAGGACTGCAGAATGCTAGGCTTCCCGTTCCTTCACTATCTCCCAGAGTTTGATCAAATTCACATCCACTGATGCAGTGATGCTATCTAACCAACTCATACTCTACTGCCCTCTTCTCCTTTTGCCTTAGATCTTTCCCAGCATCAGGGTCTTTATTTGGTGGCTTAGATAGTAAAGAATCTGCCTGCAATGCAGGAGACTCAGGCTCAGTCCCTGGGTTAGAAAGATCCCCTGGAGAAGGGAATGGCAAACCACTTCAGTATTCTTGCCTGGAGAATTTCATGGACAGAGGAGTCTGGTGTACAGTCCATAAAGTCACAAAGGATTGGACACAACTGAGCGACTACAATGTTTCTGGTTACATTTAAAACCCATCCAGTCTGAGTTGGAATGATGAATCCAGTTTCTTCCTACTTTCCACTATGTGGACTAAGAGATTGTATGAGGTGAACCCTAGTCAGTTAGTTCAGTCATTCACTTGTGTCCAACTCTTTGTGACCCCATGGACGGCAGCACACCAGGCTTCCCTGTGCATCACCAACTCTTGGAGCTTGCTCAGACTCGTGTCCATCGAGTTGGTGATGCCATTCAACCATCTCATCCTGTGTCGTCCCCTTCTCCTTCTGCCTTCAATCATCTCCCTTCTCTTCTTGCATCAAGGTCTTTTCTAATGAGTCAGTTCTTCACAACATGTGGCCAAAGTATTGGAGCTTCAGCTTCAGCATCAGTCCTTCCGATGAATATTCAGGACTTATTTCCTTTAGGATTGACTGGTTTGATCTCCTTGCAGTCCAAGGGACTTTCAGAAGTCTTCTCCAACATCACAGTTCAAAAGCATCAATTCTTTGGCGTTCAGCTTTCTTTATGGTCCAACTCTCACATCCATACATGATGTGAGACTAAGAGATTGTATGAGGACTACAAGATTGTAGGAGGTGACCTCTAGGGTTCCTTCCATATAACTTAGTGATGATTCAGCGTCTGAGGGCGAGGAATCTATCCTGTCGTGTGAATGTACACCTCAGTCCAACCACTTACCAGCTAGTGGACTTTGGGCAAGTGACTTAACCTCTGCAAATCTGTCTCCTCAACAGTAAGATGAGGATGACAGTCTTTTACTCCTTGGGTTGTTGTGGTCGAGGCACAAAGTAAGTATTAGTCAATGTGACTGTTCAGACATGTGCGGACTTCAGAGATGGGAGGAAAGCCTGACATAACCCCAGTGTTCTCACCCTCTGCTGATGATTCGGCTCAACAATTTCTCCCTGAGGTTCTCCTGAAAGAAATTCAAGATGGAGAGGGATGCTTTGTTATCCTGCAAACAGAAATTCAAATCCGGTTCAGAGAACACAAAGTATTTCTCTTTCTCCCCTAAAGCCAGATGTGATAAATCTTGAGCAGACACTAGGCGATGTGATTATGAAATACCTGCTCCCTTTAGGTTCCACTTAATCTGTCTCTCTGACATCTATTTTTTTTTTCCCTTACAACTTGATCTTTCCCACCATCTTTCAGATGTGGGCTGGAACCAGTCATTTTATTTACAATCTTTTTTTTGGCTTCATAAATTTAGGGAAATGAAACAGACATCTGCTACTTTCCAAGGCGCCACATCTTTTAGTTCTTTTATACTTTTTCTACAGGCCCTAATTTAGCTTGTCTAGATGCTGACTGAATAACAACTAGGACTCCAAGCTCTTGCATGCAGCATAACTGCTTGCTACAGATGTATCAGGGCTTCACCAAGGTCAAAGGAAGAGGTGTAGATTGCTTTCATTTAGCAAATGTTTCTGAAGTGCTGACTTTGTTCCAGTGTTGGTTTAATCACCAGGTTCATAACAATGAACACGAGAGCCACCGTCCCTACCCTTGAGTACTGCACATTCTGGGGACATTCATTCAAGAAGAAAATATGTAATGAGAACTTAGTACACGTCAGGAATTGTTCATCGTTAAACAATACAGACACCATTTCTGTACTAACGGCTATGATGTGTGTGTGTATAAGGTGGGGGCAGAATACAATATACACATACATATATTTTTTTATCATGTTAAAAGGTAGTAAGTGCTGTGGAAAAAAACAGAGCAGGGTAAGGGGATTAGGAATTTGGGGGGGAGTTACAATTTTAAATAGGGTGAGCATGGTAGGTCTGTTGAGAACGTGATGCTTGAGCAAAGACTTGAAGGCAAGAGGACGGGAAGGTGAGGAAGGGAGCCTGGATATTTGGGGGAAGAGCAAGTCCATGGGCTCTGGGCATGAGTGTGCCCAACTTTTTCAAAGAAAGCAAGGAGGTCAGTTTTGCTGGAGCTGAGTGAGCAATGTGAGATCAGAAGGAAATGGTTAGAGACAAGTCAAGCAGAGTTTTTACCCTGAATGAGATGAACCAACAGAAAGTGCTAAGCAGAGCAGGGACATGATCTCAGACGTGAAAGGGCTGACCTGGCTGGTAAGTTTTAGGCTAGGCTGTGCAGATGCCAGTGGTATTAGGGAAGCCAGAATAATCAATCACAAGGATGAGAAGGTAGTGACACAGACCTGGAGGGGGGACAGGTTGGGGTAGTGAGAAGAAGAGGCTGGATTACGGATTTGTATTGAAGACAGGACCAACATTTCTGACAGACTGGATGTAGGGTGTGAAAGAGGAGGCCAGGATGCCTCCAAGATCTATGCACTGACTGCGGGAGCGCGGTTCTGTTTTGGTGCGTTGGGCCAGGAGTGTCGTTCGGACATAAGTTTGAGATGCCTATTAGCTATCCAAGTGGAGTGAGCAGCTGGCTTTTGCCTGTAAAATTGATTTTGGGAATATGCTTACGCTTCAGGAAGTGAGATCGTGCTGAGGCACTTTCAGAACTGGGCACGTCCTCCTAAAAGCTAGAACATCCCTGAAGGGCAGCTCTTCGCGCCGCTGCAGGCCCTTCGGCCGACAAAGCCCTTCTTTTTCCTCTTTGGGGAATGGCGAGAAAAATGAACCGAAACCACAAGCCACGGCACGGCCTCCACTCCCACACTAGCCGCGAGGAAAGAAGCTTGGGGATTGGGATGGGAAGGCAGATGGGCTCAGAGGGGTGGGTCGGTCCGGGGGTGAGTGGGCGGGGCCTGGGGTAGGCGGGGCCGCGGCGAGGGCGCACGCCTCAGAGAGGGGCGTGGCCGGCCCGGCGCGCGCGCCGGCCTCCTTTGCTCCCGCAGGTCCGCCGGCGATCAGCTGGTCTGCGCTCCACTGACGTGGGCCCGGCACGTCACCGCCGAATGGCAGCCTCCAGAAAGGCACCGCGAGTAAGGTGAGGGCGCTCTGCCGGGGATCCGGCGTCCGGGCAGCGCGTGGCCCCCCGGGCCTAGGCACGCTATTGCACCACGGAGGGCAGGGACAAGCGGGTGAGGAGCTGCGGGCGGCCCACCGCAGTCGGGCGCCGGTTGGGGCTGGCTGGAGCCCCCCGAGCGAGGCCACAGGGGAGGGAACTATGCAGCTGGGCAAGTTCCGGTTGGTTTCCAGCGGTCGCGGGCACCCCTAGGCAGCCCGAGCCAGGTCCCCGGACGTGTGTGAGTGCGGAGCTGCGGCTATCGGCCCGAGGGGGCGGTGGCCATCGCCGCCCCTTCCCCGGCCGGGTGAGAAGGCCCGCTCTGGCAGGAAGTTGACTACTACTGGCTCTTCTCGGGGTTTGGGAAGGCGGGCGAGCCCCTGCCCTCGCTCCTCTACCCTGGGAATCTAATCCTCAAATTACAACTCTGACAGTATGACACCTGCAGTTCGCCTTACTGATCTGTCACCGCCACAAGGATAGGCAACCGAGGGCCCTTCCCCACCCAAGTGTTTTCAGAGGCTAGGGAATAATACTTCGGCATAATCTCAGGGAAAGTCCCACCGGTAACCTGCCCTGGGTTCTCCCTGGATTCAGGGAGGTGAGAAGGATAATCCCCGGGTCTCACATTAACAGGTTGCAGCCTGTACTTCCGCCATACCCAGGGAATACTTACCAGAGCAGCTAACAAAATGGGAGGAGGCTGCTAACAAAATGGGGGAGAGATAAGTTGAGGGTCACAAAGGTCAGAAGCCAAGCACCCTGACAATCCACAGGCGGTCAGCCATCCTCTAACCACCTGAAACTTGAGTGAATAGGCTTCGCAGCCTGGGCAGACTCACTTGCTGAACACAGACCAAGGCTTGTGCTGGTGTTTGTGAGTGGAGGGATCCCAAGGCGACCTTGAGTTGAACTTGGCCTTGCCACAGCATGTTAGAGATGAGTAGAGAACCTGCCCACCCTGTGAAAGGATGTCTGATGTGTGGCTAACCTGCATGGGGAAGGAGCTGCCTGTGTGTTAAGTGCTGGAGGTAGGTTTAGACAAATGGATCCTGAGTTAGGGCCCTAGGCTGAGAAGTAGCCTTTGAGGACCAGGTTGGTCTTTGCTGGTTTCATAGACTCACAACATTTTAGGGGTAGAAGGGTCTTTAGGCATCAACTGAGAGAGCCTCTGTACCTCACACAGGAGGCCACTGAGAGCTGAGAGAAGGGGGGCCATTTGCCCCAGGTACTTCCCCTAATGGTGGAACTTGAGTGCTATCACTGTAAACAGGACTCGGTTTAGATGATGGAAACTGAACTCAAATTGACTTAGTTAAGGGGTTGAGCCAGCTTCTAGTGTAGGTGAGTCCAGGTAACCACACCAGCTTCAGACTTGGTTTCTCTCTTGCACTTCTTGGCTCTGATGTCTTTAGTGTTGGCCTCATTGTCAGGCAGACTTTCTTCTTTGGCTGCTGCTGCTGCTGCTAAGTCGCTTCAGTCGTGTCCGACTCTGTGCGACCCCAGAGACGGCAGCCCACCAGGCTCTGCCGTCCTGGGATTCTCCAGTCAAGAACACTGGAGTGGGTTGCCATTTCCTTCTCCAATGCATGAAAATGAAATATGAAAGAGAAGTCGCTCAGTTGTGTCCGACTCTTAGCGACCCCATGGACTGCAGCCCACCAGACTTCTCCATCCATGGGATTTTCCAGGCAAGAGTATTGGAGTGGGGTGCCATTGCCTTCTCCGTCTTCTTTGGCAGATTATGACAATTGTAGTCTGACAGCCCCAACAGAAATAGGGTCCTTTTACCTAATGGTTGGAGCAGAAATTCCAAATCTGATCCTCACTGGACTGATTTGATCCTGTGTTCATTGCTGGTTTGGAAGGATGGATTGATCCTTTGTCCTTCGCTGATTTGGAAGGATGGATTGAGCAGGCCTGGATCCCAGAACTTGGTGGGTGAACAGGTGAGACTCATTCCAACTCTGTGGGCTGAAAGTGGAGAAGAGACATTTTCGAAGGAAAACCAAGGTGCCCTGACCAAAAGAGGGAGGGTTGGATTCTGGGTAGGCAAAAATAACATTGCCCACTTCACCCTAGAACCTGTTCCATTCTACCCTTGTTTCACCTTACAGGGCATGACTGAGCATCTTGGACCTTGTTTTGCCCCATCCTGAGTGATATACATGTGTGATTCTCATCCTGGACTGGGGCATGGGGAGGGTAATAACACTGCTGGGATTTCTTTAAAAAGAGAGAGAGAGAAAAATGTGCCATACTGCTACTGCTGCTGCTGCTAAGTCGCTTCAGTCATGTCCGACTCTGTGCGACCCCATAGACGGCAGCCCACCAGGCTCCCCCGTCCCTGGGATTCTCCAGGCAAGAACACTGGAGTGGGTTGCCATTTCCTTCTCCAATGCATGAAAGTGAAAAGTGAAAGTGAACTCGCTCAGTCATATCTGACTGTTAGCGACCCCATGGACTGCAGCCTACCAGGTTCCTCGGTCCATGGGATTTTCCAGGCAAGAGTACTGGAGTAGGTTGCCATTGCCTTCTCCGAAATGTGCCATAACCATCTTGTAAATAGATTGAATAGGAAGTTCTCTGCATGCTTCTTTCCTCTTACTCATCTCATGGCGCATCATGACATTGAGAAGGTGTTGGCTGGAGAAGGGGCTTCTCAGGTGGCTCAGTGGTAGAGAGTCTCCTACCCAGCAGGAGACACGGGTTCGATCCCTGTGTGGGTAAGATCCCCTGGAGAAGGAAATGGCAGCCCACTCCAGTATTCTTGCCTGAGAAATCCCATGAACAGAGGGGCCTGGCAGGCTGCAGTCCATGGGGTTGCAAGAGTCAGACACGATAGTGACTAAACAACAGCCACAGGCTGAAGAAGTCCTGGGCAGGAGAAGAGCACTGAAGTGAACCTTGGGAGGCCTAGACTCTAGTTCTCGACTAGCTGTGTCATCAAATAGCTCTGAGGCCTTGAGCAACTTGTTGATCTCTGTTTCTTGTTTCTTTCTAGAGGTGGGAACTGAGTTTGATCATCCCTCAGATATATTCTAGCTCTAACATTTAATGATAACCTTGCTTTGAGAGCCTGAGAATGTGTATGTCCAAGTAAGTGAAGGGTGGATGGATTTCGGACTCTGCAGAGACCAGGATATGACAGGAGCATGATTGTTTTAATGTTTAGCTGCTTTGTGGCTCCTTTGATCCTTACAGGAAGATGGAGTTGATGATGCTGACAGAGAGTGCTTGAACTTAAGTTCTCTGGGAACATCACCTGTCAGACTGATTTCTGGTCTTGTCTTTGCAGCTAGCTCCTAATGTCTATGGCCTGTGGCGAGTTGTTTCTTCTCCTGTAAAGTGAATAATAAGGCTGCTTTTGAATAGTTTCCCTCCAGGTCTCTTGTCCTGTGTGTGAACCAGTCACTTGAGTGTGTAGAGAAATTGACTTCCTTGGCTCACCGTCTTTTAAATGTGTATATGAAGTCAAGGGAAACCAGGTGAGAATGTGACTTGTTTTCTGTCCAAGGAAAAGAGGTTTTTTTACTTTGTAAAATATTATAACAACTTTATTGAGATATAATTCATGTACCACACAATTTACCTATTAAAAAGTACAATTCAGTGGTTTTGAGAATATTCCCAGAGTTGTACAACCATCACCATAATCAGTTTTTAGGACATTTTAATCCTCCCTGGAAGAAGCCCTGTACACAGTGCAGTCACTCCTTATTTCCAGCTCCATCCTACGTCTAAGCAACCGCTGCCTACTCTCTCTCTATGGATTTGTTTCTTTTGGACACTGCATATGAACTCATACAATATATGATCGTCTTTGGCTTTTTTCACTTAGCATAAAATGTTTTCCAGCTTTACTATGTTGTAGCATATATCAGTAATTATTCCTTTTTATTGCCAAATAATATTCCATTGTATGTTTAGACCACTTTTATTTATCCATCAAATGATGGATGTTTGGGTTGTTTGTACTTTTTGAATATCATGAATAATGCTTCTGTGAACTTTGTGTGTAAGTTTTTAGGTGGACTTGTGTTTTCAGTTTCCTTTGGTATGTACCTAGGGGTGAAATTGCTGGGTCATAGGCTAAGACTGTATTTAATCTTTTGAGGAATGCTGGACTGTTTTCCAAAGCTACTGTACTATTTTACATTCCCACCAGTGATTTTCTGGTTGTTCCAATTTTTCCACGTCCTTGCTCATACTTGTTACTGTCTTTTTTTTTTTTTTTAATTATAATCTTCCTAGTGGGTGTGATGCGGTATCTCATTGTGGTTTTCATTTGCATTTCCCGTATGAATAATGATGCTGAAAATCTTTTCATGTTGATTATTGGCCACTTTTATATCTTCTTAGGAGAAATGTCTGTTTGGAATCTTTGATCATTTAAAAATTGTAATATTTTTCTTTTTATTGTTTAGTTGTAATAGTCCTTTTTAAAAAAAGTTTTATTTAGTTTTGGCTGTGCTGGGTCTTTGTTGCTGGGTGCAGGCCTTCTCTAGTTGTGGTGAGCGCAGGCTACTTTCTATTTGAATGTATGGGCTTCTCATTTTAGTGGCTTCTCATTTCAGGCTGTAGGGCATGTGGGCTTCAGTAGTTGGGGCTCATGGGGTTAGTTGCCCCTTAGCTTGTGGGATCTTCCCAGACCAGGGACTGAACCCCTGTGCCCTGTATTGGCAGGTGGTTGCTTAACCACTGGACCACCAGGGAAGTCCCTATAGTAGTTCTTTACATACTCTGGATACCAGAATCTTATCATATATTTGAGTTGCAAATATTTTATTTTATGGGTTGTCTTTTCACTTTCTTCATGGTATCCTTTGAAGCATTAAAGTCTTTAATGAAGTCCTGTCTGTTTTTCTTCTGCTGCATATGCTGTTGATGTCATATCTAAGAAATCATTGCCTAATTCAAAGTCAGGCAGATTTATGTCTATGTTTTCTTCTAAGAAAACATTAATGTCTGTGATCCATTTTGAGTTAATTTTTGTATATGGTGTGAAGGGGGAAGTTCAGCTTCCTTCTTCTACATGTGTATATCCATTTGTCCCATCATCATTTGTTGAAGAGACTATATTTTTCTCCATTAGATGTTGTTGTTGTTGTTCAGTCCCTTAGTCGTGTCCTACTCTTTGCAACTCCATGGGGTGCAGCGTGCCAGGCTTCCCTGTCCTTCACCATCTCCCAGAGTTTGCTCAAACTCTTGTCCATTGAGTTAGTGATACCTTCCAATCATCTCATTCTTTGTTGCCCCCTTCTCCTCTTCCCCTCAGTCTTTCCCAGCATCAGGGTCTTTTCTAATGAGTCAGCTGTTTGCATCAGGTGGCCAAAGAATTGGATCTTCAGCTTCAGCATCGGTCCTTTCAATGAATATTCAGGGTTGATTTCCTTTAGGATTGACTGGTTTGATCTCCTTGCAGTCCAAGGGACTCTGACTCTCAAGAGTCTTCTTCAGCACACCAGTTCAGAAACATCAATTCTTCGGCACTCACCTTCTTTATCGTCCAGCTCTCACATCCATACATGACTACGGGAGAAACCATAGCTTTGACTATACGAACCTTTGTCAGCAAAGTGATGTCTCTGCTTTTTAATACGCTGTCTAGGTTTGTCATAGCTAAGAGCAGGCATCTTTTAATTTTGTGGCTACAGTCACCATCAGCAGTGATTTTGGAGCCCAAGAAAATAAAGTCTGCCACAGTTTCCATTCTGCAGCACCCGCTGCCCCCTCTGCCGCACCCCCCCCCCCACCAGTCTATTTGCTATGAAGCATTGGGACCAGATGCCATGATCTTTGTTTTTGGAATGTTGAGTTTTAAGCCAGTTTTTTCACTCTCCTCTTTCACCCTCATCAAGAGGCTCTTTAGTTCTTCTCTGCTTTCTGCCATTGGTGTTGTGTCATCTACATATCTGAGTTTGTTGGTATTTCTCCCGGCACTATTGATTCCAGCTTGATTCATCTAGCCCAGCATTTCCTATGATGCACTCTGCATGTAAGTTAAATAAGCAGGGTTACAGTATACAGCCTTGACATACTCCTTTCACAATTTTGAACCAGTCCGTTGTTCCATGTCTCATTCGAATTGTTGCTTCTTGACCTGCATACAGATTCTTAGGAGGTAGATCTGGTTGTTGTTTAGTCGCTAAATTGTGTCCAACTCATTTGCGACCCCATGGACTGTAACCACCCGCCAGGTTCCTCTGTCCATGGGATTTCCCAGGCAAGAATACTCTGGTGGGTTGCTATTTCCTTCTCCAGGGGATCTTCCTGACCCAGTGACTGAACCCATGTCTCCTATATTGGCAGGCAGATTCTTTACCACTGAGCCACCTGAAAAGCCCTCATTGATATATAAGTCTATCTTTATGCCAGTACCACACTGTCTTGATTACTGTAGTTTTATTAATTTTGAAATCAGGAAGGGTTGAATCCTTCAACTTTGTTCTTTTTCATGATTGTTTTGGTTATTTTGGATTCTTTGCATTTCTGTATGAATTTAGGATCTGCTTATAGTGGAAGAAAATTCATGAATTAGAGACTGAGATTGAGATTTACCTGCCATGGTGATGTTTTATCTGAAACTTACTTATTTCATCACTGATACTGGGGTGAGAGTTCTTCTGTCTCATAAAGGAAAATTGCTAAGTCAAGTTGATGTTCCTCTCTAAACCTTGCCATGTTTACTGAGGTCAAAGTCTGCAATAGCCTATTCTTTCTCTTCCTTAGGGCAAATTACCAGGATTTTCAGCTGAAAAATTTAAGAATAATTGAACCTAACGAGTTGACATACTCAGGAGACCCAGGTGTGGAAACAGGTAATAATTTTGCCTCTTACTTTAGATGGAACATCTCGGAAGGATTTTAGATTCTCCTACTTCAGCACCAAGTTGAGAGAGAAGGGAGGGTAAGGGGTTAATAATTGATCATGACTAGGGCTGAGGGGTGTATGCCCAGAAATTAAAAACCATTTTGTCTTTTGGCTTCCTGAGTTGTTGCTTATTGTGTGTATGTATGTATTTTTTATATATGTGTGTGTGTGTGTGTGTGTATACACATATATATGTTACTTTTTTTCAGTAGAAAGTAGAGGGATATGGTTTTTGAATTCATTGTTCTTGGCATGGTGGTGATGGTGGTGGTAGTGGTTGAGATAGGTTGTTATTGAAAAAGTTCTAGTCTGATTTTTCTAATTTCTAATATAATTTATTGACATCCTTAGAGATTGGCTTTCAGTTTTCATTTTACGACTATGAAATAAGTTTATAATGCATTATTGTGCTTTATAAATTGAACAGGCATTCAGGAAAATCCTTTGGGGAAAAATTTCTGGTACCATATCCTCTTCCCAGAACTGATTAGTTATATTGTTGGGTTGCCAGAAACCCAAATTCCAAAATAGTGGTATATTTCTGTATTTCCAGTCCCTTTTCTGCGGACTACCTAGGAGAACTACAGTGTTTCCTTCTGCTGCTGCTGCTGCCAAGTCACTTCAGTCGTGTCCGACTCTGTGTGAACCCATAGACGGTAGCCCACCAGGCTCCCCCGTCCCTGGGATTCTCCAGGCAAGAACACTGGAGTGGGTTGCCATTTCCTTCTCCAATGCATGAAAGTTAAAAGTGAAAGTGAAGGTGCTCAGTCGTGTCCGACCCTCAGCGACCCCATGGACTGCAGCCTAACAGGCTCCTCTGTCCGTGGGATTTTCCAGGCAGAAGTACTGGAGTGGGGTGCCATTGCCTTCTCTGGTGTTTCCTTCTAGTTGACTGAAAAAGATCAATCCCACAAAGCACATTAGAAACCATAACTGATCTCTCTTTGGAAGATCAATGCTGTAACTATATGCAGTTTTAGGTCCTTTTTCTTTAAAAATGTAGCTGTATCCAACACATTTTGGGCCATGTTGGAGGAAGGAGAGGAAGGAATGAGAAGAGGAAGTAGGAAAGGGAAAAGTGATAGAACCATTGGATTTAAAGTTTGGTGAGAATTTCTCTTTCTTTTTATTGCATATGAAGAAATAGAGCTTCAGGGAGCTTCAGTTGTCCGAGGTTGTAAATTCCAGCTGGAAACTGGAGCCCACTTGTTTTGACTCCTTTGGTCTTAGAATTGCTTTAAGAGAGCCGCCTCTGTTCTGTTCTCTAGATAAGATGATATATCAGTGCATGGGCTTAGTAATTGGATAGGCCTTGGGTCCTCGTCCTAATGACCCACTTGACTTGGGTCATCAAGTATTTGACTTCTGTTTATTTATCTGTGAAATGGGAAGAGTCAAACCTCCCTGGGTGGGGATTATTAGGAGGATTAACCACTAATGTATGTAAAGCTCTTGGCCATTGCTCAGCAGTGAGACAGAGCAACACACTCTAAAGCTCTGGGTGCTGGAGGAGCAGCTTGCATCTGTGAAAATGCTAAGATGCTGAAATTGGAGTAAACCAGCCCCTTCTATTCTTGTAACAAGACGTGTAGGAATCCCAGCTGGTGCTTCAGATTCAGATTGAAGTCATATTTCTTGAGCTTCTACAGTGTATCAGTTGCCATGTATGGTGCTTACACACAGGCTGTCACGTTAAATTCTTCAAGCCACCCAGTGAGGTAAATAGGGTGTGCTCTTCATGTAATTCCAAGCAGCGAAAAGTCTTTTGTTTGTGATAAAGGTTGAAGGCTTAGGAACTTATTTCTAAAAGCAGACCCACATATGCAAGAGACTTTCAAATGAGTCATTCTTTTTAGAGCATGATTTAAAAATACCTGGCAATGTATGGGCTAATTTTACATCATGTACTAGGTTTGTTGTTCTTGGCTCCCCACGTCTCTGTACACCCTGATTAGCTCTTGGCTGCTTCTGAAAACTAATGGGATGTGGAATGAGCAGATGCTAAAATACGGCATCTTCTCGGATCCTAGCTTTTTTTCACAGAAGATTCATCACTGTTATGTGGAGTCTGAAAAGATAGGCACAGAGCTGTGACACTCATTCAGCCATCTTCGAGTGAGCTTATGCATGTATGAGATGCTGGGCTAGATGCATGGATTCAGGGATGAAGATGACATGGGCCCCGCCTTAAGGAGAAGCAATATAGCCACCATTTCTCACCATTTCTCACATTGCTTTCATAGTTATTGTAGTTAATTGTGTATCTACCTCTAGTAATTGCAAACACAACATTTACTATGTGGCAGGCACTGCTTCGAAATGCTTTCCACATGGTAGTCCATTTAATCCTCATAAAAACTAGCCTATGAGGATCACCAGCCATGGTTTTCGGAGAAGGCAGTGGCACCCCACTCTAGTACTCTTGCCTGGCAAATCCCATGGACCGAGGAGCCTGGTGGGCTGCAGTCCATGGGGTCGCTGAGAGTCGGACACGACTGAGCGACTTCACTTTCACTTTTTACTTTCATGCATTGGAGAAGGAAATGGCAACCCACTCTAGTGTTCTTGCCTGGAGAATCCCAGGGACGGGGGAGCCTGGTGGGCTGCCGTCTATGGGGTTGCACAGAGTCGGACACAACTGAAGCGACTTAGCAGCAGCAGCAGCAGCCATGGTTTTCATCTCCTCCATTGTGACTGTCATTTCAGCTGCTGCCGCAGTGGTTGTACCTGCTTTGTCTCCTCTGCAACTCTAGCTGCTCACCTGTTCATTCACTCGTAAGGCCTGTTGTCCTGCAGCCACCTTTTCTCATTGTTGTCTCTCTCCATGAGAGCTGCCTCCATGGCCACAGCCCATTTGTTGCCTCAGCCATAGCCATCCTATCTTCTGGCTGTGGTGCTGGGAATCTTTATGTTGAGTCTCATATAGGTGACAAAGACGTGTCTGCATCAGACCGAGGCCACTGACCAAATGTGAGGGGCACGAAGGATGAGGAAGGCAGGCTCAGGGGAGATGTTCTGCTGGTGAGGGTGGCAGGGGGCATTGTGGAGGAAAGAGTGAAGATACCCCTGTAGTGGAGTGAAACTGAGGATGCTCGTGATCCTGAGGGAGGCCAGTCTGGAGGAGGAATGCATGATGAGGCGAGAGATGGGGATGAAGGTCAGAGTGTGTGCTGAGGAAGCAGGCTGTGGTGGCCAGGAAGCAGAGATGTCCTTGACCGGCTCCATCTTGCCTTTGATGGTGTGTGCTTGCCGTGCTGTTGAGTTAGTCGTGTTGGACTCTTTGTGACCCTATGGACTGTAGCCAGACTCCATGGGATTCTCCAGGCATAGGCACTGGAGTGGGTTGCCGTTCTCCCAGGGGATCTTCTTGACCCAGGGACTGAACTCATGGCTCTTATGTTTCCTGCATTGGCAGTCAGGTTCTTTCCCACCAGTGCCCCCTGTAACTGAAGATTTTGTGCTTGCCATTGGGTCTGTCGACTTTACTGACGAAGTCAGTAACTGATAATATTGATCCGTACTACAGTCAGCTCAATAAACACCTAGTCAGTGCCAGCAAAATCCTTAAGTCAGGATGTGTCCAAATAGAAGTCCAATTCTTCTGTTTGGAAGAAGAGAGGAAATTAACGATGTCAAAAGAAAATACACTGGTTTCTGTCATATAGTTGCTTTCTAAAATTCCAGATGCTCAGGCTGTACTCCTCCCTAGGTAGCTCTCATGTGCCACCAAGGTTGGAACTGTTTCAAAGGATGTCTATATTTTTGCTTGACTTTTAAAAATATTAAATTGCTCAGAAATATGATTCAGAAGCACACATTTATTTTGAAACCCCGAAAGACATCATAATAAAGTTTTCGGATGCTAGCAAGCTTGTGAAGTCACAATAGGTTTTATTTTGAACCCAGTGGAGGTATTAATATACAAATTTAGGTCATTAGATACTTCTGATCCCTCTTTTTTATGTACATAAGAAATTATAGGCTCAGTAGGACAGACAAAAGGAAAGGATGTCCCTCTGAAAAGTATTCAGAAGCAACTGTAATGCAGGGATCATGGATATGTTTGATTCATGAATAGGACTGTTTCTGGTGTCTCTCTCTTTTGGAGACTTCTGTCTTTTGGAAACTTCTGAGTGGGAGCCCTATGGTCAGTAACTGAAGCTGCCCTTGCAGATTATGAAGAAGATGGGGCACTTTCCCAGTGAGTCCCAAGATTAGTATTATACCCTGTAGGGGACTCTATTGGAGGTAACCATAGAGACTGAGGCTTTTATAGCCCAAGGTGGTGGTGGTGATGGAGAAGCACCAGATAAAACTGTTAAAGAAAAAGAACCAAAATAAAAAAAAAAGATCCATACCTAGCAGACTATAAGCTACAATGAGTCACAGTATACACTTTTTTTTTTTTTTTAAGATTTATTGATTTATTTTATTTTTGGCTGTGCTGAGTCTTCCTTGCTGCACTTGGGCTTTCTCTAGCTACATCAAGAGGGGGCTACTCTTCATTGCAGCGCATGGGCTTCTCATAGCAGTGGGTTCTCTTGTTGCAGAGCATCGGCTCTAGGGTGCGTGAGCTCCAGTAGTTGCAGCATATGGGCTCAGTTGTTGTGGCTTCCAGGCACTAGAGCAATAGCCCAATAGTTGTGGCACACAGGCAGGCTTAGCTGATCTGCAGCATGTGGGAGCCTCTGGAACCAGGGCTCGAATTCATGTCTCCTGCATTGGCAAGTGGATTCTTAAGCACTAGATCACCAGGGAAGTGAAAGGTTGTTGTGTCACGCTAAGACACCAGGATTCTTGGCTCCCAGAGGAGAAGAATTCAATCCGGGGTCAGAGACGAGGCTTGATCGCTCAGAGCTTTTGTGTAATAAAGTTTTATTAAAGTATAAAGGAGATAGAGAAAGCTTCTGACATAGGCATCAGAAGGGGGTAGAAAGAGTACCCCCTTGCTAGTGTTAGCAATGAAGTTATATACTCTAAAGAATGTCTGGAGGTTGTAAAGACCTAATTTACATTTTAAGATAACACTGTCCTCGAGGATCAGATCAGATCACATCAGTTGATCAGTGGTGTCCGACTCTTTGCGACCCCATGAACCGCAGCACGCCAGGCTTCCCTGTCCATCACCAACTCCTGGAGGTCACTCAGACTCACATCCATCGAGTCAGTGATGCCATCCAGCTATCTCATCCTCTGTCGTCCCCTTCTCCTCCTGCCCCCAGTCCCTCCCAGCATCAGAGTCTTCTCCAATGAGTCAACTCTTCACATGAGGTGGCCAAAATACTGGAATTTCAGCTTTAGCATCATTCCTTGCAAAGAAATCCCAGGGCTGATCTCCTTCAGAATGGACTGGTTGGATCTCCTTGCAGTCCAAGGGACTCTCAAGAGTCTTCTCCAACACCACAGTTCAAAAGCATCAATTCTTCGGCGCTCAGCCTTCTTCACAGTCCAGCTCTCACATCCATACATGACCACAGGAAAGACCATAGCCTTGACTAGACCGACATTTGTTGGCAAAGTAATGTCTCTGCTTTTTAATGCTATTTAGGTTGGTCATAACTTTCCTTCCAAGGAGTAAGCGTCTTTTAATTTCATGGCTGCACTCACCATCTGCAGTGATTTTGGAGCCCAGAAAAATAAAGTCTGACACTATTTCCACTGTTTCTCCATCTATTTCCCATGTAGTGATGGGACCAGATGCCATGATCTTCGTTTTCTGAATGTTGAGCTTTAAGCCAACCTTTTCACCCTCCACTTTCACTTTCATCAAGAGGCTTTTTAGTTCCTCTTCATTTTCTGCCATAAGGGTGGTGTCATCTTCATATCTGAGGTTATTGATATTTCTCCCAGCAATCTTGATTCTAACTTGTGTTTCTTCCAGTCCAGCATTTCTCATGATGTACTCTGCATATAAGTTAAATAAACATGGTGACAATATACAGCCTTGACATATTCCTTTTCCTATTTGGAACCAGTCTGTTGTTCCATGACCAGTTCTAACTGTTGCTTCCTGACCTGCATACAAATTTCTCAAGAGGCAGATCAGGTGGTCTGGTATTCCCATCTCTTTCAGAATTTTCCACAGTTTATTGTGATCTACACAGTCAAAGGCTTTGGCATAGTCAATAAAGCAGAAATAGATGTTTTTCCGGAACTCTCTTGCTTTTTCCATGATCCAGCGGATGTTGGCAATTTGATCTCTGGTTCCTCTGCCTTTTCTAAATCCAGCTTGAACATCAGGAAGTTCACGGTTCACATATTGCTGAAGCCTGGCTTGGAGAATTTTGAGCATTACTTTACTAACGTGTGAGATGAGTGCAATTGTGCGGTAGTTTGAGCATTCTTTGGCATTGCTTTTCTTTGGGATTGGGATGAAAACCGACCTTTTCCAATCTTGTGGCCACTGCTGAGTTTTCCACATTTGCTGGCATATTGAGTGCAGCACTTTCACAGCATCATCTTTCAGGACTTGGAATAGCTCCACTGGAATTCCATCACCTCCACTAGCTTTGTTCGTAGTGATGCTTTCTAAGGCCCACTTGACTTCACATTCCAGGATGTCTGGCTCTAGGTCAGTGATCACACCATTGTGATTATCTGGGTCTTGAAGCTCTTTTTTGTACAGTTCTTCTGTGTATTCTTGCCACCTTTTCTTAATATCTTCTGCTTCTGTTAGGTCCATACCATTTCTGTCCTTTATCGAGCCCATCTTTGCATGAAATGTTCCTTTGGTATCTCTGATTTTCTTGAAGAGATCCTTAGTCTTTTCCATTCTGTTGTTTTCCTCTATTTCTTTGCATTGATCGCTGAAGAAGGCTTTCTTATCTCTTCTTGCTATTCTTTGGAACTCAGACCAGGTCTACCCTCCTAATTTACATTTTAAGATAACACTGTACTCAGGCAGGATACATTATTGTTGTATAATCCTAAGGAATGTGGAGAAAGAAAAAAAGTTTGTCCTTTCTTCCTCCTTGAGAATTCCAGACCCCTCTCTCTTTGGGGACCCCTAGACTCCTTATCAACCTGTCTAGGAAAATGACTCTCTCAGAAGCCCCAGGGTATAAATTCTTAAAGATAACCTGTAGTACAATGGCCTCAATATAACTCTCTATTATTTACAGGATGGTGCATTAGGATATTTTTGGTTAAGCCAAGTATTTTTTGTTTGTTTGAAAAATTGGTTGATAAAATCCCAAAGTCTGAAAATGCTGGCTAGGATGTGGACCGCAGGAACTTGAATTTATTAACGGTGGCAATGCAAAATGGTACAGCCACATTAGCAGACATTTGGTAGTTTCTTAGAAACCAAATATACTCTTACCATATGATCCAGCAGTCATGCTCCTTGGTATTTAGCCAAAGGAACTGAAAACTTAACGTCCATACAAAAACCTGCAATGTGGATGTTTATAGCAGCTTTATTCAAAATTGCCAAAACTTGGGAACAACCAAGATGTCCTCCAATTTGTGAATGGATAAATATTAATAAGCCATGGTACATCCAGACAATGGAATACTAGTCAGCAATAAAAAGAGATGAACTATTAAGTCATGAGAAGACATGGAGGAACCTTAAATCCACATTACTAAGTGAAAGAAGCCAATTTGAAAAGGCTTTATACTGTATGATTACAACAGTGTGACTTTCTGGAAATGGCAAAACTATGAAGGCAGTAAAAAGATTAGTCACACCAAGGGATTGGAGGAGAGAAAGGAAGGATGAATAGACTGAGCAGGGAGGATTTTGGGGCAATGAAAACTATTAAACTCTTAAATCATAATGATAGGTGCACATCACTATACATTTGTCAAGACCCATGGAATGTACAGCACCAACAGTGAACTCCAGGGTGAACTATGGACTTTGGAGGATCATGGTGTTTCAATGTAGATCATCAGTTTTTATACCACGTACCTCTCTGGAACTCAGCTGGTCATTGAGTTACGCGGGGCAGTCTGACTGGTTTTGGGACAAACTCTTCCTGTTGTTGCAGACAGCAGAATGGCTCCAAAGGTAACTTCAGAGCTGCTTCGGCAGCTGAGACAAGCCATGAGGAACTTGGAGTACGTGACGGAACCAATCCAGGCCTACATCATCCCGTCGGGAGACGCCCACCAGGTACTGAGTGGAGATGGGCTGGTGATGGGATTCATCAACCCCTCCTTTCGTTTCCTCCTTTCCCCCCTCAGTGTGTCTGTACGCTAGGATTCTAGTTGTCAAACCACAACTAAGTGTGTCCTCCAGGGCTCGGCACAGGGAACTGTGTCCATTTGAACAGTTTCTTAACTATAGGATTTCTTAGAGCCTTTGATACACAAGGGTGCACTGTGTAACTCTAAGAAGCAAATGAACTATTCAGCATTTTCCAGATTTAAATGTCTGTGGAATTTCCAGTCATCTCAGAGAGGAGTAGGGGACTTCGTGTTCCAGGGAATTCCTTTGTCTATTGATCTTCAGTAGCAGTTTCTATACAATAATGGGTTCGAACTTGCTCCTTGAAGAGGGGAGAGAAAGGGGAGAATAGTATATAAAGAGGCGAGGCTGCTGAAGAGGAGAATTTGGCCAGTGAAAGTGGTTGAAAGGTTGAAGGAGGAGGTGGGAGAGGAGGTGTTACGTGTAGAAGCAGAAGATCAACCAGGACGGGGTTGTTGGACGTGGGAAGATGTGGTGGCCGGGTACATTAATGTTAAGTTTAGTAGGCAGTGAGGAGATAGAGACCTGGGATTTAGGGTGGGGGTTTGGTAATGGAGTTCTTCCATTCGCCTCTGTTGTTTAGATGAACAGGATTCAGAGTTTCATCTTTCGTCTTGACTGAGGACTGAACGTGAGTAGGTAGCGTAGCTAGCACAAGTCGGGCCTGAGGAGTGTAGGTAGCAGAGGAGGCGGGCATCCCACCATTTAAGGACAGACCTTGGCCTTATCCTCAGGGAACTCCTTTCTTCTTCCCCTGCCTGGGTATTTCTGATGGGCCCTTACTTGCTTCCTGTCTGTCCCAGAGTTCAGACTTTGGACTTGGGCTTCAGGTCACATGGATTCTCTGCTGGATTCATCAGTGGTGTTTTTCATTCTCTTGCCTTTTAAGCATCAGGCAGTTGTCCTGGACTGATTTGACTGTAACTGTCCTATCTCAGCGGAGAAGGCAATGGCACCCCACCCCAGTACTTTTGCCTGGAAAATCCCATGGACGGAGGATCCTGGTAGGCTCCAGTCCATGGGGTCGCTAAGAGTCGGACACGACTGAGCGACTTCACTTTCACTTTTCACTTTCTTGCATTGGAGAAGGAAATGGCAACCTTCTCCAGTGTTCTTGTCTGGAGAATCCCAGGGATGGGGGAGCCTGGTGAGCTTCCGTCTATGGGGTTGCACAGAGTCGGACACGACTGAAGTGACGCAGCAGCAGCAGCAGCAGCAGCAGCAGCAGTCCTATCTCAGTATTGGGTGGGATGGTGGAGCACATCATGTAGCAGTTGATTTAGGGTCTTCCGTAAGTCCCTGTATCAGTAAGGTTCTGCAGAGAGACAGAACCAAACACATGCATATGGGGAGAGAGGGAGAGAAAAGAGAGAGATACTATGATATTTTGAGCGGTGGCTCACACAACATGAGCTCCCTTGGTTCTCAGGCTTCAGTTTGAACTGGAGTTACACCTCTGGCTTTCCTGGTTCTTCAGCTTGCAGAGGGTACCAGGGATGTTTTCACATCAAAGGCCTGAGAACCAGTAATGCTGAAGTCTGAGCGCAGGAAAAGATGGATGTCTCATCTCAATCAGGAGAGAGCAAATTTGCCCTTCCGGCACCTTTTTGTTCTCTTCAGACTCTCAGCGGACTGGATGCTGCGCCTGTATATCAGTGAGGGCGATCTTTATTGGGTCTGCCAACTCAAATGCTAATCTTTTCAAGAAACAACCTCACACACACACCCAGAAATAATGTTTTACCAGCTTGCTATCTGGGAATCCCTTTACCCAGTCAAGTTGCCACCTAATATTAACCCTCACAGCCTCGCACACTGTTGTCTGAAATTGGGTCTGGCCTTTCAAAGAGTCTCACAAGCTGTCATGGAGCCCCAGCCAAACTCCTAATAGCTTTGCTTTATTTATGAACCTTCACCTCCAGGTTAGGCCTCATTGTATGAAAAGATGTGATCTGTGAGTATTATTTGCTTCAACCTTTGAAGGTTTTTTCCACTTAAGAGTGAATGGAAACTTTGTGATGTTGGTTTTTCAGTTTTCTTTTGCCTGAAGTTAGGATAAAATCTGTCTGTTTAGGGACAGAGGAGCCTGGCAGGCTACAGTCCATAGGGTCGCAAAGAGCCGGACACCACTTAGTGACTGAATAACAACAAACAGGCCCAAAGCAATTTCTTACTCAACTTTGGGAATGGCAGCGACACTGGCCAAACCCCAGGTGATGTTCCAGGCTTCCAATTAGTGTTTCATCTCCTATAATGGGCCTGGAATTTCAGAATTGGATGGCCCCTCCATGGAGAAGAAAGCTGAATCTCTAATCGTGGAAAAATGTGTTTTGCAGCAATGTCCTAAAAACAGAAAGTTGAGCTTGCTTGATACTAGCTGTCACTTTCATTGCAGAAGTTACTGTTTAGGCTCATAAACCTACATTCTTGGACTCTGGCTGTCCTCTTCTCTCTCACCGCACCCGCCCCCATTTTTCTTTTATAATCTTTGACTGTCATTTCTATTGCTGTGGCCTAGCCATCGGCCTTGCCAGGCAGGAGAAGTTGTGTTTTGTGTGTCTGATGCGTGTTTCCTGACTGCCATAACAGGGCTAAGTATTGGATACTGGCTAAGTAGAGGGCCAGCAGTTGGCATATTGGTATGTGTATGGGCTCTAGAAACTGTCTGGGTTCTGGTGCCAGATTTGTCACTTAACTAGCTACTTGATCTCAAGTTAGTTACCTCAAATTCCTAAGTGTTAGTTAAACTCTCTGGGTCTCAGTTTCCCTATCAGCAAAAAAGAGGTAGTGACATACCTATCTCATAGGGCTGTTACTAGAATTAAAGGAGTTAACATATAAATGCTTAAAGTGTATCTGTCACCTATTAAGTCTCTTTATATTTGTTGCTATTATTGTTGCTATTATTACTATTATAGTGATGAATGAAGGGAAGTGTTCCCTTAAAGGATTACGGAGTAGATAGCCCCTGTCACAAATATAACACAAAGTTCAACTAGTAAATGTCATAAGGAAGAACTCAGTCAGTCCAATAGAAAATATGTGAGGCATGTATGTAGTTCAACAATTCTAATATTTATGGTGGAAAAATAGTAAAAAAGAAACAGTGAAACAATTTTTTTTACCCGAGTATGTCCAACATACTGTCATTTCATCACACATCGGTATAAAAATCATCAATGATATAATTTACATTCTTTTTTTTATACTAGGTCTTAAATTCTGGTATCTACTTTATTACAGAACATCTCAACTTAAGTGTGGACTGTTCATTGGAAATATTTGATATGTATTTAGATTTCATAAGATCTGCAGTTGAAAAAGTGGACTTAGGTGCCAAAGTTTTTCCAAACATAGTTAAAAAAATTTATAATAATAGAGTATTGAGCATCAGTTTTAAAATTTAAGTTAATTGAAATGAAATAAAATTAAACATTTAGTTTCTCAGTCACATTAGCCACATTTCAGGTGGTAGCTACATGTGTCTGGGGGGCTACTGTAATGGTCAGCACAGATTTAGGTAAAGTGCAGACTGAGCTCATTGGTCAGAGAGAATATTTGAAGCTGGCAGGGTAAGGAAGGCTGCCTGATGGAATTGCATCATGTTCACATTTCTGTTTAAATGTAGTAGGGACCCACTGTGGGTCTTTGGACAAGAGGGTGATGCGATCAGTCAGTGGGAGCAGTGTTCAGTGTAGATTGGAGAAGGGAGACACTGGGAACTGAGAGCCCTATTTGGAGGTCATTGCAGGATCCTGGAGTGAGGGTGCAGAGGGCCTGAACTTTGGTGCTGTCCTTAGGAGCAGGGAAGAAGGGAAAGATTTAGAGGAGAAGCAGTAGATAGACTTGGAGAAGGCATTGGCAGCCCACTCCAGTGTTCTTGCCTGGAGAATCCCAGGGACGGGGGAGCTTGGTGGGCTGCCGTCTGTGGGGTCGCACAGAGTCAGACACAACTGAAATGACTTAGCAACAGCAACAGCAGGTACGCTGAGCGTGAACCTTGCAGGCAGATGAATGAGGGAATGGGAAAGTTTGGAGACTGGGAGGGTTTGTGGTGCCATCCACAGAAAGAAATGAGAAGCCCCACATTCTTGTTTTGGGTCCGTGAAGAGGAAGGGCAAAGCTGGGATGACTGTGAAGTGGGGCCTGAGTCCGCGCCAGGACTTTGAGGACAGGAAGGAGGGCTGGCTTTGCGTGTGACCTGCCACAGCAGCCTCCTTAGTAATAGAGAGGCTGCTGTTCTCTGGGGCTCTTGTCCCTAGCTGTTTCCTTTCAGGCTGGATTCTGGGCTGATGGAATTTCTCCTCTGGGCCGGGGAGGGAGGGTGTTGGAGAAAGGAAGACGAATCTTGAATTCTGTCCTTTGTGTACTTTCCAAACCAGAAATGCAGACACCCACACACTGTTGCTGGAGAGAATATGCATCCCAAATGCATGATTGTGCAAGGTCTTGGCGCTCTAAGGGTCTGCTCTTCTCTGTCCTCTGCAACTCTAAGGGTTTTTTCTTTTAAATTCAGAACAAGGGTTATGGTGTTAATGAGTTTGGGCCCTGAGGGACTTTTACAGCGAGGATGTGTCCTTTCTCTCTTGTAATCTGGGTGTTTTCATGTACTGTCGAAGTCAAATGTTGGGATTTGTGGGCACCGCTGGCCCCACACCAGGAGAATCATTGGTTGGGGCCAGAACTGCACTGGCACCACCTTTGAGAAATCTGAACTCTTCATCCCCTCCTTCTGTAAGGCCCCTCATTCTGCTTTTGGGCACAGCTTAGTCAAAAGATCACGTTCTGGTGGGGCTGACCCTGCCAACTTGAGTTTTTGGCTGTGTTTATGGTTCCTCCTTCTGGAAGACATGAATCAGATTTTCCTAGACTCTTTGGATTCTACTCCCATTCCTCCCAGAGTTGGCTTCCTGTTTTTTATTTCTTAAATAGGCTCTCTCCTGGGGTGGAGGTAGTGATTTTTATCCCACAGTGATTTCAGCCACTGTCTTAATTGGAGTAATGTTTTCTGTAGGAACACATCTCAAAGTTGCAGTGACTCGATGCTGTATATAGAGCCTTATTTTGTTCCTGTGGCAGTCCAGAGTGGGTGCTCCTGGTTGGTGGGTGACTTTCTTCCACTGGGAAGAGGGGTGATTCAGGAATCCAGGCACTTTCCATCCTGTGATGCCACCATTCCAGCTGGCGGAAGGGGATTAGTATGGAGAGGGCACATCCGTCTTGCATTGCCCTGACCCAGACAGCACTTCCCATCCACTCTGCATTGGTGAGAACCAGTCACGTGACCCCACCTAGCTGCAAGGGGGTCTGGGAAATGAAGTCCTAGATGGGAAGCCAACCACTTTCAGTGACTGTACAGTAGGGAAAGGGTATCTTTGACTCTTTGGACTGCTATCCAGTGTTTTTCCTGTTACCTTGACTTCAGTTCAGTCAGTTCAGTTCAGTCACTCAGTCCGACTCTTTGTGACTCCATGAATTGCAGCATGCCAGGTCTCCCTGTCCATCACCAACTCCTGGAGTTCACTCAGACTCACGTCCATTGAGTCAGTGATGCCATCCAGCCATCTCATCCTCTGTCGTCCCCTTCTCCTCCTGCCCTCAATCCCTCCCAGCATCAGAGTCTTTTCCAATGAGTCAACTCTTCACATGAGGTGGCCAAAGTACTAGAGTTTCACCTTCAGTATCATTCCCTGCCACGAGCCTGCGAGAGGACCTCCGCCCGTGGCAAAGGTCATGAGAAAGGAGGCTTGACATACGCAAATATGGGATCGAGCCTCAGGAGGGCCCCTGGAAATTCTCGAGCATCTACCCCCATAACCAGAGTCTGCCTACTTTACTACTTTGTGCTCTCACCTACACCTCTGACTTTATGGGGGGCTGTTCCCCACCACCTCTTTCAGAAAAGAGTTAACTTAGAGCTCCAGTTAATAAAAATTCCTGGGCATGACAGGAGTGTTTTAACCTACAAACTCCTCTGAAGGTTCTCTAGCCCACCTGACAGGCTTGTCCGGCCACATGTGATTGCTCACAGCCTCCAAACCATGGGAGGCAGAAGATGCTTTTAACCTTCTAAAAACAGGTTCTTTAGAGAAGTTAGAAAACTATTAGTGGGCTGATTAGAAATTGTATTGGTGAAGGGTTTTTCATTTGTTGAGCCAATGTTTGCTGCTAAGTCTCCACATCGCCTGCCCTTACACACATTAATGAATATATAGAAGAAATAGGTATTAACCTTTGATATTAATCACGTTAGACCTTAGGCTAAGTAAATTCTTTCCTTAATTAAAACCCACAACACTCTCACCCTATAGGAATGTAACTCTATCTGGTACCTTCAGAAGGTGGAGTCTGTTTTAAGAATAATCACCCCTGGAGAAGTAAGTGTCCTGGTTGACTGACTGCTGTCACAAGGAGAGGGTCATAAGTTGTCAGCAGGCTCCCTGGCCAGAAGATGATGTAACACCCCTAAGACCTCTGTATACATTTGTATGAAGCACCTGACTTTGATAAAATCAGGACTGCTGACCCCTCGTGAGTTTTGTATAACATCTCAGTGTATAAACTTAGACCATGGAAAATAAAGAATTGGGATCAGTTCCTCCAAAGATTGGTCTCCCCATGTTGCTCTCTCTCTCAAATTCTGGTTGAGTCTCCATCTGGAGCACAGAACCCACCAAGCTTGCTAATCATGCCTGGGCTTCTAAGATCCAACTGGGAAGGCCTCAGTGTCTCCTCTCCTTCAGGAGAATGGAAGGACACCTGCGGCCTACGCAAGTGGTGCAAACTTCTTGTCTTGAAGTTTTATTGGTCTCCCGCATAAACCAAACTACTCAGCCTCTTTTCTCCACTGAATTTTCCTACTGAGCTATCCTCATTCTATTATTCTTTATCTAGTTAAAACTATTGTATCCTGATCCTCACTGACGCCTCGAACTCCCTGGATGAGCCGGGGCTGGACCTCGGCAATTCCCTCCAAAGAAATCCCAGGGCTGATCTCCTTCAGAATGGACTGGTTGGATCTCCTTGCAGTCCAAGGGACTCTCAAGAGTCTTCTCCAACACCACAGTTCAAAAGCATCAGTTCTTCAGCGCTCAGCCTTCTTCACAGTCCAACTCTCACATCCATACATGACCACTGGAAAAACATTGCCTTGCCTAAACGGACCTTTGTTGGCAAAGTAATGTCTCTGCTTTTGAATATGCTATCTAGGTTGGTCATAACTTTCCTTCCAAAGAGTAAGTGTCTTTTAATTTCATGGCTGCAGTCACCATCTGCAGTGATTTTGGAGCCCCCAAAAGTAAAATCTGACACTGTTTCCACTGTTTCCCCATATCTTGGTTTCATTTAAAAGAGACAGAATTGCTGAGGACTGGATGTTACCTCAGTATTTGGGGTTTAGTGGTTCTCGTCTCTGTTCACAGTCTGAACTCGGGGACTTCCTGTGCACACACGGCCATTTAGTCTTTCGGTTTCATTTTTTTGAAAACCTCATATATCTGAGGCATTGTGCCAGGCTTATGGCTTACGGAGGTGAAGGGCCAGTGGGGGGCACAGACGTCACCCGCACAGGCTCACGTACTTTAGTCACGCTCACCACGGCGCCCAGCCTTCGCCTTGCTGGCCCTGTTCAGTCTGCGTGTGTCCGTGTTGCTCACTCTTCTTAAAACCCAGCTCTGGTCACGTCACTACCCCTCTTGAACTTTTGTTCTCTATCTAGAACTTGCAGGAGAAAGTTCAAGCCTCTAAATGTGGTGTTTGAGGTCCTTGACCGTTGTCTTCAGCCTGCCTCTCCAGGAATCTCTGCTGCTACTCCCTAGAACGTTCTGCCTCAGCAGTCAGGCTAATCATATGCTGTCCTGCCACAAACCTCTGCTTCTTGGCCTTCTTGAACTTTCTCCCTTCCCCGTGTTACCTTCCTGCTTCTCCTCACCTGTCTGTGGTGGGCCAGGTTTAACCTCTGAGCTTGGCCTGAAGGATTCAGAGCACATCTGAGCTTGAAACTATAGCAGATACCATACTGTACATGCAGCATCGTCTATGTGCTGATTATTAGGGCTGACATTTCACTGACATCTGTCTTATTTTGTTTGCTGGACTGTCCACTCTGAGAAGATATTTTCTTATGTTTCCCATAGAGTCTAGTTCATCATCTGGTAATAATAAGCGCTGTTGTTTATCAAAAGCTTAGCATGTGCTAGTTTCTTTATGTCACACCTCAACCCTCCCACATGGGTGTTTTTATCATCCCTGCCTTACACATGAAAAATTGAACCTTAAGGTTTACCCAGCCAGTAAGTGCGGGAGCCAGGCTTGAACACAAGTTTGATTCCTGGGTGTGGGAGTCATCTGTCATATGGTTGATGAAAGAGGTGAATTTACATAGAGGTGAATGGGGGGCATACCTGTGTTCCTGGTTCCCTCAGAGTTTATAATCCAATTGTGCAGACCAGATGTGCAGTCTCTATACAGAATAAAAGATGTTGCTTGGCATTGTGGCAAGGGCATGGACTTTGGAATGTCAGACCTGAGATCAGATCTCAGTGCTGCTTTTAGAGCAGTGGTGTCTTGGGAAGTAAGTAAGTAAGTTACTTCTCTGAGCTGCTGTTTCTTTTCATTTTTTTTAAACCTATAAGTAGGTAGGATGATACCTTCCAGAGCTGCTGTTAAGATTAGAATTAGGGGGAATGAAGATAGTTACTGGCAACTAGGCAGTTTTAGCCAGTATTATTTGTTATCATCACCCAGGGTGGGGGGCATGGATCAATGCCAATGTGGATGGTTCTGTGAAATTCAGAGATGTGGGAGGTCTCTGAAAGCTGGGTAGGTCAGAAAGCTTGTGGAAAGGGGCAAGTGTGAGCTGGATTATGAGATATGGCTGAGGCTTTCTTTCTTTTTTCCTGTAGCTTACTGATACGCTTTATTTGGCTGTGTGTTATTTCATTGTTTGAATTAGATGCCAACATTTAAAAATGGGATGGTATCTCACGAACATACATCTATTTAGCCTCTCCTGAAATACTGAAGGTGGAGCCCACACTGCAGCATGACAGGAATCAGAGCTGAGTAGGAGCTGCTCTCTAGAAAAGGCAGCCCCTTGTCCTGCTTTACTCTTTTAGTTTACCCGCCGTACCTTAGGGCTTATGAGTTCAAAACCCCAGTTATAATCCTTTCTGGTCTTCTTCCTGTTGGACAAAACATTAGCTTCCTGTTGCTGCTGTAGCAAACTCAGTGGCTTACCGTGGCACACATTTACTATCTTCCAGCTGTGGAAGGCTGAAAGCAGCAGGGATTGGTGACTTCTGGAGGCTCTGGGGACAGTCCATTTCCTTGTCTTCTCCAGTTTCTAGAGGCTACCTCCATTTCTTGCCTTGGAGCTCTTTCTCCATTTTCAAAGAGGTGGCTAAAGTCAAGTATGAAGAAAGGTTCATCTTTCTTCCTGCTGTTTACTTATTCCACAAGTATTGGTTGTGGGCCTGTGTCTTGTTCAGGGACAGTGACAAACAAGACAGACAAACACCCTGATCTCCTGGTGCTTACATTCTGGTGGGCAGGACAATACAGTAACAGCATGAAGGAGTCATGAAGGAGAACACGTGCTAAACTGAGAGATAGAAGAGGCTGCGTGGCTCCTGCAGCTGGATAGTAAGCTTCTCTGTGAAGGTGACATCTGACCTGAAATATAAGGAGCTAGCCATGCCATGATGAGAGGGAGGCTTGGACAGGCACAAGGAAGAGCACATGCAGAGGCCCTGAAGGAGGAATGAGATCGGAAAGTGCAAGGAGCAAGAAGCAGGTGGTGTGGCTGGAGTGCTGTGAATGGGTGGGTTGTGGGAGGACAGTTCTGGGAGGAGAGCAGGGCTTGATCAAGCCATGCCTTGGGGACTGTGCTGGTCTGAATTTTACCCCAAGTGTGATGGGAAGTCACTGATGGGTTGTAAGTATGCTGCTAACGTGATGTGATTTCCCAGGTGGTGCCAGTGGTAAAGAATCCGCCTGCCAATGCAGGAGATGCAAAAGACATGAGTTTGATACCTGGGTCAGGAAGATCTGCTAGAGTAGGGAATGGCAACCCACTCCAGTATTCTTGGCTGGAGAATCCCCTGGACAGAGGAACCTGGTGGGCTATAATCCATAGGGTCACAAAGAGTCAGACATGACTGAGCGTGCATCCCCTTGAAAAACATAACATATACACACACATATGCTATTATGATATACACACATATACACACACATGCTAATATACACACACACACATAGACACATGCTAATATGATATACACACACACACACAGTTTGAAAAGCTCGCTGTGAGTGTGTGTGAAGAGTGGATTGCAGGAGCAATGGTCCAGGTAGAGATGAGGGAGGCTGGGATGGGGGTATTAAAGATGGAGAGACATCACAGTTTTGGAGAAAAAGCCCATGGTTGTGTTTCTTTGAGCCTTTTCCCTAGTATGCTAAGGCTTTGGCTTATTTTAGGCCTTTTGCTGCTCTCTAGGGAGAATGTTCCCAGGCTTTGCCAGCCTCATGGCTGAGGGAAGTGGGGGAGGCCTGGGCCAGTGCTTGTCTGGCATCTGCTTAGCCTTGCTGGTGTGGAGGTGACAGCTTCGGTCAGCGATGTCTTTCTGGCATGTTGACCACTTAGGTCATGTCTAGACATTCTTACCCCAGCCCACATCTTGATCCCAAACCAAACACGTCCACCTGCTGTTAATTCCACCTCTCTTCAGAGAAACTCTAGGTAAACCCCTGGGGGGCCCCATGCCTCCTTCCAGGCTTCCCCAGGTTGGGAGCGGGCACTCTTCAGGAGTGTCCCTGTGTGCCAGAGCCACGCCAGATCAAGGGCAGCAGTTCTTCTCTGCCAGCCCTTCACTCCAGTCCTCCCTGTGTGTCAAGCGGGAGAGTCCCAAGCCAAGGGGACCTGCTTGTCACTGGCGTGTCCACTCCGGGTCTTGTCTCTCGTGTGCTCTGTCCTCTTGTGTGCTGTGATTGTTAGCACAAGGGTTTATTTTTCCCAGCCTCTCAGATGCTTTTTCAGCACTCAGGAAGGAGACATTAGTATCATCTCTTCTCTCGTGTATGTGCAGCTCTTTCAGGTTTCTGGTGAGTTGCGTGGAACCTGTACTTGCTATTCCTCACAATAGAACTTGGACAAGGATGGGAACCCACTGCCCCATCTTGGCCTTTTTTTTTTTTTTCCTGAGTCTTGCACTCAATAATTGCTGGGTTAATAAACAAAGGACTCTACAGTTCATCAGTGATGCTGGTGGCCATTTCTTTCTGTGTGCTTAGTGCTATCTGGTCAATGTTCCTTTGTGTTTTGGGGATCAAACATTTGCTTGCCGTTGCAGTCAACCATCTGAATTGACCCATTGTGGAAGCGAGGACTGAGGCTGAGAGAGCGGGGGAGATGCATCAGAGCACGTAACTGGGCCTGCTCGAGGGCAGCTGTGGCTCAGAGGTCACAGAGCTCCTTCATGCCGCCATTGTGATTCTCAGTGGCCCTTCCAGCACCTCTGTGGGTCGTGGTCTGTGACTGGTCTGAGGCTGCAATTATGACTGCCTTGGTGAAAGGGGAGGCTTTCATCCATGTGGCAGGAATGAAACCTGGGAGCCAGTTTTTACCCTATGTTGCGTTGATTGTCCCAAAATGCCCTCGAGTCCAGCCACTGCCTACCCCGCCCCCTTCTCTATCCTGAGCATTCTGGCTGTACCACCGGGGATCTTAGTTCTCCCACCAGGGATCAAACCTGAGCTGCCTCCATTGGAAGCACAGAATCTGAGCCCCTGGACTACCCTATCCTAAGCGTTCTTAACCCTGCCAGGTCTTTTAGCTCAGGAACAGCCTGCTGTCAGGAGAAGGAACAGCAGCTCTGGGCTCAAGCAGATCAGATCCTGGCCCTGCTGCTGACCTGTTCGTTACTTAAAGAGTCTCTCTTTGAACCTCAATTTTATAATTTGCTATTGGTCTTATCCTGGAGGGTCATTTTGAGGATGCAAAATGATGTGTTTAGGGGGCAGTGTTGAGCTCTGGAGCTGACTGCCCAGGTTCAAATCCTGACTCTGCTCCTTTTGAGCTGTGTGATTTTGGACAAGTTCTTTGAGTCTCTGTGCCTCACTGGCACAAAAGTATACGCTGTGGCCTCGCACCCTCTCCCCGGGAATGGAACCTCTTACTTTCTTCTCCCTGATCCCATTCCATTCAGAGGCTGGGGAGGACCTGAATTTGAACATGACGTTTTATTTTGCTGAAGCCTTCTGGGTTGGAGGAAGCATTTGTTCCCTAACAGGAAGGGACAGGGTCTGCGTGGGAGAGATTGGTGACACTGCCTTGGATGGGGGATACAGACAGGAAGTTCAGAAATAAGCTGATAGCTAAAGAGAGTTAAGTTAGAGAGTTATTGGCACATAAAACAGAAATTCAGGCTTTTCAGAAAAATAACAGATGCCTAAATGTCAGTGGCAAGGAAGGGAGAAGGCTATCAGATTGTTTTTTGAGTAAGATCTCAGCGAGGAAAGAGCAGTTTTGATCTATTTCTCTTGCTTTGTTTTCCAGGTGAAAAAAATTGAGGCTCAAGGGAGCAGCCCTTTTAGCCCTTAATTAATTAGGGTCGCCTATAGCGTGCACTAATTTTTTTTTTTTTAATGTTCAGCTTGCCTTTTTGGCTAGATTGTCAGTTCCTTGAAGGCAGGTGCCCAGCTTTTGCCTGCCTCTGTGGTCCTGCTGGGCTGTGACTCATCAAGGTCCACTTTCTTGACCTCTTGTTTTCCAGAGTGAGTACATTGCTCCGTGTGATTGTCGGCGCGCCTTTGTCTCTGGATTTGATGGCTCTGCAGGTGAGTCACTAAATTCTCTCTTTGTCCTTGTGGTACTTGTGTTCGCCTCCCTAAAATAACCGGACCCAGTTTCAGTCTGTGATACAGAACCAAAAAGAAAA
This sequence comes from Tragelaphus eurycerus, assembly GCA_935064755.1. Classification (NCBI taxonomy): domain Eukaryota; kingdom Metazoa; phylum Chordata; class Mammalia; order Artiodactyla; family Bovidae; genus Tragelaphus; species Tragelaphus eurycerus. Next base: position 12,752,336 of record CAKXYN010000062.1, read on the forward strand.
TACAGACCAGACATCCCCATTGATCCTCTACAGCAGGGGCGTGGTCCTGGTGCCTGCAGCTCCTGAGTTTACGTTTTAGTGACTCTCTTCTCTCATGTGTTAATGATGCTTCTTTTTAATGACTCTTTGCTTTTCAAGTCAAACAATTTTATTTTAAAAACAGTCTTGGGGGAGTTCCCTGGTTATCTAGTAGAAAAGAGTTCACCTTCAAAGCAGGGGATGCATGTTTGATCCCTGGTGGGGGAACTAATCCCACATGCCTGGGACAGCCAAACCCTCCTGCTGCAACTAGGGAAGCCTGTAGGCTCTTGAGCCTGCCTGCCACAATGAAGACCCAGTACAGCCAAAAAAAATATTGTTGAACTTTTTATTAAATATAACATACACACAGATAAGTATATCATGAGTACCCCTGTGTAACTGGCACTGCAGATAAGAAATGGGATACCAATGGCATCCTCAGGACCCCTTCCTTAGCTTTCTGGTCCCCTGTAATTCTCTAAGCACTTAACTCTTGGTTTCCCCCTTTTCCCTTTCAACTCGAATAATAAAGATTAATGTTGCCCTGGCACCCTGCATTAATTTTTCAAGAGCTGTTGCACCCTTGAGTTTCGGGGTGGGTTTCCCCTTCAGGCTCCCATCCTCTTAAGTGGCTAGGCTTGACGGGAGCCCTTCTCCTAGCAATTAGCGCACTGCTTCCATTGACGTAGGTGCGTGTGTTGGTTGGCACATTCCATCTGGTTTGGGCTGACACCTCTGCTGAAAGCCCTGAGTTCTTCTGGGCCTGTGGGAGCTGAGGGCAGGTAGAGGTGGAGACATAAACTCCCTGAGTCTCCCTGAATGCTCCCAGCGCCCAGGCGGTCTCTCTTGGGAAAGACAAAACACCTCCCTTGGGGTGTCTGTTGGAGCAGGTGGCTGTGATTGCTGAGCAGGAACCATTTCCAGCTCACTCCTGTTGACTAGAGGCCCTGTGGCCCTCTGTCCACAGACCTCTGTCCTCCTGGCCTTGACTCACGTCATGCACATGGGGTCCTTTCTATGCAGGGACCAGTACCAAGGCTGCCTCCAGACTGCTGCTTTCAGCAGTTGGCCCACAGCTGGTTGTCAGTGGTACCGTCTTCTCTTGCCTGGAGGTTTCCTTGGAGTCAGAGGCCCACCTGCCCCACAAAGTGAGGGTGGGTGGTGGGGTCATGCTGAGTCTGGGGCCTCTCACTGTGCTCACCTGCCTGCTGCCATTCTGGGCAGCTTCTAGGTGTTTGTCAGGAACCTCTCTCATTCCTTCGCTCCCCTCCTCCAGGCACAGCCATCGTCACGGAAGAACATGCGGCCATGTGGACTGACGGGCGCTACTTTCTCCAGGCTGCCAAGCAGATGGACAGCAACTGGATGCTCATGAAGATGGGTGCGTAGAGGCACGGCTGTCTCAAGCTTAGCTGGCTGGCTCAGGAGGAGACCCGGGAGCTCCTCAGGGCTTCTGGATCTTAACCCTTTTATGGGATCAGGGAACCCCTTTTAGAATCCAAGGTGTCTTAGTAACAAACTACTGTAGATGGGGTGGCTCAAACAACAGAAATTTAAGAGAAGGGATACGTGTATATGTATGGCTGAGTACCTTCGCTCTTCACCTGAAGCTACCAAAACATTGTTAATCGGCTGTTGTTCAGTTGCCCAGTTGTACCCAATTCTTTGTGATCCCATGGACTGCAGCTATACCCCAATACAAAATAAAAAGTCTATAAAGTTTTTTGGGGAAAAAATTTTTTTCAGCGGAAATTTGTTTTTTCATGGCTGGTGGCTGGAAATCTAAAAGTCTAAAGTTTTGGGAGGAAAAATTTTTTTTTCAACAGAAATTTAATTTTTCATGGCCATTGGCTGGAAGTCTGAAATGAGGGTGCCAGTGTGGTCAGGCTCTGGTGAGAGCTGTCTTCCTGGCGTGCAGACAGCCACCTTCTCACTTATCCTTAAATGGTTCTCTCTCTCTCTTCCTCTAAGAAGGCTACCAGTCCTACTGGATTAGAATTCTACCCTATGACTTCATTTAACCTTCAGTATCTCCTAAGCCCTCGTCTCCAATCATAGGTCATTGTGGGGTAGGGTTTCAGTGTATGAATTTTGAGGAGAAACAGTCCAGTTCATGGTACAGGGAGGAAAGTGACAGGCTTCTGTATATAAACCATAACGCATTCAGTTTTGGAAGGCCCTGGCTCAGAACCATTGTTTCAGTGAGGAGTAGCTGAGGGCCAGAGAGGACCCTGTACCTTTGACTCATGCCCTGGGGGCCTTCCCACTGCTCTCTGCTGCCCCATGACTTCAGATGAGGTGAAGGTAAGGGGCCCCTGGCAGCCGAGCTAGGAAGCTCTCCCTCTGAGGATCCTGGCTCACTTCTGGCAGCTTAGCCACAGGGCAAGAGCATGGGTCTGCAGCTTTCTTGGGCAAGTTACTTCATCTTCAGTTTCCTCATCCATAAAGTGGAATGATAATAGTGCCATAAAATGGTGAGAATTAAAGAAATAATATATGGAAAGCGTGGAGCTCAGTGTTTATTGGATAAGGATAATGTGCGTGTGTGTGTACACGGGTTTTTTATTTAATTGCGTGCTATATTTTTCCTTGTCATCAGAGTAGTCTTTTGAAATATGGTTTCAGTGATTGTACAAAGGTACAGCCTGCTGCATTTTGAACTTGGACAATAGAAGGAGGGGAAAGCAGCTGCCAGGGCTGAGTGAGGAAGAGGAGAAAAGGCCAAATCCCTGATGTTTCTTGTTTGTTGATAGAAATTATGAGGAAATCGGGTTGTTACCAGACTCACAGTTCAGGGAACAGAGGGCTGTTGATACTGAGTTGAGTTGACCCCAGGATCTATTACTGAGGTTATGTGTGTGTGTGTGTGTGTGTGTGTGTGTGTGCGCGCGCGCGCACGCTTGCAGGCTCCACACACTCTCCATATACATGTATGAATGGTTGGCTTAGGGAGGAATGAAGAATGTTTTTATCCTGGCAATGGATTTATTTTAAACTTGGGTTTCTCAAAATTCTTTTAAAACATAGAAATGTCAATATTGTTGGTATTGTCCCTGTTGCGTTCTGTCTCACACACACAAGCACAGGCCTTCGGGACTGTGGGGCTGTTAGAAGTGGATAGGCCTCTAGGCCTTCGTACTTTTTGATTACATGCCTCTCTGTTGCTGGTTCATGCACCCTTAGCATATATGTATATTTGTTTATATGTTAGATGCATGTGCAATGTCCATGTGTATTTCAGATACAAGCAAAGTTTAATATCTTAATTTTTAAGAAGTACAAATGGAAGTTCTGATGCTTTCTGCTTGCACCCCAGGGTCTCATTTAGTGTGGTCCTGGGATATGAGCATCACTCTTTGGGGCCTAAACTCCAGCTGTTAGATATGTCAGTGCTTTGGGGGTCAGAGTGTCAGAGGAGCGAATACTATCTGCCTCTTCCCTAGACCAGCCCTGGGGGAGGAGTCCTTCTTCCCTCCAAGCCGTCTCTAGCCTCTGCCAGCAGCCCACCTCCTCACTGGCTCTCCTGTGTAGGGAGGTTCTGGTGGGTGTGGCTGGGGAGTGGTTGATCCCTGGGGTTTTGCCCAACATCTGTCTGCTAGGAGATGCTATGACTTCACCCTGTGAAAGTTATACTGGGGGCATTCAAGAAACTTCCTTAATAATTGGCTTGTTTAGCGGTTTGAGGAAAAAAATAGGAAAGAATCAGATAGGAAAATCACTCAGTGACAGTTTCTAGGCAGGCTTTTAGAACTGAGATTCGTGAGCTCATTTCTTTATAAACCTTTGAACGTCTGTTATGTGGTTATCATTACTCAGGGAAGGTAGTAAAAGTCAGTACTGTTTTGGAATATGTGAACTCTCACTCTTTGATATTTTACCGAAATGTTTGTTATTTAGCAAAAATCTGATGAAAAAGTGTACATCGGAAACATACAAGATATACTGGGTTGGATTAAAGAAAAACTGGGATATCACAAATAATTTTAGTTCCTTTTGTGAAGCTTACTCGGTATCCTGTGACTAGTCTCTTAGAAACGGAAAGGGCTATGTGCTCTTGGTAATTGGGAAGCCCAGGGAGTCAGTTAAAGGCACGATGTTGGGTTCCTGTGTGTTCCTCTTACAGTCTTTGGATAGGTTTCTGCTGCTGAGACTTGAGCTCAGCCCTCCAGTCAGGCCAATTGTCTGGCAGGGCTTTTCCTCTGCAATGATGCCCTCCAGGTGAGGCGAGAGCCCTGCGCGTGTGTTTGCCTTACCTGGGTGGGACGTAAGGGAGACTCTGATCTTCCGCCTGTGCCGTCTCACCACTCATGCTCTCATCACCATTAGTGGGGAAGTCACAGAAGGCCGATGAGATGATCTTCAGGATGACATCATGCACCTGTGTTGCAATGATTCCCAGGATGCATTTTACCAGGGGTCTAGGGAAAATCCTGCTTCTTCTTTCTTCTGTCTCACCTCCCCCTTATATACCATCTTACTTTATGCTTTCCTTTTATAGCATCTAACTCTTCTTCTAGCCTTCCATGATGAAGAGAAGTTCAGATTTTCCAAGTGCTGTCAATCCTTTTTAAAGAAGGTGCTTGATAAAGACCCTGTTCTCATGCTATTGGCGAATTGCACCCTTCTGGGTAGGATAGCGAGCTCAGGCTCCCTGGGAATTGTTTCTCATCAGTTCTTACCTCTGTAGGTCTGAAGGACACACCAACTCAGGAAGACTGGCTGGTGAGTGTACTTCCTGAAGGATCCCGGGTTGGTGTAGACCCACTGATCATTCCTACAGGTGAGTAAGCCGAGGCCCTGCCAGCTTGGGTGAGGACTGGGGTTCTAGATGCCTCCCCACCCTCCTCATTTGCTTGTGGGTGGTGGAACCTTTGGGGTCACAGCGGAGGTCAGGGTGAAGAGAAGAGTTAGCAGAGGGCCACAGGATCGCCTGTCAGAAGGTGCCAGGCTCTCAGAGCCCTGCTGCCTGTAGAGGGTGTTCACCAGTGTTTCTCCTCAGATTACTGGAAGAAAATGGCCAAGGTTCTGAGAAGTGCTGGCCACCACCTCATTCCTGTCAAGGACAACCTTGTGGACAAGATCTGGACAGACCGCCCCGAGCGTCCCTGCAAACCACTCATCACACTGGGCCTGGATTACACAGGTCAGAACCATGGCTGAGCCCAGCAGGCCCTGGCCATCATCCCCTCCACCTGAATGCAAGTCCTCCGGAGCCAGGTCATTGAGCCGATGGGAGGATTTGGCCCTGCTCTGGCACGTGGGGCATTGGGTGCAGCAGGAGTTCAGTTTGTTTCCGCTGTTGGCACCTGCTTGGGCATAGTTTACTCTTGCGGAGCTCTTCTGGGCAGACCCATGGGTGCTGCTGAGTTGGCTTGTTTTTTTTTTAACCACTTAGTTGCTCACTGCCCCTCTAATGTGTCTGATATTGTACACAGAGCCTTTAGAGGTTTCTAGATTCCATGTCCTTTTCTTCTGCCAGCACTTGTAGGTTTACCTTCCCAGGCCCCCTGCCCTTTATGTGTCCTCTGCCGTAGAGGCTTTGGGGAGTGGGTGGATTTCTTTGGCTTGCGTGGTAGTGGTGAGTGAGGAGCAAGTTCTGTGAACAGTCTGTAGGAGATGAAAGTGTGGATTTATGGAAGAGTGAGGAGTGCAGAGGGAAAGGCCTGGAGGTGGGGCAGAGGGGAGTGAATCTTGCTGTAGAAACAGCAGAGGAGAGGTGGAGTGGGGATGTCTGGAATGCAGGCACATTGCCCAGAGGGGTCCTGGGAAGGAAGCATTACAACCCAGACTCTCAGCCAAGTTTTAAGCAGAATTCCCGAGCTGATCTTCATAGCAGCGTTTGGTTGTGGGGACGCCCCCAGCTTGCTTCCTTGTGACACTCTCACCAGAGGGTATTGCAGACTGGGAAGGGGGAGGGTCCAGTGAGGGGCCCTGGGTCAGCTAAACATTGTCCATCAGCATGCTTTGGATTCTGTTGAACTGAAGGAGAGGCTCTGACCTGTTCTTTTCAGAGCAGGGAGAGCAGGTTTGGCTGGTGAGACTTCGGGGCAGCAGACACATGAGCGCCTACCATGCGCAGGGCACTGCCAGGTGCTGCGTGCATGAGACAGATGCCTGCCCTGTTCATAGGTGGCTGTTCCATGAGGTCCGAGTGCTGTCTCGTGTCAGGTGGTGGTAGTGGGGTGAGCTTCTCTGGGGCCCACAGGAGTAGCAGGGAGTCGCCGGCTGTGTCTGACAGTGCATGTGTGGTTTGGAAGTGGTAGTCACACTGAAACAGGCTGTGGAGAATTCCTAGATCTTAGCACTGAAAGGCAGGTGTTGAGGCTCTAGAAATGTAAGGTAGAGGGTGATATTTGCCTGACCTCTAAAGATTCGGTGAGTTCTCTCTACTGGTTAGTGTCTTAAAGCTCCCTGTGTTTCCTCTATGGCAGCAGTCTTTATACAGGAGTGTAACTAATTGCTTGTTTAATTGTCTGTCTTCCCTTCTAGATTGTAAGCCCCATGAGGGCAGGGCCTGCATGTAGCTCAGAACTGTAACGGCAGTGACCAGCAAAGCATCTGCTGATATTGCTGCCTGGGCAGGAGAGATGGTTCATAGACATTTGTTGGATGAACAAATGGGTTAATTTTGTTGTGAGGCAGTCCGGGCTCTGGACAGTCAACTAGCTTAGATGGAGTCACTTCTCTTGTATGGGATTGGTATCCAGGCATTCTGTCCGCTCAGATAACACGCTCCCTGGGATGTGGTGCTTGTTAAGAATGTTTGGAATGGGTTCTTTCACTTGTCTCTCAACAGTCCCCAGGACCAGACCAGGAGCTGGAGTGGCAAGTATGTTTGTTTCTTGCAGGCATCTCCTGGAAGGACAAGGTTGCAGACCTTCGGTCGAAAATGGCTGAGAGGAGCGTCGTGTGGTTTGTGGTCACTGCCCTGGATGAGATCGCGTGTGAGTGCTCTGGTTTCACTGTTGGGGCGTGTTACCCAGTCTCTCAGTTGGTTCTCTGGGAATCTGTGTGCTCACAGAATTCAGTTTTCTGCGTGGTCAGAGAATAAGCAAAAGACCATCACCAGTGGGTATGTGGCATGCCAAGTGGGGTGGAGAAGGGGTTATTTTGGATGGAGAATTACAGGGCGTTGAGGAGGAGATTGTGGTTGGTCTGGAGCAGTATTACAGCCAAGCACTGATGCTGAATCTGTGGTGGTGTCCCTTTCTGGCAAGTCTACTCAGTACTGTGACACCTCTGAGCAGGGGAGCTTTCTCCAAACTTTTTGTGTGTCTGTTAACATTTGTTTGTCTCTATAGGTATGGAAGTAAGCTCAAAGGAGACATTTTTTTCTTTATACTTCTACTGTATTTCCCAGATTCTTCACAATGAGGATGTTCTAGAAATACTTTACTTCAGAAAACTCAGGAGCTGAAAGTTCACCAAACCTTTTGGCACAGTAGCAGTTTTTTCATCTTCAGATCTTAGACTACCCTCATGGAATTGTTCAATGCCTTCTAGAACCTGAATGAATAAGGTTGAACCTTCTTTTTCTATTTTCTGACTGGATTTGACCCAAGGTACCTGAGAAGAGGGACTGCTTTATCTTTTTATTTTCTCACTGGGGAAAGATGGCTTACTGCACAGTCTCTAATGCCTAGCCCCCAAACTTTTGTCATGTGTATCAGTGATTTATATCCCTAATTAACTTAATACCATCAACATCAGAGAAAATAACATATGAAGCTAATTTCTCCCCTTGATTATTTAAATATCCCCTGTTTTCATTGTGGAAAATCTGGGAAGTGCAGAGCAAGTAGAAATAAAAAAAAAAGTCACCTATAATGTTCTTGCACAGAATCAGTTAACATTTCTGTGCATATATAATTTTGTAACTTGATTTTTTCCACTGTATTTACTCTAAGCATATATAAACATAATTTTAAGTGAATATTAAATAATCCCATCCTATGGTTATAGTGCAATTTACTTAACCATTCCTCTCAGGATGACCTTTGAGTTATTTCCACATTTTCTCATGATTGATTTACAGGACTGCCATCAAAGTCTTGGTGCATCGCAGTCTGTGTCTTAGTTTCTGATAATTTTCTTTCAGCTTTTGGTTGACTGTGGAGATGGTGTTATGGGCTGGAGGGTGTGTGCATGGTAGGGAATTTGACCTTATTGCCATGCACCTGCCAGAGAGGTTGCGCAGCATGTGTGAATACACCCCTCTTGCCACACTCTCACTGACCCCAGGTACTATCATTTAAAAAGAATGCTAGTTGGGTTTGATGGGTCAAACATGTTGCCTCCATGCTGTACTTGAAGAAGCCATGGTTTTAAAATAGAGGCAGTGTGTTTGATACCAGGGTCTTTTTGCACTCTGATTCTCAGGAGAGCAAGTGTTAGGGTGCGCGGGAGGCCCTGGGATGAGAGCTGTGCTCAGCACCGGTCCCTCTAGTTTCTCCAGCACGAAGTGACCTCACCAGGGCCCCGACACTGGCCATGCAGGTCCTCCACCCAGCCGTGGTTCCGGGTGGGCCGCCGGCTCGGGTTTCATTCGTGGGCCCAGAGCCCCACTGACTCACTGCTTTTGTTCCTCTGCTGGGAAGCTCCACCTCCCCGGGGCTCCTGACCCTTACACAGAGGGCCTCGGCTGGCCTCCCTGGTGGGTGGGGCTCCGTTTTTCTGCCCTCAGTCTCTTGCCTCAGAAGGGAGCGAGTGCTTGGCTCCCGCCCTTGTACTTGGGAGTGCCAGAGGTTTTTCTGCGGGCCTGGCCGGTCACCGCCGGGTGGACCATTTCAACTCTTTGTCTGGAGGGCAATTCTCGGGTGTTCTGACTAATAACTCTTTCCATTCCCTTCCCGGATGGTGATGTGGCAGCGAAAGGCACAGTTCTGGTGCCCTCATTTGGTGGATGTGTGCAACTGCAGCTCAGATATGCGAGACAGGCAAGGGAGGCTCCCGGCCTCTCTGAGAGGTCTACCCTGCCCTTCCAGGCCAGGGGAAGCGCTCTCTGCATCCTCCCAGCTGCCCCTTAACTCGCAGTCGGGCGGGTGACAGGATTTTTTTTTTTTTCCAGGGCTATTCAATCTCCGAGGATCAGACGTAGAGCACAATCCTGTATTTTTCTCCTATGCAATCTTAGGACTAGAGACGATCATGTGAGTGTTGGCCCTGCACCTGAAAGTCTTCCCCACAGCCCCTTGGAGCCCCAGTCCACCGCCCGATGTGCGCCAGGGCCCTGCTTTTCTCCTGCCCCTGCCTGCCTCCCTTTCCCTTCTGCCTTCCTTAACAACAGTTATTAATTTATATCCTGCCTGTCTTAAAATCCTGAAAATTATTGGTAGTACTAGAAGATAAAAAAAATAAGTGTCGAGGACATCAGAACAAAACCGGAGAGAGTAGGCTTAGTTCACAGAATTCCTGTTGCAAAGACTTGTTCGGGCCGCACATTGGACTCCTCGCAGCCAAGGCAGAGAGGATATGGGATTTGTTATACACAGTCCTGGGTTCACAATGCAAATAGACCTCATCATTCAGATTCAGAAGTGATGCAGGAAAAACCCCTGAGTCGTGCCTTGTTGAATTATCTTTTAAACTGTTGCTTGCGGCCTTCCTGCCATTGCTGTTCTTGTTTGAGTGGCTTTCTGCATTCAGACATGTTTAGTGAGTGCCTATTATGCGCTAGAGTCTCCCCTAGGTGTTGGGGTGAATGAGGCAGACAGGGTCCTGGGTTAGAGTTGGGGATTCCTTTGCATAGTTGGCACTCACTTGTCAGTGGGGCAGGTATATATGTTATTGGAGGGACCTGACCTGATCAGAGGAGACAGTAATATTGAGACAGAGATTCAGGGTACTTGGGAGTTAGCTCGGTGAGGAGGGAATGAAGAGGAAGAGAAACAGGTGATCTAAGCTGGGGAGCAGCATTCTCAGAGACTTTGGGCAGGAGAGAGTGCCATGCAGGCGAAGGACCCAGAGTGGTCCAGTGTGGTTGAAACCTGGAGTGGGAGACCGGCAGGTAGTCAGGGCCACATAAGCAAGGCCTTGTGAGTCAGGTTCAGGAGCTTGGGCCCTTGTCCTGAGAATGCTGAGTTTCCACAGGGACCCACATGGTCAGGCTTGTAAATCATAGAGAATTTATGATTGGAGTGAAATTATGGGGTGGATTATGATTATTGAAAAATAGGGTGGATAGGGAAGACTAGTGGCAGGGAGACCAGTTAGGAGGCCATGGCACTAATCCATGAGAGATGGTAGTGGTTAATCCTAACCCCAACCTGGGCAGCAAGTGGGCAAGGCTGCAGTGAAAGCGGGAGAGGTTTGAGGGGTGCTCAGGACGTAAGTTCAAAGATCGCCATGAGGGAGGGAAAGAGGGGCGTCAGGGAGGACAGTGCCCAGGTCCTGGCCTGGGGGACAGGGTGGAACGTAGCAGCACGGGGCAGGGGCACAGGTGTGGGAAGGGCCTGGAGGGAAGAGGAGCCGCTCATCTGGGATGCTGGGAGGTCGAGCCTGTCTCTTGGGTGTGGGTCTGTGTTCTTGTCCTCTGATTCCTGCGCCCACCTTTCCTCTCACCTCTCCTCTGGCCCCTCTGCAGGCTCTTCATTGATGGTGACCGCATAGACGCCCCCACTGTGAAGGAACACCTACTGCTTGACTTGGGCCTGGAAGCTGAGTACAGAATCCAGGTGCTTCCGTACAAGTCCATCCTGAGCGAGCTCAAGATCCTGTGTGCCAGCCTTTCCCCAAGGGAGAAGGTGTGGGTCAGTGACAAGGCCAGCTATGCTGTGAGCGAGGCCATCCCCAAGGTTGGTAGCCCAGAGCTGATCAAAACCTGCCACTCTGGCTCCCAGGCCCTTCCCAGTCCTGGCATCAGGCGGCTTCTCTGTGAAGCAGGGAGAGGTTGGTTGTTGAGGTGGGTTCCCAGGACTGGGTATCCTATCAGAGGTGTCGTCCCCGCAGAGAGCCCTTTGGGCCTTAGAACCCAATGAGCCCCTTGTTTTCCAAGATGTGGCCTGAGAGGTGATTTTAAGTGGTGCACATTCATACTTAGGTTTGTTTAAATATATCTATTTTAAAAGCATTTTAACAGATTTAAAGAATGAACCAGTAGTTACCAATGGGGAGAGGGAAAGGAGGTGGGGCAAGATTGGGGTACCAGATTCAGAGGTACAGACTGCTATGTATAAAAAAAAAGCTACAAGGATATATTATATAGCACAGGGAATTTAGCCAATATTTTATAATAACTTTAAATGGAGTTTAACCTTTAAAAATTGTAAATCACTCTTATACATCTAAGACATATAATATATTGTATAGGAGAAGGCAGTGGCACCCCACTCCAGTACTCTTGCCTGGAAAATCCCATGGATGGAGGAGCCTGGTAGGCTGCAGTCCTTGGGGTCGCTAAGAGTCGGACACGACTGAGCGACTTCACTTTCACTTTTCACTTTCATGCATTGGAGAAGGAATGGCAACCCACTCCAGTGTTCTTCCCTGGAGAATCCCAGGGATGTGGGAGCCTGGTGGCTGCCGTCTATGGGGTCGCACAGAGTCGGACATGACTGAAGCGACTTAGCAGCAGCAGCATACTTCAATTAAAAAAAGCATTTTAGTGTGTAGTTGAAAAAATATAATTAGCATATGATACCATGTATTATTAAAATTATTTCTTAAGAGAGAATTGATTTCAATAGACTGTTGATTCAAAGATCATCTAAAGAAGAGCCTTAAGTAAATAAGGGTCCAGCGAGTAGGCAACCGGGTAAGCCCTGTGCAGATGGTTTGAGAGTGTCTGAAGTTTGGGAAACACTACTCTGTATCTGCCTCCCCCACCATATTTTATAGTTAAGGAGACCTGAGGCCCAGGGAGGGTTAGAGAGTTGGGGGTTTATCAAAGATCAAATGATAGTGATAGTGATGCCCTTGACCGAACCCCTGCTGGGTGGTGCTAAGCAGCTGACATGTACCCCCTTATTTTCACTGAGGCCTGGGGCTGGAGTCCGTGCCGCCTTAGTTGAGACATTTTGATTGCCCTGCTCTGGGCCTCTGGCTGCCGAGTGGCCTTTGGCAAAGCCAGCAATATCCTGTCTCCTCCACTAAGCAGGGGCCATCCTGGGAAGAGTCCAGGCCTGGCCCTCTAGCCCGGTTTTCCCTTTGCCCCCCTGTCACTGTCACACTGTGTGATGGAGTTACTCATAGCTTCACTTCCGTTGGGGTCATGCCTGCCTTTGTTTCATGAAGGGCAGGTATGCAAGAGAGAGAGAGAGAGAGCAAGCAATGTGGACAGAGGGAGAACTCTTTGAGAAGCTCCATGCAGGTGCAAGGTGATACAAAATTACTCCTTGCTCCCTGTAACACAGGGCTGGATTCTGACTTGTTCTCAGTTGGGAAGGCTCTTCTCCAGCCCTTCAAGACCTGACTGTTAATGGTAGCTGATCCCTGAGCATGAGGTGGGAAGGAACAGGAGCTCCCTCCCCCTCATCGGTCACATGCATCCCCAGACAGTGGGAAAAGGCCTCCTTTGTGCAGCCAGGAAGGGGTTATTTTGGTCAAGCTTTGATCCGTTAGTGAACCCTGACCATGACCATGGAGGTTTGAAAAGCAGCATCTTGCTGCTGGCTGGCAGCCAGCTGTCTCAGAGAGCTAAGGGGGTGGGGGAGAGACGAGAAATAGCATGTTTGATGTACTTTATCTTTTTGGATGAGCTCAAGCCCCTTTCTCCAGCTCAGAGTCACCACCCAAAAAGGGCAGGTCTTTGGGCCCCAGGGGACAGCAGAGAGGGTCTGAGTGGAAGCTCTCTGCGATTTGTCTAAAGTGAGGAGTCCTGGCTGGAGGGGTGATCTTGGTCTGGGGTGAGTGATTCCCACACTACTGCCTCCCACCCCAGGATCATCGCTGCTGTATGCCTTACACCCCCATCTGCATCGCCAAAGCTGTGAAGAATTCTGCTGAATCAGAAGGCATGAGGCGAGCTCACGTGAGTAAAGCAGCCTGTGCAGAAGAGGGGGTGTGTGGTGGTCAGAAGGCCCAACTCCTTTACCTGCTGTGTGGCTTCGACCCTGGTGCAGGTGGGAACGTCTCTGAGCCTTCCAGAGTTAATGAGAGAATGAAATAAAATACTGGAGGGGCCATGGGAATCGCCTGCATGGAAAGCCCTGATTGCTGGTGGTGTCTGGTCCTCTATGTTAGGGCTGGGCCTTGGGTCTGCCCATCTGATTTTCAGTCACAACTTAAAAAAATGTCTTTATTATTTGCACAGATTAAAGATGCCGTTGCCTTATGTGAACTCTTTAACTGGCTGGAGAAAGAGGTTGGTTCTTAGTCTTTGTTTAACACGTGGATATAGATTATTCAGAAATTATCTACATGTGATTCTAACTGTGACTCTGGTTGACCATGAGGTCTGAGATCTTGATCTAATTTTAGTACTCTCTTTTAAGAGTTCTTTGTGGAAATTTGTTGTGTGTGTGTTTAAAAACTGTAGAAAATAGTAACAAAGGTGAAGAAAGAAATTCCTTAATAGAATGGATCCTTTCTGGGTTAAGGAATTGTCTTGTAATGAAGTCGACTTTCATTATAAGGAAAAATGACTTATAGGCAAGCTGATTGTATCAAGAGAAAAAAGATTTTTGTGTATATTCTGAACTTTAAGCCATAAAACTTTTTATATTAAATTGATTCTTGGTCGTTAGTTTCTTGCCTTTTCACTCCTTGTAGCTGATGGCGAGGTGATTTCTTTGTGCTCTTATTAAACGGTATCATATTCCCTTTAAATATTTTATGAGCAGCTCTTTGAAAGTAGCTTCCGTTGGGAGAAGCAAATACTTTGATTCCCACAAGTTTTTCCGATCTGGCACTTGTTCATCTGTGATTGTTATTTTTTTTTCCCAGCGTAGGTCATTTTTACGTGTCTCTCACTGTATCGCTATCGTTTTGTATTCTGTTTTATTCACTTAATATCATAGTGTGAGCATTTCCCATTTTATTTGAGATTTTAAATAAATGATCCAAATGGAGACTGTGTTTAATGGCTAGGCTGCTTTATTTACCCATTCCTCCTATTTTCAAATGTTAAGAGTGTTTTTTGAATTTTTTTTTTTTTTTTGCAATTACCAAGCACCTTGTAGTAATATCTTTGCATTTATCTTTATTTAGGATCTTTATCTTAGGATATTGTAGGTGGGAATGCTTTTGAAGTTTTAAATTTAGGTGTATTAAATTTGGGGAAGTTTTAGGATATAATACTGGGGGAAACAGTTGAGTGAAAAATTCAATGGATAGAAGTCCTTTTACTTTTAGATAGCTTTAGTAAGAGCCTTTGGGAATTCCCTCCTTGTTGAAGATGAGACATAAGCTGTGTCCTGTAGGTTGGACAGTTGGAACGTGGAGATTGAGGAAAAAGTAAGCTTCTAATGCACTCCCTATAACAGAGGAGCCTAGCAGCCTACAGTCTGTGGGCTCGCAAAGAGGCAGACATGACCGAGCGACTAACACTTTTCATCATATGTGGGAGACCCGTGAATTTATCACGCCCCAGTCGTTTATAAGCAACTTTCTCGTAGGTGCCCAAAGGTGGTGTGACAGAGATCTCAGCTGCCAACAAAGCTGAGGAATTCCGCAGGTAAGGATCACTGTGGGGGCCCTGTGAGCCTCGTGCTCCTGTCCTTAGCGCGTTCAGTGAAGCTGGGCGGGGCCCTGATTCCTGGCCCAGTAAGAACCTTTAGGCCGCTCTGCCCTGTGTGTGTCTTTCTGTTCCAGGCAGCAGGCTGACTTTGTGGACCTGAGCTTCCCAACCATTTCCAGTACGGGACCCAATGGCGCCATCATTCACTACGCGTAAGGCATGCGGAGGAGCACGCTGCCTGGCTTTGCTGCTGCTTCTGCACAGGAGCCTGAGCAGGGGAGAGACATTGTTTTATCAAAGGCCCCTGTGCCCACCTCCATGTGTCTGTTGAGATTGTTGTTATGTGTGAAATAAGATCTTTGAGGTCTTCTTGTCTATTAATCCGAAGCCTCTGCCTTTTGGGAGCGACTCTTTGGCACCAATATTGCCCATCGACATTGTCCATGATGCAGTCAAACGGGTCATCCCTCTTTCCTTCTGAGACTGCAGTATCTGTCGTCATAATCCCTGAATCTTAATAGTTCATAATCCCTGAATCTTAATAGTTAGAAGTTTTAGTGTTTTTCTTTTCTGACGGCAGCAGCCTTCTTGATGCTCTAGTCCAAACATCTTGTGAGCTCCATGACCTCCATATCAAACAAACTTACCACTAGGTTGTGGAGCACCCTCTTATGTTTAAGGAGATAATCTGTACCCTCTCTTTCCTCCCCAGCCTGTGGGGATTTGTACCACATGAGCCCATGGACCCACAGAGCCAAGCTTCCTTCCACTGCGAGACCAGGAGGGCAGTGATGAATTTGGGAGAGCTAGGCCCACCTGCGGAGGTGGTGGGAAATGGGACTAGGCTTCTTGCATGGGCCCAGCTTCAGCTTCGCCTGGCACACATGGTTTTGCCTCGTGTGGGGTATCTTGAGTTCTTCGCTTCCCATCTGTGATGTGCATTGTGATGGAGCACTCTGGCTGTCTCACTGTGCTGTACTTGAGCACAAGTACCCCCTCCACCCTTTTTACTAATTGCTTTTAGAGTTTTCAGTCTTGGGACAAATTTTGAAGCTGCTGTGTGGGAGACAGTCACAGGTGTGGCTATACAGTTTTCTCATATTAATGCTTCTGTTCCAACATTAAATTATCAAGAGGACTTGAGTTCTTGCCTTATATTTAGCACAGGTGATGAATTTCCTGGCTGGATACGACCCTAGAACTTAAAAAAAAAATTTCAGTCCAAGAGGGGAGAAGGTCACTTTGCCTTTGTGTTTCTTCATTGTGGCTGTTGGAAGCCTGTTGAGAAGCAGGATGCTGGGCCCGTATCTGGTGGCCTTTTCTAGTCATTGGGATCAAGTGCCTATTGGCCCCCTTACTGCCTGCGAATGAAGGAGAACCTCTGTGAGACCCTCTCTGCACTGCAGGGCGGAGGCTTGGAATGCTCATGTCCCGTCTAGCTTTTCCCAGTGCAGTGTATTGTCTGGAAGGAAATATGGAGGAATCAAGCTACTTTAAAAAATACCTCACATTCATTTGAAAATAGTGCTCTACTATAAGAGCATCATCATCTACTCCTTTCCCCAGCAAAAGTCCCTTTAGTTTTTCTTCCAAAGTGAGGCACTCGCCTTCTGCCCCTCTGGTGGTCTAGGAAGCAGGTGGGGAGGCTCCCGGTGGGGATAGGATTGAGGGAGAGAAGTGGAGGCTTGAGGCAGGGGACTGAACCATCCTCTGCCCCCCACCCCCCACACCCCAAATAAAGACAAATGACTCCAGACTGCTCTCTTCTCAAGCTTGGTCCTCTTGCTTCTATTGATGATTATTTTTGTAGTTTTTACAGTTACTTCATGAACACTTATTTTGTTCTAGTCACAAATGGAGGTAGATATAAAGAAATATGTTATTCTTCCTTCTCTTGAGCTCCTTATCTAGTTGGGGAGATAGTTTGACTAGTCTTGAGTAGAAGGTTAATATTACTTGCAATAATTAACCTATTGGGTAACTTGGGTTTGATATAATTTCAGGCTTATATAAGTTGTTAGACTAGTACAAAGAACTCTTGTATTCCCTCCTCCTGGCTTCAGGAAGCATTTACATTTGTGGAATAATTAATTTGTAATTAACTTTCTTAGGCCGGTCCCTGAGACGAATAGGACCTTGTCTCTGGATGAGGTGTACCTCATTGACTCTGGTGCTCAATACAAGTAAGTGAATCGGGGCTACTGGAGAGCCTGACTCCGCTAAGTCAGGGCAGTTGAGTGGGTGGACAGGCCAGGCTCCAGCCGAGATCTCTCAGCGGGTCATCTCATTCTGCACCGGCCACTGATGCAATTGTTCCCATGTCTTGTCCTTTTCCTCACCCCTTGTTGAAATAGCCCAGTTGCGATTCTGTTCCCACAAGACTGTTTGTTAGAAGTGTTTAGTCCTTGGCTGGAAGCTGTTAAAATACTAAATAAATAACTGGAAGTAGGCTTTCAGAACCATTGGGAAGTCTTCTGCCCCAGCCCATAAACCACCTGCCAGCTCCCCAACTTGCAGTGACCTCAGGGCCTTGAGAGTGAGGGCTTAATTTTGAAAGGATGAATGATAAATGAGGGTCATCCCTGAGTTTCTGAACTTCTTTCTTCATGCCTTGCTGCTTTCACAGTCATCCACTAGACTAGTTCCCCAGAAAACCCACAATTTGATTGGGTCTTGAGGTGGAACCCACTAGGAGGAGCTGGAATAGGTGTTGTCTGCATTGAGAGAGCCTGAGCCAGGCCTTTTAATCCTCCATTTTCCACTGCAGCTGGGACTCGGCCTGGTGGAGAACCTTGTTATTAAATGAGCTCAGCCACTATGTGGAAGCCACAATCTAGCCTGGGAAGTATGGGTTGGTGTTAATAACAGCCCAGAGCATAGAGTATCGAGATTACTTGGGTAATGGTGTAAACTTTGGGTCACTTCTACATTTTAGCAGCATTCTAGAAGTTATCCTTTCTCTGTTGGGGATGGATTGGGGTGTTTTAAAAGATGCATTTGGGTATTTTTAGGTTCTAGTAAACTGCTTGCCATCCTGACAGGAGGAATTAGAGTTTGACCTTCTTTTGCCAGAAGGTCCATGTCCCTTTCATTTATAACCCCAGGAATGGTGTCTTCCATGAAACAGTGCTCACACTGTAGACTACGAGTGTGTGTGTGTCAAGGCCTGACTGAGTTCACTCCCACTGCACTGGGCTATCCTTGCTTTCACACTGTGTCTCATTTTATTTTTTATAATAAGTTTATTGAAATATAATTCAACTTATTAAAGTGTACAATTGATGATTTTTAGTTTGTTCATAGAGTCATGCAACTGTCACCACCATCAATTTTAGAGTATTTTCATCACCCCTCACAAAAGAAACACTATTCCCACTGGCAGTCACTTTCTGTCTTCCCCTAGCCAGGGAGCCACTAATGTGCTTTAGTCTGTATGCACTTGCCTGTTCTGGACATTTCATATAAATGGAATTATATAATATTAATATATGGCGTCAGTGTCTGCCTTCTGTCACTTAGCATAATGCCTTCAAGGTTCATCCGTGCCGTAGCATGCATCAGTGCTTCATTCCTTTTTATTGCTGAATGCTGTTTCATTCGGAGAAGGCAGTGGCACCCCACTCCAGTACTCTTGCCTGGAAAATCCCATGGATGGAGGAGCCTGGTAGGCTGCAGTCCATGGGGTCGCTAAGAGTCAGATAAGACTGAGCGACTTCACTTTCACTTTTCGCTTTCATGCATTGGAGAAGGAAATGGCAACCCACTCCAGAGTTCTTGCCTGGAGAATCCCAGGGACGGGGGAGCCTGGTGGGCTGCTGTCTATGGGCTCGCACAGAGTCGGACATGACTGAAGTGACTTAGCAGCAGCAGCAGCAGTTTCACTGCATGTATAGACTGCGTTTTGTTTACTCATCAGTGGTTGAACATTTAGGTTGTTTCCATGTTTGGGATATGAAGAGCACTGCTGCTGTGAACTTGAGTGTACACGTGTTTGTGTGGACGTTCTCATTCTCTCGGGGGTTTACTCAGGGAGTAGAAGTGCTGGGTCATAAGGTCACTCCATGTTTAAGAGACCTTTTATGAACCAGCGAACTGTTTTCCAAAGTAGCTGTTCTATTTTACACGTCCACCAGTCAGTGCATGAGGGTTCAATTTTCTCCACATCTTCACCTGTCTTATTTGAGGAAGAGTTTCTTTGGAGTGAACACTATAGCTTGTCCTTTCTTTTGGGCAGGGATGGAACCACAGACGTCACTCGCACCATGCATTTTGGAACTCCTACGGCTTATGAGAAGGTAAGAGAACACTCGAGAGGCCCTCTGCTTTCTCTGACGGTTCTCTCTTGTGAAAAGGGATTGTATAAACAAGTAAAAGTTAACACGTGGGACAGTAAAATAGCTCATTACTGTGGAGTCAGGCTTATCTGCTTTATGACATCCACTTAATTGATTATTGGAGAGATTTTAAGAGCATCATGTCTGCTAAGGTCAGGCTCAGATTCAAGTTTAAACAACTTTGGCCTTCTTTGGGGAAGGGAGCAGGGTAGTTAAATTTTTTTTTTTTTTTAATGAACAGTGTCTAGATTTGATTCTGAAAACTACCCCCCTTCTTTTTTTCAATTTCAGTGTTCCTATTAATAGGCTCAGCTCTCTAGGAATCCTCTGAAATGACATGTATTGCTCAGTGTCTGGGCTTTCCGGCATACAGTTATAAGGCAGAGAGATGTGTGCTAGGAGTCTAGACACTGGGCTTCAGATCTCTGCTGTTCACAGGCTCCATGACCTTGATCCTTGACGCTTAGACCATCATAAAAATGGGGGCAGAGTACTCACCTCCAAGGCTGGCTGGGAAGGTTCTGTGAGCCCAGCTGGTTCCTGGATCATAGCCACTGCTTGGCAAATACTGGTTGAATCTCTGAGTCTCTCTCTTTTCCCTGGGAGCTCCTTCCGGAAGCTTGTCCAGGGAGGAGGGCTCTGTGGGGTGCAGCAGGGCAGGTTTCCTAGTGCTGGTCCCTCGTGTCCTTCAGTGGTTGGCACCAGTGCCTTGGATAAGTTTGACCTTGGGTCCATTAGTCTGGGGCTTCCTTGGTGGCTTAGATGGTAAAGAATCTGCCTGTAGTGCAGATTTGATCTTTATCTGGATTCGATCCCTGGGTCAGGAACATCCTTTGGAGAAGGGAATGGCTACCCACTCCAGCAGTTTTGCTTGGAAAATTCCATGGACAGAGGAGCCATGGAGTCGTAAAGAGTCAGACACGACTGAGTGACTAATACACATACCCCTTTGGTGTGTGTATTACCAAGGGTTCCCGTGCTGTGTTCAGTCTGGACCAGATTGGACAGTGTGTGGTTTAGTGCTGATTTTGCACCTTACTGGCAAGCCACTACCCATTTCTTGTCTGGGTGGTCAGGACTAAACGCTGAGTATAGGTGGTGGCGAGGTGCACAGAGGAGTAGCAAGAGCACCTGGCTCCAAGGCCAGATGCTGCCACTTAGGAACTGCGTGACCTGGCATGTTGATTACTTCATCCCCCTGTAAAGTGAGGATGGCAGGAGTGCCTCTGTCCTGAAGTGTGGGTTAGACATGCAGTACTTAGTATTGTGCCTGGTGCCGAGGAGTAGCTTGATAGTGTTAGGTAGTGTCATCAGGACTTCTTACTACTTCTTCTCAGTCTTTCTGAGGCTTTGATGGCAGAGCGTTCATTTCAAAGGAAAGACTAGTGGGGTCATCTCTTGGGCAGTTCTCTTTTACTACATTGAATTTCAAGATTTTCTAGAAAATTGGTTCCAAGGCCAAGTTTTTTTCCCACCATTTTTTTTCCTGTTCCTCTGATTTTCTCTGTGGTATTGCTATAAACAGTGAAAACAGTGGCTGACTTTATTTTTGGGGCTCCAAAATCATTGCAGATGGTAATTGCAGCCATGAAATTAAAAGATGCTTACTCCTTGGAAGGAAAGTTATGACCAACCTAGACAACATATTAAAAAGCAGAGACATTACTTTGTCAACATAGGTCTGTCTAGTCAAAGCTATGGTCTTTCCAGTGGTCATGTATGGATGTGTGAATTGGACTATAAAGAAAGCTGAGCGCTGAAGAATTGATGCTTTTGAACTGTGGCATTGGAGAAGACTCTTGAGAGTCCCTTGGACTGCAAGGAGATGAAACCAGTCCATCCTAAAGGAGATCAGTCCTGTGTGTTCATTGAAAGGACTGATGTTGAAGCTGAAACTCCAATACTTTGGCCACCTAATGTGAAGAGCTGACTCATTTGAAAAGACCCTGGTGCTGGGAAAGATTGAGGGCAGGAGGAGAAGGGAATGACAGAGATGGTTGGATGGCATCCCCAACTCAATGGACATGGGTTTGGGTGGACTCTGGGAGTTGGTGATGGACAGGGAGGCCTGGCGTGCTGCAGTTCATGGGGTCGCAAAGAGTTAGATAACAACTGAGTGACTGAACTGAACTGATTGCTATAAAACCTTAAGAGGCAAGGTTTTCAGAACCTCCTGAAAACTGCAGGGTGAAAGCATCTGTGCCCATCTTGAACATGCTCCTGGGTTTTCTTTGGCAGGAATGCTTCACATACGTCCTCAAGGGCCACATAGCTGTGAGTGCAGCGGTTTTCCCGACTGGAACCAAAGGTAGGTGGTGCCTTGTGTCACATCAGGCTTTTTTTTTGTTCAGGCATCAAGCATGTCTAAATTTGGGTGAAAACACACGTCCTCCCCTTGCCATAACAGCCCCCAGACTACTCCAGGCCCAGCCTGGGCAAGTGGGGGTACTGCTGGACTGAGTGGAGAGGACCTCCAGGGAGCCAGACTTAGGGTCGGGCCCAGGGTCAGCTGTACCTCCCTCCTCACCACTTGTGTTGGGTGACCGTGGGGGGTGGCTCTCAGGAGAGGGCAGCAAGGCATGAAGGCCTTAGGGGAAGCTGGTGCAGCCTCCTGTCTGCTCCGGGTGTTGGGCCAGCACTCCTTTTAGGACTCGTGTTGGGATTTATTTTACTGGGAGCCTGACTTGAGAACCAGACCTTGTTGCCTGAGGACTGGTGGGTGGGCCATTGCATGGGAAGTTGATAAGACCCGGTGCTTGAATCTGCTGAGACTACCCTGGCACTCATCTCCCTGGGTACTGTTTTCTTCATGCTTGCAGTCTGGTTAGGATGTCATTTTGTAATTCCAAAACTGTAGGGTTCCAGCACTGGGAAGGGAACGTTCGTGTCATCCACCGCAGCCTTTACCTGCTGCTGGCGATGTCCCAACCAGCATCCTCTAGCTGTAGAGTGAGCTCCAACTGGTGGGGGAGCCGTCCTGCTCAGGAACTCCGGTTGTCAGAAAGTTCTTCTTTGTGCTGGACTGAAACCTGAATCCTCCAGTAACTTTTACCCACTGGTTTCTGTTTCATCTTCCAGAGCCAAACCTAACAAATCTAATCTCTGAAGTGCTTTGCAAGTTGGAAAGTGCTGTACAGATATCACCAAGTGGTCCTTTATGTGTCTTTCAGGCCACCTCCTTGACTCCTTTGCCCGCTCAGCGTTATGGGATTCTGGCTTGGATTACCTGCATGGAACGGGGCATGGTGTTGGGTCTTTTCTGAATGTTCATGAGGGTCCATGTGGCATCAGTTATAAAACATTCTCTGATGAGCCCTTGGAGGCTGGCATGATCGTCACTGATGGTAGGTGTCCCTCACCGACAGGCTGCGCGTGGATCCTCTGCCTTTTTGAAAGCTCTGTGTTGTTTCTTATATTTTAATTATTATAAAGTAAACTAGAAAAAAATTTCCCCTTCCATCGCTTTGGGCTTCCTTCGTGGTTGAGATGGTAAAGAATCTGCCTACAATGCAGGAGACCTGGGTTCTATCCTTGGGTTGGGAAGATGCCCTGGAGAAGGGAATAGCAACCCTCTCCAGGATTCTTGCTTGGAGAATTCCATGAACAGAGGAGCCTGGTGGGCTACAGTCCACGGGGTCACAAAGAGTCAAACCCAACTGAGTGACTAACACTTTGACTTCCCATCACTTTGAATTAGACAACAACCACATTTTTTGATTATAAAAGTAATAAATATTCATTGTAGAAAATGTGAGACTGTGGAATGATATAAAGAAGAAAATGAAAATCATTTGTAATCCAGCCACCCAGGGGAAACATGACTTAACATTTGGATATGTTAACTTCTTGTTTCTTTATATACCTGCATACCTTTTTTAGTATCGTTGAAATTACACTGGACATATGGTCTGTATTCTGCTTTCTTACCTAATATGTCCCAATATCGTTACCAAATCTTGGTGAACGTATTTTAACACCTGCATCATTGTGTCTTACGGCTCTGCCCCATACTTCATTTGGCCGATTTTCTGTTATTTTACTCCCTACCCTGCAGCCAGTTCTCAGGAATTCCAAGCTTTTCTGTCTCTGGACCTCTAGATAAAAGTGCCTCACGGGAAGGGGTGTATCCGGGCTCTTGCTTTGTATTGAGTGGCCCTTCCCCTGTTCTCCTTCGAGTGTGGTCAGCCCAGCAGTGAGAGCTTCTCTGTGCATGTCTTCATTGTGGGCTGCTCCTCATTCAGGGGTTTGGTTTGTTTTAGAGCCAGGGTATTACGAAGATGGGGCTTTTGGAATTCGCATTGAGAATGTTGTCCTGGTGGTGCCTGTTAAGACCAAGGTGAGTAATGATGTATTTATTTTGTTTTAAAAATTACCTTATTCCTTCATGGGGGAAGATGAGGGCTTTTGTCCTTCAAACCAAGAGCATGCCATTCTGGGGCCAAAATGGAGTCTCCTTCCCTTGGTATTGGGGTCTTTCCTGGAATTTGTTCTCTTCTGCAAAGCCAGAAAGAAAATCTTGAGTGAACGGGGACCCTGAACGGGACCTCAGGGAGCCTCAGGCAGGCCCCTGCTTCATGTAATGTGGGGCTCTGAGTTTACTGGAGGCAGGGTCTCATCATGAAACCTTAACTGTGTGTGTGTGGGCATCGGGGGCCAAGGGTGGAGGGTGCTTGTTTAAAAGCTCCCTCCAGATGTTGAAACTGAACCTCCACGACTGGGACCTGGGAACTATTTCAACAAATGCCCCAGATGGTTGTTACTAGGTAAAACTGAGGAAGCCTGAGCTAGCCGCTGGGTCAGGTACCCCAGATGGGCGATGAGACAGGTGTGGTGCCCTCTCCTCATCACAGTACCAAGGGGAGGTAGGTTTTAGGTGCTGGGCTTTACCTCCAAGACCTGTTTGCTCCTCCTCCACAGTTGGAGGGAAGTGACTTCCTAGGGCTGCAGGGAGGCTGGCTGCCGGGGTCTGCTCTCTGCTTGCACACTGCCATCACTGGAGCAGCCTCACCTCTCCCATCCCACAGGCCCTGCCAGGAAGAGAGACCCAGCATGGCCCACGTGCCCTGCCGTTCCATGCCTCGTGTGCTGGACAGGCCTCTTGATGTCACTTGAGGGGCCTGGCTGGGGCGAGGCAGGCCGCGTACTTGATGTTAAAAAAAAAAAAAAAAAAAAAAAGATCTGCCAGGGGCTTACAGCTTAGCACAGGCTTCAGAAGCAAACCAGAGATGCACGTGCTTCTAGATGCCCCGCCCCCCCATGCCTTCTCCCCATCACAGCAGACAGGAGCCTCGCGCACCTGCTGACCAGGTCCTCAGCACTCAGTCTGGCCTTTCCTGAAGGCACAGGCTGTGGTCTGCACAGCGGAACAGCTCTTGGAAAGTGGCCCTGCCCTGTTCGTGTCTCCTTCATCTGTTAGAAATGGTGACTGGCTAACCACTCTTGATTTCTTGCTACACCTGCCTGAGGGGCCGTCATGTCTGGGTGGGGTGACCTCAGGGTGGGTCATCGTGGTGAAGAGTAAACGCTCCTATTGTCTTCCCTCTCCCATAGTATAACTTCAACAACCGGGGAAGCCTGACCTTTGAACCTCTGACTTTGGTTCCAATACAGACCAAAATGATAGATGTGGATTCTCTAACAGACAAAGAGGTAACAAGGGAGTCCTGGGGGCGGGGGCAGAAGTGTGCGTGTGTGGGCTGGTGGGTGGAGAGCCGCCCCGAGTCCTCCCCTCCATCCTCACTTTGAAGTCAGAGTCTGGGCCGGTTGAGTTGGAACATCCTAGGTTTCCCAAGGACTGTGGCGCTTTTCCTGTAGTTGTTGGGTTTCGAGGTAGGTAACAGCCGTTTGCCCCACCCTCGGAGGCTGTAGTGTTCATAGGTGGGAATGAACAGTGTGCTCTTGCCTCTCAGGAGGGTAGGAGCCATAACTGCTGGGAGGCATGTTTAGCAAACAGGGACCATGTGTCTTCCCACAAAAAGCCAGGTGGGCAGGGGGGCTGTTGGCTGTTGCACACACCAGATTGTTTTCTCGTGTTACTTGAAACATTAAGGAACTGAGAAGCACAATCTATGATCATATGCGTGGTTTTCACACAGACAAGGAGGCGGGTGGTTTCTCTGGGCTCTGGAACCCTTCACAGAGCAGAAGCATGGCCGTGCTCACCTGTTAAGTTCAGAGAGTGACAGGTCTTGAAACCCCTTGAGACCCTCAGGTGGGTCCCCAGGCTCAGGTCCAGAATTCTGGAGGCAGACTGGAAGGGTCAGGCAGGCGATCAAGGTCAGAGCAGGGACGAGGGTCAAAAATGGTAGAAACAACACGACTCCAGCTATCTGCTGTGAAGTGGTCAGGCTTGAGCCAGGAAGACAGAAGCCAGAAGGATACCAATTCCAGAGCGAGGCAGGTGGCTGGAAGTCCAGCAAAAAGCAGACTAGCAGGAGCCAGCGTGGTGGGGATAAGAGGTGGTTGTTACCAGGGGCAGCCGCTGTCCTCATCCCAGGGGCTGTGAGATGGGACTGTATTCTCAGTGGAGCCCGCGTGGGTCTTGTTCTGCACCAGAGGAAGGTGGCTCTGCGGGCTGAGGAGCCCCGGCTACAGGCCTGTGGGGTGGGGCCCTCTCCACCAGAGGCCCTTTCTTCTGCCTCATCCAGTTCACAGATGGCTGACAGGAAGGCCATCCACTTCTCAGTCTGATGCCCTCCGTGTGTGGGCACTTCTTGACTTGCAGTGCCCTTGGTTCAGCCAAACGTTCCTGCTCACAGGACCGACACAGGCCCCCGAGGCTGCTTTATTCAGGTCAGAGATGGATATGGAACAGGAAGCAGCACCAAGTGTGTCTCTCCAGCAGGAAGACTCTCTCCTGTGGTCCCGGGGCTCTTCCCTGGTCCCCGAAGGGGTAGCTTAGGTGGGAGCGGATGAGAACGCAGAAGTGAGCATGGGAGCCCCCCTGCTTACAACCCTCAGCCCCAAGGAACCAGTCTCTTCTGATGGCCCTGAAGCACAGCTCCCAGGGTCTTAGCAAAAGAGTCTCTACTAATAAGTTGCTTTGCACTCTTGGATGCTGAAGGCTGTGTCGTCTGCCAAGTAATCCTGGGTCAGAGAGGCCTTGCTGTCCATGTGAATTGTACCGGTCAGGAGACATTTCTCCCATGTGATTTTCCATTTTATCCAGGGAATGAGCGCATAAGGAAAGTTAAGTGAGGCCAATTTTTCCTTGAGGGAGAGTCTTGTTAACCTGTGACTCCCCCATGACACTGGCAAAGACCAGTACACTGTGTCCCAGTGTTCATGACTGTATCTTATGGACTCAAATCACTGAACTGTTCTTTTAGTCAGTTTTTGTAGGACAGGGAATATCTTCTTACCTTGGAATCATTAGCTGCTGCTGCTACTGCTGCTAAGTCGCTTCAGTCGTGTCTGACTCTCTGCGACCCCATAGATGGCAGCCCACCAGGCTCCCCCGTTCCTGGGATTCTCCAGGCAAGAACACTGGAGTGGGTTGCTATTTCCTCCTCCAATGCATGAAAGTAAAAAGTGAAAGTGAAGTCGCTCAGTTGTGTCCGACTCTTAGCGACCCCGTGGACTGCACCCTACCAGGCTCCTCTGTCCATGGGATTTTCCAGGCAAGAGTACTGGAGTGGGGTGCCATTGCCTTCTCCGGGCATCATTAGCAAGTTACCACAAATAACAAGTAGAGGACAGTATTTAATATAACCAAACAGAGTATATTTATTATCTCTTGTAGCAAAAGGGTTCATTTCCCATATACTACTCAATAAATCTGGGACTTCACTCTGTCTTAAGGCATAGAGATACCCCACAACAAGATACTGCCCACTGGGCTTTGAAATTCCCAGTCCTTGCCCTTTATTGTTTCAGTCTTAGCAGTTTTGGGGTTGGGCCTGCATTCCCATCCATCTGTCACCAGGTGGCAGCAGAGGACTTTGGACACGAGTGTGGGTGCTGCAGGCTGCCAGGGCCTTTGCCGTAATGCTTTGGCTGCTGACGGGGGCCCCCTTTCCCCCAACCAAAAGGGTCTTGGGAGTTTCCTTGTGGCCCCTCGTTGCTCCTGTCTCTTGCATTGTTGAGCTGCCTTACAGCCCTGCCTGGCCTTGCTGGTGACATGTAGCAGCTTGCTTGTTTTTGGTACCATGCCCACCCCTTCCCCCCGCCCACCCCAATGCCTCCCAGACAGACTAGTGATTCTTATCAGTGGGAGTTGGAGTCCCAGTTGGGTCAAAGCCATTGGCAGCATCACCCCATCTGTCTAATGTGAAGTGGGCAGGCCAGGCCCCCTTCATGGACAGTAGAGAGTGGGCTGTGCTCTAGGTAGAACTTGCTTTCTTCCATACTTCAGCCTCCCTCCCTCCTCACAGGAGGTCTAACCTCTTACACACGCACAGCCTCTGTCATCAGGTTCAGCACGTCAACACCCCACCCCCCGCCACACACACCCCAAGTCCTTCCTTTTTGCCTCCTTTTTTGTCTCCTGGTGTGGTGGCCTCATTCAGTTGAGCGCCTGAAAGTCAAGCTTACTCCCCACCCCACTCCGCAGCACAGCCCTTGACCACCAGAGGCTTTGGGTGCATCTGGACGGCCACACTGGCAAGACTGTCATGGACCGAGCTGATCCTACTTTATTCAGCTTTGTAGGTGGATACGGAATAGGAAATTCAGTGCCTCAGTAGGACAGCCTCAGGTGTGTCTTCACAGCGGTCGAGGCAGTAGGGTGGGCGCAGGAGCCATGAGACCCCCTGCCCCTCTCTCTCTCATCGTGGCTTCCAGGCAGGGGGTCTGTTGAAGGGAACTCTGGTTGCAAGTCTCTCTGCACTCAGGGGCGTCCAGAGCCGTAGTCTGCTGTCAGGCGTTCACTGTTCCCCCAGAGTCACTGAAGCCTGTGTGCGGCAGATGGTTCTGGGAACGTTTTCTCTATGAGCCCTGTGGCTTGTCCTGTCTGTTTCCAGGGAGGCAGAACACAAGGAAGTTGCTGTCCCTGGGCGGGGAGACAGGGTCCTGTGCTCCTTTACTCTCAACCTGTGAGCTCTGCACGTGGGTCCCTGCTGCTTGATGGGCAGGCTTTGGTGCAGGTGTGATGGTGAAAACACGTCTGTCTTCCCTCCTTCTTGCAGTGCGACTGGCTCAACAGCTACCACCTGACCTGCAGGGATGTGATCGGGAAGGAGCTGCAAAAGCAGGGCCGCCAGGAAGCCCTCGAGTGGCTCATCAGAGAGACGCAGCCCATCTCCAAACAGCCTTAGTACCTCTTTGGTTTTTATAAAAAAACAAACAAACAAACAAAAAACCAAACAAAAATGCTCTGGGGAAAGGAGGAGGCCCGGCACACCCCCGACATCTCCCCCATGTCCCCTCCTTCTTCCTTACTGCCCCTTTTTACTTTTAGACTCTGAGAAGAACTGGGAATGTTCTTATCCTCTTTGATATTTTCTTGTAGACACTCAATCTTTTATGATTTTTTTTTTAATTGAATGAGCCAAGAATAAATTGCTGCCCCAGAAGGAGGGTACCTACAAGCTGAGCGCTCGATCAGGCGGGCGCCCCTAGTGGCCACAGGGAGCCCCTGGCCGGCACTGGTGAAGCAGGCAGGGCTCTGCGACAGCCACGTTCCCGGTGCTAGTTCCTCATTCATGACCCTCTTCATGCGCACGAGACTGTATTTATGACCTGAGATTAAAATGTCAGAATGGGCTTCGTCTCCACTGTTTCTGTCCTCCCGGCACCATCTACCCTGCTGCGTGTGGGGTAGGCTCCTCCCTAGGCACGTGTTCTAGGTGGGGGAGGGGGTGCCTTTTGGGGAGACATCCCTGGCCTCTCTGTATCTCTTCTGACTTAATTTTCAGCCTCTTCTTTTCTCTAAAAGCCCAATGCTTTTGTTGAGTATTTTTATTTTCCTTCCCTGCCTCTGGTTTTAAAATGTCATTGATATACCAAAAAAAAAAAAAAAGCATGTCGACAGTGACAGCCTTCCGTGATCCAGTCCACAGTGGACAGTGTGGACGTCCCATTGTCTCATTGCTTATAGGAAGTGGTCTTTGGCTGGTGCCTGCGACTTCCTGTCCTTGGGCCTTCCCTGGACTTGCACATGTGGGGTGGCCTGAAGGGCTGGCAGAACTTATGATTCTGAGGCCTCAGACTGTGAGGATTGGGTTGGGAAAATGAACCCCTCAGCCCTTAGCCAAGATGTCCGAGGTGTGGTCTACACTGTCTCCTGGGGTTTCTCAGTGGGACTGAGCCCTTCTTGCTGACGTGGGATCTTGTTCAATGACACACCCTTTATTTTCTTCCTTCCCTCCTGGGGCTCATTTTCCGTTTCTCCCCCCAGTGTTTCCTGGAGTCATCTCCCAAGAGGCCATTTCCATGCAAATCCTTGTCTTCGGGTCTGCTTCTTTAAGAACCCAAGACATACCCTGTACGTATAACCACTATTTGCAGCATATTTTTTGCCAGTTTCTTTTCTTTGTATTTAGTATTCAGTATATGTAGAATGTGTGTGCACAGATAGAAGAATATTTTTGCACACATGCACATCATATGTACAGACATCAGGCCATTCTATACATATGCAGTTTCCTTTTTTAACTTGGCAGTATATCCAAGTTCTTTTTCCATATTGGTACACACAGATCCAATTGTTTTTAATGACTGTAGACTATTCTGTTGCATGGCTATATCTTTTTAAAACCAGTCTCATTGAATCTTAAATTACATCTTTGATTTGGGCGGTAAATCAAATCATCTTTGATTTGTGAAAGGTAAGTAGAAGCATACTTTGGCTTTTCACCAAAGCATGGCTGGCACAGGCCAGTGCCCATTACTTTCTCCAGCTGGGGAGCAGAAAATGAGCTAATCTGTATTTACTAGGGCTTCCCTGGTGGCTCAGATGGTAAAGAATCTGCCTGCAATGCAGGAGACCCTGGGTTGGGAAGATCCCCTGGAGAAGGAATGGCTACCCATTCCCGTACTCTTGCCTGTACAATTCCATGGACAGAGGAGCCTGGTGGGCTACAGTTTGTGGGGTCACAAAGAGTTGGACATGACTGAGCAACTAACATATTCACTTTCAATCTGTACTGAACCAGGGTGGCAGCAAAGCAAACTTGACTGATAGGATGAACCTAAATTGCCAGAATACCTACGAATGGACTTGTCAACATTTACACCACCTCTCCTGCTCTTTCCTCTCAAGGATCATTGATTCCAATTTGCTGTATGGGAGGAAGCAAGATAGACAGCCAGTTCTCAGGCTATATTTGTGACAAAGCTAGGAAAACACAGAAGCAGTGCCACACAGTGACAGGATATATTTTGATCAGCCAGAGATCAATTCTTGAATGCCTTTGGTTTACTCTTGCTCATATTTCTAATATGTTCCATAAGATTAGACTTAAAACAGACATTTTCCCTCTGATGATAGAACTTACTAATCAGCCTCTCATCCACCTGAAAGTTGGAGCCCCACCCCTACCCCCTTGAGGACCCAGACCATCTTCTCCTCTGTGACATCCTGAAACTTCCCCTTTCTCAGGAAATAGGAGCTGTGAATTGCAGCTGTTTTGGAGTTTAAACAGACTGTAACTCAAGTGTGACGGCAACTCCACTGTTCGTTCACCAGGCTTTTAAGCCTGTCACTTCCCAAGGCAGCCTCAGAGCAGAGTTTGATTTAATTGGCTCAAGCCCAAGAAACAAAAATTTCCTGGTACTAAGAGCTTCCTGCCCAGACTTGCGTATCTTGGCATTCATGTTCAAGAGCCATAGTTCAAGAGCCATAAACTAGGCGAGATGGCCCCAAAAAGACTGAGGACCAAAATAAAACTGTGACGTGCAAGAGCTCAGAGGAGACGATGGGGAGTTAAAAATGAGGGTCAAATGAATTACTGTTCTTCACTTTAAATGATAAACAAAAGTTTGGGTGCAAAAGCAGGCATTGTGCTAAATTTGTGAAACAATTTCAGGGAAGCTGCTCTTCTGTGTCTTTGTCTTGCTTCCTTTACCGTCTAAGTTTTAGGTACAAGATGGGATTCAAAAATGGCTATGATATGGGGCCTCTGCTGTGAATAGCCCAGATGCTGCCTTCTGGAAGCTTGCTCACCCTCTGGTTAAAAATCCATCTGTGGGGGGCTTCCCTGGTGGCCCAGTGGTTAGGCATGTGCCTGCCAATGCCAGGGACATGGATTTGACCCCTGGTCCAGAGAGATCCCACATGCCATGTAGGAACTAAGCTCCCGCACAACTATTGATTTCGTGCGCCCTGGAGTCTGTGCCCTGCAACAAAAGAAGCCACCGCAGTGAGAAGCCTGAGCAGCACAATGAAGACCCGGTTCAGCCAAAAAAAAAAAAATCTGTGTTGCTTACGCTGTGAGAGGGGTCCGCTCCACCATCCTCGCTCTCAGCCCCTATCCAGCCTAAAGGCCGGTGCCCGCGTTTAGCCACCCTGCAGTAACAACCATTTATCGTCAGGTTGGAGCAGGTATTCATGTACTCACAAGCTGTGAGGGAGGGCTTGCCCTTGGTTTTTCCTGGCAGCTGGGGATTTATACCAACAGTGACACAAAGACTCACAGGCTGCCTTTGGTGACACCTTTCAGCTTGAGCCCTGCTGGCTTCTAGGGAGAGACAGAAGCGGGCAGTCAGAGGGCTGGGAGAAGACAAGAGGGGTGCTTGGCAATTTTAATGCCAGGACTCTGGTGGCTGGTTCCTGAAAGCAGATGGAGTACAAAAAATGAGAAACTTGTAGGATCAGAATTTGAAAACAAAAATTCAGATTCTGGCAAGGTGATGGCTGTTGTGTCAGAGGTTTTGTATCTCTTCATATCATTCCCTAAAAACACAGAGAAGCTGGGATAGCACACTAAAACTCATGGATGAGATTTATACCAAGTATGTGGGACATGTATCCCCACAAACTTAAAAAAATTTTTTTTTAATTGTAGTAAAAGTCATAAAACAATTTTAACCACATTTAACTACATTTCAGTGGCACTAAGTATATTCACATTGTTGTGCAACTGTCAACAATCATCTGCGTCCTGAATTTTTCACCTTCTTAAACCGAGTCAGTGCAGGGTAACCAGTGTGTTGTCAGCAGCTGTGCAGAAGGGCACTGAAGGAAATTAGGAAGGGGTGCTTGATGGACTCGAGAACCCCAAAATAACCATCAGAAAAATTACTCTACCTTAAAGGAAAATGAATTCTTTAGTAGTCAAACGAATGATCCCGTCACACAGTAGAAAATATATGAGATTGTCATTAGCTTTTGCGGCAACATTTTGGAGAAGAAGAAATGGAGAACATTTTGGAGAAGAAGAAGAACACAGGACTCTGGTTACAGGGCGTTTGTTATTATTTATTAGGCCTCAAATTTCTTTCACGTGTTTTGGATCTGTGCTGGTTTTAACAATAATTATGTTAAAAACTAACAGTGACCAAGTGGGCAAAATTAGAGCTAATGGGTTGGACCGTGATGGTAGGGGTGGGGAGATGCAGATACCTCTGTAACCGCACACATTTAGGGAAGGGAGTTCTCCTTGAATCCATCTTGATGGAAGATTCCGTCACAGACACCATTGTCTCACCCGACAGTTATTTTTTGAGACCTGGGAACACTGGGATTTTCTTACTTTTTTTAGTTTCATGTTTGTCCGTTTGCGTCCATGGCTCCTTCAGGGCAGGGAGGAGACGAGTTTTTCTTTTGAGGTTTCTCCATAGGGTGCATGTTGAATGGATGCTGGTATGCTGCTGCTGCTGCTGCTAAGTCACTTTAGTCGTGTCCGACTCTGTGCGACCCCATAGATGGCAGCCCACCAGGCTCCCCCTTCCCTGGGATTCTTCAAGCAAGAACACTGGAGTGGGCTGCCATTTCCTTCTCCAATGCATGAAAGTGAAAGTGAACTTGCTCAATCGTGTCCGACTGTTAGTGACCCCATGGACTGCAGCCCACCAGGCTCCTCCATCCATGGGGTTTTCCATGCAAGAGTACTGGAGTGGGGTGCCATTGCCCTCTCCGGATGCTGGTATAGACAGGCTCAAACTGCATCACAAATGGTATGTTTATAGCAGCCCAAACCATTTTCTTACCTTCTGCCCTGAGGTCACTGCAACATGTCCTTTTTTTTTTGTAACCTGAGTGCCTGTCACAAGGCACTGCCATCTCTTAAAAGTCCTGCTTTGGCTCTGAGGGCCTGAGGACACAGCCCATGACCCATCTTCCTCTTCCCTGAAACCCTGGGCTGAGGACTATCAGACTTGAATTGATACTTTCTTGCTCTGTTTTCTGGTCCTGTCCTGTGAGTGGGTTACAGACTTCTCCCTTGCCTGAAAAAACCTCATCTAATCTTTCTTCAGAATCCCTTGGATTGCAAGGAAATCAAACCAGTCAATCCTAAAGGAAATTAATCCTGAATATTCATTGGAAGGACTGATGCTGAAGCTCCAATACTTAGGCCACCTGAAGCGAAGAGCCAACTCATTGGAAAAGATCCTGATGCTGGGAAAGACTGAAGGCAGTAGAAGGGGATGGCAGAGGATGAGATGGCTAGATAGCATTACTGACTCAGTGGACATGAGTCTGAACAAACTCCAGGAGATAGTGAAGGACAGGGAACTCTGGAGTGCTGCAGTTCATGGGTTCACAAAGAGTTGGACATGACTTAAAGATTGAACAGGAATGAAAAGATGCTCTATTTCAAACATTTTGTCTGGGAAATGAAGAATAATCATGAGATATCATTTCATAAATACCACATTGACATAACTGAGGCTTCCCTGGTGGCTCAGATGGTAAAGCATCTGCCTGCAATGCGGGAGACCCTGGTTCAATCCCTGGGTTGGGAAGATCCCCTGGAGAAGGAAATGGCAACCCATTCCAGTACTCTTGCCTGGAAAATTCCATGGACCGAGGAGCCTGGTAGCTACAGTCCATGGGGTCGCAAAGAGTCAGACATGACTGAGCAACTTCACTTCACTTACACTGACATAAAATTTTAGATATGATAGTTCCAACATATTGGTAAGATGTTGAAAACTGGTACCTTTATGTACTGCTTAGAGGAGATGGACTTGGTATAAAAGCTGAGGAGAGTATGGTTTATATAGTGAATCCTAAAGGAAATCAGTCCTGAATATTCATTGGAAGGACTGATGCTGAAGCTGAAACTCCAATACTTTGGCCACCTAACTCGAAGAGCCAACTCATTGGAAAAGACCCTGATTCTGGGAAATATTGAAGGCAGGAGGAGAAGGGGACGACAGGATGAGATGGTTGGATGGTATCACCGACTCAATGGTCATGAGTTTGATCAACTTTGGGAGTTGGTGATGGACAGGGAGACCTGGTGTGCTGCAGTCTATGGGGTCACAAAGAGTCAGACATTACTGAGCAACTGGACTGAACTGACTGAAGTTGTTAAAATATAAAAACAATAGTGTGAAGGACTAAGGAAGAAATGGAGGCATACTGTTTCAAAGTTTTATAAGGACTGACATGAATTTGTCAGGAGATAGTGAAGGACAGGGAGGCCTGGGGTTGCTGCAGTCCATGGGGTTGCAAAGAATTGGACACGACTTATCAACTGAACAGCAGTCTTTTTAAAAAGAGAGTTTGAAGCTATTGTTTATGGGTCACTGTGTGGACCCACTACACAGAGGCTACAAATCCCTCCCCCGATTTTTCTCTCCTTTCGAGAAAAGTCAAACATTTTAGTTCTGCAGCTTCCCAGGCACAGCTGAAAATCTGTGGACTTCTTTCAGAGTCAGCCATCAGAGGGGGTTCCAATCAGAAATCTGAGACTTGAAACTCTGCCCGGTACATCACAGGGCCCAGAACCCTGGAGCTCAGACCAGCACAGCCCACCATCCTGGCCCAGTCAAATTTCAAGCCAACATAATTTAAAGAGAGAATTTGCTAAACAGAGACAAACCCAAATATATCAACCATTAAACAAAACAAAAACCCAACCAAACTTCCAGGACACTATTACAAAATAGATACACAAACATCATCTCAGAATAGAGGACAGTCAGTTAACTTAAAGACATTTTAACTCATGATAAAACTTATGATATTGGCTTCACTTTTCTTTTTTTCATTTTGGGGGATTGTTTTGTTGCAAACACCCTTATTACACATAGCACCATGGAAGATGCTAAATGGAAGAAACAGGCACAAAACAGGGCACCCTGCAGGAGTCACGTAGAGAAAGGATGAGCATAGGTGAGGCTCCCTCCAGGAGACTCAGGTAAGGCTGGTCTATATGTGGCCAGAGGTCAGGATCTGGTTACCTGGGCTTGGGGGTAAGTAGCTGGAAGGGAGTATGAAAGGCCCTAAAGCTGCTGGTGATGCTCTGCTTCTTCATCTGGGTGTTGGTTTCATAGCATGTCCAGTTTGTGAAAATCCAGAGAACTCTGTACTTACAAAACTTGTACTTTTCTGTATGTCTTATACAGGAATTAAGTGTTAAAAACACATGCTTCATCATTGCTGACCCTGAGTCTTTAGTTCTTTGGGACCCACTGATCAAGTTCAACCTCCATGTTTGATAGAGGAGGAAACGGAGCCCCTGAGAAGGGAGGCACCCATTCTGGGTGACAAAGCAAGTTACTGGCCAAAGTGAGTCTGCAGCTTGAAGCTTAGCTCCGGGACCCCTCGCTGCTTCCGGCTTCCTTGTTTTTCAGGAACCATGGAGCTGGAGGCTGCGCTAGTGCAGGAAGGGTCCTGGCTGTCTGGGGTGGTGGGTGGGGCTCAAGGAAGGTGAAGAGGCTCACCTGGTGGGGCTCAGTTGATGGTTGGAGTGTGGAGTGGGTGTTGCTGATACCCTCACCACGGGGCCTGTCCTTATCCCGAGGCTCTTCAATTCCCTCTGCTGAAGAGCTGTCTACTTCCATCAGCAAGTCCTTTGCTCACAACAGCTTCATTTTATTTATTTCTTTAGAGAAGAAAGTTCTCCTTTTCAAGGCAAATTCTTTGCCCACTTATACACTTGAGAGTATTATTAATTTATAATAATCAAATTGTTATTGAATTCTTTTGTATTTGCATGTTTTATCTCTTTCCCCCCATAGAGTCTTATCCTTCTGACTACAAATATATTCAGTATTTTTCTCTCCAACAAACAACCCCTTTCCTGGTCCTGATTAATGAATCAGTATGTATGTGGGAAGTGCCTACGCTGGGCCCTGTACAAGGACTGGAAGAACAGTGTCCCGGGTCACAGACGGCAGGTCCTGCTGCCTCGCAAGTTATTTTCAATGTTTTCAGACTTTCTGAGGACGCTGCATCCCTCTGCAGTCTTTCCGGCTCCTCATGTCCCTATTTCTCTTCCACTCACTGTTAACTGACTCCACCCTCACTACCATTTTGCTTTGTTGTTTAATTAATTCATTTTTTAAAGCCAGCGTCCTTTGAGCCAGATGAACACATGCGTAGGTTGCCTGGGACAGTCCCAGCTTGCCCACGTTCTCGTAGCATGGTTAGGACTAGCGCCCCGTCTTGCCCTCGCTGCAGTGCTCTGACGTGGGTGCTGAGCTCTCTGGCCACACTGCCTCTTGGTAGTCAGGTGCAGTGGCCTCTTTTGCTCATCTGTGTTAACTTTGTGTCAGTTTTGGCCAAGTGTTGATTAAGAGCTCAGGCTTTGATAAAAAACAGGTGTGACTTTAAATCCCAGAACCTCATCTATACACAAACCCTGAGAGTCAATATTTTTATCAGAAATCAGAGGACCAAGAGTAATTGTACCTACTTCATAGGGCAGCTGCTGGCTTCAGAGAGGGAAGTGCTTAAAGCACCTGGTGTGGCTCTGGACATGAGGTAAGTGCTTGCTAAGTAGCTTCCCGAAGCTCCCTCCTCCCTCGACGCCTGGACTCCCCAGGGTCTCCTCCAGCTCTCTGATGCTTTCTAGGTTCTTCTCTGGCTTTTCAGCCTCTCCTGCCCTAACTTGCTTGAGTTCTCAGCTTCCCAAGTTTTGTGATTCAGTCCAGTCTTGTGATGAAGAGTGTCGGCTGTGGCAACAGATGTTCCAGTTTGAATCCTTGTGGCGTTTAACCAGCTGAGTGTGCTCAGGCACATTGTTCTACCTCTTGGTGTCTCAGTGACCACGTCTGTGAAATGGGCAGCCTCCCTCTAGGGGGTAGTGAGGATCCTGTGGGCTGAGACTTGCACCGAGTGCCTACCACTAGTAAACATCCAATAAGTGCTGTGCTATTCCCAGCCTTGCAGGGGTCCTGATGGGTTCCCTCCTCTCCCTTACCCCATCTTATCCATTCTGCTCCTGGGGCCCCCCAAAACCCCTCTCCTCTCCCTTCCCACTGCCGCTGCCCTAATTGTCCCAGAGCCTTGTTTCTTCTTGACCTATTCATACCAGTATCTCGGCTGCAAGTCCCCTCCCTTTCCAGTCCATTTTCCATGTGAATAGCAATTGAATATTTTCTGAAGCACATTTCTGATTGCATCACTCTTCAGCTCTAAAACCTCCTATGGTCCACAGACTAGATCTCATATCTCCAGTTTAGCTGTTTTGGCTTCACCACCTGGACCCCACCTGCCTAACCAACTTCATTCCACTGCTGCGCCCTGCCTGTGCTGGATGAACCAGCTCAACGGACTTGATCTTTCTCTCTCACATCCTCCCTGTGATACCCACCTCAGAGATTTGTCCTCGCTGCCCTCTGAGACACCCTTACCCTCCCAGATGCCCAACTTCTACCATCCTTCAAAGCCCAGAGGAAATGTCACCCTCTCCTTGTAGTCTGCCAGGATTTATCCTATAACCCAAACTGGAAGTTTTCTCTAGAATTCTGAATCTCTCCAATGGCTACTGCACTTCTTACTCTGCATTTTGTCTGAATATAATTTATCCACAACAGGTCACTTGCCACTGTTCCTGTGTCTTGTCTCCTGCCCTAGTCATTAGCCCTGCTGTCCCCCTCGGCGTGTCCAGGACAGAAGCTGTTTAATGCCTCTGTGTGCAGGGCCTGTGTGCAGGCTCCAAGGTCGGTGCTGTGAAGACCATTCAAGTCTCTCTGCCGCAAGGGAACAGAAGCTGTTGGGGAAAGAACACGTGCACCTGTGTGCATGTACGTGCACACACACACACACACACACACACACACAAATGACTTAAGAACATTCTCAGAGAAGCCCATCACATACTCTCGGGCAGCTGAGGCAGCACCCAAGAGAACTGATGAGTTCTGAGAGGCTACAGAGTGGGAAAGGCTTACCTCGTGGGTAACCAGGAGCCTCTGCAGAACAGTGTGTTTGCACAGAGACCAGAAGGCAGGGAGACATGGGGGACTGGCTGGCAGCAGGTGGGACCCTGGCAGGGGGCAGTTGGATCTGTTTCCTCATTGGTTGGAGGGACAATTTCTGTCCCAGCTATGAGACCTCTCTGAGTCTCTGTTTCCTTATCTGCCTACATCATGGCCTAGTGACCACAGTCACAGGCCTGCTTGTCAGAGTGACTTGGGTTTAAATCCTGGATCTCCTCATTATTGACCGAGTGACTTTGGGAAAGTCATGTGAGCCTCAGTTTTCTCAGCCTGCCAGGATGGTAGGAGGCAGAATGACACAGTGAACTGGAGTGCCAGGTGATCATATAAATACTCAGTTCAGCCGAGGATGCAATTCCAAAGCCGCAAGCTCTTTGCCATCTCTGGGGGATGTTGCAAGCTAGGCTCTGTAAGGGCTGGGCATGCAGTGCTTAATTAAATCACAAGTTACACAATATGTCATCCCAAAGCAAGATAGGTCTAACATTAAGTGATGCAAGATGCCAGGATGTATAAGCATTATAGACACAATTATGATGAAGGTCCCCATTCTTACAGGGCTTGTATACTGATTAGGGAGATAAAACCACCTTGAACCAGCCTGTTGAGCACCTTGATCTAGTGGTCAGAGAAGGCAGACCAAGAAGGTGAAGCATCTGGGAAACTTGCCTTATAGAAGTTTTAGCAAGAGATCTGGGTAAGTAGTGGGGGGTTGTTCAGAACTCTGGGAAATTCAACGGAGAATTTTTCTTAGCAAATATGCACCTAGGCAGAGTCTTTGATGGGGTAGCTCTTAAATGTTATGAGCAATGGGAAGAGTCTTAGCTATTCAGATTTTCAATCACAAGGCAGAATGGACTTTGATGACTGTAGGAAAGAGCTAGATAGAGCCTAGCTTTGTTTGTCAGCTAAGATGTATCTAGAGAAGACCATATTTCAGAATGGAAATCAAATTCTGGTGGGGAAGAACTGTCTTTTAAGGGAAGCTTGTTTGCACTGACACAATCACTTGAGAGCATCAGTTTGAGTCTTTGTATCCAGAATTTGCTGAAGCGTAGAATGAATACACTATACATCATCTGCCTTAGGCATTGCATTGTAAATATTTCACGGCTTTAAATATATGCCGTGATTAGGTGTGTGTTTTGGTAGTTAAATGAATACGGGTTTAAAGCAATGAAATGAAAATATTTCAAGTTCAGCATATTTTCACCTGAGGGCTTTAAGAATATGTCATAGAAAAAATTCTGTCTTCAAAGCTGAGGTTCTCCTGGGACTTCCCCTGGTTGTCCAGCGACGAAGACTCCATGCTCCCAATGCGGGGGGCTCAGGGTTCAGTCCCTGGTCAAGAAACTCAACTAAATTGCAACTCATGCTGCAATTAACTCTGGGCACAGCCAAAAAAGAAAAAAAGCTGAGTTTCTCCTGGTGATAGCACAATTGATGATGGCTGAAAGATCCTGAGTCTTGGACTTTAGGTTCTTATTTTTGTTTTATAAAAGGAAATTCCCTAAAATGTTCACAGACGTTCTCAGCTATTTTACAAATTTGTTTCATATTAGCTAATATTACTCCAAAAGCCAGTTTTAAAATAAATTAACCAATAAAGATGGAAGACAAGGTTTAAGTGTTGAAGTGGCTTTGAAATAAAATGAAAAAATCAAGTAATGTTCAACAAATTTTTTTGAGCACGTACTATATATTGAGCTGTTTATTATCCAATTTGAGATGACACTTAGCAGCTCCTGGTACCTCAGAGATTGAGTTTAGATGGATTTGAAGCCCTAAATCCATGGCCTGTGAAAGTCCATATTCCTCTAGCCTTAAAGGAATGTACCATTTAAGAGGGGAAATAAGGCAGGTTCAGGAATAAAGGAGAGAAGTCAAGTCTGTAGAGGAGAAAGAGGCAAGTGCTTAGGAGAAAGAGAGAAATTCTTACAGTTGGAAGAATCAGAGAACACTTGGAACAATGGAGGTGGGTTTAGATGAACAAAAAGGATACACCTTTGGACCGAGGGTTTAGTGTGAGCAAGGGCATGGCAGAGGAACGTGTAGGCAGGTGCATGAAGGGAAGAGTGAAGCTTAGACTAGGGAGGCAAGAGAAGGCCAGACTGAGGGGATTTGGGAAGTTAAGGACTTTGCCCTTTAACCTGTAGTCCAAAAAGAAATTATCCAGATGTCCTGTTCATATCCTCTGGTATTAAAGACATTTACAGATGACTTGAGCACCTATTTTCAATTCTTTTGTGCAAATACCCAGAAGTGGGCAAACTCCCTTCATCCTGATCTGTTGGACAATCCCATTCCATTTTCACAGTTTGCCCAATATTCATCCTTCCTGAGCAACTCAAAAGCACCATTTCCCCGTTTGGCTTGAATGTTCCCTTTAAATAAGACTCATCTTCTCTTTGTTGAGAGGCAGTGTGGGATGGGATAAGGGACCCGTGATTAGGAGCCAGGAGACCTGCAGCCCAGGACCAAACCTATCACTGTTTAGCTACCTGTGTGTCCTTCAGCTTAGCTAAACCTCAGTTCACTCAGCTCAACCCTTTGTTCCTCTCAAGGCTGTGATTAGTATCAAAGCCACTGGTGTTTTAGAAAGTATTTCCCAAATATGAACGATTGCTCCATGGAGGTGTGTACTAGGGCCTTAAAATTTCAAGCCAGAAAGGGTTTTTAGAGATTAACTGCTGCCAAATGCTGTCATCTCACAGATCTAACTAGGCTCAGAGGGATGTGCTATTTAGGGGCTGAGATAGGGGTAAACTCCAGATCATCTGACACTGAGGTCTGGGGCCCTTCAGCTAGCTGCCATACAGTCAGACGACTTTTGGAGGCTCAATTAAATCCTTTGTCCTTTCTCTTCTTACTGGGAGAAAAACAACAGTGAAAACTGTCCCTCTGTGCTGTTCACTGAGTCAGTTTAGCTTAGATTTATCCCCGAAGTCTGGCTGTTTTGTGACCTTTCTTGAATTCCATTCTCCAGGGGTGGGAGGGAAGTCAGTTCTTCCTTAGCACCCCCACCCCTGCTGAGTATCACTGGGAATTCTCTTATTTGTATTCCTCTCAGTGCCACATTTAATGCACCAAAGCACGTGTTTAAAGCAATAACCAGCCTGAAGTTTATGAAATAAAAGATAGATATCAGCTTCATGAAACTCAGGCAAAAGCAATATCTTTTCTATATCTTGCTATGCCTTTAACTTCAGAAACCTTCATACTTGGTGGTCACTGAAAAATGAAATAGCAATAATAATAATGACAATAATAAAAAAAGTGATGTCTTTTAAGAACTACAGTTTCGAGTAATGTTGTCTTTAATTTCTTTATTGATTTAATGACAAGGGAAGATTAGACTTACTGTTTTCTTCAGTTTCCAAGTACATTTCACCTTAAAAGAAAGATCATAGCATGTAGCTTAAAAGTGAATGTTTTGTTTGTCACCTGGCCTATTTATGCAAGGTGGGGGCTCGGGCAGCAGAAATGCATGACCATAGCCACCCTGTTTTCTCACGAGGAAATGGAAAACCAGGAGATAGGAGAAATATTTGCTTTTCTTATGAAATAAATTAT
Source organism: Tragelaphus eurycerus (assembly GCA_935064755.1). NCBI lineage: Eukaryota > Metazoa > Chordata > Mammalia > Artiodactyla > Bovidae > Tragelaphus > Tragelaphus eurycerus. Next base: position 12,794,153 of record CAKXYN010000062.1, read on the forward strand.
TCTGGAAAGTAAGTCAGCTTTATAGCTGTTCTCCCAGAAGGTCATTTCATTTTACAAGGTAGACTATTTATTTGCACACAGAAGGTGCAAGTATAGGTTTTTGGCCTCTATGACGCAACATAATCAGGCTTCATCAAACTTCCCAGGCTTATCTCTTGTTTCTAACCTTTCCAAATCTGATGAGTTGGTTAAACTGGACATTTGTCATTTCCCACGTGATTCTTTTCTTTTTTGGTTTTATAAGAAGACATTTTTTATTTTATGTTGCTTTTTGATTTTCTTTTTTTCCCCTCCTGTATCTTTATTTTAATTGAAATACAATTGATTCATATTATATAAATTACAGGAATACAATATAGTGATTTACAATTTTTAAGAGTTATGTTCCATTTATAGTTATGATAAAATATTGGTGGTATTCCCTGTATTGTACAATATATCCTTGTAGCTTATTTTATACACAATAGTTTGTGCTTCTTAAGCCCCTACTCCTATAGTGCCCTCCCCCCTCACTGGTAACCATTAAAAAAATACAAAAACATAGTGAATATAACAAACAAAGAAGTAGACCCACATGATTATTTCCAGTTTTACTTTTATCCAGTCAAACACCCTCTGCCCTTTAACTGGAGTGTTTGATCTACTTACTTTCAGCTGGGTTTGAGTCTAGCATCTTGCTGTTTGTTTTCCATTTGGGCCATCTATTCTTTTACCTCCTTTCCTGCATTCTTTAAGATTAATTGAAAATTACTGAGGGTGTTATTCTATCCCCTGTAATAATTATTTTAAAGCCCTTTCTCCCATTATGCCTTTCTTTTCTGTATTTTCTATTGATTGGTTTCTCTCTTGGATACGGGTCATGCCAGGCTCCTCTGTCCATGGAATTCTCCAGGCAAGAATACTGGAGTGGGTTGGCATTCCCTTCTCCAGGGGATCTTCCCAATCCAGGGACTGAACCTGAGTCTCCTTTGTCTCCTGCTTTGCGGGCAGATTCTTCACTGTCTGAGGCACCAGGGAAGCCCTTTTTGTATTAAAAAGCAAAGACATCACTTTGCCAACAAAGGTCTGTACAGTCAAAGCTATAGTTTTTCTAGTACTCATGTATGGATGTGAGACTTGGACGATAAAGAAGGCTGAGCACCAAAGAATTGATGCTTCTGAATTGTGGTGCTAGAGAAGACTCTTGGGAGTCCCTTGGATTGCAAGGAGATCAAACCAGTCAATCCTAAAGGAAATCAACCCTGAATATTCTTTGGAAGGACTGAAGCTGCAGTTGAAACTCCAAAACTTTGGCCCCCTGATGCGAAGAGCTGACTCATTGGAAAAGACCCTGATGCTGGGAAAAACTGAAGGCAGGGAGAAGAAAAAGGGGAATGGCAGAGGATGAGATGGCTAGATAGCATCAGCAACTGCTGCTGCTGCTAAGTCACTTCAGTCGTGTCCGACTCCGCGTGACCCCATAGACGTCAGCCCACCAGGCTCTCCTGCCCCTGGGATTCTCCAGGCAAGAAAACTGGAGTGGGTTGCCATTTCCTTCTCCAATGCATGAAAGCGAAAAAGTGAAAGTGAAGTCGCTCAGTCGTGTCCGACTCTTAGCGACCCCATGGACTGCAGCCCACCAGGCTCCTCCATCCATGGGATTTTCCAGGCAAGAGTACTGGAGTGGGGTGCCATTGCCTTCTCCGAGCATCAGCAACTAAATGAACATAAATTTGAGCGAACTCCAGGAGATAGTGGAAGACAGAGGAACCTGGCCTGCTACAGTCCATGGGGTCACAAAGAGTCAGACAGAACTTAGTGAATGAACAAAAGAAATTTCCCAGCATTGCTTGTCTGCTGTTAGGGATAAACAAAGTGATTAAAAATAAAAGAGGAGAGGCAACTAGAACTTCTGCCCAGACTTCAAACAAAGCTTGTTTTTCAAAGGACTTCCTCAGCTTACAACTCTTTTCCTTCTGGCTCAAGCCTCCTAACTCTCTCCTCTCAAGCCTGGGCTAGAAACAGGCAAAAGTGTGTCAGGAGGAAGACTGTTTGGTTTCTGAGTGAGATGCATTCTTTCCTTGGGACCCTAACCCAGTGAGCCTCAGGTACAGGTTGGCAGTTGCAGAAACAACCTGTATATGGAGCTTCAAACTGCAGGGGTGGTGAGTAATGGATCTCTGCTGAGTAAGCAAGGATCAAACCAAATTGTAATGAAAATATAAAAAAGAATGCATGTATGTATAAAGGGGGCTTCCCAGGTGGTGCTAGTGGTAAAGAATCAGCCTGCCAATGCAGGAGACTTAAGAGACGCTGGTTTGATCCCTTGGTTGGGAAAATCCCCAGGCAGAGGGCACGGCAACCCACTCCAGTATTCTTGCTTGGAGGATTCCATGGACAGAGGAGCCTGGAGGGCTACAGTCCATATGGTCACAAAGAGTTGGACATGACTGAAGCAACCTAGCACAGCATGTATAAAAAGTATATAACTGAATCACTTTCTGTACAGCAGAATTTAACAAAACAATGTACATCAACTGTATGTCAATAAAATAAGCTAAAAAACAAACAAACAAAATCTAAATGACAATGACTTCCTTGACTAAAGCTCCTCGGATCACAGTCCTTGTGACTACCATCTTCTCCTGAATACACATGCAGAAGCAGCATCCTTTACACTCATTGCTTCTCACATTCAACCCTGGTGCAGAATTACCAGTGTGACATTTATACTGCAAGTTTTAAAGTCCAGTAACCTTAAAGGTAATTCTTCCATTTGGAAGTTCCTATCTTCTCTCTCTTGTTTTCCAGTTTAGTAGTTCACAAATAGCGAGCTGAGTCAGGGACAGAGAGCAGGAATAATCTGTCTTTGAAGAGACCACTGGCCTGTCTGTCTGTCTATTTATCTATATTGCATGTTTTCTTTCATTCATTTTGACAATGTTGAACTTTACCTGAGCCCTGGACTCCTGGAAACAGTGACAGTTAAGAAGTTCCCCTAACCTTTGCATCCCTATAGACAGTTTACCACAAAGAATTAGCCTTCCCCACGTGGCTTAGATGAAGCCGACAGTGCACACTTTCCCAGGACTCTCACCAGACTTGTGGGTGGCTGCCTTATTTACCTGTGACAAGGCCAAGCACAGACCTTGCCCCGTTTGTCTGAGCCTGCTGACAAGGCTGGACACAGCCCCTCCAACTTTCTGGTCTTTGTCTCATGATTGATCAGCTGAGGTTAGAACCGTTTGTCCCCCGAAACTAGCTAACCACAGAGAAAAACATTTCCTGGTCTGACAACTGATTGAAACTTGCCCTGCTTGCAAAACAACCTGACTGTAAATCGCCTTATCTGTAGCTTATTTATTATCCTTTGCTTCCCATTAAAGGGAAGCAAAGCAACTCCCCCCACTGCCGCCACCGTGGAGACATTCTGATCCTGAGATCATTTTATTGCAATAGCCTGAGTACAATCAGTCTTCATATTCATTTGTTTTCCTCCCCCAGCTTTATTGAGATATGATTGACTGTTTCTTGCCTTTGACAAGCTGCCCAGGCTTTACTGAACCTCTAATATACTTGTGGGGATGGGGGCAGCAGAGATCACTATGACTCTTTTCTCTCAGAGCTCACTATGGAATTGAGAAAAGATCCATGGATCAAAGGAATCCTTGTACCTGGCAGACTGTAAAAAGTGCTCAGCTAGGTGAAGAGTACCCAGGTAACTGTACAGATGGAAAGAGGACTTTACCTGGGGAATATGAAATTTAAAATGGGTGTGGAAGAGCAGTGGGGCATCCTGCTAGCTGTACTGAGGCCTGAACTGGGAGAGTTCTCTTTTATTATTACTAATAAAGAGGTTTTTTTGGCCACACCATGCAGCATGTGGAATCTTAGTTCCATGGCCAGGGATTGAACTCATGTCCTCTGCATTGGAAGTGCAGAGTCTTAACCACTGGACCACCAGGGAAGTCCCTAGCTGTGTGTGTGTGTGTGCTAAGTCACTTCAGTTGTGTCCAACTCTTTGTGATCCAATGGACTGTAGCCTGCCAGGCTCCTCTGTCCATGGGATTCTCCAGACAAGAATACTGGAGTGGGTTGCCATGTCCTCCTACCCTGAGCTGAGAGAGTTCTAATTCCACCTTGCATCAGCTTTTCTCAGGTCATCCCAAGTAAACACATGATTGGAGTAAACCTAGTGTCCTTGACATGAAACTATAGCTTCAACAAAAGTCTTCTGGCCCCTATTCCAACCAGACTGCTTCATTCCATAGAGCGGATCAGTGGTAGATGCTATCTGCTTTCAAGAGTCTGAAAGCTACCAGAGCAGGCAGCATGAAACCAGCTGACATGAGGAACATAGTGTCCACCCAGCCTCAGAGAGTGCTAAAGGGACTGAGGGAAGGTAATTTACACAGACCCAGTCTGGTCCTGCTGGTGGAAAGTGGATTGAATGGAATTATCAATTAGTGGTTCATCATGGCTTCAACCTGGGCTTTCCAGGTGGTGTTAGCAGTAAAGAACCCACCTGCCAATGTAGGAGACATAAGAGACACAGTTTCAGTTCCTGGGTCAGGAAGATTTCCTGGAGGAGGGTATGGCAACCCACTCCAGTATTCTTGCCTGGAGAATCCCATGGACAGAGGAGCCTGGTAAGCTACAGTCCATAGGGTCACAGAGCATCAGACATGATAGAAGCAGCTTGTCATGTACGCATGCACATGGCTTCAGCTTCGCCTTAGTATGCCTGGGCTCAGATAGCAGCAAGTGGTTGGTTTCCCTGCCTTTCAAGCTTGAGGATGGGGGGAAGGGGAGATAAATGGCCAAACAAAACTGGATTGCAGAGTGTAGTCTATCACAGCTTCCAGGGAATCATAAAGGGCACTGTCTTTATTATAAATCACAAATATGCATGAACTTAAATGCACATTACAGTAGCTGAAGCCTGGCCTAAATTGGTGCATTTTGTTTCAATAGCATTTGATTATTCTTGTGATGTTATTATTATGATCATAGCTGTTGCAATTTGCCAGTGTATAGAGACGACTTGTCTGGAGAGAGGCAGCTTGAAATCAAGAATAACAGAGATGATTTGCCGTGAGTACCCATTTGGAGGGCAAATGGGCCAGCAGCATTCCATTTCAGGAAGCTTACTCGGTGTGTTTGGGAGAGCTTGACACGTCCCACTAGCGATAAAGATGCCATGGAAAGAGAATTATCCTTAAAGTCAAGCCTTGAAGAGCAGCAGGATCTTGGATCCAAGAAACTTAGCCCTGCCCCCAGGATGAAGTTTTTGAACACTGTTCATCAAACCAGTGCTGCCAGATCTCTGCATACCCTGTCCCTCTGTAGAGAAAGCCCTCTTCTTTCTCTCTAAAGCTTCGTCCACTTGGTAAACTGTCTTCCTTCAAAAAAGAGCATCCCATCATTAGACTTTGCCCTGGTCTCTCTGGGTATAGCAGATGACTAAGGACAACCATCCACATTTATTAATACCACACATTAAGGTAGTCTGGTGTTAGCAGGGTTCACTTATCACAGAATTATTTACCTATTTGTGTGTGTGTTAGTCACTCAGTCATGTCTGACCCTTTGCAACCACACGGACTGTAACTTGCTGCCAGACTCCTCTGTCCATCGAATTCTCCAGGCAAGAATACTGGAGTGGATTGCCCTTCTCTTCTCCAAGGGATCTTCCTAACCCAGGGATCAAACCTGAGTCTCCTGCACTGCAGGTGGGTTCTTTACATCTGAACCACCAGGGACTCTCTATTTGTCTATTTGCTGACCAAACTTCTTTTTAAATTATTTTTTTCTCACACCTTCAGGAGGTGTGAGTAAAAAAAGAAAATTAAAAAAAAAAAGAAGTTTGGTTCCAAGTATGAGATAGCAGAAACTTGTGGTGATGATAAGGGGTCTTCCCAGGACCTCAGCAGACAGGAGATGGAAGATGTGGCAACAGTTCTCCATTTAGACCTAGAGCTGGACATGGGGTTTCCAGTGGATCCAGAACAACCTGTCACATTCCGTCTGCTCTGTGACTGAGTCTGCACCATGGCAGCTGTACAACCCACTGGGACATCATCATCCCTTGGGTTAGGCACAGTGTTTCAGGTTGGATGGAAAATAATCACCTCTTCAAGCTGCCTGGAATCATTTTTGTTGCTACTGTTTCAGGGGAAAGCCATAACAGCATTTCTGAGAGGAGAGTGGTTGCTTCCTTTGTTGTTACCAGATATTTCTTACTGACTTTTTTTTTTTCCCAGCCTGCTTTCCCACCAAACTTTCTGTTCAGTTCAGTTCAGTTCAGTCTCTCAGTCGTGTCCAACTCTGTGACTCCATGGACTTCAGTACACCAGGCTTCCCTGTCCATCACCAACTCAAACTCATGTCCATCGAGTCAGTGATGACTTCCAACCATCTCATTCTCTGTCTTCCCCTTCTCCTCCTGCCTTCAATCTTTCCCAGCATCAGGGTCTTTTCCAAGGAGTCAGTTCTTCTCATCAGGTGGCCAAAGTATTGAAGTTTCAGTTTCAGCATCAGTCCTTCCAATGAATATTCAGGATTGATTTCCTTTAGGATTGACTGGTTGGATTTCCTTGCAGTCCAAGGGACTCTCAAGAGTCTTTCCCAACACCACATTTCAAAAGCATCAATTCTTCGGCACTTAGCTTTCTTTATAGTCCAACTTTCACATCCATACATGACCACTGGAAAAACCATAGCCTTGCCTAGACAGACTTTTTTTGGCAGAGTAATGCCTCTGCTTTTTAATTTGCTGTTTAGGTTGGTTATAGCTTTTCTTCCAAGGAGCAAGTGTATTTTAATTTCATGGCTGCAGTCACCATCTGCAGTGATTTTGGAGCCCCCAAAATAAAGTCTCTCACTGTTCCCATTGTTTCCCCATCTATTTGCCATGAAGTGATGGGACCTAATGCCATGATCTTAGTTTTCTGAATGTTGGGTTTTAAGCCAACTTTTTAACTCTCCTTTTTCACTTTCATCAGGAAGCTCTTTAGTTTTCTTCTCTTTCTGCCATAAGGGTGTTGTCATCTGCGTATCTGAGGTTATTGATATTTCTCCCAGCTATCTTGATTCCAGCTCCTGGTTCATACACTCCAGCATTTCTCATGATGTATTTTGCATATAAGTTAAATAAGCAGGGTGATAACATACAAACTTGACATACTCCTTTCCTGATTTGGGACCAGTCTGTGGTTCCATGTCCAGTTCTAACTGTTACTTCTTGACCTGCATACAGATTTCTCAGAAGGAAGGAGGCCAAAGGGAAAGTGTTGGTGGCTCTCTGGGAACCCAGGCACTTCCATCAGAGGAATCTGAGTCCAGCGCAGCTGAACTCTCAGATGCCCTTTCTTTGGATACAACACAAGACAGTGAACAGGAAACGGGTGATTTTCTAAAATGGCAGAGTAGAAGCATGTGTGCTCATGTTTCTGTTCAGGGAGAGACACAATTGAAGTTGTGATTAAATTTGTGTCTGATTAATAAATAACAGCTATTCGAATCAAAACAAAACAAAACTGGACTTCCCTGGTGGTCCAATGGTTAAGAATCCATCTTGCAGGGGACACAAGTGTGATCCCTGGTCAAGAAATTAAGATCCAACATGCTGAGAAGCAACTAAGCCCAAGCCACAGCTACTGAGCCCACATGTCACAACTAGAGAGTCTGTGTGCTGCAACTCTCGGAGCAGCCAGATAAATGAATAACTACATTTATTTAAAAAACAAGAGGTTTGTGTGGTTCCCCTTCATATCCACCACATAGTGTTGGCTCATGAGGACACTCGGTAAATACTGGTTGAATAAATTTCTTCCTCGGTATAATAAAAATCCTCATAACTTTGTGGCAAGGATCAAGCAAAATTCTAAGTATTAAAGTTCTAGTAATGAAGTATACACAAAGAAAACATTTCTGTAATCTCCTAACTGGATAAGAAGAATCTGGATGAGAAATCATGACACTGTTCACAAACCCAGCTGGTGTCTGTCAATCCAGAGCTCCTACTTCACTGGATTAGCAGAAAAAGACAATCCCATTTTGTGAATCAGAAAGGGAAAGGTGTTGCCATAAAAAAAAAGGCAAAGCATGGAGAGATGTAGTGAATGGCAAGCTAGAGTGATGCTTTGAGACAAAACCTACCCATCAAAAATTGTTGGTGTTGGTTCTGCCACACTATGAGATGTTACTTGGCTGGTTGGCCTCTGAAATCTAGGGTCTCCTCCTTCTTGGAAGGTCCAGGGGATGAGCACAGTTGCTCCTTGGCACTTGCTCCTTCAACAGGATGAAGGGAAACACAGGGCATTAGGAAGGACAGAGAAAGACACCCAGGGGAGCAGGGGAGCCACATAAGACACAAACTTCACCCTCAGAGGACGTGTCACCTGTGCAAAGATGAGAGCAGCACAGACAGAGCAAGTCAAGAGGGAAAACCATTAAGTCAACCACTACAGTGCTGAGGACTGCTGAGAAATGAAATGTGTTGATGTCGGGATCTTGTGGAGTGCAGTAGCTAGAGGAGGTTTTCAGCAAAGACAGTCATCAGGGAATGTCAGGGTGGCTTAAAGAGGGGGAGCAGAAGGGAGAGGGGACATTCTCAGCAAAAGTATTATGGGTGAGCTAGGGGCAGAAAGGGTGTGATGTGTATGAAGGAGCTTACAGGCAGGCTGGCCCGAGGTGGGGCTGGACCAGTGGGTCTAGACAGGGACACCAAGTCGCAGCATGTCAAGGTGGGCAGGCAGCAAGAGGAGGGGCATGGCTTAGCAATAGACAGAAGAGGCAATCGTGAACTCGTGCTTGGATGACTTTGACAATGTCGCTTAAAAAATGTCAGGCAAATCACTAACTTAACTTAGTACAACTGTGTGTGTACTATTTAATACAGAATGTGTTTGCAGAAAACCTCAATGCACAGAATTATCTTGGAAGCAGAGACATATTTGCCTTGGACTCCTAGTCCCCACAGGCATTACCAATTCATTTCTCTCTAGGGTTAGAACCTCAGAACTAGAAGGTTCTAGGTCCCTCTAGCTACCAAACTTCACAATTTTTTAAACAGAATTGAAGCAGATGGCTCCTTTGAGACTGCCCTCTCCCCCCACAAACCCACACTCCCTTTCCTTGTTTCACTGTATTCTGACCCGAATGTCAGTTTTTGATGAGGAAGTTAAGTGAAAGCAGTGAAAGTGTTAGTCACTCAGTCATGTCCGACTCTGCGACCCCATGGATGTGACCCACTAGGCTCCTCTGTCCGTGGAATTCTCCAGGCAAGAATACTGGAGTGGCTAGCCATTCCCTTCTTCAGGGGATCTTCCTGACCCCGGAATCAAATCTGGGTCTCCTGCATTGCAGGCAGATTCTTTACTGGCTGAGTCACTTTATTTAATAAATCCTTGAGTTCAGTAAAGTATCCTTCATTGTCTGGTTTATTTCTTCATGGCACTATGCTTCTCAACATCCCTGGTAAATTTAAGTGGAAAATATTCATGAAAAAGTCCTTTCAGCTATGTGTCTTCTCTAAAATCATACCATGACCCTCTCTGGGGATGCCAGCTAAGTTACTTGCTTCTTGATAACAACTTAGTGAAAAAAAAAAACTGCAAGGAGAATACTTATTCACTACTGCTTTTTTTCTTTTTTTGCAGAGACATCTTAGTAATTAGTTTTATAATTGCTAGACCTCTGTTGGCTCCAGTAAACAACTGCTTGCCATTTTAAAGCATGGCTGAGTTATAGAGATGACTAGATGTCGACAAGTGCGAGAATTATGTGGCAACGGTGATATATAACACCTCTGGTTTCCCTCTGCATAATCGGCCAGCTCTTCCTGCTCCATCCTAACAAACTGGGAGAAGGTTTGCTCACTGCTAGGGACCAGAGAACAAGTCTCCCTTGATCACAGCCACTGGGAGAACACATTGGTTATGCTGACAAGGAAGTTACTCAGTCCTTAAATCAGAATGCCATCTTCATCCCCCGGGATGAAAAAGCAGCATTGCCATCCTTCCACTGTTCATAGACAAAAGACCCATTTAAAGGACATCTCAGAGACATCTCTCAGGCACTGCTTGTGACAGTTGGGTGTCACTAAAAGGAAGCTGTCAGTTTGGCACATGGACTCATTAGCACATTCAGCACTCTGTCCTTTGGAAGGGCCAATATCATGTGAAAAATCTGAGTAACTGGAGGAGTAATCTGGGGAGTAATCTGAACGAGGAAGAGTATTTTTGCCCCTGCAGCTGACTCTTCTTTTTTGTTGTTGTTTTTTCTTTTTAAAAACCAACTTTATTGTGATTTGTCTACAATCAAATGCACGTGTTTTAAGTGTACGGTTTAACCTTTTGGCAAATGTATGCATCCACGTAACCATCACCATGATCAAGATACAGAACATTTTTATCACCCTCCCAAATGGTTTCATGTCCCTTTCCACTCAATGCCCCTCACTCCTAGCTCCAGGAAACCTCTGGGTTTTGTTACTATGGATTATGTGTACCTACTCAAAATTTGTAGATGAATGGAACAAGAGGGCACACTTTTGTTTCTGGCTTCTTTTATTCAGCCTGTGGTTTCTGAGATTCTTCCATGTTGTGCATTTCAGTAGTCTTTTCCTTTTGTTTTTGAGTGGTATTCCATTGTATAAATATACCACAGTGTATCCATTTACCTATTGAGGGATATTTGCATTGTTTTCAGTTTTGGACTACTATGGATGAAGTTTCTATGAACAAATGTCTTTTTTGTAGACATATATTTTCATTTGTCTTAGGTGAGTATCTAGGAGAACTACAAGATCATATGGTAAGTGTAGATTTAAATTTTTAACAAATTGCTAAATGATCTCTAAAGCAATTGTACTAATTTATGTCTCCATTAGCGACACACAGTGTTCCAGTTGTTCTGTATCCTCATCAACACATGGTATCATTAGCCTTTTAACTTTAGTCATTTTAGTGTATGTGAAGTGGTAATTGTGTTTCTATTTTCATGGTGACTAATAATGTTGAGCATCTTTTCATATGCTTATTGCCCATTCATGTAACTTCTTTTGTGAAATGTCTGCTTCCACTTGATCATAATTTCTTGGCTTCTTAATATATTGCTGGATTTACCTTCTAAATAAAAAAATAATTAAAAAAATCCATGTCCAGAAGGGATGTCTGCCTGTAGCTGTCTTTTCTTATAATATCTTTGTCATACACTGATTTTTATATGTTTATCATTTAAAAATGCAATCATTCAAAGTTATAAGTTTTCATGCAGACACTTCTTTTTATTTTGTTACTTATTTAAATTGAAGTATAATTGAGCTACAACATTACATGTTATGGGTGTACAACATAGCGATTCACAATTTTTAAAGGTTGTACTCCATTTATAGGCTTCCCTGGTGGCTAAGACGGTTAACAATTTGCCTGCAGTGCAGGAGATGCAGGCTCGATCCTTGGGTTGGGAAGATCCTCTGGAAGAGGGAATGGCTACCCACTCCGGTATTAATTCCCTGGACTGAGGAGCCTGGTGGGCTACAGTCTATGGGGTTGCAAAGAGTTGGACACGACTGAGCAATTGACACATATACACTCCACTTATAGTTATTACAAAATATTGGTTGTATTCCTTGTGCTGTACATGGATGCATTGCAGACACTTGTTTAGTTACATCATACATATTTTGATATGCTATTTTAATTTTCATGAATGCAACATGTTTCTCATTCTGTGATTTCTATGACACATAGGCTATTTAGATATATGTTATTTAATTTTTAAATACGTGGAGATTTTTAAAGATATCTTTTTGCTATTAATATCTAATTTAATTGTATTTTGGTCAGAGAACATATTTTCTTTGATTTCAATTTTTCAAATGTGTTGATTCTTATTTTATGGCCTACCATCTGATCTATTATGGTGAGTATCAGATGTGAAATTGAAAACAACGTACATTCTGCAGTTTGGGGTAGGATGTTCTGTAGATATCCATTAGGACAAGCTGGCTACAGAACAGAATAAAAGATGGGATGCTATAGCTGTTCTGTTACAGCCAGGAGCAAAATCTCTTTCCTTTACATTTGAATGTACATCCCATAATTAAACCAGATTGAAACAGGTCCCCAAAGCCCTCATGAAGCAGATGTAACACTAATCTATATTTAGAGATCATTCCTGATCCAGTGCTTTTAGCTGGTTCCTTTCTAAAAAGAATAGTTTCTCGATATCAACATAATTTTTTTCCCACTGAAAACAAGTAAAATAGGAGGTCAAAATGATCACTTCTGGCTCCAACACCATGTAGAACTGTGTATTTAAAAAAAAAAAAATGACCAAAGAAAAATTTACAATTTCTAGATAATATTACATTTTGTGGATAGATAGTTTAATTTTATTAATAGCTATAATTCAGAAATTACTTATTACATGACAAAGGAATTAAAAATTATGGTCAAATATGGAGTTTCTTACCTCCACCCTATATCCAGAATCCCATTAAAAATAGCTCTATTAAAATAAAATTTAAGAACCTGTCAATTAAATTAGACTGTGATCAAGTTCATTGACTAAAATATATCTTGCAGTAAATGATATGGTGGCTGAGAAAAGATAAGGATAGAGAGGATAATACTCTATTCAGTCTTTTTTAATAAAAAGTTACTTAAGTTTAACTGCTCTAAATGATACATGCTTGTTTAAAGCAAATATAGTTAACAATATTTTGTGTATTTATAGCACACATAAAATTAAAATACATGATGAAGATAGCATGAAGGAGACGAGGGAGTAATTGCAAATACATAGTTCAGTTCAGTCGCTCGGTCGTGTCCGACTCTTTGTGACCCCATGGACTGCAGCACGCCAGGCTTCCCTGTCCATCACCAACTCCCAGAGCCTACTCAAACTCATGTCCATCAAGTTGGTGATGCCATCCAATCATCTCATCCTCCATTGTCCCCTTCTCCTTCCACCTTCAATCTTTTCTAGCATCAGGGTCTTTTCTAGTGAGTCAGTTCTTTGCACCAGGTGGCCAAAGTATTGGAGTTAAACACATAGTTAAGAGGTCCTTAACAAGTATAGTTCAGCTAGATTTCTACTTACTACTTTTATTATGAATACTATGCTATGTGTATTTTACCACAGTAAAAAAATGGAAAAAATTAGAAAATTAGATGTGGATAAATATAAGTCTTACAAAATCTTATATCATCTTAGAGTGTTTGGAGAGGGCACAGAATTTTTATTGTTATTTTTTTGGCTGCACAGATGTTCTTATGCCTTTTTTTGATTTTTCCAAAGGGCAGTATTTCTCAATATTGTCTTTTTAAAGTGAGACCAGAAATCTGAGCACATAGTTGATTATCAAATATCACTATCTAAAAGATTCTTAATGTATGATTGAAGTAGTGTGGAGTAGTTGAAAAAATTCATTTGACTTCAAGTCAAGAAATTTGGTCTTGATATATAGTTTGTCACCTACTTGAGGTTTCTTTTCCAAACACTGTAGACTTTATTCATTCATAAAGAAAGTGTGCTGGATAGAAACTCAATGGGTTCTTTTCAGCCCTTAAAAATCTATAATTCTGATTGATCTATGTTGCTGTGGAAATCAACCTGGGAAACCAGACTTCTGAGTTTGCCAGTGGTATAATATCAGTGAGGATAACTCCTGTTGCAAGCAACAGAAAACTAAAAAACAATGCCCCACACCATCATCTTAATCTTAAGAGATGAGCTCTGTGAACACGGATGTTTACTTCACCAAGTCCAGCTGGGAATAGTATTCCACCACCTTTGCAATATTCTATTAGTTAGAAGCAGGTGTCAGGTCCTGCCTGCACTCAGGGATAGTGATGAACCTTGTTAGAATTTTTACTGAGGTTCCCTTCATTTGGGCTTCCCTGGTAGCTCAGGCGGTAAAGAATCTGCCTGCAATGTAGGAGACCCAGGTTCAATCCCTGGGTTGGGAAAATCCCCTGGAGAAGGGAACAGCAACCCACTGCAGTATTCTTGCCTGGAAAATCCCATGGGTGGAGGAGCCTGAAAGGCTATAGTCCACAGGGTTGCACAGAGTCGGATATGACTGAGTGACTAACACTCCCTTCAGTAAGGCATTAATTCTACATTCATAAGATTGCTTCCTTTACCCTTTGCAACACTTAAGGTCAAGTTTTGGCAGTTTTTGATGGTCCCTGGAAATGGCAGAGAACCTGTCTCAGCTGCAGGAGACAGGAAGTTCCTGCTCAAGGCATTGTGTGGGTTTACATTTCTTGATCTCTGCTTTAAATCTAATCAGCAGTAAGCTATTGTTACTCCAACATACAGTGTTCTCAGTACTAGGGGAACACTTGTAGGTGCCCTGGGGTTGTAAAGAGGCCAGGAGGAGAGGGTCCTGAAAACAGAACAGAATGGATCTTGTTTTCAGGGACCAGGTGAGTTCCTTCAATCCAGAGACACAAAGTTCAAATTAATTTTCATACTTGATTCCCCATGAATGAAAAATACTTTAAAGTAGATAAGCAGCTATTTCATCTGGGTCAGTGATTAGAACACTGTTTTTATTGATACAACCTGTCTATTGGAGGGTTTAGGTTTTTGGTTTGACATATAGAAAGGATGCATTCAGCATCTAAAACTCATCATCTGCATGTTTCTAGGCTGCTGCTGCTACTGCTGCTAAGTTGCTTCAGTTGTGTTTCTAGGCTGAGGCTCCCTTAACTCCCCAAGAAGGGCAAGATGGTAGAATGGGAAGAACCCAGGGTTTTGGAGACAGATGCAGGATTTTGTTCCAGTCTGCCCTTGCTATCTCTGTATCATTCACTGAGAAAATTATTTCCCTGTTGTTGAGCTTCAGATGCTTCATTTGTAAGCTGGACTTAATACATTCAAGTTGAAGATCAAAAGAGTGGATACTAGTGAAAGAGTTTATGAAGTACAAGTGCTTCAAGTATGAGGTACTATCTGATTATCCAATCATAGTAGTTTTTTCATTGATGTCTTGGGTCAAGTAAAGGGATATGTTTATCTGTTGATGCTAAGATAGAAAACCATAACATCTTTGCTTGGACTGTAGAGTGCTAGGTGGTAGGACATTGATCTGCCCCAATATAGAAATGCTCATATTTCATACATTTTAAGTCTGAAAGTTTTCTGCAATGTTCTGCAAAGCTGTATAAAAAAATAAATGGATTTCAGAGAAATTGACATAAACATGTAATGGGAGAACACATGCTGTTTGGGGAATAACATTTTGCTTGTTGATGGTCAAAAATTATATGCAGACACTGTAGGAAGCTATGTATAACACAGAAGTTTTTAACTGTGAAATGTTAGCAGATTTTACCTTCCTGATTCCAGAAAGTTTATCCTTTGATCACAGAAGCAAGACAGGCGAAGAATGAGAGCGCTACTGATTTTCTCCCATGGGACCACGGTGTTTCTTGATAGTTGAAAAAGGGAATCTTGGGACTTCCCTGGAGGTCCAATGGTTAGGACTTCATGCTTCCAATGCAAGGAAATTCCATGGATTTGATCCCTAGTTGGGGAACTAGGATATTTGATGCTGTGCGGTATGGCCAAGGTAAAAGAAAATAAAAGAAAAAGAGATTCTTTAATATCCCCCCTCCTTGCTTTTGTTCTAGTTTCTGATGGATTTGGCCATAGAAGAGTAGTGTATCTTGGTGTCTTTGGACAGAACTGATTTCAGCACGAGTTAAAGAATTCACCCTAGAGAAAAAGTAAGATGAAGAGAGAAGAATCCGATTAGGATAATTTTCTTCATTCCAGTGCTGCTGAGACTAGGGCCTTCCTGCCAGCACATCCTCTGTGTCTTTTGTCCAGTTGATTTTTAAATAACTTGGGTGATTGGTTTCATTATTTTTCTTGGGAGCTCAATCTACCATGTACTGGACCTGATGGTGAGGAAGTTCTTCTTGACTTAATATTGTTGTGTACAGTTTCTTCATACATTTCCCCCTTTTCGGTTCCATTCTGTAAGGAAATCATTGAGAGTTTAAAAAAAAAAAGAGAAAAGAAAGTAGTTAGGAGATAGACTGGGTAGGTGAGCAAGAGTTGCTGGCTGGTAAGAGGAGAAGAGGAAGTGGGTTGTGCCAGAAGGTGCCTGAAGAAAGGGCAAGAGGAGGGAGACG
Organism: Tragelaphus eurycerus; assembly: GCA_935064755.1. Lineage (NCBI taxonomy): Eukaryota > Metazoa > Chordata > Mammalia > Artiodactyla > Bovidae > Tragelaphus > Tragelaphus eurycerus. The sequence continues at coordinate 12,810,289 of CAKXYN010000062.1, forward strand.
GTCCTCCGGGATGAACCAAAAAAGGCAGCATGGGTTCAGAAGCAGCAGCAAAGTTTCCTTCTTAATTTTAAGCTCTCTCTAAGCTGAGGTGCCTCAAGACACTGCTTTCACTCATCTTTTTGGATTTGCTCAATTTTTAGGTTGCTAACTTTAAATGGATACTGAATTATTGCCCAAACTCCACAGCTGTCCATGTTAGCTGGCATAACCCAAGGTTCGAACGCCTGTCCCTGAAGGGCTGGAAGTGAGGGTAAGGAAGTTCCAGTTACCCTCCTCCACGCGGGAACTTGACCTGACCCACGCCCCGCCCCCTAGGTCACCTCCCCGGTTACTCCATGATCGAGCTCCAGCTTATGGGGTAGATTTCTGAAGGAAGCACAGGAAGGCAGACGAACAGCACACACGAGAGCTCTACTTTCCCCAGAGCCAAAGCAGAGCCAGGTTCACCCTGTCTGGGCAGTCAAGAGCAGAGATTCCATGAAGACGTTGAGAGTATAAAAGCCTCCCCTGACAGTTTTAAGGCTCTCCTGTAGAAAGACATACACACCTTTGAGAGATATTCAAAGAACTATTTTGTATCGGTCAGAAGCAAGCCTACTTTGAACATTCATGCCTTGCTCCACTCTTCATAGATACTGCACCACAAATCCAATCATTTAACATACCCCAGTGACTCACCATTGTTCCTGAAATAAAATTCAAGATTGTCCACGTGAGCCACAAGACCTGCCTGACCTGGTCCTGGTTTGGCTCTTGGGACCCGTATCTGACCAGTCTTGCCTTCATTCTAGTTACACTGATCAGCATTGTCCAGTTTTCTCAGATGTGTCACCTTTCTTGTACTAATAGACGTCCAGATGCTGTCTCCCCATCTCCACCTCTCACACCATTGCTTAATCACCCATTTTCAAAGAAAACTCTGACCACTTCCATTCCTGGACTAGTTTGTATCCCTGTCCCTCACCTGAGCTCTCCCAGGACTCTACCTCCAGAGCAGGTATAATTTGACACACAATCACACAGGTACACAAGTGAATGTGTCCACTGCACTGTACTGTAAATTCAAAGAAGACAGAGACCTTGTTTGCTTTGCTCACCACTGAATTTTGAATTTCTGTCCTTTCTGGAATCTTACTCCTTTCTGTAGGAAGAATACCATGCTCAGTGACAAGCCCACTTGTAGAAAGGTATGACCCTTCTGGAAATGGCCAGAGATTAACCACCAGGATCCAGAGACCTGTGGGTGGACTGGTCAAAGTGATTAGAACAATTAACACCAACTGTTTAAACTGGGTAAAGGAAACCTTTTCCATCTGGAAACTAGTTTGCTGCTGGTTTAAGTCATCAAAGCAACACTCCAAGAGTCTCAAAAGTACCTTCTGGTGGGTTCCCAGGTTTATTAAACACATGCCCAGAAACACACACCACTCCATGCATCTCAATCATTCTTACAAAGTAATTAACAATCTCTTAGTATTTTATTTCCTTTCCTGTTGTGCTTTCCCTGACTTCCTAGAAATATGTATATGTATATAAATATATGCATGTGTATTTTCTTTCTCTGATTTAAATTGTCACCTCATTGAAACACACCTTTGTTTCTTCCCAGAAGCCAGTGCACTGCTAAATAATACAATAATACTTAAGGATAACAACCTTGGATATGTCTTGGGGAAACTAAGAGGCTTTTAGATAACTTTTAACTTTTCTTATATTGTGGGTAGCTCACTGGGATATTTAAGTCCAAGTTAAATCTGTATTAGAAGAGTGAAGAGATGCACTGATGTTATACAGATAAGCACAAATCATCAATTACCCAGAAGCTGCATCATTCAAAGATATGAATAAAGGGAAGTAGAAACTCCCAGTGGTTGCAGAAGTCCATGAGGCACATCAACAAGCTAGTAATTTGGGGGAGGAAGGAGATTGTTTCAGAAGTGTTTTGGGGAAAGGGGTCATGAAGATTTGGAGAAATGGGGATGAAAAATGTTAGGGGCCTTGTGAGGAAGACATGTGGCTTGAAGAATGTATGAGCAGGACCCTGATACCATCATCACCATATGGTGTTAAGGTCGAGGTGGTGAAGAGCCTCCCAGGCAGCCTTGGCCAGTGTTGGGAACATGAGGAGGTAGCAGAGGTGCAGGAGCTTATCTTCCCAACTTTTCTATCAGTCCTGAGTAGGAACTCAAAGAGGGCAGTAATGGATGACACTACAGTGGCCCTAAATGAACTATCAAGGTGAAGTTCCACAGGCCAGGAGCAGGTAGTCAGGAAGGCGAGAGAGTCAGGACCTCCTGTCTAATTAAAGTTCTCCTTCAGCTCCACCCTAGGGCGTCTTTGCTCAGCCAGACTCCTCCTGCTGTCACTGCTGTTTCACTCACCGGGCACTGGGGTTTGATGTTCCTGGAAGTTAGTATCATTAGTGTGGGGCTGCCTCGTCTCTCTGCAGTTAGATCAAGGAGACCATGGCCTACCTCCTGCCGCTGTCTTGGCCACCTTAGGGCATGGTACAGAGATGGGTGCTGCACAAGTCTATCAGGGGTAAACAGCCTTGCCCTGCATCCAAGTCACACGTGCAGAAATCACCTGGTCCCGCCCATTGAGCTTTTCCGACATCAGTTTGGTCCTAATGCTAAACCTTCCCACCGAAGAGCTCTGTATTCTCAAGCCTGGCTGCTTGTTGCACATCCACTCCGGTAGGATAGCAAAGAAACTGTAGCAGGCCTCTCTCTGCATCGACTGCAATAGTGGAATCTTCTTTCTTTTTCTTCTCTCTGGGCTGCAGTTGTTCAAACAAACCCTAGTTATTGACGATGCGGGTGTGCTAGCTTCATTCCCTGCTGCGCGCTTTAATTTGCCTCCCCTCTGGGTCATATTGTTGGCGTCCTTCTGGATATTTCTGGATGCACAACCATGTGGGTGGTCTGGGAGGGCTCTTGTGTTTCCTTACTGGATTCTGCAAAGATTATCTTCTTTTTTAAAAAGTATTTTGAGTTCCATGGAGTTGTTTTGCTCTTGCTGCTCTCTGAATACATCCATGATCACGTCTATTCCATTGTCTTCTGATTTAAAGACATAGGCGCCTGATCTGGAGCCAAGATGAAGTGGGAAGAGAAATCAGTTTCTTTTCCTTTTTTCAAGCTAAAAACTTAGCAGGAGAAAATCTTGGTGTCTTCAGTTTCAGCTGTTAGGATAACAGAGAGGAAGATGAACAAGAACGAATTGTAATCTGTGTTTCGCTCCCACCTGGCCAAATGACTTTGAATTAGTTATTTCAACTTTTGTGGACACTATTTTTTTCATCTAAAAAATAAAGAGCTTTCATTAAATAGACCAATTTGAAGACCCGTTTTGGTTCTAACATTCTAGAGAGATGGTACACAAACCTCGAAGGCTTAAGGAATGTATCTGTTCAGTGGGGGAATTTGATCATTACTAATATAAGGATTACTGGAAACTGGAAAGTCACAAGGTTATGCCTTTCATTTTCCCCTGTGAAAATGAATCCCACACTTGGGGTTCCTGTGTGCAGTGATATTACACAGGCAAGTAAAAGAGATAAGAGAAAGTGAAAGTCGCTCAGTTGTGTCCGACTCTTTGCGACCCCATGGACTATACAGTCTGTGGAATTCTCCAGGCCAGAATACTTGAGTGGGTAGCCTTTCTCTTCTCCAGGGGATCTTCCCAATCCAGAGATCGAACCCAGGTCTCCCCCACTGCAGGTGGATTCTTTACCAGCTGAGCTGCAAGGGAAGCCCAAGAGTACTGGAGTGGGTAGCCTATTCCTTCTCCAGCAGATCTTCCTGACCCAGGAAGTGAACTGGGGTCTCCTGCATTGCAGGCAGATTCTTTACCAACTGAGCTATCAGGGAAGCCCCAAAAGAGATAAAAGAAGGAGACAAAAAAGTACTTTATTAGTAAGCATAAATAATTGTATTATAATTTTCACAATAACGCTATAAGACAGATATTATTATCTCCACTAAATAGATGAGAAAACTAAGACTTAGAAGGGCTAAACAAAGCTAAGTCAATTGCTTAAAACAATAAGATATACAATAAGTAAGTTACCTCAGATTCAAGTTCAAATTTTTCTGATTCCAAAGTTTCTACTTCAAAATGTTATTTAAAAAAGAATACTATACAATAATAAGAACAAAATCCGTGCCTCCAGCTTAGATTTATTTCAAACATTTATGCCAGTGATTCTACAAGGGATTTTGAGTGACGGGCAAGAGGAGAAAAATGTTGCCTTCTTTTCGTAGTAGGGAAGATTCTTGGAGGAGATGGTCTTTGAGCCCTTCTGCAAGCCTCCACAGCACATCTGTCTCATTATTTTAGAAGGACAAATCTGTCACCATCATCATCACCATCACCATCATAAACAGCAGCAGTAGGAACAGAATCACCATCATCTCATATGAAGTGGAGTGTAGGAGAGCAGTCCCCCTCCTCTGCTCCCACAACCACGCTTAACACCAAGACCAAAGCCAGAGCATGACCCCAAGACAAAATCGCAGAGCAAACAAACATCATGGTCTTTGTTAACATTTCCGAAAACACTAAGATGTTGCTGAGTAGGCTCCAAAATCACTGCAGATGGTGACTGCAGTCATGAAATCGAAAGATCCTTGCTCCTTGGGAGGAAAGCTATGAAAAACCTAGACAGCATATTAAAAAGCAGAGACATTACTTTGCCAACAAATGTCTGTCTAGTCAAAGCTATGGTTTTTCCCGTGGTCATGTATGGATGTGAGAGTTGGATTATAAAGAAAGCTGAGCACCAAAGAATTGATGCTTTTGAACTGTGGTGTTGGGGATGACTCTTGAGAGTCCCTTGGTCTGCAAGGAGATCCAACCAGTTCCTCCTAAAGGAAATCAGTCCTGAATATTCATTGGAAGGACTGATGTTGAAGCTGAAACTCCAATCCTTTGGCTACCTGATGCGAAGAATTGACTCTCTAGAAAAGATCCTGATGCTGGGAAAGATTGAAGGCAGAAGGAGAAGGGGACAACAGAGGATGAGATGGTTGGATGGCATCGCCGACTCAATGGACATGAGTGTGAGCAAGCTCCAGGAGTTGGTGATGGTCAGGGAAGTCTGGGGTGCTGCAGTCCATGGGGTCACAAAGAGTTGGACACAATTGAGTGACTGAACTGACTGATTACTGAGTAGATCCTTTTATAACCAGACCAAAGTGTTCTTGGAAATATTAAGGCAGTGGTGCCACCTAAGCCCAGGTGGCGGGTGCTCCTGGTGCCTCACCCAGATTGCCTTGGTCGGGTTGGTGCCCACCTCCCCCCGCTGCTGCTAGTGACTCACACTTGCACTCTCTTCCACATGATAACCCCTGGCTGACTAGATCTGTCTCAATCTTCCTTCAGCTTATGGCCTTTGTCTGTTCATTCAGTGGCCTTTCCACAGAGAATTCCCAAAGACTGCAGACTTAAAACAAGAAGGCAGAGTTTCAAGTAGAAACCCAGAGCAGCTCTAGAAGTAGAGTCATCAACAAGGGTATAGAAAAGGGAGTCTACTTTATCTGTTTACTGCATAGTGACATCCAAGAAAAATAATCCCACTGCATTTAAGCATCTTTCCTTCATGAGATGTAGATAAAAATAATACCCAGGTCATAGGCATTATCCTTTTTTTTTTTTTTTTCCATTTTCCCTGATACTTTTGTGAGGTTTAAAGAAGAATAGGAAAATGCCGCATATATACAGAACACTTCTCACAAAGGCAGCTCACAAAGCCTCAGTGATTGTAACAAAAGGCAACTGATGTGAACAGCAAGAAAGGGAGTCATTACTACCCAAAATATCTCAACAGGGGAGTGTGGTTGACCTTCTGAGGCAGAGTCTAGAAGGCTGTAAAAGAAGAAGCAGCCTCCTGAAAAAACGCGCTGCTCTGTTCTGTATAAAGCCGCAGTTCTCTTTGGTTCTGACTGTGTCACAGGTTCTGTGGCTCTGTCACCACACTTCTCCCAAAAGCAATTGGTGTGAAGAAAGACCATTGCTCCCAGGAACCCACTGAGTAAGGACTTGTCCAAGGCCTTCTCAGTCTGGCCCCCTAGCCAAGCTCTCTAGCCTCCTCTGTCATGATGCTTCCCCTTCTAGTGGTCACGTATGGATGTGAGAGTTGGACCATAAAGAAGGCTGAGCCCTGAAGAATTGATGATTTTGAACTGTGGTGCTGGAGAAGACTCTTGAGAGTCCCTTGGACAGCCAGGAGATCCAACCAGCCAATCGCAAAGGAAATTAACCTTGAATATTCATTGGAAGGACTGATGCTGAAGCTGAAGCTCCAGTACTTTGGCCACCTGATTTGAAGAGCTGACTCACTGGAAAAGACCTGATACTGGGAAAGATTGAAGGCAGGAGGAGAAGGGGATGACAGAGTGTGAGATGGCTGGACGGCATCATCGACTCAATGGACATGAGTTTGAGCAAACTCCAGGAGGCAGTGAAGGACAGGGAAGCCTGGTGTGCTGCTGGACACAACTTAGTGACTGACCAACAACAAAATTCATCTTGTCTGTAACCTAATCATTTTTTAGTTTCAAAGATACCTAATTTAGAGGTGTGGGGGTGAGAGGATGAGCGAATAGATGAGGGAATTAAGAAGCACAAACTTCCAGTTACCAAATAAGTGAGTAATGGGGATGAAAGGTGCAGTGTGAGGAATACAGCCCATAATTATGCAGTCTCTTTGGTGACGAAGGCAGCCGGGGATACAAACTTCCAGTTGTTAAGTATTAGGGATATAAAGTACAACATGGTTAATAAAATTAATGCTGCTACTGCTAAGTTGCTTCAGTTGTGTCCGACTCTGTGCGACCCCATAGGCGGCAACCCACCAGGCTCCCCCATCCCTGAGATTCTCCAGGCAAGAACACTGGAGTGGGTTGCCATTTCCTTCTCCAATGCATGAAAGTGAAGAGTGAAAGTGAAGTCGCTCAGTTTTGTCCGACTCTTTGCGACCCCGTGGACTGCAGCCTACCAGGCTTCTCCATCCATGGGATTCTCCAGGCAAGAGTACTGGAGTGGGGTGCCAATGCTTTCTCCAAAATTAATGCTACTATATGTTATATATGAAAGCTGTTAAGAGAATAAGTCCTAAAGTTCTCATCACAATGAAAAATATTTTTCCTTTTTCTTTTCTTTTTTATCTGTATGAGGTGATGAATGTTCACTAGGCCTACTGTGGTAACCATTTCTTGATGTCAGTCAGTTCAGTCGCTCAGTCGTGTCTGACTCTTTGCGACCCCATGAATCGCAGCATGCCAGGCCTCCCTGTGCATCACCAACTCCCGGAGTTCACTCAGACTCACGTCCATCGAGTCAGTGATGCCATCCAGCCATCTCATCCTCTGTTGTCCCCTTCTCCTGCCCCCAATCCCTTCCAGCATCAGAGTCTTTTCCAATGAGTCAACTCTTCACATGAGGTGGTCAAAGTACTGGGGTTTCAGCTTGAGCATCATTCCTTCCAAAGAAATCCCAGGGCTGTTCTCCTTTATGATGGACTGGTTGGATCTCTTTGCAGTCCAAGGGACTCTCAAGAGTCTTCTCCAACACCACAGTTCAAAAGCATCAATTGTTCGGCGCTCAGCTTTCTTCACGTGTAAGTCAAATCATTATGTTGTACACCTTAAACTTACACAGCTCTGTCTGTCAATTATACATCAATAAAACTGGAAGGATAAAACAGCAAAGATACCTAACTCCATTCTTTAAGTGGAGCAGAATGATACTTCCTCCAAGCTCTTTTGGAATGCTGCAGGCAGCCTTGTTAATGACTTTGCATTGCATATAGAATAAAATCCAAAATCTCTTCCTGTCTTATAGTGTCCTGAATAATCTACATTGATTCCTGTTCATGCACCACCTTGTGTCTCAGAAGTCTGTACCCACACTGGCTTCTAATTTCTCAGAAGCAGGAAGGCCTCAGGGCTTTCGTCTATTTTATTCTTTCAACCCAGAACAGGTTTCTCCCTATTGATCATTTGTCCAATTTCTACTTATTCCTCTGGCGGTGTAATGGCACTTTCCTATCTGATTTCTATTGCTTATAGTATTTGACCTTGGGAAATCTGCTTAATCTCCCTAGACTCTGTCTCCTCATCTATATAATGAGAATAATGATGGTAAGTACTTAAGAGGATTGTTAAAAGGCTTAAACAGGTAACCCAAGGGAGTCTGGGAAAACGGCAGTGGTGGCATAATTTTGTCATTTCTCTGGAAAGAAATGGCAACCCACTCCAGTATTTTTACCTGGAAAATCCCATGGACAGAGGAGCCTGGTGGGCTACAGTTCATGGGGTCGCAAATAGTTGGACATGACTGAGCGATTGAACACAAGTGTGCCTATAAAGTTAAACAGACCAATTAGGTTAGGAAAAACCCCAACTCCCCCAAATTTATAGTCAACATCTATAAAAAAGCTAGTTGACAAAGTATCTGCATGAACAGTAAATATGAGTAGGAAGAGTCAAACCATCAAAATTCCAAGACTGGAATTATAGCCACATGTGTGTTGGGAAAGTGAAGGAAAGCAGTGGGCATCTGATGGGTACCACAAGCAGACAGGTATGCACTGGAGGTTGGAGGGCCAACCTGAGAACAGCTGCTGAAACCAGGAGGTTTTCAGACTCTGCCAGCCTGAGTGTCCCCGGCTGAGTTCCCAGGACCCTTGCGTCCTGGCATTCAGGACCCGGTGAACTTTCAATGCTAACCAGACGAAGTTCCTTCTAAGATGACACCCCTCACTGAATTGAATCTGCCAGGAATAAGATTCAAAGTGAGCAGCAGGGGTCAACAGAGGCAAGGAAGGAAGAAAGGTCCGAAGGACGGAGGAGAGACCAGGGTGAAATTTTCAGTAAGAACATGTTCTGAACATTTCACAAAAACAGCAGAAGAGGGAGCTCGAGAGCCATGAAGCGAGGAAGGATAACAACCAATTCCACGTAAAAATGAATGACAAAAAGATCAAGATCAAATTTCATATAAAGGTGTTAAAAAAATAAAAAGGGAATAAGGAGCAGCATAAGATTCCTACAGTCAAAGCAGGCCAGAAGAATATGTTTACACAGCCGATGGGAACATATTCTTAGGCGTAGAGAGAAAACAGGAAGAGGAGCTCATCAGTGTGGCATCTGCAAGGGAAGGCTGTGGGGAAGGGAGGATGGAAGAAGTCGTGGGTGTTTTTTCATCCTCTCCCTCTTGGAGAACCAGGCGGAGCCTGCGGGGGTGCCTTGTCAGCCAGAGGCGGAGTTCCAAAAAGCAAACTGCAGCAGTAGTTCCAAGGGCATCCAGAGCTGGAGGCATGATGTCGCATGGATAAAGGAACTGAGACTCTAGACCAGAGCAAAGATGATAAGAGCCCCGCAGAGTTCTGCAGGGTGAGGAATCAGGCAGAGCCACAGCAGCAGGAGTGATGTGGGAAGGTGATCACTGATGGAGCCTGCCTTCAGTGCTTACTTCATGGTCAATGTGTAGGCGGCTTAATGGGCATCAAGCTGGTTTAAAGCTACAGAGTGGGTAACAACATCCATGGAGGGGCTGGTGCTGAAAAAGGAGGGAAGATGTTTTGGAGCAGGGCAACACCACCAGCACCATAGCAAAGGCTTGGGATCTGGAATGTGTAAGGTCTCTGTCTCTTAAATCCACTCTCTGACAACCATCTTCTGTGCTTCCGTCTTGCCTTCTCTGGATCTGCTTCATGAGCAATTACATAACCTCATTGTTGCTTTATGATTTCTCTCTTTTTTTGCACTGGGGTTTTTGTTGCTGCATGTAGGGTAGGCTTTTTCTAGTTGCAGAGAGTGGGGGCTACTCTCTAGCTATGGTGTACAAGCTTCTTGTCGAGGTGGCTTTTCTTGTTTCGGAGCGTGGGCTCTAGGTGCGTGGGTTTCAGGAGTTGTGGCACGCAGGCTCAGTAGTTGCTCAGGGGCCCTAGAATGTGGGCTCAGTAGTTGTGGTACAGGGGCTTAGTTGCCCAGTGGCATGTGGAATCTTCCTGGCCCAGGGATCGAACCTGTGAGCCCTGCATTGGCAGATGGGTTCTTAACCACTGGATCACCAGAGAAGTCCCTCATTGATGCTTTCAATTCTCATACACTATTAACGTTTCCCCTGTTCTCAGTGCTCTTGTGTCCTTTCTTCCCTTCTTACTCAGTCAGGCTCCAAGGTTCTAACTTGCAAACACTGATGTCAGTCCCTTTCTCGACTGTACTTAAGTAGGAACCTTGGCCCTGGTAAACCAATCTATAAATCAATAATTGTGCAATATCTTTTTCCCGCTCTGACCTTTCCTAGTAATTCCATCTGCTTTCTTGACATTTCCACTTGGAGGTCTAACAGACTTGAAATTTAACTTCCTGAAACATCATCGATTTCCCTCACTTTCCTACTCCTATCAATCTTCCTCATGTCAATAAACAATGCTGCATTTACTAGGTATTCAAGTAAAAAACTAGTTGTTCTCTTTCCCTCAAACACCACATTCAATCTATGAATATATCTTTGGTATCTTCTTCCCAAACATGCACTGAATCCATTTGCTCCTCTGCACCTCCACTAAATACCTCTGGTACAATTCACTGGGCTTCCCTGGTGGCTCAGTGGTAAAGAATATGCCTGAAATTCAGGGGATGCAGGAGATGTGGGTTCAATTCCTGGGCCAGGAAGATCCCCTGGAGAAGGAAATGGCAACCCACTCCAGTATTCTTGCCTAGAGAATCCCATGGAAGCGAGCCTGGCAGGCTACAGTCCATAGGGTCACAAAGAGTCAGAAACAACTGAAATGACTTAGGACGTAGCACAACAGTGTTCCAACTGACCTCCCTGCTTCTAAGGTTGTCTCCTACCACCATCCATCTCCACACAGTAGCTGGAGCAATTATTTACAATATAAATCCACTCCACTGCCCTAAAACCTCCGTGTTTTCTGATTGTCCTTAGAATAAAATCCTGAATTAAGCTTTCCCAGGCCTGGCTAATTTGCCTCTCTGACCTACTGAGCCCTCCTGCCCACTATATCCCAGTCACATTGATATTTTATAGGCGTCCAGAGACTGTCAAGCTTGTGATCCGAGGCCTTTAGGACAAAGAAGGAATGGAGTGCACGGTCCTGGGGAGCCTCCACTAGGGAGCAGGACCTTGTCTTCGGAGGCAGGGAGGATTTCCCTGAAGGAGTGACATTTGTCCTGGGATAAATAGTCGTGGATTATTAACTATGTGAAGGGCTGAGGAAGAGAGCTATAGATAGATACAAGAGCAAGTGCAAAGGCCCTGGGGCTGATGACAGACAGGGTGGTGTGTTTGAGAAGGGAGACAAGTATCACAGGTGAACATAAGTCAACCTGGGCAGAGGCTGGATTCTTGTGTCTAACAGGCCATATCAAGAGTGATTTGCCTGGAACCAGCCTACTCATGGGGGCTTCCCAAGTGATGCAGTGGTAAAGAATCTACCTGCCAATGCAAGAGACTCAGGAGGTGTATGTTTAATCCCTGGGTTGGAAAGATCCCCTGGAGGAGGAAATGGCAACCCACTCCAGTACTCTTGCCTGGAAAATCCCATGGACAGAGGAACCTGGCAGGCTGTAGTCCATGAGGTTGTAAAGAGTTGGACATGACTGAGCAAGAGCATGCACGCGTGCACAGCCTGTTCATAAGGCTGGCTATTACTAAAATCCGATTCTTAGCAATTCATTCTTTTAAATTTAGGACTTGGTCTCCATTAAAATGTGAAAACACAGAGAAGGGGAAATTCCACTGATATCTTGGTATAAATGATGTCTCTGTGAGCAGGCTGTGTTAGGGCAGGAGTGGGAGTCCTGAACGGAAGAACAAAGAACATGGGGCGGGGGGCCATTACTTCTTACTTCCACCCATAGAGGCCCTTATAGCATTGCCTCAATGGAACCAGGAGGGAAATATCTCCCGGCTGCTCCTATTGGTCAAAGCCTCCTCCTCTTCAGGGGGCCTGATGGGTGTGTGTGGTCTGAAGAAAGAGCAGAAGCTCAGGCCAGTGGGTTGTGAAAGTCTGCTGAATTGCTCTGGTGTCTGGGTTTTTCCATTTTGGTAAATTCTAGGGACCCCAAACAGGTACCTCTTAAAGTTCCTGAGCTTTTGAAAATGAGAATAATATTAGATCTGGGCCAAATTTGCCACACTGTTGAGCAATTCTAGACATATTATGATTCTGGGTTTCAACTTCTTGCTCCTTTTGGTTCTTTAATGAGTAAAGAGTTCATTTTCATTTTTCTTCTGTGGTTATTTCTGTCTTTCACATGTTCCCTTGCTTTCCCTTCAGTGTCCCTCTTGCCCCTTCCTCTTATTTTGCAAGTGGATTAGATAAGCCGATGCTCATTGTGTGTCTCTGTATCCTCAGCTTGACCACCAGCTTTCCACCTCTAAATCTCATTTCTGGCCACATTTAGAAGACTTGATTCCTGCATGCTTCCCCATCACCTGCAGGAATAGCTGAACCTCGTGGCTCAGGCGGTAAAGCATCTGCCTACAGTGCGGGAGACGTAGGTTCAATCCATGGATGGGAAGATCCCCTGGAGAAGGAAATGGCAACCCACTCCAGTACTCTTGCCTGGAAAATCCCATGGATGGAGGAGCCTCGTCGGCTACAGTCTGCTGCTGCTAAGTTGTTTCAGTCGTGTCCGATTCTGTGCGACCCCCAGAGACGGCAGCCCACGAGGCTTCCCCGTCCCTGGGATTCTCCAGGCAAGAACACTGGAATGGGTTGCCATTTCCTTCTCCAGTGCATGAAAGTGAAAAGTGAAAGTGCAATCGCTCAGTCGTGTCCGACTCTCTGCAACCCCATGGACTGCAGCCTACCAGGCTCCTCCGTCCATGGGATTTTCCAGGCAAGAGTGCTGGAGTCGGTTGCCATTGCCTTCTCCGGGCTACATTCTATAGGGTCACAAAGAGTCAGACATGACTGAGCGACTTCACTTTCACTTTCTCTCTCCCTTTAAGGTAGACCTGATGAAGTATAGATCCCTCTGCCTCTCCTAGTTTCCCTTATATGAACCTATTTTCCAAACCTGGACTCCATTAGAGGTCATTAAGCCTCTGAAAAGTGAAAATGTTAGTTGCTCAGTTGTGTCTGACTCTTTGTGATCCCATGGACTATAGCCTGCCAGGCTCCTCTATCTACAGAATTCTCCAGGCAAGAATATTGGAGTGGGTAGCCATTCCCTTCTCCAGGGGATCTTCCCAACCCAGGGATAGAACCCCGGGTCTCCCACATTGCAGATAGATTCTTTACCATCTGAGCCACCAGGGAAGCCTCTGAAGCCTCTGAGAAAATGACAACGACAACATTCCTGTCTGTGCCCTAAACACCAGTGGCAGAGAAAGGTAGTACCAGGTCCTTGGCCCAGACCCTTCGGTTCAGTGTGATGGGCTGACAGGAGTCCCGAGGCCAGCAGCTCACTTTAATGGGCAGGATGTATTTTCTAGTGATTGATCACTTCCTCCATAAATTATGGATATGCATCTCTGCTGAGGCCGGTGACTTATGGAGGGGCCCTTTAAGCAGTAAATCTTATCTCCCTCCATCCTCTGGGCAGTAATGACATTGCTCAAGTCACAGAGAAATACAGGGCTGCCCTTTGCAGGGCACTTTTTTAAAAAGGAAATTTTCATTTGGTAAAGCCTCAGCCAGGAAACTTTTGGGGGAAGATGCACAACCTGAGTCTGGAGAGCCTTGTTTGCCTCCATTCTCACTTAGCAAGGAGACCTGGAAGCAGGGCACAGATTGGTAGGAATCAAAACACATGGCTTGGGTTCGATCCCTGGTTCGGAAAGAGCCCACGAGCTGTGCAGCGACTAAGTTGCTGTGCCGCAGCTACTGAAGCCTGTGTGCCCTAGAGCCTGTGTTCCACAGCAAGAGAAGCCACTGCAACGAGAAGCCCACACGCTACAACTAGAGAGCAGTCCCCACTCGCCATGACTAGAGAAAAGCCCCTGCATAGCAAAGAGAACTCAGTGCAGCCAAAAATAAATAAATAAATAAAATAAAAATTCTCAAAAAAAATGCATGGCTTTGGGTTTGTTGTTGTTATCTGGAGGCAAAAGAATATCTATTTGTGTGCTGATATAGGAAGAGAAAGAGAACGTATCAGAGGGAACGGAATGCCTCCCACCCCACCCAGAGAAGGGACTGTGGCAGAGAACGGCCAGGAAGGTCTCTGTTTCATCCACCAGAGCAATCTGCCTGTTCCCCCGCAAAGCTTAGGACCAACCTCATTCATTTCTCTTAAGTCAACATCTCCCCCTGGGCCAGTCCAGATTTCATACCAAAGACAGGCAGACACCCAATCATTTGACCTAAAATCTCCCGTGAATGATTGAGCAGATCTCACATTGGTGCACACTCTCTCCAGGTCACACTCCTTGAAGCCCATCACCTCCTCTCTCAGTATTCTGTCCTCATCCTCCTCAGAGGTCACTTTCCCTTTTCTCAACCACTGACTTTCTCTACATTCTATGCCTGATTCATGCCTCATTGACTTTATCCAGCTGCATGAATTTATCAAATGGATATATTCTCTGTGGATCCTATTTTTCCTCTCTTTTCATATCTTCCTATTCTCTATTAGTCTTCTTATACAAGTCAATCAGGTTTTACTACAGAGGAGATATGCAGATACCACTCAATGAAATCAGAAGCTTCACAAGGAAATAGTCCTAGAGTCAAATAATTAATTTATCACCAAAGGCTTTAGGAGTATGACTCTGTCCTAGGAAAAGAGATCAACCAGAACTCTGAAGGAGATGTCTCTGGAATTTATTGCACAGAGCAAGTAGATCCATCCCATCAGCTCATAAACGTATCCGTGATATTAAAGTTTCATTTGTTGTTGTCGTTCAGTCACTTAGTCTTGTCTGACTCTTTGCAACCCCATGGACTTCAGCATGCCAGGCTTTCCTGTACTCCACTATCTCCTGGAGTTTGCTCAAACTCATGTCCATTGAGTCGATGGCACTATCTAGACATCTCATCCTCTGTTGTCCCCTTCTCTTCCTGCCTTCAATCTTTCCCAGCATCATGGTCTTTTCCAATGAGTCAGCTCTTTGCATCAGGTGGCCAAAGTATTGAAGCTTCAGCTTCAGCATCAGTCCTTCCAGTGAATTTCATTAGAGGAGGGTAATTAGTAAAAATTGTCTGAAAGGGCTCTTTGCGGGGATAATAATGGAAAAAATGTTTGAAAACACTGTTGTAAAGGAAGTAGGTTTGAGCTTAGGATTAGAGCAAAGATACAGATTTCCCACTTGCCTTTCAGTTTGACTAATTCATACAGATGTCACATTGAGTTGTGAGAAAGAAAAACAGAGCTAATTGATAGTCTAGAGATCAAGAGCCTTAAATCTAAATATATGTGTGGGTGAAGGTTTAAACTAGACTCTTCATATTTGAGAATTGTTTGGTTTTTCTTTGTCTTTTTGTTTTTTAAGGCTGATTATTCTTCTGCTCTTTTTGTCACCTGATTTCCATCAGTGTGATCAAGAAAGCAGGAGTGGACATAGGAAGCAAAGAAACCTCAAAACCAGAGAAAATAGTACTTCCTCCGGGACCATGTATTAGAGTTTACAGAAGCGAGCTGCAGAGAGGTTGAGTGCAGATGATGCAGGAAATGCTCATTAATCAAGACCTGATTGCCTGTTTTTCAAACAGTTCAGTGACAATATAGTCGGAATTTTCTTTTTCCACCAGAGTCTCTCACACTAAACATCTTGAATGAGACTTTATGGGCATCTCTCCTGTAGATTTACTGCTTTTCCTGCGAGAACATCTTCCTCCTTAAACGCTGGGCAGAGGGAACTTATTCTGTGAACAGCTGTGCCTGCTTGTCAAGGATTGTGGCAAAGGCAGAACCAAATGCCAGATGTGTTGTTCTCTGGAAACCACTTTGGTGAGACTATGCTTCATGTCAGCATATGAACTCTGAATTTTCACAGTGCATATATTTATTTTAGAATGTTTCCATTCCTCTCATCCCACTTCTAAAATTAATACATGCAGAAATACACACACCACCTTTAATGAAGTAAAAGTAAGTAATAAATGGAAAAATATTTGCAACTTCTATTAAGAGTTACTGTTATTAATGTTCATAAAAATTATAAATGTTCAAAAATGTGGATTCATAAATCACAACCAAAGAAATGCCAAGACCCATAAAATTATTCTAAATGTCACTCCTCACTAAAAAATTTAAGATATATAAATTGAAAAATTAAAATGTATTCAACTATTCATTCACTCAAAAAGTTAAAAACAGAGTTACTATGCTGCTGCTGCTGCTAAGTCGCTTCAGTTGTGTCCGACTCTGTGCGACCCCACAGACAGAAGCCCACCAGGCTCCCCTGTCCCTGGGATTCTCCAGGCAAGAATACTGGAGTGGGCTGCCATTTCCTTCTCCAATGTATGAAAGTGAAAAGCGAAAGTGAAGTTGCTCAGTCGTGTCCGATTCTTAGTGAACCCATGGACTGGAGCCTACCAGGCTCCTCCGTCCATGGGATTTTCCAGGCAAAAGTACTGGGGTGGGGGTGCCATTGCCTTCCCCGATGCAATATAGCAATTCTACTTGTTGGAATATTCCCAAAAGAGTTGATAGCAGGGGCTTAAACAGGTATATGATACCCACGTTCACAGCAGCGTTATTTACCATAGCCAAGAAGTAAAAGCTACCAAGTGTTCACAGTTGGATGAACGGATAAACAAAATGTGGTAAATGCTTACAATGGACTGTACACATTAAACATGTGTACTTCTTTGTACATCAATGCTGCTAAATAAATACATAAGGGACTCACAGAAATCAAAAGCAAAAAAGGTCAAAAAATTCTTCAAAAAATTCAAAAACTAACTACCAAAATAATCCAATTAGAAATGAGCAAAAGAACTGAATAGATATTTTCCAAAAGAAGATGTACTAATGACAAATAGTTTGATAAAAAAAGTGCTTAACATCACTAATAATTAGGGGAATCCACATCCATTGAGATACTGCCTCACATCTGTCAGAATGGTTGTCATCAACGGGAAACTCTGTGCAGTGTTACGTGGCAGCCTGGATGTTGAGGGGAGTTTGGGGGAGAAGGGATGCATGTATACGTATGGTTGAGTCCCTTTGCTGTTCACCTGAAACTTTTACAACATTGTTAATTGGTTATACCCCAATACACAATAAAAAATGCAAAAGTAAAAAAGGAGTTCAGGGTTATTATGAATTGTAAATACAATAAAACAAAACACAAATTTATAATAAAGATAAGAGATAACAAATACTGGTGAGGATGTTGAGAAAAAGGAACCCTTATACACTGATGGTGGGAATGTAAATTGGTGCAGTCAGCTGGAAATCGGTATGATAGTTCTTCAAAAAATTAAGAAAATAACTACCATACGATCCAGCAATTACTTCTGAATATATATCCAGAGGAATTGTAATCAGCATCTTGAAGAGATATCTGCACCCTCACATTCACTGCGGCATCATTCAGATTAGCCAAGACATGGAGGCAACCTAAACGTCCATCAATGAATGGCTGGATGGATAAAGAAAATATGGTATATATGTGCAATGGAATGCTATTCAGCCTGAAAAGCTGAAAATCTTGCCATTTGGGGCAAGATGGTTGAATCTGGACTGGAGTACATTATACTAAGTGAAATAAGTCGTCCATAGAAGGGAAAATGCTATGTGATACCATCATGAAGAATCTAAAGTATTTAAACTCATAGAAGTTGTGAACAGGGTGGTGGTTTCCAGAAGCTGGAGGAAAGGGTAAGTGGGGAAGTATTAGTCAAAGGATTCAAAGTTTCAGGTATATAAGGTGAATAAGTCCTAGAGAATGATGGTATAGTATAGAGCCTACAGTCAACAATACTGTACTGTATACTTAACAATTTGCTAAGAGTATGGATCTCATGTTAAATGTTCTTTTCACATGCACAAAAATAAAGAGAACAGGAGGAAAAAAAAGAAATAAGCCCAATTTCAGCTATTAAATCATGAAAAGTTAAAAAAAAGCACACTAACTTTATGAATTTTCTTTTAAATATGGAAGAGATTTAAATCTTTTTCAGCTTGTTTGTTATGTTTTATTTCCAGCAGAGTCCAGTGTATGGCTAACCTAAAAATAAAAGTAATAAAAGGAAAAGTATAAGAGGCAAACAGTAACATTTACTTTGAAAGACAATTCAGGATAGAATTTTTCAGTAAACCATAGGGTCATCTGCTCTAAGAGAAGATGCAACACTATATATATACATAAACTGGATATATGCAGTTTATAGCGGAGAAGGACATGGAAACCCACTCCAGTATTCTTGCCTAGAGAATCCCGTGGACAGAGGAGCCTGGTGGGCTGCTGTCCACGGGATCTCACAGAGTTGGACATGACTGAAGCGACTTAGCAGTAGCAGCAGTTTAATAGATACCTCCTGGCAGTATCTGATGTGAGAAGACTTAATTACCTCTTTGTTTAAAGAATGATGGGATGAGATAAGGAGTAAATATCTGATTCTTTCATAACACCATTCCATAGCCATATTATATTAGTAACTAGTATTTGTGAAAACCTGAAGCTACCTTGACTTCAGGAATGTAAATGTAAATGTAAATGGAAATAGAACCAGATAATTCACGCATGCCCTTAAATGCTACACTCTATGTATGCCATGAGGGTTAATTTCAGCAGATCTGGAATCAGGCTGAGCTGTTTTGCATGGCACTAACCCCTGATCAAGGCATGAAGTGTACTGATTAATAGTGTTACTTTGCAATCTTGGGTTCTGAGGAGTTTCAGGGCTGAGTGCCACTGCTCTTTAACAGTGAGACTGATGAGTTGCAACTGGTCTCAGTGAGCCCCCTGGAGGGCTCTGCTGTGGAGGCTGGTTACTTAGCAGAAAGATGACTATGTGACCAGGAAAATATGAAAGTTCTCAGCTGAGACTGCATTTTAGATTTCCTGGCTCTGGGGTGTTCTCTGCACACATTGGTGGTTACTGATCTTTCTGAGAAAGTATATTCTGCCGGGGCCTTACGGTGGGGGCACAAGCAGCTTTCACCTGGGTGTTCCAGACTCTGGCTGCTATGCACGTCTTTATTCAATGCCCTTCCTATCCTGAGTGTGCATTTTCTGTAGCGAACTGGGGATCTGCAAGCATCATCATTTTGGGTTCTGTGAGTCTTCTTCAGCAATCCAGCCTTGTTTAACTACCACCATAATGCACAATCATACACAGTAATGTGCACCAAAGTTCCTTAATACAAATGTAAAAGCCTGATGACTCCTTTATAGTTTCTTCAAATATATAATTCAGAGGTTTAGAAAAATTTATTTGTTATACTTTGGTTCAGAATTCTACATTACTTACTAGCGATTCAGATAAACAATATGAGGAACTAAATTAAAATAATGTTATCAAAAAAGGGACTTCCCTGGTAGTCTAGTGGTAAGACTCCGTGCTCCCAATACAGGGGGCATGGGTTTGGTCCCTGATAAGGGAATTAAAATCCTTCATGCCACATTGCGTGATCAAAAAAAAAAAAAAAAAAGAGGAAAGAAATTCTGATATGGCATAACATGAACGAAACTTGAAGATGTTATGCTAAGTGAAATCAGTCACAAAAAGACAATGTTTGACTCTATATAAGGTAAGTAATATAGTCAAATTCATGGAGATAGAAAATAGAATGGTGGTTGACAGAGACTGACGGGGAAGGGAATGGGTAGTGAGTGTTTCATAGGTATGAAGTTCCATTTGGGAAGATGAACATTCTGGAGATGGATGGTGGTAATGCTTGTACAAAGTGAATGTCTTTAAGACCTCTGAACAGTGCAATTAAAAATAATTGAAATAAGTTTTATGTTATGTATGCTGCTAAGTCGCTTCAGTCGTGTCCGATTCTGTGCGACCCCATAGACGGCAGCCCACCAGGCTCCCCCGTCCCTGGGATTCTCCAGGCAAGAATACTGGAGTGGGTTGCCATTTCCTCCTCCAATGCATGAAAGTGAAAAGTGAAAGTGAAAAGTGAAAGTGAAGTCGCTCAGTCATGTCCGACTTTTAGCGACCCCATGGACTGCAGCCTACCAGGCTCCTCCGTCCATGGGATTTTCCAGGCAAGAGTACTGGAGTGGGGTGCCATTGCCTTCTCCGTATGTTATGTATATTTTGCCACGATTAAAAAAAATATTTTCACTTATATTAGCAAAGTTGCTTCCCCCCCGCTAATGGTAACACACTGTGAGTTTGCTAATATACTTCTGACAGGACAATGAAAGTGAAAGGTGAAAGTGAAGTCGCTCAGTCGTCTCCTACTCTTTGCGATCCCGTGGACTGTAGCCTACCAGGCTCCTCCATCCATGGGATTCTCCAGGCAAGAATACTGGAGGGGGTTGCCATTTCCTTCTCCAGGGGATCTTCCTGACCCAGGGATTGAACCCAGGTCTCCCGCATTGCAGGCAGATGCTTTAACCTCTGAGCCAACATGGACAGGACAAAAAGTTGGTATAATCTTTCGAGAAAGCAGTGGTCCTTAAAGTGTGTGTGTGTGTTTGTCCATTCGCTCAGTTGTGTCTGAATCTTTGCAACCCCATGGACTGTAGCTTTCCCCACTCTTCTGTCCATGGAATTTTTCAGCCAAGAATACTGGAGTGGGTTGCCATTTCTTCCTCCAGGATTTATATATGTACAATAACCTAATTTTCTCTCCTAGGAGATTATCATAGTTACCAGTCAGTTCAGTCACTCAGTTGTGTCTGACTCTTTGCGACCCCATAGACTGCAGCATGCCAGGCTTCCCTGATCATCACCAACACTCAGAGCTTATACAAACTTATGTCCATTGAGTCGGTAATACCATTAAACCATCTCATCCTCTACTGTCTTCTTCTCCTCCCACCTTCAATCTTTCCCAGCCTCAGGGTCTTTTCTAGTGAGTCAGTTTTTGGATCAGGTGGCTAAAGTATTAGAGTTTCAGCTCAGCATCAGTCCTTCCAATGATTATTCAGGACTGATTTCCTTTAGGATGAACTGGTTGTATCTCCTTGCAGTCCAAGGGACTCTCAAGAGTCTTCTCCAACACCACAGTTCAAAAGCATCAATTCTTCAGCGCTCAGATTTCTTTACAGTCCAACTCTCACATCCATACATGACTACTGGAAAAACCATAGCTTTAACTAGACAGACCTTTATTGGCAAAGTAATGTCTCTGCTTTTTGTGTTGTGTAGATTGGCCATAGCTTTCCTTGCAAGGAGTAAGCGTCTTTTAATTTCATGGCTGCAGTCACCATCTGCAGTCATTTTGGAGCCTCCAAAATAAAGGCTGTCTCTGTTTCCATTGTTTCCCTATCTATTTCCCATGAAGTGATGGGACTGGATGCCATGATCTTAGTTTTCTGAATGTTGGATTTTAAGCCAACTTTTTCACTCTCTTCTTTCACTTTCATAAAGAGGCTCTTTAGTTCTTCTTCACTTTCTGCCATGAGGATGGTGTCATCTGCATATCTGAGGTTATTGATATTTCTCCCTGCAATCTTGATTCCAGCTTCATCCAGCCCAGCATTTCACATGATGTACTCTGCATAGAAGTAAAAAAGCAGGGTGACAATATACAGCCTTGACGTACTCCTTTTCCTATTTGGAGCCAGTCTGTTTTTCCATGTCCAGTTCTAACTGTTGCTTCATGACCTGCATACAGATTTCTCAGGAGGCAGGTCAGGTGGTCTGGTATTCTCATCTCTTTCAGAATTTTCCATAATTTGTTATGATCCGCACAGTCAAAGCCTTTGGTGTAGTCAATAAAGCAGAAGTAGATGTTTTTCTGGAACTCTCTTGCTTTTTCAATGATCCAACGGATGTTGGCAATTTGATCTCTGGTTCCTCTGCCTTTTCTAAAACCAGCTTGAACATCTGGAAGTTCATGGTTCATGTACTGTTGAACCCTGGCTTGGAGAATTTTGAGTATTACTTGGCTAGCATGTAAGATGAGTGCAATTGTGCGGTAGTTTGAACATTCTTTGGCATTGCCTTATCATAGCTATACTCATAGACTATTCTATTAAGAAATGTACTGAAGCAATTTTTTTTTAACAGAAAATGCTCTAAAGTTTCCAAAATTGGTTAAGTAAATAATGATGCATTATGGGACACACTAACGTTTGCTAAGCAAGCATTAATATTATTTATGTGAATATTAATGATATAGAAAAAAGTTGCCAGGATATAAATTAGTAAAAAAGTCTATAAACAATTATGAAACTCTAGTAAGCTCCATTTGTTTTGTTAAAAAAGCAGCAGGTTAGTAGCTAGAAAAAAATATTATCTATTGTTACATATGTATATACAGAGATGTAGATTTAGAAGAGCAAATACTTATGCTTTTGTGACAGGATTGCGGCTTATTTTTATTTTCATTTGAGAGTTTTTTTGCTCATGTAGTTTCTAAATATTCTTCCCTAAATGTCTATTCCCTTGCTAAAATCGTGATAAAGTAATGAGAGTTGTTAAACATACAAACTACTTTTCTAGGCCAGTTTTTCCTAGCCCAAGTTTCCCGATCTCTTTCTTTTGTCAAGGTGAAAGGCAGAGCACAGTCGAGCTTTAGTTTGGGATAAACAGAGGCATTGGACAAAACTTCCAAGGATACTCTGGGTCAACCAA
Source organism: Tragelaphus eurycerus (assembly GCA_935064755.1). Classification (NCBI taxonomy): domain Eukaryota; kingdom Metazoa; phylum Chordata; class Mammalia; order Artiodactyla; family Bovidae; genus Tragelaphus; species Tragelaphus eurycerus. The sequence goes on from CAKXYN010000062.1 coordinate 12,832,982, forward strand.
TGACTGTTCTTGGCAGAAGAGAAACGTGGCTCTGGTAAGGCACCCGTCCGGGTGGCAGGATGGTGTGGGGAACTCTACTGTCCTGGGCAGTGAAAAAGCTCTCTCCTTCTAATTTTATCACTGACTCAAGAGGGACCCTTGGAAAGTCACTTCACAATTTGGGATCTCCTGGTTCTCACTATAAAATAAATTTGGGTCTTTTAGGCCTTCCAGCTTGATTGCTTTGCAATTTAATGAGCATTGTTTGAGGCTGGCTTGTGTCAGGCTGGAAAAAGGTTAAGCCCTGCTTCTTGTAAACAGTTTGGAACGTTGTTACTCATTTTTTGTTGAACATCAGTTCAGTTTAGTTGCTCAGTCCTGTCCGACTCTCTGAGACCCCCACGGACTGTAGCATGTCAGGCTTCCCTGTCCATCACCAACTCCAGGAGCTTACTCAAACTCACGTCCGAGTCAATGAGGCCATCCAACCATCTTCTGCCATCCCACCATCTTCTCCTGCCATCCCTTCTCCTCCTGCCTTCAGTCTTCCCCAGCATTAGGGTCTTTTCCAATGAGTCATTTGTTTGTATTAGGGGGCCAAAATATTGGAGTTTCAGCTTTAGCATCAGTCCTTTCAATGAGTATTCAGGACCGATTTCCTTTAAGATGCACGGGTTGTATCTCCTTGCAGTCCAAGGGACTCTCAAGAGTCTTCTCCAACACCACAGTTCAAAAGAATCAATTCTTTGGTGCTCAGCTTTCTTTATAGTCCAACTCTCACATCCATACATGACTACTGGAAAAACCATAGCCTTGACTAGATGGACCTTTGCTGGCAAAGTAGTGTCTCTACTTTTTAATATGCTGTCTAGGTTGGTCATAGCTTTTCTTCCAGGGAGCAAGCGTCTTTTAATTTTATGGCTGCAGTCACCATCTGCAGTGATTTTGGAGCCTTAAAAGTAGAATCTGTCACTGTTTCCATTGTTTCCCCATCTATTTGCCATAAAGTGATGGGACTGGATGCCATGATTTTAGTTTTCTGAATGTTGAGTTTTTTAATTATTTATTTTTTATTGAAGGATAATTGCTTTACAGAATTTTGTTTTTCTGTCAAATTTATTTACAGGGCAGCAGTGAAGACACAGACATAGAGAACAGCCTTATGGACACGGGGAGAGGGGAAGATGTATGGAAGAATAACATGAATGTTGAATTTTAAGCCAACTTTTTCAGTCTCCTCTTTCACTTTCATCACGAGGCTCTTTAGTTCTTCACTTTCTGCCATGAGGATGGTGTCATCTGCATATCTGAGGTTAATGATATTTCTCCCAGCAATCTTGATTTCAGCCTATGCTTCATCTGGTATTTCGCATGATGTACTCTGTCTGCATAGAAGTAAAAAAGCAGGGTGACAATATATAGCCTTAACGTACTCCTTTCCTGATTTGGAGCCAGTCTGTTGTTCCATGTCCAGTTCTAACTATTGCTTTTTGATCTGCATACAGATTTCTCAGGAGGCAGGTCAGGTGGTCTGGTATTCCCATCTCTTTCAGAATTTTCCAGTTTCCTGTGATCCACACAGTCAAAGGCTTTGGTACAGTCAGCAAAGCACAAGTAGATGTTTTTTGGAACTCTTTTGCTTTTTCAGTGACCCAACGGATGTTTGCAATTTGATCTCTGGTTCCTCTGCTTTTTCTAAATCCAGCTTGAACATCTGGACCTTCACGGTTCACATACAGTTGAAGCCTGGCTTGGAGAATTTTGAGTCTTACTTGGCTAGCAATTGTGTGGTAGTTTGAACATTCTTTGGCATTGCCTTTCTTTGGGATTGGGATGAAAACTGACCTTTTCCAGTCCTGTGGCCACTGCTGAGTTTTCCAAATTTGCTGGCATATTGAATACTGCACTTTCACAGCGTCATCTTTTAGGATTTGGAATAGCTCAACTGGAATTCCATCACTTCCACTAGCTTTGTTCGTAGTGAGGCTTCCTAAGGCCCCCTTAACTTTGCATTCCAGGATGTCTGGTTCTAGGTGAGTGATCACACCATTGTGGTTATCTGGGTCACGAAGATATTTTTTGTATAGTTCTTCTGTGTATTTTTGCCACCTCCTCTTAATATCTTCTGCTTCTGTTAGGTCCATACCATTTCTGTCCTTTATTGTGCCCATCTTTGCATGAAATATTCCCTTGGTATCTTATTTTCTTTAAGAAATCTCTAGTGCTGGGAGCCAGTGTGAGGAGCTCCGCCCATGGCAAAGGTCATGAGGAAGGAGGCTCGACATACGCAAATGTGGGATCTAGCCTCAGGAGTCCCCCTGGAAATTCTCGAGCATCTACCCCCAAAACCAGAGTCTGCCTACTTTACTGCTTTGTGCTCTCACCTACACCTCTGACTTTACGGGGGGCCGTCCCCCACCACCTCTTTCGGAGAAGGAGTTAACTTAGAGCTCCAGTTAATAATAATTCCTGGGCGTGATAGGAGTGTTTCAACCTACAAACTCCTCTGAAGGTTCTCTAGCCTGCCTGACAGGCTTGTCCAGCCACATGTGATTGCTCACAGCCTCCCAACCATGAGAGGCACGAGATGCTTTAAACCTTCTAAAAACAGGTTCTTTAGAGAAGTTAGAAAACTATTAGTATAGTATAGTAGGCTGATTAGAAATTGTATTGGTGAAGGGTTTTTCATTTGTTGAGCCAATGTTTACTGCTAAGTCTCCACATCCCCTGCCCTTATACACATTAGTAAGAAGAAATAAATATTAACCTTTGATATTAATCACGTTAGACCTTAGGCTAAGCAAATTCTTTCCTTAATTAAAACCCACTATACCCTCACCCTATAGGAATGTAACTTTATCTGGTACCTTCAGAAGGTGGCGTGTGTTTTAAGAATAATCACCCCTGGAGAAATAAGTGTTCTGGTTGACTGACCCCTGTCACAAGGAGAGGGTCATAAATTGTCAGCAGGCCCCCTGGCCAGAAGATGATGTAACACCCCTAAGACCTCTGTATACATTTGTATGAAGCACCTGACCTTAAAAGTCAGGACTGCTGACCCCGCGTGACTTTTGTATAACATCTCAGTGTATAAAAACAGACCCTGGAAAAATGAAAAATGGGATCAGTTCCTTGAAAGACTGGTCTCCCCATGTCATTCTTTCTCTCACCTTCTGGCTGAATCCCCATCTGGAACGTGGAGGCTCGTCAAGCCTACTAATTATGCCTGGGCTTCTAAGATCCGACCGGGGAGGCCTTAGTGTCTCCTCTCCTTTGGGAGAATGGGAGGACGCCTGTGATCTCCGTAGGTGACGCAAATTCCTTGCCCTGGAATTTTATTAGCTTTCCATGTAAACCAAGTTATTCAGCCTCTTTTCTCCACTGAATTTTCCTACTGAGCTATCTTTATTCTATTTCTCTTTATATCTCTGCTGCTACTGCTGCTGCTAAGTCGCTTCAGCCGTGTCCGACTCTGTGCGACCCCATAGATGGAAGCCCACCAGGCTCCCCTGTCCCTGGGATTCTCCAGGCAAGAACACTGGAGTGGGTTGCCATTTCCTTCTCCAATGCATGAAAGTGAAGAGTGAAAGTGAAGTCGCTCAGTCGTGTCCGACTCTAGCGACCCCATGGACTGCAGCCTACCAGGTTCCTTCGTCCATGGGATTTTCCAGGCAAAAGTACTGGAGTGGGGTGCCATTACCTTCTCTAATTAATATTTAATTAAAGCTATTGTATCCTGATTGCTGAAGCTGTCTCTCCTTCAAATTTCCTGGATCCACCGGGGCTGGACCCCGGCACTCTAGTATTTCCCATTCTATTGTTTTCCTCTATTTCTTTGGATTGATCACTGAGGAAGGCCTTCTTATCTCTCCTTGCTATTAAAATATTATTATTGTTATATATCATTACAAAAATAGAGAACCGAAAGTTTATAGAAGTAGTCAGAGGAGCAAGTCTGGCCACCTGTTTCGGAAGAGAAGCACTAGAGACTGACATCACAGAAAACACAGAAGCGAGTCTCAGACAAGGAAGGGTCAAAATGTCAAATGCTACTAAAATGTCAAATAAGAAGAAGATAAAGACCTATCCATTGATTTTAATGACAAGGTAATGAGGTAAGTCAGACTCTTCTATTAATCTATTTAAATTATTTAAATAATCTGCACTCTTTGTTTAAAACCATGACAGTCAGCTATCTCCTGAGAATTAAGGAACACTTTTTTCCTCTAGATAGGAAGACATTTCATGATTTCAGAACAGAAGATTCCTGAGACATGACTTCAAGTAAAAACAACATATTTATCAATTAACTCTACAAAGGAGAAACCTGGCCAGCACCAGAACAAGGGACGAAAGTTCACAGCATGGATACGATGCCCCTGCGATGTGTCTCTTGATATGATGCACTGAGACCAGCAAAGCATAATTTCTATGGGATTCCTTTTTAAAACGCAAAAATCATGACGGAACAGTAGAAAAACTTAAAGGACTTTCTAAATGGTGGGGTCATGAGAGGCAAGGAAAAATTGAGGAACTGTTACACACAGAGACTAAAGAGATATGTTGTTATTTAGTTGCTAAGTCAAATCTGACTCTTTTGTGACCCCATGTAGTGTAGCCCCACCAGACTCCTCTGTCCAAGGGATCTCCCAGACAAGAATACTGGAATGGGTTGCCATTTCCTTCTCCAGGGAATCTTCCGGACAGGGGTCAAACCTGCATCTCCTACACTGGCAGGCAGATTCTTTACCACTGTGCCACAAGGAAAGCCAAACAAATATGATGTGACATTAAAATGCAATACATGATTCTGATTTGTGCATCATATATAACTGAATGATATTATTGCAATGATAGGTACTTATAAATGTTGAATAGGTACACATAATTCTTTTCTGATATAAAGAGAAAATAAACTCTTAGCAGCAAATACTCATATTGCTTTCCATTTTGAAATTTTGCCTATCCTTCCTTGAAAGACAGATCCTACAGATTCTGCCAGTGCTATGCTGGTTTATACTGGTTTCCCTTCCATAAACATGTACTTTGGAAAGAGTGGGCTGCTTTAAAAGGCTTTGACTATTATATAATCATGTGAATTGAGATTTGGGGAATATTTTTTCCCTTTATTTTCACACTGGGGTGATACGCTGATTTTTAAAATGACTGTAAAAATTTCATTAGGAAGAAATATAATAGTAGCATTATTATTATTTAACAGTGGTGACTATTCGTTACTTGCTTGATATAAACCAGGTACTGTACTAAGTGCTTTGCATACATTCTGTTACGTAGTTTTCAAAATTATGCTTGTTATTATGGCCCTAGATTTACATATGAAGATTATAAATTTCACGTAGTTGAATAATTCTTAACATCACAAAACTATTCAGGTGACAAAGCTGAGACCGAACTCCAGCCCTTTTGTCACAGAGGAATCAGGGAAATGCCGTGGGACTGACACCAAACTCTGCTCCCCGAGAATCAATGTCACTGAATATACCCCTCTGTAGCTCCTAGTATGTAGCACATACCATCAAAATCAAGTTCTGATGGTAGCCCAGAGAATGGGCCAGCAAACCATCATTTTTTCCTTCTATTAAACTTGTTTGGCTTCACTCACCCTTGCCCTTTGTATTGTCTCTCTCCTTATGTAGCTTATGGCAATGTTTCCGACTATATTTCATTCCTAAGAAAGATTCGAATGACTCAGCTGGTGCTGGATAGTTAAGTACAGTGAGAACAAAAGGTAAGATTCTGAGCACGTTTCTGTCCTGATGTTTCTGGATGGTAAAACCACAACATGACATTTATGAATCTCATACTAAATTTCATCTCACACTGAATTTTACTCTCATATAGAAGAGAGAGGAAGAGGTGATCTAAAAGTCAAGAACAGGTCTCTAAATAAGATGGCAGTGTCAGCAATATGGGCAGAGAGGTTACTGGCACTTTTGCCTCCTAATTCATACCTAAGGAAGCTGTTGGCAACCAGACACTGATAACCCTCATGGAGGCCACCAAGCTGAGAAAGGGAGCTGAGGCTGATGAATGGTACAACAGGATAATGGCAAATAAACTTCTTGGCTTTTTGCTGAGTGAGCCAATGGAGATGGATTTTGTCATCACAGTAATTTTGCACCTGCAACGTGGATATCTTCACAATAGTGTTCCGGACCCCTAGAAATATCCTTGTACTTTTGGGACACCTTTGCAATGGGGCACTTCAAGGGAGAAGAGGTGCTCGGATGTCATTCCCCAGGATGATTTATGCTTACAAATTTAATTTCCAATGCTAGGTTTCTCTGACATAAATCATACTGTTCCAGGGAGAGAACAAGTTCTATACTCTTTTCATATATGTTTTCCCAACTAATGATCTTACCTGCCTTAAATTATACTGACAGAAAAACAACTGCAGTGGCTTTTAAACTAATGATACAATCCATGGATAATTTCCTCTAAAATAGCTCAAAGATGTGAATGAATGAATCATATATCATTGCAGGAAGCAATTTCCCTCAATGGATTCTACCTGATGGAATCTTAATACATATCAGATTGGGTAAAAGTTTTCAATTGAAATAAGTCTCTGAAACTGGCTCTGGAGCAAAACTCAAACCCTGAGGGGAGACAGCTATGAATATACTTAGAACTGTCCACTTTCCAGGAAGTCTTGTGTTACAAATATTTCTTTTCTGTGCACAGCAACATGTTTTGTGAAGGAATCTAATGACATAGGTGGCTTCAACAATTCTTCCTAAATTTCATTCCCCTTAATGTGGGCTGGCTTTCTTAATGGGTCACCATCCTGCAATGTCTTAACTCTATTTACCCAGAGCTTTATTTCTTTCTGATATGAAGATGTTCATCAGGAAGCTAAGGCACTTTGACAAACCCAATGCAGCTCCTAGGACATTGTCATCAGAAGTAAAGTGATACCTCCCAGGCCTGCTAAGTCACTTCAGTCGTGTCCGACTCTGTGCGACCCCATAGACGGCAGCCCACCAGGCTCCCCGTCCCTGGGATTCTCCAGGCAAGAGCACTGGAGTGGGTTGCCATTTCCTTCTCCAATGCATGAAAGTGAAAAGTGAAAGTGAAGTCGCTCAGTTGTGTCTGACTGTTAGTGACTCCATGGACTGCAGCCTACCAGACTCCTCCATCCATGGAATTTTCCAGGCAAGAGTACTGGAGTAGGGCGCCATTGCCTTCTCCGCCTCCCAGGCCTAGACAGGTTCAAAAATAGTGGAATACCTTTTGCTTCCAGTTCTATCATGCCAATACTCTTGGTGTGTGTGTGTGTGTGTGTGTGTGTGTGTGTGTGTGTGTGTGTGTGTGTGTGTGTGTGTGTGTGAGAGAGAGAGAGAGAGAGAGAGAGAGAGAGAGAGAATTTTTTCTCCAACCTAGGGCAGATTTTCAGTCGGCAGTCCTATTCATCTCTGTTTGTCTAAGAGTTCCTTTTGCTCATCTTGTTTCTAGGCCTCTTCTAGGAAAGGAATAGCCAAAACCCTTTTGTGAGTAACTTGCTATCAGAGAATACAAATGAATTATACAAAATCAAGCACCTGATCTACATGGATTAGGTTCTAATACAAGTCTTCTAATGCTTCTTAACATAGTGGTTACAAAATTATATCTAGCCTAGGCTGCTGTCATCACAGTCATTCTGTCCCCTCCAAAGAGATGGCAGACATAGGATGAACAGAGGTGACTCAGGGTCACCCTGTCCCTTATACAGAGTTAATGTTTGATGCCCTGCAGAATGGCTTTGTTCAATGCAGACTTACGACAGATGAAAGGGGTTACAGGTGACATAGTTACTTTTAACTCTCTGATTCAGGTTTTGGGGAGATGTGGAACATATAATAGACTCAGCCTGTAATATGGAACCACAGTTTGCAGTGAGACATCTTAAAATCTGGGCTCTGGTTTCTTTTCTGATACTTAACTGGTTAGATGCTGTTTGATGACCTTGTCTACTGAAAGGGGACAACACTGGTTCAAATGCACCACTTGGCTGTTGTAAAGATGCAAGAGATGTGGATGAAAACACTGTTCAGTGCCATGCAAATGCTGAAGCATCACTACTGACATGATGCTGTGCTTTCTGGGCCTCTATAAAACCATAGGGATAATTACATGGTGTAGGAAAGCAAAGACAAGTAAAGGTAGGAGTCAGTGAAAGGGTGGATGGGCACCTGCTTTTCCATATCTGTAAGGAGATTTTTTTTTTTTTTTAAATGCCTTGAAATAACCCAACATTCTTCTACAAATACCTGTTTGTCAACTACTATCTTTTAGGCATTTTCACATGTTCCACTAATCAGAGTAATAAAGATAAGAGCCACCATTTATTAAAAGTTCTTTAAGTACCAGCCACTTCCCCCAGCAGGAAACATTAGGTATAATCCCCACTGAATTGAGTTGGTATTGTTATTCCCATCTTACAAATGATGAAATTAAGGCTGAGGAAGTAACTGCCCTACACCATCCAGCTAATAAGGGACAAAAAGAGCCAAAGTCACAAGGGATCAACGCCTGCCTCTGTGACATCTTGGCTGCCTTCCTGTTCTGGTGGCTTTGTGGTTTATGTGACAAGGGGTCATTTCCACACTGAACCATTTGGTTCTTTACAGCATGTGGTGTTATGAGTACCCACACCGCATGGGTACAGAGGCCCTGTTGGTGCAGCTCATGGTGTGTGAGCAGGGTTTGACCCTGCTGCTAGTTTTCTGAAAGATATATGGCTTGAGATGTGCCTAACCCTGGGAAAAACAGTAAATTCAAGATTGGTCCCGCCTTTCTGCCAATTCCCAGAGACTGTAAACCACGGATGGTAAGGTGATTAGAGCCAGAGTAACAAGACAAACACAGGAGAATCTGAAGTCTGGAGATCAGTGCATTGGGAAAATAAGTATTGCGTGGTCAACAGAGGGCACTTGCACTAAATCCAGAGCCGTCTTGAGAGGCTGCCAAATGAGCCCTATGATTCCGAGGTAGTCAGGGGCATCTAGGTGACCCCCTATCTCTGATTAGGAAAAAGCTGGACCCCCCAAAACCCTCACATGGAGAACTCAGGTTAGATATGCAAGTGGCAGGCATTTCTATGACTGCATGGACCTCTCTCGGACTCCAGAGAGTTTTATACCCCAGAGCAATTCAGACATCAGCGCTCGGACCTGAAGGAACTAATGGAAAGTCCTAATAAAATGAATGACTTGCTTCCAGTGTGAGTGGTAAGAGGCCAGGGCTTCTGTGGTGACACCAAAGTTTTCCCGCAGACACATGGTCCAGGCCCAGGGAAAATCTTACATCTCCTTTCCCCCTAGAGCTAAAAGTAACACGAACAAACCAACCAAGCTGCACCCAGTGATTCACTTCACCTTATATTTCAAGGAAAGTTAAAGCCCTTGCTTTTTATTTTGGGCTTGGTACACTTCATGTTTCTTGCACTCAACACTCTGATTTCTTTGCAGCATAGATGCCACCCTTGACAGAGGAGAGACGTCATCTTTATTAAGTATTTCTAAACAAGGGAGGCTCACAGGTAATGAATCTTGCATACAGCAGGCGGCTGCTCCCGCCTTCTCCCCCTACTCGGAAGGGAAAATGATCTTCATTGTTAACAGCCCCTGGGTGCCCAGGAATAAAAGGCCAAGTTATTTCAGAATTATCCATTTCTTGTTCCAGCTCTCACAAATCGTTAGATTTTGCTGTTTAACCCATCTGCACAAGTGTGTGTGTGAGAGAGTTAATTCTCCTGCAAAAGGCTATAAAGCTATAAAGTACAAATTAGCACACAGGCATATTTTAAAAGCATTTATAACTGCGGATGTTGAAAATGTTAGTAATATTTAGCCACCATTTTTTTCATTCCAGATGTCTAATAGGCTCTGAATGCAAGAGTAATATTTCTATCACAAACTACTTCTGGACTTTCTGTATGTCATTTAATGATAATGGATATCCTTGGAATTATGACTCAAATAGTATGTATGTATATCACTTCCTATTTAGTTTATTGCCGTCATCAGCATCATACAGGTTGTAAAAGAAGATCGGAAGGTATTTTTATCTTGGATGTGATAGAACACTGCCCCATCCTTCTGACTTGCTGAGTTTCTGATAACATGTAATGACCAGTAGCATCCCCACCAGCTCCCCACAAATAGTTGTAACAAAGATGACAGAGCCTTCCTTCAGTGCATTCCTTGGTTCATTTGTGAGGGACAGCGGAAAAGAGGGCTGTAGTCTGAACCAATATGTTCTGATATAAAGTACTCTTGGGGGGAAAAATAGCTTCAAAGTGCTCTTCCAACACAAGGCATTAGAATGATTGATGAATGCACTGCCATCATTGTTACACCTCTCTGCCAAGGATTGTGACACTTACACTGAAAAAGAACCACAACACAGCATGGAATCACCTTCTGTGCAGAATTTCAGCGGTCGTGCAAATTGTCTCAAACAGCCTAGGCCTTAATTGGTGCACCTGCTAGGATGATGGGAAGCAAGGCATCCTGGGAGGGAAAGGGGAGGATCCCACGTGTCCTGTGACCCTGGAGCTGGGGTGGCTTCCCTCCTTCATCTTTAGCCACACTCCTGGAAGCCAAGTTCTGTGCCTATTTTGCCCCAAGCTGTGTCTTTTTCCATACAGATTCCTTCACTGTGAATGGTTACACTGTTGTCTAAGTTCCTTGTGTCTCTTTATCCTGAAGAGAACTTTGAGGTCAGTGACTTATCCTTTTTATTTTCCTCATTTTCCTTTTTGGCTCTAGGGAGGTGCCTGGCACAGAGTGCTGCTGCTGCTGCTGCTAAGTTGCTTCAGTCATGTCTGACTCTGTGCGACCCCACAGACGGCAGTGCACCAGGCTCCTCCGTCCCTGGGATTCTGCAGGCAAGATGTTCATAAATACATATTGAATAAATGAACATACAGATGGATGAATGAACAAATAAATCTTACTCTTATTTTTTAGATTAAATTTTTAAAAACTGCATAAAAGTCTGGATATGCAAAAAGATATAAAGACTAATAGGATGAATTATATCATAGTGGTTCATACCAGGAATGTCTCATGTGGTTCCCTGTACAAATCTGCCCCCATCCTTCTCAGGGAAGCTACTGAACTTAGTGTTCATCATTTATATCTTTACTACATATGCATGGATCTCCAACAAAAATTATGGTATTTTTTGACCTGTTTTAAAAATTTACAATACTGTAAAATTTACATACTGTATCTGAGAAGGCAATGGCACCCCACTCCAGTACTCTTGCCTGGAAAATCCCATGGACAGAGGAGCCTGGTTGGCTGCAGTCCATGGGGTCAGAAGAGTTGGACACAACTGAGCAACTTCAGTTTCACTTTTCACTTTCATGCATTGGAGAAGGAAATGGCAACCCACTCCAGTGTTCTTGCTCAGAGATCCCAGGGACAGGGGGTCCTGGTGGGCTGCTGTCTATGGGATCACACAGAGTCAGACATGACTGAAGAGACTTAGCAGCAGCAGCAGCAGCCATTCTGTATTCTTCTGAAACTTGCATTTGTAAAAAAAGTAGATCTGTGAGACAAATGCATGTTGATACACACCTTTTTTTGTCCAGGCATCTTCTCCTTTGTGCGAATGTATTACAATTTATGCATCCATTTTTGTGTTCATGGAATGACAGACAATGCTGCTAGCACAGTCTTGCCCGTGTCTCCATGGGCACCTGTGGGCTGGATTCTATCGGGCCCATTACAAGGAGAAGGATTGCTGGGTCACAAGAGGTGCATGTCCTCAACTTTACTCAGATTGTTGGATTATGATTCAAAGTGGTTGTCCTAATTCACACGTCCATGAATCCTATTTCTAAGACTTCAGTTTTCTAACACTAATGCGTGTCTTTTTAGGTACTGACTTCTGTTGGAGGAGGTGCTTTGTTGCCAAGCCTGCCTGAGGGTTAGCTCTGGGGTATGCTGATTCAAGGGCTGGGGCTGTGACCTACAGTGGTTCAAGAGATTTCCCCTCTCCCTCACTCTGGAGCTGTTTCTAAGCTAAGGCTGTTGTGCTGTCTCAGTGTCTGTAGTATCAAGTTTCTTCCTCCTAACCCTCAACTGTGTTCTGACAAAATGTGGTCCACTGGAGAAGGCAATGGCAAACCACTTCAGTATTCTTGCCTTGAGAACCCCATGAACAGTATGAAAAGGAAAAAAGATAGGATACTGAAAGATGAACTCCCCAGGTTGGTAGGTGCCCAATATGCTACTGGAGATCAGTGGAGAAATAGCTCCAAGAAGAATGAAGAGATGGAGCCAAGCAAAAACAACACCCAGTTGTGGATGTGACTGATGATAGAAGCAAAGTCCGATGCTCTAAAGAGCAATATTGCATAGGAACCTGGAATGTTAGGTCCATGAATCAAGGCAAATTGGAAGTGGTCAAACAAGAGATGGTGAGAGTGAACGTTGACATTTTAGGAATCAGCGAACTAAAATGGACTGGAATGGGTGAATTTAACTCAGATGACAATTATATCTATTACTGTGGGCAAGAGTCCCTTAAAAGAAATGGAGTAGCCATCATAGTCAACAAGAGCTTGAAATGCAATACTTGGATGCAATCTCAAAAATGACAGAATGATCTTTGTTCGTATCCAAGGCAAATCATTCAATATCACGGTAATCCAAGTCTATGCCCTGACCAGTAATGCTGAAGAAACTGAAGGTGAATGGTTCTATGAAGCCCTACAAGACCTTCTAGAACTAACACCCCCAAAAGATGTATTTTTCATTATAGGGGACTGGAATGCAAAAGCAGGAAGTCAAGAAACACCTGGAGTAACAGGCAAATTTGGCCTTGAAGTACAGAATGAAGCAGGGCAAATGCTAATAGAGTTCTGCCAAGAGAACACACTGGTCATAGCAAACACCCTCTTCCAACAACACAAGAGAAGACTCTTCGCATGAACATCACCAGATGGATGACACTGAAATCAGATTGATTATATTCTTTGCAGCCAAAGATGGAGAAGCTCTATACAATCAGCAAAAACAAGACCGAGAGCTGACTGTGGCTTGGATCGTGAACTCCTTATTGCCAAATTCAGACTGAAATTGAAGAAAGTGGAGAAAACCACTAGATCATTCAGGTATGACCTAAATCAAATCCCTTATGACTATACAGTGGAAGTGAGAAATAGATTTAAGGGACTAGATCTGATAGACAGAGTGCCTGATGAACTATGGATGGAGGTTCATGACATTGTACAGGAGACAGGAATCAAGACCATCCCCAGGAAAAAGAAATGCAAAAAAGCAAAATGGCTGTCTGAGGAGGCCTTACAAATAGCTGTGAAAAGAAGGGAAGCAAAAAGCAAAGGAGAAAAGGAAAGATATACCCATTTGAATGCAGAGTTCCAAAGAATAGAAAGGAGAGATAAGAAAGCCTTCCTCAGTGATCAATGCAAAGAAATAGAGGAAAACAATAAAATGGGAAAGACTAGAGATCTCTTCAAGAAAATTAGAGATACCAAGGGAAAATTTCATGCAAAGATGGGCTCAATAAAGGACAGAAGTGGTATGCACCTAACAGAAGCAGAAGATATTAAGAAGAGGTGACAAGAATATACAGAACTATAGAAAAAAGATCTTCATGACCCAGATAGTCACGATAGTATGATCACTCACCTAGAGCCAGACATCCTGGAATACAAATTCAAATGGGCCATCAGATCAGATCAGATCAGTCGCTCAGTCGTGTCCGACTCTTTGCGACCCCATGAACCGCAGCACGCCAGGCCTCCCTATCCATCACCAGCTCTCGGAGGTCACTCAGACTCACATTCATCGAGTCAGTGATGCCATCCAGCCATCTCATCCTCTGTTGTCCCCTTCTCCTCCTGCCCCCAATCCCTCCCAGCATCAGAGTCTTATGAGTCAACTCTTCCCATGAGGTGGCTAAAATATGAGTTTCAGCTTTAGCATCATTCCTTCCGAAGAAATCCCAGGGATGATCTCCTTCAGAATGGACCGCTTGGATCTCCTTGAAGTCCAAGGGACTCTCAAGAGTCTTCTCCAACACCACAGTTCAAAAGCATCAATTCTTCAGCGCTCAGCCTTCTTCACAGTCCAGCTCTCACATCCATACATGACCACAGGAAAGACCATAGCCTGACTAGGCGAACCTGTTGGCAAAGTGATGTCTCTGCTTTTGAATATGCTATCTAGGTTGGTCATAACTTTCCTTCCAAGGAGTAAGCGCTTTTAATTTCATGGCTGCAGTCACCATCTGCATGATTTTGAGCCCAGAAAGATAAAGTCTGACACTGTTTCCACTGTTTCTCCATCTATTTCCCATGTAGTGATGGAACCAGATGCCATGATCTTCGTTTTCTGAATGTTGAGCTTTAAGCCAACCTTTTCACTCTCCACTTTCACTTTCATCAAGAGGCTTTTAGTTCCTCTTCACTTTCTGCCATAAGGGTGGTATCATCTGCATATCTGAGGTTATTATATTTCTCCTGGCAATCTTGATTCCAGCTTGTGTTTCTTCCAGTCCAGCATTTCTCATGATGTACTCTGCATATAAGTTAAATAAACATGGTGACAATATGCAGCCTTGATGTACTCCTTTTCCTATTTGGAACCAGTCTTTGTTCCATGACCCGTTCTAACTGTTGCTTCCTGACCTGCATACAGATTTCTCAAGAGGCAGATCAGGTGGTCTGGTATTCCCATCTCTTTCAGAATTTTCCACAGTTTATTGTAATCTACACAGTCAAAGGCTTTGGCATAGTCAATAAAGCAGAAATAGATTTTTTCTGGAACTCTCTTGCTTTTTCCATGATCCAGCGGATGTTGGCAATTTGATCTCTGGTTCCTCTGCCTTTTCTAAAACCAGCTTGAACATCAGGAAGTTCACGGTTCACATATTGCTGAAGCCTGGCTTGGAGAATTTTGAGCATTACTTTACTAGCGTGTGAGATGAGTGCAATTGTGCGGTAGTTTGAGCACTCTTTGGCATTGCCTTTCTTTGGGATTGAGATGAAAACTGACCTTTTCCAATCTTGTGGCCACTGCTGAGTTTTTCAAATTTCTGGCATATTGAGTGCAGCACTTTCACAGCATCATCTTTCAGGATTTGGAATAGCTCCACTGGAATTCCATCACCTCCACTAGCTTTGTTTGTAGTGAGGCTTTCTAAGGCCCACTTGACTTCACATTCTAGGATGTCTGGCTCTAGGTCAGTGATCACACCATCATATTATCTGGGTGTAGCTCTTTTTGTACAGTTCTTCTGTGTATTCTTGCCACCTTTTATTAATATCTTCTGCTTCCGTTAGTCCACACCATCTCTGTCTTTATTGAGC
Source organism: Tragelaphus eurycerus (assembly GCA_935064755.1). Lineage (NCBI taxonomy): Eukaryota > Metazoa > Chordata > Mammalia > Artiodactyla > Bovidae > Tragelaphus > Tragelaphus eurycerus. Next base: position 12,848,316 of record CAKXYN010000062.1, read on the forward strand.
CCATTTTTGCATGAAATGTTCCTTTGTATCTCTGATTTTTTGAAGAGATCCCTATCTTTCCCATTTTTTTTTTCCTCTTTTCTTTGCATTGATCACTGAAGAAGGCTTTCTTATCTCTTCTTGCTATTCTGTGGAACTCTGCATTCAGATGTTTATATCTTTCCTTTTCTCCTTTGCTTTTCGCTTCTCTTCTTTTCGCAGCTATTTGCAAGGCCTCCCCAGACAGCCATTTTGCTTTTTTGCATTTCTTTTCCATGGGGATGGTCATGATCCCTGTCTCCTGTACAATGTCACGAACCTCATTCCATAGTTCATCAGGCACTCTATCTATCAGATCTAGGCCCTAAATCTGTTTCTCACTTCCACTGTATAATCATAAGGGATTTGATTTAGGTCATACCTGAATGGTCTAGTGGTTTTCCCTACTTTCTTCAATTTAAGTGTGAATTTGGCAATAAGGAGTTCATGGTCCGAGCCACAGTCAGCTCCTGGTCTTGTTTTTGCTGATTGTATAGAGCTTCTCCATTTTGGCTGCAAAGAATATAATCGCTCTGATTTCAGTGTTGACCATCTGTGATGTCCATGTATAGAGTCTTCTCTTGTTTTTGGAAGAGGGTTTTGCTATGACCAGTGCATTTTCTTGGCAAAACTCTGTTAGTCTTTGCCCTGTTTCATTCCGTATTCCAAGGCCAAATTTGCCTTTACTCCAGGTGTTTCTTGACTTCCTACTTTTGCATTCCAGTCCCCTATAATGAAAAGGACATCTTTTTTGGGTGTTAGTTCTAAAAGGTCTTGCAGGTCTTCAAGAACCATTCAACTTCAGCTTCTTCAGCGTTACTGGTTGGGGCAAATTTGATTAGTGACATTGAATTTTGCCTTGAAAGGAACAGAGATCATTCTGTCTTTTGAGATTGCATCCAAGTACTGCATTCGGTTTTGACCATGATGGCCACTCCGTTTCTTCTGAGGGATTCCTGCCCACAGTAGTAGATATAATGGTCCTTTCAGTTAAATTCACCCATTCCAGTCTTTTAGTTCGCTAATTCCTAGAATGTCAACATTCACTCTTGCCATCTCTTGTTTGACCACTTCCAATTTGCCTTGATTCATGGACCTGACATTCAGGTTCCTATGCAATATTGTTCTTCAGCATCGGATTGCTCTATCACCAGACACATCTACAGCTGGGTATTCTTTATGCTTTGGTTCCATCCCTTCATTCTTCTGAGTTATTTCTCCACTGATCTCCAGTAGATATTGGGCCCCTACTGACCTGGGAGTTTCTCTTTCAGTTCTTATCATTTTCCTTTTCATACTGTTCAGGGGTTTAGGAAGATTGAAGTGGTTTGCCATTCCCTTCTCAGCAGACCAAACCCTGTAGATCTCTCCACCGACCCGCCCATCCTGGGTTGCCCCACGGGCATGGCTATTAAGTTAGACAAGGTGTGTCGTAAAAGTATATTTTATGTTTGCCCCTGATGCCCCTGCAAGACCTACCATTATGGTTGGGCGTGGGTTCTCGGCTGCTCCAGCAGCACAGGCATCGCACCTACCTTGACGAGGGTCTCCCTCTGGCCGCCCAATGGGCCCAGAAAGACAGATGTCGCGTCGTCCGCGACCCAGAACTACAGCACGCCAGGCCCCCTGTCCACCGCCGGGTCACCAGACCAACCCAGTATGCCATCCAGCCATCTCATCCTCTGTCGTCCCCTCTCCCCTCCCCAATCCCCACCAGCACAGAGTCCCCAACTCTCGAGGTGCAGGCCTAAGAAACAGAATCCCATGATCTCCTGCAGTAGGGACTCCGAGTCTTCTCCAACACCACAGTTCAAAAGCAAACGGCGCTCAGCCCCAAGTCGCCCCAACATGACACAGGAGAATGTAAATCTGTGTTGCTATCTAGTTCACTTTCCTCAAGGAGTACCGCCAAATTGAGAGCAGTCTGACACTTTTCACTTTTCCCCATCTATCTAGTGATGGGAGATGATCGAATTTGAGCTGCCCCTTTTCACTCTCCACTTTCATCAAGAGGCTTGCCCCTCTTCACTTTCTGCCTGAGTCGGTCTATCTCCGCTTTCCAGCTTTTTTCTTCAGTCAGCTATTCTGCATAGTAAATAAACATGTGACAATATGCAGCCTTACGTACTCTTTTTATTTGGAACCAGTCTGTTGTTCCATGATCAGTTCTAACTGTTGCTTCCTGACCTGCATACAGATTTAGGAAGCATCAATTCAGTTCAGTTCAGTTCAGTCACTCAGTCGTGCTTCCTAAGGCCCACTTGACTTCATATTCCAGGATGTCTGGCTCTACGTGAGTCTGAGTGATCACACCATCGTGATTATCTGGGTCATGAAGATCTTTTTTAGGAAGCACACTATGAACAAAGCTAGTGGAGGTGATGGAATTCTAGTTGATCTATTTCAAGTCCTAAAAGATGATGCTGTTAAAGTGCTTTACTCAATATGCCAGCAAATTTGGAAAACTCAGCAGTGGCCACAGGATGGGAAAAGATCAGTTTTCATTCCAATCCCAAAGAAGGGCAATGCCAAAGAATGTTCAAACTACCGCACAATAGCACTCATCTCACACACTAGTAAAATAATGCTCAAAATTTTCCAAGCCAGGCTTCAACAGTAAATGAACTGTGAACCTCCAGATGTTCAAGCTGGAGTTAGAAAAGACAGAGGAAGCAGAGACCAAATTGCCAACATCTGTTGGATCATTGAAAAAGCAAGAGAATTCCAGAAAAACATCTACTTCTGCTTTATTGACTATGCCAAAGCCTTTGACTGTGTGGACCACAACAAACTGTGGAAAATTCTTAAGGAGATGGGAATACCAGACCACCTGACCTGCCTCTTGAGAAATATGTATCCAGGTCAGGAAGCAACAGTTAGAACTGGACATGATACAAAAGACTGGTTCCAAATAGGGAAATGAGTATGTCAAGGTTGTATATTGTCACCCTGCTTATTTAACTTATATGCAGAGTACATCATGAGAAACGCTGGGCTGGATGAAGCACAAGCTGGAATCAAGATTTCAGGGAGAAATATCATTAACCTCAGATATGCAGATGACACCACCCTCATGGCAGAAAGTGAAGAAGAACTAAAGAGCCTATTGATGAAAGTGAAAGAGGAGAGTGAAAAAGTTGACTTAAAGCTCAACATTCAGAAGACAAAGATCATGGCATCTGGTCCCATCACTTCATGGCAAATAGATGGAGAAACAGTGGAAACAGTGACAGACTTTATTTTTTTGGCTTCCAAGTTCACTGTAGATGGTGACTGCAGCCATGAAATTAAAAGACTGTTACTCCTTTGGAGAAAAGTTATGACCAACCTAGATAGCATATTAAAAACAGAGACATTACTTTGCCAACAAATGTCTGCTAGTCAAGGGTCAAGGCTATGGTTTTTCCAGTAGTCATGTATGGATGTGAGAGTTGGACTATAAAGAAGACTGAGTGCCAAAGAATTGGTGCTTTTGAGCTGTGTTGGAGAAGACTCTTGAGAGTCCCTTGGACTGCAAGGAGATCCAACAAGTCCATCCTAAAGGAAATCAGTCCTGAATATTCATTGGAAAGACTGGTGCTGAAGCTAAAACTCCAATACTTTGGCCACCTGATGGGAAGAGCTGATTCATTAGAAAAGACCCTGATGCTGGGAAAGATTGAAGGTGGGAGAAGAAGGGGATGACAGAGGATAAGATGGTTGGATGGTATCACCGAGTCAATGGACATGAGTTTGGGTAAACTCCGGGAATTGGTGATGGATATGGAGGCCTGGTATGCTGTGTCCATGGGGTCACCAAGAGTTGGACACGACTGAGTGACTGAACTGAACTGAACCCTCAAGTGTCTACACCCCATTCATTGCAAACTTAGGCTGCACCAAAACAGAAGGTGAGCCCTGTGGGAACTTGAGATGGAAACAGAACTCCTGCCTTCTAGCAGTCAACTGCTGCAGTCACCCCTCAACAGTGTACGCTGAGGAGATTCAGGATGAGTAAACACCAGACACTGGCCCCAGATAGCTGTGGTGCATGTCAAAGACATGATTTCAATAAGCCCAGGCTTTGCATCTTTCCATACATAGAAAAGCGCTAATTTTATTAACCTGAGATGTCTGGTTTTCTTTAATTAACAGTAATTATTTGCTGTTTCAACTATCTGGTTTTTGTTGTAAAAACTCTTATATATCCTGGCCCCTCCACCTGCTCCTGTTCCTTTGCGTCTTTGGAGCAGTTCCTCAGAGCAATCTGAGATTTCTGTCTCCCAGTCTTGAAGTCCTCAGAATGTCCACTAAAAAAAAAAAAACCAAACATATCTCTCAACTTTTAGGTCACACATTTGTTTTTTCAGTGGATGAGAGTTACTATTAGTGCCCAGGGCTCTGTATTTGTTTCATCAGATGACCTGAAGAGCACAGGCAGAAGCTGCCCACCCTGGCCAGGCAAGATAGTAATACTTGCATGAGTTAACTTAAGACAAGAGGTCCTGGTAAGGAATGTGGAACTAACAAGATACCACCAACCAGAAGAAATTTGGGAAAAATCAAAAGGAAAGAGGAAACACCAGTTCATATGTCCTACCAACCTCCCAGAATCCTTCTTGCTGGAATCCATCTTGGCTGAGCAACCTGGGTGTTACCAGGAAGGACTTGGAGTCAGAATGATTGGCCAGAGACAATATGGAAACTAACTCCATCACCATAAAACCCCAGACTGTGAACCATATGGCAGAGCAGTTCTCCTGGGTTCCCTTACTCTGCTGCTGTCTGCCTGGGCACCCCTTCCCAACAAGGTCTCTTGGTTTGTCAGCATGTGCGTCTCCTCTGACAAGTTATTTCCAAGTGTTCAACAAGAGCCCACTCTCGGACCCTGGAAGGGACACCCCCACCCCCCGCTTCCTGCAGCACAGGAGTATTTGATAATTATACTTCCACGGACACATTAAGTAGCTAACTGAAATATCCTCTACCACCTTTAGGGAGTAAAGGTGTTAGCTACATAACACACATTTCAACTGCTGTCCTAGAGAAAGAGAGAGGAATCTTTCAGAGGAGTGGGTGGAGATTTGCCACATAGGCACTTACTTCAACTTTTACCCACTGCGGCTGAAAATGAGCCTCTTGTTTAAAGACACCTATTCCTTAATGACCATTCATGGGTACACACATATGCACGTGCACAGGCAATACACTTATGTGAAAACACACACACACACTCTCCACAGAAAACCAGGGCCTCAATCATGGAGGCTCATCAATCCTCATTGCATGGTAACAAATTCTCTTGATTTCTTTCAGGTAGATCAGGTCTAAAATTACACACTTGAGCTTTTCAGCCCAATTTGTTTTCTTTCCAACCCTTAGATAATTATTTAAGAGAAAATTATAATATGCATTAAGTAAATAACTTATTTTCTGGGCACATCTCAGGCTTGAAGCATTTTTAAGTAGGGAATTTTAAGAAAGTAACTGTGGAATCAGGGAAACATTCTCACTAGTCAGTAATTATTTTTACTTAGAACATATAAAATTGATTTAAAAAGAGGGACATAAAAGAGGTTATTAAGAATTTTACTGGATCAAATGAATTTTTCAAGTTTTGTTGGAGAAAAATAAAGACTCTAATAGGACTTGGTTTTATGTACCTGCATGCTCATTTTAAACAGGGGCAGAGAATGAATTTGGGGAAAAGCCTCATCTAGTTGGAATCTCACTAACTTGTGCTTGAACTGCCTTTTAACAATAAACAGGTGACTGTACTCACATTAGAGTTTGAGAAGCAGCTTTTTATACCAGGATGACTTGGCTCATGCCATTCCCACTAGCTGCAGGTGACCTCCACCCACACCTACCTATGGAGCTCTACATGCTTCATACAAAAAGGCAACAGAGAAGACTAGTACAGCCTTCTGCATCCATGAAGGCTTCTTTAATCAACCATGTCCCTTTTCTGAAGCACATAATTACAAAGCACTTGGGTAACACTCAGCAAAGGGTGTGATCATGCCTATGCCTGTCCTGTCCCCTCTGCCATAGGAGAGGTGGTGGAGTATAGTCGTACTGAATCCAGCACTGAATCCAGATTCAGTTCAGTTGCTCAGTTGTGTCCGACTCTTTGCAACCCCATGGACTACAGCATACCAGGCTTCCCCATCCATCACCAACACTCAGAGTTTACTCAAACTCAAGTCCATTGAGTTGGTGATGCCATCCAACCATCTCATCCTCTGTGGTCTCCTTCTCCTCCCACCTTCAATCTTTCCCAGCCTCAAGGTCTTTTCCATTGAGTGAGTTCTTCACATCAGGTGGCCAAAGGATTGGAGTTTCAGCTTCAACAACCATCCTTCCAATGAACACTCAGGACTGATCTCCTTTAGGATGGACTGGTTGGGGACTCTCAAGAGTCTTCTCCAACACCACAGTTCAAAAGCATCAATTCTTCCATGCTCAGCTTTTCTTTATAGTCCAACTCTCATATCCATACATGACTACTGGAGAAACCATAGCCTTGACTAGATGAACCTTTGTTGGCAAAGTAATGTCTCTGCTTTTTAATATGGTGTCTAGGAATCCAGATTGCTGGGACTCAAAGCCCAGCAACTCCAATCACTAGCCAGTGACCTTGAGTAAGTTACTTAACCTCTCTGTGTCTCAGTTTCCTCATATGTACAGTAGTGATAATAACAGCATCTACCTCATTTTAAAAATTAAAGTACAGTTGACTTAAAATATTGAGTTAGTTTCAGGTGTACAACAAAGTGGTTCAGTTATGTATATATATTTTTTCAGATTTTTTTCCATTACAGGTTACTATAAGATGTTGAATATACAGTATTCAACACATTCAGTTTCCTGTGCTGCACAGTAAACCCTTGTCGAATATCTATTTTAGGTATAGTAAATTTGTATGATTTTTCAGATCCCACATACAAGTGATGTATCTTTATCTGATTTATTTCACTTAGTATGATCATCTCTAGGTCCAAGCATGTTGGTACAAACGAAAATATTTCATTCCTTTTTCAGGCTAAGTAATATTTCACTATATATACACACAGCCACAGTTCCTTCAGCTCCTCACACCTGGTGCCCTGCTGCTTCCCACAGGACTTCATCTGCTAGGCAGTCTCCTTTTTCTTTTAGTTCTGAAGTTGTTCCCACCAATGAGCAACAAGACTGCACATTCTATTGACCCCAGCCATGTTTCATCCGTTTTAGAAGTTGTTAACTGGGTGTTTGTCTTGGAGGAACTTCTAATTATTACACAGCAAATATTACCTTCTGGAAAGAGAAAACAATGACAACAGTGATAGCAACACAAAGAGGGTGTATTTAGCTCCTGTGGCTGGAAGTTAGCATTTTAAATCTATTTGTGGACACATCAGTTCTGCAGTCACAGAGGAGCCTGGGCCACAGTGCGTGAGGTCTCAAAAGAGTGGATCACAGTTGAGCGACTGCACAACAGCAGCTCAGCAGTAGTTGAACAAAGTCATTCAATCCTCTAGGTCTTTAAATAACTACCACGTTATTACACTTCTGTCTCCTGATAACTCTGAAGTCCTTTGAAATACCCACAAATGGGATGACATGTGCATTTTAAATTATCTTTTTATCCATGAGGTTTGCAACTGAGGCTCATACCATAATCCTGGCATGGGCATTGTATCAGAAGGAGAGCAAACAGTTTCACTCTCTTCCCCTTTCCCTGTGGGAAAGGCTATTTTTCCATCCACTAAACTGAGGACTTTAGGTCAGGGGCCAGTCACTCAAGGCTCTGTAGGAGTGGAATGGTCTGCACAGATTTTCCTACAGATTGCAGAAGGCTCCTTGACTCTGCTACTTCCTGTCCTATAACTGAGACACAGCTGTGCATGTGGATAGAGCTGAAAAGTGCTGATACTCTTCTTTATCCATATGAATATCCATACAGATAAATTTCTATTAAATGTACTGTTTATTGCTATTACTAGTCAATAGTGTTTATTTTATGTAAAGTGCTTAGAATGATGTCTGGCACAAAATACTTTTACATATTGTCTAGTTTTTCTGTATATTATACAATTACCTGAGATGTACTTTATTCTTTTTAAACATCCCACGTTGATCATAACTGTTATTTTGTTTTTCATTTTCTTCTCAAAACCCTTTATAAGGAGGAAAAAATATATATTGGCTTCATATATTTAAGGAGAAAACAAACCCAGAATGGTATTTGGGGAATTTGGAACATAAAGCAGAAACTGGCTTTCTGATTTTGAAGCTGGCACTTTCCATAAGTAAATCCTCTCCCAAGAGCTGGAAGGATAGGGGGCTGGATGAGTTCAATGATTAATTTTCCTATTTTTCTGAGAATAGTATTTTCCTCAACTAAGAAAACAGCATGTCCATAGCAGACCAGGAAATCAACCATTTGGAGGCACAAACCCTCCTCTCAAAAATGCAAATACTAATCCTATGCTAATAATGATTCTAAGAAAATAATAATACATCCAGTGCATTAGAGAAGCCTGTGCTGCAGCCCATGGGGTTGCAAAGAGTCGGACACGACTTGGAGACTGAACAGCAACAGCATCTGAACATAAAAAATCAGTTTGCTCCAAAGTCAGGTCCCAGGTGGAAGCTCTGACGACACACTTGTGGCTTTTAAAGGGGCCCTTGGTGGGTCACATTAGTGATGGCAGTGGTGGCTGATGCCTTCCGGGGGTGAGCTGCTTATCTGACAACATCCACTTGTGTTTTGTACACAAATCTTTATATCAATTGCTTCTAGAATTATTAACAAATCTTCTAAGGTATAATCTAGTTTTATAAAACATTTTTTTACGGACACCACAGAGGCAATTTGGCTGCCACACATTTAATGGACAAAGATCCTGATGGACTTCGGTGAAGTGTATCTTTCACGATTTACTATGACTATTATTTCTACAATGATTCCAGCGGTTTACAAGGAGGTAGCACTGTTGAGTTGAACAGCTCCTTTGTCTGACCAGTGACCTGCATTCTGTTTGCACGACAGCGTTATACATTGACATCTGGCCTCTTGCAGCTGTGGGTGCTGAGGCTACAGGAGTTAAGTGATTTGGCTGCACAGTGGGCTGAGGAGAAAACACGGACTCCCCACTGGACCATGAGGACCAGGTGACCTGGATGGTGGAACACTGTGGCAGCGTGCTGGTATCAGAAGGTGCATGCAACTGCAAGGCTAGTGGTGTATGTCTTGGCCCTAGACTGACTCCTTTTTGCTGTGGGGTCTTAATCAAGTTACTTTGCTCCCTTTCCTTTCTTTTGTATTTTAGGTTATTTCCCTGAAAAGTGAAGAGGTTGGATAAAGAATCCCTAAGATGCACCCTCCTCCTTATCACTCTCATTTTCAGAAAAAACACACAGAGAGTGCCAGGCATGTGCCTTCCTTTCTCCAACCAGTATATAGCAGAGATTTAGAAAAGTGAAGGGAGAATGGAAAAGTAAAAGCCAGGATGCTTAGTGAAACCACCCCCAATGACACAGTCTCATCCACTTCCAAACTGCCCAGAGCTGTTTCCTAGAAATCCAGTATATTTTTTTTATATATATATATATATATATATGTTGCTGAGAAGCATGGCTGCCAATCAGCAGGTCATATTTGTCTGGAGGCCACAAGAAACAATGGTTTAGATCTTGGAGACCATCTGGTCTAAAGTCTAGATAAGGAACCTGAGTCTCAGAGGGCAAGAGAATTTCCCAAGGTCATGTGGTAAAACAGAGACATAGTTGGTGACTTTATCCACTGTCCTAGGATGGATGACATTTTCCAATGAAGTTCAGCCTTGACCTGCTACCAGGTCTTATCTTATGAGCCCAGGATCTGGTCTGTCTTTCTTGCTCCTATTTCTCTAGTCTCTAGCACAGGGTCCAGAATGGGTGGATACTGAGGAAATAACTGCTGAATAGTTGAATAAATGAATGAACTGATGAAAAAAAGGTTGCACGGAAGGATGCACAATTTAGATCACTCTTCTTATTATGTGGGCACAGATGGCCTACACTTCTGTCCCTATTCCAGCCTCTTTAAGTGGACTTTGATGTTGAGGTGTTCCAAAAAGTAGAGTGTGGCTAGGTTTATATACACCCATTCTTGTTATTCAAAAACTAACTTACAAGGCTGGGTGAATGTTTCACATTATTAGAAACCTCATTCTCATAACATAAAGAAAATCAACTTCTGTAGCAGTGGGTTGGGCCAAGACAAGCCTTGGAGAAGCCTATACAAGTGGGCAGAAATAAAGCCCAAGTTTAATATATGGTTTGGTTAGGAGTGAGGGCTGGCCTCTGCCAAGTTATAAAATTGAAAATCTGGTCTTTGGTTGCTATTCTCAAGAAATAGAATAACAGTGTCTGGTATCCAAGAGACTTCTATAGTGGTGTCTAAAAGTGCCAGGTCCCAATTTATGATTTCAACATATCCTCCATCAAAACTCCCAGGGCCTCAATGCTTTATCTTAGCTATTGGAGAAGATACGTAAGTTTCCACTGAATCATTAACAGCTGATCAAAGTTTCCTATTTCACCTCTCTGAGGGGTATATGCCTTTAACATTTAGAAGTTTAAGGCTCTTTTTTTAAAAAAATAATTTTATTTATTTTTGGCCGTACTGGGTCTTCACTGCTGCATGGGCAGAGGAGAGAGCAGAGGCTGCCCTTTGTTGCAAGTGCTCAGACTTCTCATTGCCGTGGCTCCTCTTGTTTTCGAGCACAGGCCCTAGAGCATTTGGGCTTCAGAAGTTGCTGCATGAAGGCTCAGCAGTTGTGGCTCCCAGGCTCAAGAGCACAGGATCAATGGTTGTGGCTCACATGCTTAATTTCTCTGCATGTGGGATTTTCCAGGACCAGGGATGGAATCCGTGTCCCCTGCATTTGCAGGTGGAATATTTACCACTGAGCCACGAGGGAAGCTGTCAGGCCCTTTTTTTGACATAGAAATTTCAGAGGAATGTTTTAGTGATGGAGGTAGGAGAGGATTCATATCACATAGACATTTCTTATCTTTGACGGGAAATTGTCCTGTATACTCACACATACAGGGTTCCCTGGGGGATCAGAAGGTAAAGGATTTGCCAATAATGCAGGAGACCTGGGTTAGGTCCCTGGGTTGGGAAGATCCTCTGGAGAAGGGAAAAGCTACCCATTCATATCCTGTTGCCTGGAGAATTCCATGGAGAGGAGCCTGGCAGGCTACAATCCAGAGCATTGAAAAGAGTTGGACATGACTGAGCGACTAACATACACACACACACACACACACACACACACACACACGTATGAACAATCGCTCACATACAAATATAGGCAGGCAGAGTAATACTTCAAAGAAAACAGGAACCCCAGCCATAGAACCTAATAAATCCTGCTTCATCTTACCCTGATCATTTCTGACTCATTTATACCAGGAAGATCAGGTCTCTCATATCAATTCCTATAAATAAAATAATATATTTCCCTGACAGATCTCAGGCTTTAAACATTTTTAGGCTGAAAATGTGTAAGAAAATAGTTATTTAATTAGGAATGAATTTGTCACTACTAAATAACTGTTACATTTAGACCATGTAAAAATAGTGTTTTAAAGAAGGAAATAAAAAGATGTTAAGAATTTTACTGAATCAAATGAAAGTTTTAAGTTTTATTGGTGAAGAATAAAGAGCCCTAACAGGAATTGGTTTTATGGGCCTCTCAGTCCAATTGAAATAGGGGCAGGAGATGGATTTGAGGCAAAGATAATCTCACTAGATTCTCACAATCTGCCCTCGTGCAGCACTGGGTTGGGTCAGCACCTGTCCTGCCTCCCCCGACTCTTCCCACAGCACCCCCTGGCTTCAGCTTGTCCTTGATGGTTTGCAAATCCCCATCTCCATGTCGTGAGTGCATACTAAGTCATTTCAACTGTGTCCAACTCTGTGCGACCCTGTGGGGTGTAGCCTGCCAGGCTCCTCTGTCCATGGGATTCTCCAGGCAAGAACACTGGAGTGGATTGCCATACCCTCCTCCAGAGGATCCTCCCGACTCAGGGATCAAATCTGCATCTCTTATGTCTCCTGCATTGGCAGGTGGATTCTTTGCCACTAGCACCACCTGGGAATCTCCATGTCAACTCTCATCAAAGCCACTCCTGTCTCCTGCTTGGGCTAGTGCTCTAGCCTCTGCGCCATTTCCCATACCTGACTTATGGGAAGTACCATAAGTACCACCTGACTTATTCTCCACACTGCAGTTCCAGTTTCAGAGAAAGAGCTCTTCTAAGGCCTTTCAATGACTGCTGTATTTCTTAGGATCATATCTCATGCTATTATGGATCCATAGATCATATGGATCCATTATGTCTATGGATGTGTGTATGTGTGTGTGTGTTAGTTGCTTAGTTGTGTCCGACTCTTTGCAACCACATGGACTGTAGCTCTCCAAGCTCCTCTGTTCATGGAATTCTCCAGGCAAGAATACTGGAATGGGTGGCCATTCTGTTCTTCAGGGGATTGAATCCAGGTCTTCTACATTGCAGGCAGATTCTTTACCTTCTGAGCCACCAGGAAGCCCCCAAGTTGGACATGGCCAATAATTAATCTCGCACTTTCCTGAAAACAATTTGTCTTCCTTGGCTAATGTCTATGCCCAAAGTACATGGCAGGGGAAAACTACTGAGAGCCACTAATTTCCTTCTCAAAAATGCCAGTGAAGGGTAGGGGAGGGTGGGAAGAATTGAGAGAGTAGTATTGATATATATACACTATCCTATGTAAAACTGGAGAAGGACATGGCAACCCACTCCAGTATTTTTGCCTGGAAAATCCCATGGATAGAGGAGCCTAGCAGGCTTCAGTCCATGGGGTCACAAAGAGTCAGACACGACTAAAGTGACTAAACAAAAAAATATGTAAAATAGATATCTAGTGGGAAGCTGCTGCATAGCACTATGGTGGCCTGAATGGGTGGGATGGAGAGGTGGGAAGGAGCCTCAAGAGGGAGGGGATATACGTGTACATATAGCTGATTCACTTCATTGTACAGCAGAAACTAACACAACACTGTAAAGCAATTAGACTCCAAGGAAACGACCCTGCCAATGAAAAAGCTTAATACATTTAGAGAAACAGAATCAATTGTCAAAGGTCAGTGTGTGTCATCAGTATTTCCAGGTGAACGCTAATTTTGTTATAAGGTACTTGTGACACAGGATGGCGTGCACCTAGTGAGCAGATGAGTGATGAAAATGAGGGCAGATGCCTTCCATGGATGACCTGCTATTCTTCTGAAAACACTGCTTTTATATTTTACATACAAGCATTCTAATTATTTCTGAAATGTTCCTGGATCTGTTAAAGTTGCCACTTGCTTCTGCAAAAACTCATTACGATGAACAATAGGGAGGTGAGGCAACCTCTGATGGAGTGATACTGTCGTTGCTGCTGCTGCTGCTGCTAAGTCGCTTCAGTCGTGTCCGACTCTGTGCGACCCCATAGACAGAAGCTCACCAGGCTCCCCCATCCCTGGGATTCTCCAGGCAAGAACACTGGAGTGGGTTGCCATTTCCTTCTCCAATGCATGAAAGTGAAAAGTGAAAGTGAAGTCGCTCGGTCGTGTCCGACTCTTAGCGACCCCATGGACTGGAGCCCACCAGGCTCCTCCATCCATGGGATTTTCCAGGCAAGAGTACTGGGGTGGGGTGCCATTGCCTTCCCCGATACTGTCGTTAGATGACACCTATTAAACAAAGAGTTTTTTGATATGGATATTTCACAATTTACTATTGCTACTATTGTTGTCAATAACAATGATTTTTTAAAGGTGGGCTTAGCCCTTTGCAGGTGAAAATAATCTTTGCATACACTATTAAACTGTATTAGACTCATACAACTGTACCATATAACAGGTTAGATTGAGAGCCAACCTTTTTTTGTTTTCCTGCAAAGGGCCAAACAGTAAATATGGTCTTGTGGGTCATATGGCCTCTGTGTTCACTATTACTCAGCTTTGGCATTACAGGCATTTACAATAGGTAAATAAGTGGGTAAGCCAGTGAAATTTTATTTGTCAAAACAGGTGTGCACTGGATTTGGCTTGTAGGCTGTAGTATGCTGAATTTTGAGGTAAGATTGTGCAGAATTACCATCCTTCATCTTGCAGCTGTGGAGCCTGAGGCCAAAGGGTTAAATGATTTTCCCAAGGCCACAGAATGAATTAGTGAAGGAAAAAGGATGTGGCCCCATGTCAGCTAGCTCCCAGTCTTTCTTTACTGAACTGTGATGGTCAATTTACAAGTAGATTGCTGTCCCACTCCAGTACTCTTGCCTGGAAAATCCCACGGACAGAGGAGCCTGGTAGGCTGCAGTCCATGGGGTCGCTAAGAGTCAGACATGACTGAGCGACTTCACTTTCTCTTTTCACTTTCATGCATTGGAGAAGGAAATGGCAACTCACTCCAGTATTCTTGCCTGGAGAATCCCAGGGACGGGGGAGCCTGGTGGGCTGCCGTCTATGGGGTCGCACAGAGTCGGACACGACTGAGGTGACTTAGCATAGCATAGCACCTGAAACTATTACAACATTGTCGATCAGCTATCATGCTCAGTTCCTGAGTTGTGTCTGACTCTTTGCAGGTCAAGGGACTATAGCCCACCAAGCTCCTATGCCCTTGGAATTTCCCAGGGAAGAATACTGGAGTGGGTTGCCACTTCCTACTCCAGGGGATCTTTCCAATATCTTAATATAAAATAAAAAGTTCAAAATATTTTACAAGTAGAGTGTTACCCTGGGGCATCATGCTGTGTATCAGAAAAGGTACCTCTCTAGAAGTCTGCAGATTTGGGCTGTGGCCCTAATTGGCTTCTATTTAGATGTGTGACCTTAATCAAGTCACTTCACCTTCCTGAGCTTCAGTTGATTCATCTAAAGAATGAGGAGATGGGTTGAGACTCTTATCTCTGGCTTTAAAATGCCATATTCTTAAGATGAGAGCTGGGGAAAAAATATTTCACTGTGAAGTATTTGAATTGATCATTTGTTACAAATTTGGCAGCATTTGTTTACATAGAAGTCATTGTTAACCAACCAAAAAATATTTACTGAGCCTGTTATGCTGTGAAAAGATGGAAAAAACAACTCACATAGTTTTTGTCTTCAAATAATTACTAGTTGTGAAGAAAAGCAATTGTTAGCATTTACAGAAAATGAGTAAATAATCAGGGTATAAGAAATGCTGCTCAGAAGGGATGGTAAGCTCCTTTGGGTTTCTGAGGACAGACATCAGTGAGAGCAGCAGGAAGGGATAGAGGATGCTCTAGGGTTAGAGGATGAATAGTGGGGTGGACGTGAAGAGAAGAATTCTGCATGTGTACAAAGGTACGAAGACCTGTGTGTACAAAGGTACAAAGACCTCTGTATATAAAGTTCTTGTGTGGTGGCAGCAAGTTAATGGGTTTGATCAGGTTAGATGGTGTGCACTGGGGAAAGGTAGGAATTAACTACTTATTTTATTATTAGTTGGAATATAGAAGCATTTAAAAGAATACAGCACACAAACTTTAGCTCTGCCATTTGTTACAGAAAAGGTTTTGCTTCAGTTAGTGGACATCTGGGGGGCTGGACTGGATTTAATTGTATTTTGAGTCTCATTGTGAGGCATCTCTTGTGGAACAGCTGACCATTCAGAACCATTCACTCCGGTTTCCTTTGTCAAATTCCCAGAAGAAAATTGGCCATTTCAGTTTCCTTTTGGGTGGTGTGGTGAGGGGTGGGCTTTATTCTTCCACTCCTGAAGATCTGAAGATAGGAAAGAAGTGGTTTTCTTCAATCCCTTTCAAGCTCATTTTCTCAAACAGAGAGGCAACTTAGACAAGGGTATTTTGGTAATTAAAGCCAATTCTCTTCAACCATCAATGTATTTGGATTTCAGTGTGAGGCTGGCTGTTTCCTAACCTATGTTTCACCACAAGTTTCTCTAATCTGGATGTCCCCAGTTTTTCTCCACCAGGCTTCTGAGATGAGCCACAGACTCATTTCAACTGGGAAATGTAAGTGACTTATTGCACTGTGGGAGGTGCTATCAATATCTTCAAAAAGAAGTGGATTTGGAAACCTTTGAGAGTAAAAGTAGAGAAGGCAATGGCAACCCACTCCAGTACTCTTGCCTGGAAAATCCCATGGACGGAGAAGGCTGGTAGGCTGCAGTCCATGAGGTCGTGAAGAGTCGGACACGACTGAGTGACTTCACTTTCACTTTCCACTTTCATGCACTGGAGAAGGAAATGGCAACCCACTCCATTGTTCTTGCCTGGAGAATCCCAGGGACGGGGGAGCCTGGTGGGCTGCCGTCTATGGGGTCGCACAGAATCCGACACGACTGAAGCAACTTAGCAGCAGCAGCAGCAGCAGCAGCAGCAGCAGAGAGTAAAAGCTTGGGACACACCTGCCATGTCCATTAAATCAACACATTATACAGCTAAAGGGATGCTCTCCAACGATGGAGCTGGCATTTTTGGAGCACTCCTAACGACCAATTATGATCCTAGGTTTTATTTTCACATGTTATGAAAAATCCATCCAATCCTCCTAATATTCTTATATTTCTACCCTCACTGTACATGTGAGAAAAGGAGGCTGAGTCTCATTGAGGCTAACTTGCTCACAGTTAACAAACTGCATCTCATGGGTTTGAAAAAGGGCAGCTTGATTCCCAGGATTTCATGATGCATCACTAAGTTAATTCAAAAGCACGCTGGAAACCATCATGTTTTGACACACTTAGGTTAACAAAGTTAACCCCAAGAAAGGTAGAAAGGCAGATAGAGATATCCTCAAGGTTGTGGATGCATTCCTGGTTGCCATGGAGATAATCCCAAGAGAGATGTACTGGAGAGAGATAGAATATAGCCCAGAGTTATCACTCTGAGGTTTCAAAAAAAAAAAAAAAAGGTTTCACTGACTGTGTCAAGGTATCCTTGGTCCTCTCTCTCTCTCCACATAGCTGTAAACTGGGCAACTGCCTGGAAAAACTGGAGCCCCGGTGAAGACACCCACAATGCTATAGTCCCACCCAGCCTCTACATCCCCTATGTTAATGATGCTGACTGACGCAATCACAAAAAACTCACAGGGTGAGAGGGCTCTCTGGTTATGCATCTCATGCATTTGTTGTATGAGCCCTTTATAAAAGATACGTAAAAGTTCCTAAATTATTAACTTTTACCAAGGTGATATTTATGGCAAAAGTAATATCTGTGTGGAATATTATGTGACTTTTAAGAAAAAAGCTGAATAATTTGACAGGGTTAAAATTATGCTGTCAAAGATTCCATTTTCTTGGAGCCATCCCTATCCTGGCTTCAACTGCACATTCTATCATCATGATGGTGAGATTTACTTTTCCTCAAATTGCAACACGGTAGCCAGTTTTATAGGGAGTAGAGCTGTGGTGCCCACTTCTCAGAAAGGCAAAAAATCCATGACATCGTTTAATTCTGCAATGATGCCCATGGTTAGGAGAAGGCTTGAAGCAAGGAGATTAGAGAAACCCAGGCTTTATGGATCCTGTTTAGATGTTTTAAAATATTTAATGATCAGTGATGCATTTATTGGTGGGAAGACAGAAAGATCTCTTGTTGCAAGGAATGGGAATTTGACCTCTCGTGCAATTTTCTGCATGTTGCATTCTTGTGCATTATATATAGAGCATTCATTATTCACCCTTGAAAGCTATTTCAAGGACTGTGTGTGGTTTTCCCCTTATAACCTCAGGAATTTCACACATAATTCATTAGAGACAGATAATGATCTAGTGCGTAGGACCAGGAGATAGAGTTGGTCCTGGCTTTTCTCCTTCAAACTGCTACTCGTGTGCTGCAAAGCAGTGTGATCAATAGGTATTTAGTTGGGCTCCCCAAATGTTCATTTGTGTTCCATATTATTTATTGAATGATTTTAAAACGTGCTTGTTTTCTGCTAGGCCCTGGGGGCCATGCTCAGGACTCATAAGATATGTCTCAACTATTACAAGGCATTGGAGAATTAAGCCTTATATGTATGAAAGCTGGGAGGCTTAGACAAAACTCTGTGCTATCAGGTATGAATGAAATACAATTAGATGCATCAGTGAGTGGCCTGCAGAGATGGTTACTGAGTGCAGACTTTGAGCATGAGCAATTTTAGGCCTGAATCTCAGCTCCACCACTCACTAGCTGTGACCTTGGCAGCTATAGATATCAAGGACTGCAAACTTGGTCTGGTGTTCAGGAGAGGCCTCTGTAGAGAAGTGACATTTCAGCTGAAACTTCAAGGTTAAATAGAGGTTTTTGCTTTTGCAAATGATGCTGCATGCCTTCCCTCTTATGCTGCCAGTATATCTGGGCTGTTTCTTTATATTTATTCTCACAATTTTTAGTTAGTACCATTTACTCATTATGAACTGCAGTGAAATCAGTACACTTCATCTTCCTCTCAACTTGCTCCTTTTTCATACACTTTCTGATTATAATGATTATAGGCGGGGGAAATATTTATTTGCTGCCCACAGCATTAAAGATAATGTCTCCCTTTGGGGCAAAGTTTGGGCAGGTTTTCCAGCAGACCCCTTATTAAAGATTGGGGTTCCCTAAACCCTGGGTTTCTCAGCTGTGATGCAGACCCACTGCATGTTTAGCATCGATTCAGGCTGCTCTGCATTGTCCCCATAGAGTTTGGGGGACAGGGGAACTGAAGTGAGCGTGAGATTCATGTTGCTTTGCCTCCGACCCAGGAGTCTCAGGCTTTCTGTAGGCATCAGTGGAACCGTGGAAGAATAACTTGTTAGCCTGCATGCAAAGTAAAAGCTATTCTTCATGGTTCTTGATATAGAATTCTGTTACTTGGTTTGCCTGCTTTGAAGGTGTTTACACTATTTCCCATTTTTTTCCTCCTCTTTTCTATCCCAACTTTGTTCTATCATTTCTACTTTGTCAAGGCTTATTAAACATTTACATTCTGTTCTGTAACTATAACCCCATATTTATTTCAGTTTTACACCCTTACTTAATCAGATTAAGTTTATCAAGAGTTTATCTATTCAGCTCTTACTTGGTTGAATTTTGCTCTTGAGAATCTTCTAGAAAGTTCTAGAAGTCACATGGGGATTACATTCCCAGAGTTCTTGCATGCTCAGAGATGTTTCTTATCTTTAGACTAGAATGTTGATTTGGCTGGGGATAATAGTTTTGGTCTCATTCTTTATTTCTGTGGAGACTTTTAGGCTTTGTTCTACTGTTTTCTAGATTGACTCTCACTGGGGAAGAGAGTCTGAGATCAGTTGATTTACATAATCATTTTGCCTGGTTGCACAGAGAATTCTTAATTTTTGAAATCCAGTATTTTGTTTGGATTTCATTTTTTATAATTGACATGTAAGTTTAAGGTGTACAATGTGTCGATTTGATGCATTTATAAACCATAGTATAATTACCATGGTAGCATTAGCTAGCACTTCTGTCACATCACATAGAAGTATTTCTTTTTTGTGGTGAGAATAATTAAGATCTAATCGCTTAGCAACTTTGAATTTTCTAATATAGTATTGTTGACTATAACCACTATGCTGTGCATTACATTTCTAGAACTTATTTGTCTACTAGTTGCATGTTTGAACCATCAAACAACATTTTCCCAGTTTCTCCTTCCCCCAGCCTCTGGTAATGACCATCCTACTCTGTTTTTATGAATTCAGCTTTTTAGGATTCCACACAAAAGGTATATTACACAGTAGTGTTTGTCTTTGTCCGACATCTTGGGCTTCTCAGATGATGCTAGCAGTAAAGAATCTGCCTGCCAATGCAGGTGATGTAAGAGACTCGGGTTAGATCCGTGGATTGGGAAGATCCCCTGGAGAAGGGTATGGCAACCCACTCCAGTATTCTTGCCTGGAGACTCCTGTGGACAGGGGAGCCAGGTGGGCTACAGTCCAGAGGGTTGCACAGAGTCTGACATGACTGAAGTCACTTAGCACACAAGCATGTCTGACATCTCACTTAGCATAATGCCCTCAAGGTCCATCCCTATTATCACACATGGCAGGATTTCCTTCTTTCTTATGGATAATATTCCATTTGTGTGTATGTATACACACACACACACACACACACATATTATCACATATCTACTTTATCCATTCACACCTTGGCAGACACTTGTTTGAATTTCATTTTGGTGATGACCACTCTGCATCAAAATTTCCAGGGACATGGGATGACTTTTTTGATCTATATATGCAATGCTTCTTCTGTTTCTAAAAAATTTGTGCACACATATCTGTATCTATTTAAATATTATTTGTATGTCACACGTTAAGAATAATTTTAGTTACTCTCTGTTCTTTAGGAGCACTAATAAATATGTTGGATTTATTTAATCTTTCCATTTTAAATTGTATCCATATCTTGTTAATTTTTTTGTGGATTTCTATTTACATTTGCTTGTTTTTTCCATAAGTCTATTGCCCATGTTTCTAGTGAACTTTCAGCCATGTCTCGTCTCCTTTGTGCTGCTCCCAACATGACTTTCCTTTTGTAATGGTGCGCTATTTCTCTCTACTTCTCTCTTGAGGACAGCATTTCAACTCTTTCTGGAGCCTCATCTTCCATGAGCCCTTTTAGCTCTTTGTTTTGAGTTTTGTTTCATTGAACAATTGATTTTATATTTTAAATTCCAGGCAGTATGCTTATTAAAATGTTCTAAATTTGATCCATGGTAACATTAATCTGCTGAGTCAACTTCTATATTTTACTTGTTTCTTCCTGTCCCTGTCTTCCTTTTATCCTTTCCTTTTGATATGCCCAATTGTAGCTCCATCTGCAAGGTCACTGTACACTTTTATTTTTCCCAGAGACACTGTGTGGTCCCCCAAATGGGTCAAACTTAGTGAACATAGTTATCTAATAAAAAAGAAGACATTTGTTTTAATGAGGAGGACATAACTCTTCATCAGAGAGTTGCACAACTTTGGGCCAAAAATCACAGCTGAAAGGCAAAAGGGAAAGACATCAATTTCTTTTTTTACCAAACAAATGTTTTCATGTATTATTATGGAACCAAACTAGTGAAGAAGCATAAAAAGAAAGAGAAAAATCATTTTCCTAAGAAAACGTGCAAATTTCCAGATAGTGGTGACATTTTCAGCTTGATATGGTAAGGCATTAGTGAATTTGATACAGCATAAATATGCATGCCATTGCATATGCCATTCCTCATAGACCCAGCTTGGTTCTTCTTCAATGTCTCTTCTTGGAATGGAACCTGATTTTATTATTAGTTTCATCTGAATCCATCTTAGAATGGGACAATTATGCTTTTGCATCTTGGCCAGCAATCGCTTCATCCTAAAAGTCCTGTAGAAGACGAGGAAGAGAGTCAACTGCACATATCACAATGGGAGAGAAAGGGTGAGAAGGTACCAATTTATAAATTTCTTATTTTTTTTTTTTGTCTTTCCCTCACTGGCTTTCATTCAGAAGTATAGAACATGGTTGAGCAACTCCTTTTTCTCCAGTTATTTCACATTTGTGTCCCATTCTATAACAGCCTATAAGTCACTTGAGTGCCAGGACAATACCCGCTTTTGTATCAAAAGGAGTACGTCAAGGCTGTATATTGTCACCCTGTTTATTTAACTTATATGCAGAGTACATCATGAGAAACGCTGGACTGGCAGAAACACAAGTTGGAATCAAGATTGCTGGGAGAAATATCAAGAACCTCAGATATGCAGATGATACTACCCTTATGGCAGAAAATGAAGAGGAACTAAAAAGCTTCTTGATGAAAGTGAAAGAGGAGAGTGAAAAAGTTGGCTTAAAGCTCAACATTCAGAAAATGAAGATCATGGCATCTGGTCCCATCACTTCATGGGAAATAGATGGGGAAACAGTGAAAACAGTGTCAGACTTTATTTTTCTGGACTCCAAAATCACTGCAGATGGTGACTGCAGCCATGAAATTAAAAGACGCTTACTCCTTGGAAGGAAAGTTATGACCAACCTAGATAGCATATTCAAAAGCAGAGACATTACTTTGCCAACAAAGGTTCGTCTAGTCAAGGCTATGGTTTTTCCTGTGGTCATGTATGGATGTGAGAGCTGGACTGTGAAGAAGGCTGAGCGCCGAAGAATTGATGCTTTTGAACTGTGGTGTTGGAGAAGCCTCTTGAGAGTCCCTTGGACTGCAAGGAGATCCAATCAGTCCATTCAGAAGGAGATCAGCCCTGGGATTTCTTTGGAAGGAATGATGCTAAAGCTGAAACTCCAGTATTTTGGCCACCTCATGCGAAGAGTTGACTCATTGGAGTAGACTCTGATACTGGGAGGAATTGAGGGCAAGAGGAGAAGGGGACGACAGAGGATGAGATGGCTGGATGACATCACTGACTCTGGATGTGAGTCTGAGTGACCTCCGGGAGTTGGTGATGGACAGGGAGGCCTGGCGTGCTGCGATTCATGGGGTCGCAAAGAGTCGGACATGACTGAGCTACTGATCTGATCTGATCTGATCTGTTATCACAAAGTCTGCCACAGACTGAACACATTATAATAATTTCAACAGCTCATCAAATGAACACATTGGTGGTAGCATGTCTTTCTGAAAGGGTGGCAAGATTTGAAGTTAGATAGGTCTGAGTTTATTCCATCATTTCTCTGCCATTCACTAACCGGATGTCATATTTTTTTGTATTTTATCTTTTATTATTTAAAGTTGTAATTTTTAATTTACAAATTTATGATAACGGATATTTAAAGTACAATATAAACATATTTGGTCTAGCATAGTGGCTGACTTAGAGCAGATCTTCACATACATATGATATAAGCACCGTTTTCATGTCAAGTTTAGGAATTACAAAAATGTGTTAAGAATTCCACCACTCGCATTTTGCTGTACTGTAATACAGCTATTACTAACTATGCTATATTAAAAGTAGTCACTTTCAGCTTGGGGAGGACAACAGTGACTGGATTTATGAAAACAAAAAGACTGAGCACAATATTTAAGGCAGTAGTTTTCAAGACACTGGAGGCTGGACAGTGAAGACGAATGATCCTTAAGAGACAGGAAACAAGTAAGATGAGCCCTGTGATTGTCCCCCGTTATTGCCTGGAGAGAGTTTCCAGGCATTGTAGGCAGAGGAGACCCCCAGGTGGGGCACTGTGGCCTGAATTTAGAAGACAGAGTTGAGAAATCAGGAGGGCCAAGGTGACGAGTGTTCACAGAGCAGAGAGCTAGGTTAGAGAGAGCTTCACAGAGAAAAGGAATTCCAGAGAAGGAATTCCAGGAGTTCCAGAGTTCTGTAGGGAACTCTAGAGACCCCTGGCTTCTTCACCTGAGCCCCAGTCAACATGTGTGTAAAGAAACTTCTAGAGAACAGGGCAAAAAGTATTAAAAAGATTAGAGGTAATACTGTCCAGAGCTCATGCAGAGCCAGGAATAGTTCTCGCTCTTATCAGCCAAATGGAAAAACATTATACTTTATAGGGCAATGGTTAGTGTACTCAGGAGTTTTGCCCTAGTAGCAGGATAAAATGAGTCCCAGATTAAACATTGCCATGGTCGTACCTAATAAAGATTAATAGCAAGATCCAAAAGGCTCAAACTGATTCCAAGTAATGTCACTGTTATCTCAGAACAAAGCTCAGGAATATTTCTAGCAATATGAAACTATCTGAAACCCAGAAAGGTGAAATTCATAAGGTCAGCATGCAGCCAAACACTACTAGATATAGGAAGAAGCTGGAAAATAAAACTCAGATGAGGATAAAATCCAATCTATCAAAACCAACTTAGAAATGACTAGATGAAGGAATTAGCAGTCAAGATCATTAAAACAGTTATTGTAACTGTACTCTACAAGAAGCCAGAGAAAAGACTAATCATGTTATGTCATGATGGAAAAGATATAAAAAGATCTAAATCAAATTTCTAGAGATGAAAACTACAATATCTGAGATGAAAAATACATTGGGCAAGTTAACAGTGGATTGTATATCTCAGAAATAATGATTTGTAAACTGGAAGACATAGGAAAGTATCCAAAATAAAATACAGAGAAGCATTTTAAAGCAAATAAAAAGAGCATGAGTGAGCTGTGTGATAACTTCAAGTGGCAGAAAATACATGTAATTGGATTCTTTGAAATAAGGGGAGAAATGGACAAAAAAAATTTGGAGAAATAATGACTACTTTTTTCCAAATTTGATAAAACTGTATATCAACAATACAAGTTCAATAAATCCCAAGTGCAAATGATATGAAGAAAACAATACCATGGCACATTATAATCACATTTCTCAAAACCAATGACAAAGAGAAAAATCTTAAAAGCAGCCAGAGGATTAATGAAATGGGTAAAGTAGGTATAGAGGGAATATACCTCAAGACAATACAGACAATAAAGTCAACATCATACTCAACAGTGAAAAGCTGAAAGCCTTTCCTCTAAGATCAGGAACAAGACAAAGGTGCATGCACTCATTACTTTTATTTGACTCAGTACTGAAAACACTAGCCAGAGCAAATAGGAAAAAAGAGAAATGTTAGGACTAATTAATTCAGTGAAGTTGTAGGATACAAAATACATAGCAAAAATCTGTTGCATTTTTTATCACTTATTATGTCCTATCAGAATGAGAAATTAAGAAAACAATCTCATTTACAATTGCATCGAAAAGAATAAATATGTAGGGATAAATTTAACAAGGATGTGAAAGACTTGTACACTGAAAACTATTAGACAGTGATGAAAGAAACTGGAGACAGAAAAGGAAAGATATTTTGTGCTCACTGAAAGGGTTAATATTATTAAAATGTTCGCATCAACCAAAGAAATCTATAGATTCAATGCAATCCTCATAAAAATTCCAATGACATTTTTTTCATAGAAAAATGAAACTCTTCATTTTGTAGATGTGAAACTCAGAAAAAATTATTGTACTTTTCTGATCCTGAGCCACACAGTTCATTTGTAGCCAGGTGTGATAAAAACTGTCTTCCGTGGTGGTTCAGTGATAGAGAATTTGTCTGCAATGCAGAGGCCACAGGAGATGTGGTTCAATCCCTGGGTGGGGAAGATTCACTGGAGGAGGGCATGGCAACCCACTCCAGTACCCTTGCCTGGAGAATCCCATGGACAGAGGAGCCTGGTGGGCTACAGTCCACAGGGTTGTACAGAGTTGGACACGACTGAAGCGGCTTAGCACGCACGCACTGTGGTAAAAATTCCAGATCTCTTTATTTCTTGTCCAGTCCCTGATATAATGTTTAAAAGCTTTGTTCTCCTGAGTCAGATGCACCTGAGTTCAAAATCTGTCTCTAAAACTTGTTAGCTTTGTGATCTGTCATCATTATAATTTCGTTTTTGAGGATTTCTAAACTGAAGTTCGGAGCTGTCGGATTCTTTGAACAGTTTATGAGATTGTTGTAATGACCCAAAGAGATCATCTGGCAAAGCCCTTGCCACGGTGCATGGGACACAGTATGTGGCACTTGATAAATGAGGGCTATGTCAATATTATGATTATTACTTTATTCTTATCACTCCTGTGGCATTAGCTGCCCTTTTTAAGTTTAATATGCATCAGTGACCTGCCTTTAAAGTTTCTTTCTTGTATTTGCTCCCTAGACACACTCAAGTGCTTGTTTTCTCAGCCTGATTTCCATGTCTGAGCCACACTTATTTCCTTTGTAAAGTCTCCCATTTGTACCCCGAGCAGTAGTTTCTGAGCTTTTGTACTGCCTGGGGCAGGAGTTGCAAGTTTTGCTCGTTAGATGCTAAATTATTGCCACCAAAAAGTGACAAATGACAGTTTGCAACTTTTTACCACCTTAAAGCTCATGCACTAACACAAAAAGGAGCTGTTTGTGAGATCACAAGGAATACCGTCTGCTTCAGGCAGTTTATCTGAGTGGCAGAATTCAGTGAGTTAATGCTTAAGGAAGGAGACAGCTTAAGTTAATGAAATGGAGTATTTAGGAACACAGATCTGTCACCATTGCTTGCCATGTCAAACAGTGGATTTGTTACTGGCGAATGTACTGCATTAGCAGAAACAGTTGCTCCTATTGAAAATTTACCCAGAGCGGCAATTTTCTTAATACAGATACAGGCTGTCAAATGTTTTCTTCTCATGCTTGGAACCCTTCCAAATAGCTTCCTGACTGTGGGCCATGGCTTTCCTGGGGCCTTATTTCGTGGGATGATTTGACAAATGCAGTGTGTTCACCTATAGTTAGAGCCAGAGCAGATGCTCTGAGCTGAGCCCTAGGGATTCCCCTATGACACTTGAGGTCCGAGTGTATGTGCTTTTTGTGAAACAGGGAATATAGAGATAGAAATCTTAGACCATCAGAGACAAAGCAGAACAGTGCATTGTGGGAAAATCATCCAGTTAACCACTCGTGTCTTCTCTCTTCCCCCCACCTCAGCTACTTCAGAGCCAAAGGTCTCTATAGAATTTTCTCTACATTCTCACCTCTCCTTCACTTCTCTTCCATTTGGTGACTGTTCCTTCACTCTAACTGTTCTCACAAATGTAATCAATGATCTCCGTGTTACGGATCAAATGAATATTTTTCAGTCCTCTTCTCACTTGACTCATCAGTGGAATTTTCCACTATTGACCAATTCCTGCTGCTCTTGGTTTTCATGACTTACACTTCCCTAAGTTTTTCTTTTATCTCTCTTCTTAGTCTTTTTTTGAACTCCCTTCCAGGTTTCATCTTCCTCTAATCTCAGCTGTAAAGAGCTAGCTGCCCTTTGAGGGCAGCCCTGGGTGCTCTTTTTCACTCACACTTTGCACTGGCCCTGAAGGATCTCACTGCATCTGTGTCTTCCTCTCCCATCCTTATATGGTGACTCACACACTTCCCCTCTGTGCTATGGATTCTTAATCTGCTGTCCCTCGGATATCTCCCTAAGTCCTCTCAAAGGTACTGAAAACCCAAAATGTCCAAGTCCAAGTGTTAACTCTTCTTCCCTAAACATGGGCCCCCTCCAGCTCCACTATCTGTTCCATATCTGATGAGTCAAAGACTTAGACATTATTTTCAACAGCTCTCTCTCCTTGCATTCCACATACAGGTCATCAGCATGTCTTTATCTAATCTCTTAACTATTCATATAGTCTCTAGCCCTGGCACAGGAATGGCATACAGAAGCATTCAATAAACATCCAATGAAAGAATGAATCTCCACAATGGCACCTGCTCCAGGCTACTGTGGTCTCTGGCCAGAACAGCTACCAGAGCTTCCCAATAGCAGCCTCACTTATCTATATTTTCTCAATAAGCAGGGTTTCATACCATAAACAAAGGGATCCATCCAAGAAAGCAAATCTTACTACATCATCTTTTTTGCCCAGATTAAAATATGTTAATAGTTTCTCATTGCTTCTAGGATAAAATAAAAAAAATGTATAACGTGACTTATAAGGGTCTCTGTAGTTTTTCTACTGTCTGCTTCTCCAGCCTTATCTCATCACAGAAGCCACCCTCTTTGTTTCAAGCACTCCAACCACACCACTCTGCTAACACCGCTTCCACCTGCCATGACCCTTCCACCATAGGAACTTCTACCTGACTCACTTTTCTTTCTCTTTCCTATTGATTTCTTAGTTAACTGGTACTCATCCTCACATGTCAATTATGTCATCAGGGTTACCCACCTCAAACTCCCATGACACCATTTACCTTTGAAAGTAAATATTTCATTAAAAATGTGTATAACTACTTGATTAATATCTGTCTTTCCCAACAGTATAAGCTCCATGATGACAGGAACAGTACCTACCTATGTTCTTGCTGTATTCTTGGAACCCATCACAGCTGGTGCGCAATACTATTGGGTTGGCCAAAAAGGTCGTTCGGGTGTTTACCGTAACACCTTAGCTTTGAGACACACTTGAAGGAACTTTTTGGCCAACCCTATATTTACTAGATACACTGCTGCTGCTGCTGCTGCTAAGTCGCTTCAGTCGTGTCCAACTCTGTGCGACCCCATAGACGGCAGCCCACCAGGCTCCCCCGTCTCTGGGATTCTCCAGGCAAGAACACTGGAGTGGGTTGCCATTTCCTTCTCCAGTGCATGAAAGTGAAAAGTGAAAGTGAAGTCGCTCAGTCATGTCTGACTCTTAGCGACCCCATGGACTGCAGCCTACCAGGCTCCTCCATCCATGGGATTTTCCAGGCAAAAGTACTGGGGTGGGGTGCCATTGCCTTCCCCGACTAGATACACTAAACAGCTGTAAACCAGAAGGCCTGGGGGTAGGACCTGCACCTGCCTTGCCTTGGATTGATGCATAGCCTTGGAGATAAAGGACTTGCATGGATCCCAGGTGGTGCTAGTAGCAAAGAACCTGCCTGCCAATGCAAGAGATTCGGGTTTGATCCCTGGGTCAGGAAGATCCTCTGGAGGAGGGCATGGCAATCCACTCTAGCATTCTTGCCTGGAGAATCCCATGGACAGAAGAGCCTGGCAGGCTACAATCCATAGGGTTGCAAAGCGTCGGGCACGACAGAAGCTACTTAACACATGGATCAAAGAAATTCTGTCCTTTGTGAGTGAAATTTATTTGTTCAAGGTAAAAGTCCTGCCCTGGCAGATCAGGTCCATTCATTGATCAATCCTTTAAATGGAGGTATCAGTTATAAGGAGCCCGGGCCCAGGCAATTGGCAGCACTCAATTACCTCAGTCTAATTTCCAAAATTCCTTCCATCAGCAGTAGTAAATGCCCTGGGGTGTAAATTTTACCTGATTGAGCTTTGTATTGAGAACTTGTTTGACTAGAGGAAACAGACTGTGTTCTTTTGGGGGCTGCAGAGATATAGGAAGTGCATGGCTGGTCACACTCTGGGATGCTCCAAGCTTGCCCTGGCTGTTCTATGGACTGAGGCACTACTGGAGTCTGCTGTCTCCTTGGTGAATCCTTTACTTTTGCAGCACTCACTTCCAGAACCAATGGGCCCAGAATTTAATATAATTGGAGGCTATTAACCATTATAATGCATTTTCAAATGCTTTGTCACATTTTTAGCTTTATGACAACTCTGATTTATAGGCATTGTTTTTATTCTCATTTTTTATATTAAGAAACAAGTTAGAGAAGCCAAATGACTTCTTCTCTTATTTTTGTGACCCCTCTAGTAATCCTAATCCCAAACTTAGCTTTTTTTCTCTCCAATGCTCATGGTTTTTCTACTACTTTATTTAAATTATTTGTGTTATGTTTTTACATTGTTATGGATTAAATTGTGTCCTTCTAAAATAAATATGTTGAAGCCATAATCCCTAATGTTACTATATTTTGAGATAAGGTCTATAAGGAGGTGATTAAGGTTAACTGTGGTCTTAAGAGAAGGATTTGAATCCAATAGGGTTGGTGTCCTTCTAGGAGGAAGGGACACCAGAGGTCTCTCTTTTTCTCCCCATGCAGGCTCAGAGAAAAGGCTGTGTGAGAATACAGCAAGAAGGTGGCCATCTTCAAGTCAAAAAGAGAGATCTCACCAGTACCATGGAGAAGGCAATGGCACCCCACTCCAGTTCTCTTGCCTGGAATATCCCATGAACTGAGGAGCCTGGTAGGCTGCAGCCCATGAAGTCGCTAAGAGTCAGACACGAATGAGCGACTTCACTTTCACTTTTCACTTTCATGCACTGGAGAAGGAAATGGCAACCCACTCCAGTGTTCTTGCCTGGAGAATCCCAGAGACAGAGGAGCCTGGTAGGAGGCCGTCTATGGGATCACACAGAGTCGGACACGACTGAAGTGACTTAGTAGCAGTAGCACCAGTACCAACACTGATGGCACTTGAGCTCACAGTCTCCAGGAGTGTGAGGAAATAAAGATCTGTAGTTTAAGTCACATAATATGTGGTATTTCATTATGGCAGCCCAAGCTGACTCAGATACAAGCCAAGTCAGACTACTGCACAAGAAGGTCAAGTTGGTATAAAGCTGGTGATAAGACAGTGGACACAAAAGCCCCATGTTTTAGGAGAGATAACCCCAGACAGTGATCACAGAATATGGACTTGCCTCTGATTTCCTGACAGAGATGGTTTATTCATTACTGGGTGCAGTGGCTCTGGGCTCATAGGAGTTAACTGAATCCTGGATGCAGTCAGGTTTCTGGACCACTAAAATTCCCTGTGCTCTGTATCCCCCTCCTTGGCCCCACCCAGCACTGGTGGTCCTAAATAAAATATGAGACAATTAAACGGGGAGTGAATCATAATAAAGTAGTAAAGCTAAAATCTGCTATTTAAAAATCATAGTATTAACTGAAACCAACCTTTCCTTGGAAATGCAATAGAACGATCTTTTGACTCCTCATCTGCATGAACAGAGATTAGATGATGGGTTGTCAGCTGTGTATCTGAGCAGCAGGAGGTGGGGCCGTGATAGCCGCTCTGACATCCGTGGCCTTCTCCTCTCTCACTCTGCTGGCAGGAGCACCCTGTCTTTCCACACAGTGGCCTGATTTGAAGGTTGTGCAGTCTCTGATGAGCAACATCCTCCATCATTTCCAGGGAATGGCAGTCAAAGAGAGAAAATAAATCTTGAGAAGACGCAGAGAAAACACCCGTGGGCCAGTGGAAGGCCTTTCCTGGCTTCGGGGCTGCTTTGGATTGTGTTTGCCATGTTTGCCAATTTCACCTCTGTCCAAAGCCATCACAGGTGAAACGGCAGCTATAAAAGATTGACTCCCTGGGAGGAACTGAAAGGCAATCATTCCCGGGCCGCATATTAGCCTCACATAACAGAGGCCTGTGAGTAAAATAATGCTTATAGATCTATGGGGCTTCCTGGGTGGCTCAGACAGTGAAGAATCTGCCTATAAGACCTGGGGTTTGATCCTTGGGTTGGGAAAATCCCCTGGAGAAGGAAATGGCAACCCATTCCAGTATTCTCGCCTGGAGAATTCCATGGACAGAGGAGCCTGGCAGGCTACAGTCCATGGAGTCCCAAAAAGTCGGACAGGACTAAGCGATCAAGACTTTCACCTTCACTACAGATCTACAGGACTTCTCTTAGAGATGAAACCTGACTGGGTCACAGGTGGCGCTATCATTCCCCCTATTCTCTCCAGCTTTTCAGAGGATAATCACCAGCATTCTTATGAAATCAACGGTGCTTAAATGTTAAAAAAATTTTCTTTGTTTTTTAGAACAGCTTTCAGTTCAGTTCAGTTCAATCACTCAGTCATGTCCGACTCTTTGCGACCCCATGGACTGCAGTACGTCAGGCTTCCCTGTCCATCATCAACTCCTGGAGCTTACTCAAATTGAGTCAGTGATGCCATCCAACCATCTGATGCTCTGTCGACCCCTTCACCTCACAGGTTCAATCATTCCCAGCATCAGGGTCTTTTCAAATGAGTGAGTTCTTCACATCAGGTGGCCAAAGGATTAGAGTTTCAGCTACAGCATCAGTCCTTCTAATGAATATTCAGGAATGATTTCCTTTCAGATCAGATCAGATGAGTCGCTCAGTCATGTCCGACTCTTTGCGACCCCATGAATCGCAGCACGCCAGGCCTCCCTGTCCATCACCAACTCCTGGAGTTCACTCAGACTCATATCCATCGAGTCAGTGATGCCATCCAGCCATCTCATCCTCTGTCGTCCCCTTCTTCTCCTGCCCCCAATCCCTCCCAGCATCAGAGTCTTTTCCAATGAGTCAACTCGTCGCATGAAGTGGCCAAAGTACTGGAGTTTCAGCTTTTAGGATGGACTATTTGTATCTCCTTGCTGTCCAAGGACTCTCAAGAGTCTTCTCTAACACCACAGTCCAAAAACATCAATTCTTTGGTGCTCAGCTTTCTTTACAGTCCAACTCTCACATGCATACATGACTACTGGAAAAACCAAAGCTTTGACTAGAGAGACCTTTGTTGGCAATGTAATGTCTTTGCTTTTTATATGCTGTCTAGGTTTTTCATAGCATTTTTTCCAAGGAGCAAGCATCTTTTAATTTCATGGCTGCAGTCACCATATGCAGTGATTTTGGAGCCCCTCAAAATAAAGTCTTTTCCACGCGGATGGTCTTGATCCCTGTCTCCTGTACAATGTCACGAACCTCAGTCCATAGTTCATCAGGCACTCTATCAGATCTAGTCCCTTAAAGCTATTTCACTTCCACTGTAATATCAAATAAATATCAAATATCAAATAAAAATCAAATAAGGAATTTGATTTGGGTCATACCTGAATGGTGTAGTGGTTTTCTCCACTTTCTTCAATTTAAGTCTGAATTTGGCAATAAGGAGTTCATGATCTGAGCCACAGTCAGCTCCTGGTCTTGTTTTTGCTGACTGTATAGAGCTTCTCCATCAATGGCTGCAAAGAATATAATCAGTCTGATTTCGGTGTTGACCATCTGGTGATGTCCATGTATAGAGTCTTCTCTTGTGTTGTTGGAAGAGGGTATTTGCTATGACCAGTGCGTTTTCTTGGAAAAACACTATTAGCCTTTGCCCTGCTTCATTCCATATTCCAAGGCCAAATTTGCCTGTTACTCCAGGTGTTTCTTGACTTCCTACTTTTACATTCCAGTACCCTATAATGAAAACAACATCTTTTTTGGGTGTTAGTTCTAAAAGGTCTTGTAGGTCTTCATAGAACCGTTCAACTTCAGCTTCTTTGGCGTTACTGGTTGGGGCATAGACTTGGATTACTGTGACATTGAATGGTTTGCCTTGGAAATGAACAGAGATCATTCTCTCATTTTTGAGATTGCATCCAAGTACTGCAATTTCTGCTGGATCATGGAAAAAGCAAGAGAGTTCCAGAAAAACATCTATTTCTGCTTTCTTGACTATGCCAAAGCCTTTGACTGTGTGTATCACAATAAACTGTGGAAAATTCTGAAAGAGATGGGAATACCAGACCACCTGACCTGCCTCTTGAGAAACCTGTATGCAGGTCAGGAAGCAACAGTTAGAACTGGACATGGAACAACAGACTGGCTCCAAATAGGAAAAGGAGTACGTCAAGGCTGTATATTGTCACCCTGCTTAGTTAACTTATATGCAGAGTACATCATGAGAAATGCTGGGCTGGAAGAAGCACAAGCTGGGGTCAATATTGCTGGGAGAAATATCAATACCTCATATATGCAGATGACACCATCTTTATGGCAGAAAGTGAAGAGGAACTAAAAAGCCTCTTGATGAAAGTGAAAGAGGAGAGTGAAAAAGTTGACTTAAAGCTCAACATTCAGAAAATGAGGATCATGGCATCCGGTCCCATCACTTCATGGGAAATAGATGGGGAAACAGTGGAAACAGTGTCAGACTTTATTTTTCTGGGCTCCAAAATCACCACAGATGGTGACTGCAGCCATGAAATTAAAAGAGGCTTACTCCTTGGAAGGAAAGTTATGACCAACCTAGATAGCATATTCAAAAGCAGAGACATTACTTTGCCAACAAAGGTTCGTCTAGTCAAGGCTATGGTCTTTCCTGTGGTCATGTATGGATGTGAGAGCTGGACTGTGAAGAAGGCTGAGCGCCGAAGAATTGATGCTTTTGAACTGTGGGTTCCCTTTTCTCCACACCATCTCCAGCATTTATTGCTTGTAGACTTTTGGATCGCAGCCACTCTGACTGGTGTGAAGTGGTACCTCATAGTGGTTTTGATTTGCATTTCTCTGATAATGAGTGATGTTGAGCATCTTTTCATGTGTTTGTTAGCCATCTGTATGTCTTCTTTGGAGAAATGTCTATTTAGTTCTTTGGCCCATTTTTTGATTGGGTCGTTTATTTTTCTGGAATTGAGCTATAGGTGTTGCTTGTATATTTTTGAGATTAGTTGGTTGTCAGTTGCTTCATTTGCTATTATTTTCTCCCATTCTGAAGGCTGTATTTTCACCTTGCTTATAGTTTCCTTTGTTGTGCAGAAGCTTTTTAAGTTTAATTAGGTCCCATTTGTTTATTTTTGCTTTTATTTCCAATATTCTGGGAGATGGGTCATAGAGGATCCTGCTGTGATGTATGTTGGAGGGTGTTTTGCCTATGTTCTCCTCTAGGAGTGGCAGATTCATGTTGATATATGGCAAAACCAATACAATATTGTAAAGTTAAAAAATAAAATAAAATAAATTAAAAAAATAAATAAAAAATAAAAATTCCTCCCCCCCAAAAAAACAACAAAAAACCCCACAAAACCCTCCTGTCAATGCAGAAGACATAGAGATGTGGATTTGATTCCTGGGTCAGAAGATCCTTTGGAGGAGGGTATGGAAATTCACTCCAGTATTCTAGTCTGGAGAATTCCATGACAGAGGAGCCTGGCAGGCTACAGTCTATAGCATTGCAAAGAATTGGACATGACTGAAAAGAGTTAGCACACACACATGCACACACTCACGTTAACAAATGTTAGCTATTGATATTCCTTGCAGACTAGGAAAAAGAATCTAGTCATTCAGACACTGAATTTGAGGCTCTTCCTATTGTATTGCATTGCCACGTGCTCCCTGGTTCATGTGCTTTCTCTGTCGCCAGTTCCTGGAGTGTCACAAACTGAAGGTCTTATGTGGACACTGATGAGGATTGCGTCATGGGGCTGCTGATGAGCCCTTGATGAACCACTGAACTTCTCAGCATCCTGCCCCAAAAGAAGGAAGTTAATCACATTTCATGCTTTACTAGATAAATCAATGGCTATGGGACTCCAGCTGGTTTCCTTTTACATGCTGCTGAGAGCCTTGTACAGTTTGGCTACCGAAATTGTGGCTTTACTTCTGTTGAATCATCAAACTGAAAGTTCTATCAGTGCCAGAAACTTAGGCCAATAAACCACCCCCAGAGGCAGAAGTATTAGGTGTGGCAGAACTCATTCTTTGAGATAATGCTTCCTGATATCTGAGGAGCCCCTGGATGGAAGTAGGAAGCTTCGCTAGAAGCCTTTCTCAGAATTTCTTCCTTGGCTCACCTGCCTTAGAATCAGATGGGCCAATTTTTACAAAGGCAGATTTCTGAGTCTATAAAGAATCTACTGAAATACAATATCTTGGGTGTGGGGCCCAGAAGTCTCCCTTTTCACAAACCTCTTTGATGACCCTGAAGTTTGGGGATTAGTGAACAAATGGATCCAGAAATTGATGCTTGGGGAAATATGACAACTTGAGAACTGTTGTAGGGTTGAGAGAAGAATTGGGGTCATTCAAGCAATGGGAATTAGTATGAACCAGGTGTCAGTGGGTGGGGGATACTAAATAATGGATCCAGTCCTTTAGGAGTTTGCAATTTAGACTCTAAACAGGTGAAAGCATAAGAAACACATAGCAAAACAAGCAATTGTATGATTAGGTATTAATATGGGTCCTGGTGATAAATGCAGTAAGGTTTCAGGAAACAGGTGAATAGTATAGAAAGTAATGATCTTGGAAAGAGGTGCTATGATTGAGAAGTAGATAATAGGGCCAGAATTTTAATAATGGCAGAGAATAAAAAGAACATTTTCTTGATTGAGGGCAATAGGGGTAAATGTGAGGAGATACAAATATTGCTTGTGCAGAATTGGATGGATGAATTTGAGATAAAGAATTTACAATTCTGTGTTGCTGCTTCTAAGAGTAGTCAAGGTAAGACCTGAGAACTTGAGTGTCAAGACTCCATTATGTGTTAGACAAAGATTTCTTGATCCATCTTTGGGGGTACCTAAGTCTTTCTATAATGGTGTGGTTTACTGGATATTTGGCACTGAGTCGCTTCTTTCCATCAAAGACTTTGGCCTGGGAGTATGTGGAATGGGCTCTACTTTGAGGAGAAGAAGATGGTCAACTGAGCTGATACTGAATGCAGCACTTGTGAGAACTAAAACTCTGTACAAAGTGAAGGAAGACATGGAAAGGAGGGAAGACAAAAGCAAGAGATCTTCCTGACTCCACCTATGTTTCTTCTCTGTTCTCGAGAGATCACTCTCCTGTTCTGGAAGTCCAAGTCGTACCTCTGGGGTAAGCCACCTGTGCAGCAGGACTCACATACAAAACTTAGCTTCCGAAAATACTGCTGTTGAAATGGGAACTGGCAGCCTCATTCACTTTGTGTGTGTGTTAGTCACTCAGTCGTGTCTGACTCTCTGTGACCCCATGGACTGCATTCACTTTAAATAAGACTAAAACAGAATTATGTTCTTTTTCCTGGTTGTGCTGAATTACAGAATTAGGTTACTCTTACGCTAAATCCCAGATCACTTTGAAAATTAATACAAGAGTGATTTATGCTCTTTTTTTTTTTTTACTCTATCTTGGAACATTAAAAAAATAAAGTTTGCATGTCCTCTTTAGACTTTTCTAAGAAGGTCAATATTGTTCATTTGTACAGCTCAAGGATGGGCTTCCCAGGTGGCTCAGTAGTAAGGAATCTGCCTGCCAATGTAGCGGACATGGGTTCGATCCCTGGGTTGGAAAGATCCCTGGAGAAGGAAATGGCAAACCACTCTAGTATTCTTGCCTGGGAAATTCCATGGACAGAGGAGCCTGACAGGGCTACAGTCCATGGGGGTCACAAAAGAGTTGGGCACGACTTAGTGACTAAACAATAACAACAACTGCTCAGGGATGCCAATAGATGGCAGGGTACTGCTGTAGGCAGGTGTGTGTAGATACACAGGTTTAGCCTGTAAAGAATTTGCTTGGAATTCTCTGTGGATGATGCCCACAGCAACTGGAGGCATGTCCTATAAGTGAGCATCTCCTGGTGGCTGTACTAGATCAAGGCCAAAGATTCCACCCAGCTGAAGGCACAAAAACTCCTGCCCCAGGTGTGGGTGTGAGAATCCTGCTTGGTTCTAGCTTTACACCCAAACTGTAACCCAGTAAGTTCATGTATCTATGAACTGGGCATACTGAACCCTTGTTCATTTTTTTTTTTTTAAATTCTTCCCCAACTTTCATTTTTCCTTCTTTTAGTAAAGAATACCTCCATTTACCTCTAGAGATCCCAAGCAGCCCTACTCTCAGTGCTTGTGTTTAGGATGAAGCTGACCTTACCTCCAGCTCCAGAGGTGGACATGTGAGCTCGGACCTAAGCCAATCAGCATACTTCATTCTCTTGGCTACAATAAAAAGTGGATGCAGAGATAGACATGGAACCAGCCTGAACCAATGAGAACTAATCTTAGGACTGACTGAGGTGACCAGGAGAGAGACAAAATCTTTCTTTTCTCCTGGAATAAACAGATGCTGCCTGGAACTCTCATCAGCCATGACAAGATGATAAAGGGGCCAACATGGAGAAGAGGATGCAAGGATGTCATTGGACCCTACAGTCAAGGCATGCTGCTGCTGCTGCTAAGTTGCTTCAGTCATGTCCGACTGTGTGCGACCCCATAAATGGCGGCCCACCAGGCTTCCCCGTCCCTGGAATTCTCCAGGCAAGAACACTGGAATGGGTGGCCATTTCCTTCTCCAATGCATGAAAGTGAAAAGTGAAAGTGAAGTCGCTCAGTTGTGTCCAACTCTTAGCGACCCCATGGACTGTAGCCTACCAGGCTCCTCCATCCATGGGATTTTCCAGGCAAGACTACTACTGGAGGGGGTTGCCATTGCCTTCTCTGAGTGTCAAGGCATATGGAAAGATAAATATTACCCTTGAACTTTTTATTTTCATAAGAAAATAAAGTCTTATTATGCTTAAGTCATTTATGGCTGGATTGCAAGCTGAGTTCTTACACGTCAAAAGCATTTGCTTCTTTTGACATTAATCAACATTTTAGAAATACACTCTTTTCAGTGGATCATTATAATTCCACATTAGTTCTAAGCTCTTTCCGCCTCTCTCAGATTCTTCTCTAGCTAATGTGTTATTAATAAACACATAGAGACACAAGGAAAGTTGCCCATTTAAAGAGCCTCACAGTTAAATCTCATCTTATTAAATCAGGGTGTACTCTTTTAATTTATTAACCACACTGTAATGCAGCAGGTTTGTCGTGTAACAGGTAAACAATATTGTTCTAAATATCACTGAAGTGCTCACTTTAAGATGGTTAATTTTATGTTATGGGCATTTCATTTCAATAAAAGTCTGTGAGGTCGGTGCTCCTGGGTCAATTTCCAGCACCCACCACTTCCAGGGATGGAAAACTTTGGGTGTAGCTCCCACCTCTTGCACTAGTCAGCTGGGCTGTTTTCCTCTTCAATCCATTCCCTTTGCTTTCCACAGTTTTGGGATGCCTAACAGTTTCTCATCCATGAGGGTTCCCTTTTTCTTATATTTAAGAATTGTAATTTTCTTAAATATAATTTCAGGAATGGTAAGGGACTTGGACTAAAAGAAAGAGGCTATAGTTTATGTTTATCTTTTGTTTGCTATGCTATGCTATGAATAGCATAGCAAACAAAAGTATGTAATCTCAAATGCCATTCTCGAATGGCTCCATCTCTTTTAGCTTAAACACCTTTTCAGATCAGATCAGATCAGATCAGTCGCTCAGTCGTGTCCAACTGTTTGAGACACCATGAATCACAGCACGCCAGGCCTCCCTGTCCATCACCAACTCCCGGAGGTCACTCAGACTCACATCCATCAAGTCAGTGATGCCATACATCCATCGAGTCAGTGATGCCATCCAGCCATCTCATCCTCTGTCGTCCCCTTCTCCTCTTGCCCCCAATCCCTCCCAGCATCAGAGTCTTCTCCAATGAGTCAACTCTTCGCATGACGTGGCCAAAGTACTGGAGTTTCAGCTTTAGCATCATTCCTTCCAAAGAAATCCCAGGGCTGATCTCCTTCAGAGTGGACTGGTTGGATCTCCTTGCAGTCCAAGGGACTCTCAAGAGTCTTCTCCAACACCACAGTTCAAAAGCATCAATTCTTTGGTGCTCAGCCTTCTTCACAGTCCAACTCTCACATCCATACATGACCACAGGAAAAACCATAGCCTTGACTAGGTGAAACTTTGTTGGCAAAGTAATGTCTCTGCTTTTGAATATGCTATCTAGGTTGGTCATAACCTTCCTTCCAAGGAGTAAGCATCTTTTAATTTCATGGCTGCAGTCACCATCTATAGTGGTTTTGGAGCCCAGAAAAATAAAGTCTGACACTGTTTCCACTGTTTCCCCATCTATTTCCCATGAAGTGATGGGACCGGATGCCATGATCTTCGTTTTCTGAATGTTGAGCTTTAAGCCAACTTTTTCACTCTCCACTTTCACTTTCATCAAGAGGCTTTTGAGTTCCTCTTCACTTTCTGCCATAAGGGTGGTGTCATCTGCATATCTGAGGTTCTTGATATTTCTCCCAGCAATCTGGATTCCAACTTGTGTTTCTTCCAGTCCAGCATTTCTTATGATGTACTCTGCATGTAAGTTAAATAAACAGGGTGACAATATACAGACTTGACGTACTCCTTTTCTTATTTGGAACCAGTCTGTTGTTCCATGTCCAGTTCTAACTGTTGCTTCCTGACCTGCATACAAATTTCTCAAGAGGCAGATCAGGTGGTCTGGTATTCCCATCTCTTTCAGAATTTTCCACAGTTTATTGTGATCCACACAGTCAAAGGCTTTGGCATAGTCAAGAAAGCAGAAATAGATGTTTTTCTGGAACTCTCTTGCTTTTTCCATGATCCAGCGGATGTTGGC
Source organism: Tragelaphus eurycerus (assembly GCA_935064755.1). Classification (NCBI taxonomy): domain Eukaryota; kingdom Metazoa; phylum Chordata; class Mammalia; order Artiodactyla; family Bovidae; genus Tragelaphus; species Tragelaphus eurycerus. Next base: position 12,887,962 of record CAKXYN010000062.1, read on the forward strand.
AATTTGATCTCTGGTTCCTCTGCCTTTTCGAAAACCAGCTTGAACATCAGGAAGTTCATGGTTCACATATTGCTGAAGCCTGGCTTGGAGGATTTTAAGCAGTACTTTACTAGCGTGTGAGATGAGTGCAATTGTGCGGTAGTTTGAGCATTCTTTGGCATTGCCTTTCTTTGGGATTGGAATGAAAACTGACCTTTTCCAGTCCTGTGGCCACTGCTGAGCTTTCCAAATTTGCTCGCATATTGAGTGTAGCACTTTCACAGCATCATCTTTCAGGATTTGGAATAGCTCAACTGGAATTCCATCACCTCCACTAGCTTTGTTCGTAGTGATACTTTCTAAGACCCACTTGACTTCACATTCTAGGATGTCTGGCTCTAGGTCAGTGATCACACCATCGTGATTATCTGGGTCATGAAGCTCTTTTTTGTATAGTTCTTCTGTGTATTCTTGTCACCTCTTCTTAATATCTTCTGCTCTGTTAAGAAGGTGATTTACTCAGCATTTGCTTCTAAAAGGCTCAACTGCTTTCTCATAAAGTGCCTCATGTAATAGTGTCTTTGGCAATCCCCACCCCTCCCTCCCCACCCCCACCCCTTCCCCCCTCCCCCCACCCCCCCCCCCCTTCCCCCGCTCCCCTCCACCCTTGCCGCCCCCGGCCTCCCCTCCACCATGCCCCACTAGAAAAAGGCTCTCGTCTTTTTATTGAGCCCCAATATCCTGATTTATCCTGGCTGGATGAATCACAAGCTGAATCAAGACTGCCAGGAGAAATATCAACAACCTCAGATATGCTGATGATACTACTCTAATGATAGAAAGTGAAGAGGAACTAAAGAGCCTCTTGATGAGGGTGAAAAGAGGAGAGTGAAAAAGCTGGTTTAAAACTCAACATTCAAAAACTAAAATCCTGGCATCTGGTTCCATCACTTCATGGTAGATATAAGGGGAAAGTGAAAACAATGACAGATTTTATTTTCTTGGGCTCCAAAATCACTGTGGCTGGGGACTATAGCCATGAAATTAAAAGACACTTTCTTCTTGGAAGAAAAGCTATGACAAACTTAAACAGTGTAACAAAAAGCAGAGACATTACTTTGCCTACAAAGATCCTTATAGTCAAAGCTATGGTTTTACAAGTAGTCATGTACAGATGTGAGAGCTGGACAATAAAGAAGGCTGAGCACTGAAGAACTGATGCTTCTGAATTGTGGAGAGGAGAGGAGAGGACTTTTGAGAGTCCCTTGTATACAAGGAGATCAAAACAATCAATCCTATAGGAAATCAACCCTGAATATCCACTGGAAGGACTGATGCTGAAGCTGAAGGTCCAATACTTTGGCCACCTGATAAAGGGCCTTTGGAAAAGGTGTGATGTTGGGAAAGACTGAAGGCAAAAGGAGATGGGAGTGGCAGAGGACGAGAGATTACGTAGCATCACTAACTCAATGTACATGAATGTGAGCAAACTCTGAGAGATAGTGAAGGACAGGGAAGCCTGACAAGGTAGAGTCCATGGGATCTCAGAGAGTCAGACACAACTCAGTGACTGGACAACAACAATGTCCTGATTAACCAGCTCCTTTGAAATGGGGTTCCTAAGGGATACACTTTAAAATAAACCAGAAATAACTGGGCAGAAAAGAAATGAGATACACAGTGAATTATAAAGGCAAATGATTTCCATAAAATATTTACTTGTAATGAAGTAGAATTTGATGAGTCTGAACATAAAGAACCAAGGTACGTTTACCACTGCATCCAGATTTTCTTTAGGATGCCACAGTTTTGCATTTTTATTGAATGGTTTCATCGAGAATGAATAGTGACCTACTTGTCTCTCTAGTGTTGTCTTCCAGATACTGATCTTCTAAATATAGTGGTAAGAGTTAGTTGGCATTATGGCCTCTTGGAGCTTCTGTCTACAGTACTCAGTTTTGGCCACTTGCTTGCAACCTTGCAGGGGCATGTTTAGGAATAATCGTAGCAATCCTACAGGTTCTTTGGATGAGGCAGTGCCTGCAAAGTGCCTAGACAAGATTAAATCAAATTAGCTGTGAGGCTGGTGTGAAGGAGTACATTATGCAGCTACTGAGTCCCTACCTGACTACTGGCATCCAGGCTTCAGCTAAAGTTAGTTCCACACACTCTGGAGTCTACACAATACAGGGGATAAGAGCACTGGACTCAGACTCCCTGACACAGGTTGCCAGCCACACCCTCCCTAGGTCTGTAATCATGGGCATATTACTTCACTTCTCTACATCTGTTTACTCTTCTGAAACAGGGAGATAATAGTGCCTACTTCATACGAGTGTGAAAACTATAAAGAAAAACACACGTAAAGCATGTAGGATAATGCGTGGTTCATACTATGTGCTTTTTGCTTGTTTTCTGGCCATATGGAGTAACTCGTGAGATCCTAGTTTCCTGACCAGGGATCAAAATGCAGTCCCTCCAGTGGAAGCAGAGTTAACCACTGGAACATCAGGGAAGTCCCACTATGTGTTTAATAAATACTATGATTAGTTCTGAGATGGTGGGTTTGAAATATACTCTAATGATCTCTGTCAAGAATATCAATGTTGAACCATATTCCACCTAATTTAATGCCAGCATAGTAGCAACAACACTCTCCCATATACCAGGCTCTGTGAAATTTGATCTCTATTTTGGCTTATGAACCTTTACTGGCCCCTTGTCTCTTTTGAAAGAGGCAGGAATATGAAATATCTGGCAAGTGCCCTGATACGTTTCCTTCCCACATCCATGGCAGTCATTGCTGATCAACCCAAGTGCTCTCTCCAACTGAGCCCAGACCAGACCTCAGAGCTCTTCTCGATAAACAGCCTGGGCAACACTGTTAACTAGAGTGAGCTCACGAGAGGTAACCTTTATTCTAGAGGTAATCTTTATTCTAGAATAAAGAGGTAATCTTTATTCTAGAAACTTAATCTAATTCTTTTACCACCCTTCAGGAAGGTAACTGAATGGAGGAGGGAGCCAAGGCAGTCAGGAAGAGGACAAAGAAATGACTGATGTTCCCTGAGGCATCTGCTAAGTCATTCCCTGTCATGAACACTCATTCTTCGTTACCCCAGCATGATGATTTGTAGAAACATAAAATGAGCTAATTTTGAAAATTTGTCAATGCAAAATCTCAAATAATAAAATATCCAGATTTATACAAGAGGTGCTATAAAAACGACAGTAGAATTTATCTGTGCAACTGGGTGGAGGTGGATGCTGCAGAGAGTGTCAGTTGGCAGTCTGCTTTATGTGAGGAGAAATATTTTTGCATTCATTATTTCAGTTATAGGAAGGTTGATAAACTCAATACAGAGGTTACAGAGAGAAAAGATTTATTAATTTAAGCATGATTTACTTTTACAGCATTGCAGTCTGGGTCATAAAATTGGCTCTGCTTAGTAACATCCTTACCTAAATTAAAAATAGAATGCTTTAAGGAAGCATTTATGGAATCTATTCATTCCATATATGAATATGGAATGAGTGATGGAAGAGTCTCCATCGGCCTAACGGTGAGTAGAGCACGGTCCCGACATTACCTTCCTTTAATTACTTCCTGTTTAACTTTTCCTGTGTCCAGCATTGCCGCCTTGACCCCATTCCACTTGACCCAGGAATAGTTCCTTTTGTTTCATTTCATTTTGTTGGGTCTTCACTCACATTGGCTTCCTGATACAGAAGGGTGAGCTGGCAACTGTGCCTGACCGTGATACTCCGGCCATAGTGCACCAGCTGCTCCTTGATTCAGTTTGAGTCAATCACTTTCTATCTCCAAGGAATCTGGACTTGGAATTTAGAGATTTGTATAGAGCCAGTCTTTGCCTGTGTTTTTACTTATGAAATAATAATATCAGAGTTGAGGAGCCACTGTCTTCTAACTACCATAAGGGCTCAGTAGCACTGAAGAGATGTTGGAGAAGGAGGTGGGGGGAGAGAGAGAGGGAGAAACAGAGAGAAATAGTGAGGAGCAACAAAAAATGCCTTAAGTGCTATATCCTGGGCTCCTTCATTGTTTCGTTTGCCAGACCCTAACCCATTTCTGGGGAATGGCTACACTCTGGGTCAGCAAGGTGGGTTAAGTGAAGCTGGCCAAGAGAACCACAGTCTGCCAAGGCCACTATTTTTCTAATTCTCTTCTCTTCAAGTCCTTCTCACCTTTCGACACCCACTGTGTTGGTAGGTCTTAGCATGGTTCCTTATTCTTAATAAAACACCTCATCATCTCCAGCCTTCATATCACAATGAAAGATGTTCCTCCTACCTTGACTTGCAGGTTAAGGCATGGATCAGATCAGATCAGTCGCTCAGTCGTGTCCGACTCTTTGCAAACCCATGAACTGCAGCACGCCAGGCCTCCCTATCCATCACCAACTCCCAGAGTTCACTCAGACTCACGTCCATCGAGTCAGTGATGCCATCCAGCCATCTCATCCTCTGTCGTCCCCTTCTCCTCTTGCCCCCAATCCCTCCCAGCATCAGAGTTTTCTCCAATGAGTCAACTCTTCACATGAGGTGGCCAAAGTACTGGAGTTTCAGCTTCAGCATCATTCCTTCCAAAGAAATCCCATGGCTTGTCTCCTTCAGAATGGACTGGTTGGGTCTCCTTGCAGTCCAAGGGACTCTCAAGAGTCTTCTCCAACACCACAGTTCAAAAGCATCAATTCTTCAGCGCTCAGCCTTCTTCACAGTCCAACTCTCATATCCATACATGACCAGTGGAAAAACCATAGCCTTGACTAAATGGACCTTTGTCGGCAAAGTAATGTCTCTGCTTTTGAATATGCTATCTAGGTTGGTCATAATGTTCCTTCCAAGGAATAAGTGTCTTTTAATTTCATGGCTGCAGTCACCATCTGTAGTGACTTTGGAGCCCAGAAAAATAAAGTCTGACACTGTTTCCACTGTTTCCCCATCTATTTCCCATGGTGATGGGACTGGATGCCATGATCTTCATTTTCTGAATGTTGAGCTTTAAGCTAACTTTTTCACTCTCCTCTTTCACTTTCATCAAGAGGCTTTTGAGTTCCTCTTCACTTTCTGCCATAAGGGTGGTATCATCTGCATATCTGAGGTTATTGATATTTCTCCCAGCAATCTTGATTCCAGCTTGTGTTTCTTCCAGTCCAGCGTTTCTCATGATGTATTCTGCATATAAGTTAAATAAACAGGGTGAATATAGCAATATACAGTCTTGATGGACTCCTTTTCCTATTTGGAACCAGTCTGTTGTTCCATGTCCAGCTCTAACTCTTGCTTCCTGGCCTGCATACAAATTTCTCAAGAGGCAGATCAGGTGGTCTGGTATTCCCATCTCTTTCAGAATTTTCCACAGTTTATTGTGATCCACACAGTCAAAGGCTTTGGCATAGTCAAGAAAGCAGAAATAGATGTTTTTCTGGAACTCTCTTGCTTTTTCCATGATCCAGCGGATGTTGGCAATTTGATCTCTGGTTCCTCTGCCTTTTCTAAAAGCAGCTTGAACATCAGGAAGTTCACGGTTCACATATTGCTGAAGCCTGGCTTGGAGAATTTTGAGCATTACTTTACTAGCGTGTGAGATGAGTGCAATTGTGTGGTAGTTTGAGCATTCTTTGGCATTGCCTTTCTTTGGGATTGGAATGAAAACTGACCTTTTCCAGTCCTGTGGCCACTGCTGAGTTTTCCAAATTTGCTGGCATATTGAGTGCAGCACTTTTCACAGCATCATCTTTCAGGATTTGGAATAGCTCCACTGGAATTCCATCACCTCCACTAGCTTTGTTTGTAGTGATGCTTTCTAAGGCCCACTTGACTTCACATTCTAGGATGTCTGGCTCTAGGTCAGTGATCACACCATTGTGATTATCTGGGTTGTGAAGATCTTTTTGTACAGTTCTTCTGTGTATTCTTGCCACCTCTTCTTAATATCTTCTGCTTCTGTTAGGTCCATACCATTTCTGTCCTTTATCAAGCCCATCTTTGCATGAAATGTTCCTTTGATATCTCTGATTTTCTTGAAGAGATCCCTAGTCTTTCCCATTCTGTTGTTTTCCTCTATTTCTTTGCATTGATTGCTGAAGAAGGCTTTCTTATCTCTTCTTGCTATTCTTTGGAACTCTGCATTCAGATGTTTATATCTTTCCTTTTCTCCTTTTCTTTTTGCTTCTTTTCTTTTCACAGCTATTTGTAAGGCCTCCTCAGACAGCCATTTTGCTTTTCTGCATTTCTTTTCCATGGGGATGGTCTTGATCCCTGTCTCCTGTACAATGTCACGAACCTCATTCCATAGTTCATCAGGCACTCTATCTATCAGATCTAGTCTCTTAAATCTATTTCTCACTTCCACTGTGAGATAGCTACATGCAAGAGATGGATAGCTACATGCAAGAGAATAAAACTGGACCAATGTCTTAAACCTTGCATAAGAATCAACTCAAAATGGATTAAAGAGTTGAACATGAGATCTGAAACCATAAAAATTCTGGATAAACACAGGTAGTAAGCTCCTCTACATCAGTACTGGTGATGATTTTTTAAATTGACACCAAAAACTAATGCAACAAAAGCAAAAATAAACAAGTGGGGTTACGTCAAACAAAAAGGCTTTTGCACAGCAAAGGAAACCATCAACACAATGAAAATGCAATTTACCAAATGGAAGAAAATATTTGCAAATCATATATTTGATAAGGGGTTAATACACATAAATATAAAGAACTCATAAAATTCATTAGCAAACCCCGCAAATGATCCAATTAAAAAATGGGCAGAAAATCTGAATACACATTTTCCCAAAGAAGACATTAAGACAGCGAACAGGTACATGTAAAGGGGCTCAGTATCACAAATCATTAGGGATACACAAATTGAAAACACAATAAGATATCACTTCATGTGTGTTAGAATCCTTATTATTCAAAAGACAGGTGATAGCAAATGTTAGTGGGGATGTGGAGAAAAGGGAACCCTTATGGACTATTGGTGGGAATATAAATTGTTGTAGCCACTATGGAAAACAGTATGGAAACTCCTCAAAAAATTAAAAATATAATTATCATATGATCCAGTAGTTTTACTTCTAAAACTTATTTAAATTAATTATAATTAATTAAACTTATTTAATTAAATAAATGGAATTTATTTAAAGGAAGTAAATGCATTAATTAAAAAATATATATCCCTCTTCAATGTTCATTGAAGCATTATTTACAATGACCAAGACATGGAAGCCACCTAAGTCGTCATCATTGGGTGAATGGATAAAGAAAATGTGATTATATATGCTGTATAATGTATATATACTGTACGTATATACAGTATATATAATTCAGCCACAATAAAGAAGAAATCTTGCATTTGTGACAATATGGATGAACCTTGAGGGGATTATGCTAAATAAAATAAGACAGGCAAAGACAAATGCCATATGATGTCATTTATATGTAGAATCTAAAAACAAAACAGAAAAACTGAACATAGATACAGAGAACAGATTAGTGGTTGCCAGAGGTGGGGGTGGGTGGGTAAAATGGATGAAAATAGTCAAAAGATACAAATATCTAGTTATAAAATAAATAAGTCATAGGGATGTAATGTACAGTTTGATAACTATGGTTAGTAATACTGAATTACATATTTGAAAGTTGCTAAGAGACTAGATCTTAAAAGTTCTCATCACAAGAAAAAAATTAATGTATGTGTGGTAATGGTTGTTAACTAGACTTATTGTGGTTCTTATTTCACAATATATACAAATGCTGAATCATTATGTTATGCACTTGAAACTAATATAATGCTATATGTCAATCATATTTCTAAAAACAAACAAGTCAAGGCATGTTGGGTACTGGCAACTGAGTTGGTATTTTTCTCCTAGACTGACATGCTGTCACTTTGAACTGGCCTGGGTGGTCCTGGAGTCTATGGCTTTTCTCAGGGATCAATTCTGGCCAAACTTTATTTTTTAATTTCATTTCCTTAAAATTTTTTTTGATGTGGACCGTTTTTAAAGTCTTTCTTGAGTTTGTTATGATGCTGTTTTGGTTTTGGCTTGGTTTTTTTGGCCACAAGGCACGTGGGATCTTAGCTGCCTGACCAGGGGTCAAACCCACACCACCTGCATTGGAAGGTGAAGTCTTAACCAACGGTCCGCTAGGAAAGTCCCTGGTCAAACTTTAAAGAGCTTTGGTAGCTCCCTCTACATCCTCTCCATATTTCTATGCCTACTGGAGGGCAGACCTGCCCATTGACAGGGAACCCACTGTTGTACTGCCTCTTTCCCCTCTGGGTGAAAAAGCTTAACAAAGCCTACGAGGGTATTCTCAACTCAGCCCGGACTACAATAAAAGTCCTAGCTATGATAAAGACTTTTACTAGAAATCTTATTTATGTTTTTATGGTCTCTGAAACTCTTCTTTAATTACTGCCTACACAGAGCTCAAGATCTGTCAGGAATGATAAAGAATCATTCTCATTATTACCTTAAATTTACTTCCTTTCCACCCAATCCATTAACCTTTATTGCTATAAGTTATGGCTGTTAGGAGCCAGAGCTAAAGAATAAAGTTTACTTTCATTTAAGATGTGAAGGCAGGCAAGTCACTGCTTTCTGGATGAGAGTAGGGGGAGGAACAGAGAGTGTGTCATTTGGTGGATACATAAAAAATGCATTATATTCCTTTTAGAAGATAATTATCTAGGAGTCGTTTGCCTCAATCAGTTAGAGGTTTCTTTCTGAGGTGGAAAATGAGGGGAAAGAAAAGAGAGAAAGATGGATTGGCTGACAGACGGACTAATTAAGTGATGAAGATACAGAAGAAATAAGAGGGTTATAGACCAGGAAGACAGCAGTTCTCTTGAAAGCAGCAGGGTGTGAAATGTCTCCTAAAAAGAAATCATAAAACAGATGGTCCAAGTTAAATAAATGATGTTTGGTTCTTGAAAAGTGCATTTCCTCTTACTAACACACTCAAATATGTCTAAATAAGAAATGGAACAATACTTATTTAGGATGCTTAATGATAAATATTAGTCTTTTACTATTTTATCTTTTGTTTAAAGATCTCAAAGTCTTTTTCTTGGCTTAGTTAGAACTTTGCAAATTCTTTATGGGGGTAAAGTCTAAGTTTATTGATTGGATAGTGAAAATTATAGGAGTTGTCCCTCAAAAAATGATACAGGACCAAGAGACTACTAATCAGCAATTTCTCTAGTCCTTCTGCTGGAGGCCCCCTGCCTATGACTCATGGTTCTACATCTTATTTCATCCATTGTTCCATTTTGTATTAATCAGGATTGTGTTGTTTGCTAAGTATCAAAAACCTAAATCAAAGTAATTTGATCAAAGCAAATAAGCAAACAGACAAACCTAGGAAGCCCAGCGATTGCCTTCAGGTCAGATTCAATCCATGCATTCTAACAGCCTCATCAGGACTGACATCTCTGACCACTGGCTACTTTCTAAGTCTCTCTCCTGCCAGTGACTAGATGATCTCTAGAGCTGCGGCCCCAAATGGTCCGTAGAACTCACTATTCCCCAGAAAGAAGGCTCGTGTTAGTCTCCAGGAAAGACTCTGTTTGGCTGACCCACATATATTCTCACTCATTTCCCAGGTATGAATAGTGAGCCCCTTGAAACCCCTTGACTGGCCACTGTACCTGAATCACATGGAGAGTAGGACAGAGGTTTCCATTAGGAAGAAACAGACCAAAGATATAACAGATGCCAGCTACACATTCAATACTATAGAAAGTTTTCATAGACTTAGACCCTTTGGGTTTTATCTCATACTAAACAATGGCACCCCACTCCAGTACTCTTGCCTGGAAAATCCCATGGACAGAGGAGCTTGGTTGGCTGCAGTCCATGGGGTTGTGAAGAGTCAGACATGACTGAGCGACTTCACTTTCACTTTTCACTTTCATGTATTGGAGAAGGAAATGGAAACCCACTCCATTGTTCTTGCCTGGAGAATCCCAGGGACGGGGAGCCTGGTGGGCTGCCGTCTATGGGGTCGCACAGTGTCGGACACAACTGAAGCGACTTAGCAGCAGCAGCAGCAACATCCATATTGGATAAAAAGCGCTAATTGCTATGTGAATATTTCTGTTTCCCACATTTTCTGTTCTTTGTTGTTCCTCTGCTAGAAAACCCACTCTTCAGTTTGCTTTTATCCTTCCTGACGCCCTCTTGCTGATCTCCTCTTAACCTTTCACAACAGTCTACATCACTCAACCTGATGCTTAATAGAAGCCATCCTTGTGGTCTTTTCTGAAATTTCATTTGTGTTAGCCCTCATTTCCCAATCAGACTGTAAAGAACCATAAGGAACACATAAGGCTTCATGTATTGCCTGGCACATGGTGTGTACTCAGTACTAGGACTGAATATTCAGAATTACACATTTTACACCTATTGTTTAGTTTGTATGCTATGCTCAGTCGCTCTGTTGTGTCCCACTCTTTGGGACCCTGTGGATTTAGCCCACCAGGCTCTTGTGTCCATGGAATTTTCCAAGCAAGAATACTAGAGTGGGCTGCCATTTCCTACTCCAGGGGATCTTCCTGACCCAGGGATTGAACTCACATCACTTGTGTCTCCTGCATTGGCAGGAGGATTCTTTACCACTGCAACACCTTGGAAGCCCATTGTCTAGTTTAATCATTAGTAAAATGAAGATGATAATGCCAGCCACACAGGGCACATATGAAGTATATGATGGTATCTTTGAGATGCTTATCACACAGTTGCTGCTGCTGCTGCTGCTAAGTCACTTCAGTCATGTCCGACTCTGGGCGACCCCATAGACAGCAGCCCACCAGGCTCCCCCGTCCCTGGGATTTTCCAGGCAAGAACATTGGAGTGGGTTGCCATTTCCTTCTCCAATGCCTGAAAGTGAAAGATGAAAGTGAAGTTGCCCAGTCATGTCCAACTCTTTGCGACCCCATGGACTGCAGCCCACCAGGCTCCTCCGTCCATGGGATTTACCAGGCAAGAGTACTGGACTGGGGTGCCATTGCCTTCTCTGACTGAGGGACATTAGATAAAAGCAATTATGAAATTAGAAAATCACAATCTTGAAATGATCAATATAATAATTATTCAGCCAAGAATCACCAGATGCTGCCAAAACAATTAGGTGGAAATATATTGGGAAACAAGATGTTCGTGTAACCTCAATGTACCAGTTCATAGACCACTTATCAATTTTAAAGGAAGAAATAATTTCAAAGGGAGAAATTCTTAAAGTATTCTAGCCAACATGAGTTTAAATAAATGATCAACCTTGACATTATCTAATGGTGAAATAACTGATGCTATGTAATCTTTTTTTTTTGAGTGGCCGTTAGTTGTGTAACTCTTGATGTGATGCAAATGCTATGAAAGACAAAAAAGGATGGTGGAACTCTTCTAGATTAAAAAGATAAGAGTTACTGAGCTAATGAGTAAGGCTAGTCTACTTCTCAATATCCACATTACAACAAATGACCACACTGCCTAGTTAGCAGGGGCAGCTTAGATCTCTAAGCACTTATAGATTCCTACTGATTACAGAATGAGAGTCAGAGAACAGGGAGATAATGAACTGACAATGTCTCCCTGGAATCTTGTGTTCAGAGGGATTCTGAACTCGTATTTATAGAAAAATTCCATGACTGACTAATGAATAATAAAGAATGTCAGCACACATGACTTATAAATATTAATTCTTAAAACAGCAGGAGGGGGATTTTCTTAACCCTTAAATAAAGGCTGCATTAAAGGGATTTTGGGGAATGTGATCCCAGAGAGCAACTGTTGGGCAAAGAGAGTGAACAGGGGGGGTGGGAAAACCAATGCAAGAATGCACTATTAAGCTGGCTATTGTGCTAAGTGATGCTGACTATACTTTATTCCAGAGTACCTTCTGGGGAACCTTAGGAAATATAACCCACAATTACTTGCCTGGGGAATAAAAAGAAAAAACTATTAATATTTGCCTTCCAGGTGGCGCTAGTGGTAAAGAACATGCCTATCAATGCAGGAAGACATAAGAGACACGGGTTTGATCCCTGGGTCAGGAAGATCCCCTGGAGGAGGGCATGGCAGCCCACTCCAGTCTTCTTGCTTGGAGAATCCCATGGACAGAGGAGCCTGGTGGGCTACAATCCACTGGGTCAAAAAGAGTCAGACATGACTGAAGCTATTTAGCACGCACCTGTCAGTCAAGGGAGGCTCAGAGACACTAACTCTATTGCATTTCCAAACTGCATACTTGAGTGCCGAGTGGGTCCTGGGGAAACCAGCTGCCAGTTTCAGAGGAGCCCCAGGGCAGGAGGCACGAACAGGTCTGGAGGCGAAGTGTTGTCAGGCTGCCCCTGTGCAAGGCTGATCAAAGCCTCCACAGCAGTGACTAGAGGCAGAAGTGGCAACAGAAGGAGATGAAATCATGCTTAAAAGGTGTGTCAAACACAGTCAACCTTTTTTCTCTCTTGCCCACACCATGCAGTTTGTGGGATCTTAGTTCCCCAACCAGAGATTGAACCCAAGCCCTTGGTAGTGAAAGCACAGAATTCTAACCACTGGACCACCTGGGAATGATCCAGTACAGCTTCCCTATGTCTGCTCTTTTGGGTCTTATTCTCATAATTCCATATGCTCAGTTGTGGAACAAAACTCCATAGAACGTCACCCAATCAAGGAAGAATACATTCAAGCTCTGATCTCAGAAACCATATTGCCTGGATTCACATCCAACCACTTACTTCAGATTTAAATTTATTCACTAAACACAGTGAATCATGCTGCTCAGCCTTAGAACACAGCTGCTATAGAGGTAACAATTTCAATGAGAAAAATTTATAGTGTAATATACTAAGAAAATAAGGAATTCTCATCATTCACCATACAATAGTAGCCTGGCCCATATTAATCATTATTTCTGTGAAAATTAATATTCCCCACAAGCTTTTGAGAAACACATTAACACTAGTGAAGCATAAAATTGATAGGTATTAAGAAATTTTGGTGCTCTACCGTGTATTTCTTTTTGTCCATGTTCTGTGAGGAGCATACCAAGTTTTAGACTTTTAATTTTGAGAGACATCATTTTTGATCACTCTCTTAGCTGGCTTATGGGGAATGGCTATAAATGCTAATATGCACCAGGGGATCACCTGCCCTTGCTTTAACTGTGGGAACAAGTTTCGTGAAAGCATGGCCTGTGAGCAAGCATTTTGTGTCACTGGAAGGCACCATGTCGCTGACAGTCACACTATTGGGTCTTAGCCCAGGAAGGCAATGGGGTTGAAATGTATAAGTTGCAGCCTGTCCTCAGAGTCACAGTTTACTCCCCAAATTTTGTGATTTCTTGGCAGATGAAAGCAACATCTTTATCTTCATTAGGAAATGTTTTTCTTACAAGAGGCAAAATATTCCAGGAGAAAAAAAAAAGTTAAAATTTAGTGGAGGAGGGGCCAAGCGAAATAGTGCAGTGGGTCCTCATGGAATGATAAATGTGGGTCCCTTTAGCTTGTCATGGCAGAAACAGAGTCACGCTGAGACAGGTGTTAGCTTACCAAAGCTTCCTGAGACTTTATTATCCAACAAGTACTTATTGAGTATCTTCTCCGTGCCTAGCTTGCTGCTAGATAGTTTGTATAAATGATCTGGAGATATTTACAATCACCCTACTATATAGTCATGTTAGGTGGTTCAGGTCAGTCCTTCCACAACACAATTGCTTTGGGAGATCACAAATGTTTGCCCTTGTTTATTGGTTTATTTGTAGAACATCACTCTCTCTCCAAAATGCAAATAAATCTGAAGTCAGTACAATATTGTGAAATATTGTACAATATTACGAGAAGAGCTCACACACTGTCTGGCTCTGAGGCTGCTGACTGTCTCTTGCTGGTAGAAATCCTCACCTAACAACGCTGAGACTGCTGCCTATTTCTACATCTCTATGAGGGCTTCGGTTCATATGCTTATGTTCTGTCCTTCAATAGTGAGCTTATGGTGTTCTTTATTTTTTTCATTTTTCCCCCTACTACCTGCATATTTTCAACTAAATAAGGCATGTGGGACTCTCAGTGCACCCACCCGAATGTGTCTCTGTGAGATCTTAGACCACTTCATCATTGATTTGTTCATTCACCCATGCATTTGACAACAAATGGCTAACTGAGCACCTATACCCGTGAACTGTGGGGTGGGCAATAGAGATAAGGTACAGAGAGAGGCACAGAGTCCCGCCAACATGTGGATTTAAGACCCATGAGATCCATGGCAGAATTCCGATTCATAGAACTGGAAGTTAATAAATTTGCATTGTTTAAGCCACTGGAATTGTGGCAATTTGTTACAGTGACAAGAGAAAATTAATATCCACAATCTTTAGACATTCATTTTTTTCCATAGAAATCATATCTGACCTTTCAATTTTATCTTTTACATCAGAAAATAATTACTTTGCATTTTAGTGGCACACTCTCTAGTCCTTCAAAATGAAATTGTTGGAAGTGAAAATTGGCTTCAAATTTAAGAATGTGAAGACTGATGTTTAACTTCAGCAGATTATCCATCCTCCAGGTTGCTGTGTACAAATCAGAACTTCTCCTACTGCTCTCTATATCACACTCCCAACTTCCCTGCATTTAACTATATTTACCTCTCTTTCCTTAACCTTTAGGAACTTGTATCTGAGGAATTTTCATCAGCTAATTTCTTGAACTTTTGTTCTTGTTAAATTCTCTGTTATTTCAAAGATTCTTCTGATAATGTGCCTAGAAATATGGTCTTGGTAATCAGCAATCACATCATATGCCCCACCACTCTAAAACCCCATAAAATTATAGTTTAATTAGATGAGCCTAAAAGAAATAATGCAAGTGGAATAGTTAAAGACCCTAAGAGATTTTTTGCATGTATTTTTAAAATATGCCATCATTTTAAACTTTGGTTACATAGTGAAGATAATTTTAAAGTTACAATTAAAAATATATTTAAATTAAAATGTAGTTAAAAGGTAGAATAGAATCATTTATAAAAATCTCAACTGACTGGAAAACCCCACTGGAAGAAACTGTTTTCTGCACACTTGGATATGGTTTATGGCATCTTTATTGTGCAGCAGGAACAATAACAAAGTTTGCAGCTCAGTGAGAACAGAGAAACTGATTTAAGCTGCTTTTCATTGGAGCATACATTTATGACAACCACCATCAGCAAGAAAGAGCTTAATTTTCTAACTTCGTTAAGCATTCACGAAGGAGACTTCCAAATACTCTGCATTGACCACAACACGTTTTTCCTTGGGAAAGTTTGAAGCAACTGGAAATTGTTTAATTGGGGGTGGAAGGGCTGAGGATTATTTTGAATGAAAGAAAATTCTATGTGATATGATCATCAGAAATGCTGATGATATCTTTAAAAGAATGAACTGCATTCTCTGTTTTATTCTTTGGTGCTCTTCTAACCACATCTGGAGCGTTAATTTCAGGCCCCTTTTGATGAGGGGCTGAGATGTGTCAAAGTGCACTCAGAAGACAGGACAAGAGTATCTCTGTACCATCCAGGAAAGGAAGCATTGGAGGCATTAACGCTACTTCATCTTGAGAAGAAAGATCTGGTGGATACGATGGCTGGATTCAAACATCTGACAGAAGGCATGTGGAGAAAGAATTTGACTTACTGCTATCTTTCAGAAAGGGGTAGATATGGGGCCAGAGGGCAGGATTTACATTGAGGTTGATCAAAGTTCTTTATGAGGAAGACATTTCTCAGGATCAGACCTCCCTGAAGATGAAGATGATGTATTCTCTCCATCCCTGGAGTTGCTCAAGCACAGTCAAGAAACATATGACTGTGTCAAGATCTCTAATTTATTTTGCTCCCATTGCACGTTCTGCCAGATGGAGAAAGACGGGTCATCTAATACTGCTGAGTCTCCAGAGACTGACATTCCAAAGATGTACAGGATAATTAGGTGGCCCGTGGTCAGAAATGGCAACTGTAAACCACCGTGCTCTCCTGCCTATCGAAGATATTCTCAATGATCAAGACTCTCTTCTGTTGCATTAAGTATAACCTCAGAACCTTTCTCAACACAATACGCTGCCACTAACAGATAATATCTATTTGTCACCTCTGCTTTAGAACAAACTTGGTGTGCTGCTTATTATTCCCTTAGTTCCCAAGAACTGTGTTCCTCTTGATGATACTTGGGTTGGGATTCTGCAGTTATGTTTTCCTTACCAGCTGGGACACTGTTAGTCTAGATGGACACTGAGAGGCTGGAAGAAGCCAGGACTTTCACGTGTTCTGTGGCTTTCTGCTGCCTTTTCATGGTAGCAGCTGAATCCAGTTGGCAGGTTTTCCATCACCCTTGGAAGCAGCCATGTGGTGTCTTCCTCAGGAACAACAGCTCCTTCCAGCCCACTGCCTTCTGCAGAGTCTGAATTTCAACTATCTGGGCCCCTCCTCCAGCTTCTTGGTGCTCAGTTGTGCATGCTTAGCTGTGTTCGACTTTTTGCAACCCTGTGGACTGTAGCCAGCCAGACTCCTCTCTCCATGGAATTTTCCAGGCAAAAATTCTGGAGTGGGTTGCCAGTTCCTTCTCCAGGGGATCTTCCCGACCCAGGGACTGAATCCATATCTTTTGCCTCTCCTGCAGTGGCAGGCAAATTCTTTACCACTGCACCAACCTGAGAAGCCTCTAGCTTCTAAGTATTAATTATTCCACCCCTTTCCTTTTATTCCCCATCAATAGGGGTGGCAATTCTTCCTACAATTGCCACTTCTGTGATACTTGTCTCTTTCTGTCTTTTTTGTTACCTTCAATTTTATATCTAAGTAAAAATTCTTTAATTTCCCTCTGCAAATACCGATTTTTCTCTCTCTTTCTTATTTAGCTATGTTGGGTCTTAATTGCAGCATGCGGGATCTAGTTCGCTGATGAGGGATCGAACCTGCCCCCCTGCTTGGGAGGGCAGTCTTAACCACTGGACTACCAGGGAAGTCCCTGATTTTTGTCTCTGGACTGTACCCTTTTGCTACATCTTGTCAGTACTACTGCCTCTCTTCTTCCCTTCTCTCACCGGGGATCCTGTAACTCTGCTAATTCTGGTGTGTGTGTATGTGTGTGTGTGGGGGTGGGGGGGTGTGCACGCGCGTGCGCGCTTAGTCTCTCGGTCGTGTCTGGCTCTTTGCAACCCCATGGCCTGTAGCCCAGCAGGCTCCTCTGTCCATGGAGATCCTCCAGGCAAGAATATTGGAGTGGGTTGCCATTTCCTTCTCCAGGTGATCTTCCTGACTCAGGGATAGAACCCAGGTCTCTTACATTGCAGGCAAATTCTTTACTGTCTGAACTGCCAGGGAAGCCCAGTTCTGATGTACACCTCAGCTAATGAATGGGATTTAGAACAGGCCGCCACAGGTGGTTGCATAGGTTGTAAAGAACTCCAGGGGGCGCCATTTACATTTGTAATCAACATTGATCTATCGTTTCTGACCATTTTCTAGCAGTTCAGGAACAGAAAGCATTTTAAAATGTACACTAAGCTAGCGATGTTTTAGTCTGTAATGGATTAAGGGGTAATGGTCTTTAATTTTTGATTTGATTATAGATCATTTGAGTGGTAAGGGACTTTTATATCATCCAACTTCATTTTTTTAAAATATTGAACTCTATTGATTTACAGTATTATATTAATTTATAGTGACTCTAAAAAAATAAAACAAGTGAATGCATATGTAGAATAGAAACAGACTCACAGATATAGAAAATAAACTTGTGGTTACCAAAGGGAAAAGGCATGTCGGAGAGGCAAATTAGAGGTATGGGATTAACAGATACAAACCAATATGTCTAAAATGGGTAAGCAACAAGGATATACTGCCTAGCTCAGGGAATTTCCTCGTTTGAAAGCTAGGAAATGTAAGGCTCAGAAAAGATGGAAGGGTCTTCCTTGGTGGATAAGAATCTTCCTGCCAATGCAGGGGACATGGGTTTGATCGTTAGTCCAGGAAGATTCCATGTGCCCCAGAGCAACTAAGCTACAGCTACTGAGCCTGAATTCTGCAATTATTGAAGACTGTGCACCTCGAGCCGGTGCCGCACAAGAGAAGCCCTGGCAGTCTGAAGCCTGCGCACCATGACGGAGAGTAGCCCCCTGCGGCACTGCAATGAGAGAAAGCCAGTGCAACCACAAATTAATAAGTGAAAAGAAATGACGGAAGAAGTGACACTGGCTCTCTGGGTAAACCTTGGCTGGAATTAGGATTTGAGGCATCAGACTCAGATAGCAAGGCCACAAAACAGAAATAACAGAAGAGCAAGTCCTCTTTTAATACGAGAGGCCAGTCCCGAGGGAGGTCCCAACAGAGCACTGTAGCTCTGCGGTCCCCTGTCCTCTTGGGCCTCCTTTGGTTGGACAGATTAATAACAAGTCCAGACTGTTGGTAGGAGAGAGACACAGAGACGGCTGTTTTGAAAGGAGGCTCCAGAAGGTAGTGCTGATAGAATGGGACTTACAAACATCTTGGATCATGAAAATGCCCTTTTGAAAGTATTAGAAAGATAAGAAAAATAACAGAGAGGTAGCCTCCTAGAGGCCAGATAGAGCATGAATTCATGACCTACTTGATGAGTTTTATGGAGAATAAAACTTCTAATGACTGCATGTGATATCAGTGCTCTGTAATAGCATAAAACAGTAAAATGCAGTATAAAGGTTAATATAGAAACTATAAAGTAACTATAATTAAATTTCAACAAGAAACTTTATGGATTAAAAAAAAAATCTGTAGAAAATGAGATGCAAAATTCAGCAATGGAAATGTTGTGGAGGAATAACCAAAACTTCACAAACCAAGGTGTTTGTGAAAATAAGGTAGAAAGTGAGCTTGCAGCTTGGCCACCAGAATCAGGCTTCAGTGTTCAACGTGTCCCCCTGCTCCACACGGAGATTCTCACTCACAGTTCACCCTGCAGGTCAGGGTGTGAGTTACAATAATTAAGAATACAGAAGCTGTTAACAAAGCTTGTAAATACTGAAATTATTCATTCTAATAAAAGATGCCATTGTCGGCACTTGCATCCTGATGATTGGTTTGTCTGACTGAAATCTCTCAATATTGTTTTTTGCTTCACTCTTGAGACTGGCTAGGATCTTCCAAATGCATATGTGTGTGTGTGTGTATATACATATATATACACATATATATGGAGAAGGCAATGGCAACCCACTCCAGTACTCTTGCCTGGAAAATCCCATGGATGGAGGAGGCTGGTAGGCTGCAGTCCATGGGCTCGCACAGAGTCGGACACGACTGAAGTGACTTAGCAGCAGCAGCAGCAGCACACATATATACATCATTTCAGTTCAGTTCAGTCGCTCAGTTGTGTCCGACTCTTTGCGACCCCATGAATGGACATGATGGAGAGCAAGCCAGGCCTCCCTGACCATCACCAACTCCCGGAGTTCACCCAAACTCATGTCCATCGAGTCGGTGATGCCATCCAGCTATCTCATCCTCTG
Source organism: Tragelaphus eurycerus (assembly GCA_935064755.1). Taxonomy (NCBI): domain Eukaryota; kingdom Metazoa; phylum Chordata; class Mammalia; order Artiodactyla; family Bovidae; genus Tragelaphus; species Tragelaphus eurycerus. Next base: position 12,907,492 of record CAKXYN010000062.1, read on the forward strand.
TCGTCCCCTTCTCCTCCTGCCCCCAATCCCTCCCAGCATCAGAGTCTTTTCCAATGAGTCAACTCTTCGCATGAGGTGGCCAAATTATTGGAGTTTCAGCTTCAACATCAGTCCAACACCCAGGACTGATCTCCTTTAGGATGGACTGGTTGGATCTCCTTGCAGTCCAAGGGACTCTCAAGAGTCTTCTCCAACACCACAGTTTAAAAGCATCAATTCTTGGGTGTTCAGCTTTCTTCACAGTCCACCTTTCACATCCATACATGACCACTGGAAAAACCATAGCCTTTATATATATATATATATATATATATATATATATATATATATGTTTCCTAGGTGATGCTAGGGGTAAAGAACCTGCCTGCCAATGAAGGAGACATAAGAGATGTGAGTTTGATCCCTGGGCTGGAAAGATCCCCTGGAGGAGGGCATATATTCTAGCAATCCTGCCTGGAGAATTCCATGGACAGAATAACCTGGTGGGCTACAGTCCATAGGGTTGCACAGAGTCGGACAAAACTGAGGTAACGTTGCACGCATACGCACATGCACACACACACACACATACACACACACACAATTTTCATTTTCTGAGGTGTAACTGATCGTTCATGGGAGTGGTTCTGAATTGGGGATAATTTTTAACCCCTCTCCCCATCCCTTAGCCCTGGACACTTCCATGTCTGGAGGTCTTTTTAGATGTCACAACAGGCGTGGGAACCTGCTGGCATCTAGCAAGTAAAGGCTAAGGATGCTGCTTAACATCCTTCATTGTTCAGTGCTGCCTCCCCAGTTTCTAGCAAAGAATTATCTGTCCCCACATGTCAAGAGTGAGAAACTCTGTTCTGGCTAATTGTGTATTTTCTTAATTTATTACCATTCTTTGCTACTTTCAAGAGTCAAAAAAAACCCCCAAAAAACAAAAACCACATTATTTTCTCACAGGCTATGAGCTAAATTTCCCCTTTTATGTACTGAAGTAGGAGAAACCTGACCTTCCCTAGTGGCTCAGTGGTAAAGAATCCTGCCAATGCAAGGAAACATGGGTTCGATCCCTGGGTCAGGAAGATCCCCTGGAGAAGGAAATGGCAACCCACTCCAGTACTCTTGCCTGGGAAATCCCATGGACAGAGGAGCCTGGTGGGCTATAGTCCATGAGGTCACAAAGAGTTGGACATGATTGAACTACTAACGCTTTTCTTCTTTCAGGAGAAACTGAGGATCTAGTGAATTAATATTCAAACTTCAGATTACTTAGGAAGAACTAGGATGCCAAAATAAAGTTCTAAGAGAGATTTTAAAATGGAGAACAACAGCAAGGAGCAAAACACCCTGACATAAATATAAATTTGGGTAAGAGTCCTCTAACGAGAGCCCTCCACTCAATTCCTGGAGCAGAAGTTGGGGCTTTTGTTTTCTCGCAGGTCTTAGAAAATGTCTCTTAAACAAAGTTGAAACTATTATTTATCTTGTAAGTATGTGTCTCTTTCCCCCAGCTAGGTTAGACGTCCCTTGAGAACAAGCATTCCACTTATTATCCCTCTAATTATCTATCTTATTCCTAATCTACACGGTGCCTTGAATTTTGTAAATTCTCAGTAAACAGCTGTTGTCAACTATGAGGCAAGTGAAATAGAACACAGCTTCTTTAATGAATTCTGACTCATTTGGCAAAAACTAGTGATTTTGGAGCTGTAAAGAAACAGGAAACAAATGTTAGTTATTTAATATCTTTTTCATATATTTCATTAGAAACAGCCATATAATGAGAAGTAAATCATTAAGCACTTATTATAATCCAAGTGCTTACTTGGATTATAAGCAACGTATTGCAAACAAAATGTTTTCTAGATGAATGATTTGAAAAAAAAAAAGAGCTGAATGTTTTCTTTTGTTATTTCCCACTAGGCAGCAGCACCGTCTTACTTTAAAATCAATCTTTATTTTATTTTTTAATTTGTTATTTTTAATTCAAGGATAATTGATCTACAGTATTGTGTTGGTTTCTGCCATACATGAGCAGGCATCAGCCATAGGTGTATGTGTCCCCTCCCTCTTGAATCTCACTCCCACCTCCTCCCCGTCCCATCCCTCTAGGTTGTCACAGAGCACCCGATTTGAGCTCCCTGCATCATACAGCAAATTCCCACTGCCTACCTGTCTTACATGTGGTAATGTGTATGTTTCAATGTTACTCTTTCGACTCATCCCTCCCTCTCCTTCCCTCACTGTGTCCATAAGTCTGTTCTCTATGTCTGCATCTCCATTGCTGCCCCACAAACAGGTTCATCAGTACCAGCTTTCTAGATTCCATATATATGCATTAATAGATGATATTTATTTTTCTCTTTCTGACTTATTTCACTCTGTACAATAGGCTCTAAGTTCATCCACCTCTTAACCTTATTTTATAATGTGTACTTTCTGTTTAAAAGAAAACTGATTTTATGTAAACCACAGAGCAGTCATGGGCTTCCCTGATAGCTCAGTTGGTGAAGAATCGCCTGCAATGCAGGAAACCCTTGTTCAGTTCCTGGGTGGGGAAGATCCCCTGGAGAAGGGATAGGCTGCCCACTCCAGTATTCTTGGGCTTCCCTGGTGGCTCAGTTGGTAAAGAATCTGTCTGTAGTGCAGGAGACCTGGGTTTGATTCTTGGGTTGGGAAGATTCTCTGGAGAATGAAATGGTTACCTACTCTGATATTTTGGTCTGGAGAATTCCATGGACAGGGGAGCCTGCCAGGCTACAGTCCATGGTGTCGCAAAGAGTCGTACACCACTAAGCTACTTTCACTTTCTTTCACCATGCAGTCATCACTAACATAAGACAAGTTCTGAACATTTCCTCTTAAAACAATCAATGTTGGTAAAACCACAGTGTCCTGTTACATTCAGTTTAAGATTATTGGTCACATGAACAATTTTTAAACAATTAATAGTCCATTCAATTTTGCAATACAGGATTAGAATGAGGATTCTTTTCTATGATAATTTTGTAAAATAAATATTATGAAAAGCATCTTGAAAATAGGGTTGCATTAATTCCTGCCATATAAACTCCCCTAGTAAACAGACAATAATGGCTTCTCTTAAAGGACTTCTTGGTAATTTGTGTGTGTGTGAGGGGTATTCAAATCTACTGTAAAATGGAACAAAGTTATAAGAGTAATTGTGAATTTTTTCTTCTGTACATTTTATAGGAACATCTTTGTAGATCATATTTGTTTTTAAATAAAATTCCAAGATAATTAAATTTTGCTTACACACAATGAACTTTAGAGATTTAAAAGTGTTTCAAAAGAAATGTCCAATTATAAGATAAATAAGTGCTTAGATATAATATACATGATTAATATAATTAACACTGCTGTATGTTATACGAGAAAGTTGTTATGAGAGTAAATCTTGATTCTCATCACAAGGAAAATTTTTCTTTTTTCTTTTATTGTGTACCTAAGTGAGTTGGTGGATGTTTGTTAAACTTACTGTGGTAATCACTTTGTGCTGTATGTACATCAAATGTGAGGCTGTACATCTTAAACATATAGTGCTACATACCAATTACATCTCAATAAACTGGAAGAAAAACGTGTGCCACATACCACACAGCAATAGATTGAGATACAACATTTGCCTTTCTATCAATTTTCATCAAATATTTGTTAAGTCCATAGTATGTGCTAGGTACTATTCTATATGTCATTTACCTTACACTCATGTTTATTTTAATAACCTGCTATTTTAAACCAAATGAAAATTAGTCTATTCCTCAACCTGGCTGGTGGTCCCTTTAATTAGTCCTCAAACGTAAAATGAGATCATACTCTTTTGCATGGTTATAACATATCACTGACTCGATGGATGTGAGTCTAAGTGACCTCCGGGAGTTGGTGATGGACAGGGAGGCCTGGCATGCTGCGATTCATGGGGTCGCAAAGAGTCCGACACGGCTGAGCGACTGATCTGATCTGATCTGAATATATCATAACCGAGTAGTTACAATCATTCCTGCTTTACCACCAAAATTCTGAAATTTAGTAGAAAATGTGACCTGTGGACACTAAGTAAAATGTAACACTTGTCTTTAATGATAGCAAGTAAATGAATATTCTTTCACCAAATAAGATCAGTATCCTAGAACTGTCTAAAGGGAATTTATTCAGTTTGTTTTTGAATACATTTCTGTCTGGTCACAATAAATTTATCACAATACAGTAGTTTTACCTATTGCTATTTGGAGTTTATTTTCTCAAAATTGTCAAAATTTACAGTCTAAAAATTGTACTTTGAAAAAGTCATGTGACACAATCCAGGATTTATCTTAATTTGGACTTCATCTTTCCTTTTCTACAGCTCTGGAGCACTTGGTCTGAATAATATCATTGTTTTTCTGGTATTGTTTGTGCGTGCGTGTGTGTGTCTGTGCGTGTGTGTGTGTCTGTGTGTATGTGGTGTATGTAGAAGCATACAGTTTTGGAATCACAGTGTGGAATAAGAATGCCTGTGTTTGAATCCATCACTTGTAGAGGGTGTTATTTAGTAAGTTACTGAACTTCTCTGACTTCACCTTTCACATGATGGGGTTTAAAAATCTACTCTATAGGGTTATTGTGAAGATTAAAAAGAATATATTTTAAGCATCTTTTACAAAATGGTGTCTCAGTAAATAGTAGATATTTTTACTCCTTCAATTAGAAATGATCTATAGCCTCAGCTTTGTGGCAGTTTATGGTGGGGGAGAAGGGAGAGTGTGGATGAGGGGTTCTTATGAACCCAGAGCGTCCATGATGAATATATGTTGAATTGAATCCCTTGGCTCAATTTCTCTGTAAGGAATCCTTCAGTATCCTCCATATCAGAAATAATTCCAATTTGTTTTCAAATTACTGATGAATATGGAAAACATGCCCCCACTCAAGACCACTCCTTTCCAGAACACACTCAAATCCTATGTCCCACCCTGATATCTCGTTTTTTGTCTTTTCTTGGGGAAAAGACATCCCAACTATGTTCAAAGCATCCATACAATTCCAGCATCTAGATTTCCTTCTTCATAATTCATTAATGACAGAATAAGAGTATTAAAATGTCAACAATAAAACCAGTTGCCTTCCTTAATTTTTAAATTGTACAAGGTTATACACATTCATTCTATGACTTTAAAACATCACCATTCTTAAAACTAAGAAAAAATATTACCCAGTGTTGATATCTGTGGTGACTCAGTATTAAGATCTGAAGCACATACTAATCTGTCTTCATTAATTAAGATGAGACAGTTTGTAATAAGCTATTTATTTTGGAAACCCCAGTCTGACACACCCTCACTGCACACCTGACATGTGATAGAGCTGCTGGCAAGACGCAGCCCAGCCCGTGGCATTCTCAGGCACCTGTGGAGAACATCTGACTTCTTCATTCCACTGCTTTGCCCTTCATCTGGCTATGCTGTCAGGGAAACATCATTCTTTAAGTTATATCATTTTACTAAAGAAAATTATCTTTTGCCTTGAAAAGTTATCAATCTAATGATCCCAACTGTGTGTCCCAAAAGGTGCCCTATGGCTTCCAAGGGATTCATAGAAAGGGACCAGATGGATAATGGGGACAGGAGAGTGACACAAATGAGGAAATTTAAAAATACACATTCTTTCACAAAGTGAACATCTGCTCATAGTGATACATGATAAACTGATGTGCCATTTTTAAAGACAGATTTCATACACAGCAACTGGTGTCATGGTGCCATTTTTGAACTTATTCGGAGGAAGATAACTTATTCACTATAGCATTTTCTTGAAAATTTAAGCACGCTGCAAAAGTGTATTTAGATTCATGCCAAGAAGGAAAATAGCTACTATCTTTCAGCCAATCTTCGAGACATGAATACAGCCTGCAAGGAATAATCTTAAGCAGAAAGGTAAATAAACCAGAACTCAAGCCATAATTTGAATAATAACTAATAATGCTTTAATGTATTCTTTAGCTCTTTGTGCTCTGGTGGAGAGAACCAAGAATGAGAATAATGCTTTCCAGTGTGTCTCTCTTACCCACAGTCCCCCTTGACAGCTATTTGCAGGCAAGTCACTGCCTGACTTAAGAGCTGGAGGGGGTAGGGGAGGGGTGCAGGCAATGTTGCTAACCTTGGTCCTGATAGGATTTATTTTAAAATAGGGCAGGAGAGCTAGGTGACCATTTACCCCACACCTATTAACTCCTAGGGTGTGCTTTCTCCAACATTTATGTCTAAAACAGTATAGGGGGATAGTTAATACCCAGAGGTTTCTATTAAAATTTATTTATTTTTAATGGGAAGATAATTGCTTTACAGTGTTGTGTTGGCTCCTACCATACAACAACATGAATTAGCCATAGATATGCACATGTCCCCTCCCCTCTTGAACTTCTCTCTCACCTCCCACTCTATCCCACCTCTCTAGGTTGTCATAGAGTGCCAGGCTGAACTCCTTGCACTATACACTATATGGCAACTTACCATTAGCTGTTTTACACCTAAAACAGCTTTGAGCTTTGAGGATAAAAAGACTTAGGTGATAAAGCCAGCCCTGCCCTTCACTGGCAGTGTAATCTTGAACAAGGAGGTTAATTTTTCTGAGCATCAGTCTCTTCATTAATCAAATGTAAATAAAACACATTTGATGTATGAAAGGACCGAGGACCTGCCTGGCAGGGAAGTGGTAAAACAAAGTCTGCATGGCATAGAATTTGGTTGGTGGTCACAGATATTTGTTATTACTAGTGCTGGGACCAGAGAAGGAAATGGCAACCCACTACAGTATTCTTGCCCGGAGAATCCCGTGGACAGGGGAGTCTGGTGGGCTGCTGTCCATGGGGTTGTACAAAGTCGGACATGACTGATGAGACTTAGCAGCAGCAGCAGCAGTGCCAGAACCACATTTCAAGGAATATGGGTGGTTGTTGGGAGGCCAGTCAGACTAATAAAATCTTATAAGGCTTTACTGAGATCATGGTGCCCTGTATAAAAGTGTGGAGTCAGATTGCTTTATCACTTACCAGCTGGGTGACTTCTTTCTGTGCTTTAGTATCTGCAACTTTGAAATATGGATTATAATTTTATTCATTTTATAGGATTATCCTTAGGATTTAGATATTTATATTTCTAAAGTGCTCAGTATAGTATCGGTATTATTAAATCTTATGTGAGTGTAGTTGTTATTATTTGTATTTGTTAGACAAGCCAGGTCATTTGTTGATATCTTTAGTCTAGTTTCAGAATGGACCTTCTGAATATGGCTTCTTTAATAAAGAGGAGGAAAAGCTCTTCACTACCATACTATCATTTTTAGTCTAATCTCTTTAACCTACGTAAGGATTCATATTGTATAGTCAGATCAGATCAGATCAGATCAGTCGCTCAGTCGTGTCCGACTCTTTGCGACCCCATGAACCGCAGCACGCCAGGCCTCCCTGTCCATCACCAGCTCCCGGAGGTCACTCAGACTCGCATCCATCGAGTCAGTGATGCCATCCAGCCATCTCATCCTCTGTCGTCCCCTTCTCCTCCTGCCCTCAATCCCTCCCAGCATCAGAGTCTTCTCCAATGAGTCAACTCTTCACATGAGGTGGCCAAAATACTGGAGTCTCAGCTTTAGCATCATTCCTTCTAAAGAAATTCCAGGATTGATCTCCTTCAGAATGGACTGGTTGGATCTTCTTGCAGTCCAAGGGACTCTCAAGAGTCTTCTCCAACACCACAGTTCAAAAGCATCAATTCTTCGGCGCTCAGCCTTCTTCACAGTCCAGCTCTCACATCCATACATGACCACAGGAAAGACCATAGCCTTGACTAGGCGAACCTTTGTTGGCAAAGTAATGTCTCTGCTTTTGAATATGCTATCTAGGTTGGTCATAACTTTCCTTCCAAGGAGCAAGCGTCTTTTAATTTCATGGCTGCAGTCACCATCTGCAGTGATTTTGGAGCCCAGAAAAACAAAGTCTGACACTGTTTCCACTGTTTCCCCATTTATTTCCCATGCAGTGATGGGACCAGATGCCATGATCTTCGTTTTCTGAATGTTGAGCTTTAAGCCAACCTTTTCACTCTCCACTTTCACTTTCATCAAGAGGCTTTTTAGCCCCTCTTCACTTTCTGCCATAAGGGTGGTGTCATCTGCATATCTGAGGTTATTGATATTTCTCCCGGCAATCTTGATTCCAACTTGTGTTTCTTCCAGTCCAGCATTTCTCATGATGTACTCTGCATATAAGTTAAATAAACATGGTGACAATATGCAGCCTTGACGTACTCCTTTTCCTATTTGGAACCAGTCTGTTGTTCCATGACCAGTTCTAACTGTTGCTTCCTGACCTGCATACAGATTTCTTAAGAGGCAGATCAGGTGGTCTGGTATTCCCATCTCTTTCAGAATTTTCCATAGTTTATTGTGATCCACACAGTCAAAGGCTTTGGCATAGTCAAGAAAGCAGAAATAGATGTTTTTCTGGAACTCTCTTGCTTTTTCCATGATCCAGCGGATGTTGGCAATTTGATCTCTGGTTCCTCTGCCTTTTCTAAAACCAGCTTGAACATCAGGAAGTTCACGGTTCACATATTGCTGAAGCCTGGCTTGAAGAATTTTGAGCATTACTTTACTAGCATGTGAGATGAGTGCAATTGTTCAGTAGTTTGAGCACTCTTTGGCATTGCCTTTCTTTGGGATTGGGATGAAAACTGACCTTTTCCAATCTTGTGGCCACTGCTGAGTTTTCCAAATTTGCTGGCATATTGAGTGTAGCACTTTCACAGCATCATCATTCAGGATTTGGAATAGCTCCACTGGAATTCCATCACCTCCACTAGCTTTGTTCGTAGTGATGCTTTCTAAGGCCCATTTGACTTCACATTCCAAGATGTCTGGCTCTAGGTCAGTGATCACATCATCATGATTATCTGGGTCTTGAAGCTCTTTTTTGTACAGTTCTTCTGTGTATTCTTGCCACCTCTTCTTAATATCTTCTGCTTCTGTTAGGTCCACACCATCTCTGTCCTTTATTGTGCCCATCTTTGCATGAAATGTTCCTTTGGTATCTCTGATTTTCTTGAAGAGATCCCTAGTCTTTCCCATTCTGTTGTTTTCCTCTATTTCTTTGCATTGATCACTGAAGAAGGCTTTCTTATCTCTTCTTGCTATTCTTTGGAACTCTGCATTTAAATGTTTATATCTTTCCTTTTCTCCTTTGCTTTTCGCTTCTCTTCTTTTCACAGCTATTTGTAAGGCCTCCCCAGACAGCCATTTTGCTTTTTTGCATTTCTTTTCCATGGGGATGGTCTTGATCCCTGTCTCCTGGACAATGTCACGAACCTCATTCCATAGTTCATCAGGCACTCTATCTATCAGATCTAGGCCCTTAAATCTATTTCTCACTCCCACTGTATAATCATAAGGGATTTGATTTAGGTCATACCTGAATGGTCTAGTAGTTTTCTCTACTTTCTTCAATTTCAGTCTGAATTTGGCAATAAGGAGTTCATGGTCCGAGCCACAGTCAGCTCCTGGTCTTGTTTTTGCTGATTGTATAGAGCTTCTCCATCTTTGGCTGCAAAGAATATAATCGATCTGATTTCCGTGTTGACCATCTGGTGATGTCCATGTATAGAGTCTTCTCTTGTGTTGTTGGAAGAGGGTATTTGCTATGACCAGTGCATTTTCTTGGCAAAACTCTATTAGTCTTTGCCCTGCTTCATTCCGTATTCCAAGGCCAAATTTGCCTGTTACTCCAGGTGTTTCTTGACTTCCTACTTTTGCATTCCAGTCCCCTATAATGAAAAGGACATCTTTTTTGGGTGTTAGTTCTAAAAGGTCTTGTAGGTCTTCATAGAACCTTTCAACTTCAGCTTCTTCGGCGTTACTGGTTGGGGCATAGACTTGGATTACTGTGACATTGAATGGTTTGCCTTGGAAACGAACAGAGATCATTCTATCGTTTTTGAGATTGCATCCAAGTACTGCATTTCGGACTCTTTTGTTGACCATGATGGCCACTCCATTTCTTCTGAGGGATTCCTGCCCACAGTAGTAGATATAATGGTCATCCGAGTTAAATTCACCCATTCCAGTCCATTTTAGTTCTCTAATTCCTAGAATGTCAACATTCACTCTTGCCATCTCTTGTTTGACCACTTCCAATTTGCCTTGATTCATGGACCTGACATTCCAGGTTCCTATGCAATATTGCTCTTTACAGCATCGGACTTTGCTTCTATCACCAGACACATCCACAGCTGGGTATTCTTTTTGTTTTGGCTCCATCCTTTCATTCTTTCTGGAGTTATTTCTCGGAGAGTATTAACTCACAGACATCTTTCCTAGGTGTCTTCTTTCCTGGAGCTCTCAGCACCTTGTGACCATTCAGTTCAGTCACTCAATCATGTCTGACTCTTAGCGACTCCATGGGCTGCAGCACACCAAGCCTCCCTGTCCATCATCAACTCCTGGAGCCTAGTCAAACGCATGTCCATTGCATAGGTGATGCCATTCAACTATCTCATCCTCTGTCAACCCCTTCTCCTCCTGCCTTCAATCTTTCCCAGCATCAGGGTCTTTTCTAATGAGTTGGTTCTTCGCATCAGGTGGCCAAAGTATTGGAGTTTCATTCTTTCCAATGAATATTCAGGACTGATTTCCTTTAGGACTGACTGGTTTGATCTTGCAGTCCAAGGGACTCTCAAGAGTCTTCTCTAACACCACAGTTCAAAAGCATCAATTCTTTGGCTTTCAGCTTTCTTTATAGTCCAACTCTCACATCCATACATTACTACCAGAGAAAATATAGCCTTGACTACTCGGACCTTTGTTGATAAAGTAATGTCTCTGCTTTTTCATATGCTATCTAGGTTGGTCATTGCTTTTCTTTCAAGGAGCAAGCTTCTTTTAACTTCATGGCTGCAGTCACCATCTGCGGTGATTTTGGAGCCTCCCAAAATAAAGTCTCTCACTGTTTCCATTGTTTCCCCATCTATTTGCCATGAAGTGATGGGACTGGATGCCATGATCTTCGTTTTCTGAATGTTGAGCTTTAAGCCAGCTTTATCACTGTCCTCTTTCACTTTCATCAAGAGGCTCTTTAGTTCTTAGTTGTGACCATTAGCCTCCAAAATTTGGGCCCTATTAGGATATCAGTCTTTAGGCCCGTCCTTCATGTCTGTCAGCCTTCAGTCAGACAATTACCCATGCTGACAAACCCATATCTCCACTGGAGCAATGCAAAACAAAAAAAATAAAAAAAGAATGCAGGTAATCATTAATTCGGGGCTTCCCTGGTGGCTCAGTGTTTAAGACCCCGTCTGCCAGTGCAGGAGACGTGGGTTTGATCTCTGGGTCAGGAAGATGCCCTGGAGAAGGAAATGGGAATCCACTCTAGCATTCATCCCTGGCAAAATCCCATGGACAGAGGAGCCTGGCAGGCTACAGTCCATGGAGCTGTGAAGAGTCAGACACGACTTACAGAGGAAACAATCATCAGGCGGCCCATGTTAAGGGATGAATAAACACAAGAAAGAAAGTTCTGTGACAGACCTCAGCCCAGAGAAACTAAGAAGTTTAACACTGTAAATTAAGAGGGGAACCTAGAATACATTCCTAGTCTTGAGTTAAGCCACACTCGCCATATTTCCTGCTGCCTCCTCTCTTTCCTCCTTTAGTTTTGCCAAATACTATGACTTGCTAAATACTAGAGACTGCTCTCTCTCAGCCAGAATGACTTTTAGGAAGAGAAAGCCTGTGTCCCACTGTCAAATATAGAGACAAATGAGGTCATAGTATTTAGCAAAACTAAAGGGGGAAAGAGAGGAGGCAGCAGGAACTATGGCTAGTGTGGCTTAACTCAAGACTAGGAATGTATTCTAGGTTTTTATATATATATATAAATCATTTATATAAACATATATATATGTATATATATATATATAGAGAGAGAGACAGAGAGAAATTCATGTCCTTTGATTCAGAAAGTCTAGTTTTAAGAATGCATAAAAGGAAATAATCAGATAAGTATAAGGACACTCAGAGATGTTCACTGCAGTGCTGTTCACAGTAGCAAGAGGGAACGGAAAATAGCTTTCATAATACTTAACAGGGAAAAGGTATATCTATTTAGAAGGACCAGAGTGTTATCCATGATAATCTTAGCAAAAGCTAACTCCTGTTGACTGCATACCCAGTGTCAGGCACTGTACTAAGCTCTTCATAGGTCAACACACTTAACCCTCATAAATGCCCTATCAAGTAGGCATTATTATCTTATTATTATCAGTTCACAGAAGGATTTGCTGAGGTTTGTAAAGATGACTTGTTCAAAGCCAAACACTCTCAAAAAGGTGAAGCCAAGCTTTGAACTCTGATTAGCCTACCTCCAGAAATGAAGTGAAAGTCACTCATTCATGTCTCACTCTTTGTGATCTCATGGACTATACAGTACATGCAATTCTCCAGGCCAGAATAATGGAGTGGGTAGTTGTTTCCTTCTCCAGGGGATATTCCCAGCTCTCCCACATTGCAGGCAGATTCTTTACCAGCTGAGTCCCTAGGGAGTTGTTAAGTTTCCTATAACAGCTTCTTCAAGAGTCTCTGGCCAGTTCAAAACAGCCTCCACTGCCTCAGAAACTATGTCTCCAGTGCAGGAGCACTGATGAAGGTTACTTCAAAAGAATCAAAATGTATAACCACCATAGAGCAACCAAGGGTGGGGAAGAAACTAATACATGAGGAATAAATAAGGCCCTGACATGGCCATTTCCTGGATGGCTACTGAAAGCCCTGGCCAGAAAAAGAACACTGGGAGCACAGTGGTTGGCAGAAGGAGCAGTAATTAAGAATGGAACTATGGGAGAGGAGAGTATGGTGTGTCTGAGCTTAAAGCAAAGAAGAATGCATTTCACACAAAACAGGACTTGAGCGCTTTAGACTCTACAGACTGTGCTCTATAGAGATTGTGACTGGAGGCCCTGGAAGTTCTAAAACAAGACCCATTGTGTGTGTGTGTGAGCGCACACACTTTTCAGTTAAAATGGTTCCAAAAAACTATGCTGTGAAGAAACATTATTATCAAGAGCCTTATCTATTTTTGTTTTTAATAGTTAGCAAGCCTCTACACATAGATATTAACAATTAGAAAAATATCCTTTGTGAGATCATATGCTCTGTTTTGGCTTAAACTGCTGTAACAAACTCCAATACTCTTGCCTGGAAAATCCCATGGAAGGAGGAGCCTGGAAGGCTGCAGTCCATGGGGTCGCTAAGAGGAGGAGCCTGGAAGGCTGCAGTCCATGGGGTCGCTAAGAGTCGGACACGGCTGAGCAACTTCACTTCACTTTCAATTTTTACTTTCATGCATTGGAGAAGGAAATGGCAACCCACTCCAGTGTTCTTGCCTGGAGAATCCCAGGGACGGGGGCGCCTGGTGGGCTGCAGTCTATGGGGTCGCACAGTCGGACACGACTGAAGTGACTTAGCAGCAGCAGCAGCTGTAACAAAATACCACAGACTGAGTAGCTTACACAACAGACATTTATTTCTGGAGGCTGGGAATTCCAAGATCAAGGTATCAGCCAATTTAGTTACTGGTGAAAGCTCTGCGGGTTGCGGACAGCACCTTCTATGTTTTTAAATGACAGAAAGAGAGACAGAGTTAATCTTTGTTACTTCTTGCATGATGGGATACAGGTTTTGGTTTACTGTTTTGGATGGGGCAGGATATTAGGCACTTCTACCTGATCTTCCTTACTTTTGTGAGCTGGGCTATTCTTAATTTTAAATCCCATGCCTGATCCTTTGCTCTTTCTGCCCTCAGGTTGTAGAGGAGGAGAGTATCTTAACACATTGCCAAGAAGACTTTCTGGCCTTTAGGCTCCCCCTTTTTGTCTTTCGCTGTTTTTCTCCCTCCTCGTATTTGTGGTTCTCATCAACAGCTTTCTAGATCCAAAGTCCTGTTTACTGATGACTACTACTAGTCCTGATTACTACTTCCTGTGAAACTTTTGAGTGTGTGAGACACTACTCCCACCAGCGCATTCCTTTCAAGTGTGCTTAACAATGACAGCATGTACATGCCAGGGGCTTTCATGACTGCCCATCACCAATGACAGAGTCCCCATGGCTACCCTACTGTTCTGTTCGTAATCCAGCATTGCATTCTAGAATCTGCCCATGTGGATTATTTCTGCTTTCAACTGTGGCAGGTTAGGTAACCCAGGATATAGATGTTAAGATTCTCATAGTCATATGCGATAGTATTGTTGGGGAATGCTTTCAGGAACAACACTTTGGTAGGGAAGGGAAACAAGAATGGGCAGAGGGAGAAGTTGAAATGTACACTGTGACCACATAGAGTAGTGATTCTCTAAGGATATATGAATCTGGTTGTCCTTTCAGAGCTGTCCCTCTTCAAAGCAAGGGGGCTGGCTTTTGTTACCTCTCCCCCGCCACCACCACTAAACAGTTATTGGTTGAGGGTTGTTTCTTGGTGAGGCAGCTCATGTTGTCTGAGATCAGTTTCTGGAGGGCCATGAGTAACCAACACCAAGTTCTGGCAGCTCGGTCATCTGGGTGGTGGACCACAGTAGCTGCCACGAGGTTAAATGAAAGAATTCATGTAATATGTTTGGTGGAGTTCCTGATACCAGTAAATGCTAAAAATTATGAAGCTCACTGTCTTTTTTTTTTTTTCTTAAAGATCTACCCAACTCTGACATATGAAATTTGTCAGGGAATTGGGTGAGTATAGCCTGGGTGGTGAATAGTATAGGATTTGGGTATGAATAAATGTCAGAGGGCACCAAGTTCCTACAGGAACTAGGCTGAAATAATTGCCATGGTGTCTGATCTGAGTTATTAGCTTCTGCAATTACAGACAAGAATTCTGCAGGAGACTTGACTCCTGATCTCTCCTCCACAGCACAGTGTGTTCTTCTCTTTCCTCCAAGAGTTACCTAAACATAGGAGAAAGCTGTGCCTATTCAGTAAAAGTTTCATTGCTGTGGCCAAGTGAATTCATTAAATGTATCTTCCCTTTATTTGGAATTAAATGAACAACCCAGGGCTTTCTTTGCTTGTACACAGGTTGCTAATACAGTATTTGAGTTAAAATCAGTCAACTGCATAGTTAATCGTGATAAATCATGGTCTTCACATATTCTCAGGAAGGGATGTCATTAACAACTCAGGTCAGAACAAATTCAAGTGCAAGCAGATGGCACCTTTGTCCCCCCAAAACAAAATGTTCCCAATGCAGAGCCAATAAACTCAACTTAGAAATGAGATTTTACAGCTATTCCAAAAGACACTTTGGTAAAACCTTTCATTCCCAAGTAGACCAGGGCAATTATGGTACTCTAAAGCTTTATAAAATATAATGACTTCTTTGCAAAGAACTCCTGGAGCAAAGTTCTCAAGATTCTGATGCTAGGATTTTTATTTAGTCTTTTCTACAGGGAAGCCTGCCAGGTTCTTTAATGAACTAACATGTGTAAACTCCTAAATGATTTTCCAGTCTCTGCCTTGTAAAAGTAAGTTTGAATCAACTCTGGGACATTTTTACATGGAGCCTGAAAAACTGAATATGGCAAAAGCCAACTTTACAAACCTCACAGGCTTTTCTTTCCCTATGAACAATATTGAAGTGAATGAGTGCTTTTGGAGTGAAACAGATTAAATATTCTCTCACTTTGGAAGTCCTGGAAGATTTATAAGCATACATCTGATGCAAAGATGGGCATGATAAAGGACAGAGATGGTGTGGACCTAACAGAAGCAGAAGATATTAAGAAGAGGTGGCAAGAATACACAGAAGAACTGTACAAAAAAGAGCTTCACGACCTAGATAATCATGATGATGTGATCACTGACCTAGAGCCAGACATCTTGGAATGTGAAGTCAAATGGGCCTTAGAAAGCATCACTACGAACAAAGCTAGTGGAGGTGATGGAATTCCAGTGGAGCTATTCCAAGTCCTGAATGATGATGCTGTGAAAGTGCTGCACTCAATATGTCAGCAAATTTGGAAAACTCAGCAGTGGCCACAAGATTGGAAAAGGTCAGTTTTCATCCCAATCCCAAAGAAAGGCAATGCCAAGGAGTGCTCAAACTACCGAACAATTGCACTCATTTCACACGCTAGTAAAGTAATGCTCAAAATTCTCCAAGCCAGGCTTCAGCAATATGTGAATCGTGAACTTCCTGATGTTCAAGCTGGTTTTAGAAAAGGCAGAGGAACCAGAGGTCAAATTGCCAGCATCCGCTGGATCATGGAAAAAGCAAGAGAGTTCCAGAAAAACATCTATTTCTGCTTTCTTGACTATGCCAAAGCCTTTGACTGTGTGGATCACAATAAACTATGGAAAATTCTGAAAGAGATGGGAATACCAGACCACCTGATCTGCCTCTTAAGAAATCTGTATGCAGGTCAGGAAGCAACAGTTAGAACTGGTCATGGAACAACAGACTGGTTCCAAATAGGAAAAGGAGTACGTCAAGGCTGCATATTGTCACCATGTTTATTTAACTTATATACAGAGTACATCATGAGAAATGCTGGACTGGAAGAAACACAAGTTGGAATCAAGATTGCCGGGAGAAATATCAATAACCTCAGATATGCAGATGACATGACTCTTATGGCAGAAAGTGAAGAGGGGCTAAAAAGCCTCTTGATGAAAGTGAAAGAGGAGAGTGAAAAGGTTGGCTTAAAGGTCAACATTCAGAAAACGAAGATCATGGCATCTGGTCCCATCACTGCATGGAAGATAGATGGGGAAACAGTGGAAACAGTGTCAGACTTTGTTTTTCTGGGCTCCAAAATCACTGCAGATGGTGACTGCAGCCATGAAATTAAAAGACGCTTGCTCCTTGGAAGGAAAGTTATGACCAACCTAGATAGCATGTTCAAAAGCAGAGACATTACTTTGCCAACAAAGGTTTGCCTAGTCAAGGCTATGGTCTTTCCTGTGGTCATGTATGGATGTGAGAGCTGGACTATGAAGAAGGCTGAGCGCCGAAGAATTGATGCTTTTGAACTGTGGTGTTGGAGAAGACTCTTGAGAGTCCCTTGGACTGCAAGAAGATCCAACCAGTCCATTCTGAAGGAGATCAATCCTGGAATTTCTTTAGAAGGAATGATGCTAAAGCTGAAACTCCAGTATTTTGGCCACCTCATGCGAAGAGTTGACTCATTGGAGAAGACTCTGATGCTGGGAGGGATTGAGGGCAGGAGGAGAAGGGGACGACAGAGGATGAGATGGCTGGATGGCATCACTGACTCGATGGATGCGAGTCTGAGTGACCTCCGGGAGCTGGTGATGGACAGGGAGGCCTGGTGTGCTGCGGTTCATGGGGTCGCAAAGAGTCGGACACGACTAAGCGACTGATCTGATCTGATCTGAGCTTCTCCATGGACACATTATGATTTTGTGTTTTATATTTTGCTTTTCCAATGGACTTCTTAGAGTTTTTCATTGGGTTGGGTGAGCATAGCACATTTACTGATGGGATTTTTAAGGGGATTAAAACTGACCTCAAGGAGGCCAAGGAGATGTGGCTTTGGAACTGCACAGCATTATGCAGGTGCAGTTTTTTTTTAAAAGACAAGGTCTGATGCCTCTATGAAGGTTATAATTAATAAGAAAGAACATATATCTTGAGAGGCCAAGTATATACATACATAAAATGATAACCATAACATAAGGCAATTTAAGATGTATCTGAAGAAAGGTACCATTATTTATTCTCTAAGAGAGCAGAAATGCACAATTCCTGTGAGGTGAGGTATTCCTTTTCAGAGGAGTCTACGTGGAATAAGTGCACCTTTAGGAGCAGATGGGATTCAAACCTACAGAGAGGAGGCCGCTGGGTCCTGCAGTGCAATATGAATTCACAGTGCACCTGGGTTATCATCTCAATTGGTGCCCTGACCAATGCACGCACAGTGATGAGGGCAGAAAGGTTGCTGGAAGTGAAAAATAAAAACAGGATTCTTTTCAGAAAATGACAATCATTAGTATTATTAAACAAGCCGAAATGCAGCTGAGACCTTTGGGGTGAGGATGCGGAGATGAAAGGAGGTGGGTGCTGGAGACACAGAGCCCTGAAATGGAGCCAAGGTTGTCTTCTGGGTACCAAGCCCTGCTCTCTAACTCCAGAGTGCTCTCCTTCCCACCTGCTGCTGCTGCTGCTAAGTCGCTTCAGTCGTGCCCATCTGCACTTTCTCTTAAAAGGCTGTTTCTGACTCTAGATTTTGTTGACTCACCAGGGAAAGCTACATTGATTCTACTCTCCCTTTCTCCTCAGGAGTGTTCCTACCTATTCTGAATAGTGATGTATTTGCTGAGCAATTTAGCCAGGCATTTGCACGCACATAGCTGGTGACTGCAGCCATGAAATTAAAAGACATTTGCTCCTTGGAAGGAAAGTTATGACCAACCTAGATAGCATATTCAAAAGCAGAGACATTACTTTACCAACAAAGGTTCGCCTAGTCAAGGCTATGGTCTTTCCTGTGGTCATGTATGGATGTGAGAGCTGGACTGTGAAGAAGGCTGAGCGCCGAAGAATTGATGCTTTTGAACTGTGGTGTTGGAGACGACTCTTGAGAGTCCCTTGGACTGCAAGAAGATCCAACCAGTCCATTCTGAAGGAGATCAATCCTGGAATTTCTTTAGAAGGAATGATGCTAAAGCTGAAACTCCAGTATTTTGGCCACCTCATGTGAAGAGTTGACTCATTGGAGAAGACTCTGATGCTGGGAGGGATTGAGGGCAGGAGGAGAAGGGGACGACAGAGGATGAGATGGCTGGATGGCATCACTGACTCGATGGATGCGAGTCTGAGTGACCTCCGGGAGCTGGTGATGGACAGGGAGGCCTGGCGTGCTGCGGTTCATGGGGTCGCAAAGAGTCGGACACGACTGAGCGACTGATCTGATCTGATCTGAGCAAGCCAAAGCTGCTTTGACAGGACTGTTAGTGTTAAAGTGAGTTTCCCGACGACCAAATGTAATGAAAGTAAACTAGGGGCTAGAATCAGGTCTCATGACTAGGAACTGAGGGTGATTTTTGTGGGTGCTTTAACTGAGAATGTGGAGTTCCTCCGAGTCTCCTGTAGCAACTGACCGATGCACATTTAGACTGTGCCCGAATCCCCCCAGTCCGCCGTCCTCCAATTACAGGCACAGAAGTGCTTTCTACTGCTAGTTTATTGGCGTGACATTGCAATTTTTCATTTGGAAAACCCACAATCTGTATACCTAACAAGCTTTTCCAAAACTCTTCAGATTTTTTTCCTTCTCCCAGTAATGTTCTTCTCTGCAGAGGCCTTGGCCTTGGCAATCACCTGCCCAGAGACCTGAATAAATGAATAAATGTGTACTTTAAAAAGAAGCTATGTCTCGAAGAAAAACTGTAAACTAAATCACTACTTGGGTATAGTTAGAATCATATATCATAGGTTTGCTCACTTCTCTTCTTGATTGAATTCAGTAAAATTGGTATAAAAATTCACCAAAAAGTTAAGCTCTAAATTCGAGACAAGTGGGCTTCTCAGGGATCGAGAGCCCAGAATTTGTACAGGTAGTACTTCTGAGAATCTTCAAGTGTGTGGCCTTTCTCTATGCACATTGCTTGGCAGGAGATAAAGATGTCATCTGTGCATGACATAGCCAGAGACGGAGACTCGTGTGACTAACTTGCCTGGGTGGCCCTTGTAAGAAAACCAACTTTCTTTCCTCAGAATTCACCATCTGTGTCTAGAAAGCTCATACTTATAACCAAATGATATATTCCATACCCCTAACCAAAGGTGTGTGAGGAAAAAAAATGGAAACAAGATGTCAGCTAGAGCCCCTTGTCCATGGATATCTAGGTAGATGGCTTTGAACATGTGCCCTCCCTTGAAAAACAAAACACACATAACAAGGAGAAGACAAGTCACAGACTGAGAAAAATATTTGCAGCCATACACATATAAACTTCCATGACTTGTGGAAGTCCAAATTTCTTATTGCTATTTTTAAGAACACTCAGGAGACTGATAATCTTGTAACCTCCTCTATATCATAGACTCTAGATTTGTCATTCAATATTCTTGTTCCTCACTCTGACCCAGACTTAAAATGCAGTTCCTTCATTGAGTCCTCATCTACTTCCCACTTACAACTCACATGAAACATGCATAGCTTCACAGAGTGGGTGCCACATCCACATTCACATCACAGAGCAAACAAAATGGAAATTTCTCATCTCCAAAGAACTTTTTGGCTATCTTGCACACAGGTGAAAATGAAAGAATTAGTCACTCAGTCATATCTGACTCTCTGCGACCCCATGGATTATAGCCCACCAGGCTCCTCAGTCCATGGAATTCTCCAGGCAAGTATACTGGAGTGGGTTGCCATGTCCTTCTCCAGGGGATCTTCCTGGCCCAGGGATTGAACTTGGGTATCCTACATTGGAAGCAGATTCTTTAGCATCTGAGCCACTAGGAAAGCCCCTAGCCTCATTTTCTCCTCTAATTTCTTCTTTTGTTCATCCTCTTCCTGCCTGGGTCCGGAGGCACACGAGTCTTTTCTTTGAAATTCTTTTTGCCACCTGATGCTCAGGTTCTTGAGTCCCACTTTGCACCAAACACTTGATTTTCCACGTATGTATTTCCCTTCCTAAATGGAATCCTGGTTCCGGTTAGAATAAAACATATTCCCCATGTTTCACACCAGCACTGCTGCACAGAGGGGATTAGGAGCCACTTCACAGCCCCCTGTCATAATTCCAAACTGGATTTACCACCATCTTCACCCCTGACTGAAGGAAGGACTTGCCACAGGAGAGACACAGCAAGTCCTGAGTTGTGCTGTTGTCTCATCACATGCCAGCAGGGACCTGATTTTAGTCCAAGATGAATCATACCTTTAGAGTCTTGAGAGTGTAAGAGGCAGGAAGGCCAGGGGTCTCCAAATGGAGGAAATAGGCTGCAAGTGTCAGACATTTTTTATCTCTCTCTTAAGCAGCAGCTGCTGCTGCTGCTAAGTCACTTCAGTCATGTCCAACTCTGGGCGACCCCATAGGCTCCCCCGTCCCTGGGATTCTCCAGGCAAGAGCACTGGAGTGGGTTGCCATTTCCTTCTCCAATGAATGAAAGTGAAAAGTGAAAGGGAAGTCGCTCAGTCGTGTCCGACCCTCAGCGGCCCCATGGACTGCAGCCTTCCAGGCTCCTCCGTCCATGGGATTTTCCAGGCAAGAGTACTGGAGTGGGGTGCCAGTGCCTTCTCCGCTCTTAAGTGGCAGGAGGATACAAACTAGTGTTATGTTTTTCCCCCTTCTCTATACAAATTTAAAAAGAGGTTTCTCTTACAATTTTGTGTTGCCATAATGACATCTGGTTCCACCTGAACTTAACTTTTCTCAAACTTTGAGCTAACCAATGCATTTATCTTATGGAAATGTTTGTCTTAAGCTATGTTATTGTTCTATGTATTTACCCTAGACCCTTTTTCAAGTCAGTTCCTCCTAAAGGCTCAGAAACAACTTGACGAACCAGTATGTTATACTCATACATTGTTCTCCTAATCTATGTTAAAAAAACTGTATATTTGTTTGGAAATCTGCCTTTCTTCAAGATTCATGTCAATCATATTATGGCCCGGGTGTAACTCACCTGGTTATGTTATCTTAAAATGAATGTTGTGGGTGAGGGGCCTGGTGCCATTCTCTGAGTTTTGAGACATTTCCTTTCTTTAAGTAGCAGACTGCTAGTAGCTATATAACATCTGGCTAAAGACTAGCAGGGGGTACTCTTTCTGCCCCTTCTGATGTCTATGTTAGAAGCTTTCTCTATCTCTTTTATACTTTAATAAAACTTTATTACACAAAAGCTCTGAGCAATCAAGTCTTGTCTCTGACCCCTGATTGAATTATTCTCCTCTGGAGGCCAAGAATCCTGGCATCTTTCATGGCTCAGCAACAACCTTTCAGTCTCATACATCACAGGCAGCACTGTCCTTCCATTCAGAGAGACACCAGAACCATTAGTGGTACACGGGGGCACACTGCAGTGACTGGCTGCTTTTCCTTGAACACTGAGAGACTAGGAATGTGTGAAAACCAGCCATGAACAGACGAGGTAGTACAGACCTTTCTAGAGCAGACACAAATGAGCAGAAAGAAATATTTATATTGTTGAAATCCTGGGTATCAAGTGAAGAAGAACTAAAGAGCCTCTTGATGAAGAGGAGAGTGAAAAAGTTGACTTAAAGCTCAACATTCATAAAACTAAGATCATGGCATCCGGTCCCATCACTTCATGGCAGATAGATGGGGAAACAGTGGAAACAATGTCAGACTTTATTTTTCTGGGCTCCAAAATCACTGCAGATGGTGATCGCAGCCATGAAATTAAAAGATGCTTACTCCTTGGAAGAAAAGTTATGACCAACCTAGATAGCATATTCAAAAGCAGAGACATTACTTTGTCAACAAAGGTCCATCTAGTCAAGGCTATGGTTTTTCCAGTGGTCATGTATGGATGTGAGAGATGGACTATAAAGAAAGCTGAGTGCCAAAGAATTGATGCTTTTGAAATGTGGTGTTGGAGAGGACTCTTTGAGAGTCCCTTGGACTACAAGGAGATCCAACAAATTCATCCTAAAGGAGATCAGTCTTGTGTGTTCATTGGAAGGACTGATGTTGAAGCTGAAACTCCAATCCTTTGGCTACCTGATGTGAAGACCTCACTTATTTGAAAAGACCCTGATGCTGGGAAAGATTGAAGGCGGGAGGAGAAGGGGACGACAGAGGATGAAATGGTAGGATGGTATCACTGACTCAATGGACATGGGTTTGGGTGAGCTCCGGGAGTTGGTGATTGACAGGGAGGTGTGGCGTGCTGCAATTCATGGGGTTGCAAAGAGTCGGACAAACTGAGCAACTGAACTGAACTGAACTCTCAAATGTGCTCAAATGTGCATCACGGTCATGCCAGCCTTCTCCCCACACACAAATTACAAGTGCAGATGTCCTGCTCTCAGGAAAGCTTCTGTCTCAAACTACCAAGACGATGGCACCGAGAAAACAGTGTATTCAGATGACACAAAATTTCTTTTCTCTATGAAAAACTTTGCTCCTTTTTTCTCAAAATAAAATTTTCTTGTGTTTATTAGAGATCATAACAAGATGCAATATAGCTATTTGACTCCATAGCCATGTAACATTAATATAATGTGCAGACAATAATGTATTTAGACATATTATGTGCTAAACTCCTTGGAAGTACTTTGCAAAAAGTGTTTCATTTACTATCCCTAACTCATGAGCTAAGAGCTCTTATTAGCTCCATATTTCAGATGTAGAAGCTGATTCCCAGAAAAGTTTAGATAAATTGTCCAAAGCCAAGCAGGTAAAGGTTTGGCATTTGAACATAGATCTGTCTGAGTCCAGAATCTAAGCCCTTAGTAGTGCATAAAATCCAAAGAATTTTGTATTTTTCAAGGACAGAGCTTTTGAATAAAAGCAGCCACTGGACAGAGAGTGAAGGATACACCAGCTTAGGGATGTATGGAGGTGTGGAACAGATATATGAACAAGTAGAACTTCCCTCTCCATAATATATGAGAAAGAAAGTAGCACTTCCCTGCCCATAAATCCTTGTTAGCATGTAATACTTAAAGACAGGACAAATTTCTAAGATTTAGCTCAGAAAACAGTCAGCAGTCAATGAATATATGCTACTTGATGAGTTGATTCAATGTGTCCCCCACCTTCCCTTACCCTGTCCCACTCTGACAGGGGGGTAACTATAAGAATATATAATAGTTCAGCTCTTTTATAAAACTCCTAGAGGAAAACATAGGCAAAACACTCTCTGACATAAATCACAGCAGGATCCTCTATGACCCACCACCCAGAGTAATGGAAATAAAAGCAAAAATAAACAAATGGGACCTAATTAAACTTAAAAGCTCTTGCACAACGAAGGAAACTATAAGCAAGGTGAAAAGACAGCCCTCAGAATGGGAGAAAATAATAGCAAACGAAGCAACTGACAAAGAATTAATCTCAAAAATATACAAGCAGCTCATGCAGCTCAATTCCAGAAAAATAAAAGACCCAGTCAAAAAATGGAACTATGGAAAATTCTGAAAGAGATGGGAATACCAGACCACCTGACCTGCCTCTTGAGAAACCTGTATGCAGGTCAGGAAGCAACAGTTAGAACTGGACATGGAACAACAAGTGAAGTCGCTCAGTCGTGTCCGACTCTTTGCGACCCTGTGGACTGTAGCCCACCAGGCTTCTCAGTCCATGGTATTCTCCAGGCAAGAATACTGGAGTGGGTTGCCATTTCCTTCTCCAATGGAACAACAGACTGGTTCCAAATAGGAAAAGGAGTATGTCAAGGCTGTATATTGTCACCCTGCTTAGTTAACTTACGTGCAGAGTACATCATTAGAAAGGCTGGGCTGGATGAAGCACAAGCTGGAATCAAGATTGCTGGGAGAAATATCAATAACCTCAGATATGCAGATGACACCACCTTTATAGCAGAAAGTGAAGAGGGGCTAAAAAGAATATGTATAATATTATATCTGAAATGTATTAATTGTTCAAACTAAACACTATCATGTTACAATTTGTTCATACTAGATGTTTGTAATGTTTCTGATAATCAATAAAAGAGATTCTTGATTAAAAAAAAAAAGAAAATGACAAAGGATCTCAAAACATAAAAAAATAAAAAATAAAAAAAAAAAAAAGAAAGTGAAAGAGGAGAGTGAGAAAGTTGGCTTAAAGCTCAACATTCAGAAAACGAAGATCATGGCATCTGGTCCCATCACTTCATGGGAAACAGATAGGGAAACAGTGGAAACAGTGTCAGACTTTATATTTTTGGGCTCCAAAATCACAGATGGTGATTGCAGCCATGAGATTAAAAGACGCTTATTCCTTGGAAGGAAAGTTATGACCAACCTAGACAGCATATTAAAAAGCAGAGACACACTTTTCAACAAAGGTCCTTCTAATCAAGGCTATGGTTTTTCCAGTGGTCATGTGTGGATGTGAGAGTTGGACTATAAAGAAAGCTGAGTGGTGAAGAATTGATGCTTTTCAACTGTGGTGTTGGAGAAGCCTCTTGAGAGCCCCTTGGACTGCAAGGAGATCCAACAAGTCAACTCTAAAGGAGATCAGTCCTGTGTGTTCATTGGAAGGACTGATGTTGAAGTTGAAACTCCAATCCTTTGGCCACCTGATGCGAAGAGCTCACTCATTTGAAAAGACCCTGATGCTGGGAAAGATTGAGGGCAGGAGGAGAAGGGGACAACAGAGGATGAGATGGTTTGATGGCATCACTGACTCAATGGACATGGATTTGGGTGAGCTCTGGGGGTTGGTGATGGACAGGGAGGCCTGGCATGCTGCAGTTCATGGGGTCGCAAAGAGTCGGACACGACTGAGCGACTGAACAGAACTGAATAAAAAAATGGGCCAAAGAACTAGACATTTCTCCAAAGACGATGTACAGATGGCTAACAAACACATGTAAAGATGCTCAACATCACTCATTATCAGAGAAATGCAAGTCAACCATAATGAGGTACCATCTCACACTGATCAAAATGGTTGCTATCAAAAAGTCTACAAACAATAAATGCTGGAGAGGGTGTGGAGAAAAGGGAACCCTCTTACATCGTTGATAGGAATGCAAACTAGTACAGCCACTATGGAGAACAGTGTGGAGATTCCTTAAAAAACTGGAAATAGAACTGCCATATGACCCAGCAATCCCACTGCTGGGCACACACACTGAGGAGACCAGAGTTGAAAGAGACACGTGTACCCCAGTGTTCATCACAGCACTGTTTACAATAGCCAGGACATGGAAGCAATGTAGATGTCCATTGGTAGATGAATGGATAATAAAGCTGTGGTACATATACACAACGGAATATTACTCAGCCATTAAAAAGAATGCATTTGAATAAGTTCTAATTAGATGGATGAAACTGGAGCCTATTATACAGAATGAAGTAAGTAAGAAAGAAAAACACCAATATAGTATATTGATGCATATATGTGGAATTTAGAAAGATGGTAACGATGACCCTATATGCAAGACAGCAAAAGAGACACAGATGTATAGAATAGTCTTTTGGACTCTGTGGGAGAGGGCGAGGGTGGGATGATTTGGGGGAATAGCATTGAAACATGTATATTATCATATCTGAAACAGATTGCTAGTCCAGGTTTGATGCATGAGACAGGGTGCTCAGGGCTGGTGCACTGGGATGACCCTGAGGGATGGGATGGGGGGATTCAGGATGGGGAACACATGTGCACCTATGGCTGATCATGTCAATGTATGGCAAAACCCACTACAATATTGTAAAGTAATTAGCCTCCAATTCAAATAAATTAATTTAAAAAATAAAAATAAAACAATAAATCCTGGGGTGTAGTAGATGCAGGAGATTCTGGCTCTATCCCTCGGTCGAGAAGACACCCTAGAGGAGGCAATGGCAACCCACTCCAGTGGATTAGTCTTATGTTTTGTATTCATTATTCGTAATTTAAATGATGAGGAAGATCTGCAAAAAATAGGATGACCATTTATTTATTTTTGTTTTTTTTTTTTAATGTAAATTTATTTATTTTAATTGGGGTTAATTACTTTACAATATTGTATTGGTTTTGCCATACATCAACATGAATCCACCACAGGTATACACATGTTCCCCATCCTGAACCCCAAAACTCTGCCTATATCTTTGCTAAATATTGGAAGTCTAGTACTAACAGACAAACCATTCCTGACAGGCTTCTATATTTTAAAAATGGCAACAGAAGTAAGGCCGATCTTTTGAAAGTTTTTTATATTAAATAGGTGAAGTCATCTTAATCAAAACAATAAAAATTAGCTCTACTCCAAAATGGGTTTGTTAAGGTAGCAAAGCCTGGTAATTGTATAACACTTAAACCTTTCTATTCAGAGGGGCAATTCTTCTTAACAATATGTTCATTAGTAATGACTTCTTATTAGCTGCCTGCATGCTCGAGCATGCCCAGTTGCTCAGCCGTGACCAGCTCTTTGCAACCCCATGGACTATAGCCCTCCAGGCTCCTCTGTCCATGGGATTTTCCAGGCAAGAATACTGGAGTGGGTTGCCATTTCCTCCTTCAGGGATCTTCCCAACCCTTGTATCAAACCTGTCTCCTGCCGTCTCCTGCACTGGCAGGCAGATTCTTTACTACTGCACCACCTGGGAAGCCCTGTGACTAGCTATTCCTATTTAATTAACCATAGCAAGGAGATCCAACCAGTCCATTCTGAAGGAGATCAGCCCTGGGATTTCTTTGGAAGGAATGATGCTAAAGCTGAAACTCCAGTACTTTGGCCACCTCATGCGAAGAGTTGACTCATTGGAGAAGACTCTGATGCTATGAGGGATTGGGGACAAGAGGAGAAGGGGACGACAGAGGATGAGATGGCTGGATGGCATCACTGACTTGATGGACGTGAGTGTGAGTGAACTCCGGGAGTTGGTGATGGACAGGGAGGCCTGGCGTGCTGCGATTCATGGGGTTGCAAAGAGTCGGACACGACTGAGCGACTGATCTGATCTGATTCCTAATGGTACAAAAGTTTCAGGGTGTGCATAACTTCAGAAAAAAAAATCTAGTTTATTGTCTTCTATGGAATACCTATACTAATTTCTGAAGTTCTAAGATTATTAAAGAATCATTACATCCATAATAAAAATAGTTCAGCTGTTAGTCCTGAGAATAAAGACCTTCTTATAATTCAATGGTGGCTTCCCGACCCAGGGGCTTCCCGACCCAGGGGCTTCCCTGGTGGCTCAGACGGTAAAGTGTCTGCCTGCAACGCGGGAGACCTGGGTTTGAGCCCTGGGTTAGGAAGATCCCCTGGAGAAGGAAATGGAAACCCACTCCAGTACTCTTGCCTGGAAAACTCCATGGACAGAGGGGGAGTTGCAAAGAATTGGACACGACTGAGAGATTTCATTTTCTTTCTTTTCTTTTGTAATTCAATGGATGAAGATTTTCAAAATTTAAGCACACTCACATACACTCATGAGTACAAAAACAGTGGGGAAACCTGAAAAATCAGTCAATAAAATACTTGAATAGGACTGATGTCATTATCCTGGTGTGTTATTATGCTATACTTTTGCACATCACCCTTGGGGAAGCTAGGCAAAGTGTATAAGAATCTCTGTATAATGTCTGAGAGCTACATGTGAATTTACAGTTATTTCAATGAAAGTTTCAGATAAAAAAATTTTAATGACAGCCCTGGAGGTTGGTTTCTTCGGCGCTACGGCACTGTAAGGTTACACAGATTCTAAAACTTTATTATACATCAGCAACTTGGATGATAGTTGGCCATACATATTTGTTGCTAGAAAACACCCAGACCACTAAGGTTGGCTTCATCTCTCTGAAAAAGAAAGCTTCCCAACCGTTAACAGCCCCTGTCTAAAGCCGACTGACCATCCTCTGCTTACCCACCTTCTGGTGTCTATAGCGTCCACCTACACAGGCCTGCCCAAGCTGGGCCAATAGTCTTCCCTCCTAGGGTTTCATTCAGGGCATATACATTGTATGTGGCCTGTTTCTTTTTGTATTTTTGGTTTTGATAACATGCTTCCCTAATGAAATATAGTATTTATTTATTATAAGAAACAGCTGGACAGATGGATGACTTGCAGATTTTTGTACCCAATGTGTCACCTGTAATTGAAAAATAATTAGATGATCCATCTGCTTCCTGTCATGCATGCCTCAATTTTCTTCGCTATCTGTGATATTTAAGAATAATTGGCATTTTTTTGTACTAATTAGTCACTAAGGAAAACTCCGTAGAGAAATTGATTGACCTTGCAGTATAATTTTGCCAACACTTAACATACTGTTGTTCTTTTTTTAATAGATTTAAGTCTGACAATGATGAACTTTCTTCTTACTAATGATTTTCATTTTATCATGCCAATGCTATTTAGATAGTAGACACTGCTGAAAATAATATATCACATAATAGGTGGAACAATTATCTAATCTATTATCCCTGTAGTATTCTTGATAAGAAGACCAAAAGTTCATATAGGTTACATCTGTCTGCTAATTTTATTCAGAGGTAGAGGTTGAAATAGACAATAACCTTTGGAACTAATTAAATATAATTGTACCAATTTCTCTCCATGACTTGTAATTATCCCACCATGAGATTACACATGTCATTGCAGAGAAAGCTTAATTTTTATTTTTCAAGAATTTGTATGATAATCCTTCCCTGCTCAGAAATATTTGGCTTTCCTTCAATCCCCTGATCCAGGACAATACTTCAACAGTTTGGGAGGGGGAGGGATAACATTTTTAAAAAATTTCTTTATTGACAATCCTTTTAAAATTACACATCTGTTTTTACAGTTAAATATAACGCATAGATTAAAAATAACTACATTCATCACCTAAACATCACTAACACTTTGTTTTTCTTATCAGATTTTTAAAATATGCATTATACCAATTCAGTGTCATGCATTTTAAACCAATGCCATGTTATAATACTGTTTATTTTATTTCTTACTTCTTGTTTTCTCAACACTGTATAAAGTGCAGCATCTCTCCATGTCAAAAACATAGACCATCACTGTCTTTTCTAGAGGCAGAATGTCCCATTGTTATTTTACTAGACCGTATTGTTGACATCCAAGTTATTTCAATATTGCCAGAACTTTAGATACATGTTCAGTTTATTTCTGAGTGCTTCCCTGAAGCCTAGAGGGCAGACATGTATGATCAGGTCATCCTTACCTGTAATGAGACCCTGGGGCACAATTGCTTTCTCCATTTCTGTAAGTCACTTTATTTTACATAGGAAAAAAAGCCTGAGATTTATCTAAGGCTGGCACCCTACTCCAGTACTCCTGCCTGGAAAATCCTATGGATGGAGGAGCCTGGTTGGCTGCAGTCCATGGGGTCGCTGAGGGTCGGACACGACTGAGAGACTTCCCTTTCACTTTTCACTTTCATGCATTGGAGAAGGAAATGGCAACCCACTCCACTGTTCTTGCCTGGAGAATCCCAGGGACGGGGAGCCTGGTGGGCTGCCGTCTTTGGGGTCGCACAGAGTCGGACACGACTGAAGCGACTTAGCAGCAGCAGTTAAGAGTTTCTAGCTTGAGTTCAGCTTCCTTCCCTCTGTGCTTTGTGTTTGCCATTGTTGGCATACATAGACCTTGACATTGGGGCTATTTTTGAACATTTTATCTCAAAGTGGCCCCAGTGATGGGAGCAGCTGGCTCAGAAATTAAAGCAGCTCTCTCTCTTTCATGGTACATCTGTTATTTGTGGCTGACTCAGCATACGGTGGCAAATTTTAAGTACTCTTGTTATTTCATAGCTTGGGGGAAAAACAAACAAACCAAATCTTAATAACAAAAGGAATTCTATTTTTCTCTTTCTCCTTCTTCTTTTCATTGTGGTAAGAACATTTAGCATGACATCTATCCTCTTCACGACATTCTAAGTGTACATCACCCTAATGTTAACTGTGAACTCAGATCTTTAGAACTTACTCATCTTGCATAAATGAAACTTTACAAATGTTGAACCACTTCCCTTTCCCTTGCAAAGAATGTATAAAAAAGTGATATAATCATACAACGACTTATTATCCAGCTTTAAAAATAAGAAAATTCTGCCATATGAGACAATATGAAGGCATCTTGAGGATATTATACTGAGTAAGTCAGTTACAGAGGGATAAGTATTGTGTGGTTCCACTTATACAAAGTATCTAAAGTAGTTCACTTTCTTCTTAAGAATATGATAGAAAATCACACTGAAAGCTTAAATCTCTCATCTCTGTCTTCCTTCTCTCCCTTTGAGAATTCTTGGGGGGAAAAAAAAAAGACAAGACTAGGTAGTTTGATTAAATTTCCCCACATTGAATGGTCATCCTGAAGTTAGAGGGCTGAGTGGACATGCCTATTCTTGGATGCCCCACGTGACCCCCCAGAAATGAGCCTGGAGAGTCCCCATCAGTGAGGATGTGCAGAGCTCCCCACAGTTCCTCCATTTTTGTGCTGTCACTGCTTAAGTGGTCTGGCTTCCTGGACCAACCTGACCTTCTTCAGAAGGAAGGTGAGAGTCTAAATTCATCATGGAACTGGAGCCTATTATACAGAGTGAAGTAAGCCAGAAACAAAAACACAAATACAGTATACTAACGCATATATATGGCATTTAGAAAGATGGTAAAAATAGCCTTATTTACGAGACAGCAAAAGAGACACTGATGTATAGAACAGACTTTTGGAATCTGGGACGGGGAGAGGGTGGGATGATTGGGGAGAATAGCATTGAAATATGTATAGTATTATATCTGAAACGAGTCATCAGTCCAGGTACGATGCCCGATAACAAATGCCTGGGGCTGGAGCACTGGGACGACCTGGAGGGATGGTATGGGGAGGGGGAGAGGGAGGAGGGTTCAGGATGGGGAACACGTGTATACTGGCGGCGGATCCATCTTGATGTATTGTAAAAGCAATACAATATTGTAAAGTTAAGCAAAATAAAAAAAAAATAAATTCATCAGCTCACATGGGAACATGAACCTGGGCTTGATGGCCAGCTCTGAAGATGAACTTCAACTCTGAAGCTGGGGACTTGGCTATGTTTTCAACAAGGCCCTTACTTTACAGCTCACTCCTGAGACTATGCTCTCTCAAAACCTGGCAGTGACCAACAGGCAAGTGTTAGTCTTATCTTCTTCCAGAATTTTCATCTCTTTCCTTGTTTCACCATGGCATGTGTCTCTGGCTCCTGTGGCCTTGATTATACACCTGAACTTAAATACATCATGAATCCCCTTCAATGTTCTGGATGACAATGGGAATGTTTTCTACAACTTTCTGGACTTCATGCTTCACTTACCTGCTGCTGTGGAGTTCTTTCTTCTCTGAGGTTTCATCCATCAGCAATGGGGTAGAATAAAATTGAGATTCAGAGCCTTAGCTGTGAACCACAGGGGTTAAACACCTCTGCTCTATAGGTATTCCTTTGGGGTACATTAAAGCAACAACTCTGCTTTGCTGGCTGTTCCTTGTCTCTGGGTCACTTTCCCACTACCCTCCTGTGGCCGGATTGCCTCCAAAACAAATTCCTATGATTCAAATCCTCCTCTCAGTGTCTGCTTCTGGGAAATACAACCAAGACTACCCTTTAGCTCACATATACTTTCTGGATCTCCATTATCTGCAGAATAAAATCCAAACCTCCTTTTACTTATAGTCCATTGTGAGTAAGGGCTCCTAACATTCATTTCTAAGGGTCCTTTTCACTACACCCCTCAGGGGGCTATTGGTCACAGACAGATTAAGTCCCTGCTGTCCTCTCTCCATACCTTCTCTTATTTCTGCACCAGGGTGAGCTCTTTCCTTTCTCTCTGACATGGAAGACCCTATAGTAGGGCATGAAAAGCATAGAACCTAGAGGCAGAGAAGAGCAATAGCAAACCCTGAATTTAGGGCTCTATTCTATTTACAGGAAGTAAGAAACAAATTAGTACTATGAAAATTGAGTAACTTAAACAAGAGTTTAGTCCTGCCTATTGAGAAACCTATATGCAGGTCAGGAAGCAACAGTTAGAACTGGACATGGAACAACAGACTGGTTCCAAATAGGAGAAGGAGTATGGCAAGGCTGTATATTGTCACCCTGCTTATTTAACTTACATGCAGAGTGCATCATGAGAAATGCTGGACTGGAAGAAGCACAAGCTGGAATCAAGATTGCTGGGAGAAATATCAATAACCTCAGATATTCAGATGGCAGAAAGTGAAGAGGAACTAAAAGCCTCTTGATGAAAGTAAAAGTGGAGAGTGAAAAAGTTGGCTTAAAGCTCAACATTCAGAAAACAAAGATCATGGCATCTGGTCCCATCACTTTATGGGAAATAGATGGGGAAACAGTGGAAACAGTGTCAGACTTTATTTTTCTGGGCTCCAAAATGACTGCAGATGGTGAATGTAGCCATGAAATTAAAAGACGCTTACTCCTTGGAAGGAAAGTTATGTCCAACCTAGATAGCATATTCAAAAGCAGAGACATTACTTTGCCAACAAAGGTCCATGTAGTCAAGGCTATGGTTTTTCAGGTAGTCATGTATGGATGTGAAAGTTGGACTGTGAAGAAAGCTGAGCGCCAAAGAATTGATGCTTTTGAACTGTGGTGTTGGAGAAGACTCTTGAGAGTCCCTTGGACTGCAAGGAGATCCAACCAGTCCACTCTGAAGGAGATCAGCCCTGGGATTTCTTTGGAAGGAATGATGCTAAAGCTGAAACTCCAGTACTTTGGCCACCTCATGCGAAGAATTGACTCATTGGAAAAGACTCTGATGCTGGGAGGGATTGGGGGTAGGAGGAGAAGGGGATGACAGAGGATGAGATGGTTGGATGGCATCACCGACTCGATGGACATGAGTTTGAGTGAACTCTGGGAGTTGGTGATGGACAGGGAGGCCGGCATGCTGCAGTTCATGGGGTTGCAAAGAGTTGGACAAGACTGAGTGACTGAACTGAACTGAACTGATCCCGTGGCTCAGATGGTAAAGAATCTGCCTGCAAGGCAGAAGACCTAGGTTCAATCCCTTGGTTGGGAAGATCTCCTGGAGGAGGGCATGGCAACCCACTCCAGTATTCCTGCCTGGGGAATTCCATGGACAGAGGGGCCTGGCAAACTACAGTCCATGGGGTGGAAAAGAGTCAGACACGACTGAGCAACTAACACTTGATCCTTCCTATTAAAAGTCAGGAGAGATTCCACTGCGGAGCTTCATATATAATACCAGAAAAAGAAAACATAATAATTGAGCAGATAAGGCCTCAGTTTGTCCTTAAAAAAATAAAAAAATTTTCACAAATGCCTGAGTCAGAGTGTCTGCTAATTCAGCACGATGTTTATGAAACACATAGCAGCTGAAAGAAATTCAAACTCTCACAAAGGAGTATTTTCGTCATCCAAACACACGTTCCTCCCAGTTTCTTCTGTGCTTGCAGATTTAAGAATCTGTTCAGGGCACACATACAAAATGAAAAAAGAAAAAAATCACCAGATTAAGAGGGTAATTTGGAAGGTGTTCTTGGAACAGCCTAGGCTGTATAATTGAATAGATGCTTCTCGTACATACATGTGGGGTCTCAGAGCTCCTAGTGCAAGTCACTACCAGTTTCTGAGAGGAGGTCTGGCAATGCTTCAAAGCAAAAGCTAGGATGAATTTTTTAGCATAGAAATGAAGTGGGGTTACAAATTTTCCTCTCATTCCTGCATTTTCCCTTCTCTCCTCTGCTTCTGGGGATCATGCTGTCTGGAAGCACATGTCTCAGGGTTACTAGATCAGTCAAGGAATATTCATATGCTGCCTGAGGACCTACTGTGCACTCAGCGCTGCACAGATAGTAGATGGTAGGGTCTGCTCCCACCTAAGGATCAGACTGGCAGATCACATCTTAGACCTCTCAGGGAGACTTACCTTTCCTTAAGGGCAAGCATATTTTTGTTCTTAGGTGTGGTTATTGAAGTATAGTTGATTTACAATGTTGCAGGGCAGGAATAGAGACATAGATGTAGAGAACAAACTTGTGGACACAGCAGGGGAAAGAGAGGGTGGGACAAACTGAGAGAGTAATGTTGACATATATACCCTACTGTGTGTGAAACAGATGGCTAGTGGGAAGCTGCTGTATAACACAGGGATCTCAGCTTGGAGGGGTGGGATGGAGTGTGGGAGGGAGACTCAAAAGGGAGGTGGGTATATGGATACTTAGAGCATAATGTTTTGAATCTTATTCTATTGCTGCATTGCTGCAAGGATTTCACAGAGAACACTGTGCCCTATGCAAACGTTAAGTCAAGACAAAGACTGACCAAGTGACCAATGTGCTCCCTCAGCGTAGGTCAGCCCTAAAACCTTTGCTGCACCTTGCTCCAGGAAAAGGTTTATCCCTGTGATCTCCTGGAGGTGATTGGGATTAGGGTTGCTACAAAACCTGCCCGACTTTAACAATGAGCACATCTGTCTTACATAGCAAGAAGTCAGAGTTGGCTGGATCCAGGGTCCTTAAGCCACAGCTGCCTTCCACCATCCCAGCTGGACAATTTCATGTTTTCTCCTCCTGACACAGGGCCTGGTCCTTCCAGCTGTTCGCCACACTGACAGGATAGCATCTTTCTAAAGAAGTCAGATTTTCTCTTCTCATTCCTTTTCAACAGTAGATGCTTTTCTCAGGACACTCACCTTGTATCCCTTTGATCAATGCTACAGCAACCCCTGTAGCCACTGACTGACTGTAACCCCTGAGAGACTGAACTGAATTGAACAGCAATCCCTGGAAAGAAGAATTATGGTTATGCTATTTGGCTGAAGATAACCAGTGTGGGCTCCCTGAATCACATGTGGAAGGGATGAACACTCAAGACCGATTCTTGGGTTGGCAGACAACCATGCTGATGATTCTTTGGGACTCAGTTTTACTACTTTTCCAACTGAGGAATAATATCTTACCTCTAAATATGGGGTGACTAGGAAATCTAATTCAACAAGTATGACTATGCCTCTCTGGTTATTGAACACTGTGCTAGATACCATAAGGTGTGAAGAGATGACTAAGACACTCCCAGTCTTTAGGTTACTTATGAGCTCATGGGGAGAGTAAGATAATTCATCTGATATGAGAAAAAGTTTATTATAATAAAAGCCACGTGAGAGTTTAAACTACTCTGGGCACTAGATTGTGTCAAGATTAGAATCTGCTCGGCTACAGTCCATGGGGTCGCAAAGAGTCGGACATGACTGAGCGACTAACACACACACATCCAAGATTGGTCCTTCAAGCAGATATCTGCTTCTAAGAGCAAGTTTAAATCTGGGCCATAACTGAGGGCCTGTAGCTAGGAGTAAGATAAAGGGCATGGTCAACCATTGGTCTGGCTATCAACTTTCATCAGTGGATTATTCTAAGACAACTGTCTGCTGGAGGTGTAGCAAGTGCAAGTCCATGGAGGGAAATGAAATAGCATTTATTGAGAACCAGTTACAGATCAGACTTTTCATATGCTTTATCTCATATAATACTTGGGCTTCCCTGGTGGCTCAGACAGTAAAGAATCTGCCTGCAATGTGGGAGACCTGGGTTTGATCCGTGGGTTGGAAAGATCTTCTGGAGGAGGGCATGGCAACCTACTCCAGTATTCTTGCCTGGAGAATCCCCATGGGCAGAGGAGCCTGGAGGGCTATAGTCCATGGGGTCACAAAGAGTCAGACACAACTGAGTGACTAAGCACAGCTACCTCATATAATAAAATTTAAGAGCATCCAGCAAGGTTTGAGGTAGTTGTTATTCCTGTAGTTGCAAAGAAGGCAGTTGACATTCAGAAGAGTTAAATAACTTCCCCAAATTGCCATGAGGCAATTATCATATCAAAGTAGTGGCAGTCATGATCTTTTGGGGGTCTTGAGTTTCCTAAGTCTTATAGAGAGTAATCCAGGTCCCCACCAGAGTCACAGAAATCTACAGGCAAGAGTACTGGTGGTTAGCAGGAATGTCCTAAAATAATCAGCCAGAATGCTAGACAGGATAATAGACATACTGATGGCTGTGCATTTAAATCATTTGCCTGAAGATGACTATGAGACCCCAAGAAGTGAATGTGGGATTTGGGAGAGGAGATCTAACATGTTTTTATTTCTCTGCTGACTTTACTCTTGAGTTTTTATATTAAGCCACTGCTTTCTTTATTCATTTGAGTAGTCCTTTCCTTCAATGAACTTATATGCTAGCTGTGATTTTGAGGGCAAACAGTAAAAAGAGAGTGCAGAAAGAGGGTGTGACTACGTGGAGGGAAGTACTGTGCTGGAGTACACAGAGAGCATCTGACCTCAGTAAGGAGGAGGCCAAGGAATCTTAGAAGAAGGGAATGAACAGAGTTTACACATTCTTTGTTGGAGAGTCAGAGGAAAGAGCCAAGAAACAATGGTGTGAAGGGAAAGAGGGAGCCCTTAGAGAACGTCATCACTGAAGAATTCTTTTATCTGTCTTCTCTTTCTTTACCTACGGAAGTTGGATTTGCTCACTTTCATTCATTGGAGAAGGAAATGGCAATCCACTCCAGTGTTCTTGCCTGGAGAATCCCAGAGACGGGGGAGCCTGGTGGGCTGCCGTCTATGGGGTCACACAGAGTCGGACACGACTGAAGTGACTTAGCAGCAGCAGCAGCAGCAGTTGCTAAGTCATATCCGACTCTTTTGCAACACCATGGACTGTAGACTGCCAGGCTTCTCTGTCCATGGGATTTCCCAGACATGAATACTGGAGTGTATTGCCATTTCCTTCACCAGAGGATCTTCCTGACCTAGGAATGGAACTCTAGTCTCCTGTATTGATAGGCAGGTTCTTTACCACTGAGCCACTGATGGAGGTTGGATACCAAACCGAAATTCTGAAAAACTGTGGAATCCAGGACAGAGATATTCACACTCAGAGAGCAGGAAAGTGGAGGGGTACTAGTTAATCCTTAGAAACACAACATCTGAATCAACCACTCCATTCCCTAGTCATTCCCCAGCTAGTCTAACTAATTGACTTTTATTGTTTACAAGTTGTGCTTTTCACTTTAACATTTGTTGTAAGCACAGAGTCATTACTGAAAATATGAGAATCACGAGAAAAGAGCAAGAAAATAAAATTAAATGAAAATAGGGAGTAATAGCTATTAAAAGTAATTGAAAAAATCTTCATAAAATTTAAAATCTTATTTCATTTAATTACAAAGTAGACTGGGAAAAATATTTCCAGTAAGTATGTGAAAAGATTATTATACTTTATCACAACAGCTCACACAAACAAATAATAAGACACTGATAGAATGATTAAAAAATTAGAGGAAGGATATTAAATTGTAAAATAACCATGTGAAAGAATGTTCAATTTTTTAGACATACTAATTGAAGCAATCAGGAAGATATCACTGTCACCTGTCAAATTGGGCAAGATTTTTTAAAGACTGAGAATGGGCAGTGTTTTCAAGGATGCAGTTAACACACACATTGTTGGCAGTGCACGCGTCTTCAAGGAAGCTGTTAGACAATTTGAATTGAAGTGTTCAAGCAAATGAAGCAACAGACAACTAATCTCAAAAATATATAAGCAACTCCTACAGCTCAATTCCAGAAAAATAAATGACCCAATCAAAAAATGGGCCAAAGAACTAAATAGACATTTCTCCAAAGAAGACATACAGATGGCTAACAAACACATGAAAAGATGCTCAACATCACTCATTATCAGAGAAATGCAAATCAAAACCACTATGAGGTACCATTTCACGCCAGTCAGAATGGCTGCGATCCAAAAGTCTACAAGCAATAAATGCTAGAGAGGGTGTGGAGAAAAGGGAACCCTCTTACACCGTTGGTGGGAATGCAAACTAGTACAGCCACTATGGAGAACAGTATGGAGATTCCTCAAAAAACTGGGAATAGAACTGCCTTATGATCCATTAATCCCACTGCTGGGCATACACACTGAGGAAACCAGAATTGAAAGAGACACATGTACCCCAATGTTCATCACAGCACTGTTTATAATAGCCAGGACATGGAAGCAACCTAGATGTCCATCAGCAGATGAATGGATAAGAAAGCAGTGGTACATATACACAATGGAGTATTACTCAGCCATTAAAAAGAATACATTTGAATCAGTTCAAATGAGATGGATGAAACTGGAGCTTATTATACAGAGTGAAGTAAGCCAGAAAGAAAAACACCAATACAGTATACTAACACATATATATGGAATTTAGAAAGATGGTAACAATAACCCTGTATACGAGACAGCAAAAGAGACACTGATGTATAGAACAGTCTTTTGGACTCTGGGAGAGGGAGAGGGTGGGATGATTTGGGAGAATGGCATTGAAATAAGTATAATATCATATATGAAATGAGTCGCCAGTCCAGGTTCGATGCCTGATACTGGATGCCTGGGGCTGGTGCACTGGTACGACCTAGAGGGATGGTATGGGGAGGGAGGAGGGTTCAGGATGGGGAACACATGTATACCTGTGGCAGATTCATTTTGATACATGGCAAAACCAATAAATATTGTAAAGTTAAATAAAATAAAAATAAAATTAAACAAAACAAAACAAAACAAAGTACCCATGCCTTTAACTTGATTGTTCACTAATTGGGACATCTATTTTAAAAAACCCTAAGTGTAGGTTATCCTTAAGAACAGATATATTTCCAGCCCAAATTTCAAATGTAGAAATCTGTTGAAGTAGAGGATACATAATAAATAACTGAAAAGATCTTCTTAAAGAGCTTTTATGGCAGAAAATTCTTGGGAAATGCTGACCTGTGCTAATACAGATCAAAAACTTTAGATTGAAAAAAATACGTCTGTACTTGGTGATGATAAATGTTTAATTTTAACCTGGTTGTCACTGGAGAAACTACACTCTAATAGAAAGAGAGAAATTATTTGCCAATCCTGTTCCACTCCACTCCCCTAGCTCATCCACTTTCTCTCTCCCCTTTCCACTGTGAAGGAGCTGATCATCTATAAAATAGATATTAAATGGACTCCCTAAAGAAGAGTTAGCATCTCTCTCTAAATCTACATATATATATATATATATATGCTTTTCTTGCAGTAGTCAAGCATAAATTTTCATTTAATATCCTTCCTCTCTAGTCCCTGCTGATCAAAAGATTCTATTTCAGAGGGGTAGAAGAGGAGAATATTAATCAGATTATTGGAAAATTTCATCATATTTAGAAATCCAATTCATTTCATAGGCAAACAATAGGAATTACTGAATCTTTCTCCTCAATGCCCTCAGTCTCAGTTTATTTAAAATGGAAACCTGATATTCTTTCTCTTTCAATATATAAATAATCAAAGACCTAAATTAATTCACCACGGGCTGTATTTTATAATTATAGATTGTTTCTTGCTCAGTATTTTGTTGGTTTGAGGTTAAAGTCTAGGTTTTTTGTTTTTGCCTATTGTTTTGGGCCATGTTAATTAGTTTGCGTTTACCTTGGCAATAGCTCTCTAAAATCAGGTTGAGTCAGGTGGGAATAGAACGGGCACAAACTCTGTGACTTTGCAGATCATGTGGGTGCTGGCAGGGAAGGCACCTGGCCTCTGGGGGATGGGCTCTATTCTGAACACGCCTGACCACTTGTCAGAGTAATTCGTGTGTATAGTATTCGAGTGCCTGTTGCCTTCAGTGACTGTGATGACATTTTCTCATTCTCTGAAATGCCTAACAAAAGAAATATAACCACTGCTCTTGTTCTTAGCACACTCTCCATTAAAGAGCAGGTCAGTCCTTGAAGCAGGCTTGTCCTTACTCTCATTCATAAATGCAGCTACTTTAAATCACAATGGATAGCTATGTCTCTCACATCAGCATTATCTTTCACCCCAAATAAAGGCTTTCTCCCTACTTAAATAAGACAAACATGTTTTAACTTTATAATTGGCAGCTACCCGAAATTAAAAAACAATTCTAAAGAGTTGTTTATGGCTAATAAAGTGGTGCAGTAGGTCATCTTAGATGCTGAAATGCATTAAAATTATAAAAAGGAGAGGGAGAGAGACAGAAAGAGAGAGAGACTTGCTGCCTGGTGGCATCTGGGTCCCATGTTATAGCACACAGAGCGAGAAGATTCACACCACCCCACCAGTCCCAACTCCTGGACTGAGTTGGGCAGAGGCTATGCCTTAGCCAGTGTCATGTGTGGACAGGAGGGGACAGAGCACCTACAAGATTAACACAATTTCCATGCCCAACTTAATTTCCAAAATATACAAACAGCTCATACAACTCAATGACAAAAATCCAACAACCCAATCTAAAAATGGGCAAAAGAACTAAATAGACCTTTCTCCAAAGAAGACGTATAGATGGCCAACAGGTACATGAAAAGATGCTCAACATTGCTAATTATCAGAGAAATGCAAACCAAAAGTACAATGAGATATCACCTACAATGAGAAACTACCTCACACAAGCCAGGATGACCATTATCAAAAGGTCTACCAACAATAAGTGTTGGAGAGGATGTGGAGAAAAGGGAACCCTTCTACACTGTTGGTGGAAATGTAAATTGGTGCAGCCACTATCGGAGAACAGTATGGAGGGTCCTTAAAGAAACTAAAATTAAAGCAACCATATGATCCAGCAATCTCACTCCTGGGCATATATCCAGACAAAGTGAAAGTGAAAGTCGCTCAGTCGTTTCTGACTCTTTGTGACCTCATGGACTATCCAGTCCACGGAATTGTCCAGGCCAGAATACTGAAGTGGGGAGCCTTTCCCTTCTCCAGGGGATCTTGATCTTCCCAACCCAGAGGTCAAACCCAGGTCTCCCACACTGAGTGGATTTTTACCAGCTGAGCCACAAGGGAAGCCCAAGAATACTGGAGTGGGTAGACTATCCCTTCTCCAATGGATCTTTCCAACCCAGGAATTGAACCAGAGTCTCCTGCATTGCATGCAGATTCTTTACCAACTGAGCTATGAGGGAAGCCTAACTGTAATTCAAAAAGATATATGTACCCTTATGTTCATTGCTATTGCTATTGCTAAGTCACTTCAGTCGTGTCCGACTCTGTGTGACCCCATAGATGCAGCCCATCAGGCTTCCCCATCCCTGGGATTCTCCAGGCAAGAACACTGGAGTGCGTTGCCATTTCCTTCTCCAATGCATGAAAGTGAAAAGTGAAAGTGAAGTTGCTCAGTTGTGTCCGACCCTCAGCGACCCCATGGACTGCAGCCTTCCAGGCTCCTCCATCCATGGAATTTTCCAGGCAAGAGTACTGGAGTGGGGTGCCATTGCCTTCTCCGCTTATGTTCATAGCAGCACTATTTACAATAGCCAAGACATGGAAACAAGCTAAATGTTCATCAATTGATGAATGGATAAAGAAGATGTGGTACATATATACAGTGGGACACTGCTCAGCCATTAGGAAATAGTGAAATAATGCCATTTACAGCAACATGGTTGGAACTAGAGATTATCATACTAAGTGAACTATGTCAGAGAAAGACAAATATGATATCTCTTATATTTAGAATCTAAAATATTACACAAATGAACTTATCTACAGAACAGAAACAAAATCACGGACATAGTGAACAGACCTGTGGCTGCCAAGGGAGGGGGTAAGGAAGGGATGGATTGGGAGTTTGAGATTAGAAGATGCAAACTATTATATGCTATGCTATGCTATGCTATGCTAAGTCACTTCAGTCGTGTCTGACTCTGCGTGACCCCATAGACGGCAGCCCACCAGGCTTCCCCGTCCCTGGGATTCTCCAGGCAAGAACACTGGAGTGGGTTGCCATTTCCTTCTCCAATGCATGAAAGTGAAAAGAGAAAGTGAAGTTGCTCAGTCATGTCCGACTCCTAGAGACCCCGTGGACTGCAGCCTACCAGGCTCCTCCGTCCGTGGGATTTTCCAGGCAAGAGTACTGGAGTGGGGTGCCATTGTCTTCTCCGAAACTATTATATAGAAAACGGATAAACAACAAGGTCTTACTATATGGGAATCCCCAGAAATAAACCACAAAATCTTACTAGCTTGAGCAACATGACACCTTGGAGAGAAAGTCTTTCTAAGAATTCTTATTTCCATGACCCCAAAGGGCTTAAAAAAATCAATGCTCTAAATTCAGTCATTGAGTGATGATCTTGAGCAAATTGCTTGATTATTTAGTACCTCAGTTTTTCCATCTGTCAAATCAGGACGATTTAATCCCTGACACACCTTAGAAAGGGTATTAGATGAGATAAAGTATGTGTAGTCCCTCCTCTTTTCCTCTTCTGAGAGAGTTTCTGCAATTTAGTCTGCAGACTCACAGGCTTTCCTTTGGACCAGCTCCGTTTCTCTGTGTCATTAGGTATTCTCTTCTGATGCCTTGTGTGTTTCCCCCTTCTCAAATATTTAACATTCTGTACTCACTGTTTCCTGAAAATTGCTATTTCTGTTTGCTCCCCAAAGCCAGTAAAATTTTAAATTAAGAGTAAATGAAAACAGTAAATATTGCGCTTTTGCCAATCAACATGTGGATGGGAGAAGAAGACAGCAAATGAACACACAAAATGACACACAATTGCTTCCAAATAGATTAGGAAACTGCAGGAGGGGTTGTTTTTAAATCAGAGTCTCTCTGAGGAAGACAGACAATTCTAGGTGGCTGACTGGGGCATATCTTCCAATATAAAAATATTTCTACTTCTTAGAAATCCCAAATGGCACGATTTTGTCTCTTAAAGGGGGAGAGCTGGGAGCCCAACTCTGAGAAGGGTCTGAGGTACTTGCTGATATTTATGCTTTCTCTTGATTTTACTGATTCATGGGAGGAACATCAGATATATAATACATATGGGCTTCACAGGTGGCACTAGTGGTAAAAAACTCACCCCAGTGCAGGAGACATAAACAATGTGGGTTCAATCCCTGGGTGAGGAAGATCCTCTGGAGGTGGCATGGCAATCCACTCCAGTATTCTTGCCTGGAGAATCCCATGGATAGAGGAGCCTGGAGGGCTACAGTCCACAGGGTCGCAAAGAGTCAGACACGACTGAAGCCACTTAGTGTGCAAGCACACCCCCCCCCCCCCCACACACACACATATATGCATCGCAGGACATGCAGAGCTCAGATGGCTCTAAGGAGTGAGGCTCAAGGAATGTTCAGTAACATGACCCTTTTGAATTCCAATCTCCTTGGTGAATTTCCTAAGGAAGTATCACAATTAGGTACCATATAGGAAGTACAATAAGCTCCCAGGTAGTGAGGCTTCTCTCATGGCCTCAGTAACCAGCACCTTCCGAAATACAGGTAACAGGGAAGGTTTGGTCAAGAAGGTGGTGATG
Source organism: Tragelaphus eurycerus (assembly GCA_935064755.1). Taxonomy (NCBI): domain Eukaryota; kingdom Metazoa; phylum Chordata; class Mammalia; order Artiodactyla; family Bovidae; genus Tragelaphus; species Tragelaphus eurycerus. The sequence continues at coordinate 12,951,494 of CAKXYN010000062.1, forward strand.
TGATGAAGGGAATTAAGGACAGGGTCATCAGATTTCCTGGAAATATAACAAGGAACTAGGAAAAAGCTCCCTATCCTCACCATGGGCCATGGAATTACGTTTTTTTCTTTGAGGAATGTTTTGTAGACAGGGAAAAAGATTTTGTAGACAGGGAAAAACTGTAAAAAGGCAGAGGCAAAACAGATATTCTTAATGAATGGGAGCTTAGAAGACCAGAATTAAATAAATCAAGCATCACATACTCTTTAGTCCAATCCCTCTCTCGTGGGCTTCCCTGATGGCTCAGCAGGGAAATAATCTGCCTGCAATGCAGGAGACACAGGATATGTGGGTTTGATCCCTAGGTCAGGAAGATCCTCTGGAGGAGGAAATGGCAACTCATTCCAGTATCCTTGTCGGGAAAATCCTATGGACAGAGGAACCTGGTGGGCTACAATCCATAGGGTTGCAGAGTTGGACATGGCTGAGCGTGAGTGGATCTCCCTCCTGCTCAGATTTTTGCTCTAATCCCACATGTGTCAGCAATGCTGGACTATCACTGGTGATGGAGAGCTCACTGCTTCCGTGACTGCACAGCTCTAACCATCATGAAGTTATGCTCCTACTCAGATGCTTATTAAATCACTTTTTAGGCAGAGGAAACACAGTAGTGAATTAAAAAGAAAAGTGATCCTAACTTCAGGGACCTTTGAACTGAGTGGAAAATAAAATGAAACCAGCAGCTACAATATTGGATTCTTCCTTGCTGACTGCTCATGCTTGCAGACACCACTCACAGTTTAAGCACACAAGGTAAGTCTAATACATCTTCCATACGACTAACCCATCCAGTATTTGAAGACAATGATCATAATTCCTTGAAGAACTAAAAATGCTCATCTTCCTTCCTCCCAAAGGAGAACTCGATGAATCTTGTAAGTTAGGATGAGTAACAAACTACAGTCTTCAGTGTATGCTTCGCCAGGATATTACAGATTATATAAATAAAGTCATACCAGCCAATATTTGTTTTCCTTTTTTGGCCTTCTTAAAGTAAAACAAAACTGAATTCATGAAGTGAGAGGATGAAGTTCCTCTTGTATAAAAGCTTCTTACCTCTTCCAGTCTTCTTAGAGCATTTGGCTCCCTCTTCCACACCTCCCCTCAATCATCTATTATACTTTTTATATCCTCAAACTTTTCAATAAGAAACATAAAATCTAACAAAGAAACCTAAACAAATTAAATGGAGCCTAGTTTTTTTCACATGCAAAACAGATTTTAGTTTTGCCTTATGAAGGTCTTATGTTTCATTATTATTAAAAATGTCATGAATATTTTGCCTGCTGGGAGCACAGATTTTCTTCCTGTTTTTCAATCTTCCTCAAATCCCTTATTGCATGTTTTATGAGTTATAGCAGCTCTTAGTTGTTGCTTTTTAAAATTACAAACTTGAAAGCCTGTGCTGGCATTCTGCTAATGGGCTTTGCATATATGTGTTGTTGAGCATTTACAGAGAGAAATGTAGCAAGAGAATCATTTGTGGGATGAATATATACTTGTAAAGAGTTGTGTCTTTATAAACAGAAATAGGGCTATATTGAGGGAGCAAGCTGAATTTCTCCACATACCAATGCATGAGACCTTCTTCCAACTTGAGTGGTTTAGGTCACAGGCTAGTTTATTATCCTCTCACTCTTCCTCTCCCCTCGACAATTTTGGGAAATCTACAATTAGGGCCATGTACAGAGCTGAAAGCTAGGTTGGGTGCCTTGAAGCCTCTTGTTTTTGCCTTGCCTTGCCTGCTGGGGAACTGTGAGCTTCTTGAACTTTCATGGCATGTCTACAGTGTGAACAGTTCCCCTTGCAGTTGGAGAGAATTGAAGGTGTTCATGGAAAATGGAACAAAATAGTTGTGAGAAGTGGTTAAGCTGGAGAACTCTGGGCTTTTAGGAATGAATTTTTAAAGAGGCTTTTTTTTTTTTTTTTCAAAAAGATATTTCTAGAAAGACCAAAGGGGAGTGATTATGAAAATTAAATGGTATAAGACCTAAGAAGTGCTGAGCACAGAGTCTGGCACCTGAAAAGTACTCAATAAATGTTTATTATTATTGTTGTTGTTTTGTTTTTGTTATTAAGTTGTGGACACACTCATCTTGTATCTGGTTCATTGTAAACCCCTCAACGGGATTTGGAAAACAACTTTTTAAAGGGGCTTTAATTGTATCAGGAAAGAACACCTTATATGGCCTTATATGGCCTACATTTAGGATCCAGGACCAACAACAAAGGAAGAACAAACAATGGTGGCCCAAAGTAGGCTGGTCATGTTGTAGACAGTAGAGTGGAATGTGTGTTCCATGAGGATATGAACACTTCCTATTGTATCTTGGGACAGTCCTGCTCAAAAATGAATTTTGGAGGCTAGTAAGCCTCATGACCTCTCTAAGTCAGTTTGGTTTTGGCCTCCCCCAAACAGAACACCGGAGAAGGCAATGGCAACCCATTCCAGTACTCTTGCCTGGAAAATCCCATGGATGGAAGAGCCTGGTAGGTTGCAGTCCATGGGGTTGCTGGGAGTTGGACACGACTGAGCGACTTCACTTTCACTTTTCACTTTCATGCATTGGAGAAGGAAATGACAACCCACTCCAGTGTTCTTGCCTGGAGAATCCCAGGGACGGGGAAGCCTGGTGGGCTGCCGTCTATGGGGTCGCACAGAGTCGGACACGACTGAAATGAATTAGCAGCAGCAGCAGCAGCAAACAGAACACCACAGGGAAACAGATGCATCGCTATGGGGGTCAGAGTAGTGAAACTTCAGGGTCCAGAGGGAGGGCTAAAATGTCCTAACAATGTCTGTATCTTTATTTTTTCCTTATCCCTCAGGACCACATCCCAGTGCCATGGTCTAGCCAAGTATCTGTTTTATACAAAGATAATAGCAATTATTCACTGAGCATCTACTGTATACTGGACATGGTTCTTGATGTTTTCTATGCATTTATCTCATTAAAGTCTCATATAAACCATAATATTTATTTAATATAATTTAAAATAAATATATTTAATAAATATAAACATAATATTTACTATAACAATTATTTAATATTATACCTCATTGCAGGAAGGAGTGACACAAAGGTCATTCCTACTCTTGAAAGGTGAAATACAGGCTTAATTTTTAGCCTTTCTCCTGATACTATAAACAGATACTGAGACAACTGCTCATCAGCAGATGACTGGCTTACTCATACTCACACAACACAGTGGAATATTACTCAGCCATTAAAAAGAATTAAATATTGCCATTTACAGCAATATGGATGGATCTAGAGAGTACTAAGTTGGTGAAATAAGGCAGATAGGGAAACACAAATGCTATGTCATATCACTACATGTGTAGTCTGAGAAATAATACAGATCAATCTGTACACAAAGCAGAAACAGACTTACAGACAGAAAACACACTTATGGTTACCAAAGTAGGTGGGGAGGGGGAGGGACAAATGAGGAGTATGGAGTTAACAGATGCATAGATACCTGAAATGAACACAATATTGTAAATCAATTATAATTCAATTTAAAAAAAAAGAGATCCTGAGCCACTTATCAGGGTTATACTGAACCATTGTGGTATTTGCTCTTCTCTCCGATTCTTTTTTCCCTGAAATGCCTACAGTCTAACAGAATGGACTATGGTTACTTGACTCATTGCATTTCTATCTAAACAGATCAAGGGTGAGCAGCAGGCAAAAGAGAAGCAACATCTTAAAGATATCCCGTTGCCTATGATGTGAAGGCCAAGCTGGAGACACGTGAGAAATCAGAGCAGTAACCAGGCCAATAAAACATGGAAGTAACAGGTAGGAAGTAAGTAAACTGAATCTGAACATGTGTTCTGGGCCCTACAGAAGTCTAAACGTCAAAGCTGGTTATAACAAAGCCTTTTTAGCAGAGGCTCTGGCTACAGAGAACGATATGGAAAGATCAGGTGAATACCCACCAGACATCACAGCTACATCTGCTCACACAGATGGCAACCACATCAGCAGTATCATCCTATAACAGGAAGGCCAGTGACAAGACAGGAAGGCCGGTGACAAATGCATCACAAATGAGAATTATGAGACCGATGACTCTCTTACATTTAGAGCAGAGAACAATGATGGGCCAATTTACTGGTCGCACTTTTACTGGTCAAAATCATCCTTTTTAAATCAGTGTCTACTGGTAATTAAAGCTGCAAGTTTGTGCTATTGAATTAAAATGTGTGCATGTTCCTGCATTTATGGATTAGCCTCATAACATTTTATCAGTTCACAGCAGGAGCCCACTTAGGTTATATTTCTATAATTAACCCAAACACAGATGAATGAATTATGCTTCATGGCAAAAGTCAAAGCAGACCATTCATTCATGAATTTACTCAATGCTTTCTCCTCCTCAGTTTATCAGTTTGCTGAACGTTCTACCCTTCTATGTGCCGTGGGCATGCTAAGTTGCCTCAGTTGTATCTGACTCTTTGTGACCCTGTGGGCTGTAGCCCATCAGAGTCTTCTCTGTCCACAGGATTCTCCAGGCAAGAATACTGGAGTGGGTTGCCATGACATCCTCCAGGGGAATCTTCCCGACCCAGGGACTGAACCCACATCTCATTATGTCTCTTGCACTGGCAAGCAGGTTCTTTATCACTAGCGCCACCTGGGAAGCCTTGTATAGATATTATTAATTAGCCACCATTTCATCATTAGCTACAACATTTTTGTGAGCTCCAGACCAACGTTGAACAGGATAATCTATCTTTGAATCAAACTCTTGAAAGTTACTCAAACTGTCTATCCCCAGAAGAATACTGGAGTGGGTAGCCTTTCCCTTCTCCAGGGGATCTTCCCAACCCAGGATTAAACCCGGGACTCCTACATTGCAGGTGGATTCTTTACCAGCTGAGCCACAAGGGAAGCCCTGAAGATGCTTAGATATATTCTGTATCCTTACTAAGTAGCATTTACAGTGCTTCAAGCAATGTTCACTCCTAAGCCCACTGGTACTTTGTATATTCAAAGTAAAGGCTCCAGTTGCATCGCAGGCTGGAATTCCTTTGAAGCAAAACAAGGTGTTCATTATTTCTTACATAATGGCTGTCATCTCCACTCTCTGTGGACAGGCATTTCTTTTCAGAGGCAAACACAACTACATATCCTTAGTTGAGTATTAGCAGTAATCAGAGTGGAGAGGATCACAGAGATCTTGATAAGGACAGAGCCTGGTTCCTGAGGATAAGACTGTCACCTCACCAGGCTTTCCCTTTAGTATTGTTGCCACATATTCTGTGAGTGAAACTTCTCACCTGCCTTCATTCCCATGAGGCGAATGTTGTCTAGGTATGGTGCTGATGACTGTGTTCTGGCTTACATGCAGATACAAGGAGTCAGTCACTGTCATTGGATAGTGAGGCTGTGCTGAGGTTAAATTCAACCATCATCGAGGCGGAAACTCTACTCTCACCCTCACTGAACTCACTGCTAATAGGACCCCCACTGCTTGGCATACAAATATAATACCTTGCTATTTCTGTGGGACAGAAATCCCAGTAAGATACAATATAATCTCTGCCTATCTATAAACTTTCCCATTGGACAACGTGAAAGTGTATAAAATTATATTTCTATATCCCTGCCTTTCCATTTTAAGGGTGAAATTTATATTCACTGTCAGAGAGAGAAGAAAACTTCCAGAACAACAAAAAAATTGCCCTTCTTCTTTTTCCTTTTCACAGCTTCATGGCATGCATAAAAATTAAGCCCTAGGTTATAATATAATTTCTTGGCTTTCATTGCCCTTATGATTTTTTTAGAACTTACACTTCTTAATATACTAAGATGGTAGTACAATCCTCTGATGGATATGAAACCACTGAGATGTTTGTTCTCCCCTTTAATTTTCTAAAATGCCTACAGTTCATTTTCATGGCGATAATCTTATAATATGCTCATTGTTCAAACAGCTATCTTCCAAGATCACATTTTCAAGGTAACAGTATTACTCAGGGGAGTTATGTGATTAGGGCTCAAGGCAGTTATCTCAACTTCTGCAGCTCTTTCTGTTAAGTTTCCTCAAGTTTCGCTTCTGGTTACACAGATCCATTCTGAGAGCTCACCGTAAGTGGAGAAAGAACTGAGACAGGGTAGGCCATAATTTGGAACTATTTGTTTTAGTCAACTTGCCCTGTCGTGCAACTATCACCATGAGTCAGTTTCAGAACATTTTCACCACCTCAATAATAGCTACTGTTGTTGTTGTTGTTCAGCCGTTAAGTCATGTCCAACTCTTTGCGACTCCGTGGACTGCAGCACGCCAGGCTTCCCTGTCCTCCACTGTCTCCTGGAGTTTGCTCAAGTTCATGTCCATTGAGTTGGTGATGCTATCTAAGCATCTCATCCTCTATCTCCCTCTTCTCCTTTGCCTTCAGTCTTTCCCAGCATCAGGGTCTTTCCTCATCCCATGAAAGATAGTTAACAAACATCTACAATTAATCCCCATTCCCACATCCTCTTCCCGGGCAACTACTAAATCTACTTTCTGTCTCTCATAGTTTTGCCTTTTCTTATTTCATTTCATGTCTTATTTCTTATTTCAGATGAATGGAATTGTACAATATGTATTGTGTTGTGTCGGATTTCTTTCACTAAGCATCATTTTTAAAAACATAAATGGCTTTTTAAAAATAACGCATCATTTCTTTATTTATAATTGTATTTATTTACTTATGGCTGTGCTGGGTTTTTGTTGCTGTGTGGGCTTTTCTCTAATTGAGGTGAATGGGGGCTACTCTCCAGAGGCAGCGTGCAGGTTTCTCACTGTGGTGGCTTCTCTTGTTGGGGAGCATGGGCTTGAGGTATGTGGGTGTCAGTAGTTGCAGCACACGGGCTTAGTACTTGCGGCTCATGGGCTTAGTTGCTCTGGCGCATGTGGGATCTTCCCAGATCGGGGATTTGAAGCCAAGTCTCCTACACAGGCAGGTGGATTCTTTACCACTGAACCACTAGGGAAACCCTGAGCATCATGTTTTTGAGGTTCATCCATGTCATAACATGTATCTGTGGTTCATTCCCTTTAATTGCCGAATTGTATTCTACTGTATGGACATACAACATTTTGTCTATTTGCCAATTGATGAACATTTTGTTTTTTCTCAAATTACTTAGTGATTATAATAATGCTGATTATGAATAATGCTAAGAACACTTGTTTACAAGCCTTTGGGTGGACATAACTTTTAATTTTTCTTGGGTAGATACAGCACTTTTTGAAGAACAGCTTTACTGCAGTATAACTGGCAAACAATAAACTGAATATAATTAAAATATATAGCTTAATCTCTTTTGATGTATGTGTACATCTGTCAAGCCATCACCACAATCAAGGTAATGAACATATCCTTCAACCCAAATCATCCATCATGTTGCTTTGGAATCCTCTTTCTTATCCTTCCCCACCAACTCCCATCTTCTGATAATCACTAACTTGCTTTCTGTCCTTTTAGATTAGCTTTCATTTTCTCGATTTTATATAAGCAGACTTATAAAGCATGGAGAAGGCAATGGCACCCCACTCCAGTACTCTTGCCTGGAAAATCCCATGGACAGAGGAGCCTGGTGGGCTGCAGTCCATGGGGTTGCGAAGAGTCAGACACGACTGAGCAACTTCACTTTCACTTCACTTATAAAGCGTGTACTATTTTTGTCTTACTCCATTCACTCAGCATAATTATTTTGTCGTTTTTCCATGTTGCTGTATATATCCATAGCTCATCTCTTTCTTTAAACTGTTGAGCAACAGTTTATCTGCATATACCTCAGTTTATCACTGATCTGCTGGTAGGTATTTGGTTTGTTTCCATTTTTTTGCTATTACAAACAAAGCTACTTTGAACCTTTGTATGAACATATACTTCCTTTTCTTTTGGGTAAAGATTCAGGAATGGAACAGCCTCATTATATTGTAGGTGTACAATTAACTTTGTAGGCAATTGCCAAATCATTTTCCAAAGTGGTTGTCTTATTTTACATTCCCACCAGCAGTGCACTGAGAATTTCTGTTCCTCCAGATTCTTGCCACCTTGATATGGTCAGTCTTTTTACTTTCAGACATTCTAACGTGTGTGAGCTGGGATTGCACTGTGGTTTTAATTTGCATTTCCCTAATGACTAATGATGCTGAATATTGTTTCATGTGCATATTTGCCATCTGTGTGTCTTCCCTGGTGAAGTATCTGTTAAAACTTTTCCTATTAAAAAAATTAGGTTGTCTGCTTTCTGTGTATTGAATTTTGAGAATTCCTTATAAATTCTAGATACAAGTCCTTTATCAGACATATGCATTGCAAATATTTCCTTTCAGTCTTTGGCCTGTCATGCCATGAATCAAAAGAAAGTTGGAACATCTATATTAATATAGACAAAAATAGATTTCACAGCAAAGAATATCAGGGATAAAGAAGTTTGTTTCATAATGGTAATAGGGTCAATTTATCAAGAAGACATTCCAATTCTAAACATTTATGCAGTTAATAACAGAGATTCAAAATACATGAAGCAAAAACTGTTAGAAAGGCAAGGATAAACAGACACAATGGTATTTGGAGATTTTAATATCCCTAGCTCAATAATTCATATAAAAATTGGCAGAAAGTCATGAAGGATATAGTAGACTTGATGGACAGCATCAACCTACTTCACCTGAGTGATATTTATAGAACACTTCACTTAACAGTGTGTAGCAGGGTACACATTACTTCTTTAAGTGTACATAGAACATTTGCCAAGATGGACCACATTTTGTCACATAAAAATGTCAATACATTCCAAAGTATTTGAATGATACAATGTATTTTTCTTTGCCCTCACAATGTTGTATGCCCACAAAGCATGACTTAGACTAATCACCAACTCTCAGAGCCTGTGTCCTCTCAAAACCTGGTTTATATAATCTTTATGTGAACCTGGTTTATATAATCTATGTGTCCAGCTCACAGGAAACTCATAGGCATCCAACTGTATAATCTCAGAGCATCTGTGTGACATCTAGCTTAAACTACTCTCAACAAATAACCACACTCAGAACTTTCATGGCCCTAAGAGGTGCTGGGGCTCCAGCTAAAAGAATTATGCTTCTCAGAAATTGAGAAGCTTGTCGTATCTCTTTTTTTCCTGTGGGTACCAGGATATGAAAAAAATATAATGACAATACCAAAAGGAGTTAGAAAGATATGGCATATTTTAAAGATCTATATTTAAGAAACTAATGCTTTTAACATAAATGGTTAATAAAAATAATATTTAATAGTATACCATGGGCCATGTGGTTAATAATTGTAAAGTTATTTACCAAACATCTCTCATTTATTTTGAGAAATTTTTATATGTATCACCTCATTATGATTTTGCATCAAAAATGAAAGTATAGGAGCACTACTGTGTTTTTATTTTCTACTCCTCCCCTCCCTGTGGTTCCAAATGTCCCTTGTCGACCTCCATAAATAACATATATTCTTCAATGCCTGGACTGACCTCTGAATTATATTTATCTTTTGGAAAGGCTTATAAAGGTTTATAAAGATGAGCAATTATTTATGCTGAAGTTTCTCTCCACCATCACTCTTCCTGGGTTGACATTTTCTGGTCATCTGTAGTGAGTTGTAATAATTCTGTTTTGTGCTTCCAGAAACCTATGCCGGACCTTTTTGGGAGGCATTATCTATAGGGCTTCCCTCATAGCTCAGTTGGTAAAGAATCCGCCTGCAATGCAGGAGACACAGTTTGATTCCTGGGTTGGGAAGATCTGCTGGAGAAGGGATAGGCTACCCACTCCAGTATTCTTGGGCTTCCCTTGTGGCTCAGCTGGTAAAGAATCTGCCCACAATGCAGGAGACCTGGGTTTGATCCCTGGGTTGGGAAGATCGAGATCCCCTGGAAAAGGGAAAGGCTACTGACAATGGCACCCCACCCCAGTACTTTTGCCTGGAAAATCCCATGGACGGAGGATCCTGGTAGGCTCCAGTCCATGGGGTCGCTGGGGGTTGGATGCGACTGAGCGACTTCACTTTCACTTTTCACTTTCATGCATTGGGGAAGGAAATGGCAGCCCACTCCAGTGTTCTTGCCTGGAGAGTCCCAGGGACGGGGGAGCCTGGTGGGCTTCCGTCTGTGGGGTCGCACAGAGTCGGACACGACTGGAGTGACTTAGCAGCAGTAGCAGCAGCACGCACTCCAGAATTCTGGCCTGGAGAATTCCATGGACTATACAGTCCATGGGGTTGCAAAGAGTTGGACACAACTGAGTGACTTTCACTTACTCACTCTTCTATTTGTAGAGTTCACAGTATCATGTGTAAATACCAATTTTCAGCATCCCTGGGAACATTATTTGGTGTCTAAGTGTGAAAGTGAAAGTTGCTTAGTCGTGTCTGACTCTTTGCGACCCCTGGACTATATAGTCCATGGAATTCTCCAGGCCAGAATACTGGAGTAGGTAGCCTTTCCCTTCTCCAGGGGATCTTCCCAATCCGGGGATTGAGCCCAGGTCTCCCATATTGCAGGTGAATTCTTTCCCAGCTGAGCCACAAGAGAAGCCCAGTAATACTGGAGTGGGTATCCTAGCCTTTCTCCAGTGGATCTTCCCAACCCAGGAATCGAACCGGGGTCTCCTGCATTGCAGGTGGATTCTTTACCAACTGAGCTGTCAGGGAAGCCCTGATAGCCCAAGGTAGGGTGATCCAAAAATGTATTCACAATTTGGTGGCCAACTTATCTTTTCACAATTTGGTTGCCAACTTTTCTTTTCCTGCTCTGATGATTCAAGTCACAGAATCAGAGACAAACAGGCAGCTTGCATTTAGCATTCACTATTTCACTTCTGCAAAAATCATCACATGTAGTAGTACCCCATTCCACAAAAGTTCTCCCCTTTTGGGTTATTATAGAGGTCAGGGGAACTGTTTTCTTGTGGTCACCCATTAGGATGGCCACAAGATATTAGGATGTTTTGGCAGAGGATGACAAAGCCACAGCAAAATTGTGATGCTTCCATTAGAAAACACTGGATCAAGAACCCAAAAGAAAAAGGTTATGATCAGACCTACATAATAATAGAACCATTGGGATGTTCTTCCTCTCTCTCATTTTCCTCTTTGTGTCGTGTCAGCCTCTTTTCTTCTACTGCAGAGTAACTTGCTCCATGTGGCCAAAAACATGTCTACCAAGATCTCCCCAGGCTTACACCATATGGATTCAGTACCAGAGAGAAACTGGCCAAATATTCCTCCTGCTTCCAAGCCCAGATATCCAGGAGGAAAAGACTCATTGAGCCAGCTTGGGCCACGCACTCATTTCTGGACCAATGAATGTGGCCGGGAGGACAGGGTATCGGGTATCTGTTTAGCAAATGGTATCTGTTTACAAAACATGAATTTAAGGATGTGGAGAGAGAAAGGCTTCAAGAATAGACTTTTCCTTGGAGAAAGTAGTTTGGAATCAGATCAGACAACAAGTGCTGATTACAACAACATAAAAAGGAGAAGGACCTACATTACTTACAGAATTGATGTAGGTAAGCAAAGAAAAAAATAAAAAAGGGTAGCAAACTACATATACTCAGCCAAAGTCACAAAAAATTTGTTGCTGTAGCTACCTTCCTCAAGCCCAATCTGAACAGTGTTATTTTTATATTTTATTGTATTTAAATTCTACTCACCTTATAGGGCTTACTTGCCTCTTGTCTCCCTTTCCCCAAGTGTCATGTTCTTTTCTAATCTATTTCTTCCTCCCACTGCATCTCCTGATTATATACTGTCTTATTTTTATTACGGGTTTTGTAAGTAGAGCTCATATCTCCTTCTATATTCTAAGCTTCAAAAATATCTTTATTATAACTTATTATTAGCATGAATAATTGACAGTCACCTTTCTTTGTCCCCTGCAACTTCCAATCCAATCCCACATACACTCTAAGTAATTACATGTTTGGGAAGAGATTTTAGAAGATGAGGTTTCAGATTACTTAAATAAAGTACACTGGATATTTATACAGAAGAAGACTGGATGCATGGCAGGGTTACTGATTCTTTTCCGGACACATAATTACGCTTCCAGACACTGAGTAATTGTTAATGAAAGATCTCAAGATGAAAGCTCAAATCCAAAGTGTAGAATCTGTGACAATGCATTTTACTATGAAAAGCAGTGAACTCATGAGTAAGGACACAGTTATCCCAACCTTCTCTACTTAGAGAAGTCTCCAGAAAAAAGAAGTTTGGAAGATGTATATAGAGAATATTCTTTCTAAAAGGTGGTGGAAACATTTACTTAATACAGATTTCCAAATCTGGGGCTTGCCAACTTAATGATGATTAATTTGAATTTGTGAAAAGGATCACATGTATGTGATTTACTGGTATAATTAAAAGGCAAAACACTGATTAACAAAGTGTTATCAAAAATGTCCCATTGAGAGCACCTCTTTTAGTGAAAGAATCTTGAAAACTTTTTATTTTTGGGTATATGTATTTTCTACATGTTCTTGTTGAATTAAATCCCACATGAGTTGCTGAAATCTTTAGTGATATTTTCAGTCTAAAAGTCCATTCTCATTTAACTGTTTTGACTTCATGAGGTAAGCAGATTTCCAGGTTTGCCAGACAAAGGTAGGGAGACCATGGAGTGGTGGGATGAATTAAAAACCAATATACTTGATTTCTAATACACCAGGCAACTAGTAACCACAGATTTAAATTGGACAAGTTCTAAATCACTAAATTTTAAAGTTTTCTTTTTTTTTTTTTTTGCTATAGGGAAAAAGTTACAAGGAAAATAACCTTTCTATGGCATTTAGTCTCTTAGGGACAATGTTTATGAGCAGTTGGGGACAAGAAACAGTGATTCCAACCTGATTTTGCCTTAGTTCAACTTGGAGGTAAAATTTATAATTTTTTTTTATCTTTGTCTCAATTGGAAAAGTGCCTATCTATCCATCTATGTATCTATCTTACAGACATACACACAGATATATTTAACTAAATTATTATGTTCTGTTGTGATTATCTAGCAAGAACAGATAACTGAACTAAACTGATTTAAAGTTCTACTCAGAATTCTCCCTCCTTCCCTTCCATTTGCACTGCTTCTGCAAAAAGAATGTTTTTGGAGTAAATTAGACTCACTGTATGTTTGAACCAGGGCATCTTTCCCACCCAGGGACTGAACCTGTGTCTCTTATGTGGCCTGCATTGGCAGGTGGGTTCTTTACCACTAGCACCACCTGGAAAGCTCATTATATAATTTACTATTTTTCCTCAGTTATGATCCCCCCCCCCAAAGTAATTATATGTTTATGAAGGAAATTCTTAAGCTGTAATTTGGTTCAAAGAAAATCTAAAGAGTGTAATCAATGTACCAAGTGCTTAAAGACTCTTCAAGTGATCTAAGAACATTACTTTAAATAAGTCTCCAGATTGCAGTTGTCAAGAATATGCAAAGCCCTCCTGATGGTCTTCTTTAAATGCTCTCTGTATCAACAAGGCCACGGAACTCTGGCATTTGTGTGAGTCCTATCTCAGGCCTCTTGTCATGTACCCTTTCAGTTAAAGACCCAGCAGCAGATAAGGAAAGTCTTTAAAAACTCTCCTTTTAAAAATATAGTTGTTTATGTTGTCTACCTTGAGTGGGGGATATGGATTTCGACTAAGAACCACCTCGTTTGATAGCTGGTCATTTTCCTTTTCAGAAGTTTCATCTGGATTTTTTTCCTCCTGGGACTTAAGATGTCATTGCCTTGTGATGGACACCGGTGCTTTGGCTGAACCAAGGAGGTCAGAGTTTCATTGTGCTTTGTCATCATGATCCTCCCTATTCAGGTGAAATTAGTCTTATCCTCCCTGATGAAAGACCTCAGGAACAAAAGTCATTTCAACATATTTCATGAAATTAGGGTTTTGGATGATGGGGATGCTCATGACTACAAATGAGCGATTGACCGGAGGAAATAAGATGGGTCCTCTTTTGCAGAAATCAGCAATGTAGGACCTCAGTGGGAACAGACATTGTGGGTTATTTCATGACCAGATTTGCTCTGCTGATCCAGGCTCTGGTCTAACACTGTCACAATCACTTGGGCTCTGTCTGACTCATTGAAAAGAACAGCTTTCCTAAGGGCAGCCCTTAATCCTGGGGAAATCTTGGCTCGATTTTGGTGGTTCTACTTATATTAAATTAGGCATCCCAGGAGAAAATAAATAGGGTAAGCAACAGTCATGGTGGAAGCTACCCATTCTTGACAGATATCTATTTTTAACTGTTTTAGATAAACATTATATCATAATAATGAATTAGTAATAATATGATTACATTAGCCATAGTTTGGGGCTTCCCAGGTGGCGCAGTGGTAAAGAATCTGCCTGCCAATGCAGGAGATGCAAGAGACGTGAGTTTGATACCCAAGTCAGGAAGATTCCCTGGGGAAGGAAATGACAACCCTCTCCAGTATTGTTGCCTGGAAAATTCCATGGACAAAGGAGTCGAGTGGGCTATAGTCCATGGAGTCGCAAAGAGTTGGACACTGAGCAACTGAGCACATATACACAGAGCCGTAGTTGGGGTTATAAACCATGTGCCAGGCTTTGTGGTGAGTATGCTGTATCTCATTTAATCTTCACATTAACCTTGTTAGGCAGATATTACTACCATCCCCAGCCCTCATCTTCTTTTCCTTTTTTTGTTTATATTTCTACTTTTTTTTTTTTTTGGATGAGGGAGATAAGGGTTACAATTTGTAAGTGATTTGATCAAAGCCATAAAACACATGGACAAGGTAGTAAGATTTAAGCCCTAGTTTGTCTTTATTCTAAGTAAAAAAATTGCATGCAAGTGCACACACACACTCTCTTACATTTATTTATGACTATGTCTGTCTGTCTGTTAAATAGCATGAGTCCTGATATACTGATATCAACAATTCCAACCCTATAGCACAGAGTACATGCTAATCTTCCCTCTCTTCACATTCATAACTCCACCTTGTGCAATATTCATGCAGATTAAATATAACGGTGTATATAACACCACCAGCAGTGACTCACATAAATTGGAGAAAGATGTCCCTTCCTTCAGAGAAGGCGATGGCACCCCACTCCAGAACTCTTGCCTGGTAAATCCCATGGACAGAGGAGCCTGGTAGGCTGCAGTCCATGGGGTCGCGAAGAGTCAGACATGACTGAGCGATGTCACTTTCACTTTTCACTTTCATGCATTGGAGAAAGAAATGGCAACCCACTCCAGTGTTCTTGCCTGGAGAATCCCAGGGACTGGGGAGCCTGGTGGGCTGCCGTCTATGGGGTTGCACAGAGTCGGACACAACTGAAGCGACTTAGCAGCAGCAGTCCTTTCCTTAGGGGCTTTTCAGGTGGTGCTAGTGGTAAAAAACCCACCTGCCAATGCAGGAGACATAAGAGATGCAGGTTCAATCTCTGGGTTGGGAAGATCTCCCGGAGGAGGGCAAGGTAACCACTCCAGTATTCTTGCCTGGAGAATCTCATGGACACAGAAGCCTGGCGGGCTACAATCCATAGGGTCGCACAAAGTTGGACATGACTGAGGCGACTTAGCATGCACACACGCCCCTTCCCCAAGGTGGACAACTTGGCAAGTGGAGTGTGTGTGTGGGATTCTAGTTCCTACTCACCCCTCAGCTGAGCATCTCTGTGTCACTACAGAACCAGAGAGAATAAGATGGGGTGGAGGTCTTGCACAGTCAGCATGCAATGTGGCAAATTATTTACACTTATGGTCAAGTCTTTCAAGTAAATGGCATAGACAGATTTAAATAAAATGCTGGACTGGAAGAAACACAAGTTGGAATCAAGATTGCTGGGAGAAATATCAATAACCTCAGATATGCAGATAACACCACCCTTATGGCAGAAAGTGAAGAGGAACTGAAAAGCCTCTTGATGAAAGTGAAAGAGGAGAGTGAAAAGGTTGGCTTAAAGCTCAACATTCAGAAAACGAAGATCATGGCATCTGGTCCCATCACTTCATGGGAAATAGATGGAGAAACAGTGGAAACAGTGTCAGACTTTATTTTTCTGGGCTCCAAAATCACTGCAGATGGTGACTGCAGCCATGAAATTAAAAGACGCTTAATCCTTGGAAGGAAAGTTATGACCAACCTAGATAGCATATTCAAAAGCAGAGACATTACTTTGCCAACAAAGGTTCGCCTAGTCAAGGCTATGGTCTTTCCTGTGATCATGTATGGATGTGAGAGCTGGACTGTGAAGAAGGCTGAGCGCCAAAGAATTGATGCTTTTGAGCTGTGGTGTTGGAGAAGACTCTTGAGAGTCCCTTGGACTGCAAGGAGACCCAACCAGTCCATTCTGAAGGAGATCAGCCCTGGGATTTCTTTGGAAGGAATGATGCTAAAGCTGAAACTCCAGTACTTTGGCCACCTCATATGAAGAGTTGACTCATTGGAGAAGACTCTGATGCTGGGAGGGATTGGGGGCAGGAGGAAAAGGGGACGACAGAGGATGAGATGGCTGGATGGCATCACTGTCTCGATGGATGTGAGTCTGAGTGACCTCCGGGAGTTGGTGATGGACAGGGAGGCCTGGCATGCTGCGATTCATGGAGTCGCAAAGAGTCGGACACGACTGAGTGACTGATCTGATCTGATGGTCAAGTCTTTCAAGAAAACGGCATAGACAGATTTAAATAACTTATGAATAAAATAATTTTTACCTTGGAGAATTTTTCATAACTAACAGGGTAGTGGGATGAAAAAGAAAAGTGTTCCAAGATTTTCCATTCTGATGGGAAAATCAATGCAATCCAGTGGGTTGTCAATATCACCAATTATATGCCGTTGAGTATAATTGAAAGTAGGTTGGTTGACCTACAACAGATTATTTTTTTAACCTGATACTGACTATATGTCACCCTAAAATCTGAATCAGAAACAGGTTGATAGAAAAATAAAACCAATTCCTGTCTTCCAAGTGCATGGCTAGCAGCCAAGAAGAAGCTGGTCTCTCCATAATGCAGAGTACATAATTCAAAATGACATTGGAGGTAAGGGAAAAAAAAGCCTCGCCTAATTTCCTGTATATGGTCAGTAAAGTTTGTTGACAGATTTATGAGCTTCCACCTGCTAAACACTCCTCTGTTGAATTTTTTCACTAACTTGTCTTTGAGGGGAGGCAAATGAGCTCATCTTCTGGCTCTTCAGATGATCTTTCCCAGGACCTGATGGACTTTAAATCTGTCACAGAGAAACCAATTAAATTTGACTCCCTGCTACAAACGTCTGATGCTACAAAAATCTGAGGCCCTGAGATGGAGGCTCTGAAAGTATCGCAGACCTCCCTAACTGGTGTTTTCCATGAAGGAGAGCAACTTGCCTATGATAATCCCATCTGCACTAAAGAAAGGGTGCACACAATATGGGCAGTCCCATTCTTCTTCAAGGGTCCACACTGCATAGTGTTACAGTGACACAAACTCCAGGCTTCTGTGGCACTTGCTCAGCCACACTGTGTTATTAAGTATTCAGAGGGGATATAGTTGGAAGCAGAAACTAACTGCTATTTATTAAAAATAGAGACATTACTTTGTTGACAAAGGTCCATATAGTCAAAGCTATGGTTTTTCCAGTTGTCATGCATGGATGTGAGAGTTGAACCACAAAGAAGGCTGAGCATCAAAGAATTAATGCTTTTGAACTGTGATATTGGAGAAGACTCTTGAGAGTCCCTTGGACAGCAAGGAGATCAACCAGTCAATCCTAAAGGAAATCAATACCGAATATGCATTGGAAGGACTGATGCTGAAGCTGAAACTCCAATACTTTGGCCACCTGATGCAAAAAAGGGACTCATTGGAAAAGACCCTGATGCTGGAAGAGATTGAAGGCAGGAGAGAAGGGGATGACAAGGATGAGATGGTTGGATGGTATCACTGACTCGATGGACATGAGTTTGAGCAAGCTCCTGGAGTTGGTGATGGACAGGGAAGACTGGTGTGCTGCACTCCATGAAGTCATCAAGAGTCAGACATGACTGAGCAACTGAACTGAACTGACAGTGGAAGAACTCAGAACCATCCGGCCTCTCACTTCCAGAGCAGGGTGACAGTGACAACCAGAAAGTGCCCGAGGGGTGCTGGAAATGAAAGAATAACACCCCAGAGACAAGGCAGAGGAAGCACTGCTGCTTCCTGGGTTGGTGGCTCCCATTTGAGAGCTTTTGAAAGCTGCAAAATTCTCAGGCTGAAACAGATAACACATTATAGACATAGATTAAATGGATAAATAATTTGTTTATAAGGAATTGGCCCAAGTTATTGTGGAAGCTTAAATCTATAGGGCAGGCTGGAAAACTCAAGCAGGAGTTGATACTGAAGTCTCGAGGCAGAATTTCTTCTCTGGGAAATCTCAGCTTTTGTGTTTTAATGCCTTCAACTGATTGGACAAGGCCCACCCACATTATTAAGGTTAGTTTACTCAAAATCAACATAGTGTAAATGTTAATCACATCTACAAAATACCTTCAGTGCAAAATCTGATAGTGTTTGACTTAATAATGGTATTATAGCTCAGCCAAGCTAGCATATAAAAACCAACCAAATCTGAAAGGGCCAAGCACAGAGTGTACATCCAGTAGGTGGTCAATAAATGAGTCCTCTTGCCTTCCTTGTGCAAGATCCCTTCCTCTCCTACTGAGGATGGAAGAAGGAAAGAGGTTAATTCTGTCCCCAAAGGAGAGCCGGGTCTGAGGATTCCCTGGGCTGATTCCTCAGTCACAGCCAGGATTCAGGAATCACACTCACTGTCACCCTCCCTGTCACCTGATAAACGCCCACAACAGATGGGAGGGAAACATCATCTCTGTGGGTGTGAGAGGGGATCCCAGCTACTCCTTTGTCAGGATCAACCTGTGTGCAGGCAGAATGCCTGGTGCTTCTAACTGAGCACCATAGGGAAGGGTCTCCTGCTCACAACTATGGCCTTCACCTGGGTGGATCACAGAGGCTAGGTATGGTTTTAGAATGAAACAGACCAGCATTTGAATTCATTTCTCCCATTTACTAGCTGTGACACAGAAGGCAAACTCACTAGCTCCACTAGTAAGCTGGAGTCATGTGTCATACGCTGACACACGAATGAAATGGGAAGATCGTGGTAGAACTAAGAACATGATACGCGTTAGCTGTTATTGTTTCAACTTTAAAATTTACCACTTGATAAACATTACAATTATATGTTTTAGTGCTGACAGAGGGACCATATCATGTTACCAACACCCAGTGTGGGCCAATATCCCTGGTCACTTTCCCACATGAGAGGAGTGATCTGGGGACACTGGAAAGGCCAGAGGTGAGAGGACACAGGAAGTAAACTTTGTTATATTTTGCAGAATATCCCTGGCCTCAGAGATTTATATTTCTTAAGAAGAAAAACTGGGTCTCTTGGCCATATGCTAATTTATTGTAACCAACCTATGGACCAATAACAATCCCCACAGCCCACGATACTGCTGTTAGGACACAGTGTAGGAGGAGTTCAGTTGTAAAACGAAGAAAATTCAATTATATTATAAAAAAGAGAACCACAGAGCTGAGACTCAGACCATCATTCTAGAAGGGGAAAAATAAAGAGGAGAAGGAACACAGAGGAGACTAAAGGGCCGAGAATAATTCTCTGACTTTAAGCTTTCAACATCAAGGCAATGTGAGTATACAAAAGATTCCTAAACAAGTCACAGGTGACACTAAGATAGACAACAGTTAAAAAAAACCCAGCATAGCACTCTCAGTTAGCATGGCTCAAGAGATCTGGAGCAGGTGAGGGTTGTACAAGCATTATCATGGTTTCAGTGCATGGGTAAGAGTCAAGTGACGTGGGTGTGAATATCATGTTCACTGGCTGGTTATGTGAACTGGACCTCAGCTCCTGCCTCTATAAAATGGGAATGATAATAATAGTAATAGAAATAATACCTCACAGGTTTCTTGTGAGGGGTAAATGTGAACATGTAAGTGAAGTACTTAATTAAGCACTTGATATCTAAGTACTCAATGGATTCTCTTTTTGATTATCATCATCACCATCATTATCTCATTCGTAAAACAGGAGAAGCTGTAACAGATATGGACCTACAGTGGAAAGCAGTGGATATATATTATCTATAACAAATTATAATTTACTGTGCATTAATCCCAGGTCAGCTTGTAGTCAGGATTTGGTGAATGAAAGCTCAAGTAGCTTAAGACTGAACTTACTTAAAGGCACTGAACTATGGAAACAGAGTCAAGAAAAGGATCCGCAGCTAGTAGAAACAGAGTCTCAAGCAGAAGATATTTCAATGAACCAGGATATCCGCAAAGTCTCCACTGACAGAAGACAACTGGTTCTAGGGCTCATGACCCCAAAGAGCCCGCAGAAGACTTTGATGGTCAAGAAGATTTGGGTGTTGGGTCCTTGGCTGGGAAGGCATGTGTTCTATGAACGGATGAAGCATCCATCCACATTAGGCTTCCATGAACACTGATTTAATCACAAATGTCTAAATACTGCAAAGGCCTGACAAATGGGAATGCACAAAATATTAGGATTATAATATGTGTGTGAGGAAGCCATCAAACACTCTCTGCAAATAAAAGACCATCTGAATACTGTATAATTCCACCCCTTATTACTATGAATAATGTATCATTTGGCTGAAGCAATTTTTTAAGTGTTTTATGTTCCCTGATGGAATAAAGTCTTTAATTCCATTTGTGTAGTTCATGTGGAAAGCCTGAGTCCAAATTAGGTTCCTGAGAAGATGTACTAGTATTACAGGCAAGAAGAGATCCTCTATCTTTTTTACCCTTCTCTGGAAATGTAGTGTTGCTTTTTTTTTGCCCTTTAACTCAACTTTGAATATTGAATAACATCCTGGAAAGAAGTGGCTATTATGCTCATGATGGCTTTGAGTTGGAAATGACCCATGCTTTCCTAGAACCTTAGAATAACCCTGTTCCATTAATAAGCCTCTTCTCCAGCACTCATGTTCCAATCAGCCCGAGCAATCAGGTTTCTCTGTGTGCCATTGAAATAAGACGGAGAGGGAGAATTCCCAGTGATGGGCCCTTTCAGGTTCTGCAAGGCAATTAGCCCAGGACCCTCTTTCAAAACAAGGGGCAGTAAAGCAAGATGGCTAAGAGTGTGGGCGCCAGAGTCAGACTGACCTGCTTCCTACCCTAACTCATAGGTGATTACCTGAATCATCACTGGTTAACTTGTTTAATTTCTTTCAGACCAAGATGTCTCCTCTTTTTAAAGACATTTAGCCTTTAAAATGGGTATAGTAGTAGCAAATCCTTTAGGTTTATTATATTATGTTTGTATTAGAAAAGGAAGGAAAGAAGGAAAATAGGAAGGAAGGGAGGGAGGGAGGAAGGAAGGAACGCCAAGAGAGGGGTCTCCTTGACAAGTCACGGCTTCACTCAAGAGACTTGGGAGAGGACAGGCTAGAGGGACCCTCCTCAAGCCCAGGGTCTCTCCCCATCCTTGTTCTCTGTCACTGAAAGGGTCAGGAACAAGAAAGCTGTGAACCTGAATGGAGCAGCAGCCTCCTTCAAGGAGCCTGTGAGTAGCCATGAGGTTTTGTTTCCTTGTTTTTTTTTTTTTTTATTTTTTTTATTTATTTTTTATTTTTTATTTTTTTTTTAATCAAGAATCTCTTTTATTGATTATCAGAAACATTACAAACATCTAGTATGAACAAATTGTAACATGATAGTGTTTAGTTTGAACAATTAATACATTTCAGATATAATATTATACATATTTCAATGCTATTCTCCCCAATCATCTCACCCTCTCCTGGTCCCAGAGTCCAAAAGTCTGGTCTATACATCAGTGTCTCTTTTGTTGTCTCGTAAATAGGGTTATTTTTTACCATCTTTCTAAATTCCATATATATGCGTTAGTATACTGTATTTGTGTTTTTGTTTCTGGCTTACTTCACTCTGTATAATAGGCTCCAGTTCCATCCACCTCCTTAGAACTGATTCAAATGTATTCTTTTTAATGGCTGAGTAATATTCCATTGTGTATATGTACCACAGCTTGCTTATCCATTCATCTGTGGATGGACATCTAGGTTGCTTCCACGTTCTGGCTATTGCAAACAGTGCTGCTATGAACATTGGGGTACAGGTGTCTCTTTCAATTCTGGTTTTCTCTCAGTGTATATGCCCAGCAGTGGGATTGCTGGATCATAAGGCAGTTCTATTCGCAGTTTTTTGAGGAATCTCCATACTGTTCTCCAAAGTGGCTGTACTAGTTTGCATTCCCACCAACAGTGCAAGAGGGTTCCCTTCTCTCCGCACCCTCTCCAGCATTTATTGCTTGTGGACTTTTGGATAGCAGCCATACTGATTGGCGTGAAATGGTATCTCATAGTGGTTTTGATTTGCATTTCTCTAATAATGAGTGATATTGAGCATCTTTTCATGTGTTTGTTAGCCATCTGTATGTCTTCTTTGGAGAAATGTCTATTGAGTTCTTTGGCCCATTTTTTGATTGGGTCATTTATTTTTCTGGAATTGAGCTGTAGAAGTTGCTTGTATATTTTTGAGATTAGTTGTTTGTCAGTTGCTTCATTTGCTATTATTTTCTCCCATTCTGAAGGCTGTCTTTTCACCTTGCTTATAGTTTCCTTTGTTGTGCAAAAGCTTTTTAAGTTTGATTAGGTCCCATTTGTTCATTTTTGATTTTATTTCCAATATTCTGGGAGGTGGGTCATAGAGGATCCTGCTGTGATGTAAGTCAGAGAGTGTTTTGCCTATGTTTTCCTCTAGGAGTTTTATGGTTTCTGGTCTTACATTTAGCTCTTTAATCCATTTTGAGTTTATTTTTGTGTATGGTGTTAGAAAGTGTTCTAGTTTCATTCATATGGAGGGGTCTTGTTTTTGTATCCATTCAGCCAGTCTCTGTCTTTTGGTTGGGGCATTCAACCCATTTACATTTAAGGTAATTAATGATAAATATGATCCCGTTGCCATTTACTTTGTTGTTTTGGGTTTGAATTTATATATCCTTTTTGTGTTTCCAGTCTAGAGAATGTCCTTTAGTATTTGTTGGAGAGCTGGTTTGGTGGTGCTGAATTCTCTCAGCTTTTGCTTGTCTGTAAAGGTTTTGATTTCTCCTTCATATTTGAATGAGATCCTTGCTGGGTACAATAATCTGGGCTGTAGGTTCTTTTCTTTCATCACTTTAAGTATGTCTTGCCATTCCCTCCTGGCTTGGAGAGTTTCTATTGAAAGATCAGCTGTTATCCTTATGGGA
Organism: Tragelaphus eurycerus; assembly: GCA_935064755.1. NCBI lineage: Eukaryota > Metazoa > Chordata > Mammalia > Artiodactyla > Bovidae > Tragelaphus > Tragelaphus eurycerus. The sequence goes on from CAKXYN010000062.1 coordinate 12,974,858, forward strand.
ATTCCCTTGTGTGTTATTTGTTGTTTTTCCCTTGCTGCTTTTAATATTTGTTCTTTGTGTTTGATCTTTGTTAATTTGATTAATATGTGTCTTGGGGTGTTTCGTCTTGGGTTTATCCTATTTGGGACTCTCTGGGTTTCTTGGACTTGAGTGATTATTTCCTTCCCCATTTTAGGGAAGTTTTCAACTATTATCTCCTCTAGTATCTTCTCATGGTCTTTCTTTTTGTCTTCTTCTTCTGGGACTCCTATGATTCGAATATTGTAACGTTTAATATTGTCCTGGAGGTCTCTGAGATTGTCCTCATTTCTTTTAATTCGTTTTTCTTTTTTCTCCTCTGATTCCTTTAATTCTGCCATTCTATCTTCTAATTCGCTAATTCTATCTTCTGCCTCTGTTATTCTACTATTTGTTGCCTCCAGAGTGTTTTGGATCTCATTTATTGCATTATTCATTATATGTTGATTCTTTTTTATTTCTTCTAGGTCCTTGTTAAATCTTTCTTGCATCTTCTCAATGCTTTTCTCCAGACTATTTATCCATGATTCCATTTTGCTTTCCAGATTTTGGATTAATTTCACGATCATTATTCGGAATTCTTTATCAGGTAGGTTCGCTATTTCTTCCTCTTTTGTTTGGTTTGGTGGGCTTTTATCCTGTTCCTTTACCTGCTGGGAATTCTTCTGTCTTTTCATCTTGTTTAAATTGCTAAGTTTGGGGCGTCTTTACTGTATTCTGGTAGTCTGTGGAGTTCTCTTTATTGTGGCGTTTCTGCACTATATGTGGGTTTGTACCGGTGGCTTGTCGAGGTTTCTTGTTTATGGAAGCTTGTATCGGTGTTCTGGTGGGTGGAGCTGGATTTCTTTTCTCTGGGGTGCAGTGGAGTGTCTAGTAGTGAGTTATGAGATGTCTATGCTTTTGGGGTCGCTTTGTGTAGCCTGTGTATTGGAGCTCAGGCTGTGTTCTTGTTTTTCTGGAGAATTTGCTTGGTATGTCTTGTTGTGGAACTTGCTGGTCTTTGTGTGATGCTTGGTTTCAGAGTAGGTATGGAGGCTTTTAATGAGCTCCTGTCAATTAGTGTTTCGTGGGATCAGGGTATGGACTTAAGCCTCCTGGTTCCAGTTATTGGTCTTATTTTTACAGTAGTCTCAAAAACTTCTTCTTCTATAATGCATTCCACAACTGGACTGCTCAGAGATGTTCACGGAATTATACATAGAAGGAAAAAGGGAGGAAGGAGACAGAGGTGGTCAGGAGGATAAAAGGAGGGAGTGTGAAGGAGAGAGACAGATCTAGTCAGTAATCAGTAAAGAAAAGAAAAAAGGAAAGGAAAAAAGCAAAGGACAAAAAGGAAAAAGGAAAAAAAAAAACAAAACAGGGTCGCAAAAGTTATATCTAAACGTGGAGATTAAAGAAGTACTAGAGGATTAAAAAAAATAATAATAATAAAAAAATAAAAGAAACAAAACAAACAACAACAAAAAAAAAATTAAAAGGGAAAAAAATTTTGTTTTCCTTTTTCCAATTAAAAAATAATAAAAATTTAAAAAATATATATATATTAAAAAAAGAAAAGAAAAAAAAAAGGAAATAATGATGGTAAAAATAGTAACAATATATATAAGAGTTTCTCTATTATTGTTGTGGGTTCAGTTCATTTTCAGCTAGTTCCTTGTTCCGGCTTAAATTTCTCAAGATCTATAGGCCCCTTTCTCTGTGGTTGTTCTGTATAGTTCTTTGTTCTGTGCACGGTTCGGCGGTGTTCTGGGCCAAGGCCCGCCACTCGTGTGGTCGGCGCTGCACAATCTGGATTGCCGGCCCAAACTACTCCAGTTAGGCAGCACTCCAGACAATCAGGCGAACGAAGTCTGCGCTGAGGCCCGCAGAGGGGGAGGGGTCGGCGACGGGAATGGCGGGCGGGCGGGTGGGGGAGGGGATGGGGTGGCCCTCGTGGGAGCCGCCGGCACAGCGGGCGGGGGCACGCCTGCGCGGGAGTGGCCGGCGGGGGAGCGTCCAGTGGGGGAGAGTCCCGCGGGGGGAGCGTCCCTCTGGGGAGCGCCGGCAGCGGAGTGTCCCGCGTGGGAACGGCCAAGGCGTCTCCCTGCCCAGCCCCGGCTCCCCAATGGCAGATGCGGGCGTTTGCAGCGGTGCTTTTCCGCTGCGGAAGTTACCGCAGGGCCTGCAGTCTGTGGGTTCTAATTGCTCAACTGTTCTCCTCCCTGTTATGATAGTCTCCGTGTTTCCCAGGTTCGGCGCAGATTCCGCAGGGAGAGTGTTTCCTGGTGTTTGGAAACTTCTCTTTTTAAGACTCCCTTCCCCGGACAGAGGTCCGCCCCTCCCTCTTTGTCTCTCTCTGGCTTCTATATTCTTTCCTACCTCCTTTAGAAGGCAGTGAGTTGCTTTTCTGGGTGTCCGACGTCCTCCGCCAGCACTCCGAAGCTGTTTGTGGTATTTACTCGGCGCCCAGATGTCCCATTGATGAATTTGTGGAGGAGAAAGCGTATTCCCCGTCCTAATCCTTCGCCATCTTAACCGGAAGTTCTCTAGCCATGAGGTTTTGCTTTCTGCTGGGCGTGGTGGGGTATGTCCCCTGAGCATGTTTAAAGAATACAACAGAGGGAGGCACTGAGTCCATCTTATGGCTGGAGTCCCAGTAGAGGATGTCTTGGCTGAATCAATTTTTCCTTGCTCTGAAATTATAAGCCTAATTAGAGGAGTAGGTTACAGCCAAGAATCCTAATGCAGATTAAATGACTGTCAACCACTCTGGCTACAAATATAAACAAATATGTAGTCCCAGCTGGGAACACATTCAAAGATACATGAAGGAGGTATCATCTTTTGGTTTCAGGCAGATCATTTCAGGAAAATAATAGAAGTTTCCATGGAAGAGATTCCAAGTCTCTACAGAAACTGATCTAAACAAGCCAATAGGGTTATTCAATATGTTTCTTATCAAATGCTTCCCGATTACTCTATATGAGAGGTTTCAAACCAGGAGAAGGTTATTATACATCAACAACAACACATTTGGGCCCCCAGGTGCCTCAGTGGTAAAGAATCCACCTGCCAATGGAGAAGACTCAAGAGCCGCAGGTTCGATCCCTGGATTGGGAAGATCCCCTGGGGTAGGAAATGCCAACCCACTCCAGTATTCTTGCCTGGAAAATTCCATGGGCAGAGGAGCCTAGAGGGCTACAGTCCATGGGGCCGCAGAGTCAGACACAACTAAGCACACAGACACAACATAATTATTCAGTCTTTTCTAAATGCCAGGAACAGGTGTTAAATGTAATTTAAATATTTAAATATATTTAATCTCACTTTTAGGTAAGTAAACTGGGTTTCCCTGGTGGCTCAGACAATAAAGAATCTGCCTGAAATGTGGGAAATCCAGGTTCGATCCCTGGATTGGGAAGATCTGGAGAAGGGAATGGCTATCCACTCCAGTATTCTTGCCTGAAGAATTCCATAGATAGAGGAGCCAGGTGAGCTATAGTCTATGGGGTCACAAAGAGTCGGACGCAACTGAGTGACCAACACTTTCAAGCTGGACTAGATATATCAAGTAATATTTCAAGGCCGTGTTGATAAGTACCAAACTCAGATTTGAACCCACATTTATGTAAACTTTAAGTCTTATACCTTTAAAGCACTATGTTCTATTTCCTTTTACAAGCAAGAACACATACAGGGCACACACACACACACACACACACACACACACTTACTGACCTCTACTCTGAGAAGATTGATAGGAAGACATAGGTCTTGGTGATGTCTGCTGCTGCTGCTGCTGCTGCGTCACTTCAGTTGTGTCCGACTGTGTGATCCCACAGACGGCAGCCCACCAGGCTCCGCCATCCCTGGGATTCTCTAGGCAAGAACATTGGAGTGTGTTGCCATTTCCTTCTCCAATGCATGAAAGTGAAAAGTGAAAGTGAAGTCGCTCAGTTGTGTCGGACCCTCAGTGACCCCATGGACTGCAGCCTTCCAGGCTCCTCCATCCATGGGATTTTCCAGGCAAGAGTACTGGAGTGGGGTGCCATTGCCTTCTCCGTTGGTGATCTCTAGAAGGGATGAAAGAGGCAACTCCTGAATTGCTGATGGTCATCTTCTAGTTAGACATGATTTGACACAAAATGGAAGATTTATTACAATGAGGGAGCCCTTGGCTCTCCAGGCAAGTGCCCACTGGACTCTGGGTACTAGGTAGTGCTAGATTCCCTGCTCCTTTCTGCCAGGAGGGCTGGGCACAGGGCACAGGCCATCACAGACATGGTATCTCAGTCACTGAGCACATCCCAGAGCCTCCCTTGAGGCACAAGTTTCACTGCAGGAGAACAGGCAGCTCTGCCTGATCATGGAGAGCAGGGATTAGATTCTCCGGAGGGGATCTGAATGAATAAACCCTGGCAAGTGGCCCTGCTCTGCATGGGGGCTCCTGGTCTGCACTCTCCTCCCGCTGGAGTCTCACATTGAGCTGGGAATCAGAGTCTAGCCTCACAAACAATGGAAGCCCCTGCTGAATGTGTTCTGCTCACTGGCATCTGATAAAATACTTAACATGTTGACTAGGTAATGCCCTCACGTATTTAAAATATAATTAAGGATCAGAATGAAGAGATTCATTCCATTCCTGTCTTTCCTCCCTCAAATTTATACCCATCTCCCTTGGACAAATACTTTTTGGTAGATTTTTAAAAATACGTCCCTCTTTTTAAAATGCAAATAAAATATGAATAGAATTCTTTGTTCCTTCTTTATACAGAAAGCAGCAGATTCTACGTCACCATTTTTCCTAACGAGCAGTCTCCTATTTTTTTCAAAGAACATAAAAAGATTCCTCATTCTTTTTATACATGCATAATGTCTCATGGTGTATATATACAGTAATGGATTTCATCAATTTCCTATTGGACACTTGGGTTTTTTCCAGTTTTTTGTTATTTCAAAGGATGCTGTAGGGAACAATGTGCACACACATCATCTTATACATGTACTTTTGGAGGTAAAATTTCCGGAGGTCGGTTGCTCTGTCAAGGGTATGTACATTTATCATTTTGAAAAATATCATCATTCAAAGACTATTCTGAGAATCTGAGTCCAAACTTTAAAACTCATCCTCAAGAGGTGACTTGGAGTGCACTAGGTCACATATGTCTTCTTCATTTTTTAGGGGAGGGATCTTTTCATTTGAAGATCCTTTCCAAGCTGTGGGTGTTGACCTATCCCATTTCTTAAAAATTAAGAAACTTTATGGCCAGATTAATCCTCTAGGACCTGGCTCTGCCCATCACACTTCCCTGTTCAGGTATCTTCAAGCAAGTCCCCAGTGACCACAGTCTGGAAATTCAGGCCTGTCACTCTCAGACTCCGGGGACATCTCCACTGCACCTCTGTGTGCCTGTCCATCTACAGGCACAGGTTCCCGCTCCTTCTCCCCTCTGACACCACGTCTCATTTGTCCCCGTTGTTGCTCATTCAGGTTGCACTGTATTCTGGGTACACACATCTCCTTCCAGACATGAGATCTTCTGGTGCAGGAGTCATTCTACATTCTCCAGGCAGCCCTTTCACACCAGTAACTTCTTAACAGCTTTGCACACAGTCAGTGCTCAGTATCTTTGGGGTGAAACTCCAAAACTTCCCCTTTGCAGGGAGGAAACTGGAAATGAAGTCTCAGGAACCACTTATTAAGCCTGGAGCTGACTTTGTCAGAGATGCACAGTGAATTCTAACAATGGCTCCAATGTTAAGCAGGGAGGAGGAGATTCAATCCATTTGCTCCTTTATCAATATCCTCAAAGTGTGGTCCAAGCTCCATTGTGTCAGGACCATCGTGGTGATTCTGATGCTGATTAAAATTTGAGAACATTTGATCTGATTTTTGGAGATGATTGATGAAAAACCCAGGAAAAGGAGAGGAACTAAGATTCATGATCTATAAGTTGTAGCCCGCCTCTTAGACACACCAATTTTGGATTATTCAGTGGGAACTCCATCAGTTATCAGTCATTTGCATTAGAGAAACTGAGTCCAGGAAATTTCTCCAGTCTATAAACTATGTAAACCAAGGGTCCTAACTTGGGGGTGGTGGTTTCGTCACTAAGTTGTGTCTGACTCTTGTGACCCCATGGACTATATAGCCTGCCAGTCTCCTCTGCCCAGGGGATTTTCTAGGCAAGAACACTGGAGTGGGTTGCCATTTCCTTCTCCAGGGAATCTTCTTAATCCAGGAATCGAATCCCGGGTCTCCTGCACTGCAAGCAGATTCTTTACTGACTGAGCTACAAGTAGGGAAGTCCTTACTTGGGGGTATGCAGATATATTAAAATGTGCCTATAAAACCCTCAGTTGTTTTGTGTGATTGGAGTATCAGTCAGGATTCTTCCTTTAGAAAGTATCCAAAATCCCAACTAAATTTGGTTTAAGCAAAAAAAAAAAAAAAAAAATTTTTTTTTTTTTACTCTTGTAAATGAAGGTTTTGCAATATAGACAGAGCTGTGTCTAGAGGTTTGGGGGGCGTTACATTCCTGGGTGCCAGCTTCAATCCCAGGCAGGCTTTTTCTCATCACAGCCTCATGGCCCTAGTGTCAGACTCTTCCCACTTCACATCCAGCATAAGAGATGGTTTCCCCTTTACAGAAGCATTGGCTGGGCCAACTGGGGTTGAGTATTCAGTTCTGAACCACTCTGGCCAGAGTTTATGCTATTCCTACACACAAAACACACACACACACACACACACACACACACACACACACACACAGGCTGAGACAGAAAACAGGAGAGAAATAAATTTTGAAAAGGAAATTCTTGTTGCCATTACTCAAAACATAAATGGATACTGTGCAGGCAAAGCAATAACTTGCACCATAGTCCATGCATTAAAAAACAACAAAGAAACTGATTACCAATGTAACGTTGTGGTGCTTCATATACTTTAAAGGTAATTGTGGTTTTGTAAGAATCCTAAATTTAGAGTCAAAGGAACGAATTCTTGCTCCTACATTTGTCTAAGAGCCTCTTGGGAGCATTCTGTTTTCTTGCTCAGAAAACAGAAATAATGGCTGCCCTAAACAGCTCCCCTTTCATTTGTCTATGGGGTCCATTAGATTGTAAAACCATAGGGCTGAGCCCATGGTTGTCTCATTCAATGCTGTATTCTCAGGGGCCCTCAGAACTTGACATTCAATAGATATTCAATAAACATTTAAAATACAAATTAAATGAGTTAATACTTGGTGCTTCCCTGGTGGTTCAGACTGTAAAGAGTCTGCCTGCGGGAGACCAGGCTTCGATCCCTGGGTCGGGAAGATCCCCTGGAGAAGAAAATGGCAACTCATTCCAGTATCCTTGCCTGGAAAATTCCATGGATGGAGGAGCCTGGCAGGCTACAGTCCATGGGGTCACAAAGAGTCAGAAATGACTAAGAGACTTCATGCATGCGTGCAAAAATAGACTGGGAGGAAAAGTTGATATATCAGAATGTTATGGGTCTTGATCTCTAGGTTCCTATTTTCCTAATGGAAAATCAGATTTGTGATTGAATGTTGTGTAGAAGAGAATGTCAGAAAACTCAGAGTCTACTCCAGCTCTGCTGTTAATTAGGGCTATGACCTTAAATGACCATTAAATCTCTCTGAGCCTCAATTTTTGACTCTGTTAAATATGTTAAATAGGGGAGGTGAATATATGAGAAGTAAAATTGCTTCACCACAACCAAGTTCTGTAGTTAAGATACTGGATGCTTGGGGCTGGTGCACTGGGACGACCCAGAGGGATGGTATGGGGAGGGAAGAGGGAGGAGGGTTCAGGATGGGGAACAGATGTATACCTGTGGCGGATTCATTTTGATATATGGCAAAACCAATACAATATTGTAAAGTTAAAAAATAAAATTAAAATTAAAAAAAAAAAAAAAAGATGGCAAAGCAAAGTATGAGCCCCTGCTGCTGCTGCTGCTAAGTCGCTTCAGTCGTGTCCGACTCTGTGCAACCCCATAGACGGCAGCCCACCAGGCTTCCCCGTCCCTGGGATTCTCCAGGCAAGAACACTGGAGTGGGTTGCCATTTCCTCCTCCAATGCATGAAAGTGAAAAGTGAAAGTGACGTCGCTCAGTCATGTCCGACTCTTAGCGACCCCATGGACTGCAGCCTACCAGGCTCCTCTGTCCATGGGATTTTCCGGGCAAGAGTACTGGAGTGGGATGCCATTGCCTTCTCCATGAGCCCCTAGATATAATTAATTTATATTTAATTTAAAATCTTAATCTAAAACAATTGCTCTAAACTAGAATCATAGGGCGTGGGTATGAGCTCCGACCACAGAGACTACCAATTTCATCCTCCTTTCCTTTTCTTTCTATTTTGTCACACATTCAAATAATTATTAAGCACTTGTTCTGTGTATTCAGGATCTGTTGATGATTAAAATTAATTTCATCAATCTACATCTCCGCCTAATAAGGCACCCCCACTTGTGCCCTGAAGGTTTTGTCTTTGATGATGATCAAAGTCTAACCATCAAAGATCTACCATGTTTAATTCCATAAAGTGATTAAGAGACATTCTTTCCTAAACTTGGTGTTTTGTGCAAATGACAAGATCTAATTCCCCCTGAAGTATAATCTTCAGAGAATACAACTTAGGTCTCAAAACACAGCCAAGTCCATATGGGAGAGGGATTTTCCTACACTACCCTCCTCTACTTTGTGACTTCCCTTTTGCAAGATGAATTAAGAGGGTGGCATTCAGCTTCCCAATAGATTCTGTAGTCCTCAACCATATATCAGTGCCATTCTTGCCAAACTGACTTCCCTGAAGACACTTTGGGAAAGGACATTGCAAATCTTGAGATGAGTATATACTTTATATCACCTTTTTACTGTAGATCTGCAGGTACTGTAGCTTTCACGTGCTTATTAGTTCAATCTATTAAGAGAACAATGATCAAATATAAATACCCCAGGCAGAAACATGGCAAAGGCAAGGAAACATGACTACTGGGACTCATTCACAACATAATAAATGGTATTTTAGTATGCTGTAAGTTTTGACCTGAAGCAAGAGAAACTTGATGACTTTAATAGAGTTTTCTTCATAAACCATTTCCTTTCTGTTTCAAAACTGCCAATATATGTATATATACATATATATACATATTTTATCCCTAGCTCTTTTACAATTGTTTTGTAGTTCATGTCTCTAAATTTCTAAACCAGGGAGGATGCGTTCATTGTATGGGCGGGCGCTCCCAGGTGATGGCAGGCAGGCAGAGGCTCTTAGAGACTTGATGAAGCACAGAATTGGAATGCTGCTCCCTGCTTCTGGCAGAAGTTTCACGCAAGAGACACTGACTGGCTCCAACTATTTAAGCATTTAGCTTAAAAAATACTCTCTTAGATGTACAGCAAAGAATCAAGAGATTTCTAGTTATCTAGAAACCACTCTCGGAGAAGGCAATGGCACCCCACTCCAGTACTCTTGCCTGGAAAATCCCATGGACGGAGGAGCCTGGTGGGCTACAGTCCATGGGGTCGCTAAGAGTCAGACATGACTGAGCGACTTCACTTTCACTTTTCACTTTCCTGCATTGGAGAAGGAAATGGCAGCCCACTCCAGTGTTCTTGCCTGGAGAATCCCAGGGACGGGGGAGCCTGGTGGGCTGCCGTCCATGGTGTCACATAGAGTCAGACACGACTGAAGTGACTTAGCATAGCATAGCATAGAAACCACTCTATAGATTGAAATTTGAGGCACTGACTTCACTGCTCTAAGTTTCAGTTTATTCATCTGTAGGATGTAAATGACAACAGTACTCATGTCACAGGTCAGTGGTGAATATTAAGTAACACTGGGTTTGTATAAGACTTAGTAGGGGCCTGGCACACACCACATGCTCTGTAAATGATGGTTATGGATGTGTGGATGTCTGTTTTTGTTCTCCTCCTCATGCCTGCCCCTTGTCACTATATAAGCAAAGACATGCCTTTAGCTCTAGAAGCAAACCCAGTTGAATCAGGGGAATCCTGCTGAATACCATATGATAGGCTCTGTGATCACTTCCAGCCCTTCCCTGATTAGTCTGTCTCATAACCGTCTTATTTATACTGCTAATATCATCTCACCACATATCCTTTCAGGGGACTCCTGCATTTGCCTGTTAAATAAAATTTCTGTTTCTTTTCTTCTGTGATCTTCCCTGGCCCCTTTCCTCTGTACCCAGTGTCCATTCAAAACTACCCTGCCTCTATCAACTTCTGATGTTTTATTCAGACTCAGAAAATAGCAGTCTTTATATATATATATATACACATGCACATAAAATCTTGATGTGGAAGAGGCCAAGTATGAATTTATTTTACATAAAATCAAAATCAAAAGACAAAGGTCAAACTAAAAATTAAATTGCAACATACTGGAAATAGCTGATTTTCCTAATATGTAAAGAACCCTACAAATCAATAAGATAACATACCAACAGTCTAGTAAAAATTTAGGAAAAGATTATTTACAGAAAACAAATCATATATATGTAAAGCTGGTTAGTTGCAGATAAAAGAGAAATGCAATTTAAACATATATTGAGTACTATTTTTATATATCAGGTTGGAAAAATATAACAAAGTCAAATGTACAGCTTGAAAATGGTCAGATGAAAGAAACACTCATGTATTACAGACAGCAGTTTTTAAAGGAGAAAAAGTTATAATGTTGGGTTGGCCAAAAGTTCATTCAGGTTTTCTGTAAGATGTGAAGGAGAAACCTGAATGAACTTTTTGACCAAGCCAACATTTTTCAAAAATTTAAGTACATTTACCTTTTGACCTAGGAATTTCACTTTAGCCTAGAGATACTTTCCCACATGTGTGAAATTGATATAAGTACACAACTTTATCTTGTATCACTATTTGTAACAGCAAATCATTAGACACAAACCAAATGTCTACCAATATAAGATTGGTTAAATTATGATAAAATCCCCCAAAGAATGAGAAAACTCTCTATGACCTGATATTGTTTGTTCTCTAAAATGTAAAGAATAATTTGTTTTTCAAACTTCTGCACAATTGCACTCATTTCATACGCTAGTAAAGTAATGCTTAAAATTCTCCAAGTCAGGCTTCAGCCATATGTGAACCGTGAACTTCCAGATGTTTAAGCTGGTTTTAGAAAAGGCACAGGGACCAGAGATCAAATTGCCAACATCCGCTGGATCATCGAAAAAGCAAGAGAGTTCCAGAAAAGCATCTATTTTTGCTTTAATGGACTATTCCAAAGCCTTTGACTGTGTGGATTACAATAAACTGTGGAAAATTCTGAAAGAGATGGGAATACCAGAGCACCTGACCTGCCTCTTGAGAAATGTGTATGCAGGTCAGGAAGCAACAGTTAGAACTGGACATGGAACAATAGACTGGTTCCAAATAGGAAAAAGAGTACGTCAAGGCTGTATATTGTCACCCTGCTTATTTAACTTGTATGCAGAGTACATCATGATAAACGCTGGGCTGGAGGAACACAAGTTGGAATCAAGATTGCTGGGAGAAATATTAATAACCTCAGATATGCAGATGACACCACCCTTATGGCAGAAAGTGAAGAAGAACTAAAGAGCCTCTTGATGAAAGTAAAAGAGGAGAGTGAAAAAGTTGGCTGGAGGCTTCAGGATGGGGAACACATGTATACTTGTGGCGGATTCATTTTGATGTATGGCAAAAGCAATACAATATTGTGCTGCTGCTGCTAAGTCGCTTCAGTCGTGTCTGACTCTGTGCGACCCCATAGACGGAAGCCCACCAGGCTCCCGCGTCCCTGGGATTCTCCAGGCAAGAACACTGGAGTGGGTTGCCATTTCCCTCCCCAATGCATGAAAGTGAAAAGTGAAAGTGAAGTCGCTCAGTCGTGTCCGACTCCTAGTGACCCCATGGACTGGAGCCTACCAAGATCCTCCGTCCATGGGATTTTCCAGGCAAAAGTCCTGGGGTGGGGTGCCATTGCCTTCCCCGACAATATTGTAAAGTTAAGCAAAATAAAATTAAAAAAAAAAAGCTAAACATTCAGAAAACGAAGATCATGTCATCCATCACTTCATGGCAAATAGAAGGGGAAACAGTGAAAACAGTGGCTGACTTTATTTTTCTGGACTCCAAATTACTGCAGATGGTGATTGCAGCCATGAAATTAAAAGACGCTTACTCCTTGGAAGGAAAGTTATGACCAACCTAGATAGCATATTCAAAAGCAGAGACATTACTTTGCCAAGGTCCGTCTAGTCAAGGCTATGGTGTTTCCAGTGGTCATGTATGGATGTGAGAGTTGGACTGTGAAGAAAGCTGAGTGCCAAAGAATTGATGCTTTTGAACTCTGGTGTTGGAGGAGACTCTTGAGAGTCCTTTGGACTGCAAGGACATCCAACCAGTTCATCCTAAAGGAGATCAGTCCTGGGTGTTCATTTGAAGGACTGATGTTGAAGCTGAAACTCCAATACTTTGGCCACCTGATGTGAAGAGCTGACTCATTTGCTCTTGAAAGATAGAGGGCAAAAGGAGAAGGGGATGACAGAGGATGAGATGGCTGGATGGCATCACTGACTCAATGGACATGGGTTTGGGTGGACTCCAGGTGTTGATGATGGACAGGGAGGCCTGGCATGCTGCAGTTCACAGGGTCGCAAAGAGTCGGACACGACTGAGTGACTGAACTGAACTGAACTGAACTGAATCTCTTTAGTTAATACATGTTAACTGAATAAAGCAAGATAGAAATCAAAGCTTATTTGTTTAAAGATGAGTAAAAGGAAATGCATGTTTATATATTCTTTGATTTTGCACAGAATATTTTGAAAGAAAAACAAGGAAATGACAAAGTTGTTTGCTCTGGGGAGGAGATGGGGTGGCTGGTTATTGGGATTAGGAGGAGCATTTTTACCAAACTCTGTGTACCTTTTGAAATTTAAACTCAGTTCAGTTCAGTTGCTCAGTAGTGTCTGACTCTTTGGGACCCCATGAACTGCAGCATGCCAGGCCTCCTTGTTCATCACCAACTCCCGGAGTTTACTCAGACTCATGTTTGAACTAAATAAATTTGAACTAAGTACATACAATTATAATTAAATACTCTTTTGTTTCCATCCCTCTTTTAGATCAATGCTTCTCTAAGTGGGACCTACAGTTATATCACCGATGAGTCAGTAAATAGGCAGGAGCAAAGAACGCTGCTGATATTTCCAGCCAGTTCCGGAAGGAGAGAGGAGGACTTATTCTCAGAAACTTACAGAATTCACTTCTGGGAACTTCTCCACTGCAGCTTAGAGGCCAAAGGTCAGCTGGGACAGAATGTGGTCCTAGAGAAAGTGTGGGACAGCTTGGGACAGAAAGTGTCCCAAGAGAGCTCACATCTACTAATTGGCCTGGATTTCTCATTTTCTTGAAACATGTGCTTCTGCCTCAGCCAGAGATGGTGTTTGGCTTAATTACCAGGTGAGCCTTTTTCTGTTTTTGTTACAAGTAGTGATTGGTGAAATTGTGGTCTTTGAAAAGTTTGAAAAACTAGCATTTTTGCTTTTTGGCTTGGTATGGATTTGAAGAAATGCCCTTCACTGATTTTCTCTTAGGGCAGATTCCTTAACTCCCAGCAGCCCAGATTTTGTTGTCTTGAAGGATCTAAGGTAAATTCATGCAAACCAGTAGGACCCCAGGTAAGCAGAGATTAGCAGGAAGTTTAGAGAAAAATAAGAAAAAGTTTTGCATCAAAAACTAGGGTAAATTATATGGCTTCCACAATCCCCTCCTTTGCCTTTTAAAAATCCACAGCACATATCTAAAAAGAAGTAACTACAATAACAACAGTTAAAAATTTTTAGGGATACCTTAAAAAAAGAAGGAAGCTCTTTGGAATTTGCTTGAATAAGCTTTAATCATGAATTGGGAGCCACCAAACAACTAATCAGGAAGTATATTGATGTATTTAAACAAATTCCCATCAATGCACTTTCATAAGTTGTTTTGATTTAAGAAGATCATATTTTGACTTGAATTGCAGCTTTAATCTTTGTTAATAGAGTGAACAGTAGTGGAGGGATGTGGAGGAGAAAAAAATGAAAGTAAATGTTTTATGGCAAAGCCTCAAAAATACAAATAAAACATCATCAGTCTTAATTGTGTCAGTAAACTGACAAAATTCAGATTTGTCTAAAAGCTGTCAGGATGGTCCCTACCTGCTCTTCCTGCTAGGCGATGTTTTCAAACTCATCAGTTTCCATTTACCAGCAAAGAATTGCATTTTCACTGGAATAAAAGCCCTAGAAGCTATAAAGGACTTGGTATGGATATGATATTCTGCTCACAACTGAGTATATGACTGCAGAGTCTCTCTATTATAAACCTGTTTAACTGAATTTGAAGCAAAAAACCATTTGAAAGGAATAATTTTATTTCCACCTTAACATTTTCAGGGTGGCTGTAGCTGTTTTGTCTCCTACAATCACAGCCACCTCCCTTCAGACTCTAAAGAGATCCTATACTATAAATATAGTTTGGGTTTAAATATGAACTTCAACACATTCTAGGTATTTTAACTAAGAGTGGCCCAATACACTTGTCAAAGTTGATAACAAAGCACATATAGTAGAAGTAATTGCCTCTAACATTTATTAAGTATTTAATACATGCGAAACACTGTGCACTGGGATTCACATAGAATATTTTGTTAGATCATTTCTATTGCACTAAGAAATAAATATTATTACGAACAAAATCTTTATTTTGATTAGAACTGAAACTCTCAAAACTCCATTCTTTTCTTCGAAAGTGTCTTCATCAAAAATATTGACAAATCCTTCCATGGGGCTACCCCCAGGCAGTTGCCAAAAATAACTGACCCAAAGCATTTCCTCCTCAGGCTAAAAAAGCACTAGTCTATCCACAGGGGATCTGGTCTTCATATGCTTGCCTGCTTGCTGCTTGGAGGTTTATGCCTGCCCTCAGTAACAGGAAGCATATCTGATCAGAGAGCTCCTAATCAGTGCGGGGAGGGTTTTCTGAATTCTTAGGACTAGGTGGCTATTGTCCTCTATGTCCCTGCTCCTTTACAAATGACTAGCCTGCCCATAAACTGTGCTATAATGACTAGGAAGAGAGCAGTTCCAGACTATACAGTCTACTTCCTGGTAGGAATCCAACAGTGCTTGCCAGCATCACCTGGTACCCATCATCTTGCCTCCATGCCTTTCCGTGTCGGAGCTCATGCTCCCAGAGTTTGGCACACTGAATTCTGGTGACCATGGTGAACTTATTTTCATAGCTTTCAGTTCATAGGCTCCCCCGTTGCTGAGATCTTTCATGTTCTCAAGAGATCTCAAGACGGCAGACTGAACCCATGGTTCTACTTTCCTTATCATTCTAAACCCCATGAAAATATTTGTTTTCAAAAATATTTCAATGGCACTGTAAAATAAAAGAATTGCTACCGGTAGTTGGAAAATGAAAGAATTTCTTGTCTAGCTTCAATCTCCCCCCACTCCCATTACTGGTCCTCAAAATATAATAAAAAAGAGAAGTGTGCAAAAGAGCACTGTTCAGAAATCATCAAACATCAAGGGAAGTTAGAATCAGTACAGAGAAGTACCAGTAATATCAAACAGAAGAACTATTCCCCAAGGAAACACAGTAGAATCAATGGATGAAGTATATAAATAATATCATTATAGTCTCAGAAAATACTTAAAAGGTAATTAATTGTATCATTTAAAACCAAGTAAAGATCTTGGTAAAACCAAGTAGAGATCTTGGTATCTTGGTATCTACAGTTTTGTCTGCCAAAATTAGTAAGTGAGGAAATTAATGGAGAAAGTACATAAAGTTGGAAAAAATAAGCCAAAATCTGTGGTATGGTTGAGATTAATTTGAAAAGCACATGAAAAAAATATTATACACATGCTTAGATTGACTGCATATTGGATTTAGAGCTGCCTGGAAGCCAAAGTGAAGAGGGAAATAAGAGCTATAATCATAAAATGAAATCATTTTATGTTCTGGAGAAATAGAAGCAAGGTTCATAACAAAATTGAAGAGATGTTTCTTTAGTAAATCTTCATAAAGGAAATATGTTCACGAATATTTCTATAGTACATACAACTATTTTAATAGGATTTACTGCTATCATGTTCCTCAACATTAAACAGCATCCTTTTTCTATTTTGGGATAACATATATAAAGTTTATAAAGTGCATTAATCTGAAGTGTGCAGCTTGGCAAATTTAATATGTAAATACTGAGTAATTTTCACTCAGATCAAGAAATAGCATATTTCCAGCATCTAAGGAGCTTCCTTGTGCCTCTTTTCAGTCAGTAACCTCTACTGAAATAAAGACATTTCTGATTTCAATCATCAAAAAACATTATTAACAGCCAAATGATGATTTAACATCCTTTATTAATTCTGTCACTCAAAGTATAACTAGAAAATATATATGCAGCCCATTATTCACCTCAGCACTATTTACAATAGCCAAGACATGGAAGCAACCTAAATGGCTACTGACAGCTGAATGGATAAAGAAGATGTGGTATACATATACAGTGGAATACTACTCAGTTGTAAAAAGAATGATATAATGCCATTTACAGCAACATGGATGGACGTAACAGATTGTACTAAGTGAAGTAAGCTGCACAGAAAAAGATAAATACCATATGATAGCACATGATATTGCTTAAATGTGGGATCTTAAAAAAATACAAATAAACATATACCAAATAGAAATAGACCCACAGACATAGAAAACAAACTTATGGTTGCCAAAGGGGAAAAGGTAAGGATGAGATCAATTAGGAGTTTCGGATTAACATACACACATTACTATATATAAAATAGATAACCGCCAAGGGCCCAATGTACAGCACAGGGAATTATACTTAATAGTTTTTAACCTATCAGGGAAAAGAACCACACACACACACACACGCGTACACACACACACGTACACACACATACCACACATACACACATATCAAGTCATATCATATATTGCTGTACACCTGTATACTCTGCTGTACATCTGAAACACAGCATTGTAAATCAACTATACTTTGATTAAAAATAAAGAAAAAATACATTCATACATACATAAAAAATAATTTAAAAACATTCTGTCACTTGGCTAAGTGCCTGCTGGAGGCTGAATCATTGATCCAAGGCAGGAGAGGAGGTTTAACTCTATACAAAGAAACTGACCAGGCTCTACTCTGTTCAACTGAATGCACTGCTGGCATTCTAGTCCTTAATGTCTAAAGATCTGGCAACAGAGGTCAAAGTTCAGACATTAGTAAGAGCTAGATAACTAATCTCATACACCACACGTCTAAACTGAACTTGTTTCAAATAAAGAAATATATTTCTTTGATAAATAACTTCTGACTGCAATGATTTATTAACTTAGTGTGGTACAGTTCTACAACAGCAAGATCCTAGCCCGATTTCACAATTTTTAAAGATTTTCCACTTAGGCTGAAAGGAAGGTTTAAGGGAGTATATTTTATTTCCAAGAAGAGGTTAAGGGAAAAAAATGGGTTTGTTTTAAGTCAGTAGTGTGTGATTTAAAAAGGTGAACTAAAAATCATAAAAGGCGATAAAGACACAACAATTTTACTTAAACTTGAAATTGTGGAAGTTAACTGTGTCCAGTAAGAAATGACAGGAAATCTTTAGAGTTAACTAAGTGCCTTAAACTATAAATCACAAAAGGCTTCTCATATTATAAAGTCTTTCTCAATGATCACAAATTAACAGACTTCAGTGGGGTATGGGAAGTAGGTAAGATAGCCAAAAATAATATGGAGTAATGTATCTGAAACCACAAACAGTAGTGACTAAGTGGTAAAATATAAACCCATGGTAGACTAGATAAAAGTAGTAAAGGAGAGATAAGGGTTAAGGATGACATCTGGGTTTCTAGTTTGCCAAGTAGAATGTGTCTTTCCTCAACATATGGAAGAGGGACTGTTTGGGGTAAATAACCTTGATTTTATTTCTCATCCTTGATGGATTTGATAAGCATTTTAAACATTTAAGTAGAAATACTTGGTAGGGGGTTATGCCAATTTAGAACTTGGAAGAAGGTTTTGGGTTGGGAATATAAATCTCAGAGTCTTATGAAGATAAAATTACCTGCAGAAAAATTTGGACTATAAAGACAGCATAGGTTGAGCACTGGAAAGCTCTAGTCTTTAAAAGATAGATAGGTAAGGACTTCCCTGGTGGCTCAGATAGTAAAGCATCTGCCTACAATGCAGGAGACCCTGGCTTGGGGAGATCCTCTGGAGAAGGCAATAGCAACCCACTCCAGTACTCTTGCCTGGAAAATCCCATGGACGGAGGAGCATGGTAGGCTACAGTCCATGGGGTCGCAAAGAGTCAGACACGACTGAGGGACTTCACTTTCACTTTTTCAGGTAAGGAAGAACTGGAAAACACGTAGAAGGAGTAGCTGTCAAAGGAGAAGAAATAGTAAGAGGGCGTAGGTAGGAGAACAGAAGCCAAGGGAGATGAGAGTTTCAGAAAGGAGGGAATTCTCCACAGTGTCAAATGTTTCTGAGAAGTCAAGTAAAATGAGGACCTAGAAGTGCTCACTGGATATAAAGAGAAGGTCACTGTTGATCTAAGAGCATTCTGATGAAGCAGAACAAGTCAGAGTCATATCAGAGTAAAGGGAGTAATGAACGGTAGGTGAAGAAGTGAAGATAGTTGTGTGTCTTTGCCCATCTAGACGTAAATTTCGTTACCCAACATGAAGATGTACAGGTTGGATCCTCTTTTGAGATAACTGGTTTGAGCAGTAGCTGGAGGAGAATATGTGATTCATGTAAGTTATTTTAAAATTTATTTGTTTTAAAGACAGAAGTGATTTCAGCATATTTGAATGGTACTGAGAAATGTTGGGGAGAGAAGAAGTTACAGATGTAGGAGAGGGGATACTTATATCTCAAGATTTTAATAAGGCAAAAGGTGCTAGAATTCAGAGTGCATGGGAAGAGGACAAATATTGCACAAAGGCACAATAGTATTTTTAATATATTTTTTTAAACTTTGTGTCAGATATGTGTATTGCTTACTCAAAAATACAATAAAATTCATAACATTAAAATACAGTAATGATGAAGATCATTTCAATTTGTATAATGACAAAAAGTAAAAAGAGAATCCTTCAGGGTAAAGGTGATCAAAAAGAAAATATACGATTAGATGGTTCTTAAAATATAGGATCTATGATGCAAGATGCCTTTATAATGAGGTGGAACAGATAGGTCTCACCTTTCAAGGTCAAGAGATTCTATAACATCCAGATAGTGACTGAGAAAGATAGAGCATGTTATTAAAATATTTTGAATTTAGCTCTAGAATAACTGGAGAGTAGAACCCATGGAAACTTGCAGTGCAGATGGTTTGAAGTGTGGACTTTGGTGTCTCAAGACCTGTGTGTTTAATGTAAATGAATTTGTTATGAAGTAATACCATGCTCCATGGGGTCGCAGAGAGTTGGACACGACTGAGCGACCGAGTACTCACACATGCTGGCCCAAAGTGTTATTGTATGGATTCCCTCCTTTGGGTTGTCTATCGGACTTATTGAGTTAATTCATACTAACAAAATATGGCAAATATGATGGGATATTACTTCACGGATTTAGTTACAAAAAGACTGTGATTTCTAGTTTGCTTGACACCTCCCTGCCTCCTTCTCCTATTTCTCTCTCTCTCTCTGTTTTTCTGTCTCTATGTGGGTCTATCTGTCTTTCTATGTTTGTTTTAAGGAAGCAAGCTGCCATATGGTGAGAAGCTCTATGGAAAAGCCTGTGTGGAAAGGGTCTGGTGTCTCTGCTATTGGGTTTCCCTGGCGGCTCAGCTGGTAAAAAATCTGCCTGCAATGCGGAAGACCTGGGTTCGATCCCTGGGTCAGGAAGATCCCCTGGAGAAGGGATAGGCTACTTAATTCAGTATTCAGGTCTGGAGAATTCCATGGACTGAATAGTCCATGGGGTCACGAAGAGTCAGCTAACAACCAACCAGCAAGGACCCAAGGCTGCCAATAACCATGGGAATTATTTTTGAAGAGGATCTTCCCAGGTTGAGCCTCGAGGTGACTGCAACCCTGGCTGATAGCTTATGACTTGTGAAAGACTGTGAACAAGTTGCACCCAGATATTTGATCCATAGAATGTGACATAATAAATATTTGTTGTTTTAAAATGTCAAGTTTAGAGTAATTTGCCATGCAGCAATAGAAAGGCAATATATTGAAAAAACTGTTGAATAAGGAGTAATTGAAGAAAAAATGCTTGTTAATGATGGGGTTAATGATAGCACAATAAGTCTATCAGGATCAAATGATATCCAGGAGATATAACATATTGACTTTTTTGGTGTTAGTCTAGAACCAAAGTAAGTGATTATATATGAAGACATTATAGATGTCACAAGGAAGCTCAGCAAGCTGAATACTTGTTAGAGCAGTGTTTTGCAACTCTGCTGACACATTAAGTCACCTCAGGAAACTTTAAAAAATAATACCAATATGAAGACTACACCACAAACCCATAAAATAAGAAATTCAATATATTGGTCCTAGAAATTGGCCAATATTAAAAAATCTCTCAAACAATAGTAATGTGTAGCCTGTTTTGCAAAGAACCACTGAACTAACCAATTTCTTCCTTCTATCAAGAATCATAAATCTGTATCTATTTTCCCAAATTTATAAGAAACTGTGGCAATACCCAATTTTTGATAATCAATTTGTGTTTATTATTGTCTCATTATAGATTTGAGTCCCTGTCAGATCAGTTGCTCAGTCATGTCCAACTCTTGGCGACCCCATGGACTGCAGCACACCAGGCTTCCCAGTCCATCATCAACTCCTGGAGCTTGCTCAAACTCATGTCCATCGAGTCAGTGATGCCATCCAACCACTCATCCTCTGTCGTCCCCTTCTCCTCCTGCCCTCAATCTTTCCAAGCATCAGGGTCTTTTCTAATGAATTAGTTCTTCGCATCAGGTGGCCAAAGGATTGGAGTTTCAGCTTCAGCACCAGTCCTTCCAATGAATATTTAGGACTAATTTCCTTTAGGATGGGCTAGTTGGATCTCCTTGCAGTCCAAGGGACTCTCAAGAGTCTTCTCCAACACTGCAGTTCAAAAGGATCAATTCGTCAGTGCTCAGCTTTCTTTGCACAGTTGAGTCTCTGTGGATTAGACTAATCAAGATGAGACCTTAGACAGTAATTAATTTCTTTGGCCTCAGTGTCTTTAGTAACAAAATGAATGTATAGATTAAATTATCTCCTAAATGCCTGCTATATTAGTTTTCTATCCTGCCATAAAAAGTAACCAAAAACTTAGTGGCTTAAAACGATACACATTTATCATCTTAAAGTTCTGGAAGTCAGTAGTCTGGTACAGCTCTTACCTGGCTAAAATAAAGATATTGGCACGGCTGTGTTTCTCTCTAGGGATCAAGGAGAAAATCTATTTCCTTGCTCATTCAGGTGTTAGAACTTAGTTCTATCTGGTTGTAGGACTGAGGTTTCTGTTTCATTGTTGGTTGTCAGTTGGGGGCCACCTCTAATTCCTAGAAACCTTCCTCTAGTCCTTGCACATAACCGTTTACATCTCAGAACCAATAAAGGGATAAAGAATCTTTTTCACACTGCCGTCTTCAGATCTTCTGCCTTCCATCTGGCTGCAGTTGGGAAAAATTCTTTTGATGATTCATGTGATTATATTGGGCTGACTTGGATAATTCAGAATAATCTAAGATCAAGGTCCTTAACCTTAATTTCTCTGCAAAGTCTCTTGCCATGTAAAGTAATATTCAAAGGTTCTGGGGATTAGGATGCAGTTATCTTTGGAGACCATCCTTCTGCCTTGCATATATTACATATACAACTAAGAACCTTAGACCAGTCATCTAGGGCAGAAGGCAGGGGTCTATCACCTTCGTCTGGAGAATTTTTTCCACTGCCACACACCCATACCCCCCAAAATCATAAAGTGCTACCCTGACCACCTCTGCTACCACCACCATACTCCAGAAACTTCAGAAAAGCACAAGTTGCCCTAAATCAGGAACCACAGTCTACTTTTAATGCTTTAATAATACCTGTTACAAATTTGCTCACAGTGGGTACCCAAGTGAGAATGTTGTCAGTCCTGTAAGCCAAGTTTCCAGAGATGACAGATGGATTCATTCACCCAGTACTATATAGCGATTAAGTCTCTGGAATTTAAAATCAGACAGTTTGAGTTTTAATCTTAGCTTTTTGTGTGTTTTAGGACAAATTGTGCCCTGGGCAAGCAATCTCCTAAGTCTTAGTTTCCTGATGTGTAAAACAAGGTTGATGATAATCCTTAGTGGGCTATGTGCTATAAATAAGAGAGTTGGTATAAAGCTAATAGCACATAGCCTGAAATAGGCCCGGTCCCTCGCTGTCATCCAAAAAATGTTTCTTATGTGTACTGTGCTAAGTGATATGTAGGTGACTGTGAAGGAATATTGGGTGGGGATACCGTGCTCATGAATCATATATTCAATAATTCTGCATGTTCTGTGGTTGAGAAGAGGGAGAATTTCCTTTCTCCTAGACTCATGAAAAGCCTCATGGAGACAGAGCTTTCAAGTCTGGGTGGGTAGTGACAGATGGAGGTGGGGAGATGAACATGGGTGACTTCCTGCATTTATGGAAAACTGTGCTGATTTCATCAATAACATGGATGATATTGCTTGTCCACATATTAACACCAGGTGGTGTACCAAATATTGAAGGAAAGAAATCAGTGAAGTGTCACTATCCTTGTCCTTGGAAGGCTGATAGTCTATTATTAATGATACTTGTTAATATTTATTGAATAATTACCATGTACTATTATGGGGCTTCCCAAATGGCTTAGCAATAAAGAATCTGCCTGCAATGCAGGAAACTCAAGAGACATGGGTTTGATCCCTGAGTTAGGAAGATCCCCTGCAGGAGGAAATGGTGACCCAATCCAGTGTTCTTGCCTGGAAAACTCCATGGACAGAGGAGACTGGTGGGTTACAGTCCATAGAGTTGCAAAGCATAGGACACAAATGAGCATGCATGCATGTACTGTTCAAGTCCTTTATATGTATTAACTTTTAAAATATGCCTGATAGCATTATATTATCTCTATTTTATGGTTAATAAAACTAAGACACATTATATACCCAAGTTCACACAGCTTTAAGTAGCAACTAGATTTAATGCCAATGCAAACTGACTCAAGTGGCTATGCATTTATCTACTACAGTAAACTGTTCTGCCTATTAAAACTCTAAGAATTGATAGAACCAAGTACAGATTTCATAGAAGGATTGATATTGAGACAAAGTCTGATAGAAGAATGGAAGCTTACCAGCCGTAGTACAGAAAATATCAATGACATTCGCCAATGAATGCATCAATGGAATTATTGATTATTGAACATGTGGCTCAATTTTCAAGGGGGCTGAATTAGGAATTACTCTGGGCTAAAAGAGGCAAATAGAAATGGAATTACTGAACATGAAGGAAGTAGGCATTATTTATCAGCTCACCATCATGGCAGGATCCACAGACTATAGCAATGTCATAGACAAAAGTTCTTTGGCTCTTTGTTTTCTTCTGTGATGGCTTCCTTCTTAGCCAGGCTTTTGGGACATTTGTAAAAAACTGACCACCAGGCACCCCGGGACCTCATCCTGTGAAAGTAGCCACCCCATAGAGAAAATGCTGCAGCAGAAGTAATGGCAGGTACGCCTGCATCATTTCTTCTTTCTGGGTTCCTAGTAAGACTGCATTTCCCAGCCTCGATTACAGCTGCTGCTGCTTCTGCTTAGTCACTCAGTCATGTCTGACTCTTTGCTACCCCATGGATTGTAGCCTGCCAGGCTCCTCTGTCCATGGGGATTCTCCAGGCAAGAATACTGGAGTGGGTTGCCATGCCCTGCTCCAGGTTAAGTTGAAGCCAGATGGCTGAGTTTTAGCCAAGAAAAATGGGTTGGAGTGATTACAGACAATTCAAGACCTGGCTCTGGGACACAACTCTCAGTATCTTCTAGATCTCTCTCTTCCCTTTGTCACGGAGCCTGAGAGGTCCCATGTGTCTGATGGAGGAGCTACAACAAAGTGAAGGGCTGCCCAACATGAATTGGACATTGTGTGAAGAAGAAATAAAACTATAACCTTACACCACTGATACGTCAGGTTTTATTTGTTCCTACAGCATGGTCTAGCTTAACCAGATTAATGTGAAGACTACTTTCCCAATTTCCACTGTCAGTCTACTCATCTGGCTCTTGTACCCATCTTTAGAATAGCTCCAGCAGAGCTAATCCCATGTGAAGGAGAGTCATTTTTCATAAGGAGATGGCAAAAGACAAAAATTGTACTGTTTTCCCATGACCATTACAGATCTCTTGGAACAAAAGTACTGTATATCATGGCCAATTTCTTGGATCATTGCTACAACACATGCTTACAAGTCCACCAAGAGCTGCAAGGATAATCATTCTGAATGTAAGAATTTGGTCACTTTTGCTAATACACATTCATTGGAACTTTTTTTACTCCAGTAACCAAATATTTTTCAGCCTTTGAATTTGCCTCTTATTCACTCTTTTTTCATGTCTGGGACATCATGCTACTCAATTTAGTGTATTTGTTCAAATATAAAATGACTTTATATAAATTCCTTATTTTTCACTAACCCTGTAATCTGACTTCATTTTTATTAAATATTAATACATTTATCTTGGGGAAAATTTACTTTTTTTTCCTTGCAAATCCTGCAGAATTGGAAAGTTAAACTCCAAAGATTATAGTTGGTATTGTATTTGGGCAATCTCATCTGTATTAATCCTATTCTGGGAGCAAGTTTCATTATAGAAAATCTTTCTTACACTGAGGAAGTAGGTCAGGGTATGTTAGCATATTCAGAACACAGGCAAACCCATTCACTCTGCATATGAAAGTTTTTATGGTACAAACTGAGAGATCTTTAATGATATAGATTTTATCTACTTATGAATTTCAGATCTCTCTGGAACATTCTACTTCCACTACTGGGCAAAATCTAAACCAGTCTCTGTCTAGAGTACTTTTGTTTGCAATTATGTACTTTTATTATGGTGTGGGTACCTTACCAGTGCTGCAAAGAATAAAAAAACATGAGACACAAGTGTGCAGAATTAAATGCCCACATTAGTAATATGGGCAATAAGCTAATATTGAAAATATCAAACTCATAGGAATTTTAAAAAAGAATATAATAGATACTTGTATACCTCTTATGTAGATTTCCTACACATAGCCTTTCCAAATAGCTCTATTTCTGTGTGTGTGTGCATGTGTGTGTAAACACAGATACATCTGTGTGGATACATATAATTTAACAGATCTCTTTTCTCAAATCTTCTAAAAGTAGCATAAATACATATTGACAGTTCTCCACTACATATTTCTTGGTCACGCATAATTCAAGAACACCCCCACCCCCCACGCAATATCATTGGCACACCTGGGAAGATCAACTAACTCAATAACATCATCAAACATGAAGTCCATGTACCATTTTTCAATATTGTCCCCCAAACCTCCGTTATGGCTTTATTTTGAAAATAAGAATCCTATTAAGATATATCGGAGAAGGCAATGGAACCCCACTCCAGTACTCTTGCCTGGAAAATCCTACAGACAGAGGAGCCTGGTAGGCTGCAGTCCATGGGGTCGCTAAGAGTCGGACACAACTGAGCGACTTCACTTTCTCTTTTCACTTTCATGCATTGGAGAAGGAAATGGCAACCCACTCCAGTGTTCTTGCCTGGAGAATCCCAGGGACGGAGAAGCCTGGTGGGCTGCCGTCTATGGGGTCACACAGAGTCGAACACGGCTGAAGTGACTTAGCATAGCATAGCATAGCATAGCATTAAGATATATACACAACATTTGTTGTTGAGTCCCTTTCCTCTCACCCTTTTTCTTTACGATATTGCATCCTTCCTGGCCACACGTCCTGAGTAACATTACACCTTTTAGATTTGTCTGACTGCTATATCTTGGTTAAATTCAGATCACACATTTCCAGCAAGAGCCCAACAAAGGTGATGAGTACATCACAACGTTCATGTCAGGGGACAGACTATCTGGACATCCTCAGTATTGGTGATGGCAAGCTTGATCACTTGGTTATGGTGGCAACTGTCAGATCACTCAGTTTTACAATTTTCCCTTTGTAATTAGCAATCTGTTGGGTGATAGTTTGAGATTATGTGGATGTGTCTTCTAATGCCTTTAATCCAGTGGCTTTTACATTTACTGATGATTCTTGCTTGAATCATTATTATAATGGGGGTAACAGAATATCGATTTTCCAATTCCATCATTCCTTCTGCTTTTATTATCTGAATTTTTTTATAAAGAAGAGTTTTTCTTGATGTATCTTTTCTTTCTATGCATTATATATATATTTTTGTAACATTCATGTTTAATATTACTATAGACATAGATTATTTAAATATAGTATTTCCTATTCAGTACGTTTTTATTGTTCTTGTTCAAATTGTTTTAAATTTGGTCAGTGGTCACCCCTTCAAGCCAATTCTGCATTTATTTGATACGAACACATTAATATTTGAGCACTTACTTGTTTTTGGTCCAACAAAATATTCAGTGCTTACAGTTGCCTTCCTGCTAAGCCATGGACTCAGCCATATCTCCCCCAAATTAAAAAAAAAACAAAATCCAAAACAAAAAACAAAAACTATTTATTGAGGTATAATTCCTATATAATTTACCCATTTAGAGTGCACAATTCAATTAAGGATATTCACAGTGCTAGGCAACCATCACCAAAATCTAACTATAGAATATTCTGGTCCTCCCCTAAAGAACCCTGTTAAAGAACCCACCTGCCAGTGAAGGAGACATAAGACTTGTGGGTTCATTCCCTGGGTCAGGAAGACCCGCTAGAGGAGGACATAGCAACCCACTCCATCATTCTTGCTTGGAGAATCCTATGGACAGAGGAGCCTGATGGGCTACAGTCCATAGTGTCCCAAAGAGTCAGACATGACTGAAGGAACTTAGCAAAAAACCCTGTGCCCGTCAGCAGAGATCTTCTTTCCACTTCAACCCCTAATTCCCTCAGCCCTAGGTCATCACCAATCTCATTTTCTGTCTATACAAGTGTAACCTATTTAGACATTCATGTAAATGAAAGGGTATATGTAATCTTTCATGGTGGCTTCTTTCACTTAACATCAAGGTTCATGTATGTTGTATCAGTGCTTCATAATATTCATTATATGGATAGTTCACATTTTATTTATTATTCATTTATTAACATCAGATAGAGCAGTCACTCAGTTGTGTCCGACTCTTTGCGACCCCATGAATTGCAGCACGCCAGGCCTCCCTGTCCATCACCAGCTCCCGGAGTTCACTCAGACTCACGTCCATCAACTCAGTGATGCCATCCAGCCATCTCATCCTCTGTCGTCCCCTTCTCCTCTTGCCCTCAATCCCTCCCAGCATCAGAGTCTTCTCCAATGAGTCAACTCTTCGCATGAGGTGGCCAAAGTACTGGAGTTTCAGCTTTAGCATCATTCCTTCCAAAGAAATCCCAGGGCTGATCTCCTTCAGAATGGACTGGTTGGATCTCCTTGCAGTCAAAGGCACTCTCAAGTCTTATCCAACACCACAGTTCAAAAGCATCCATTCTTCGGTGCTCAGCCTTCTTCACAGTCCAACTCACATTCATACATGACCACAGGAAAAACCATAGCCTTGACTAGATGAAACTTTGTTGGCAAAGTAATGTCTCTGCTTTTGAATATGCTATCTAGGTTGGTCATAACTTTCCTTCCAAGGAGTAAGCGTCTTTTAATTTCATGGCTGCAGTCACCATCTGTAGTGATTTTGGAGCCCAGAAAAATAAAGTCTGACACTGTTTCCACTGTTTCCCCATCTATTTCCCATGGTGATGGGACCGGATGCCATGATCTTCGTTTTCTGAATGTTGAGCTTTAAGCCAACCTTTTCACTCTCCACTTTCACCTTCATCAAGAGGCTTTTTAGTTCTTCTTCACTTTCTGCCATAAGGGTGGTGTCATCTGCATATCTGAGGTTATTAATATTTCTCCCAGCAATCTTGATTCCAGCCTGTGTTTCTTCCAGTCCAGTGTTTCTCATGATGTACTCTGCATATAAGTTAAATAAGTAGGGTGACAATATACAGCTTTGATGTACTCCATTTCCTATTTGGAACCAGTCTGTTGTTCCATGTCCAGTTCTTACTATTGCTTCCTGACCTGCATACAGATTTCTCAAGAGGCAGATCAGGTGGTCTGGTATTCCCATCTCTTTCAGAATTTTCCACAGTTTATTGTGATCCACACAGTCAAAGGCTTTGGCATAGTCAATCAAGCAGAAATAGATGTTTTTCTGGAACTCTCTTGCTTTTTCCATGATCCGGTGGATGTTGGCAATTTGATCTCTGGTTCCTCTGCCTTTTCTAAAACCAGCTTGAACATCAGGAAGTTCACGGTTCACATATTGCTGAAGCCTGGCTTGGAGAATTTTCAGCATTACTTTACTAGTGTGAGATGAGTGCAATTGTGTGGGAGTTTAAGCATTCTTTGGCATTGCCTTTCTTTGAGATTGGAATGAAAACTGACCTTTTCCAGTCCTATATAGTGTATTAAATTAACAGCTTTTCAGATGTTAAACCAACCTTGCTCTGTTGTTAGGTGTACATATGATAATAATATCCAAGGCATTTCAGTATTTCCTCTGTGACAGTCCTTCTCATGGGAGAACAAAGCTCTTTTAAAGCCTCTACCCCTTTCCCCTATCATATATATAATGCACACTGCTCAGAGTTTAACCCAATCAGCACATTCCTTTCTCTACTACCCGGTGATTTCCCTCGCTTCACCACTTAGACATTCCAGCAAATGTCCCCATTACAGGATTATTTCCACATCACCAAATCTCAAGTCTGATTTTTCTCTTGCTGGACAGGGAAAAAATATCATACTTTGAAAAAACTCAGGACTCTTTGTTCTTTAACATGCAAGGACTTCATTTATATTTCTGAATTCTTTTCTCATTTGAATTAAAAAAATTTGCCAGGCTCATAATGGATACATTTAAGGTGAGAAACAATGTTTAGCTTTAATTCAAACATCTTAATCATCAACTGTCTCTTTTCATTCTCATTTCTCTTGCTGTTTGTTTGTTGTTGTTCAGTCATTCAGTTGTGTCGAACTATTTGCAACCCCATGGGCTGCAGCACGCCAGGCATCCCTGTCCTTCACCATTCCCTAGAACTTGCTCAAACTCATGTCCATTGAATTGGTGACGCCATCCAGCAATCTTGTCCTCTGTTGTCCCCTTCTCCTGCCTTCAATCTTTCCCAGAATGAGGTTTTTTTTTTTTTTTTTTTTTATTTAATGAAACAGCTCTATGCATCAGGTGGCCAAGTACTGGAGTGTCAGCTTCAGCATCAGTCCTACCAATGGATATTCAGGACTCATTTCCTTTAGGATTGACTGGTTTGATCTTCCTGCAGTCCAGGGGACTTTCAAGAGTCTTCTCCAACACCATAGTTCAAAAGCATCAATTCTTGAGTGCTCAGCTTTCATTATAGTTCAACCCTCACATCCATACACAACTACTGGGAAAACCATAGCTGTGACTAGACAGACCTTTAAGTAATGTCTCTGCTTTTTTAATATACTGTCTAGGTTGGTCATAGCTTTTCTTCCAAGGAGCAAGTGTCTTTTAATTTCATCACCATCTGCAGTGATTTTGGAGCCCAAGAAATAACCTCTGTCACTGTTTCTATTGTTTCCTCATCTATTTGCCAAGAAGCAATGGGACTGGATGCCATGGTCTTCATTTTTTGAAGTTGAGGCTTAAGCCAGCTTTTTCACTCTCCTCTTTCACTTTCATCAAGAGGCTCTTCAATTAATCTTCACTTTCTGCAATAAGCGTGGTGTCATCTGCATATCTGAGGTTATTGATATTTTACCAGCTAACTTGATTCCAGCTTGTGCTTCAGCCAGCCAGCATTTCACATGATGTACTCTGCATAGCAGTTAAATAAGTACAGTAACAATATACAGCCTTGGCGTACTCCTTTTCCTATTTGAAACCAGTCCATTATTCCATGTCCAGTTCTAACAGTTGCTTCTTGACCTGCATACAGATTTCTCAGGAGGCAGGTAAGGTGGTCTGGTATTCCCATCTGTTTAAGAATTTTCCATGGTTTGTTGTGATCCACATAGTCAAAGGCTTTAGCATAGTCAATGAAGCAAAAGTAGACATTTTTCTGGAATTCTCTTGCTTTTTCGATGACCCGACCGATGTTGGCAATTTGATCTCTGGTTCCTCTGTGTTTTCTAAATCCAGCTTGAACATCTGGAAGTTCTCAGTTCATGCATTGTTGAAGCCCAGCTTGGAGAATTTTCAGCATTATTTTTCTCGCATATGAAATGAGTGCAATTGAGCAGTAGTGTGAACGTTCTTTGGCATTGCCCTTTAATGGAGCTGGAATGAAAATGGAACTTTTCCAGTCCTGTGGTCACTGCTGAGTTTTCCATAATTTGCGGCATATTGAGTGCAGCACTTTCACAGCATCATCTTTTAGGATTTGAAATAGCTCAATTGGAATTCCATTACCACCACTAGCATTGTTCATAATAATGTGTCCTCAGGCCTACTTGACTTCGCACTCCAAGATGTCTGGCTATAGGGGAGTGATAACACCATCGTGGTTATCTGCATCATTAAGATCTTTTTTGTATAGCTCTTCTGTGTATTCTTGCCACCTCTTCTTAATATCTTCTGCTTGTGTTGGTCCATACCATTTCTATCCTTTATTGTGCCCATCGTTTCATGAAATGTTCCCTTGGTATCTATAATTTTCTTCAAGAGATCTCTAGTCTTTCCCATGCTATTGTTTTCCTCTATTTCTTTGCATTGTTCACTTAGGAAGGCTTTATCTCTCCTTGCTGTTCTTTGGAACTCAACATTCAGATGGGTGTACCTTTCCTTTCTCCTTTGCCTTTCATTTCTCTTCTTTTCTCAGCTATCTGTAAGGCCTCCTCAGACAACATTTTTGCCTATTTGCATTTCTTTTTCTTGGGGATGGTTTTGATCACCTCTTGTACAGTGTTACAAACCTCCATCCATAGTTTTTCAGGCACTCTGTCAATCAGATCTAATCCCTTGAATCTATTTGTCACTTATACTGTATAATTGTAAGGGATTTAACTTAGGTCTTATCTGAATGACCTAGTGGTTTTCCCCACTTTCTTCAACTTGTCTGAATTTTGCTGTTTACACCAATAGAAACCTCTGCTTTATACCAGAAAATCTTCCTCTAAGGAAACAATTTATTTTGCTTCTTAAGAGTTCAACTCCATGAGTGGGGTATATACACAACATGGTTTACGTAAACATACCAGCTCATAATATTTTAAGATTCTCACTTCTTTTAGAGATAGCTAAGCCCTGCCAGAGTCCACTGAAGATGATACCAGGCAAATTTAATCATTTGTTTTGACAGTGGACATAAATTCCCAAGAGAAGGAACTGCACTGTTTTATAAACCTCTTTCAGAACTAGAAGTTAGGATGAAGCTAATGGGAAATGGGGCTGGGAAGAATAATTAACTTATTATCTGTAGGCTCCATTATACTTTCATCACTAATCCTCACTAGTTGTTTAAGTTGAAGCCTTTTTCTTTATAGTAATTTGAGAGAGCCATGAATGATAATCTCTAGATTGTTCTATTATTTGACAAAAATCCAACAAATCTAGCCTAAATTAGTATTTACAGCTACATTTCTGAAGGTAAATATAAAGAGAAATTATGAACAAAAATTTTCCTAACAGTGTTTACTGTCTGTGGACAGTAGCCTCTTTTGTCTATTGCCATAAAATATAGTTCTTTCACTCTTATTGCAAGCTATGCAATTTTCAGTAAGCCATTTACTCTCACTAAATATTAGTCTTTTTATCTGTAGAAATAGGATAATAATATAATTCAATTGTCAGGATTAGTTAAGCTTGACACATATCAGAGTTGAATGTATGTTAGCTAAAATTATTATCTTTTAATCAATATATGAAGAGTTATTGGACATCCACTTAATGGCTAACATAAAGCTAAGATCATTGGCAAAGAAACAAGAGACATGGTTCCAATTTTCAAGGAGTTAAACCTTCTGTGAAAGAGTAAAGATTAATTATTAATAGAATAATCTGAGACCAGATATATTGAAGCCCAGAACTCTCTGCTGCTGATTTAGTTTTAGAGAGAGATCAGGATGAGCTGGAGTAGAGTGACAGATGGAGACTTCCACGTACCTCCCACAGAGTTTAAGACTCTAAAACTCCTAGTCCATTTCATAAATTTATAGAAGTAAATTATAGTATATATAGTAGAGAAGGCAGAGCTAATGTTACTGCCAAGACAAGAGAGAAGAAAGTATTTAACATGAAGTGATGATCTTTCTATTGATCCTTCACTCACAGTACCTGTCCAGTGTCTTTGCAAGCTCAGTCCTTTCCAACTTGGCTATGAAATTTACATGTAACACTAAATTTTAGAATAACATTAGTGGATATTTTATGGAGAAAGAATTAAGGGAAGCTGCTATTGTAGTTTCTCATTGTATACACTGAAAAATCCACTGCCACTGTATTAGAGCTACTTTAATTTTCTAAACCTATCATTTGCACAGTGATTGTAAGCTGTCAATAAGAGCTTTCCAGAAAGATTGTTCTCAGCAGGAAGAAAAGAAGTAGGAGTATATTTGTAATTATGGAAACACACACCCTATATTTTTTGCACTGAAGAGATACATGCTTTCAATCTATGTGGTAAGGGAAATGTTGGCATAATCATCTATTTCTTATGAATAATCACTATTTTTACAAGAAAGACAAAGAAACTTATATGGAAGCTATAAGCTAGATTAAAAGCAGATATGAAATTACGTTTAAAGTCTGGATGCAATTGAAGGTGATGTGGCTAGGCTTTTTCTATCATAATAAGATTTTAGAAGTGAATGCAGAAGAATAATAGGCTCCATTATTAATAATAGGCTCCATTATCAGACAGGTCACCTGATTCAGTCCTAGAGACAATGTGAAATTGTTCCCTAGAATAATGTCTATACAATCCTTTGTTCAGACTGATCTGAAATGAATACTCAGGAAAATGCACAGATCTTCCCATCTTAGTTTTAGCTTGAAAAGCTATTTTATAATGGTAATAATGACCATTACTACCTAGACTAATGACTAGTCTTCCAGCCTACTAACCATCCATTAAGATGGAAAAGAAGCAATATCTTGGGACCACCATGCAACAGAGGAGAGTTACTCACTGATCCTAGGTGATAATCAGATGGTAGCTGAGGTTTCAACAATGTTCTGGTGTCTCTTTGGCTATAAGCATTATTCTGAAAGGGGGCTGGGAAAATAAATCTTTGATAATTTTTTAATGGACAGTTTTGTGAGTGATGCAGTTATCCTGGAGTTGCAGAGATGTGTATCTCTCCTTGGATGTTACTTGTGGAGAAGACCACTGATCTTTGAGTAGGAAGTGAAATTCTGTTTGCTATATTACCCATTACAACTTCCAGATGTCAAGCAAATTAGTGCTAAGATTCACTGTCATAAATTATAACACACTGGCATAAGCAGAGACAAGTAGATTAATGGGACAAAAGTGCCTAGAAATGATCACAAACACATTTAACACGGAAATAAAAGTTTTTTTTGACAAATGTTTCTGGAGTATCTAGAAATCTGGACAGAAAAAAATGAACCTTTTTTCCTATCTTACACAAAAATTTAGACTTCTGACAGTAAGAATTCTGAAGGGGAAATAAGGAATCATAAACAGGGAATTTGAGGGCAAAGAAGATACTCTACTAAGTTGTTTTCAGTTCTTAAAAAGAGGGTTTAAAGTTCAGAAAAGTGCATTGAAGAGATTAACCATTCTTAGTCCTTGAATGGTGGTTTAGAGTTAAATAAGTCCAGGAAAAGTACATTCTGAAGTTTTCAGTTTATCAAGAAAGCTTTCAGTTTAGGTCCATCAGTGGAATGCACTTTTTCTTGTGTGTTTGCTACACAAGAGTGGCAAACAGTCTAATTCTTCACACTCTTATCAAATTTTAGTTTTTGACTCATTTCTTCTATTTTTTTTCTATCCCAGTGTTTTTCTTTTTTCCTTTCTCATATTCTCAAATGAACATTAAGTCTCTTTTTATGTTCTACAACTTCCAAAGGCTCTGTTTATTTTTTTCAATCTTTTTATCTGTAGTTTAGATTAGAAAATTCCTATTGTTATGTCTTAAAGTTCAATAACTCATTCCTCTGTAATCGTTATTATTCAGTTAAGCCCCTTCAGTTAATATTTTATGTCAGATACGGTTATTTTCAGTACTGAAATTCCAATTTGGTTCTCTTTTAGTTTCTGTTTATCTGCAGAGAACTCATCTATCTTTCCATTAATTCCAAGCATTTTTACTTTTATTTCTGAAGCTGATTATAATAACTGCTTTTAAAAGTCTTTGATAATTTCAACATCTGGGGCATCATGGATTAGCATCTATTGATTGTCTTCTTTGAGAATTAAGCATTTTGAAGGTTTTCTAAAAAGTACTTTGGATTGTATTCTGGACAATGTGAACATTGTGTTAGATTCTTGGTATTATATTAATCCACCTGAAGACTGCTGATTTTGTTTGTTTATTTATTTATTTAAGCTGCACTCTGTGACTTGTGGGATTTTAGTTTCCTGACCAGGGATTGAACCTGGGCCAAGGCAGTGAAAGACTGAGTCCTAACCACATGACTACCAGAGAACTCCCTATTTGTTTTATAAGGAAATAATTCAATTACGGTCAGACCATGAGTTCTGCTTAATGTTGTGTGTGGAGATTCCAATGCCAGTTCAGTTTTCAAAGCCTTTTCTATGCTCCTTGGGGTCTATCCGAAGCATGTGTATCTTCGGGGTTGAGCCTGGAATTTGTTGACAGAAATAGGGGATCATCTTTTCCGGTTTTCTCTTCTGGGATTTCCCTCACATTCTCTTGCTCCTAGTTTCCTTTTGTGGATCTCTTTTGTTTCCTAATCATCTTACTAGAAACACAGGACTCATTTTTGGAATTTCACCCACCCTTATTTCTACACTGTTCCATGTGGTTGGGGTTACCCTGGAGTCAAAGCAGAGAGAGAAAAGGGAGAGAAAAAGAATGGGATTTCACCACACTCTTTGAACCACAGGTCTCCTTTTCTAAATTCTTCTGGATAGACAGAAATAGGCTTTTCTTTTGGGGTTTTAGGTGACTGTTCTGCTTCCAGAGCTCTTGCTGTGTCTAGGGCTGCTTCCGGACAAGTGATGGGAAAAAAAAAGAGAGAAAGAACACAAAAAAATTAATCCTGCTCCCCACCCCCAATACTCTAAGGTTTATAGGGGCTCCTTTTCCTGGTCCTCTGTCCAGAAAGACAGAGTTTCTCTCAGAGATTTTGCTTTGCTTCCTTACAACACAGTTAAGCACTGAGGTAGCCCTTAGGGTAACCTGAGAAGTAGAGGAAAACCTTGAGAAACTTACCTCTTCTCAGTTGTCCCTAAAGTTTCATCTCCATTCCTCAATTTTCTTATTATTAACTTCTCTGTGTTCTCAAGTAGTTGCTTTTTGTATTGTCCCAGAATTTTTAGCTGAAATTAATATGAGATACGGGCTTCCCAGGTGGTACAATGGTAAAGAATCCATCTGCCAATGTAGGAGATGCAGGAGACGTGGGCTCAATCCTTGGGTTGGGAAGATCCCCTGGAGCAGGACATGGCAATCCACTCCAGAATTCTTGCCTGGAAAATCCCAATGGACAGAGGAGCCTGGTGGGCTATACAATTCATAGGGTCACAAAAGAGTTGGATGCAATTGAGAGACTAGGCACTCACATGTGCCCAGGAGGCACCGGAAATCTCAAAAGGGATGATAATATATACAAAATTCAATCAAACTTGACGTTTGTTGTGGTTCAGTTGCTAAGCCATGTCTGACTATTTGCGACCCCATGGACTGCAGCATGCCAGGCTTCCCTGTCCTTTATTCACCATCATCTGGAGTTTGCCCAAACTGTGTCCATTGAGTCAGTGATGTCATCCAACCACTTCATCCTCTGTCATCCTCTTCTCCTCCTGCTCTCAATTGTTCCCATCATCAGAGTCTTTTCCAGTGATTTGGCTCTTCACATCAGGTGGTCAAAGTATTGGAACTTCGGCTTCAGCATCAGTCCTTCCAATGAATATTTAGTGTTGATTTCCTTTAGGATTGACTGGTTTGATGTCTATGCTGTCCAAAGTAGTCTCAAGAGTCTTCTCCATCACCACAATTTGAAAGCATCAATTCTCTGGTGCTCAGCCTTCTTTATGGTCCAACTCTCACATCCATACATGATTACTGGAAACACCCTAGCTTTGACTATAAGGACCTTTGTCAGAAAAGTGATTTCTCTGACATTGATAGACTGTTCCTATTTGAAATGTGTACAATTCCATAGCAAATGACTGAAGTAATTCCTACTCTACACAAAAGACAACATTTGTAACATTCTCTTCTTTATTTACTGTTTTTCTGAAATATCAGTCTGACAGGTTTTTCCAAATTCAAAGGAGTGATACACCCCTCCCCATCATTACTCCACTTTTGGAAGTGATCATTATATCTTTGCCCTATAAACCAGTCATATTTATACACTTCAAAATATTTTGGCTACCAAATACAAATATTCGGACTTCCTCTCCATTCTTTTCTATGAATCAGTGCCTGAAACATTTAGATTCTTGGTATTACTTTTTCATACCAAAAATTACCTAAAATATCCAACATTAGTTTTATAATTCTGCCTGTCTAAGAAGCCATGTTTTCAAAAGGAAGGCTCTTGGAAGAGAAGGCCTTATTTTAATCACAGTTCCTATAATCCCAGGGTACCTAATACCCACTGCTGCTGCTACTGCTGCTAAGTTGCTTCAGTCGTGTCCAACTCTGTGCGACCCCACAGATGGAAGCTCACCAGGCTCTCCTGTCCCTGGGATTCTCCAGGCAAGAACACTGGAGTGGGTTGCCATTTCCTTCTCCTAATACACACTAGGCAATCATATATATTATTATCAGAGTAAATGAATGAATGATTGAGAGAAACACTAGCAAATCAAAAGGCATGAACTGCCTTACTGACACCTATTTTCTGCAGACCTGTTAGAGAGCAAATCCATACCCAGATTTCTTTTGTGCTGGTTCTAGTACTGCCCAGTGTTTTCCTATAAGGAACAGGAAATAATTAGTTGTGAAACCCCTAAAGGAGAAGATAGGGTTAAGACTCAAAGACTTTTTTTTTAAAATTTAATTTAATTTTATTTAACTTTACAATATTGTATTGGTTTTGCCATATATCAAAATGAATCTGCCACAGGTATACATGTGTTCCCCATCCTGAACCCTCCTCCCTCCCCCCTCCCCATACCATCCTTCTGGGTCGTCCCAGTGCACCAGCCCCAAGCATCCAGTATCGTGCATCGAACCTGGACTGGCGACTCGTTTCATATATGATATTATATATATTTCAATGCCATTCTCCCAAATCATCCCACCCTCTCCCTCTCCCTCTCCCAGAGTCCAAAAGACTGTTCTATATATCAGTGTCTCTTTTGCTGTCTCGTATACAGGGTTATTGTTACCATCTTTCTAAATTCCATATATATGCCTTAGTATACTGTATTGGTGTTTTTCTTTCTGGCTTACTTCACTCTGTATAATAGGCTCCAGTTTCATCCACCTCATTAGAACTGATTCAAGTGTATTCTTTTTAATGGCTGAGTAATACTCCATTGTGTATATGTACCACTGCTTTCTTTATCCATTCATCTGCTGATGGACATCTAGGTTGCTTCCAAGTCCTGGCTATTATAAACAGTGCTGCGATGAACATTGGGATACACCTGTCTCTTTCAATTCTGGTTTCCTTGGTGTGTATGCCCAGCAGTGGGATTGCTGGATCATAAGACAGTTCTATTCCCAGTTTTTTGAGGAATCTCCATACTGTTCTCCATAGTGGCTGTACTAGTTTGCATTCCCACCAACAGTGTAAGAGGGTTCCCTTTTCTCCACACCCTCTCCAGCATTTATTGCTTGTGGACTTTTGGATCACAGCCATTCTGACTGGCGTGTAATGGTACCTCATAGTGGTTTTGATTTGCATTTCTCTGATAATGAGTGATGTTGAGCATCTTTTCATGTGTTTGTTAGCCATCTGTATGTCTTCTTTGGAGAAATGTCTATTTAGTTCTTTGACCCGTTTTTTGATTGAGTTATTTATTTTTCTGGAATTGAGCTGTAGGAGTTGCTTATATATTTTTGAGATAAGTTGTTTGTCTGTTGCTTCATTTGCTATTATTTTCTCCCATTCTGAAGGCTGTCTTTTCACCTTGCTTATAGTTTCCTTTGTTGTGCAGAGGCTTTTAAGTTTAATTAGGTCCCATTTGTTTATTTTTGATTTTATTTCCAATATTCTGGGAGGTGGGTCATAGAGGATCCTGCTGTGATGTATGTCAGAGAGTGTTTTGCCTAAGTTTTCCTCTAGGAGTTTT
Organism: Tragelaphus eurycerus; assembly: GCA_935064755.1. Taxonomy (NCBI): domain Eukaryota; kingdom Metazoa; phylum Chordata; class Mammalia; order Artiodactyla; family Bovidae; genus Tragelaphus; species Tragelaphus eurycerus. Next base: position 13,013,587 of record CAKXYN010000062.1, read on the forward strand.
ATGGTTTCTGGTCTTACATTTAGATCTTTAATCCATTTTGAGTTTATTTTTGTGTATGGTGTTAGAAAGTGCTCTAGTTTCATTCTTTTACAAGTGTTTGACCAGTTTTCCCAGCACCACTTGTTAAAGAGATTGTCTTTAATCCATTGTATATTCTTGCCTCCTTTGTCAAAGATAAGGTATCCATATGTGCCTGGATTTATCTCTGGGCTTTCTATTTTGTTCCATTGATCTATATTTCTGTCTTTGTGCCAGTACCATACTGTCTTGATGACTGTGGCTTTGTAGTAGAGCCTGAAGTCAGGCAGGTTGATTCCTCCAGTTCCATTCTTCTTTCTCAAGATAGCTTTGGCTATTCAGGGTTTTTTGTATTTCCATACAAATTGAGAAATTATTTGTTCTAGCTCTGTGAAGAATACCGTTGGTAGCTTGATGGGGATTGCATTGAATCTATAAATTGCTTTGGGTAGTATACTCATTTTCACTATATTGATTCTGCCAATCCATGAACATGGTATATTTCTCCATCTATTAGTGTCCTCTTTGATTTCTTTCACCAGTGTTTTATAGTTTTCTCTATATAGGTCTTTAGTTTCTTTAGGTAGATATATTCCTAAGTATTTTATTCTTTTCATTGCAATGGTGAATGGAATTGTTTCCTTAATTTCTCTTTCTATTTTCTCATTATTAGTGTACAGGAATGCAAGGGATTTCTGTGTGTTGATTTTATATCCTGCAACTTTCCTATATTCATTGATTAGTTCTAGTAATTTTCTGGTGGAGTCTTTAGGGTTTTCTATGTAGAGGATCATGTCATCTGCAAACAGTGAGAGTTTTACTTCTTCTTTTCCAATTTGGATTCCTTTTATTTCTTTTTCTGCTCTGATTGCTGTGGCCAAAACTTCCAAAACTATGTTGAATAGTAATGGTGAAAGTGGGCACCCTTGTCTTGTTCCTGACTTTAGAGGAAATGCTTTCAATTTTTCACCATTGAGGATAACGTTTGCTGTGGGTTTGTCATATATAGCTTTTATTTTGTTGAGGTATGTTCCTTCTATTCCTGCTTTCTGGAGAGTTTTTATCATAAATGGATGTTGAACTTTGTCAAAGGCTTTCTCTGAATCTATTGAGATAATCATATGGTTTTTATTTTTCAATTTGTTAATGTGGTGTATTACATTGATTGATTTGTGGATATTGAAGAATCCTTGCATTCCTGGGATAAAGCCCACTTGGTCATGGTGTATGATCTTTTTAATGTGTTGTTGGATTCTGATTGCTAGAATTTTGTTAAGGATTTTTGCATCTATGTTAATCAGTGATACTGGCCTGTAGTTTTCTTTTTTTGTGGCATCTTTGTCAGGTTTTGGTATTAGGGTGATGGTGGCCTCATAGAATGAGGTTGGAAGTTTATCTTCCTGACTCAAAGACTTTTGGAACCCAGATGCATACAGTTTCACTTCATGGCAATGACTGAAGAGCATCCCATAGTAATTTCCAATGAGTGCATTTGAATCTCATACATGAAGTCCTCAGTCGAGGGTATTGATCCCGTCCAAGGCAATGGCAATCCACTCCAGTACTCTTGCCTGGAAAATCCCATGGACAGAGGAGGCTGGTAGGCTGCAGCCCACGGGGTTGCAAAGAGTCAGACACGACTGAGCAATTTCACTTTCACTTTCATGCATTGGAGAAGGAAATGGTAACCCACTCCAGTGTTCTTGCCTGGAAAATCCCAGGGATGGGGGAGCCTGGTGGGCTGCCGTCTATGGGGTCGCACAGAATCTGACACGACTGAAGTGACTTAGCAGCTTAGCAGCAGTGACAATGGCAAAGAGACCACAGCAAGATCAGCAGTCTGGCTCAGGTAGGAGGAGGTGGCTCAGTGGAGTGCAGTTGGCATACACACTGCTGTGGAAAGCCGCCAAGTCATTTCATAGCAGCCTGACCTGGCATTCACAGTCCTTAAAATGATAATAATAATATCAATAACAATAATGATTAGAAAAGGAAACATCATTAAAACATGGAATTAAGAGGCATGGATAAGATGGCCTAGTGACAGTTTGAAGCAGGAAATGTAAAGATAAATTAATGGCTTGAATTTCATGGACATAGAGGTTTGAGAGCTTAAAGCAAACTTAAGAGTGCAAAATCCATATTCTATATTTGAAGAAATGAAGGCTGAGAGAGAAAAGTAACTTTTCTATTTCTCACTCAGGATTATACAGATAAATGATTAAGATCTCATACAAACCTGTAAGAACATTTACCTTTCTCTTTTCTAGAATGTAAGCTCCATGAAGGCATGGTTTTTGTTCCATTCATTCAGTATATGTTCCCTATTACCTAGAACAATGCCTGATACACATCGGCAGACACTCAATTCTTTGAATGAGTCTTAAAGTATACATAGTGATTAAGGTCTTGAGTTTGGAATCACACAGATATGAATTGAAATATTGACTAACACCTACTAGATATGTTACTCTGGACAACTTATTGCACTTTTACAAGCCATAAATAAGATATTAAATAAAATAATGCATACAAATCAATCTGATCAGCCTAGTACTACCTAGTAAACACTCGATGAATTATAGACATAGTGATAGGTTATCAGCCATATTTTACATAACTGTTGATAACTTTATGATTTCTAACAGATATTATTTCATTCAACTTTTTTTCAAAGTACAGGATTTTGACACCTTGCTTTAATAAAAGAAATCTTGGGCCATTCTCATACTCAGTCATTCTTAACATGCTTTAATCTTCTTCATGATCATACATTAAGAAGTGTGTTGAGAATTAGCATTCATATTACGACCCAATTTAACCTGCTGAGCAGCCTGTCAATTGCTGTTTTCTTTTTTTAATCACAATTACTCCCCAATTGTTCATATGCTTAAACAACCAATGTCATTAAATCAGAGAACATTTTCAGCCACAGATACCAAGATAAAAATTATCTGATGGGAGAAGCAATATTGAGTACTATTTTCAGTTGTATAATGGGTGTGCAGTAATTTAAAATAGTGTCCCCCAGTGTTTATGTTTATTAACTGAAAGAAAAATAAGAAAGCTCCAGAGTTCTGTTTACCTAGAAATCACTACAGCACTAACAAACAAGGGGAAACAATTCCAGGCCAGGATTGCCAGAAACTACATATGGAATGAATGGCGGAAAGATCTGCTGGGGTAATGAACAAAAACTGTTAGAGCCTTGTAATGCAAGATGTTGTTCTTCATTCAGCAGCATTGGTATCACCTGGAAGCTTGTTTAAATGCAGACTCTGGCCCCAACTCAGACCCTGAACAGTCAGTAGAGTCAGAATCTGCATTTTATCAAGGTTTCCAGGTGATTAAGTTTGAGAAAGCATTAGTGTAGGTCATCTTAAAAGGTACAGAGAATAAAAACTGTTTTCTTGTTTTAAAGCATTTTGTTTCATATAACAAATTCTTAGAGGCAATTGAAATGATATTGAATCAAGGACACAGACAAAGGTAAAAAAAAATAATCATAATCCCATCATCTTGCAAAAATCATATTATCTATGAATGTAAGTATGCAATTTCATGTGTACCAGGCCATGCTATACAAGCCATTTTGCAAATACAGCTTTTTTTTCCTTAAATAATGCATCATACTCCTCTACCTAGGACAATAAACAGAGCTCTATGTTATGATTTTGAATGGCTAGGGAGGATTCATGGTTTTTAAAGTACCTTTTTTTTTTAAATCAAGTGTTCTTTTGTTTGAAATGTTGGTTATTTTCTAAACGACCCAATCAAAAAATGGGCCAAAGAACTAAATAGACATTTCTCCAAAGAAGACATACAGATGGCTAACAAACACATGAAAAGATGCTCAACATCACTCATTATCAGAGAAATGCAAATCAAAACCACTATGAGGTACCATTTTACACCAGTCAGAATGGCTGCGATCCAAAAGTATATAAGCAATAAATGCTGGAGAGGGTGTGGAGAAAAGGGAACCCTCTTACACTGTTGGTGGGAATGCAAACTAGTACAGCCACTATGGAGAACAGTATGGAGAGTCCTCAAAAAACTGGGAATAGAACTGCCTTATGATCCAGCAATCCCACTGCTGGGCATACACACCAAGGAAACCAGAATTGAAAGAGACAGGTGTATCCCAATGTTCATCACAGCACTGTTTATAATAGCCAGGACATGGAAGCAACCTAGATGTCCATCAGCAGATGAATGGATAAGAAAGCAGTGGTACATATACACAATGGAGCATTACTCAGCCATTAAAAAGAATACACTTGAATCAGTTCTAATGAGGTGGATGAAACTGGAGCCTATTATACAGAGTGAAATAAGCCAGAAAGAAAAACACCAATACAGTATACTAAGGCATATATATGGAATTTAGAAAGATGGTAACAATAACCCTGTATATGAGACAGCAAAAGAGACACTGATATATAGAACAGTCTCTTGGAATCTGGGAGAGGGAGAGGGAGAGGGTGGGATGATTTGGGAGAATGGCATTGAAATATATATAATATCATATATGAAACGAGTTGCCAGTCCAGGTTCGATGCCTGACATCAGATGCCTGGGGCTGGTGCACTGGGACAACCCAGAGGGATGGTATGGGGAGGGAGGAGGGAGGAGGGTTCAGGATGGGGAACACGTGTATACCTGTGGTGGATTCATTTTGATGTATGGCAAAACCAATACAATATTGTAAAGTTAAATAAAATAAAATGAAATGTTGGTTATTTTCAACTTGATGCTATTATAATCTCTAAGTGGAATACTTTTGTGATATGTCTCCTGTGCTTATGTAGTTATACTCTGAATCCAAGAATATTCATCACTTGTCACAAGTTGCACAATGTTGTAACAGAAAAAGCAGTGGACTAGGAATCAAAAGATCTAGATTCTAATTCTAGGTTTGGTTTTTACTTCTCCACTGCTATCTCAGTTTGCATATTCATGGATGAGAAGTTTGAAAATCATCTTTAAGGCAGCCCATCATTTCAAGTTTCAAACTTTCAATGAAAATAATGAATTGTATATCAAATTTGGTATCATGACTCATTTGTGAAGCTTGCCTTGTTTTTAACCAATGATAAACTCAGCTAACTATATTAATTGAATCTAATATCAAATGTTATTTGCACTTTTTGAGTTCATATCAACTTGTCAGTGAAAAAAGATGGCATAGGTAAATCCTAGGAGCCAGAAGGAATTTAACTTGGCATTAGATACTGGCATTGGGAAGTTATAGCTTTTTGATCAGGCTTTGATCCCAAAATACTCACAGTAAGTATGGGTTGGCATCAGAAAACCAAGGTTTTAGGCCTAGTTCTGTTATTTAGTAACCATGGGAATTTTGATAGGTTATAAAAACCTTCTTTAGCCTCATTCTTCATCTAAAATAATAATGATCTTCAGAGGTTGTAGGAGATGGTGTGTGTTATTTGAAGTCCTGAGCGCAATGCTTGGTGTGTATAAAATTCTCAGTAACTTTTCAGCATTTATTATATTTTCTAGGATTGTAAATCTCTTTTTACTTTGGAAGCTTTGAGGACAAATAAAAATGTCCAGATACCATGGATAAAAAACATGATGAGAATGTGAAAGCAGTTGAGGCTTAAGGAAATCTGGATCATATACTCATTTCCTCTGAATTCATTCTGTAGATGTAGAATACAGGATTTAGATGAAGATGTGTGTGTGTGTGTGTATGTGTGTGCTCAGTTGTGTCCAACTCTTTGTGACCCCATGGACTGTAGCCCGCCAGGCTCTGTCCATGGGATTTCCCAGGCAAGAATACTGGAGTGGGTTGCCATTTCCTCCCCTAGGGGATATGTTTCTTCTTCGTCTCCCACATTGCAAGCAGATTCTTTAACGTTGAGCCACCAAGGAAGCCCTTAGACTAGGATAGGGTCATTCTATCCCATAAGATTACAGAGTACAGGTTTAGGTTATTATTTCTCAGATGGGGAAAATGGGATACAGGCAAGAATTAACTTGCCCAAATGCTGTAGCAAGCCACTATCAGAGCTGTGGTTGACTTTCTCTTTTTGGCCTAAGTTTCAGTTACCAGTCTTACTACTGATTCAGGAGAAACACAGGAGTCAGCGATGTCTGAGTGCTTTAGCCAAGTGACAAATTATTATTATTCTATGGAGCATGAATGAGCAGCTTAGAAAATGTCCAAATGGACAAATTATATAATCATCTTCACTATTAATCAGAGAAAAACCATATGAAATGTTGTGCTTGACCTATCAAATTTCCATTTTTTAAAAATGTTAATACTCAGTCTTGGCAATAGACCATGGAAATAGCCATTTGGCAGTAAATATTAAAAGCTAAAACTGTTCATTCTGTTTTATCCAGTATTTCTTCACAAAGGGATTTATCCTAACAAATGAGTCATAGGCACACAAATATTTATGAACAAATATATTGGGAACAATAGGAAACAACATAAAGTCTAATAATAGGACACTGACTAAAGAAATTGCAGAAATAGTGTGGCCATACAACATCAAATTTTAAAGGAATACTTAATGGCATGAAAAATATTCATCATATATTAAAAGAGAAAGTAAGTTACAAAATAGTAGGTACAAAATATGCTCCATTCTGCAAAATATAGCTAAATGAAAACATGAAGATATGAAAACTCGGAAGGGTTTACAGGTAAATTTATATATTTTGCCTTTGGAATGAGGAATAACTAAGTAACTTTTTCTGCAGCTTAAAAAAAATCTCTACTGGATTATCCCAATATAATCACCTGCACTAAGACTAAGTACTGAGGTACCTCTCCTTAGTAAATAATTTCAGGTCCAAGTGTTCTTAAAATTAGCAGTGATAAAAAGATTGCTTTTCCTAGTCATCCCCTTTTATGGACCTTCAAATTTAAAAGGCTTCTCCCCCTGGGGAGTTTCTCCATGCAGCAGTGGAATCAGATGATTGGGGAGACAATGTGGAGCATAAGATATTTTATTTTTATCTACACTGAGCACAAGGGAAAATCTATGAAAGATACAACAGATCTGCAATGTCCAAGAAGTTCTCTAACAAAGCTCACAGCAATGGAATTTATCACAAAGCAAAATCTACCCACTGTGTTATTACTTCCTTTTTCTACTGCAGGAATCCTTCCCAAACTCTCTCCACATATTTCTCCAAGGAAGCAAACTGAGATTTGGACTTTATCAGAGCATGCTTTCTGTTGTTATATAGTCACATGGTTTTGATCATTATACTATTATTTTCAGAGGTAGGGAGTCTCTGAGAGTCATGGAGAAGAAAAGTAGTTCAGCTGATAAATCAAAATCTATGACTGCTTAATTTGTACCACTCTTTGATGACCCCAGTGCAGGAATTCTGTAACATTTCTCTATGTTGTATGTTTTCCCATTATCTTGACCTGTACAGATTTTTTTCTGCACTTCTTAAATTCATTTATTTTGTTCTACTTGAAACCCTTTACTTTTTAAAGTACAGTGATTCCTTTACTTACTGATACTGCCCAAGCCTGTCTGCCAGAGTTCTCAATTGCTCATTTCACACGTATTCCATATTTTTGACCAATTTTCCATTCTCTCTCCACTAAACAAAATCACCATAAACACAAGGTGAAACACATGTTCCCAGCAATCATCTTCCCCAAACAGATTACCTAAAGTAAGTCTCTGTCCTCTCACCATTGAAACTTGCCTGGCTGCTTTCTTCACTAAGAGCCAATGTTTTAGATGGAGCTGTGGTTTGATACATCATAAAGAATTCTGAAGTTCTTTATTTTATCGACTAATTAAGTGACAAACTAAAGATGTCTGGTCTAGTGAAGAACCTGGACTCCATATCATACAATTATCCTTTGGACTCTATAGGAAGAAAAGCATTTAGATCTACTTAAGGAAAAAAAAAATCTGTAGCAGGGATTACATAAAGGAATTTTGACGAAAGCTGAAGAGTTTTCAAGCAGAACTTTTAGTGCTGGAGTGAATGTTAAAATCACTGGATCTATCATCCTTTCTGTATATATATCTTTGCGCAACTTCAGAAGACTGTCCTAAACTGAGGTCAAAGACCAATTTTGATTCACATTAAGAAAAAGTGTCTTAGACACTTTCCCAAAGATACAGTTAAACAATTTACCTGCAAAAACATAAGTAAGAGACTGGTGAGAATTTGTCAGAGAAATTTAGGAGATGTTTGATAGGAGCTGGGTTAATGATCTTTGTTTCATACCAAATCATGCATCTGAGAATATTTCAGTGAAAAGGTGTCCCTTGAAGCCAATGAGAGTAAATAAGAAAAAAATTCAATGATAAGTATGACCATCTCTTAAAGTTCATTGATTTGGCAACTGAATGTCTATTTTATGCACCTTAAATGTGACTCCTGAATCCAGAGATAGAAAGCAGTACTGGTAGAATGAAAAAGGAACTGGCCCTCAGGTAAGAAAGCCTGAGTTCTGTCTTGACTGGAGAGCTGTATGACCTTGAGTACTATTATCTCTCTAAAGTTGCATTCCAAAGCTGTAAAATATTTTACAAATATTGAGTAATTTTACTTATATTCATTTTATAGAAGTTATTTCAATGGCAATTCTCATTTATAGTTAATAAACTCTTCTCCAAATCTCAGTTTTCTAAGTAACAAAAAGACCAATTACGCAGCTCATATGAATGATAAGTAGTTTCTAAGCCCCCAGAAATGCTGGGGTCTTTTTGGGTTTTTTTTTGCCTGCAGTTGACATACCAAATATATTTGGTTTTACACTGTAAATAATTGCCTGAAATAACTTCCTTTTATTAGCTGCTATTATCCATTGTTGGCTTTCATCTTGATTTCTCTACATTTGCAAAAGTAATAAGCCGATTTTATGTAAATCATCTAGAGTAAGAGCAAAGTAGAATAATTATGCAAAGAAAAGCCATTGAATAACTAGTTCTGGCATAGCTGGCATGCATGAAGAAAAACAATATTAACAAGAAAGTCTACTATCTTTAAGGGAATAGGGAATGATTTATATAAAGGAAATTATGGTTGTTCAGTACTAGATACAACAGTCAAGTTACATGGCATTTCACTGCTGAAATAGGCTGATCATCCATCTCCATTGTCACAAGCCCGAGGCTTTTAGCTCATTGTGGGAATCAGTGGAGGCTAATGGACTGAGTTGGCTGTGTGGGCTGTTGACTCATTTAGTCCTTGGGCAAGATACTCATGCCCTTGGAACATATGACTCATTCATGAAATGCGGAGACTCTTTTTGGTTTTTCTTTTTACCATCAACCAGTCTCAAAGGGTTACAGTTGGACTGTTATCATCCACTTGAGTTTGGAAAATAAAGCAAAATCAAAATCTGCATCCTAGAATCTGCCCCCAATCATCTCAGAATATTTTCTAACTATCTGTATTTGTTTGGATGAATAGGAAACAGTGTTGTTTGGTGGTTAAGTATTTAATTTTTGGAATCAGACTGCCTGGTGTAGATTCCAAATCTGCTATTGCATAGCTGTTTAATGCCAGGAAATTATTTACCCCCTCTGGCCTCAGTCTTTTCACCTGAGAGTGAGGATTACCATTATAAAATAGGCTTGTTTGGAGCAATTAAATGAAACAATTCATTTCATGGAATGTGCCAGTGAATGCTTAACAACCAGCTTTTCCAGTTAAGACGGAAAGGTCAGCATGATTTCCATGGTGTAAATGCTTCTGCCAGGGCCATTTCAAGGTGGGAAGAGTTCCATACAATCAGTTTGCTGCCCCAGCACACACCACTGATGTAAATCACTTAGCACTGTGCCTGGCAAATTAAAGTGTGTTAGTCGCTCAGTCGTGTGCAACTCTTTGGGACCCTATGGACTGTAGCCCATCAAGCTCCTCTGTCCATAGTATTCTCCAGGCATGAACAGTGGAATGTGTAGCCAGTTCCTTCTCCAGTCTGGAATATTAAAGGGCTCAGTTATTAGTGCTGGAGAAGACTCTTGAGAGTCCCTGGACTGCAAGGGGATCAAACCAGTCAATCCTAAAGAAAATCAATCCTGAATATTCATTGGAAGGACTGATGCTGAAGCTCCAACACTTTGGCTATCTGATGGGAAGAGCTGGCTCATTGGAAAAGATCCTGATGCTGAGAAAGACTGAGGGCAGGAGGAGAAGGGGGTGACAAAGCATGAGATGGTTGGATGGCATCACTGACTCAATGGATATGAGTTTGAGCAAGCTCCGGGAGTTGGTGATGAACAGGGAAGCCTGGGGTGCTGCAGTCCATGGGTCGCAAAGAGTCAGATGGGACTGAACAACTGAACAACACAACATAAATTTCCTCATTATCTTCTTTTAAATTTTATTATTACTGAGCTTTACTAAACAAAATTTGCCTTCTGTCCTTCCTTGCTAGCTTTCCTCTAAAATATAACAAAAGAAAGAAAAATTATAAATTTGGGAAATAATGATGACAATTAAAAAATAAAGCCCAACAAAAAGTCTCCTGATGTCTCTTGTTTAGAAGGAAAAGCCAAAAATTAGAAGACTTTTGTTTCAGGCCTTATTCTCCCACTTTGACTCATTGGTTTTGGGCAAGTCATTTAATCTCTTTTTGGCTCAGTATTTCTGCCTGTAAAATGAGTGAAATAATTTGTGCTTTGTCTACTTTACTGGAAAGTTTGAGTATTAAATTCTGAAACTTAAGAGGGAAATTCTTTATAAACTTAACAAGTCTTTGTTTCATATTCATTTTCATTGATTCAGTAATCCAACTTGTGGGATGTATTCTAAGTCAGCTATCTCCTGTATCCAGATTCCTCAGCCCTGAGTATGGAAGGCTTACTGTGTTACATCATAATATCCACAGATTTTGGTATCTATGGGGGTCCTGGAACCAATTCTCTGCTGATACCAAAGGATTGCTGTAATTATAAAGAAGTAATAAGCCTTTTGGGCTTCCCAGGTGGCACAGTGGTAAAGAATCTGCCTGTCAACCCAGGAGATGTGGGTTTTCCCTGGGTCAGGAAGATGGCAGTAGAAGTGCCTGGAGAGTAGAAGATGACAACCCACTCCAGTACTCTTGCCTGGAAAATCCCATGGACAGAGGAGCTTGGTGGGCTACAGTCCGTGAGGTCACAAAGAGTTGGACATGATTGAGCACACTCACACACACACTCACAAAGCCTTTTAAAAAAACCAAACAATTGGAAACAATTGAAATGTGCATGAATGTGAATGTATTTAACCTGTTTTAAGTAATTTATCTTAGATAAATGCAATGGAATGTTAGGTTAGTGTAAGTGAATTTTATGCAAATGTATATGCATATTATGCTAATATAATTTTAATGTTAATAAAAGATAACTTTGCCATAGAAAAATATTGTCTTCATAAATATAAAAACAGTACTTTTCTAACAGAAACATTTTATGACAGATTATATGGCACAGTCACAACTGTATTATATTGCAGACATAATGCAATATATGGTACATTTGGGAAAAAAATGGGAAAGGAATGCAAAAAGGACAAAATTGTGGCATTACAACCATGGATTTCATGCTATAAAAGTCATGAGTAAAAATCAAAATTTTAAAAACCCATTATAAAAATAGTTACAGGGTAATAATGTATTAATGAAAATCCAATGAGTAAAAAGACATCAGCCCAGAGAGTCATCTCTTTCAAAATGACCCTCCATATTTTTTCCATATCAGGCCGAGTTGTTTGGGTAATTACTTCAACAAAGGTGCTTTTCCTGAGACCTGAGAGAGAATGTAAAGAGTGGCAACTTTTTAGAATTAGAAATATATTTGATATTTGAGCTGGTGATAGCTGTTCTTTTCTAGATAAACACATATCAATACATACAGTGTTTCATGCCCATGGTCAACCTTACAAGAGAGGATGGTACATTGGAGACTTCAGAGGGAAACAGAACTTGCCTCCCATTCTGGTCCACATCTTGGTGCTCAGAGCAATTGAGTTTTGACTTGATGTATTGTAAACCACTTCTCTTGCTTTTTTGCATTTCTTTTTTTTTCCATGGGATGGTCTTGATCCCTGTCTTCTGTACAATGTCATGAACCTCAGTCCATAGTTCATCAGGCACTCTATCAGATCTAGTCCCTTAAATCTATTTCTCACTTCCACTGTATAATCATAAGGGATTTGATTTAGGTCATACCTGAATCGTAAAGCTGAAACTCCAGTACTTTGGCCATTTCAAGTGAAGAGTTGACTCATTGGAAAAGACTCTGATGCTGGGAGGGATTGGGGGCAGGAGGAAAAGGGGACGACAGAGGATGAGATGGCTTGATGGCATCACTGACTCAATGGACGTGAGTCTGAGTGAACTCCAGGAGTTGGTGATGGACAGGGAGGCCTGGTGTGCTGCAACTTATGGGATCGCAGTCGGACACGACTGAGTGACTGAACTGAACTGAACTGAACTGAATTTTCAGGTCATACCTGAAAGGTCTAGTGGTTTTCCCTACTTTCTTCAATTTAAGTCTGAATTTGGCAATAAGAAGCTCATGATCTGAGCCACAGTCAGCTTCTGGTCTTGTTTTTGCTGACTGTATAGAGCTTCTTCATCTTTGGCTGCAAAGAATATAATCAATCTGATTTTGGTGTTGACCATCTGGTGATGTCCATGTGTAGAGTCTTCTCATGTGTTGTTGGAAGAGGGTGTTTGCTATGACCAGTGCATTTTTTTGGCAAAACTCTATTAGTCTTTGCCCTGCTTCATTCTGTATCCAAGGCCAAATTTGCCTGTTACTCCAGATGTTTCTTGACTTCCTACTTTTGCATTCCAGTCCCCTATAATGAATAAGACATCTTTTTTGGGTATTAGTTCTAAAAGGTCTTGTAGGTCTTCATAGAACTGTTCAACTTCAGCTTCTTCAGCATTACTGGTTGGGGCATAGACTTGGATTACTGTGATATTGAATGGTTTGCCTTGGAAATGAATAGAGATCATTCTGTCATTTTTGAGATTGCATCCAAGTACTGCATTTTGCAGTCTTTTGTTGACCATCATGGCTGCTCCATTTCTTCTAAGGGATTCCTGCCCACAGTAGTAGATATAATGGTCATCTGAGTTAAATTAACCCATTCCAGTCCATTTTAGTTTGCTGATTCCTAGAATGTTGACGTTCACTCTTGCCATCTCCTGTTTGACCACTTCCAATTTGCCTTGATTCATGGACCTAACATTCCAGGTTCCTATGCAATATTGCTCATTACAGCACTGGACCTTGCTTCTATCACCAATCACATCCACAACTGGGTATTGTTTTTGCTTTGGCTCCATCCCTTCATTCTTTCTGGAGTTATTTCTCCACTGATCTCCAGTAGCATATTGGGCACTTACTGACTTGGGGAGTTCCTCTTTCAGTATCCTATCATTTTGCCTTTTCATACTGTTCATGGGGTTCTCAAGGCAAGAATACTGAAGTGGTTTGCCATTACCTTCTCCAGTGGACCACATTCTGTCAGAAAAGAAATGAAAAAAGCAAAATGGCTGTCTGGGGAGGCCTTACAAATAGCTGTGAAAAGAAGAGAAGTGAAAAGCAAAGGAGAAAAGGAAAGATACAAGCATCTGAATGCAGAGTTCCAAAGAATAGCAAGAAGAGATAAGAAAGCCTTCCTCAGTGATCAATGCAAAGAAATAGAGGAAAACAACAGAATGGGAAAGACTAGAGATCTCTTCAAGAAAATTAGAGGTACCAAGGGAAAAATTCATGTAAAGATGGGCTCGATAAAGGACAGAAATGGTATGGACCTAACAGAAGCAGAAGATATTAAGGAGAGGTGGCAAGAATACACAGAAGAACTGTACAAAAAAGATCTTCATGACCAAGATAATCATGATGGTGTGATCACTCACCTAGAGCCAGACATCCTGGAATGTGAAGTCAAGTGGGCCTTAGAAAGCATCACTACGAACAAAGCTAGTGGAGGTAATGGAATTCCAGTTGAGCTATTCCAAATCCTGAAAGATGATGTTGTGAAAGTGCTGCACTCAATATGCCAGCAAATTTGGAAAACTCAGCAGTGGCCACAGGACTGGAAAAGGTCAATTTTCATTCCAATCCCAAAGAAAGGCAATGCCAAAGAATGCTCAAACTACCCCACAATTGCACTCATCTCACACACTAGTAAAGTAATTATCAAAATTCTCCAAGCCAGACTTCAGCAATATGTGAACCGTGAACTTCCTGATGTTCAAGCTGGTTTTAGAACCAGAGATCAAATTGCCAACATCCGCTGGATCATGGAAAAAGCAAGAGAGTTCCAAAAAACATCTATTTCTGCTTTATTGACTATGTCAAAGCCTTTGACTGTGTGGATCACAATAAACTGTGGAAAATTCTGAAAGAGATGAGAATACCAAACCACCTGACCTGCTCCCTGAGAAATGTGTATGAAGATCAGGAAGCAACAGTTAGAACTGAACATGGAACAACAGACTGGTTCCAAATAGGAAAAGGAGTATGTCAAGGCTGTATATTGTCACCTTGCTTATTTAACTTATATGCAGAAGACATCATGAGAAATGCTGGGCTGGAAGAAGCACAAGCTGGAATCAAGATTGCTGGGAGAAATATCAATAACCTCAGATATGCAGATGACACCACCCTTATGGCAGAAAGTGAAGAAGAACTAAAAAGCCTCTTGATGAAAGTGAAAATGGAGAGTGAAAAAGTTGGCTTAAAGCTCAACATTCAGAAAACGAAGATCATGGTATCTGGTCCCATCACTTCATGGCAAATAGATGGGGAAACAGTGGACACAGTGTCAGACTTTATTTTGGGGGGCTCCAAAATCACTGCAGATGGTGACTGCAGCCATGAAATTAAAAGACGCTTACTCCTTGGATGGAAAGTTATGACCAACCTAGATAGCATATTCAAAAGCAGAGACATTACTTTGCCAACAAAGGTCTGTCTAGTCAAGGCTATGGTTTCCAGTGGTCATGTATGGATGTGAGAGTTGGACGGTGAAGAAAGCTGAGCGCCGAAGAATTGATGCTTTTGAACTGTGGTGTTGGAGAAGACTCTTGAGAGTCCCATGGACTGCAAGGAGATCCAATCAGTCCATTCTAAAGGAGATCAGTCCTGGGTGTTCATTGCAAGGAATGATGCTAAAGCTGAAACTCCAGTACTTTGGCCACCTCATGCTAAGAGTTGACTCATTGGAAAAGACTGTGATGCTGGGAGGGATTGGGGGCAAGAGGAAAAGGGGACGACAGAGGATGAGATGGTTGGATGGCATCATCGACTCGATGGACATGGGTTTGGGTGAACTCTGGGAGTTGGTGATGGACAGGGAGGCCTGGTGTGCTGCAATTCATGGGGTTGCAAAGAGTCGGACACGACTGAGCAACTGAACTGAACTGAATTGAAGCCACATCTCTGGGTCCTTAGTCTTCCTTGACCTCCAGTTTGTGGCTGATTTCTTTCAATCATATGCTTCAGTAAAATATCCAAGATCCCCAAATCCCAGGTGTACCCATGGCACATATTCCAGAGCTCCTTGGAGGCCCTGTAATGAATGATTCAGAATAAGAACTGTATCTCTATTCTCTCATAGGTCTGAATCACCATTACCTTGAGGGGGTGGGGTGGGGAGAATCTTAAAGAACACCAGAATGAAACTTGGCATGCACAAGTAAAGGAAGAGCATTTTGTTGACAACACTTGACAGAAACAACAGCTGTTCTCTGTGGTTATCAACAGGGTTTAACTTGAGTTTGCAAACTCAAAATCATACAGGGGCAGGCAGACGGCACAGAAGGTGATGACGGTGCTGAATTCTGTTACAATCCAGAGTAGCATCTTGCTAGTTGTATTATGTTTTAAAACACTGTGTGAACTGAAAACATTGATTCTACAGAACATGTCTACAGACTGCTGGTCTGCTCAACCTCATGCCTGCTGCCCAACATAGTGTAGAGAGTAGCAGGGATGCTCCTGCGGTGATGTATCTAGCTGAGAGAGTGTGACCTCTTTTCTACATCTAAGACAATCTGAGCTTAAGCCAGAAAGGATGTATAAACAGCTCCTTTCTGCTTTGACATAGTAATGAATATAACTCTGGTTCTCCACCTTTTTCCCAGGGTCTCTGTCCATCCCACCTTCACAAGCCCAATCAATTCTTAGGTTTACGCATCCAAGCACCTGGGCTATATTGACTGCCTTCCAATTGCCCCAGTCTCCAGAACATGATACCTACATTAGTTCTTTCAGAAGCAAAAGCCAGCTCCTGCCTTCACAACAGATGCAACTTTCTTCCTGTGGCCTTGTGTGAAATGAAATACTTTGGGACAAACCTGACAGTCCTCTAAATATAAAAACTAAGCTGATGCACTCATTGTTGATTATAGAAAAGGTTTTGTGGCTTAGATGATCAAATGCCTATGGATTTTATCAAAAGCTGAAGTGAGTTGCTAGAGCTAAAGATGATTTTGAGTTTCCTGTCAATAAATTAATTAGTTGTTATACCTCTTTACTATATGCTCAGTGCTATGCTAGGAGCATAAGGGATTGAGAGGAAAAGTAAACAGCAGTCTTTGTCCTCAAAAAGTTTATGTTTCAGATGTGGACTCCCACAATCCCCTGCAATTACACTCAGGAAAAGAGTACACAGTAAAAGTCAGTATATAATAATAACAGCTAAAAATTACTGAGCTGAGCAATTCACATAAGGAATCCTGTAACCCTCACAAAACTCTGAAAGTTGTCAGTCCTCCCTTCCCATTCTACAAGTTATAAATTGAGGTTCAGAGCTCTCAACTCAAAGTCACATTGTCAGCAGCTTGGTGCAGCCATGTATGTCTGACTCCAGCTTGCTGCTCTTTCCTTTGAATGAATGGTCCTCTTTCTTCTCTGTGCATTTGAATCAAATGATGTACTTAAAAATATACAGATGCCTGGGCCATGCCATCAGAAATTCTGATTATTTGAGGCCTGGGTGTGGCATATTTAAAGAATCCTGGGTGACAAATGTACATCAGAAAATTAATAAAGAAGATGTGCTATTAATATATATACACAATGGAATACTACTCAGACAAAAAAATCAAATAATGTCATTTGCAGCAACATGGATGGACCTAGAGATCATAATACTAAGTGAAGTAAATCAGAAAGAGAAAGACAAATATTATATGATTATCATTCATATGTTGAACCTCAAATATGATACAAATGAACTTATTTACAAAACAAACAAACTCACAGTCAGGAGCATAAATTAGGACTTTGGGATTAGCAGATTCTACTATACAGCTCAATTGGTAAAGAATCCACCTGCAATGCAGGAGTTCAGTTCAGTCACTCAGTCGTGTTCGACTCTTTGCGACCCCATGAACCGCAGCACGCCAGGCCTCCCTGTCCATCACCATCTCCCAGAGTTCACCCAAACCCATGTCCATCAAGTTGGTGATGCCATCCAGCCCCCGGTTCAATTCCCAGGTTGGAAAGATACACTGGAGAAGGGATAGGCTACCCACTCCAGTATTCTTGGGCTTCCCTTGTGGCTCAGCTGGTAAAGAATTTGCCTGCAATGCAGGAGGCCTGGGTTTGATCCTTGGGTTGGGAAGATTCCCTGGAGAAGGGAAAGGCTACCACTACAGTCCATGGGGTCACAAGAGTCAGACATGACTGAGCGATTTTCACTTTTACTATGTATAAAATAGATAAACAAGAAGGTACTACTGTATAACACAGGGAACTATATTTACTGTCTTGTAATAAACTATATTAGAAAAGAATATATATATATATATATATATATATATATATATACACACACACACATACATACATACACATGACTTCCCTGGTGGCTCAGATGGTTAAGCATCTGTCTACAATGTGGGAGACTCAGGTTTGATCCCTGGGTCGGGAAGTTCCCTGGAGAAGGAAATGGCAATCCACTGCAGTAATATTGCCTGGAAAATCCCAAGGACAGAGGAGCCTGGTAGGCTACAGTCCATGGGGTCGCAAAGAGTCAGACACGACTGAGCGATCTTCACCATCACACACACACACACACACACACACACACACACACACACACACACACACACAGGCTTTCCAGATGGTCATAGTGGTAAAGAATCCACCTGCAATGCAGGAGATGTGGTTTTGATCCCTGGATTGGGAAGATTCCCTGGAGGAGGGCATGGCAACCCACTCCAGTATTCTTGCCTGGAGAATCCCATGGACAGAAGAGCCTGGTGGGCTAGAGTCCATAGGATCACAAAGAGTCAGACATGGCTGAAGTGCCTGAACAAACATGCATGCATATCTATAACTGAATCAATTTTCTGTACACCAGAAATGAACACAACATTGTAAATTAACTATACTTCAATTAGAAAAAGGAATCCTATGTAGTTCTAACACACCACCAAGGTGAAGAATCATTGTGCCAAGTCATACTGCCATTGCGTAGCCAAATGCTAAAACCAAGTATACAGTATTCTGAACAGAGAGTTTGTTGTGGGATGAGACAATTGGTCCCCAAATGACAGACTTACAGGTTAAGCATCTTGCTCCAGAGTTGCAGCAACAGGTATTTTACTTCATTAGAATCTGATCTGTAAAAAAAAGATAAGTGGATGAAATTTGGAATATTTGCATATCGCTCATTTCTGATTGTACTATGTCTTGATACTCTTTTCTTATTTGAGCTTCACCACAGCCTGGGGTGTGATAGGTCAGGTAGTATTATGCACCAATGAGAAAACAGACCTAGAGTGACCAAGTGAGGTACTGAACCTCCCTTGGTTTGTTAATGACTCTGTCCAGCGCTCATTTCATTGTATCATCCAGACTTAGCCGCTCCCACAGCACGGAACTTCGTGGCCCTGCTGTAAGCTGAATGGTGGGGTCAATCATTGAAGAAGCTGGTAATTGAGTGGGGTGGTATAGCTATATTAAAAGCAATCACTACTCTAGGAAGTACTTTTTAAACTCCTATGACAGATATAGCTCAGCCTGTATTATCATAATCATCCTTCTAAATAAATTATTTAAATCAGGCCATGCATGTTCATGAGCTTGTGAAATGCAGATAACCACATGTTTTCCCAAGCCACTTGCTCCAGGTATTAGTATGCATTTCCCTCCATCCCACTTTCCTCCAAATACAATGGCTTGAAACACTTCAGACCACGACCAGGGGAAGGCTTTGAAATGCCCATTCAACACGGGGCAAAGCATCGAATTAAGAGCTTTCAGCGAAACGATGCTATTTGGCCTGTGCTTCCAGAAAACAAGTTGTTATAGAATAATTAATTTGAGAAGGCAGCTACAAAGAGCTTCTATAATATAGCAAGGAGCTGAAATACCAGATGGTACTATCACTGAACAGCAGATGTTTGTCAGTGAGCTGAGATCCTGGCTTTAAATTCCCAGAGTAAAAGAATTTTCTAAAACAGAGAAGAGCCCCTGTTATGGGTCACCTCTGTGGAATCTCTGTACATGTGAAACTTTCCAGAGTTGTAGACCCAGCTCATTATATGTCAGGTAGCAGACAGAGGCCAGTGCATTTGTCTTGGCCTCTTGTGGCCATTTCACTTTTCTAGAAGATTTAAAGAAAATGAACACTTCTGGTCCTAGAACACCCAAGAAATCTGTTGACTGGTAATTACAGAATAACAAAGGAAAGAAGAAAAACTTACTAAATGATTAAGATGTGAAAAAAAGTGAAAGAGTTAGTCACACAGCTTGCAGTATGTGGTTGTTACCATACTGTTTTTTTCCTTCTAGCAGAAATGACAACCATGGAAACCTCCACCATGCATTTGAGCAAGTATCTTGAGAGTTCCCTGAACTACAAGGAGATCCAACCAGTCCATTCTAAAGGAGATCAGTCCTGGGTGTTCATTGGAAGGACTGATGCTAAAGCTGAAACTCCAGTACTTCGGCCACCTCATGCAAAGAGTTGACGTATTGGAAAAGACTCTGATGCTGGGAGGGCTTGGGGGCAGGAGGAGAAGGGGACGACAGAGGATGAGATGGCTGGATGGCATCACTGACTTGATAGACATGAGTTTGGGTGAACTCCCGGAGTTGGTGATGGACAGGGAGGCCTGGCGTGCTGCAATTCATGGGGTTGCAAAGAGTTGAACACGACTGAGTGACTGAACTGAACCAAACTGTCAATGAGAGTGGTGTCTACTGAATGTGTGTGTGTGCGCGCGCGCGCACGTGAGTGCTCAGTTGTGTCTGGCTCTGTGAGACCTTATGGACTGTAGCCTGCCAAGCTCCTCTGTCCATGGAATTCTCCAGGCAAGAATACTGGAGTGGGTATCCATTCCCTTCTCCAGGGGATCTTCCTGACCCAGGGGTCAAACCTGGGTCTCCCTCATTGCAGGCAGATTCTTTACCATCTGAGCTATCAATATAAATAAAATGATATTAAAGACATTTAAAAATAAATAACAATCAATATAAATATTTGCTTCTTTAAAAAAGTACCTACTGCAAATATTTTCTAAAGAATTATTTCTGACAATTTTTTTCTTAGTGGAGTACAATTGCGTTACAATATTGTGTTAGTTTATGCTGTACAATGAAGTGAATCAGCTATATGTACACATATACGTACTCCTTTTTGGACCTTCCCTGCAATTTCCTCTCTCATCCCGTCCCTCTAGGTCATCACAGAGCACTGGGGTGAGCTCCCTGTGCTATACAGCATGTTCCCATAGTCACCTGTTTTACACATTGTAGTGCCTATATATCAATTCTAATTGCCTATTTCAATCTATTCTCCCCTTCCCCTCCTGTGTCCACATGTCTGTTTTCTATGTCTGCACCTCTATTCCAGGCCTGAAAATAGGTTCATCAGCCTGGTGTGCTGCAATTCATGGGGCCGCAAAGAGTCGGACACGACTGAGCGATTGAACTGAACTGTTCCATTTTTATAGATTTCACTTATATGCATTGATGTAAGACGTTTGCTTTTCTCTTTCTGACTAACTTCACTCTGTGTGACAGACTCTAGGTCCATCCACATCAGTTCAAATGACCCAAGTTTGTTCTTTTGTATGGATAAGTAAAATTCCATTGTATATATGTGCCACAGCTTCTTTATCCATTCATCAGTCAATGGACATCTAGGTTGCATCCGTGTCGTGGCTATTGTAAACAGTTCTACAGTGAACGTTGGGGGTATATGTGTCTTTTAGAATTATGTTTTTTCTCAGCATATAAGCCCAGTAGTGGGATTGCTGGGTCATATGGTAGTTCTATTTTTAGCTTTTTAAGGAGCCTCCATTATTGTTCCCCACAGTGGCCATATCAAATATTACAGTCACTCAGTCGTGTCCGACTCTTTGTGACCCCCTGCCTATCAGGCTCCTCTGTCCATGGGATTTCCCAGGCAAGAACACTGGAGTGGGTTGTCATGCCCTTCTCCAGGGGATTTTCCTGATCCAGGGATCAAATTTGCATATCCTGCATTGGCAGGCAGGTTCTTTACCACTGTGCCGCCTGGGTCAGGAACCAGCATTTATTGTTTGTAGATTTTAATAATGGCCATTCTGACTGGTGTGACGTGATACCTCATTGTAGTTTTGATTTGCATTTTTCTAATAATTAGTGATGCTGAACATCTTTTCATGTGTCTCTTGACCACCTGTGTGTCTTCTTTAGAGAAATGTCTGTTTAGGTCTTCTGCCCATTTTTTGATTGGGTCGTTTGCTGCTTTGATATTGAGTTGCATGAACTGTTTGTGTATTTTGGAGTTTAACCCCTTGTCAGTTGCTTAGTTCTCAAATATTTTTCCTATTCTGAGGATTGTATTTTCATCTTGTTTATAGTTTTCTTTGCTGTGAAGAAGATTTTAAATTTAACTAGGTCCCACTTGTTTACTTTTATTTTTATTTTCATTACTATAGGGAGTGAGTCAATGAAAAATTATCGTCATTAATATCATTTACATGTGAGAACACAGAGTTCCCATCTTGAGGTTACCAGATCAGGGTTTAAATTCTAGCAGCAATTCGAGGATGCATATTATGCTGTATTGCTTTCAAGTAACAAACAGCGTATTGAATAGGAAATGAATGGATCAAAAAAAGAGCCACATGACTGGGCCTTGAAAAACAGACATGACAGTCCTTCTTCTCCCAAGGAGCTGGAAGTGACTAGAATGCAACTTGGAAATCCTATTAAGATGGAAGCTGTGTGAAACTCAGGGGGAAGGAGGCCGGCAAGCCACATGCACTTATGACACAGCATGTGTCCAGAGAGCTTCCCATGGCTCCTCATTACTCAAGAGTGAGCAGATAAGCACAACAGTTTATGTCTTTCTGAAGATGTCCTGGTTTGTAAGCTCTATCTTCTCTAGTCATCATCAACCTTGAAGAGTCCCACCACGTTTTATGAAATGTGAGGCATGTCTAACAGACAGCCCCTCCTCAACATGCAGACAAAAGAAAGTTAGGGGATAGAAAGGGGGGAGCACAGGGATACTTTCCTCTGGCTCATAAAACCACAGAGAAAAATGTGACTAAGGACATACCTTTCCCCACTTCCAACACATCTTTTCAAAGTGGCAATCACTGACTACAATGTGAAATGTGTCAGAAGAAATATAATTAAAAATTAATATTACAAATCCAGAAGTTTTGTCTACAAAAATGGTAGAGAAGTAAAACAGTTTTCTTATTAAATAAGCATTAAACCAGAAGCACATCGTAGTAAATCCTGAGCCTTCAGGAAAGACTGATAAGCAGGAGAGGCTGGCACCTCCCATGCTGGGACAGGTCAAAGTCATCACATTCACCAAAGAGAAATCAATACTCTGCCCTGTACCAGTATCTAGTGAGGATTTGATTGACACTTGTCCTTCTCCCGCTGGAGATAGGAGGCCTCAGGAGAAAATAATTCTTCCAACTCCTCTATCAAGGTATCTCCCTTTTCCGCCCTCACACAGCCTTTAATTGTTTGCCCAGACTCAGACTGTAAGGGCCAGAAGAATCCTTTCTAGAAGTGGTAACCCTTAATCAACTGGCTGCTGCTGCTGCTGCTGCTAAGTCGCTTCAGTTGTGTCCGACTCTGTGTGACCCCGTAGATGGCAGCCCACCAGGTTCCCCCGTCCCTGGGATTTTCCAGGCAAGAACACTGGAGTGGGTTGCCATTTCCTTCTCCAATGCATGAAAGTGAAAAGTGAAAGTGAAGTCGCTCAGTCGTGTCCTACTGTTAGTGACCCCATGGGCTGCAGCCTACCAGGCTCCTCTGTCCGTGGGCTTTTCCAGGCGAGTACTGGAGTGGGGTGCCATTGCCTTTTCTGTAATCAACTGGCAGATGACAGTAAATATTAAATAGTCCCAAAATTTCAAGTGTTGGCAAGGCTTATGGGAAATGGGTCCTGTCATGTATGCTGCTGCTGCTGCTGCTAAGTCGCTTCAGTCGTGTCCAACTCTGTGCGACCCCTTAGACGCCAGCCCACCAGGCTCCCCTGTCCCTGGGATTCTCCAGGCAAGAACACTGGAGTAGGTTGCCGTTTCCTTCTCCAATGCATGAAAGGGAAAAGTGAAAGTGAAGTCGCTCAGTCATGTCCGACTGTTAGCGACCCCATGGGCTGCAGCCTACCAGGCTCCTTTGTCCATGGGATTTTCCAGGCGAGAGTACTGGAGTGGGGTGCCATTGCCTTTTCCGTAATCAACTGGCAGATGACAGTAAATATTAAAAAGTCCCAAAACTTCAAGTGTTGGCAAGGCTCATGGGAAATGGGTCCTGTCATGGTCTTGGAACAACAGACTGGTTCCAAATAGGAAAAGGAGTACGTCAAGGCTGCATATTGTCACCATGTTTATTTAACTTATATGCAGAGTACATCATGAGAAATGCTGGACTGGAAGAAACACAAGTTGGAATCAAGATTGCTGGGAGAAATATCAATAACCTCAGATATGCAGATGACACCACTCTTATGGCAGAAAGTGAAGAGGGGCTAAAAAGCCTCTTGATGAAAGTGAAAGTGGAGAGTGAAAAGGTTGGCTTAAAGCTCAACATTCAGAAAACGAAGATCATGGCATCTGGTCCCATCACTGCATGGGAAATAGATGGGGAAACAGTGGAAACAGTGTCAGACTTTGTTTTTCTGGGCTCCAAAATCACTGCAGATGGTGATTGCAGCCATGAAATTAAAAGATGCTTACTCCTTGGAAGGAAAGTTATGACCAACCTAGATAGCATATTCAAAAGCAGAGACATTACTTTACCAACAAAGGTTCGCCTAGTCAAGGCTATGGTCTTTCCTGTGGTCATGTATGGATGTGAGAGCTGGACTGTGAAGAAGGCTGAGCGCCGAAGAATTGATGCTTTTGAACTGTGGTGTTGGAGAAGACTCTTGAGAGTCCCTTGGACTGCAAGAAGATCCAACCAGTCCATTCTGAAGGAGATCAGCCCTGGGATTTCTTTAGAAGGAATGATGCTAAAGCTGAAACTCCAGTATTTTGGCCACCTCATGCGAAGAGTTGACTCATTGGAGAAGATTCTGATGCTGGGAAGGATTGAGGGCAGGAGGAGAAGGGGATGACAGAGGATGAGATGGCTGGATGGCATCACTGACTTGATGGGTGTGAGTCTGGGTGACCTCCGGGAGCTGGTGATGGACAGGGAGGCCTGGCGTGCTGTGGTTCATGGGGTTGCAAAGAGTCGGACACGACTGAGCGACTGATCTGATCTGATCTGATCTGATGCATACCTAAACATAATCTAAATTTGAAAAACCATTTTCTCTTTCATTCATGTCTTTGATCCTTTAATGGAAAGGTGCAAGAAAATATGCACACTTAATTCTTAATTTTTGGAATACCGTAATTTCCTAGGCTGTTATTAGGCATGGGTATTGTGGGTATTTCTTGGCCTACAGTAGACATCTGCGATGACACAAGTGACACAATAATGGTCATACATAGATTGCTAATTATCAAAGGCTGGGACTGCAGAAATTACACACGGTACTCAAAATGGCTCTGCATGGTAGCCTATTAGCTCAGAAATGCAAGAAATATGACTTTCATTCATTTAAATCAACATAATTTAGCCCCTTGTATCATTTAGCTGGACTGGACAGAAACTCAGTTTCAGTCCTTATGGGCCTCTTCCATCCACAGAACTAGTCTAGCATCTGGAGGTGTAGGTACTGTCTAGAAAAGGGAGGCAGAACCCCTCTTCCTGCACACTGACTGCTGACATCTTCATTGTCCATGCCTGTAGGGGGCACTCTCCTTACTGATTCCTTTTTGGGGATGAGAGACTGGGGTGAGGCTAGGTCCCTGGTGCTGGTGGTATTACCCTGGTAACGCTCTCATCTCTTCTCTGGAGTTTGCCTAGGAGCTGTCTCAGCACCTCCTATCCTCACCTGCCCAGGGATCTGGAGTTCTTTCTCCTCCCCAGCATGGGGGCATTGCTTCCTGCCTTCGGAAAAGCTCTGCATCCTTCTTCAAGCCACTCTCCACTTTTCTGTAAAACCCTTTATCTTTAACAGGCTTGTATTTTCATTTTTAAAATAAGGGGGCCAGACAGATGGGCAGTCTTCCTGCCTTCCAGGACAAATACATGTGCATATACACTTATCATAGATGGTTCCGAAATCATTTCACGTTTTTGCAGTGCTTCAGAGCACAATCACAAATAAAACTGACAGAGATGGTGAAACGATTCAAGTTGTTAGAAATTTTGGAGTGGCCAGTAACTTAGAAATTATCTAAAAGTTAATTTTTCTTGAAGTTTCTGAAGTTCTTTACTTTTTTATTTTGTGCAGACATCTGAGTTACTGACCTTCACAGATCTATATTTAGATATATTTATATCTTTATTTTGGCAATGTGGAAGATTAGTGACTCAGAACAGTTATGCCATTTAAGTTAGGTTACACGGGGGCTTTCTGATTAAAGGCTAAATGCTACTCAGAAGTGCTTGTGCGCGCACACACACACACACACACACACACACACACACACACACACACACTCAGCCAGCTATCTTTTCACTTAAATGTGAACCACCTTAGGTTAATAACACTCAGAGGGGCAACCAAGTTTATACTTTATCAGAGACAAGGGCTGAAATACAACATAACAAGAAAGACGACTATATTGGCCACACACAGGACCTTTGTTTCCAAGTGAAAAATTCCAACTCAAAAGTTTTTATTAAAAAAGAAATTTATTAGATAAACCCAGATTTTCAGAATAGATGGATCTAGGGACTCCATTTATATTCATCAAAAATACAGAATTAATTCTTCCCCTTCTCTCCTTCCTTTGATTGCTCCATTCTCTGATCATCTCCCTCCTCTTTTTCTGAAAGAGTAAGATCCTGGCTTAATGGTCATTAACCTCATGTGATCTTGTAAGGAAAGAAACTCTTCCTCACCTAGCATCCAAATCCAATCTCTAAAAATGGCCTCTGGTTCGTTTTTGTTGTACCTTTCTACTCTTCTGGTGGAAAAGGTACTGCATGTAATTCCTGATTTTTGTACTACCATACTTTCCTAGACTGGAATGAGACACAGGTATTGTCAACAGTTCCCTACAATTCCCCTCTAAGGGAATCTGAGAGGGGCAGTTTCTAAAAGTAAAGATACAGGGAAAGCAAGTCAGATAACAGAAAGCTGTGACAATTGCTGACATTCTGACTTGATTATAAATGAATGATTTTGATAGTTTTTGGGAATAGGTTTGAACAGGGCTTCTTTCTTGCTTACAGTTCTTACCTAAACTTCTGTTGACTAAGCGCAGCTCCTAAAAATGAAAATCCACAAACCTGCTGCAAATAGCCTTGATACGGGAGAGATTAGGAGTCAGTACAGCATTATAATTGATAACATGGGTATAGATGATGAACATGATCATTAATAATTGTGATCAATAATGAATTACTCATCCTATGATTTAGCCACATCTTTCATATTTTTCTTTTCAAGCTCTTCTGTTTTCTTCACCTTTGCCTCATTTCTATCTTTGCATCATTTCTATCTAGGGACACAGGACTTAGATACATCGTTGCCCTTGGGTTTATTTCATAGCCCCCATTCTGTACAAACACATCCCTAAACTCTCTTGGAATTCTGATTTGCAAGTAAGTTGATGTAGGAAGCTCTTGAGGGATAGCCTGCCTTGAGGCTTTAAGTCCATATGATTGTCACCTGCCATCAGTACTATCAAGATACAGAGCCTTATTTATAAAGCAAAAAAAAAAAAAAAAAGCAAACAAACAACTTAGTCCTCTGAAGATAAAATGACCAGGTAGGGACTGAACTATTTTTCACCATCCTGAACCAAACTAAGGATATCATAACAATGGCAAGGAAGAATGAAGACAGATTTGATGAATAAATGTACACATAAAGAAAAAAAGAAAACTCTCAAATAAACAACCTAACTTCAAAGCTCAAGGAACTAGTGAAAGTAAAATAAACAAAGCCCAAAGTTGGCAGAGGAAGTAAATATTAGACATCAGAGCAGAAATAAATAAAATAGAGAATTACAAAATAGAGAAGATGAACAACACTGAGTTGGTTATTTGAAAAGATAAATGAAATTAGTATATCTTTAGCTAGACTAACCAAGAAAAAAGAGAGAAGACATCCCTAAATAAAAATTTAAATAGGAGACATTATAACTGATATCACAGAAATATAAAGGTTCATAGAGATTACCATGAAAAATTATGTACCAACAAACTCAATAACCTAGAAGTAATAGACAAATTTCTAGAAACAGAGCATACCAAAATGGAATTATGAAGAAACTGAAAATAATGAGTAAGACCAATGTTGAATAAGGATATTGAATCAGTAATAAGAAAACCTCCCAATATAGAAAAGCCCAGGGCCAGATGTTTTCACTGGTGAATTCTACCAAACACTTAAAAAAGAATTAGTACCAATCTTTCTCAAAGTCTTCCAAAAAACCTCAAGAGGAGGGAACATTACTATATGAAAGCCAGATAATGACTCTACAAGTAAAGAAAACTATAGACCAATATCTCTGATGAATAAAGATGCAAGAATTATCAACAAATGCTAACAAACTGAATTCAACAGCTCTTTGAAAGGATTATACACCATGGTCAAGTAGGATTTATCCCCAGGATGCAAGGATGGTTCGATATACACAATTGAGAAATGTGATGTGTATGCTCAGGTGCCCAGTCATGTAAGACTCTTTTTGACCCCATGGATTATAACCCACTAGGCTACTCTGTCCATAGTATTTTCCCAGACAAGCATACTGGAGTGGGTTACCATTTCCTCCTCCAGGGGAATCTTCCCAACCCAGGGATCAAACCTGTGTCTCCTGCATTGGCAGGTAGATTCTTTACCACTGTACCACCTGGGAAGCCCCAAGAAATGTGACATATTCTTTTCACAGAATGAAAGAAAAAAATATGATCGTTTCAATGATACAAAAAAAGCATTTGACAAAATTCAACATCCATTCATGGTAAAAACTCTCAACAAATTTGGCAGAGAAGGAACATCCCTTAAAAAAATAAAGCTATATAGGACAAGCCCAGATCTAATATTACACATGTGGTGAAAGGAGAAAGATTGAAAGCTTTCCTCTGAGATCAAGAACAAGACAAGGATGCCCACACTTAACCACTGCTATTCAACACAGTCCTGGAAGTTACAGCCAGAGTAATCAGGCAAGAAAAAGAAAGGATCTAAACCAGAAAGGCAGAAGTAAAGTTGTCTCTGTTTGCAGATGACATGATCTCATACATAGAAAAACCTAAAGAGTGCAAAAAAAAAAAAAAAAAAAAAACTATCAGAACTAATAAATAAATTCAGTAAAATTATAGGACACAAAACAAATACTGGTAAGGATGTGAGGAAAAGGGAATCGTTGTACACTGTGAATGCTAATATAAATTGGTGCAGCCCCTATGTAAGACAATAAAGACACGTCATTCACATTCAGGCCACAGTCTCTTCATGTGTAAAATACAGACTTATACCTGTCGCACAATTTCACAGAGTTCTTGTGAGATCCAAATAAGAGAGCAAAGTGTTTTGAAAAACTAAAAGAACTCTCCAAATGGGAGATCACATCATTATTTCTTATTATGTGTTTCCTCCTAGACATAAAATGAACAATTTCATTTTTCTAACAGACTTTCTGAAATTAGAGGGAAAGTGAGACTTTGTCACAATAGCTGTTTTATAAATAGGTAACTGAAGAGGCAAAATTTACAGGAAATAATTTATCCTTCTATTTCTATCCTGTTCTAAAATAAGACTTCTATATTTGGATGCTGTTTTCGCCAACTCCATAGCATGACAGTTCAGTTTAGTTCAGTTGCTCAGTTGTGTCCGACTCTTTGCAACACCATGGACTGCAGCACACCAGGCTTCCCTGTCCATCACCAACTCCCAGAGCTTACTCAAACTCATGTCCAGTGAGTCGGTGATGCCATCCAACCATCTCATCCTCTGTCGTCCCCTTCCCCTCCTGCCATCAATCTTTCCAAGCATCAGGGTCTTTTCTAATGAGTCAGCTCTTCACATCAGGTGGACAAAGTATTGGAGTTTCAGCTTCAGCATCAGTCATTCCAGTGAATATTCAAAACTGAATGGTTTGATCTCCTTGCAGTTAAAGGGACTCTCAAGAGTCTTCTCTGACACCACAGTTCAAAAGCATCAATTCTTCGATGCACAGCTTGCATTATAGTCCAACTCTCACATCCATACATGACTACTGGAAAAACCATAGCTTTGACTAGACAAACATTCATTGACAAAGTAATGTCTCTGCTTTTTAATATGCTGTCTAGGTTGGTCATAGCTTTTCTTCCAAGGAGAGCGTGTCTTTTAATTTCATGGCTGCAGTCACCATCTGCAGTGATTTTGGAGTCCCCAAATATAAAGTCTTTCACTGTTTCCATTGTTTCCCCATCTATTTACCATGAAGTAATGGGACCAGATGCCATGATCTTAGTTTTCTTAATGTTGAGTTTTAAGCAAACTTTTTCACTCTCCTCTTTCACTTTCACCAAGAGGCTCTTTAGTTCTTTGCTTTCTGTTTTAAAGGTGGTGTCATCTGCTTATATGAGATTATTGATATTTCTCCCAGCAATCTTGATTCCAGTTTGTGCTTCATCCAGTATGGCATTTTGCATGATGTACTGCACATAGAATTTAAATAATCAGGGTGACAATATACAGCCTTGACATACTCCTTTCCCAATTTGGAACCAGTGTGTCATTCCATGTCCAATTCTAACTGTTGCTTCTTGACCTGCATACAGATTTCTCAGGAGGCAGGTCAGGTGGTCCTGTATTCCCATCTCTTTCAGAATTTTCCATGGTTTGTTGTAATCCACACAGTCAAAGGCTTTGGCATAGTGAATAAAACAGAAGTAGATATTTTTCTGGAACTCTCTTGCTTTTTTGATGATTCAATGGACGTTCGCAATTTGAAAGCTGGTTCCTCTGCCCTTTCTAAATCTAGCTTGAACATCTGGAAGTTCACGGTTCACATACTGTTGCAGCCTGGCTTGGAAAATTTTGAGCATTACTTTGCTAGCACGTGAGATGAGTGCAATTATGCAGTACTTTCAACATTCTTTGGCATTGCCTTTCTTTGGGATTGGAATGTAAACTTACCTTTTCCAGTCCTGTGGCCACTGCTGAGTTTTCCAAATTTGCTGACATATTGAGTGAAGCACTTTCACAGCATCATCTTTTAGGATTTGAAATAGTTCAACTGGAATTGCATCACCTCCACTAGCTTTGTTCGTAGTGATGCTTCCTAAGGCCCACTTAAGTTCACATTCTAAGATGTTTGGCTCTAGGTGAGTGTTCACACCATTGTGGTTATTTGGGTCATGAAGATCTTTTTTGTATAGTTCTTCTGTGTATTCTTGCCACCTCTTCTTAATATCTTCTGCTTCTATTAGGTCCATACTATTTCTGTCCTTTATTGTGCCCATTTTGTATGCAATGTTCCCTCAGTATTTCTAATTTTCTTGAAGAGATCTCCAATCCTTTCTGTTCTATTGTTTTCCTCTATTTTTTTGCATTGATCACTAAGGAAGTCTTTCTTATCTCTTCTTGCTATTCTTTGGAACTCTGAACTCAAATAAGTATATCTTTCCTTTTCTTCTTTGCCTTTCACTTCTCTTCTTTTCACAGCTATTTGTAAGGCCTCCTCAGACCATCATTTTGCCTTTTTTCATTTTGTCCTGTGGCAGGGCAATGTAAGATAAATTGTGTATCCAATAAAAAGTTTTTCTTGCAGTCAAGTGATAAGTGTCTCCTTATGTTTACCTGTGTTTGGTAAGCAGAGTTGTCTTGTGGATGCCTCCTTCCTCCTACTGAAAAATTAATTCATAGTCTTATGCATTCACCTGAATCTTTTCTTCTGTAAGCTGAGCAGAAACTCTTCCTAGGAAACACTTCAAATATTCTAAGAGGTCCCTTCTTTGTAAATCCAAATGAGATTGAGGTATGGCTTTAAATTAAATTGTCATTCACTGCTCTAAAGAAATAGGTAAAATGTTGCATTTTGTGAATGACTGAATCAAAGAACAAACCCCAAATGTGTCAGGCTAAAGAAATGAAATTCATGCTTTGTCTCATTTAAGAGGTGAAGTTATGCATGCTCACGTAGGTAAAGTGGTAGGCAGCATATTGGCAAAGAGGAAAGACACTTTCTTTTTTCTGCCAAAGAAAGTCTTGCTATAGCTTGAAAGTTCATCAAATTTTGCCTGAGATGAGCACCAAGCTACTTTGTGTGTTATTACAAATTTTTTGTAATGCACGGTACTGGCAATCTTTACTAAATCTCATCCTACAATGAGATTTAGAAAAAGCAGTCACATAAGAAATCCCAGGTTTGGTCCCCTGGTGGTGAGGGACTCTGACTTTGGCCTCAGAGCATCTCTGTCTTGGACATCACTGATCCTATGGAGCCCTGGGACTTGAAAAGAGGAGGCAGAAAGAGCTTCCTTTTATTTTCACTGTGTTTACTTTGGATACAAGGCTGGGACAGAATAACAACTAGGAGAATTGTGAAAAGAAGAGATGCCAAAAAAAAATACAGAAAGCTAAAGCAAAGTGTATATAAAGGGGATAAATGATGATACACTGGCATGAATTTAATACTTAAGAACTATGGCTAGAGCAATCAGCAGGAAACTGAAACCAGGAAAATGATTAAAATTGATTAATTCTAGCAAGTAGGATTTCAGGTGAGGAGCACAGAGATTGAAAGCTGTTGCTTTTTATGATAAACCCATATGAATTTTTATTTAACTATCAGCATGTATTACTTTGATATAAATAACTAATGAGGCATAGTATAAGTATGGCAAAGATTGAAAAGACAGAAGTTGAGATAGAGTATGAACTAAATCCCAGAAAACTGGTTGGTATCCATGAATCCCTATTTTAGAAATCTCCTCAGAAAAATAATGATAACCAAATGATGTTGAATTCTTATGATGTATCAGGTATCATTCTTAGAGCTTTATGTATATTAACTTATTTAATCTTTAGGAAACATTGTGAGATAGACACACATGATTGTTCCCATTTCACACAGGATGAGACTGAGTAACAGAGTTAAATAAATTGATCATTTGCTCAAGTGGACACCACTAGCTCCAGAGCCAGGATTCGATCCTAGGCACTCTGTTGCCATTCTGCATTTGTCCACTCAGCTACAACCCAGGTGCTTCCCAATGCACAGGAAAGTCTGAAAACATTGAGTGACAGGATGGATTTGTGAGGGTTCCTGATGTAGAAGGTCCAAGGCCCAACTTGGGAAACACTGCCCTAAATATTTAATGGTCTTCACCTTTTCTCCTAAACTGAGACCTCTGGCCCAGATATTTCCATTGAACTCCATACCTCTATATTGTACAACCTATTCCATACATTTCAAATACACCTCACCATGTCTTAGAACAAATTCACAAAATCCTGAGAGGGGCTTTTCTCTTGGTACTCCTTCTCCCAAGGAAGAGTATTACCTTTCACATAGGTGAGCAAGTCAGAAACCTGGGAATCACTCCCACATCTCCATTCCCTCTTACTCTGCAGTCAATAACTGGCATCTATCACTGTTTCCTACTAAATCACAAAACCATGTTTTCTCCTTGGCTATTATAATTGTCCTTCCAATCCATTCCTCACACTACAGAGAATGTGAAGAAGACATGAAGTCTCAAATCTTTAACATTTTCCATTAAACCCTTCCTGAGCTGCCCTGCCTGCCTCCTGGGCCTCAGCTTGGACCAGTCTCGCTCATCCCCATGCTCCAGTCACACGGCCTTCCTTTAATTTCTCCATCTGCCCAAGTTTTTTGACTTTAGCTTCCACACAACACAAGCTGATCCATTTGCCTGGAAGGCCCCCCTCCACCAGCTCAGGAAAATTACTTAATCACTCAAAGTCTCAGTCATCTCATCTGTCAAATGGGAGTTAAAGTGCTATAGCTCAGAGTTATTAAAAATAGAAAATAAAAGACATAATATTCCTGGTACAAAACAGATGTTCACTAAATTTGTTTCCCTAAAAATATCCCAGAATCTTAAACTTTCCCCAATAATCTTCATATAAAGATAAATTCATTTAAATTTGTTCTCTAATTGTGATTTATAAAAATTCAAAGTAGGAAAGAACCTTTAAAGATTTGTTTATCGCATTTTATAGATTTATTAAAATCATAATGCATCTTTTCAGTGAAGTATTTGTGGTGTCGTTTTTAATCGTTGTCAACTTAATAACATGCCTGAGAGTGTGGAGAATTGGTTAAAGGTAGGTATTAGTAGGCTATAATTTTCAAAATTACTGCTTTGTTCTATAATCTATCAGCAATATAATCCATGAAAAATATACACCTTTAGAGGTAATGACATGACAAAGGATTTCAAATAATGAGCAAATAAAGAAAATAACTTTGGCCACCTGATGTGAAGAGCTGACTCATTTGAAAAGATCTTGATGGTGGGAAAGATTGAGGGCAGAAGGAGAAGGGGAAGACAGAGGATGAGATGGTTGGATGGCATCACCGACTCAATGGACATGGGTTTAGGTGGACTTTGGGAGTTGGTGATGGACAAGGATGCCTGGCATGCTGCGGTTCATGGGGTCACAAAGAGTCAGACACAACTGAGCAACTGAACTGAACTGAAAGAAAATAAATTAGTATCTAATTTGCAATCATAGATTATAATCTTTGATAACTGGCAAATGAATCTTTTTGTTAATATACAGTTGATCCCTGAACAATGTGGGGTTTAGGGGAGCTAACACTTCATGAAGTTTAAAATTTGCTTATAATTTTTATGGTTGGCCCTCCATATAGAGAATTCCCGTAGACAGAGGAGCCTGGCAGGCTGCAGTCCACGGGGTTGCAAAGAGTTGGACATGACTGAGCAACAAAGCATGGGCTTCCCTCGTAGCTCAGCTAGTAAAGAATCTGCCTGCAATGCAGGAGACCCCTGTTCCATCCCTGGGTTGGGAAGATCCCCTGGAGATGGGAATGGATACCCACTCCAGTATTCTTGGGGCTTCCCTGATGGCTCAGTTGGTAAAGAATCCGCCTGCAATGCAGGAGACCTGGGTTTGATACCTGGGTTGGGAAGATGCCCTGGAGGAGGCATGGCAACCCACTCCAGTATTCTTGCCTGGAGAATCCTCATTGACAGAGGAGCCTGATGGGCTGCAGTCCATGGCATTGCAAAGAGTCAGAAATGACTGAGAGACTAAACACCACATACATGATTTTTCTGCATCCTTAGTTCCAAACTGGCAGATTTAATCAACTGTGGATCATGCAGTACTATAGCATTTACTATCGAAAAAAATTCTTGTGTCAGTGGACCCATATGGTTCAAAGCCATGATATTCAAGAGTCAACTGTAGGGTGGGATGGGAGTGAGATGGGAGGGAGGTTCAAGAGAGATGGTACATATGTATACCTATGGCTGATTCACGTTGATATTTGGCAGAAATCAACAAAATTCTGTAAAGCAATTATCCTTCAATTTAAAAAAATAAAAAAATCAGAAGGAAAAAAAAAGGGTCAGCTGTATAAGGTGGCAGCATAGTCACATTTCCACTAAGGGTAAATAATTTCAATAAAAATACTATCAAGTTGGGGGAGGGGAGGGATAAATAGGCTGAACACAGAATGCGTTTAGGGTAGTGAAACTATCCTGTATGATACTATAATGATGATACATATCATTATACATTTATCCAAGCCCATAGAATGTACATTACCAAGAGTGAACTGTAATGTCAGCTATGGACTTTGGGTGATTATGATGTGTCAGTGTAGGTTTATCAGCTGTCACAAATGTACCACTCTGCTGGGGGAGATTGATAATGGGCCAAGCTTGTGCAGGGGCAGGGGCAGGGGCTATCTGGGAATCTCAGTACCCTCCATTCAATTTTGTGGTGAACTTAAAACTGCCCTTAAAAAGTTTATTAAAATACTATAAAGAAAGCTGACTAGAGCCAGACATCCTGGAATGTGAAGTCAAGTGGGCCTTAGAAAGCATCACTACGAACAAAGCTAGTGGAGGTGATGGAATTCCAGTTGAGCTATTCCAAATCCTGAAAGATGATGCTCTGAAAGTGCTGCACTCAATATGCCAGCAAATTTGGAAAACTCAGCAGTAGCCACAGGACTGGAAAAGGTCAGTTTTCATTCCAATCCCAAAGAAAGGCAATGCCAAAGAATGCTCAAACTACCGCACAATTGCACTCATCTCACACTAGTAAAGTAATGCTTAAAATTCTCCCAGCCAGGCTTCAGCAATATGTGAACCGTGAACTTCCTGATGTTCAAGCTGGATTTAGAAAAGGCAGAGGAACCAGAGATCAAATTACCAACATCCACTGGATCATTGAAAAAGCAAGAGAGTTCCAGAAAAACATCTATTTCTGCTTGATTGACTATGCCAAAGCCTTTGACTGTGTGGATCACAATAAACTGGAAAATTCTGAAAGAGATGGGAATATCAGACCACCTGATCTGCCTCTTGAGAAATTTGTATGCAGGTCAGGAAGCAACAGTTAGAACTGGACATGGAACAAGAGACTGGTTCCAAATAGGAAAAGGAGTACGTCAAGGCTGTATATTGTCACCATGTTTATTTAACTTATATGCAGAGTACATCATGAGAAATGCTGGACTGGAAGAAACACAAGCTGGAATCAAGATTGCCGGAAGAAATATCAAGAACCTCAGATATGCAGATGACACAACCCTTATGGCAGAAAGTGAAGAAGAACTAAAAAGCCTCTTGATGAAAGTGAAAGAGGAGAGGGAAAAAGTTGGCTTAAAGCTCAACATTCAGAAAACGAAGATCATGGCATCCAGTCCCATCACTTCATGGGATAGATGGGGAAACAGTGGACACAGTGTCAGACTTGATTTTGGGGGCTCCAAATCACCATAGATGTTGACTGCAGCCATGAAATTAAAAGACGCTTACTCCTTGGAAGGAAAGTTATGACCAACCTAGATAGCATATTCAAAAGCAGAGACATTACTTTGCCAACAAAGGTCTGTCTAGTCAAGGCTATGGTTTTTCCTGTGGTCATGTATGGATGTGAGAGTTGGACTGTGAAGAAGGCTGAGCATCGAAGAATTGATGCTTTTGAACTGTGGTGTTGGAGAAGACTCTTGAGAGTCCCTTGGACTGCAAGAAGATCCAACCAGTCCATTCTAAAGGAGATCAGCCCTGGGATTTCTTTGGAAGGAATGATGCTAAAGCTGAAACTCCAGTACTTTGGCCACCTCATGCAAAGAGTTGACTCATTGGAGAAGACTCTGATGCTGGAAGGGATTGGGGGCAAGAGGAGAAGGGGACGCTAGAGGATGAGATTGGGCTGGATGGCATCACTGACTCGATGGACGTGAGTCTGAGTGAACTCCGGGAGTTGGTGATGGACAGGGAGACCTGGCGTGCTGCAATTCATGGGGTCGCAAAGAGTCAGACACAACTGAGCGACTGATCTGGTCTGATCTGATCTGATAAAGAAAGCAGAATTATTGAAATAACCAAATTATAATTATATAATGAATATAAAAGAAAACCTCACTTGTTATAGCTACAAAGGGAGTATTTAAAGTACAGTACACATATGCTAGCTTTTGAATATAAAAATTAAGGATATAGAAAACCAAATTATTTCATTCTTCTCCCCTGACTGTGTCATTGTCTGGTCCTTCTGGGATTCCCACTCTGACTGAACTTTGTACTGAAGAGATAGAGAAGGAATATTAGGAAACAGTGGCAGGAGGGTGGAAGCTGCTAGGGCAGAAGTGATGAGGAGAAAGAGTTGAGATATATTTTTCATGTATAGAGTCTTCAGATTTCTTGTAGGAACCACTCATCTATACCCACTGCCTGGCTCCTGACATCAACTCCCCTTCTGTATCCACTGGATAGCTCATCCTTCTAGCATCCCATCAAGGAAATCTGTTCAAAAATCTTAAGGGAATGCTGTATTAGAAACTACTTAATTAGATTAGTTCAATTCTCTATCTGATTAGGCTATTTCTGTGGTAGTATTATTTAAGGATATGTGTTTGGGGAACTGGTGATATTTTTCAACCACTCCCTGTTGACAGAGGGCAGATGGGAGCAGAGATCTATGAATTTAAAGGTAATGTAACAGTAGCAACCATAAAAATCTCTCCCCACAAAAGCAAAAAAACAAAAACAAACAACAACCAATTTAATTTAATCTAGATATTTCTGATTAAATCTTACTTCAAATGGAAAAAAACTAAAATTGGGGATGAAAAAAATAATGAAGCCTCAGTAAATTTCTTCCAAGTGGATCTCAAACATCTCCTCTCCAAGCAGATTTTTGGGAGAGGTTAGTACAGGAAGAAAGGAAATGTAACCTCTATGCATAGATAAATCGGCTATATTTTCACACAGTTTCTGCATGTAGTACTTTATTTTGGAAAAACGATTTAAGGCAGTAATAGTCCTAAGTTAAAATGTAAGCATGCTGTACTTAGTCACTCAGTCGTGTCCAACTCTTTGTGACCCCATGGACTGCAGCCTGCCAGGCTCCTCTGTTCATGGGGATTCTCCAGGCAAGAATACTTGAGTGAGTTGCCATGCCCTCCTCCAGGGGATCTTCCCAACCCAGGGATCAAACTCAGGTCTCCTGCATTGCAGGTGGATTCTTTACTGTCTGAGCCACCAGGGAAGCCCAAATGTAAGCATATTAAGGCAAAATAAGTATTGACTCACAGCCTTCAAATATTCTGATTTCTTCTCTCCTACCTTATCTATATTTGCTTTTCCTAGTCCTGTGTTTGGCTAGGGATCTATCTGGGTTCTACTTTTTCATCTGCTTTTCCTCTCTTGGAGGAACTCCAGCTTTACTTACTCAGGTTGGAAAGGAGGGAAGGTGCGCATGAAGAGACAGCATTAAGCAAATGATTCCGCAAAGTTTTTCTGAGTACAAGGGAATGGCTGGTCTGGATTTCACAAAGAACACTTGTAATCTGGGGTAAGGGATTATTTCCACTGTCTTCTCTCCAATCTAGAGGCGTCAGCCCACCAGATGTTGCTACCTTTAAGGAAGGGTACAGAGCTAGGTTCCAAGAATTAGCCATTAGTCAAGGGCCACAAAAGGGAAATTTGTTAGGAAACTGCAGGTGGTTTTAATGTCAGACATCCCTCCATTAAATAACAACACATTCAACTTCATTGGCTGAGAAGGCTGCTCTCCTGTTTCTACTTACCTTGGAGTGATCTTAAGAATTATGATTCTGGGAACTTTGTCATAATCCTGCCTTGGGAAAGTCTGTGTAAGACAAATTTTCTTGAACCTATTGGAAATATTGATGAGCATCTATTCTTACATTGTCTTCAAGGTAGGACAGTCACAGACACAAGAGTCAAAATTTCTGTGATGTTACCATGGAAAACACACACACATTGGAGTTTGTATTATTGTTTTTGTAACAGGCATTAATAATCATCATGGTATTCATTAATTTAGTCATGATATCTATTGTCTAATTCTTATGCACAAGTAGCATTGTTACAAGTCTGTGAGGACCTAGAAATGTGAAGATATTTTAGCCCATTTAAAAAAATATTAGCTTTTAAATAAAAACAATAATTTAAAACATATTTTAAAATTCACCCACGAAAGATCTTCATTTAAACTTTTAAAATAACAATTGAGGTTCTGGGCTGACATCATTAAACAATTCAAAATTTTAGATATTGGAGGGTACTTTAGTCATCCAATACAACCCTTTAATTTTAAGGCTCACTTAGCTGAGTGGCAGCTAACAAACAAGTAACAGGATATCCAGTACTGGAACTGAAGCTGGCTTAACTTCAGTTAGGCTCATTCGGAGACATAAAAGGCACATATCGCCCTCCGCCTGAAGGTGAAAACAAGACCAGTGCTGCTGGGTACCTGCGCGAGACATGCCTCATCCCTGGCCTTCAGCACATTTCTAAGTAGGGCAGCAAAGTTGAGCAAAATCCAACACACGGCTTTCTCTCCTGGAACTAGAGGTTTAGTCTTTCTGTCTTCAAGAAGTTTGCAGTGTTTTGCGGAAGCCAAAACACACACCCATAGATCTGCAGAAGGTGGCCAGTAGGCAAGTGTTCTTTTAAACAGGAAGATGCAGAATGACAACAGGAGCACACACAAGATCAGTGATTAACATCATTTTCTACCCATGCCAGAAAACAGTCTGTGCTCCAGGTCAGGTCAAGATGCCCCCAGAGAGCAGGAAGCCTCCACGTGCCAGCTTTGAGATCCTACAGCACACGGCGTTAGAGCAGCCTGCGAGCTGGGTGCCACCTTCCGGACGGGTGCTCTTGGCTCTAGTGGGGCATCCAGTGGGTCCACAGCTAGCGCAGGCGCAGTGAGCAGAGCAGGCCCTCTAGCCGCGCCCGGCTATGCGCATGCGCCCCGCAGGTGGCCGCGCTGGGTTTGTCGCGAGACTACAGTTCCAGCCCGCTTGGTGGCGCCAGGCTTCTCGCCGGCTGTCGCCACCTGCATGCTACGCTTCCGTCCGACCTCCACTGCAGCCTAACTTGTCTGAAATTGGGGTCCTGAAAGCCTCTGCCCCACAGTCCGCCAGTGGAGAGCCCCGCGCCGCCACCTAGTGTCCGGGATTCCGTCTCCGTTCCTCTCGGCTCCCGCGACAGGAACATTTGGCGGAGCGGCGGCTCCTCAGCTGGTCTGAGAGACGCGGGGCTCTCAGACCTCCAGGTACCGGCCCCTGAAGCGGCGGCTTCTCTTGGGTCCCTCGTTCCTAGGGTCGCCTCCCCAGCGGACCTTCCTCCCTCACCAGAGGCCACCGGGCTCCTGCCACTTTTTTGCCTTGCTCGCTCCGTGCGCTCCCGATACTGATGGGGCCAAGGCGAGGTAGTCTGTGATCCTGCCAACCAGAGTGGAGGAACGCGGTTCCCAGGCGGATCCAACCGCCTGGAGCTGCGGAGCTGTGGCCAGTCAGCCTCGCACGGGCCCTCGACTGGAGACGCCGTGGGCGTCTAAGCCTTGGTGCACTGTTGAGGCCACCACAGCAGCCTGAGGAGAGGAGAGGTGGTGTGGTTGGAGACAGACTCTTGAAGGGTGGACAGAGAGTTAAAGCCCGCTAGGGGAGCTCCTGGACAATGTGAGTAGATGGGGCTTCTGAACTTCGGAGTTGCTGCAAACTTTGAGCCTTTGCCTGTCTTCCACAGAAGTGATAACTCCTGCAAGAACCACCTCCATCACAACTAGTCCCCATGTTCTTTTCCAAAGCCCAGCTCTGACAGAAACTTCACAGTGTGACTTGTCTCCCTGCTCTCGGGTGTGAAGGCCAGGCAAAGAATTTGGAGCCATAGAGTGTCAGGGCTGTGTAGACGAAAGAGTTAAAATTCTGCAGGTGGACATTCCTTCCAGGGACTTTACTTGCTAGGCTTTCTTGTGGACTCAGGTTAGACCAAAAAGGCTTTAGGGTTTGTAGGGTGATGTAGATGAGGAGTCCCCACCCCTTCTTCCCTCAGAGAAGAGAAGAATGTTGGTGGACAGTCTCAGATTCCCTGTCTGAGTGCCCTCAGAGATTCCCTGTCTGTGGGAACTCACCACAGGCGTTAGTGGGAGGGAACTTTGTGCCATCTTCTCATTGCGTGGAACGATTGGTCAGACTGTCCAGCCTGTGAGTGAGCCACTGATAGCTGGTGTGATCAGTCCTAGCTTAAGATCCCAGTGACAGCAACCCCCTGTTGTCCCGTTGCTTCACCCCTTCTAGGGAAGAAAGCAAATCATAGCCCTTCTCTCTGCATTTGGAAGGAGAAAAATGGATTGCTAGATTCCTGGAAGCTGAAACTTGGGAGAGTGGCATAAGTGGGCTTGGGCTAGACACAGCAGGCAAGCCAGTGATCTTGAGTCTTTTCAGGGAAGGATTTGTTTTTGAGAAAATTCTGAATCTTTTCAGCATAAAAGAGCTGTTACAATTTAAGCTGGTCCTGGAAACTTTAACTTTCTGAAAAAGAAATTGTGGGTGCAGTAGCTGAAGACCATTTCAAAGTGTTCTCAAGGCATTGAGAACCCCAAAGAAAGGTATATTTCATGTTGTTTTTGGTTGTCATGTAATTGGCAGAAGCATTCCCAGAGGGGTACCACTTTCAGTTGTGATTTATTGTCAGCTGGTAATGAAATCTGCGAACATTTAAAATATTTTTATGAATCCCTTTGGTGTCCAGGCATAGATTGCATTAACATAAAACAGGATAATAGCAGTTCTTACACCATCAGTTAATTTTGCCTTTTTTGACCTTCAAGTAAATATGTACTATTTGGATCTGGCCACTTTAGCTCAACATTATGTTTGTGAGATTCATATGCATCTGTCCTTTTAGCAAGCGCTTGCTAAAGAGTAACATAATCCTATGAATATCTTTGTTTTTAACTTCATGTGGAACAACAAAAATAAAATGTCAAACATTTTATCAGACTCCTACCATGGATCCAGGCTCTGTGTGTGCATCAGGGAGACTTAGATGACAAAGTTAAGGGAGTTTTTTCCCAAGGGTTATTGGTCTATATGAGTCGTATTGACCCAAGACTATCATGTTGTGACAAATTGCAGAATGTATGTGCAAAAGTAAGCTGATTAAGGGTCACATTCTCCAGGGCATTGTCACAGAAGGGGTGAACATTGTCACAGAGGAGGTGATTCACCTCTGGTAGTTACTGAAGGACAAGTAACAGCTCACCAAGTAGAAACTTGAGATGGAAACTTGGAGGTTGTTATAGGAAAATCTGTCTCACTTTGGCTTTGTCAGCCTGACTTGAGATATGGTCTCTGAATTCAGATTCCTTCTCTGACATAGTGAGATGTTCTGCAATATCCACACTCACAGGCCTCTAGGTGAGATCTAAGGAATTGATCTCATTCATCCTACGATACACTTCTCATCCTAAGAGTGCTGTACAAAGATAGCCATCACCATTAACTACAAATGGATTCATCAATAATTATTGAACACAACCCATGTGCCAGGAACTACTCTGATGATGGAATCAAGATTATAGACAATGTAGGAACTTCCCTGGTGGTCCTGTAGCTAAGACTCTGCACTCCCAAGGCAGGGGGCCATGGTTCGATCCCTGGCCAGGGAACTGGAGCCCATATGCCACAACTAAGAGTTGGCAAGCTAGAACTAAAGATCTTGCGTGCCCTGACTAAGACCCAGTGCAGCCAACTAAATATTTTAAAAAGGAAGGTGTAGCTCTCCCACCATGGATATATTTTTGTTATGCTTTTTACAAGATGTCCTGAAAACCTGTTTGTGTGAGGAGTAGCTGCAAAAGTGAGGAAACCACCAAGAAAGGGTGGTGATAAACTTGTCAACTTCAAAAATAAAATAGCCAGTTATTTTACCAGCAAAATAAGTTTACTTGGGAATGGCAGAGAATTGCAACTTGGAACAGGCAAGCTATGGTGAATCATAGGCAAATCTGAATAGACAAAGAGATTGATCTTGGAGGGAAAAAGGTGAGTGGTCCTGAAGAGAGATCTTAGTTCCCTGACAGGAATTGAACTTGGGCTCTTGGATGGAAACCAGGAATCCTAGCTACCAGACCACCAGGGGCTAGGGGCTAGAAGCAAAATGGTCCCAGCTCTTTACTCCACTTGGAAACAAAGATGTTTCACGGAGGCAAAAACTATAAAAATATGTACAAAGTTTATTAGAGGCATAGTAAGAAGTATGAGAGAGCACACAGAGAAATAATTTTCTTATTTAAGATTGAAGCACACACCCAAACCTGAAGAGAAAAGATATGGGCATTCTCTCTAATGATATGCAGTATGTTGGAAACTAGGCAGAAATACACACCCAGAGAGGAGGGTGGGCGTTCTGAATGAGGAGTGCAGTAAGGAGGTGATTTAAATTGCGTATGTATGACAGTCCTTCCCATTCTTCATTTTCTTTTGGCCAATTATCTTGTTTCTTTCTTCACACTTGACTAGTCCTAGGACCCTCTGCAAGATAGATGTGCAGCTTTTTGCGAAGATGGCTCCCACCACAGAGACCTGTGGGTGCATGTCCACACTTATTATGGGGTGGTGTCTCCTCCCTTTTGGCCCCCAAAGAGCCTTCTTGCACATGTGCAGACAGGGAAGTTTTCCTGGACCTTGAAAGTGAAAATGTTAGTCACTCAGTTGTGTCTGGTTTTGCGACCCCATGGGCTGTAGCTTGCTAGGCTCCTCTGGCCATGAAATTCTCCAAGCAAGAATACCAGTGTGGGTAGCCATTCCTTTCTCCAGAGGATCTTCCTGACCCAGGGATCAAATGCAGATCTCCTGCTTTGCAGACAGATTCTTTACTGTCTGAGGCACCAGGGAAGTGCATCTTTATCTCTTTACTTCAGCAGAGCTTAGCTTCCATCACTAGCTTTGTCCTTGGAGTGTCAGTTTTGCTCTACTTGACAAACACTAGCTGTCCGGTCCAGGGGCCCACCTATTACCTCAGGATGGTTAGCTCATATCAGGGTTTAGGAGGAATTTGGGGACGGTTATTTTGGATAACATTTCCTTAGAGAGAAACAGGCATTTGAAATTGTAGCAGATTCTTACTGGCTGAAACTGGTGGCTAATACATTGTTGCTGAGGCAGGGAGATGCTTAAAAGCAAGAGATGAAATTCCCAAGTGCAAAATGTTCTCCTTTGTACCAGAAGAAAAGTAACATTCTTACCATCATGGATAAGAAGTTGAGCTAGA
The DNA here is from genome assembly GCA_935064755.1 of Tragelaphus eurycerus. Classification (NCBI taxonomy): domain Eukaryota; kingdom Metazoa; phylum Chordata; class Mammalia; order Artiodactyla; family Bovidae; genus Tragelaphus; species Tragelaphus eurycerus. Next base: position 13,057,857 of record CAKXYN010000062.1, read on the forward strand.
ATTTTACCCAAAGAATTCTATCTAAAACAGATCTCATTAAAATAATTTTTATTGTTCTTCCTGCTGGTTATGCCGGCAGCCACGAGTGGTACATGCATGAGAACTTTCCCTTCAGGGCTTCCTGACTCCATTTTAAATGAAGTTTTCTTTTATTATTTTCACATTTTTCTCTTTTGATCAAGATGTTTCCTCCAAAGCATTGCTGATCAGGAATCACTTTCTCCATATTTAGTGGTTTTGTCCCTCAGTACCAGGAAAGACCTTTCCTGGTTCTCATGTCCCACATCAGAGGGAAAGTGCATAGCAAATGGAAATCATTTAAGTTATATTTACATTTAAGTAAAAAGGAAGGGCATAAGGAAGAACATTCAGGAATTTCTCATTTAAAATCTATATCCTATCTAGACTGTAAGCATTAGAGATCATTTTGAAGCACTGAGCTAGCATCACTCTATTGGCTATGTCCTTTCTACCAAGATTTGAGATGCAACAGGTACAGAGCTTAATATTAGCTTATGCAAAGCAGAGTTAAAAGTAATATGACAAGTCCAGTTTGTATGATGGTAGCAAGCTAAATAGATCAAAAGACCATGGAATATCAGGGGAAATTTGTTGTAACCAGTGCGCTTGCTCCCTGATCTTCCATTATTGAATTTCTACCTTTGGAGGTATTTATCTAAGTGCCACAGGTGGTATTTGCTATTACACAAATGCCTCAGAAAGTAGAAAATTCTACTTGCTCAGAAAGTAGAAAATTAAGGACCATGCTATTGTTTAAAACTACTTTAATGAAATGATCATTGTTGGCCTGCTACTGCTTTGGCTGTGAATTGGCTTGCTCTGCTAATGTTAAGTAGAGATTTCTGATCATGTGTTCATTGGCACTTATTATGGCCCTAAGGAGAAAGGCTCTTTTTACAGATACAAACTTAGAATCATGTATGCCCCTGGGTAGTATTTGTGTAAGGTGGCTATGGCCATCTCAAGCAGGGGATGGCAAGAGTGAACATAGACATTTTAGGAATCAGTGAACTAAAATGGGCTGAAATAAGCAAATTTAATTCAGATGGCCTTGATATCTACTTCTGTGGGCAAGAATCCCTTAAAAGAAATGGAGTAGCCATCATAGTCAACAAAAGACTTTGAAATGCGGTACTTGGGTGCAATCTCAAAAATGACAGAATGATTTCTGTTTGTTTCCAAGGCAAACCATTCAATATCACGGAAATCCAAGTCTGTGCCCCAAACAGTAATGGTGAAGAAGCTGAAGTTGAACAGTTCTATGAAGACCTGTAAGACCTTCTAGAACAAACACCCAAAAGAGATGTCCTTTTCATTATACGGGACTGGAATGCAAACGTAGGAAGTCAAGAGATACTTGGAATAACAGGCAAATTTGGCCTTGGAGTAAAAAATGAAGCAGGACAAAGGCTAACAGAGTTTTGCCAAGAGAACACACTGATCATAGCAAACACCCTCTTCCAAAAACACAAGAGAAGACTATACACATGGACATTACCAGATGGTCAATACAGAAATCAGATTGATGATAGTCCTTGCAGCCAAAGATAGAGAAGCTCTATACAGTCAGCAAAAACAAGACTGGGAGCTGACTGTGCCTCAGATCATGAATTCCTTATTGCCAAATTCAGACTTAAATTGAAGAAAGTAGGGAAAATCACTAGACCATTCAGGTATGACTTAAATCAAATCCCTTATGATTATACAGTAGAAGTATAGATTCTGAGAAATCTATTCACAGAAATAGATTCAAGGGATTAGATCTGATAGACAGAGTGCCTGAAGAACTATGGATGGTGGTATCTGACATTGTACAGGAGGCAGTAATCCAGACCATCCCCAAGAAAAAGAAATGCAAAAAGGGAAAATGGTTGTCTGAAGAGGCCTTACAAATAGCTGTGAAAAGAAGAGAAGCAAAAGGCAAAGGAGAAAAGGAAAGATATACTTATTTGAATGCAGAGTTCCAAAGAATAGCAAGGGGAGATAAGAAAGCCTTCCTCAGTGATCAGTGCAAAGAAATAGAGGAAACAATAGTATGGGAAAGACTAGAGATCTCTTCAAGAAAAGTAGACATACCAAGGGAACATTTCATGCAAAGATGGGCCCAATAAAGGACAGAAATAGTATGGACCTAACAGAAGCAGAAGAAATTAAGAAGAGGTGGCAGGTATACACAGAAGAACTATACAAAAAAAGATCTTCATGACCCAGATAATCACAGTGGTGTGATCAGTGACCTAGAGCCAGACATCTTGAAATGTGAACTCAATTGGGCCTTAGGAAGCATCACTACAAACAAAGCTAATGGAGGTGATGGAATTCCTGTTGAGCTATTTCAAATCCTAAAAGATGATGCTGTGAAAGTGCTGCACTCAATATGCCAGCAAATTTGGAAAACTCAGCAGTGGCCACAGGACTGGAAAAGGTCAATTTTCATTCCAATCCCAAAGAAAGGCAATGCCAAAGAATGTTGAAACTACTGCACTCATCTCACACACTAGCAAAGTAATGCTCAAAATTCTCCAAGCCATGCTGCAACAGTATGTGGACTGTGAACTTCCAGATGTTCAAGCTAGATTTAGAAAAGGCAGAGGAACCAGCTATCAAATTGCAAACATCTATTGGATCATTGAAAAAGCAAGAGAGTTCCAGAAAAACATCTATTTCTGCTTTATTGACTATGCCAAAGCCTTTGACTGTGTGAATCACAGCAAACTGGAAAATTCTTAAAGAGATGGGAATACAGACCACCTGACCTGCCTCCTGAGAAATCTGTATGCAGGTCAAGGAGCAACAGTTAGAACTGGACATGGTACGACAGAATGGTTCCAAATTGGAAAAGGAGTACATCAAGGCCTGCTTATTTAACTTCTATGCAGAGCATACCATGCGAAGTGCTGGGCTGGAGGAAGCACGGGCTGGAGGAAGCACAAGCTGGAATCAAGATTGCTGGGAGAAATATCAATAACCTCAGATATGCAGATTACACCACCCTTTTGGCAGAAATCAAAGAAGAACTAAAGAGCCTCTTGAAAGTGAAAGAGTGAAAAAGTTGGCTTAAAGCTCAACATTCAGAAAATTAAGATCATGGCATCTGATCCCATCACTTCATGGCAAATAGATGGGGAAACCATGGAAACAGTGACAGACTTTATATTTTGGGGGCTCCAAAATCACTGCCAATGGTGACTGCAGCCATGAAATTAAAAGACACTTGCTCCTTGGAATAAAAGCTATGACCAACCTAAACAGCATATTAAAAAGCAGAGACATTACTTTGGCAACGAAGGTTCATCAGCTATGGTTTTTCCAGTAGTCATGTATGGATGTGTGAGTTGGACTATAAAGAAAGCTGAGCATCAAAAAATTGATGCTTTTGAAATGTGGTGTTGGAGAAGACTCTTGAGAGTCCCTTGGACTGCAAGGAGATCAAACCACTCTATCCTAAAGGAAATCAGTCCTGAGTATTCATTGGAAGGACTGATGCTGAAGCTGAAACTCCAGTACTTTGGCCACCTGATGTGAAGTACTGACTCATTGGAAATAACCCTGATGTGGGAAAGATTGAAGGCAGGAGGAGAAGGGGAAGACAGAGAATGAGATGGTTGGATAGCATCACCAACTCAACGGACATTAGTTTAAACAATCTCTGAGAGTTGGTGATGGTAGGGAAGCCTGGTGTGCTGCAGTCCATGGGGTTGCAAATAGTTAGATATGACTGAGTCTGAACTCAACTGAAGGTGGCCAAGGAGACATGGACCATAGGAGGCTTCAAATATCCTACTTTGTATCTGATGTCAATGGGATATGTGGAATTAGTAATACTTTTGACAAGTGAAAAAAATTGTTACAGGTTGTACTCCACAGTCACCATTGTCAAGAATGGGTCGAAGTTTCTAGCGGCAAGCCCAGCAATTTGGTAAGTTTCCCCTTTTGTAATAGTTGATAAATGCAGATAAGAATGTTCCTTTCCAGGAAAAAGAAGGAGAGGATAAGGTAAGTAGTAACTGTGGGAAAAAGATATACAGGCCTGGTCCTCACATCTTGAGAAAGCTGTCTTCTTCATTTGTCTTCTGCTTCCATTCCTGGTGAATTTGATTTGGGAAGTCTCCAGTGCTTATACTGGACTACACATCAGGTGGAACCTTCTTTAATTGGAAGGTGTTCACGTAGGGCTTGAGTCTCTGAAGTTTGGCTGCCATCTGGGTAAAGTGAGGAGGACATGGTATATGTATGTGTATGTCAGTCGCTCAGTTGTGTTCGACTCCTTGCAACCCCATAGACAGTAGCCTGCCAGGCTCCTTTGTCCATGGGATTCTCCAGGCAAGGATAGTGGAATGGGTTGCCATTTCCCTCCTCAGAATGTGGTCTCAGTTCAGTTCAGTCACTCAGTTGTATCCGACTCCTTGCAACCCCATGGACTGTAGCCTGCCAGGCTCCTTTGTCCATGGGATTCTTCAGGTAAGGATAGTGGAATGGGTTGCTATTTCCCTCCTCAGAATGTGGTATCAGTTCAGTTCAGTTGCTCAGTCATGTCCAACTCTTTGTGACCCCATGAACCTCAGCACGCCAGGCCTCCCCATCCGTCACCAACTCCCGGAGTTCACCCAAACTCATGTCCATTGAGTCGGTGATGCCATCCCGCCATCTCATCCTCTGTCATCCCCTTCTCCTCCTGCCCCCAATCCCTCCCAGCATCGGAGTCTTTTCCAATGAGTCAACTCTTCACATGAGGTGGCAAAGTACTGGCATTTCAGCTTTAGCATCAAAGAACACCCAGGACTGATCTCCTTTAGAATAGAATGTGGTATACTCCCTTCCAAAGAAATTTAAGCGAAGTCTTTGTTCTTATTGATTCTAAATCAAAAGGGTGAGAGAAAATTGGAAACATTTAGTTTGGAGATTTCTAGTCAGATATTTAAGGAAACTAGAAGTGTTTAGTATCAAGTCCAGCTTACAGGTGTATAACAGAACCTTGCTAAGTCACGTCAGTCATGTCTGACTCTGTGCGACCCCATAGACGGCAGCCCACCAGGCTCCCCCGTCCCTGGGATTTTCCAGACAAGAACACTGGAGTGGGTTGCCATTTTTAATAGGATGCTGTGCTGTGCTGTGTCTTAGTCTCTCAGTTGTGTCCAACTCTTTGTGACCCCATGGACTGTAGCCTGCCAGGCTCCTCTGTCCATGGGGATTCTCCAGGCAAGAATACTGGAGTGGGTTTGCCATGTCCTCCTCCAGGGGATCTTCCCAACCCCGGTATCAAACCCAGGTCTCCTGGATTGCAGGCATCTGAGCCACCAGGGAAGCTCAAGAATACTGGAATAGGTAGCCTATCCCTTCTACAGGGGCATTTTCTAACCTAGAAATTGAACTGGAATCTCCTGCATTGCAGGCAGAATATCAGCTGAGCAAAGCAGGAAGCCCAATTAATAGGATATAAAGTTGCAACACTAAGTTCTCTCTCCATAATTACCCCCCACTTTTTTTTTTTTTTAAATCAAAGACAATTCTAGTAAAACTAATTGGTTTGCATTAGAATGGCCTGATTATTTACATAAATGCATTGAGAATAACGACTGACTGTGTAAGCTCTTTTTAAGATTACTTTGCTGGATCTTTATAAGCAAGATTTATTCTTGTTGTTTACTTGCTAAGTTGTGTCTGACTCTTGTGACCCCATGGACTGCAGCACGCCAGGCTCCTCTGTCCTTGGGATTTCCAAGGCAAGAATACTCTGGGCCAGGGGTGGGGGGAGGTGGAGGAGTGGAAGGGGTTGCCATTTCCTTTTCCAGGGAATTTTCCCTATTCAGGGGTTGAACCCATATCTCCTGCATTGGCAGATGCATTCTTTACCACTGAACCACCAGGGAAGCCCCTTCAGATCAGTCGCTCAGTCGTGTCCGACTCTTTGCGACCCCATGAATCACAGCACGCCAAGCAAGATATTAGGCTGATTTTTTCCCAGCACTTCTTTAAAATTGTTTGATCATGTCTGAGTCTTTGTATCTCTCTCCAGTATGACATTCTAGTCAAATTCTTGGTATTGTAACCAATATATCTGATTGTGTTGTATCCTGTTACAAGGAGAACAAGTTCTTATTGAACTCATGCAAATGACTATCAGATCAGATCAGATCAGATCAGATCAGTCGCTCAGTCGTGTCCGACTCTTTGCGACCCCATGAACTGCAGCACGCCAGGCCTCCCTATCCATCACCAGCTCTCGGAGGTCACCCAGACTCACATTCATCGAGTCAGTGATGCCATCCAGCCATCTTATCCTCTGTCATCCCCTTCTCCTCCTGCCCTCAATCCCTCCCAGCATCAGAGTCTTCTCCAATGAGTCAACTCTTCGCATGAGGTGGCCAAAATACTGGAGTTTCAGCTTTAGCATCATTCCTTCCAAAGAAATCCCAGGTCTGATCTCCTTCAGAATGGACCGGTTGGATCTCCTTGCAGTCCAAGGGACTCTCAAGAGTCTTCTCCAACACCACAGTTCAAAAGCATCAATTCTTCGGCGCTCAGCCTTCTTCATAGTCCAGCTCTCACATCCATACATGACCACAGGAAAGACCATAGCCTTGACTAGGCGAACCTTTGTTGGCAAAGTGATGTCTCTGCTTTTGAATATGCTATCTAGGTTGGCCATAACCTTCCTTCCAAGGAGTAAGCGTCTTTTAATTTCATGGCTGCAGTCACCATCTGCAATGATTTTGGAGCCCAGAAAAAGAAAGTCTGACACTGTTTCCACTGTTTCTCCATCTATTTCCCATGTAGTGATGGGACCAGATGCCATGATCTTCGTTTTCTGAATGTTGAGCTTTAAGCCAACCTTTTCACTCTCCACTTTACTTTCATCAAGAGGCTTTTTAGTTCCTCTTCACTTTCTGCCATAAGGGTGGTATCATCTGCATATCTGAGGTTATTGATATTTCTCCCGGCAATCTTGATTCCAACTTGTGTTTCTTCCAGTCCAGCATTTCTCATGATGTACTCTGCATATAAGTTAAATAAGCAAGATGACAATATACAGCCTTGACATATTCCTTTTCCTATTTGGAACCAGTCTGTTGTTCCATGACCAGTTCTAACTGTTGCTTCCTGACCTGCATACAGATTTCTCAAGAGGCAGATCAGGTGGTCTGGTATTCCCATCTCTCTCAGAATTTTCCACAGTTTATTGTGATCTACACAGTCAAAGGCTTTGGCATAGTCAATAAAGCAGAAATAGATGTTTTTCTGGAACTCTCTTGCTTTTTCCATGATCCAGCGGATGTTGGCAATTTGATCTCTGGTTCCTCTGCCTTTTCTAAATCCAGCTTGAACATCAGGAAGTTCACGGTTCACATATTGCTGAAGCCTGGCTTGGAGAATTTTGAGCATTACTTTACTAGCGTGTGAGATGAGTGCAATTGTGCGGTAGTTTGAGCACTCTTTGGCATTGCCTTTCTTTGGGATTGGGATGAAAACTGACCTTTTCCAATCTTGTGGCCACTGCTGAGTTTTCCAAATTTGCTGGCATATTGAGTGCAGCACTTTCACAGCATCATCTTTCAGGATTTGGAACAGCTCCACTGGAATTCCATCACCTCCACTAGCTTTGTTCCTAGTGATACTTTCTAAGGCCCACTTGACTTCACATTCCAGGATGTCTGGCTCTAGGTCAGTGATCACACCATCATGATTATCTGGGTCGTGAAGCTCTTTTTTGTACAGTTCTTCTGTGTATTCTTGCCACCTCTTCTTAATATCTTCTGCTTCCGTTAGGTCCACACCATTTCTGTCCTTTATCGAGCCCATCTTTGCATGTAATGTTCCTTTGGTATCTCTGATTTTCTTGAAGAGATCCCTAGTCTTTCCCATTCTGTTGTTTTCCTCTATTTCTTTGCATTGATCACTGAAGAAGGCTTTCTTATCTCTTCTTGCTATTCTTTGGAACTCTGCATTCAGATGTTTATATCTTTCCTTTTCTCCTTTGCTTTTTGCTTCTCTTCTTTTTGCAGCTATTTGCAAGGCCTCCCCAGACAGCCATTTTGCTTTTCTGCATTTCTTTTCCATGGGGATGGTCTTGATCCCTGTCTCCTGTACAATGTCACGAACCTCATTCCATAGTTCATCAGGCACTCTATCTATCAGATCTAGGCCCTTAAATCTATTTCTCACTTCCACTGTATAATCATAAGGGATTTGATTGAGGTCATACCTGAATGGTCTAGTAGTTTTCCCTACTTTCTTCAATTTAAGTCTGAATTTGCTAATAAGGAGTTCATGGTCTGAGCCACAGTCAGCTCCTGGTCTTGTTTTTGCTGATTGGATAGAGCTTCTCCATCTTTGGCTGCAAAGAATATAATCGATCTGATTTCAGTGTTGACCATCTGGTGATGTCCATGTATAGAGTCTTCTCTTGTGTTGTTGGAAGAGGGTATTTGTTATGACCAGTGCATTTTCTTGGCAAAACTCTGTTAGTCTTTGCCCTGCTTCATTTCGTGTTCCAAGGCCAAATTTGCCTGTTACTCCAGGTGTTTCTTGACTTCCTACTTTTGCATTCCAGTCCCCCATAATGAAAAGGACATCTTTTTTGGGTGTTAGTTCTAAAAGATCTTGTAGGTCTTCATAGAACCGTTCAACTTCAGTTTCTTCAGCGTTACTGGTTGGGGCATAGACTTGGATTACTGTGACATTGAATGGTTTGCCTTGGAAACGAACAGAGATCATTCTGTCGTTTTTGAGATTGCATCCAAGTACTGCATTTCGGACTCTTTTGTTGACCATGATGGCCACACCGTTTCTTCTGAGGGATTCCTGCCCACAGTAGTAGATATAATGGTCCTCTGAGTTAAATTCACCCATTCCAGTCCATTTTAGTTCGCTAATTCCTAGAATGTCAACATTTACTCTTGCCATCTCTTGTTTGACCACTTCCAATTTGCCTTGATTCATGGACCTGACATTCCAGGTTCCTATGCAATATTGCATAGGATGCAAATGGTAGCAAATGACTATAGTCATTTGCATAGGTAGCAAATGACTATACTACCATGAAAATAAGAATCCTCAGTGAGAGTTTCCAAATTCTGGAGAGATCGGACAGAGGGAAAAAGTAAATTCTTTGTTTTGTTTACAAAGATACATTTTATCAAATTGCTGTGAGTCATAGATAGCCTAAGAGAAAAAGTTTCCTTAAATCTGGAAAACTAAAATGTTAAAAAAAAATTCAGCCATGTTTCATAGGCAAAACACTCTCTGACATACATCACAGCCAGATCCTCTATGACCCACCTCCCAGAATATTGGAAATAAAATCAAAAATAAACAAATGGGACCTAATTAAACTTAAAAGCTTCTGCACAACAAAGGAAACTATAAGCAAGGTGAAAAGACAGCCTTCAGAATGGGAGAAAATAATAGCAAATGAAGCATCAGACAAACAACTAATCTCAAAAATATACAAGCAACTCCTACAGCTCAATTCCAGAAAAATAAACGACCCAATCAAAAAATGGGCCAAAGAACTAAATAGACATTTCTCCAAAGAAGACATACAGATGGCTAACAAACACATGAAAAGATGCTCAACATCACTCATTATTAGAGAAATGCAAATCAAAACCACTATGAGGTACCATTACATGCCAGTCAGAATGGCTGTGATCCAAAAGTCCACAAGCAATAAATGCTGGAGAGGGTGCGGAGAAAAGGGAACCCTCTCACACTGTTGGTGGGAATGCAAACTAGTACAGCCACTATGGAGAACAGTATGGAGATTCCTGAAAAAACTGGGAATAGAACTGCCTTATGATCCAGCAATCCCACTGCTGGGCATACACACTGAGAAAACCAGAATTGAAAGAGACACGTGTATCCCAATGTTCATAGCAGCACTGTTCACAATAACTGGGACTTGGAAGCAACCTAGATGTCCATCAGCAGATGAATGGATAAGAAAGTAGTGGTACATATACACAATGAAGTATTACTCAGCCATTAAAAAGAATACATTTGAATCCGTTTAATGGCTGGGAGAGGGAGAGGGTGGGATGATTTGGGAGAATAGCATTGAAATATGTATAATATCATATATGAAACGAGTCGCCAGTCCTGATACCGGATGCCTGGGGCTGGTGCACTGAGACGACCCAGAGGGATGGTATGGGGAGGGAGGAGGGAGGAGGGTTCAGGATGGGGAACACATGTATACTTGTGGTGGATTCATTTTGATGAATGGCAAAAGGAATACATTATCGTAAAGTTAAGGAAAATAAAATTAAAAAAAATTCAGCCATGTTTCAGATTAAAAAGTCACATTATAATTATTCTTCTCTGTTCATTTAGTCCCATCCAATTAGTTCTTGTTGGTTTTGATCTTTTGTTAGAAATTTTGCAAAACTATCAGTATTTTCATTTGAGTTCTGTGAATTCTTATCTAGTTCAGTGGTATCGTCTGAAAAATTCTCAGAAACCTATATTCTTTTGTTCTTGTCAGATTTCTTTCCATGAATTTCTTTGAAGATGAAGCACATCTGCAGGAACACTTTTGTAATGTTTTAATTTAATTTGAGGGGTGAAGCTAACCAGCATGGATTCCTAGTGTTGTAAGGAAAATTCTGGTTTTCCCATTTTTAAATTTAACTTTGTATCATACGCAAACTATGCAGTGTTACACATCTCTGGCCTGTTAGAAAAGTTAATGATTTTGAATATATTTGTGCCTATTACTTATTTTTTCCTTGCATTATTTTTTATGTGAAAATTGAAAGAAATATGCACACTGGATCAAAGAGTGTGCATTCTGTTTGTCACTGTGCGTTCCTGAAAAGTGGTAACTGTTTATACTCCTTCCAGTAGTGTGTAAGGAGAGGGCGATGGCACCCCACCAGTACTCTTGCCTGGATAATCCCATGGATGGAGGAGCCTGGTAGGCTGCAGTCCATGGGGTCGCTGAGAATCGGACACGACTGAGCGACTTCCCTTTCACTGTTCACTTTCAAGCATTGGAGAAAGAAATGGCAACCCACTCCAGTGTTCTTGCCTGGAGAATCCCAGGGACGGGGGAGCCTGGTGGGCTGCTGTCTATGGGGTCGCACAAGTCGGACACGACTGCAGTGACTTAGCAGGCAGCAGGCATGGTGGTTGCATCGGAGAAGGCAATGGCAACCCACTCCAGTACTCTTGCCTGGAAAATCCCATGGACGGAGGAGCCTGGTAGGCTGCAGTCCATGGGGTTGCTAAGAGTCGGACAGGACTGAGCAACTTCACTTTCACTTTTCACTTTCATGCACTGGATAAGGAAATGGCAACCCACTCCAGTGTACTTGCCTGGAGAATCCCAGGAATGGGAGACTCTGATGGGCTACTGTCTATGGGGTTGCAGGGAGTCGGACACAACTGAAGCGATTTAGCAGCAGTAGTGTGTAAAAGTGCTAATTTCATTACATCTTTATTTACATGGTTGATATTATCTGTGACAAATATTTCTACTCTCTTCTTGGGTAAAAAACAGTACCTTAATGTTTCAATTTTCACATCTCTGATAACTAGTGAGAATAATGCTGCTGCTGCTGCTGCTGCTAAGTCGCTTCAGTCGTGTCCGACTCTGTACGACCCCATAGACGGCAGCCCACCAGGCTCCCCCGTCACTGGGATTTTCTAGGCAAGAACACTGGAGTGGGTTGCCATTTCCTTCTCCAATGCTTAAAAGTAAAAAGTGAAAGTGAAGTCGCTCAGTTGTGTCCGACTCCTAGCGACCCCATGGACTGCGGTGCACCAGGGTCCTCCATCCATTGGATTTTCCAGGCAAGAGTACTGGGGTGGGGTGCCATAGTGAGAATAATGTCCCCTTATTTTGTTTACTATTTGAGATTTCCAAGTGATTTTTCTGTTCACAAGGCATGTGTGCTAAGTCGCTTCAGTCAAGTCCAGCTCTTTGTGCCCCTATGAACTGTAGTCTGCCAGGACCCTCGGTCCATAGTATTCTCCAGGCAAGAATACTGGAGTGGGTTTCCATGCCTTCCTCCAGGGGATCTTCCCGACCCAAGGGATGGAACCCATGTCTCTTATGTCTCTTGCATTGGCAGGCAGGTTCTTTACCACTAGTGCCACCTGGGAAGTCCATGTTCACACAAAGCAGGAAGGTAAAATAAGCATATATAAAACTGTAATGTTCATCTTAACAGAGTTACAAATCCCAAACCACTACACCTATTTGAGCAGAATGGGCAAACTGATGAAGTTGTAATGAGGGGAAGCAGGGGATTGAAGAGGCTGAGAGGCAATAACGTCTTTCAATCCTGAGATTTTTTTTTTTAATTCTTGGGAGGAAGAAAATATGGAAGCATCTGTGCCTACAAGTACTGAATTCATAGTGGAAAATCACCAGGGAAAAATTCTTTCTCTCATAGGTTCTTCCTCAGTGTTCTCATTTCTTTTCTTATATATTTTCTTTTTCCTATCCTAGGAAACTAATTCTTGGCAACATTTCTCTAATGGTCACTTTCTAATTAGTATCTTTTAATAACTGATAAGTTTTAACCTGGCATATTCTTTGCTTCACTTCAAAGGTCGCAAGGTCCAACCTTGTGGTTTCTCCAAGATGATTTCTCACCAGTAGGTAGCAGCCTGTTGCTTTCAAGAGAAGCAGTGACAAACTTTTGTGTGTGGGTGTGTTGAGTGTGCAAGGAGTATGGTGTGTAAGAGATAACTAGAATTTGGGGACAGATAAAAGACTGTTGAATCTATTTGATAGTAGAGTCAATTTGGACATTTGCTTGAAACTCTTTTAATGATGACCGATTTGTACAAGCACATATTACATAAGCTTTAGGATTACTCTTGGGCTTCCCTGGTGGCTCAGAGGTTAAAGCGTCTGCCTGGAATGCGGGAGACCTGGGTTCGATCCCTGGATAGGGAAGATCCCCTGGAGAAGGAAACGGCAACCCACTCCAGTACTCTTGCCTGGAGAATCCCATGGAGGGAGAAGCCTGGTAGGCTGCAGTCCATGGGGTTGCACAGAGTCAGACACGACTCAGCAACTTCACTTCACTTGGGAAGTTTTGGGGGGCACTCTTCAGAGAAAAATGTTTGTTTGATATATATTTTTTCTGCTTCCAAACTCTCACAAAGAGATTTGATTTCATCAAAAAAATATAGGCACCTGGCCTTCCCTGCTACCTCCCCAGGGAGTTAACCACCCTGAGTCAGAGGATAAGATGTAACAGGGAAAACTTCTCTTGCTACAGATAAGGTTTGCATTATGCTGATGACCATTTCATCCATGTGCTCAATAATAGGCTTGGGAGAAAAAAGAGTTTTCCTTAATTCCTAAAGGAGAAGAAATTTTGTTCACTTTATTGGGTGAATCAAGGAAGCAGAAACTCCAGGGCTAAAATGGTGCCTACACTGGTTAGTGAGGTCAACCAGTTTGTCTTTGCACCTCCAAACGACTGCTCAAGCCATTCTCCAGGGAAGTAAGGAGCTGGAAAGCATGGAAAGAGCAGTAAATGATGATTAACTCATCTGGGGTTCTTAATTGCAATCCACCACCAGTTAGCTAAGGGGTTGAATGGACACTTTCATGTCTCTCTCTGGGCACCAGGCTTTCAACTACAGCAAGAGACGACTGTGCTGGACAGTCTTCAGGGCCAATTCCTGCTCTAAAATTCTGTGAGGCTTCCATCTATCCTGTCATAAACTTCTTCAAGCAATCCAATCCCACCTTTTAAAATGAGTATTTCCTTAAAATGGACTTTGGATAAATAATGTGTTGAATGTTTTCTTCACATTTCCCACACTGGGAACAGCAGCATATTTCTTACTTTTCCATTGAATATTTTCCACACTGGAAGATTCTCCTGGTGAGAAAGTTAGTGAGCCAGGTATTGTCAACATTTTGTGCATCCTTTAGTTGGCTGAGAGAGCCCTGAATTGCCTGTCAGGTTCATTAGATTGCTAAAGAGCAATTCATTCATTCAGTCATTCATTCAACAAATATTCAGTGAGACTTACTAAGTTGCAGGTATTCTGCCAGCTGCAGTAGTGCTTCCCAAGGACTCTTTTAAGAGTCTGTCATTCTTTTGCCTAAATATGAGTCTGTCTACATGCCTCTCAGAACTTCTCTAGAGACAGGAGTTGCAAGTGAGGATATAGCCAGTTCCTCTGTAGAACCTTCCCTATAGACTCCCACCATCATTGTGTGCCTAGTTCTTAGTTGTGTCTGACTGTTTGCAACCACACGGGCTATAGCCCACCAGGCTCCTCTGTCCATGGAATTCTCTGGCAAGAATATTGAGTGGGTAGCCATTCTCTTCTTCAGGGGATCTTCCTGACCTAGGGATTGAATCCAGGTCTCCTGCATTGCAGGTGGATTCTTTACTGTCTGAGCCACCAGGGAAGCACCCCACCATCATTAAGCAAGATTTAAATCATAAGGCACCCTTCTCTGAAAGTGAGTGGGGCTGAATCCTGGGCAAAGGTAAACCTTTTCTAATTTGTACAAAAGCATCTAATGAAATGTGATGGGTCTACTTCCAGGATCTAAGCATCTGAGGTTTTATTCCTTCTCTTCTTCTTCTTAGATTCTTTTCCATGTTCATCTTTAGATCTCCACTCCCACAAATGAGAGATTTTGTTCCATTATGAAACACAAAAACAAAGATTTTGTTCCTCTTTTCACACTTTTTCTTGGTAAAAAATGCTCGAAAATGTATTTACATTTCTATGAAGTATTTGGTTCATTCTACTAATAAATCCTGTTTTGACTTGTGGAGGATTTACAGTAAACATAATGACTTTATATAGAAATTAAAGTAGTACTACATCTTTTGAAATAAACAGACATATATATAAAAGGAAACAATTGTCTACTGGAAGGGAAGAAGGATTGGGCTTGGAGAGTTTCTCCTCAGTTATTTTCGCATATTAACTTGCAGACTATTGACTCACAGCATCCATTGTGGTAGTGCCTCCTCCTTAGAAAAAGGGAAGTTCTGTTCTTTTCTTCCTCCTTTTCCCCCTGATATTATTGATGTCACAGGCAAGGAAAGCAGTCTGCATCTTTCTAGGGAGAATGGAAGAGGCCTGTTCATTTGCCTGATATAGTCTTTCTGAACCATGTCTGTACATTAGAATTGCCTGGGTGCTTCACAACAAACTCATATTTGAACTCTACTGCAGAGTAATAAATGGCGATTATAATCTCTGCAAGTGAAGATTGGGCATCAGTATTTCTTTAAAAGGCTTCTAAGTTGGCTTGGTAGTAAAGAATCCACCACCAATGCAAGAGATGCAGGAGATGTGGGTTTAATACCTGGGTTGGGAAGATCTCCTGGAGTAGGAAATGGCAACCCACTCCAGTATTCTTGCCTGGAAAATTCTGTGGACAGAGGAGCCTGGTGGGCTATAGTCCACGGGATTGCAAAGAGTTGGACCTGACTAAGCAACTGAGTACACAGACACATTTGTTTAAAGGCTCCCTAGAAGCTGTGCAGATAGGTTAAGAACCAGTGGCCTATGTTTCCTAAAAGTTTGACAATAGCACAGACTAATTAAGGAGTTTTGATGGACCACATTGAAATTGTTTACTTTGGTCTTCTGTCATAGAAACACATGACACAATCCATTTGGTAAGGGATGCAAACTAGAAGTTTCACGACAGACGCAACACAGAGACAACATAGATATATATATACAACCCTGATGGGAGACTCACACATCACAGAGACATACACATAAACATACACATGTGGTCCATGGTTAGAGAATGTGGCTCTTGACACACATATAGACATATATCTTGGTACAGAGACACAATCCTAGAACTTCATTAAAAAGGACACAGGTGCAGACACATATCCGCATACATTCATAATGTAGATAGAAACATTCACACAAAAATAGACAGACATATAGTTTCATAGAGACACACTGTTATACACAGAAAGACACACAGGCACACACACACACACACACACACACACGAGTTCACATACTGACTATAGATGTAGCCCAAGATATACAAAGAGACACACAGAGACTTGCATTCACAGAGGTATGCTGCTGCTGCTAAGTCGCTTCAGTCATGTCCGACTCTGTGCGACCCCATAGATGATAGCCCACCAGGCTTCCCCGTCCCTGGGATTCTCCAGGCAAGAACACTGGAGTGGGTTGCCATTTCCTTCTCCAATGCATGAAAGTGAAAAGTGAAAGTGAAGTCGCTCAGTCGTGTCTGACTCTTCGTGACCCCATGGACTGCAGCCTACCAGGCTCCTCCGTCCATAGGATTTTCTAGGCAAAGTACTAGAGTGGGGGTGCCATTGCCTTCTCCGCACAGAGGTATGAAAGGCACATAAAGGCACATTCCAACACCCTGCAATGAAGAGACACATGCTAAGAAATGCATTCTCAGGCAAAGTTAGGGCATTTTGTATGTAAGATGTGGAAGCAAAGAAGTGCTTTTGTCTAGATATGTTTCCAAGTGGACGTGAGGCACAAAAGTTGTGTAGTTTCAGAGGAGTGAACATACTAACTTTCAATGGAAATAGATCCTACTGAGAAGTCATTCTTCACAGGAACCTGCAATCTTGGGGCAGGAAGAACAACAACACAACAGCAATGAAATTACCCCTGTTGGATGATGGCTGCTCTGGAGACTACAACAAAAGATCTTGTGATAATAATTCCTTATAGTATGCCAAATTTCCTCCCACCTTTGAATGCAAATCTGTCATTTGTAGCAAACTTTACAGGTATAATGTCATTTGATCTTTTGAAGAACTTAAGTGGGCTAAGTTCTATTTTTTTGCCTTCATTTTGTAGGTCGGAAAACTCAGGCACAGAGAGATTAGTTTAGTAACTTTCCCTGGGTCACAATCAAATTCATGTCTGACTTGAAGCTGTGCTCCTTACCACTCCTGATACTTCTTCTTATTCCACAGCGAGGGGGTGGCTATGTAACTGTTCTTAACTCTTCAGATGAGAAGATAGAGGGTCAGAGGGGCTAGGCACCTTGTCCCTCTTGCAGGACAAACACTGGTTTGGTTTGTTTCCTGATCTGAGCCTGCCTTTACTGCAGAGACAGACCCTTGGTTCATTTCTGAGGCTTTTTGTGAACTTGATACATTTTGAGGGTGAGGACCCAGAACTATGAATTAACAGCGATGGCCATGTCGCAACTTTAGTAAGCGTCAGTACTTTATTTTCCTAAAAGGCAGAGAGATTGCAAGCCTTTTCTGTTTCTCTCTACAACTCTATTTGCCTCTCTGAGAACTGGGAATCTTTTCTTTGTACTACACAGACCACTGGAACTTAAAAGCTCTTGAGTTTGAATTTGTCCTGGCAGAAGCATCCAGTATGTGACCTGGCATCCCATCTCTTGTGGAAGGATGACTTTGACTTTGGGAGGATTTGTTTTCTGTGCATATGTGTCTAACTGGATGGGTATCATCTTGGTCATAGTGTTCCACTGAGGGATCCCCTCTAGTCCTCTCCCTAGGACTCCATTGTGGAGAGGACTGTGACTCAGGGTATACAAATGATGTCACATGTCCATCAATGGTCAATCATTGGTTATTGAACATTTGTCATTCGCTTTCTCTGTGACAGCTTCTGTTGTAGTTACAAAATGGGTGTTCCTGTGCTCAAGGGGTTTATGATTTATTTAGAGAGAAAATTAAATTGATCAACTGATTAGCAACAATCAAATCAGAGGTTAGAGATTAGAGGTGGGATGGTTGAATCTGACCAGGGGATAACTCCCCTTACCTCCCTTTCCCAAACACACATAAGCAATGCTTAAAAAATATATTTGAACAAGTTGGCAATATTTAAATCTCAGAATATTTCACATAGAAAATTTTGATTCCTGGGTTTTGTTGAAAAAATAAAGTATATCTGGCAACTCTGAGCTTTGGTACCACACTGGAGTCATTGGCTAGAGCTGAGTAGCGGCTGCCCTTGAGACAAGACATGTTCTATTCCATTCCCCACTCTCATGACTGAGCGACTTCACTTTCACTTTTCACTTTCATGCATTGGAGAAGGAAATGGCAACCCACTCCAGTGTTCTTGCCTGGAGAATCCCAGGGACGGGGAGCCTGGTGGGCTGCCGTCTATGGGGTCACACAGAGTCGGACACGACTGAAGTGACTTAGCAGTAGCAGTAGCAGCAACTCTCATGATAGTCTTTTTTATTCTGGCCTTCTTTTATTCATTAAGATGATCTGTCATGCATATGGTCATTTAATCATATTATTTAATCATTTAATCTTGCTAATTCACTGTCATTCTTATGGTCAACTGCTATCAAAGTTCAGTGATAAATATTTTAGAAAGCTGAGGAGGGAAAGTCATTAAGGAATGGTGCACTCTAGGAAGACTTCATGAACGAAGTGGTAACTAAGCTGGACTATAAGGAAGTTAGAACTTAGAGAAGGGGATAGAGAACTGGAATGTACTTGTGTGTAGGATACATAAAAAGAGGGACAAAAGGGGAGTACAGAGTTAAATTCTGAATGAATAAAAAGCCCTAAATGGGAAAAGCAACATTTTTGGACATTAGGAAGAAATTAATAAGATAATTTATTTTATCAGAACTGGGAAGAATTTATTTTAGTGACATAAAAAGCCCAAGCCACAAAAGAAAACATTCAGAAATTTGACTTCACTAAATTAAAAAAAATGTTTATTTAAAAATGGAAAAAACAAAGTTAAAAAATGAGTTGATGATAGAATGAATGTTTGCAATGCATAAAATAAAAGATAAATATCCAAAATTCATTAAATAAAAATTACCACAAATCAACAAGAAAAACAACTCAATGGAGACATGTAAAAAACATATGAATATCTGATTGACAGAAAGAAAACACAATAGCCAATAAATGATGAAGAAAAGCTATGACAAACCTAGACGGTGTATTTAAAAGTAGATATATCATTTTGCTGACAACAGTTCGTGTAGTCAAAGCTATGTTTTTTCCAGTAGTCATGTACGGATGTGAGAGTTGGATCATAAAGAAGGCTGAGCGCCAAAGAATTGATGTTTTCAAGCTGTGGTGGTGAAGACTCTTGAGAGTTCCTTGGACAGCAAGGAGATGAAACTAGTCAATCCTAAAGGAAATCAACCCTGAATATTCATTGGAAAGACTGATGCTGAAGTTTGAGCTCTAATACTTGGGCCAACTGAAGTGAAGAGCTGACTCAGTTAAAAAGACCCTGCTGCTGGTAAGATTGAGGGCAAGAGGAGAAGGGAATGACAGAGGATTAGATGGTTGGATGGCATCACTGACTCAGTGGACATGAGTCTGAGCAAACTCCGGGAGACAGTGAAGGACAGTTCAGTCTGGAGTGCTGCAGTTCATGGGGTCCTGAAGAGTTGGACCAGATTTAGCAACTGAACAGTGATGAAAAGGTGCTTTATCTCAAATATTTTCTGAGGGAAATGAAAATAATAATAATGGTATATCATTTCATAAATATCACACTGGCATAACATTTTAAATATGACAGTTCAAACCTATTTGTAAGATGTTGAAAACTGGTACCCTTATGTACTGCTTAGAGGAGATAGCCTTGGTATAAAAACTGAGGAGGATGTAGTTTATATCAAGTTGTTAAAATGTATAAAAACAACAGCATGAAGGACTAAGGAAGAAATGCACGCATACTGTTCCACAGTTCTTATATTATACATTATTTGAAGAGAGACAGTGATGTTAAAGGTGTATGTTTTAAGCCCAGAGCAATCACTAATGAAACAGAATATGTATGCATGCTAAATTGCTTCAGTTGTGTCCAGCTCTTTGCAATCCTATGGACTGTAGCCTGTCAGGTTCTTCTATCCATGGGATTCTTGAGGCAAGGATACTGGAATGGGTTGCCATGCCCTCCTTCAGGGAATCTTCCCAACCCAGGGATTGAACTCAGGTCTCTTATGTCTCCTGCATTGGCAGCCAGGTTCTTTACCACTAGGAGCACCTGAGAAGCCCAACATATACATACTTCTATATATAAAATAGATAACTAACAAGAACCTACAGTATAGCACAGGGAACTCTACTCAATACTCTGTAATGGCCTATATGGAAAAAGAATCTAAAAAGAGAATGGATATATATTTATATATAATATGTATATATACATATATATCCAACCAGTCTATTCTAAAGGAGACGGGCCCTGGGATTTCTTTGGAAGGAATTATGCTAAAGCTGAAACTCCAGTACTTTGGCCTCGTCATGTGAAGAGTTGACTCATTGGAAAAGACTCAGATGCTGGGAGGGATTGGGGGCAAGAGGAGAAGGGGACAACAGAGGATGAGATGGCTGGATGGCATCACTGACTCGATGGATGTGAGTCTGAGTGAGCTCCGGGAGTTGGTGATGGACAGGGAGGCCTGGCATGCTGCAATTCATGGGGTCACAAAGAGTCGGACATGACTGAGCGACTGATCTGTTCTGATCTGATACATATACACACATATATATATGTATAGCTGATTCACTTTTTTGTACTCCTAAAACTAACACAGAATTGTAAATCAACTATACTCCAATAAAAATTTTTTTTAAAAAGGAGCCAAAATGGAGCTAGAATGAAATAATATTCTTTTTTTAATTGGGGGAAAATTTCTCCACAAGGTTGCACTGGTTTACTTGAAAACAAAAGGGAAAATGGACTAAGGAAAACTGAGAAGTATAGAAAATAAAAAGCAAGATGGTAAATTTAAACATAACACTATTGATAACTAAATGACCTAAAAACATAATTAAAAGTAAAGATTGTAAAACTGGATTTAAAAAGAAGATCCAGTTATATTGACTTTATAACAAGCACATATTAATAAAAAGACACAGAGAAGTTTAATTGAAAAGGACTAAAATATATTTAAATATATTGAATAGAATGAGTAATCTTGAGAGGAAAGCTATGACAAACAAACCTAGACAGTGTATTAAAAAGTAGAGATATCACTGTTTAAAAAGGTCTGTATAATCAAAGCTATGGTTTTTCCAATAGTCAGGTACAGTTGTGAGAGTTGAACCATAGAGAAAGCCGAGTGCCAAAAAATTTATGCTTTTGAATTGTGCTGCTGGAGGACTCTTGAGAGTCCCTTGAACTGCAGGGAGATCAAACCAGTCAATCCTAAAGGAAATCAGCCCTGAATATTCACTTGAAGGGCTGATGCTAAAGGTGAAACTCCAATACTTTGGCCACCTGATGTGAAGAGCTTACTCATTGGAAAAGACCTTGTTGCTGGGAAAGATTGAGGGTGGGAGGAGAAGAGGGAAGGAGAGGATGAGATGGTTGGACACTGACAGGAGATAGTGAAGGACAGGAAAGCCTGGCATACTTTTGTCGATGGGGCACAGAGAGTTGGACATGACTTAGCATCTGAACAACAACAATCATGGGAGAGAATAGCTGTGCAATATCGAAATAGTCTTCATAACAAGGATTGTTTCCAGGTGTAAAGGAAAATTTCCTATATTTCTCCTTTCAGTATGCCAAATTTTGCTTTATGCACTGTGAAACTATGTTATTGTGCTTACACATTTAGGATTGTTATGTTTTGCTGATAAATTAACTCTTTCATCCATTATGAAATTTTCCTTTACACCTGGAAACAATCCTTGTTATGAAGACCGCTGTGAAAAGAAGAGAAGCGAAAAGCAAAGGAGAAAAGGAAAGATATAAACATCTGAATGCAGAGTTCCAAAGAATAGCAAGAAGAGATAAGAAAGCCTTCTTCAGCAATCAATGCAAAGAAATAGAGGAAAACAACAGAATGGGAAAGACTAGGGATCTCTTCAAGAAAATCAGAGATACCAAAGGAATATTTCATGCAAAGATGGGCTCGACAAAGGACAGAAATGGTATGGACCTAAGAGAAGCAGAAGATATTAAGAAGAGGTGGCAAGAATACACAGAAGAACTGTACAAAAAAGATCTTCACAACCCAGATAATCATGATGGTGTGATCACTGACCTAGAGCCAGACATCCTGGAATGTGAAGCCAAGTGGGCCTTAGAAAGCATCACTACAAACAAAGCTAGTGGAGGTGATGGAATTCCAGTTGAGCTATTCCAAATCCTGAAAGATGATGCTGTGAAAGTGCTGCACTCAATATGCCAGCAAATTTGGAAAACTCAGCAGTAGCCACAGGACTGGAAAAGGTCAATTTTCATTCCAATCCCAAAGAAAGGCAATGCCAAAGAATGCTCAAACTACCGCACAATTGCACTCATCTCACACGCTAGTAAAGTAATGCTCAAAATTGTCCAAGCCAGGCTTCAGCAATATGTGAACCGTGAACTTCCTGATGTTCAAGCTGGTTTTAGAAAAGGCAGAGGAACCAGAGATCAAATTGCCAATATCCACTGGATCATGGAAAAAGCAAGAGAGTTCCAGAAAAACATCTATTTCTGCTTTATTGATTATGCCAAAGCCTTTGACTGTGTAGATCACAATAAACTGTGGAAAATTCTGAAAGAGATGAGAATATCAGACCACCTGATCTGCCTCTTGAGAAATTTGTATGCAGGTCAGGAAGCAACACTTAGAACTGGACATGGACCAACAGACTGGTTCCAAATAGGAAAAGGAGTACATCAAGGCTGTATATTGTCACCCTGTTTATTTAACTTAAATGCAGAGTACATCATGAGAAATGCTGGACTGGAAGAAACACAAGTTGGAATCAAGATTGCTGGGAGAAATATCAATAACCTCAGATATGCAGATGACACCACCCTTATGGCAGAAAGTGAAGAGGAACTAAAAACCCTCTTGATGAAAGTGAAAGTGGAGAGTGAAAAAGTTGGCTTAAAGCTCAACATTCAGAAAACGAAGATCATGGCATCCGGTCCCATCACTACATGGGAAATAGATGGGAAAACAGTGGACACAGTGTCAGACTTTATTTTTCTGGGCTCCAAAATCACTGCAGATGGTGACTGCAGCCATGAAATTAAAAGACGCTTACTCCTTGGATGGAAAGTTATGACCAACCTAGATAGCATATTCAAAAGCAGAGACATCACTTTGCCACCAAAGGTTAACCTAGTCAAGGTTATGGTCTTTCCTGTGGTCATGTATGGATGTGAGAGCTGGACTGTGAAGAAGGCTGAGCGCTGAAGAATTGATGCTTTTGAACTGTGGTGTTGGATAAGACTCTTGAGACTCCCTTGGACTGCAAGGAGATCCAACCGGTCCATTCTGAAGGAGATCAGCCCTGGGATTTCTTTAGAAGGAATGATGCTAAAGCTGAAACTCTAGTATTTTGGCCACCTCATGCGAAGAGTTGACTCATTGGAGAAAACTCTGATGCTGGGAGGGATTGAGGGCAGGAGGAGAAGGGGACGAGAGAGGATGAGATGGCTGGATGGCATCACTGACTCGATGGATGGGAGTCTGAGTGAGCTCCGGGAGCTGGTGATGGACAGGGAGCCCTGGCATGCTGCGACTCATGGGGTCGCAAAGAGTCGGACATGACTGAGCGACTGATCTGATCTGATAATTATGATTGGGTATTTCAAAACATTCCTCTAAAATTTGATTTAATAATTGCCACAGAAAAACAGTAATGATGTAGAAGACTTGAATAGTGCCATTATCCAGCTTTAGCTAATTGATATTTATAGAACACAGCACAAATAAGAGCAGAAAACAATCCTATCATATGGGATATTTAAGACGGACTACATACTGAGTGAACCACAAACAATTTTCAATAAATTATGAAGACTGAACTCATACAGAGTATGTTCTATGACCATCAAATCAGATCAAATCAGTCACTCAGTTGTGTCCGACTCTTTGCGACCCCATGAATCGCAGCACGCCAGGCCTCCCTGTCCATCACCAACTCCCAGAGGTCACTCAGACTCACGTCCATCGAGTCAGTGATGCCATCCAGCCATCTCATCCTCTGTCGTCCCCTTCTCCTCTTGCCCCCAATCCCTCCCAGCATCAGAGTCTTTTCCAGTGAGTCATCTCTTCGCATTACATGGCCAAAGTACTGGAGTTTCAGCTTTAGCATCATTCCTTCCAAAGAAATCCCAGGGCTGATCTCCTTCAGAATGGACTGGTTGGGTCTCCTTGCAGTCCAAGGGACTCACAAGAGTCTTATCCAACACCACAGTTCAAAAGCATCAATTCTTTGGCGCTCAGCCTTCTTCACAGTCCAGCTCTCACATCCATACATGACCACAGGAAAGACCATAGCCTTGACTAGACGGACCTTTGTTGGCAAAGTAATGTCTCTGCTTTTGAATATGCTATCTAGGTTGGTCATAACTTTCCTTCCAAGGAGTAAGCGTCTTTTAATTTCATGGCTGCAGTCACCATCTGCAGTGATTTTGGAGCCCAGAAAAATAAAGTCTGACACTGTTTCCACTGTTTCCCCATCTATTTCCCATGAAGTGATGGGACCAGATGCCATGATCTTCGTTTTCTGAATGTTGAGCTTTAAGCCAACTTTTTCACTCTCCACTTTCACTTCATCAAGAGGGTTTTTAGTTCCTCTTCACTTTCTGCCATAAGAGTGGTGTCATCTGCATATCTGAGGTTATTGATATTTCTTCCGGCAGTCTTGATTCCAGCTTGTGTTAACCAATAACAGGATATCTTGGAAATCCATGAAAATTAGAATTAAAGAACATACTTCTAAATAATAGATTCAAGAGGAAATCATGAGAGAAAATGGTTTTAATTAAATTAAAATGAAACAAAACCTCAAAACTGTGGCATGTGAAGCAGTGATTGTGGGGAATGTATGTGTATACACAGATTGAAAATTTACAAGAATTATATATCACAATGTTAACTCAGGCCCAGGCGTTTAGATTACAGGGAAATTATAATGTATGTCTTGCAACTTGCCATTGTTTCCAGTTTCCCACAAAGACCTTCATTATCTTAATATTCAGAGAAAATAATGGTAATAAAAAAACTGACATTCAAAGATATTTTTTAACTTTCCCAATCTCAAACAGCTAACTAGGCAGTGAATCATTTCAGATTTGGTTCCAGCTGTGTCTCATCAGAAAACTCATGTCCTGAAGAAAAGGGAACCCTCTTACACTGTTAGTGGGAATGCAAACTGGTACAGCTATTCTGAAGAACAGTGTGGAAATTCCTTAAAAAACTGGGAATAGAACTGTCATATGACCAAGCAATCTCACTGCAGGGCATAAACCTCAAGGAGACCAGAACTGAAAGAGACACATGTACCTCAATGTTCATTGCAGCACTATTTGCAATAACTATGACATGGAAGCAATGTAGATGTCCATCAGCAGATGAATGGATAAGGAGGTTGTGATACTTATACACAATAAAGTATTACTCAACTATAAAAAGGCATGCTTGTATTAATGAAGCAACAGACAAACAACTAATCTCAAAAATATACAAGCAACTTCTACAGCTCAATTCCAGAAAAATAAACGACCCAATCAAAAAATGGGCCAATGAACTAAATAGACATTTCTCCAAAGAAGACATACAGATGGCTAACAAACACATGAAAAGATGCTCAACATCACTCATTATTAGAGAAATGCAAATCAAAACCACTATGAGGTACGATTTCATGCCAGTCAGAATGGCTGCTATCCAAAAGTCCACAAGCAATAAATGCTGGAGAGGGTGCGGAGAGAAGGGAACCCTCTTACACTGTTGGTGGGAATGCAAACTAGTACAGCCACTATGGAGAACAGTATGGAGATTCCTCAAAAAACTGGGAATAGGACTGCCTTATGATCCAGCAATCCCACTGCTGGGCATACACACTGAGAAAAACAGAATTGAAAGAGACACTTGTACCCCAATGTTCATAGCAGCACTGTTTACAATAGCCAGGACGTGGAAGCAACCTAGATGTCCATCCACAGATGAATGGATAAGCAAGCTGTGGTACATATACACAATGGAGTATTACTCAGCCATTAAAAAGAATACATTTGAATCAGTTCTAAGGAGGTGGATGGAACTGGAGCCTATTATACAGAGTGAAGTAAGTCAGAAACAAAAACACAAATACAGTATACTAACGCATATATATGGAATTTAGAAAGATGGTAACAATAAACCTATTTACGAGACAGCAAAATAGACACTGATGTATAGAACAGACTTGTGGACTCTGGGACCGGGAGAGGGTGGGATGATTGGGGAGAATAGCATTGAAATATGTATAATATCATATCTGAAACGAGTCGTCAGTCCAGGTATGATGCCCGATAACAGATGCCTGGGGCTGGAGCACTGGGACGACCTGGAGGGATGGTGTGGGAAAGGGGGAGGGAGAAGGGTTCAGGATGGGGAACACGTGTATATTGGTGGCGGATCCATCTCGATGTATAGTAAAAGCAATACAATATTGTAAAGTTAAGCAAAATAATAATAAAAAAGGCATGCTTGTGAATAAATTCTAATGTTGTAGATGAATCTGGAGCCTCTTATACAGAGTGAAGTAAGTCAGAAAGAGAAAGACAAATACTTTATATTAAATCATATATGTGTAATTTAGAAAGATGTTACCAACAATCCTGATCCTACATGCAGGGCAGCAAAGGAGACACATATGTAAAAAACAGACTTTTCTCAGTGGGAGAAGGTGAGGGTGGGATGATTTGAGAGAAAACCACTGATACATGTACATTACCATATGTAAAATAGATGACCAGTGCAAGTTTGTTACATGAAGCAAGGCACCCAATGCCAGTGCTCTGGGACTACCCAGAGAGATAGGGTGGGGAGGGATGTGGGAGAGGGGTTCAGGGTTGGGGGGACACATGTGTACGTATGGCTGATTCATGTTGATGTATGGCAAAAACAATCACAATACTGTAAAGTAATTATTCTCCAATTTCAATTAATTAATTAATTTTACAAAGAACAGCTCATGTCCTTATCTCTACGTTGTGCTGTTTCCCTGTCATAATCTCTGGGCAAATACTTGTCTTAGTTAAGCACACCCTTCAGTACACAGTTTTTCTTGTGCTGGAGCACTCAAATATGTTATCTCATATCCATCCGCTTGGGCTTCCCAGGTGGTACTAGTGGAAAGAACCTGCCTGCCAATGCAGGAGATTTAAGAGACATGAGTTTGATTCCTAGGTCAGGAAGATCCCCTGGAAGAGGGCATGGCAACCCATTCCAGTATTCTCGCCTAGAGAATCCCATGGACAGAGAAGCCTGGTGGGCTACAGTTCATAGGTTCACAAAGAGTAAGACACAATTGAAGCGACTTAGCAAGCACACTCGCATGTCCATCCGCAATGAGCAGAGTAGTTCATAGGTTCACAAAGACACAATTGAAGCGACTTAGCAAGCGACGAAATGGCAACCCACTCCAGTGTTCTTGCCTGGAGAATCCCATGGACGGAGAAGCCTGGTAGGCTGCAGTCCATGGGGTCGCACAGAGTCAGACACGACTGAAGCGACTTAGCAGCAGCAGCAAGTACACTCACATGTCCATCCACAATGAGGAGAGCAAGTGAAAGAAAACCTAGAGTAAAACTCTTCTGTTTTAGAATTAGAATTCATGTTCCACATCTTTTAGACGTTTGTGCACATGAGTACTTCTGGTTTTGTGAGCCTCACCTGATACTTATCAATAAAACCCATTCAAGTTAGCATGCCTGTATCAAAAGAGTTCAGAGTATGGATGTATGAACTTAACTGAATCTTTCAGAGAAATCGTGTTGCTGTGATGGTAGAGAACAAGAGGAAAGATATATTAAGTTTATTTGAGGAGGCCTTTGAAGCTGTCCTGATTCTCCCTCTTCCTATGACCTGGTTATTCAACTATTTATTGGATTCAGTAAGTAACTTGGTATCTTTTCCTACTTCCCTAAGTAGGTTTTTGTTACTCCAAATCAAAAGAATCCAATATTTCTAATCAGGCTCACCCAGATGTTAAATAGGTATTGAGGATTTAAATAACAATTGGTTGAATTCCAGAAGGAGCAACTGTTTATATTCATGTTCAAATGCAATAGATGATAACTGCTGTCCAAAAATAAATTGTAATCTGTACACATTTGTCTTGAAGAACAAAATAACACTCATATAACTTTCTCCTCAATCATATTTGATTTAAATGCTCCGTTTCCTAGATTACATTTAGCTTATTTTTAATGAAAAAAAGAAAAAGAAAGAAGCATCCTGCTTATGTAGGTATGCTTCCTTCTTTCCTTCTGCACTCCACAAATGCACATTTCCAGGTTCAAAAATCTTTCTGAAGTTTTCTTGACAAGAATTCCAGTTTTCAAAAATTTTCTAATAAGATCAAAATACAGGTAACAGGAAAAGAAGGCAATGTGCTTGTTCCTCACTTTTCCCTCATAAGGAATGGAGTTGGATCTCACAGCCAAATAGTTCTGTGGTGTGGTGTTCAGGGATTCTAACAGAGATGACTGACAACAGTAGGCTTTTTTAAAAAATACATTCCAGAAGCTCATGTATTCTGGAAATTCAAATTGTAGATCCCAGCTGGCCTGCAAACATCTGCTGTTCATTGATAACACGGTCAGGCTCTCATTGCAGCTCTTCACTCTGTTGTGAATTCGTTTGTGTAGCTGCCTTCCTGAAACTGTTTATTCTGAAATGGCATGCTAGAAGCATAGGCCAAATAGGGTAAGTTTGCTGAAAGCTACAAGTTAATTTGATGGTTTTCCTGCTCTTGAATGAACTTTCTGATGCCTTCACCTTGTCATAGTCTGAAGCATATCAGTTCATTACATTTGGGGATATACATATTAATGTGTTCAGTAATAACTTGGGAAGAAATGTGTTTATCTCATTCCAGCAAAAGCTGATGGGCATGCATTTCCTAATCTGAATAATTTACTTAGAGGAGGGTGATTATGATCATACAGCATGGACTGCTGGATTGCATCTATCACAGGTACTTTTGCAGTGTTTCCTGGAGAAGTGATTATTTTTAGAAAATCCATACCCTTTGCCTTATTCAATTAGTCACTCTTTGAATTACTGATTTCACAGTTTAATTTGCAGTGATGCCATC
This sequence comes from Tragelaphus eurycerus, assembly GCA_935064755.1. Taxonomy (NCBI): domain Eukaryota; kingdom Metazoa; phylum Chordata; class Mammalia; order Artiodactyla; family Bovidae; genus Tragelaphus; species Tragelaphus eurycerus. Next base: position 13,086,905 of record CAKXYN010000062.1, read on the forward strand.
AGGGCCAGCTTCATGGGCATGCCACCTGTGTGGTTACTTAGAAGGGCCCATGCTGCTTTAATACCCTGCAATTGCTCTTTTGAAATTCCTAACACACTTTGAAATTATTAATACACTTTGAACTCTGGGTTTTCATTTTGCATTGGGCCTCACAGATATGTATTCAATCCCAAGTGTCATCAAGCTACAGGGACATGAGGGTGGGCTAGTCAGAATCAGGTAATGAGGTGAGCACAGAGCTCGGTTACTGGGTGACCTTGGTTTTCTCAACAGGAAAGAAATAAAATAACTATCTTTACTTACTCCCAAATTCTTTTGATATGTGAAATAATGCTTGTGAAGATACAATGTAAGCATCATGAATAATATGTATGTGTTAATATTAGTATTATATATCCATTTGTTGTTGTTGGTCAGTCCCTCAGTCATGTCTGACTCTTTTGTGACCCTATGAACTGGTAGTCCACTAGGCTCATCTGTCCATAGGATTTCTCAGGCAAGAATACTGGAGTGAGTTGTCATTTTCTTCTCCAGGGGATCTTCCCAACCCAGGAATCGAACCCACATTTGTTGCATTGCAAGTGAGTTCTTTACCACTGAGCCTTCAGGGACGTTTAATACCTTCATTTACTTTTTCTTAGATCTGAAGTCAAACTATGACTATATTGATCAACATTTAAGTCCCATATGTCTGGGGAACACCTGTTATAGGGCACATTGTTTCTTTCCTACAACAGATCAGATCAGATCAGATTAGTCGCTCAGTCGTGTCCAACTCTTTGTGACCCCATGAACCGCAGCACGCCAGGCCTCCCTGTCCATCACCAACTCCCGGAGGTCACTCAGACTCACATCCGTCGAGTCAGTGATGCCATCCAGCCATCTCATCTTCTGTCGTCCCCTTCTCATCTTGCCCCCAATCCCTCCCAGCATCACAGTCTTCTCCAATGAGTCAACTCTTCTCATGAAGTGCCCAAAGTACTGGAGTTTCAGCTTTAGCATCAGTCCTTCCAAAGAAATCCCAGGGCTGATCTCCTTCAGAATGGACTGGTTGGATCTCCTTGCAGTCCAAGGGACTCTCAAGAGTCTTCTCCAACACCACAATTCAAAAGCATCAATTCTTTGGCACTCAGCCTTCTTCACAGTCCAGCTATCACATCCATACATGACATAGCTGTTAGAAATTTTCACTCACCAAACTTTTCTAATATGTATATTCTTTAGACCTTGGGCCATGTAATGAATTATCATTTCAGTTCAATTATACTCCTTGGCTATACAATACACTGGGTGACATCCTAAAAAGCTAAAAAGCTATTAAATGCCAGATTGCAATTGATTAAGAGTCTGAAGAGGAATTGAGGATCTTGCATTTGTTTGTTTTGCTTGATTTCATTTTAAATGAAAATAGCATCAACTTTGGTATCAGACAGACTTGGCCCGTCCGTTTTGCTGTGAAAATAAGTGAGAACTTTTGGAATTGTTCTGAGGCTGAAAAATCAATTTTGTGAAGTGTCTAGTTTCATAGATCCTATGTGGCAACTATTATTATTTATTTTCATCATTTACTGTATACTCTTGTTTCATGAATGGTGTGTGTGTGTATGGATCCACAACTAGACTGTAAAGGCTTTGAGGTCGTAAATTATGGTTTACTTTTCTTTTTAATCCTCTATAGCTTCTAGTATAGTGCTGAGCATTTAACAGATAGGTTCATAAAAACTACTTTTTGATTGATTTTTTGACAGAACTGAAATTAAAAATCAACTGCAGCTTTGTCAAATGCATTTATAAACACCAAAATTGCATTCTGGCAGACTAACCACAAATTTCAATAATATCCTATAAAGAGCATTTGTGCATTTGTGTCTAGGCTACAGAGACATTTTTCAATAATCAGTCTGTGAAGCCCATCAGTTTAGAAATTCCATTTGGAGAACTGATAAATTTGTCCCGAGTCATTCTAGGCCATACTGGACTACAAGAAGAAAGCTGTGCCCAAATTTTGAGGACAGTGTCTGCATGTCATTTCTGAAAGGACTAATGCAGATGCCATGTTTTATAAACTGGAGACACTGAGGTAGTATGGCAGAAAGTATCAGGGGAGTGGTGTCTGAGCACAGAGAACAGGACTGGGACACAGCTTGGGAATGGAAGTCATTCGACAGTATCAGAATAACAAAGAATGCCTGCCCCTGGGGAGTGGGGATGTCTAACATCAGCACTGACATCTTATCTTTCTGGAGCTCCCACAGAATGGTTTGGCCTTAGTTAAGGATCACTGGATTTGGGAAGGAGAGTAAGGGGAAAGGATGAAAATACACAAGGCTTTTGTGCTCTAAGCCTGGATTTATCTTAGAAGTAGAGCAGAACTGAACCACTAGATGGGAGGCCTGTGGCCTCAATGGGCGTGCACTGTAGAGATGAAAAACAAGGGAGGTCAGGCAGAGGGGATGAACTCCTCTCCCCACTGAGCTTACTTCACTCCTGGATGAGCTCCCCTGCTATTACCTGCACTGAGCTGGAAAGCAGGCAGGAATGAGGGCAGATTGGAGGCTCATAGACATGTGTTATATTGTTTTTTTTTTAAATAGCACAACAGTGTTTGTGCCAGCTAGATCTTAGGGTGGCCTCATGATTTCTGTCCTGTAATATCTGTGTGCTCTATACTCTCTTCCCCTTGAGTGTGAGCATGACTTGTGATTTGCTTCTAGACAAAGTAGCAAGGGATTTTGCAAATGTATTTAAGGATCCAAATCCGTTGATTTTTATTTTAACAGAGTGATTTATTCTGATCTATCGTGAGTGGATCTGGAATGAAAGCTCTTGAAAGAGAAACTGTGTTCTTCCTGAGGTGTGAGGCTGTCCTCATGAGTTTGACAAAGTAAGTGATCATGTTGGAGAGGCCCACATGGCTAAGAGGTATGGGCAGCTTTGAAGATCTGAGGCCAGTTTCCAGTCAAGAGATGGCAAAACCAGTCAAGAGATGGCAAAAAGCTAGCTTATAGGGTTGCAAGGAAATAAATCTGAATGAACAGACTTTTCCTCAGTTAATCCTGCACTTGATAATTCAGCCTTGCTGACATCTCTCCTTAAGCCTTATGAGACTGAGTAGAAGACTCAAATAAACCACGCTCAGACCCCTGACCACAGATACTTTTTATGACATAATACATGTGTGTTGCTTTAAGATGCTAAATTAGTGGCTGTTTATTATGCAGAGATGGAAAACTAGTGCAGTGCTTTAAATAGCAATGCAACCAGGCAAGAGTTTTTTCAGGTCTTTGTTTTTATTTTATCTTTTTCTAGCTTTACTGAGGTATAAATGACCAAGTAAAATTGTATATATTTAAGGTATACGAAGCGACTTAGCAGTAGCAGCAGCAGCAAGGTATACAAGGTGATGATTTGATATACATTGTGAAATGATTACCACAATCAAGCTAATAATTGGCTTATCCATCAGCTTTCATAGTTATCTTATGTATGTCTGTGTGATTACACTTAATATTTACTCTCATTTCAAGTATACAGTACAGAACTACTAACTATAGTTATTGTACTGTATATTACATCCCCCAAACTTATTCATCTTAGAACTGGACGTTTGTACACTTTGGCTGACATCTCTGCATTTTCCTTACTCCTTGGAAACCACAGCTCTACTTTCAGTTTTGAAAAGTTCAACATTTTTCGATTTCACATATAAATGATATCGTATGGTACTTGTCTTTCTCTGTCTGGCTTATTTCACTTAGCACAGTGTCCTCCAAGTTCAAACATGTTGTCACAAAGTGACATATGTATCACATTTCCTGTATCTATTTATCCATCATTAGACATTTATATTGTTTCTGTGTCTTGGCTCTTGCAAATAATGATGCAATAGACATGAGGGGTACAAATATCTGAGATACTGATTTCAGTTTCTTTGGCTGTATACCTAAAAGTGGGATTGCTGGATCATATGGTACTTCTATTTTAAATTTTTTGAGGAACCTTCATACTGTTTTCTTAATGGCTGACCAATTTGCATTCCTACCAACAACGTACAAGGATATCTTTTGTCTCTTACATCTGCCAATACTTGCTATCTCGTATCTTTTTGGTAATAGCCGTTAAGACAGATGTGAAGTGATATCTCATTGTAGTTTTGATTTTTATCTCCCTGATTAGTGATACTGAGCACCTTTTCACATGCCAATTGACAATTTGTATGTCCTCTTTGAAAAATGTCTATTCAGTTCTTTTGCTCATTTTTAAATTGAGTTTTTTTTTTTTGCTGGAGTTGTATGATTTCATTATGTATTTTGGTTTCTAACTCCTTAGCAAATACAGTTTGCAAAATTTTTCTCCATTCTGTAGATTATCTGTTCATTTTGTTAATTATTTTCTTTGTTGTGCATAAGCTTTTTAGTTTTATGTAGTTCTACTGTACTTGATGAAAGTGAAAGAGGAGAGTGAAAAAGTTGGCTTAAAGCTCAACATTCAGTAAACTAACATCATGGCATCCAGTCCCATCACTTTCTGGCAAATAGATGGGGAAACAGTGGAAACAGTGAGAGACTTTATTTTTGGGGGCTCCAAAATCACTGCAGATGGTGACTGCAGCCATGAAATTAAAAGGCGCTTACTCCTTAGAAGGAAAGTAATGACCAGTTTAGACAGAATATTAAAAAGCAGAGACATTACTTTGCCAACAAAGGTCCCTCTAGTCAAGGCTATGATTTTTCCAGTGGTCATGTATGGATGTAAGAGTTGGACTATAAAGAAATCTGGGCATTGAAGAATTGATGCTTTTGAACTGTGGTGTTGGAGAAGACTCTTGAGAGTCCCTTGGATTGCAAAGAGATCCAACCAGTCCATCCTAAAGCAGATCAGTCCTGCGTGTTCATTGAAAGGACTGATAAAGCTGAAACTCCAATACTTTGGCCACCTGATGTGAAGAGCTGACTCATTTGAAAAGACCCTGATGCTGGGAAAGATTGAGGGCAGGAGGAGAAGAGGACGACAGAGGATGAGATAGTTGGATGGCATCACTGACTTAATGGACATGGATTGGGTGGACTCCGGGAGTTGGTGATGAACAGGGAGGTCTGGCGTGCTGAGGTTCATGGGGTCACAAAGAGTAGGACACAATTGAGCAACTGAACTGAACTGAACTGAACAGGGAACTATATTCAGTATCTTATAATAACCTATGATGGCAAAGAATCATAAAAAGAATATGCATATAAACATATGTGTATGTATAAACCAAATCACTTTGCTGTATACCTGAAGCTAACACAATATTATAAATCAACTATGAATGTGAAAGTGAAAGTGAAGGTCACTCAGTCATGTCTGACTCTTTGCAAATCCATGGACTATACAGTCCTTGGAATGCTCCAGGCCAGAATTCTGGAGTGGGTAGCCTTTCCCTTCTCCAGGGGATCTTCCCAACCCAGGGATCGAGCCCAGGTCTCCTGCATTGCAGGCAGATTCTTCACCAGATGAGCCACAAGGGAAGCCCAATCAACTATACTTCAATTAAAAACAAAACAAAACAACAACACCTATTTACTGTTTTCCAAATATATTTTGAATATTTAGTTTTTGTTATCATTTTTTTATAGAAAAATTCCCATGAATTTAACATAATTGTCTCACGTTTTTGCAGTTCTTTATCATTCTTGTTCAAATGCATCATAATTATACATTATTATAATAGTTTTTTAAAACCAACTTTCTTTTATTTTGTCTTTAACATCTCTTACAGAGAAACATAATCTATATGACATAATCTTTAATCATATTGTTCAATTGCATATTTACTTAAAAAATAATTTTATTAGCATAATTTGCTTAAAAAAAGACTAAGTAAAATAAAGAACATATCAGTGGTTTCCTATTGTTTGATATTATAAAGAGGTTTCTTTTTTCTCTTGAATTATTTTTCATTATATTACTAGATCAATGGTTAAAAATATGAAATATATTAATTTTTTATGTTTTAGGTTTTAATACAGCCTCAGTGCTGTGAGCAAATTATTTCCCCAGTTTTACAGCTGAGAAGCAAGCTAAGGAAGTCAAGTGATTTTTCCGATTTCAAACAGTCAGTATCTGGCAGAACCATTCTTATAAAAGTGACCGCAGATTCTTGATTTTTCCTTTTAAATAAGGGATATCAAAAGCTTTTGCTTGTTCGGCTTTGTTCTATTATGGGTTTAAAATTTTCTTTATGATTTCCCCAATTCATAGTTTTTCCATATTTGGTTATAAGATTTTGGAGAAATTCGGATTTCAAAGAAAGAGAGGAGAATGATAAAATGTAAGGCTCTACTATACATAACCCACAAACTGTCAGCCCATTCTCCCATATAATTTCAAAGAACCTAAAGCAAACAGGAATGCTTGAGGTCCTTCAGAAAGAGATTTGGCTACTAAGGGAAAGTCATTGCAACTTTACAAGCCTTGGTTTCCTAATTTGAAAATACGAGACAGTAATTTACCCTGCCTCACTACATTTTCTGAGGAATAAAGTAGAAAATGCTTTGCCATTTTCTTAATAAATGTTTCTTTCAATAAAAGGTTTCTTAATAAAAGGTGGCCAGTAACACCAATATTTGAGTGCATTTTCTATCTTAAAAACTATAAGCAGTGGTACATATACACAATGGAGTATTACTCAGCCATTAAAAAGAATACATTTGAATCAGTTCTAAGGAGGTGGATGGAACTGGAGCCTATTATACAGAGTGAAGTAAGCCAGAAACAAAAACACAAATACAGTATACTAACGCATATATATGGAATTTAGAAAGATGGTAAAAAATAACCCTATTTACGAGACAACAAAAGAGACACTGATGTATAGACCAGACTTTTGGACTCTGGGACCAGGAGAGGGTGAGATGATTGGGGAGAATAGCATTGAAATATGTATAATATTATATCTGAAATGTATTAATTGTTCAAACTAAACACTATCATGTTACAATTTGTTCATACTAGATGTTTGTAATGTTTCTGATAATCAATAAAAGAGATTCTTGATCAAAAAAAAAAACAAAAAACTATTCCAGCTCTTGCCTACACTATCTTAATCTTCCTGATATCATTGTGAGACTAATTACTTCCATTCTTATAGATGAGGGAGCTGAAGATTCATAGAAATTGTACTTGTTCAAGGTCACATACTGAGTAAATAACAGAAATTAATTAAATGGTCTGATTCCAAAACCTATTTTGTTTGTTTTATTTATTTTTCCATTATATGCTATACTGAACCTAAAATAAAAAAAATAAGTCTGTATTTATAACTCAGATTATGGAAGCAACAGTTAGAACTGGTCATGGAACAACAGACTGGTTCCAAATAGGAAAAGGAGTACATCAAGGCTGTATATTGTCACCTGTTTATTTAACTTATATGCAGAGTACATCATGAGAAATGCTGGACTGGGAGAAACACAAGCTGGAATCAAGATTGCTGGGAGAAATATCAATAACCTCAGATATGCAGATGACACCACCCTTATGGCAGAAAGTAAAGAGGGGCTAAAAAGCCTCTTGATGAAAGTGAAAGTGGAGAGTGAAAAGGTTGGCTTAAAGCTCAACATTCAGAAAATGAAGATCATGGCATCTGGTCCCATCACTACATGGGAAATAGATGGATAAATGGTGGAAACAGTGTCAGACTTTATTTTTCTGGGCTCCAAAATCACTGCAGATGGTGACTGCAGCCATGAAATTCAAAGACGCTTACTCCTTGGAAGGAAAGTTATGACCAACCTAGATAGCATATTCAAAAGCAGAGACATCACTTTGCCAACAAAGGTTCGCCTAGTCAAGGCTATGGTCTTTCCTGTGGTCGTGTATGGATGTGAGAGCTGGACTGTGAAGAAGGCTGAGCACTGAAGAATTGATACTTTTGCACTGTGGTGTTGGAGAAGACTCTTGAGAGTCCCTTGGACTGCAAGGAGATCCAACCAGTCCATTCTGAAGGAGATCAGCCCTGGGATTTCTTTGGAAGGAATGATGCTAAAGCTGAAACTCCAGTATTTTGGCCACCTCATGTGAAGAGTTGACTCATTGGAGAAGACTCTGATGCTGGGAGGGATTGGGGGCAGGAGGAGAAGGGAACGACAGAGGATGAGATGGCTGGATGGCATCACTGACTCGATGGATGTGAGTCTGAGTGAACTCCGGGAGCTGGTGATGGACAGGGAGGCCTGGCGTGCTACGGTTCATGGGGTCGCAAAGAGTCGGACACGACTGAGCAACTGATCTGATCTGATCTGATCTGATGCCTACTTATAAACTGGTATATTATAGAAATTTGATTATCTAGGAGGAACAAGAATGTGGCAATTGAATAGATTTAATTTAGTCTCCAAATGTGACATTGCACCAGTGCTTGTGCATGTGTGCGTGTGTGGGCGCGCGCACACACACACAAACTGAGGAAGACTAAATTTTCCAACAGAGTTTATGGAAGAAATCTTGATGTATGGCAAAAGCAATACAATATTGTAAAGTTAAGCAAAATAAAATTTAATTTAAAAAAATTAAAAAAAAAGAAAAAAAGTTTAATATTCACATCTGTTCCAATTTTCCTTTTTTAAAGATGCCACAAAGATACTGATAATTCTTGGATTTTGTTTTCGCCTTGACGTTGACAATCTAAACCACTTGGGATAGTTTTCCTACTTTTTTGCCACAAGTAGCTATGATCATCTAGAAGCTGGATCATTTCTCTTCAGTCATTTTAGACATTTGTAAGTAGAGATGGTGACTTTTCATTGTCCGGCCTTTACTACTATAGTACTGGAGAAGATAGGTGTTCAACACCAGCTGAAATGGTGTTGCCTAGGAATTTCCCTGGAGAAGGCAATGGCATCCCACTCCAGTACTCTTGCCTGGAAAATCCCATGGACGGAGGAGCCTGATAGGCTGCAGCCCATGGGGTCGCTAAGAGCCGGACACGACTGAGCGACTCCACTTTCATGCATTGGAGAAGGAAATGGCAACCCACTCCAGTGTTCTTGCCTGGAGAATCCCAGAGACGGGGGAGCCTGTTGGGCTGCCGTCCTATGGGGTCGCACAGAGTTGCACAGAGTCGGACACGACTGAAGCGACTTAGCAGCAAGCAGTAGCAGGAATTTCCCTTGACTGGAAAGTCTTATATTTACTTATGAGCCTCAAAAAATTCAGTTCACTCAGGAGAGTTAAAAAAAAAAAAAAAAGACTTATTTGTTTACTCTGTAAAGGTTTATTGACTATTTTATGGGTTTGGTACTACTTTGGGTAGTAGGGAGGAAGAGGTGACAAATGTGATCCTGTCCTAAATAATATATTGTGGTAAAGATAGACTTACCAATATAAAATACCAAGAAGTGCCTAAAGATGAAGACACCCAAACTGGACTTTTTGTTTCCTGAACTTTTCATTTTGAGAACAAACCTCCTAATATCAGATGAATTCAACATGATTTTTTTTAAGTGTTCTTTGTGATTAAAAACAGAAAGCCATTGGTTAAGAAATTACATATACTCCTCCCCACCATCACTCCCCTTCTTTCTTCCCATTTCCCTCCCACCCTCATTGATCCTTTCCTTTGTCCATTTTCCCCTGCAAAAAAAATAAAAAAAAGAAAAAGAAAACTCCTATGGTAAGTCTTCTCTCTTTTACTTTCCAAAAAGCCCCACAAACATTTGGCTGATGATAGCCTGCATTTTCCTTCCTATAATATTTGCTACCTAACTCAATGGGTTTATGAAGACACCTTGGACAATTTTTCATTGAATTACACAAGGCTGTGGTCCGTGTGATCAGATTGGCTAGTTGTCTGTGACTGTAATTTCAGTCTGTCTGCCCTGTGATCCCCTCTCTCAGTGCCTACCATCTTACTTAGTTTCTCTTACCTTGCACGTGGGGTCTCTCTTCAAGGCTGCTCCAGCAAAGCGCAGCCGCTGCTCCTTACCTCTGATGCAGGGTAGTTCCTTTTGGCTGCCGCCCCTGCCCTATGGTGTGGGGTAGCGCAGCTGCAGTGTTTGTGTGCTGTGTGGTCCCATCACTTCATGGCAAGTAGATGGGGAAACAGTGGCTGACTTTATTTTTCTGGGCTCCAAAATCACTGCAGATGATGACTGCAGCCATGAAATTAAAAGACTTACTCCTTGGAAGGAAAGTTATGACCAACCTAGACAGAATATTCAAAAGCAGAGATATTACTTTGCCAACAAAGGTCCCTCTAGTCAAGTCTATGGTTTTTCCAGTGGTCATGTATGGATGTGAGAGTTGGACTGTGAAGAAAGCTGAGCGCGGAAGAACTGATGCTTTTGAACTGTGGTGTTGGAGAAAACTCTTGAGAGTCCCTTGGACTGCAAGGAGATCCAACCAGTCCATCCTAAAGGAGATCAGTCCTGGGTGTTCATTGGAAGGACTGATGTTGAAGCTGAAACTCCAATACTTTGGCCACCTGTTGTGTAGAGCTGACTCTTTGGAAAAGACTCTGATGCTGGGAAAGATTGAGGGCAGGAGGAGAAGGGGATGACAGAGGATGAGATGGTTGAATGGCATCAGCGACTCCATGGACATGGGTTTGGGTGAATCTGGGAGTTGGTGATGGACAGGGAGGCCTAGTATGCTGCGGTTCATGGGGTCTCAAAAGAGTCAGACACAACTGAGCGACTCTGAACTGAACTGAGTGGACAGTCTTCCAAATTTTTTCACTCTAAATGCTATGGAGTACTTCCTTGTTTCCAGCCTGAAGTTACGACTGCTCCTCACTTTTTTTCTGGCTTATATTCTAGCATTTGCTTCTGTTTACATGATTTCACAGGAATATACTTTGTTTCAGAGCTATTGCTTTTCCTTCTTCTACTTTTTAAAGATTGGAGGTATTGAAATCTTCTCCCGTCTTCTGTGCAGTACATTTGGGTCGTAGCAGAAACTTCGGTTTACTCAGGAGAGAAACTAAGGCTTGCTTCTGCAGAATAGTATATTTGCTTACACAAGCTGCTTTTTCATTCATGCATAGCACTTGTAATTACTCTCCTCTTGGAGAAGTTTGTCATAGGAGGAAAATAACAGAAAATGGAAAGAAAGAATGAAAGCTACTTAACAGCTCCCCACTTCCAAACACACTTTTACTTTACAAGATAGCTTTCTTAGGACTTGTATAAATACGAGGATTTCACACTAAAACTATACTCACTCCATCAACCTATTCCCATTCTCCCTGCAGTTTCCCATCAGAACTTTTTCTGCATGGGCATTTTCTGATCTCCTGTCACCCTTGCCTACAGGTGAGTTTGGAGGAGAATATTTGCACTGATAAGATGATGACTTGTGAAGATAATTTGTCATCAAGAACTTCACAACATCTCATCACGACAGTGGAGATTTACTATTGTCTGAGTCTCTGCCATAGTTTCTGCCATAAAATAAAAATCATTGCTGTTTAGTTGAATAAAATAGTATATATGCAATGATCTTGAAAGGCCTTGAAGGTGAACAGCCTTCGAAAAAAGGGGAAAAAGTCATTTTGAGTTAATCTGGAGTGTTAAGTACATCACTGCTGAATATAGCAAAATAAAATAATTTTAGTCAAAGGCAGACCTTGAAGACAGCTTGTTTAACAAGGCAGATCACGTAGTGTACTGCAAGCTCCTGCTAACAAGGTTAGAGTTAATAGATTATTGATCCATTTAATGTTTAGTAGCAAGCTAATTTTTTCATCAGCTATGGCAATTGGGAATTTGTCTGTTTTAGAGGCCAATTCAATAAAAATCTTTCATTTGATATTACTTTCTAATGTCGAGTAGCATATGCCTTTGATGCATTAAACCCTGTTAATTGCTACAGTCACCCTGGGGCATTGATATTCCTGCCATTGTGAGCATTTTCTTTTCTGAGATTTACTTTGCTTTGTCTCTCAAGAGACTGGTAAACCCTTTCTAGTGTAAAAAGGCTTGGGCTTGCAGGCACTGAGATAAGGGCAGAATCTGATCATATCACCCACTGCTAACACCTACTCCACTTCACTGAAGTTCTTATTATATGGGACTTTATTCAATATTGCAATGAGGAACTTGAAATAATGTGTTGCTAGTTATCTCCCTGGTGTCCAAGTAGTTCTAATATTTAAATAATAACAAAAGGAAAATGTGATAGCATTGAGGGCCTGTAGTCCCTAAGGTTTGAAGAAGAGGCTAGACTTAAGAAAGGACAGACATCAAACTCTAAATTACATGTGAAGTATGTATGTTTGTGTTTGCTTTTCCAGGCTTTAACAAAGAAGGGAAAATCTTTTTTAGTAAATACAATAAAGATATGTAGTCTGCTTCACCTCCTATGAAGATTAAACACATAGGTGAAGTAAGCAAAGAGCAGAGGTTGAAAGTCTATATCTTGCAGCCAGGTGGTCTGGGTTCAAACTCCCTTTACCAACAAGTAGCTATGAAACTTTGAAAAAGATACCAAAGATAACTTTGGCTATGTGCTCTTTTCTGAGGGGAAAAAAAAGGATATTAGTAGCATTTTCTTCATTGAATTTCTAGAGAATTAAATGAGGTAAATTATGAAAAATGTTTAAAACACTGTCTGGATGAATAGTATTTTGGAAAATGCCTGGCTTTGGTTCTAGGCCTATGTGTTTTCATTATTTCCAGCCTAATATTTACTTTAAAAAAATTAATATGCTTTACTTTTAAAGCAGATTTAGTTTCACAGCAAAATTGAATGGAAAGTATAGAGAGTTTCCATATACCCCCTGTCCTCATGTAAGCATAACCTACCCCAAAACTGACAGCCAGCACCACAGTGGTGCATCTGCTACAGTCCTTGAACTTAAACATTGATGCATCATTACCACACAGAGACAATGACTCCTTTTAGTCATTTTACTTTTTTCATATTCTAAACTTACTATTTCCTTGCCTGAGTTCAGTGAGCATTGGGAAACAGGTGGTTGTTACCCTTAGGATGTAGTAGAAAATAATGAAGATGCAGTTAACAAATGGAGACTGTCCCTTTAGTTTCTATAATAGGTAGGTGTGCATGTTTTGTATTCATTCAATATTTAGATATTCATCCACTCAGCTAACAGGTAATGGATTCCTTCTGTGTGCTAATACTATTTTAGGTTTGGGGATATAATAGTGAATGACACAAACTTTAAATTCAGAGTTTATACTCTGATTTGAGAGATAGTCACTGATTTGTAACTGTTCAACAACAGGTTTTGGGGACAAATGATATCACACTAATGTTTAATGTTGAAATCACAATGATTGCCAATACGTATTTCTTGCCAGCTTTCAGTCATTACTCCCCGGTCCTAAAAATCTCTTCAGTTAATTTTAGAAGTCCAAATGGGTATATCACATGTTGTTGTTCAGTCACCCAGTTGTGTCCAACTCTTTGTGACCCCATGAACAGCAGCACACTAGCCTTCCCTGTCCTTCACTATCTCCTAGAGTTTGTACAAACTCATGTCCTTTGAATCAATGATGCCATCCAACCATCTCATCCTCTGACGTCCCCTTCTCCTCCTACCCTCAATCTTTCTCAGCATCAGGGTCTTTTCCAATGAGTTGGCTCTTCACATCAGGTGGCCAAAGTATTGGAACTTCAGATTCAGCATCAGTCCTTCAAAGAATATTCAGGGTTTATGTCCTTTAGAATTGGCTAATTTGATCTCCTTGCTGTCCAAGGGACTCCCCAGCACCACAATTTGAAAGCATCAGTTCTACATTGCTTAGCCTTCTTTATGGTCCAACTCTCACATCTGTACATCAGTTCAGTTCAGTTCAGTGGCTCAGTTATATCCTACTCTTTCTGACCCCATGGACTGCAGCACACCAGTCCTCCCTGTCCATCACCAACTCCCAGAGTTTACCCAAACTCATGTCCATCTAGTCGGTGATGCCATCCAACTGTCTTATCCTCTGTTGTCCCCTTCTCCTCGTGCCTTCAATCTTTCCCAGCATCAGGGTCTTTTCAAATGAGTCAGCTCTTCGCATCAGGTGGACAAAGTACTGGAGTTCCAGCTTCAACATTAGTCCTACCAATGAACATTCAGGACTGATTTCCTTTAGCATGGAGTGGTTGGATCTCCATGCTGTCCAAGGGACTCTCAAGAGTCTTCTCCAACACCACAGTTCAAAAGTATAAATTCTTCAACACTCAGCTTTCTTTATAGTCCAACTCTCACATCCACAAATGACTACCGGAAAAACCATAGACTTGACTCAATGGACCTTTGTTGGCAAAGTAATGTCTCTGCTTTTCAATATGCTATCTAGGTTGGTCATAACTTTTCTTCCAAGGAGTAAGCGTCTTTTAATTTCATGGCTGCCGTCACCATCTGCAGTGATTTTGGAGCCCAAGAAAATCAAGTCTGCCACTGTTTCCACTGTTTTCCCCATCTATTTCCCATGAAGTGATGGGATCAGATGCTATGATCTTAGTTTTCTGAATGCTGAGCTTTAAGCCAACTTTTTCATTCTCCTCTTTCACTTTCATTGAGGCTCTTTAGTTCTTCACTTTCTGCCATAAGGGTGGTGTCATCTGCATATCTGAGGTTATTGATATTTCTGGTAGCAATCTTGATTCCAGCTTGTGCTTCATCCACCCAGCGTTTCTCTTGATGTACTCTGCATCTGTTAAATAAGCAGGGTGACAATATACAGCCTTGACGTACTCCTTTTCCTATTTGGAACCAGCCTGTTGTTCCATGTCCAGTTCTAACTGTTGCTTCCTGACCTGCATACAGATTTCTCAAGAGGCAGGTCAGGTGGTCTGGTATTCCCATCTCTTTAAGTAATTTCCATAGTTTGTTGTGATCCACACAGTCAAAGGCTTTGGCATGGTCAATAAAGCAGAAATATGTTTTTCTGGAACTCTCTTGCTTTTTCGATAATCCAGTGGATGTTGGCAATCTGATCTCTGATTCCTCTACCTTTTCTAAAACCAGCTTGAACATCTGGAAGTTCATGCTTCATGTATTGCTGAAGCCTGGCTTGAAGAATTTTGATCATTACTTTGCTTGCATGTGAGATGAATGCAATTGCGTGGTAGTTTGAGCATTCTTGGGCCTTGCCTTTCATTGGGACCTTTTCCAGTCCTGTGGCCACTGCTGAGTTTTCCAAATTTGCTGACATATTGAGTGCAGCACTTTCACAGCATCATCTTTTAGGATTTGGAATAGCTCAACTGGAATTCGATCACCTCCACTATCTTTGTTCAGAGTGATGCTTCCTAAGGCCCACTTGACTTCACATTCCAGGATGTCTGGCTCTAGGTGAGTGATCACATCATCGTGATTATCTGGGTCGTGAAGGTCTTTTTTTGTACAGTTCTGTGTATTCTTGCCACCTCTTCTTAATATCTTCTGCTTCTGTTAGGTCCATACTGTTTCTGTCCTTTGTTGAGCCCATTGTTGCATGAAATGTTCCCTTGGTATCTCCAATTTTCTTGAAGAGATCTCTAGTCTTTCCCATTCTATTGTTTTTCTCTATTTCTTTACACTGATCCCTGTGGAAGTGTTTCTTATCTCTCCTTGCTGTTCTTTGGAACTCTGCATTCAAATAGGTATATCTTACCTTTTCTCCTTTGCTTTTGGCTTCTTTTCACAGCTATTTGTAAGTCTTCCTCAGACAGCCATTTTGCTTTTTTGCATTTCTTTTTCTTGGTCCTTGTTCCTTGTCTCCTATACAATGTCATGAACCTCCGTCCATAGTTCATCAGGTACTCTGTCTATCAGATCTAGTCTCTTAAATCTATTTCTCACTTCCACTGTATAATCGTTAGAGATTTGATTTATGTCATACCTGAATGGTCTAGTGGTTTTCCCTACTACATGACTACTGGAAAAATCATAGCTTTGACTATACAGACCTTTGTTGGCAAAGTGATGCCTGTGCTCGTTAATATGCTGTCTAGGTTTGTCATAGCTTTTCTTCCAAGGAGCAGTCTTTTAATTTCATGACCACAGCCACCACCTGCATTGATTTTGGAGCCCAAGAAATCATGTGCATCTACATATTTCTACATTTCTAACTACACGCACCACTGAACCAGAGCCCCAATTCAGACAATGCTTTCTTGTTTAATCCAAACAATTTGTACTCAGCATGTAGGATACATTGTTGGCAAATAAGGACACTCATGATGGATGCTGTCTAACCTGTTTACTACAGAGATTGTTAGTACTTCTGCCTGCATCTCACTCCTTTCAAATTTGTTTCTGTTTTCCCTAAGTGTCTGATGAAGTGCTGGGGAGGGAAGGGTCTATTTATTTCATACAAAGGGCAGGGGTCCCTGGATTTTTGAAGACACAAGAGTGTGAAGTCAGTAAGAGTCCATGGCATCAAGGAAACCCAGTTAATCTTCCCTGGAGGTGGCAGCACCAAGTGTTAAATAACATAAAAATGTCAAGGAAAACGCCTTGACCATACAGGCCCTGATGGAAGACATTGTATGAGACCTCAGTTTTGGTGTTCATAGTGCCATCTGACTTTCATTTTCCCCGTTATTGCCCATGCAGTAGTGGAACAATTAGGATATATGATTTATGACACTGAGTATTGACTGATTAATTCACATCTGGATGTCATGATGCAGAACATGGATTTGTTTCCTGCTCAAGGAGCAGTAGTGTTCTCTATAGATGAGACTCAGTATCTCTGCAGTTCAATATGCCTTCACCTCCAAACCCCTACCACCTTGAAGTAGCCCATGGAATTCTCTCTCATGTTCTTCAGGATCCTCTTTATTTTCTCAGGCTCTCTGTGGGATAAAGTTTATTCTACCAAATGTCAGACAGCTCCCACCTTTTTATCACCAAGGTCCTGTGAGCAACTCTCCCTTGTGCCTAGGATGTTGCAAAACATTGTTTTCATTTACATCTTTAATGGAAGATGAATGGGTAGGCAGAGTAGTTATTACTGCCATTAGGAAATAGGCTTTCAAGCTGCAAATAAATGGAACTGTGCATTTTCCCCATTATCCATTTCAGACTAGTCTGGATAAAGAGCAGGCATTGCTGTATGGAACAATTTCACATTATCGCTAGGGCTGAAATCATGTGACTTGTCTGTAATGGGTGCTTTTCTTCCTCTATAGTCACTTCAGAAATCCTATTGTGATGGAAATGACCTGGCCAATTCTGCTTCAATTGCATCCAAACTCCAAAAATCATTTCATAACTGCTTTTAATATAGCTATTTAAAGGTATAACCTCCAGATGAATTTCTCCATCTATTTCCCTTATAGAAATAGCAATTATTAATAAGGAAGAGATAATTACTTCAATATATCTCTTATCATTTGGCATTTTGAAGTTATACCTACTTTGGGTTTTTCAATCACCTTGTGCATGTTTCCATAATTGCAAATACACTTCTGCCTCTTTTCTTCCTGCTAAGAAAAAAATCTTTTGGAAAGACTTATTGATGACTTACAATCAAATGTGCAGATAATATGCTTAGATAACATTAAACATCTCTAGTAATGTGGAAATTTATTTCTTTTTAATGCATATGATGAAAAGGTTCAAAAGCATGTGTTTTTAATGATTTCACCATGAAGAATGAAATTCCACTCTAATGTAATTCTAAAATGTAGTGTTGCTGTATATTTCATAAGAAGGATGGATAGGAGAGCAGTAGTTTAGAAGAGGACCTGGGCTCTAGAAGACATGTGCGATTAGACCATCAGCTCGTATGAAAGCTTTTTTTTCTTCTTTTAGAATTTGCAGAGATCAAGATCCTACTTCTCTACTAGAATTAATATATATTATTTCTGTAAAATAGTGAGTCTTTGAAAATATCACTCCACAGCTACCTCTACTCAAGTGTCTGTGAAACTCTTGATTTTGGAGAGAGCCATTTCTCTTTGACCATCTGGGTCACCATGTCGAGTTTCAATGGCCTTGTGTGTGTTAGTCATTCGGTCATGTCTGACTCTTTGTGGCCCCATGGACTGTAGCCTGCAAGACTTCTCTGTCCATGGAATTCCCCAGGCAAGAATATTGGAGTGGATTGCCATTCCCTTCTCCAGTACAATGGCCTTAGAATTATGTTAAGTCAGGTAATGAGGTCTCTGGAGTCCTTGAGGCAATAAATCTGGTTCTGACTCTTTCTCAACTGAGCATGATCTTCCATGTTGGTAGCATCCAAACTAGCTCTGGTATCATGTACAGCAGCATGTAGTGGCATGTACAGTATCATGTAGAGTCCTCCCTTTTGATGAAGCGTTATTATTTGATTATTTTACAGAGTAATGAGAACAGGGCAAAGTAGCACTGGGCTCCAAATCTCTGATGAAAGCAATAGAGGAGTCCAGAGAATATTTGGCAAATCTTCATCATGTTTACTCTTCAAACCATAGTTTGATTATCTCTACTGCAGATGGTGACTGTAGGCATGAAATTAAAAGACGCTTACTCGTTGGAAGAAAAGTTATGACCAACCTATATAGCATATTGAAAAGCAGAGACATTAATTTGCCAACAAAGGTCTGTCTAGTCAAGGCTATGGTTTTTCCAGTGGTCATGTATGGATGTGAGAGCTGGACTGTGAAGAAAGCTGAGCACTGAAGAATTGATGCTTTTGAACTGTGGTGTTGGAGAAGACTCTTGAGAGTCCCCTGGACTGCAAGGAGATCCAACCAGTCCATTCTGAAGGAGATTAGCCCTGGGATTTCTTTGGAAGGAATGATGCTAAAGTTGAAACTCCAGTACTTTGGCCACCTCATGCGAAGAGTTGACTCATTGGAGAAGACTCTGATGCTGGGAGGGATTGGGGGCAGGAGGAGAAGGGGACGACAGAGGATGAGATGGCTGGATGGCATCACTGACTCGATGGACGTGAGTCTGAGTGAACTCCGGGAGTTGGTGATGGACAGGAAGGCCTGGTGTGCTGCAATTCATGGTGTTGCAAAGAGTCGGACATGACTGAGTGACTGAACTGAACTGAACTGACTGACTGCTTTTCTTAGATGGGAGAATTTTGTTACACTATGGAATATTGCTGCTAATGAACCTTTTAGATGAAAAATGCTAAATAAGAAAAGGTCCTACCCTCTATTAAGAAATCCTTTAAAACCCAGGCTCATATTTTGATAATTAAACCTTAGATCAAATCTGCATAATAGTGACAATTTCTTCATTACATTTTCCAATGACTCTATGAATTATCTGTTGATACCCAGGGGTTGGATTATTCTAGTTAATTATTGTGATTTTATGCTAACATAACACCTTCTATTCCAGGGAATTCCTTAAGCATAGTGATAACTTCATCCCCATCAGTACTTATGAATCTCTTTATTTGTTAAGTGGGAAGGCAGCTTGAGATAAATTACCCTGGATAATTTTAATCAAGAATTTAATTTTAATGATCACCTGCTGCACAAATAAAATAAGAGAAGCAATGACACCATCATTATCAAGGTAAGTCATATGTATCTCTGAGGGATGTTATTTGTAACAATGTTCATTAAGAGTTTCTGTAAACTCTGAATGGAATAACAGGATGCTAGAACAAAACTACAAAGATAGCATAAATATGTAAGTACATAATAGAAAGCATCTTATTTTGCACTTGTTGGTAATTGCTTTGAGAGTGTCTTTTAATTTACGTCTACAAGTCTAGTTCTACAGCCAGGTTGAATATTTCTCTGAAGACTGTGTCCACACTGTCCTAACAATTTGAATTTCTCAATGAATTACCAGAACCTAATACATGTTCAAAATAAGCTCTTCTCTAAGTAGACATTAAGGGAACAAGCAGATAAAATTAGTTTAGATAAGTAGTAAGAGTCAGAAAGGAATAAAATATGAAAAGATAATGATGACTTAATAGTACATCCTTTCCCAAAAAACTGATTTTGGCTTTCTGTATTAGTGTAGAAGAGCACAGGCTAGTATTTCTTTGGACAAAGGAAATAATGCATTTTAAAAAAGTGCATTTATATGTGTTTTTCTCCTTACTAGTTTTCCTGGATTTCAGTTGTGCTGAGTTTCATAGCAATGTGATTAAATATAATAAATAGCATTAAGTGGATAAATTGAGAGCTATATTTTGGTATCAGATAGGGTCTTTTCCTGGGGAAGGCAATGGCACCCCACCCCAGTACTTTTGCCTGGAAAATCCCACGGACGGAGGAGCCTGGTAGGCTCCAGTCCATGGGGTCGCTAAGAGTCAGACACGACTGAGCAACTTCACTTTCCCTTTTCACTTTCAAGCATTGGAGAAGGAAATGGCAACCCACTCCAGTATTCTTGCCTGGAGAATCCCAGGGACCGGGGAACCTGGTGAACTTCCGTCTATGGGGTCGCACAGAGTCCGACACGACTGAAGCGACTTAGCAGCAGCAGGGTCTTTTCCATTGTCTCTATATAGTTGTACTGCCCTTCTTTCTTTTCTTCCTTTCCTGGCTCCTTCCCTCCCCTCTTTCTCCCTCCCTCCCCTTCCTCCCTCTCTTGATTTTTTTGTATTAGCAGCATTTCCATTTCTTTCATTATGATATGAAATTTGTCTAATACTATTAAAATCAAATACTTTATTAGGCCAAGTTCAAGTGATGAATTGAGTATAGTCTTCAAAAGATTTGTTGCTGTTGTTCAGTCACACAGTCATGTTTGACTCTTTGCGACCTCATGGACTGAAGCATGCCAGGCTTCCCTGTCCTTCATTATCTCCCGGAGCTTGTTCAAACTCATGTCTGTTGAGTCAGGGATGCCATCCAACCATCTCGTCCTCTGTCGTCCCCTTCTCCTCCTTTGTAGCTTGCTGCTGCTGCTGCTAAGTCGCTTCAGTCGTGTCCGACTCTGTGCGACCCCATAGACGGAAGCTCACCAGGCTCCCCCATCCCTGGGATTCTCCAGGCAAGAACACTGGAGTGGGTTGCCATTTCCTTCTCCAATGCATGAAAGTGAAAAGTGAAAGTGAAGTTGCTCAGTCGTGTCCGACTTTTAGCGACCCCATGGACTGGAGCCTATCAGGCTCCTCTGTCCATGGGATTTTCCAGGCAAAAGTACTGGGGTGGTAGCTTACTTATTTGTAATTTTTACAAATATTTCATAACACCTGATATTCATAAGGGCAATGCCTTTACAAATGTTTCATGACACTTGATAATCATAAAGGCAATGCCAAAGAGTGTTCAAACTACTGCACAATTGGACTCATCTCACATGCTAGCAAAGTAATGCTCAAAACTCTCCAAGCCAGGCTTCAACAGTACATGAACCATAAACTTCCAGGTGTTCAAGCTGGATTTACAAAAGGCAGAGGAACCAGAGATCAAATTGCCGACATCTCTTGAATTATCAAAAAAGCAAGAGAGTTCCAGAAAAACATCTACTTCTTCTTTATTGACTACGCCAAAGCCTTTGACTGTATGGATCACAGCAAACTGTGGAAAATTCTGAAAGAGACAGGAATACATGGCCACCTTACCTGCCTCCTGAGAAATGTGTATGCAGATCAAGAAGCAACAGTTAGAACCAGACATGGAACAATGGACTGGTTCCAAATTGGAAAAGGAGTACATTAAGGCTTTATATTGTCACCCTGCTTATTTAACTGCTATGCAGAGCACATCATGTGAAATGCCAGGCTGGATGAAGCACAGGTGGAATCAAGATTCCCAGGAGAAATACCAATAACCTCAGATATGCATATAATACCACCCTTATGGCAGAAAGTGAAGAGGAACTGAAGACCCTCTTGATGAAAGTGAAAGAGGAGAATGAAGAAGCTGGTTTAAAACTCAACATTCAGAAAACTAAGATCATGGCAGCTGGTCCCATCACTTCATGGGAAATAGATGGGGAAACAGTGGAAGCAGCAACGGACTTTATTTTCTTGGGCTCCAAAATCACTGCAGATGGTGACTGCAGCCATGAAATTGAAAGACACTTGCTCTTTGGAAGAAAAGCTATGACCAACCTAGACAGCATATTAAAAAGCAGAGATGTTACTTTGCCAAAAAATGTCCTACTAGTCAAGGCTATGGTTTTTCCAGTAGTCATGTATGGATGTGAGAATTCGACTATAAAAAAAGCTCAGTGCTGAAGAATTGATGTTTTTGAACTGTGGTATTGGAGAAGACTCTTGAGAGTCCCTTGGACAGCAAGGAGAGATCCAACCAGTCCATCCTAAAGGAGATCAGTCCTGGGTGTTCAATGGAAAGACTAATGTTGAAGCTGAAACTCCAATACTTTGGCCACTTGACGTGAAGAACTGACTCATTTGAAAAGACCCTGATGCTGGGAAAGATTGAGGGCAGGAGGAGAAGGGGATGACAAAGGATGAGATGGTTGGATAGCATCACCAACTAAATGAACATGAGTTTGAGAAAGCTCTTGGAGTTGGTGATGGACAGGAGGCCTGATGTGCTGCAATTCATGGGATCGCAAAGAGTTGGACACAACTGAGTGACTGAACTGAACTGATATTCAGAAATGGCACTTTTCTGGACTTCTTGGACCAAGAAGTGCATATGTTTTTTTCCAGACTGTAGGGTGAGAGCAAAACAAAACCTAGATTTCCAGATCCTCTAAGAATGACATTTTCTGTAATCTTTTGCTAATGTTGGAGCTACATTTCCCTATGATGCAAAAGATTGCTGCACTTGTAGCTCTTTCTAATTGTCTGAATTGACTCAAGCAGACAACTGGTGCAGGAAAACCAGAGATTATGAAATGCATGATTAGTTGCTAATAATGTAAGAAAAAGAGTTATAGAGCACTCAGGGTAGATGCAGTCCTGGTAATTGTTGTCACCTTAGCCCGAGGGTTCCCTGCTGAGAGACTTGGGAACTCATCACCCGGGTTTCAAATCTTGGTATCACCATCATCTACTACAGAGAATGGTGACATAAGATGGTAGGAAAAGTTCTAAAAATTGGGGAGCAGGAGAGAACAACTCATCTATCTCTTTCTGTCACCACCACTGAAGGAGCTCTGAAGATTGAGCTAAATCACCCTGTAACAGAAGAATCTAATTTCTGATGCTATAACTGGTCACAACTGCTATTCCTGAGTCCTTATGTGTGTTGATTGATCATGCTATAAACACCTATATGTGCTAAGTAAGTGTTGGGACTGATAGCTGTGAATGGTTTTGGGATTATAGGCAGAAAGTTTGGTTTTGTCATTAAATGTTCTGAAGTCAGACAAACTTCTGAATCATCTCAGGCACTGAGTAGCAGTGACCTGGGGGCAAATTACTTAATGTTTCTCTAACTCAGTTTCCTTCATCCATATATAAAAGAGAAAAATCATATATAGTAAGTAGTAAATAAAAGATACACTTAAAGCATTTGGTAGAGTCTTCAATGTTTGGAATTATTCACATATTATCAATGAATGTGAACTGAACTGAACTGAACTGAAAGCAAAGTTATAGAGTTAAATAAAGATTGGCTTTTGACCTTAATGACTTCATTATTTAATGAGAGAAAGTGATATGAAGAATGATTTCTATATAACAAGTGCCATGACGTAAATGGTTCTGTGTTGTTGTTGTTTATGGAGTGTAACCCCGCCAAACTCCTCTGTCTATGGATTTCCCAGGCAAGAATACTATAGTGGGTTGTCATTTCCCTCTCCAGGGGATCATCCAGACCCAGGGATCGAGCCCTAGTCTCCTGCACTGGCAGGTGGATTCTTTGCCCCTGAGCCACCAGGGAAGCAAATATTTCCATTGTCTATGGAAACACATGGAGATAAATAACACAGGGAGATATGGCTTCCCTGGTGACTCAGACTGTAAAGCGTCTGTGTGCAAATGTGGAAGACCTGGGCTCAATCCCTGGGTCCGGAAGATCCCCTGGAGAAGGAAATGGCAACCCACTCCAGTACTCTTGTCTGGAATATTCCATGGACTGAGGCGCCTGGTAGGCTACAGTCCATGGGGTCGCAAAGAGTCGGACACAACTGAGTGACTTCACTTTTTTTTTTTTTTAATGGAAACACAGGGAGATATATAAATAACTTTTAATAGCTTAATCAGTAAAGTACAGGGATGTCTGTGCATCTTTGGTTCAGGAGACAGTGAGCTTTGTTTGGATCAAAGTAGATATTATGGGGGATTAGTGAGGTGCAGGTAAGAAATTAGGTTGTCAGGGCCATGGCAAATTTACAGAATACAGGATCAATGAGGTTTCTCTGCCCAATCATCCTAGGCAACTCAGTCTTAACAGATTTGTCCCTCCCCTGATGTAGAATTTGCTATGTCTCAAAAAGCTTATCAGAGTTGAGGGATTCACCTGACATACAAGAACCTTCAGGGTGTTTCTCTTCAGGGAGCACTGACTTAACCAAGTGAACACAGTGTTACTGAACTCAGGTTCTGCTGCTTGCCCACATGAAGGCCAATACTCTACAGATGAATGCTGGTAGAAATGAAAAGCTTCCTGCTTTATTCAGGAAGCTGGCAATCTGGGGAGAAGGCAGACTCCTGTCCCAGAACCGACTCTGAAGATTCTTTTCAGCCATGAGAGTTTTTAATGGGAAAAAGGGGGAAATAATCTGAGTTAATCATCAAAGCAGGGGATAGGATCTTCACCATTTCTCACTGCATGCAAACTTGTTGACTCCTTGTGATCTTTCTTTAGATGCTATTTCATTCACACATTTGCTTGAGAAGTTACTGAAGGGGAAGTAGAGGAAAAGATCTCTTCATCTGTTAATTACTTATTCTTTATTTTGACTTCTTTAATCTAAAAAAAGAACCAAGAAGTTAGAGGGAGCATTTTGTGATCAAAAGATTTGAAAGATGTGTTTAGGCCTGAGGTTAGTTAAAATATAGCTTTGCTAATGTGACAAGACAAAAGGGCCCATGCAGAGAGCTGCTTCCTGCAAAGATCTGTTTTCTGCAAAGAGCTGCCTGCAAAGATTGGCTTACAATTCCCCACTGTCAGACATCATTCTATTTCCATGAATTATGGGCAAAGATTCAACATTTGTAACTTCTTATTGATATAGAGTGCCATATTCTTAGAGTGCAAGGTGTCGACATGGGTCCATGGCATATTTTTATTGACAGTTTTAGTTGCCTGCTTCCATATATGGGCAGAGCCAGTTATAATTATTTCGATGCCCACAAAGATACAGATTATTATGTGCAATATTGCTAATCCCTTTCTCTTGAGACCAGTACTTGGTTAGCCATAGATTCAGTACTACTTGAAATGGAGCAGCTTATATCATGGCTACAGTCTGGTCCTCATGCAGTTAGCTTTTCCCCTCTGGTGACAGTTATACTATCTGTAAAACAATTCAGGAATGTGCATCAGACACTGAAAGATTCTGTGATTCTCTTGTCCTAATCATTAACTGCCTGAGCCTGCTCTTTTGTGACTCTGGGAAGCCTGAAAGACTTTGGCTTTTCTGCAAACAAGAGGCAGGGGCCATGAGGGGCCTTTGTACTTGGAGATGTGGTATGCATGGTTCTGCTCAGTTTCAAAAGGATTCTATCTATCATTTCCTCAGTAACTCTGTTGGGTCAGACTAAAAACAAGAGTTAGAGATCTGCTGAATGAGGCTGCCCAGGACTTTGTGTAGGAGACACAAAAATAAGTACAATGTAGCAACTGATTTCAAGGAACTTATAGGTATCCTATCAGATAGGTATTCGTTCTCACAGGACACAGAATTTCAGAAGGCAATGAGTGAGGAGAATAAGGATTCCGAATGCTAGTCTTTAGATCATGTTTCAAAGTGGAGCACTTTGTAAACCCATTCAAGATGATGAAGTTTTGTATCCTGCCTCTGCAGTTCACCAGCTATGTGATAATAGACATTTAAACATCTCTAAACCTTGGTGTTCTCATCTGTAAAGTGAGAAAAATAGTAGTATACATTCCCAGGGTTATTGTGAGATGCTGAGATTAAATATGTCAAGTGTTTATCAGAGTCTGATCTGATGAGTATTCAATAAATGATAGCTTCTTGTTTTTAAGCTTTAATATCTTTATTCTGTAGCCCACATGCTTTGAAGTGCTATCATGTGCTACATTTTGGTAGCCCAGTGGTACACTGGACTAATTAGCTTGTTGGTTTCAGTTCAAAAAATGACTTGCTCTCTCAACTTATTAGTATGTTTATTGGATTGCTAAATCAAGAGTATATTAAAACCAACTGTTATTTTCATAGCTTTGCCAAAGCACTTGGGCTATAGAGTAAGGTGTTTAAAGTCAGTAAAAGTTAAAATATTCTTATTAAAGTTTAAAAAATATTATTATTAGAGGAAATCAACTGATAATCTATGGTAAATATGACAGGGGCTTTTATAAGGATTTTTTCCTAAGATTGTGAGGGAAGAGGTTAAATAGCAAACACAAGAAACCTCCAAATATTTATGGGATGAAATCTCAGTTCATTTTCAAACTTGTCTGATGATTCCCAATTTTGCATACTAGAGAGTATCCATCTCTGTTGATGATTTTATGGCCAGTTTATTCAGTAGCTTTCATTCTCTTTATTGTGGTGTTTTGAAATTAAAGCTGATGTCATGAATAAAAGTTAGTTGCTTTTTAGTATATTTCCTTTTAACTTTGTAATTTTTACTGCCCTCTTAAGTAAAATAAACCAATTGTTAAAGACCATGATGATTGAATAATGAGAGGACATTAAATTCACTGTACTTTATGTTACCATTATCTAGATAGCAAATGCAAACAACATGAGTGTAAAATTAATGAAAGAAACTCCTATATCTTTCATGGCTATGTAAGTCTAGAACCTTTGCCTCTCCAAAAGCCAGACTGCTTTTGTTCTTTCTCTCCTTCCACAAAATAAAGTCAAAGTGAAGTTCGTTGAAAAACTTTTTTCTTCAACAGAAACTCTGCTATAGTTGTTAAAGTATTAAACACTGTCACCCATTTTGAAGGTGATTGCTGGGTGGTTAAGAGTCCATGGGTGCACCAAGCTAATTAGGCTGTTGGTTTTAGTCCAAAAAATAACTTATTCTTGCAACTTATTAGTAAGTTTATTGAACTGCTAAATTAAGAGTATATTAAAACAAACTATGATTTTCGTCAGTTTTGCTAAAGCACTTGGACTATAGAATAAGGGGCTTTAGGTCATTAAAGGTTAAAAAATTTATAGACATAATGCTTATTAAGCAAAAAAAAAAAAAAAAAAGGAAATTCAGGTCTTGAATTTGGGTGAGAAGATGGAAAATATGAGGAAATAATTTTGTGTCTACATGGCATAGAAAATTTCTTGTATCACAGACCCTGGCCCTTTAAGAATTATCTTCAGCAAAATTTGTCATGGGGAAGCTTTTTTACCCCTTGTTTCCTATAAGTTTACAGTAACTTATATACTTTCTAAAAGTTATCATCACCAATGAGAAACAAGCATCCCAGTCTGAATCACTATTTGTTTTTCAAATGCGAAATATTTTTTTCTCTTGTTAAAGACTCACCATTCCTCTTACTCATCCAAATTCTATACATCCCTGAAGAACCTGACCAGTTTCCTTGGCATCTATGTTCTTCATTGGCTATGACAAATCCCAGTCAATTTTCAAAGCAATACTCAACTTGGTGCTTGATTCTGTGCATTTTCATTGTGCTTGCTTATTTTCTCACGAGTGAAAATTTGTCTTCCCAAAAGAATTTCAAACTCTTCAAAGGCAGAGGCAGTGATGCCTCCAGATGGCTTGACTAGGCTTCCATGAAAAAAGTCAGGTATCCTTGGAACTGTTCAAGGAAGTCTTTTTGGGTGCATTATAATACTATGGCTGGATTATTGTTATTATGTAGGCCAAGGGGCCATGGCCTGACTGGGCTGAACCACTTGACAACTGAATTCAAGGCTTTAACATCATTACTGTCCCATGGCAATTAAATGAGCTAACTAGCCCCAGAATTCGGAGAAGGCAATGGCACCCCACTCCAGTACTTCTGCCTGGAAAATCCCACGGATGGAGGAGCCTGGTAGGCTGCAGTCCATGGGGTTGCTGAGGGTCGGACACGACTGAGCGACTTCACTTTCAGTTTTCACTTTCATACATTGGAGAAGGAAATGGCAACCCACTCCAGTATTCTTGCCTGGAGAATCCCAGGGACAGGGGAGCCTGGTGGGCTGCCGTCTATGGGGTCACACAGAGTTGGACACGACTGAAGTGACTTAGCAGCAGCAGCAGCAGCCCCAGAATTAAGATAGCAAAGATAGAGTTAATTGAATAAAACAACAGCAAGGAAAATACAATTGCAGTTTTCACTTTATAGTTTTGAGTGGGGATGCTGAAATAGAAAGCCGGGGATGGCACAAGTTTACTTGTGAGTGAAAGCCATATGGCATGCCCTGTCATGAGTTTATCTGCTTAGGGCCTGAAGCAGGGCCTGGGAGAGAACCTAAGAGAAGAATGGTCTTTTGATGAAGAAAGCTTCTGTTGTTGGAGATGAGTGGCAATTCTGTACTTAGGTGGAGTTTATTACTTAGCTTTGTCTCTTGATCCAGCAATCTCCTGAAGGAGTTATTTATAGTATATCACATGGGTGGTATAAAACAGAAGTAAACTCTGCAAGGGCTTTGTGCATTGGAACATTCTTTGGGTATCCCTGTAACAAAGCATGACCCAAGGTGAGACAAGATTCCTTCCCTGTATCACAGTAATAGCTTACCACATATCACTTGTCTCTACTGCTTCTGCTATAGTAGAAAACAGAAGACTTGGTATTTTCCAGTGGACACTCAGCTAGAAGGAGAAACCTCGGAAGGGCTTAGAGAGAAATGAGGGTCTTCTTCAGCTTTTCTGTTTACAGTTACCCTGTGAAATACATCTGCAACTGCTAGCTTAAGCAAGGTCACCCCTTTCATGTTTTTATTGAATCACTTAAGATACCTACAAAAACCTAGTACATTATCATTCACTGTTCTCTCAAATTACCGTAAAAACAAAAGACTTAAGTTTTAAGCAAATAACCAAAGAGTTAGCAAGGGAAATATAAATAGAATATAGATAATAAATATTTTTTTTTTCCTGTTCAATTTATTCCCCATTTGTTCACTCTAACTTCTTGTCTTTAAAGCTATTTGTGAAATAACAGGCAAGTGTTGTTCCTTCTCTCAGGAATATATACTTTACAGTCAAAATGAGGGCTTGAGTTTTCCTGGGACCATCCTCACTTTACTCTGGTGGGATTTAGTTAGCTCTAAGTTAGCTCTAAGAGAATCTTAAAATATCATGAAAGCTGGTATGAACCGTGTTGTGCAAATACGGTATTCATTGAATTGGGCTCTTAAGAAGCAAAGTAAGTTCTCTTAGAGGAAGCTGCCTCTGGTGAAAGGCAGAAATTTCTTTTGTTGTAAATAGAATGAAAAGAGAGGCCTATAATTGAAATGTTTGAACGAGAGCTAAACATTGTTTCTGAATAGGGATTTAACCATTATGAGGCTGAAAATTAAAAACGTCAAATGGGAAAAGAATTCAGGAATAAAAATTAAGACCTTGCATGTTAGTTAAAGAGCAAGGAGACTTGTGCTTTCTCAGAGTATAGCATTTTCTCCTCCTCTTTAAAAAGAAACTCAGACCTGTGACTTGGTGATAATTGGGAGATAATTGTACAATAGGGCTCTTGCTGAATTTAATGATAAAGAGGGGAAATCACCCCTAGTGAATAAATGGGTATGCTGGTTGGGCTGATTTCTGAGCAATGTGAGTTGGTGAGTAGGGTGGAGGGAAGGAGCTCAGGAAGAGGCAGTCACAGAGGAAAAAAAAATGAGATTCTTTGATCCCTGGGTCAGGAAGATCCCCTGCAGAAGGAAATGGCAATCCACTACAGTATTCTAGCCTGCAGAATCCCATGGACAGAGGAGCCTGGTGGGCTATATTCTTTTTATTTTATTTTATTTAACTTTACAATATTGTATTGGTTTTGCCATATATCAAAATGAATCTGCCACAGGTATACATGTGTTCCCCATCCTGAACTCTCCTCCCTCCTCCCTCCCCATACCATCCCTCTGGGTCGTCCCAGTGCACCAGCCCCAGGCATCCGGTATCAGGCATCGAACCTGGACTGGCGACTCGTTTCAGATATGATATTATACATATTTCAATGCCATTCTCCCAAATCATCCCACCCTCTCCCTCTCCCAGAGTCCAAAAGACTGTTCTATACATCAGTGTCTCTTTTGCTGTCTCGTATACAAGGTTATTGTTACAAAGAGTTGGGCACAACTGAGTGACTAATACAACTACAACTAGGCCTTCAGTGATTTCTAGTGACCTTCACAGAAGGCTGTCAAAGAAAAACCAGAAAGTGAAAGTGAAAGTCTATGAAATTCTCCAGGTCAGAATACTGGAGTGGGCAGCCTTTCCCTTCTCCAGGGGATCTTCCCAACCCAGGGATCAAACCCAGGTCTCCCACATTGCAGGAGTATTCTTTACCAGCTGAGCCACCAGGGAAGCCCAAGATTACTGGAATGGGTAGCTTATTCCTTCTCCAGCTGATCTTCCCAACCCAGGAATCAAACCAGGGTCTCCTGCATTGTAGGTGGATTTTTACCTACTGAGCTATCAGGAAGCCAAACCAAACCAAACCAAAACAAACAAAACAAAACCAGAGGTGAATAGTTAAGTGGTAAAAACAGATTTTATACAGGACATCTGCAACTGGGGAAATGAGACCTCGGTATAGAACCAGCTCACATCCAAATATAGCATGAGCAAGTGGGAATTTATAGCCAAGGAGTAACATGAGGGTTAGTGAATGGAAAATTGCTAAAAGGAAACATCAAGGGTAAGGAGAGAATTCTGGCTAAAGGGATCCAATAGGATTCTTGCTGAAGAGAGACCAGTATGATCGGATATCACCTGGGGGATGTTGGAAGATGATGTACCTAAATTAGATATCAAGCATGATCAGACAGAGACGATTAGGGATTCTTACTAAACTAACTTAGCAAGATTATTGCTAAAACAGAATTTTATGAGTATACAGATGCGTCTGTAAAAGTATGGTGAAGCAAAGAATCTTTGTCAAAGCTTTTTATAAGTGAATACCTGTTTATGGGTGACTTGGCTGGAGAATGGTACTGGCTGTTACGTCTTCATTGTTGGAATTGAAAGATTGAATTAAAAGGGAATGAAGAATTTAAAAGTTGGCTTGTCATAGCCAAAATTTGTTGTTGCTGATATCCAGCCAGGAGGAGGACTGAGCGATTTCTTCAATAAATACTCTATAGAGAACTTCTGCTTCTCACCTTTAAATATACCTCACCAAGAACTGCCACCTGACAAGTGCCTCTGAAATATTTTCCAAGGATCTCTTAAGAACAAGAGCAGGGCTGGTTTTGGAGACTTCGAAGTGTAGCCCTGCAGCGGCAGAGGTTGATTGCTCTTTGGAATAAAAATCATGCTTGACAATTGTGCATTCTTCAATGTGCTGATTCCAAATTGGTTTGTGAAATCTAGGTACTAGGCATGCCTCATCTGACAACTGTAGTTTAAAACTCCTGCAATTAATTTATAATTGTACTTGACACAGCAAGGTTATTTCTTAAATAACCACAATGCAAGTTGAATCATATTTTTAAAGTTTTCTAATGAGTCTCACTTTTAAAAACATCATGATCATTATATTTGAATAAATTATTTTAGATTTTTTACCTCCAGCATCATGTCCTCTGTGATAAAAACTATGTTACTTCTTTCCTTCTAATTCTTATGCTCATCTTTTTTTCATCTTGCTTTATTGCACAGGCTAAAAGTTTCAATAAAATATTGAATGGTAGTGATTATAGTGGACATCTTTGTCTTATTCCAGACATTAGGGGAAAATTAACATCTTTTAGTATGATGTTAATTATAAGTCTGTTGTAGATACTCTTTATAGGGTTAAATATTCCTACCTTATTCTAGTGTGCTGAAAGCTTTTATCATAAATGCATGGTAATATTTATCAAATAATCTTTCAACAATAAATATTCTTTTTCATCTCTTGTAATATTTCTTACCTTAGAGTCAAGTTTGCTAATATTAATGGAGATAGACTATTTCACATAGTGTTTATATGGTAAAATTTATCCTATCATATTTCTTTCAAACTGTCTCTTTATATTAAAGTATCAGATCAGATCAGATCAGATCAGTCGCTCAGTCGTGTCCGACTCTTTGCGACCCCATGAACCGCAGCACGCCAGGCCTCCCTGTCCGTCACCAGCTCCCGGAGGTCACTCAGACTCGCATCCATCGAGTCAGTGATGCCATCCAGCAATCTCATCCTCTGTTGTCCCCTTCTCCTCCTGCCCTCAATCCCTCCCAGCATCAGAGTCTTCTCCAATGAGTCAACTCTTCGCATGAGGTGGCGAAAATACTGGAGTTTCAGCTTTAGCATCATTCCTTCTAAAGAAATTCCAGGATTGATCTCCTTCAGAATGGACTGGTTGGATCTTCTTGCAGTCCAAGCCACTCTCAAGAGTCTTCTCCAACACCACAGTTCAAAAGCATCAATTCTTCGATGCTCAGCCTTCTTCACAGTCCAGCTCTCACATCCATACATGACCACAGGAAAGACCATAGCCTTGACTAGGCGAACCTTTGTTGGTAAAGTAATGTCTCTGCTTTTGAATATGCTATCTAGGTTGGTCATAACTTTCCTTCCAAGGAGTAAGCGTCTTTTAATTTCATGGCTGCAGTCACCATCTGCAGTGATTTTGGAGCCCAGAAAAAGAAAGTCTGACACTGTTTCCACTGTTTCCCCATCTATTTCCCATGCAGTGATGGGACCAGATGCCATGATCTTCGTTTTCTGAATGTTGAGCTTTAAGCCAACCTTTTCACTCTCCACTTTCACTTTAATCAAGAGGCTTTTTAGCCCCTCTTCACTTTCTGCCATAAGAGTGGTGTCATCTGCATATCTGAGGTTATAGTTCTTATAAATAGTGGAGTTGGATCTGATTAATACTAGCCTGACAATCTTTGCCTTTAAATTTGACTGTTTCATTTATACTTAAAATATATTTGTAGTTAATTGCACCATCTTGCTATTAGTTTTTTGTTTGTCTCATTGGTTATTTGATCTTTCTTTCCTAACTTCTTTTATGTTGATCATTATTTAATCCACTTTATCTGTTTTATAACTTTCCCTAATTTATTTAATAATATTATTTTATTGGTTACTCGAAGCAAAAAAAAAAAAATACATATTAAATTTTTACTACATAACATTAAATAATACTGTTGAGTACTTAGTCTCTGTGGTACCTAGATATTTATTTTTATATATTATTCCTTGTTAAAATAAATTATGTCTCTTTGGAATGGCTTATTACAGGTTTGAGGCAGGGAGTAGAAAACAAGCCTGGAACATCTTGTTGAAACAGAAAAAAAGGAGGTACTCAAAAACTTTATGGGGGTGGAAATTCATATCAATGTATTAAGAATTGGTTGGATCCTCAACTAAATGTTAGCAAACCAATGCCAACAGCACATCAAAAGGATCATACGCCATCACCAAATGGGATTTACTCCAGAGATGCAAGAGTTTTTCGGTATCCATAAATCAATCAGTATGATATACCCCATTAGCAAATTGAAAAATAAAAACCATATAATCAGCAGACGTAGAAAAAGCTTTTGATAAAATTCAACATCCATTTATGATAAAAGCTCTTCAGAGTGTGGGTGTAGAGTGAACATACTTGAACATAATAAAGGCCATATATGACAAACCCATAGCTAACATCATTAGTGTTAGCTGAAAACTAACAGTGTAAAACTGAAAGCAATTCCTCAAAGATCAAGGGCAGGACAAGGATGCCCACCCTTTCCACTGTTATTCAATATAGTTTTGGAAGTCCTAGCCACAGTAGTTAGAAAAGAAAAAGAAATAAAAGGAATCCAAATTGGAAAAGAAGCGAAACTGTCACTGTTTGCAGATGACATGATGCTATACATAGAAAATCCTAAATATGCTACCAGAAAACAACTAGAACTCAATCAACAAATTTGGTAAAGTCGCTGGATATAAAATTAATATACAGAAATATGTTGTATCTCTAATAACGAAATGTCAGAAAGAGAAATTAAGGAAACAGTCCAACCCTAATGTTCACAGCAGCACTATTTACAATAGCCAAGACACAGAAGCAACCTAAATGTCCATTGACAGAGGATTGAGTAAAGAAAATGTGGTACATGAACACAATAAAATATTAGTCATAAAAAAATGAAATAATGCCATTTGCAGCAATATGGATGAATCTAGAGAGTACTATACTTAGTGAAGTCTGACAAAGACAAATATATGATATCACTTACATATGGAATCTTAAAAAGTGATACAAATGAACTTATCTATAAAATAAAAAATAAACTCACAGACATAGAAAACAAATGTAGTTACTGAAGAGAGTAAAAGGGGATGGATGGTGGGGGAAGATAAATTAGGAATTTGGGGTTAACCTACACACACTACTATGAGAAAAGTGAAGCTGCTCAGTTGTGTACAACTCTGCGATCCCATTGACTGTAGCCTACTGGGCTCTTCTGTCCACAGAATTTTCCAGGCTAGAATACTGGAATGCGTTGCCATTTCCTTCTCCAGGGAATCTTCCTGACCTGGGGATCGAACCCAGGTCTCCCACACTGCAGGCAGATGCTTTACCCTCTGAGCCACCAGGGAAGCTCCACGCACTTCTATATATGAAGATAAACAAGGACCTACTGTATATCATGAGGTACTATATTCAATATCTGATAATAAAAATAATGGAAAGGAATCTGAAAAAGACTCTTAAGTATATATATTTAATTTTGTTGTGAACTTGAGCAATTTCAGTACTATCTTATCATCTGTAGCACTAATCAGGGCATACAATTCTGCATATCTACCTTCCAGGTCTCATATATATGTATACATATATTATTTAGGGCACCATAAGAGTCTCCATTCCATAAAATTTAAATCATAAAGAAAATGTGGCTGCAGGCAATTGGAAAACCTGGAGGAATGACAGGAAATGTTCTTTAAGATTATGCCCAATTGTGAAAGCAGAAATTTTCTGAGAAATGTGAAAAATGAGAGGAACAATATGCTTTTAAAGATCTCTCTAATATTATTGCAAAATACTTAGTATATGTTTTCTTTGTGGCCTCAGAATAGGAACATTTCTTGCTCTATTTACTAAAAGAGAGGGAAAAAAGAGATTTTCTAAAATGAATATTGGCCCTCATATGGGATTAACAGACTTCCCAGGTGACGATAGTGGTAAAGAATCCAACTGCTAATGTAGGAGATGCAAGAGATGTGAATTCAATCCCTGGGTTGGGAAGATCCCTTGGAGTAGGAAATGGCAACCCACTCCAGTTTTCCTGATTGGAAAATTCCATGAGCAGAGGAGCCTGGCAGGCTACAGTCCATGGGGTTGCAAAGAATTGGACATGACTTAGCCACTGAGCACACTGCACTGAATTGAATAGTGCTAACTCCCAGTCCTGAAAGGTGGTGTGAAGGAGAAAAAAATTTTGATGGAATACGTGGCTACTGAACTACAAAATATTCAGTGATTCTATGTTAGCAAGAGAACAAACTCTTGTTTTTAGAATGGTAATTCTTAGAGCCACTGATAGACTGTGGACATATGTTATACCAAGTAATCCAGGAATTCAGCAGCATTATATAATAATTTATTTATGAAAATATCACTAGGGTCGTGGAATGTGTAATGCAACCTATTGGTTTTTCCTATGTTGGTCATCTTGGGGAATGGTTCTGTAGTAAGTACATGACTCAAACCAGTAGAATTAGGATTAAGCCTGAGATTTATGCTTAAAAGAAAAACAACCAGGAAAGTAGTGTTTTCAGCAATCAGAATAGACTGGACTCTGCTGCAGAAACAAATACTCCCTGACAGCTTAATTTCTTGCTCATATCAAGTCTAATTCAGGTTGCTATATTGTAGATCTTCTGTGTGAAATGTGGGGCCTCTAACAGGATGCAAGCCTTTTTGTATTTTATGAAATACCTTTCAAACAAGATGATTTATTGAACCATTTTGCAGGATTTTGTCAGTTATCAACACCCCTGCCAGCTGCAGCATCTTTTTTGATAAGTTCAGTCTGTTCTCTATTTATTGCAGCAAACTCAGTCCTGATATTTCCATGCAGATTAGTCTTGTCATATCAGCTAGATTTCATATTAGTTGAAAATAGAGTCCTGGATCCCCCTGGTCATAAGTACAATTTAGAGGACATAATAGTTCTTCAAACATGGTTTCTTGGTTTTTTGATTCATCAGTTCTCAGAGGTATCTGACATTGCAGCTCTTTCCATTTTATATACTCAGACATTTTACACAAAAGGAAAAAACCTCCTGAATTATATCTATAACTCTTTATTCTTTTCATCTTTGTTATTCACTAGTAAAGGAGCAAGGGACTGAAATATTATGCTTCAAGTCATGGACCTTCTTTGACCCCACAATCAATCTCTCCCCATAGGTGTCTTCAGAGTTGAACATTCATAACTGAAGGATGCTTCCCATCTTGTTTGTTTGCATTACCACTGGTAACACAAGTTGTGTTGAATTTTTCTACATTTCCACTCACTGATTTGACACTATTGAAGGTTGAGTGCTGCTGTGCCCAACTGAGTAACTAAGAATGGTTTATTGTCCTGGTTCCAGCTCTTGTTCTAACATCATCACCTAAGATCTGAGGCTTTGGGGAGAAAGCAAACTGTACGTAGGACCTAGTCTGCTAATTGAGAAGCATCAGTAAGCAAATAAATAAAAATGAGCTGTTATGTAAAAAAACCCCACACAATTGTGGGCCTATATAGCATGCCTCCTAGAACCATCTTTCAGCAATGAATTTCTAATCTATGTTAAATTTTGCATTTAAGAAAATGAAAATGGAGACCCATGTATCAATATAAAAAAGAGAAGAATTGACTCAAAATAATTTTCACTCTTTAACTGAAAATGTGTGCTCAGATTCAGTATTTCACTGGTATTTATTTCATCTTCAAGGAATCTTATCATTAGATATCTTGATAGCAAAAAAAAATAAAGTCAATGGCCAGTATTACTCCTGCTGAATCATATAGGTAGCTCTTTGGAGGCCTTTATATTACATTCTGGGCAAAGAAAAACCTGGTTCTGAGAAGCTGTTATGTGAGGCTGAGGTTTCTTTTGCTTGGCACAAATGATGCCCCAAAAGGACAATCAAAAAATTGGTCAAATGGAGCAGCCTTGCCTTTCCAAAGAGAACTATATGAAGAGCAGCCTAAGATTTGAGGCTAATGAGAAGCACATGTCTTTAAAAAGTCAAGATTTCTTGGTGAGTGAAAACTTGGTGAATGTGCTAAAAAACTTATGAGTAACAATTCTTAAATTCACCCTCAGTTCAGTTCAGTTCATTGGCTCAGTTATGTCCAACTCTTTGCGACTCCATGAACCACAGCACGCCAGGCCTCCCTGTCCATCACCAACTCCTGGAGTCCACACAAATCCACATCCATCGAGTCGACGATGCCATCCAACCATCTCATCCTGTCGTCCCCTTGTCCTCCTGCTCTCAATCTTTCCCAGCATCAGGGTCTTTACACATGAGTCAGCTCTTCGCATCAGGTGGCCCAAGTATTGGAGTTTAAGCTTCAACATCAGTCCTTCCAATGAACACTCAAGACTGATCTCCTTTAGGATGGACCGGATGATCTCCTTGTAGTCCAAGGGACTCTCAAGAGTCTTCTCCAACACCACAGTTCAAGAGCATCAATTCTTTGGCACTCAGCTTTCTTTATAGTCCAACTCTCATGTCGATACATGACCACTGGAAAAACCATAGTCTTGACTAGATGGACCTTTGTTAGCAAAGTAATGTCTCTGCTTTTGAATATGCTGTCTAGGTTGGTCATAACTTTCCTTCCAAAGAGTAAGTGTCTTTTAATTTCATGGCTCCAGTCACCATCTGCAGTGATTTTGGAGCCCAGAAAAATAAAGTCAGCCACTGTTTTCACTGTTTCCCCATCTATCTGCCATGAAGTGATGGGACCAGATGCCATGATCTTCATTTCTGAATGTTGAGCTTTAAACCAACATTTTCACTCTCCTCTTTCACTTTCATCAAGAGGCTCTTTAGATCTTCTTCACTCTCTGCCATAAGGGTGGTGTCATCTGCATATCTGAGGTTATTGATATTTCTCCCAGCAATCTTGATTCCAGCTTGTGCTTCCTCCAGCCCAGCATTTCTCATGATGTACTCTGCATATAAGTTAAATAAACAGGGTGACAATATACAGCCTTGACATACTCCTTTTCCTGTTTGGAACCAGTCTGTTGTTCCATGTCCAGTTCTAACTGTTGCTTCCTGACCTGCATACAGATTTCTCAAGAGGCAGATCAGGTGGTCTGGTATTCCCATCTCTTTCAGAGTTTTCCACCGTTTTTTTGTGATCCACACAGTCAAAGGCTTTGGCATAGTCAAGAAAGCAGAAATAGATGTTTTTCTGGAACTCTCTTGCTTTTTCCATAATCCAGCAGATGTTGGCAATTTGATCTCTGGTTCCTCTGCCTTTTCTAAAACCAGCTTGAACATCAGGAAGTTCACAGTTCACATATTGCTGAAGTCTGGCTTGGAGAATTTTAAGCGTTACTTTACTAGTGTGTGAGATGAATGCAATTGTGTGATAATTTGAGCATTCTTTGGCATTGCCTTTCTTTGGGATTGGGATGAAAACTGGCCTTTTCCAATCTTGTGGCCACTGCTGAGTTTTCCAAATTTGCTGGCATATTGAGTGCAGCACTTCCACAGCGTTATCGTTTAGGATTTG
Source organism: Tragelaphus eurycerus (assembly GCA_935064755.1). NCBI lineage: Eukaryota > Metazoa > Chordata > Mammalia > Artiodactyla > Bovidae > Tragelaphus > Tragelaphus eurycerus. The sequence goes on from CAKXYN010000062.1 coordinate 13,125,697, forward strand.
GAATAGCTCAGCTGGAATTCCATCACCTCCACTAGCTTTGTTTGTAGTGATGCTTCTTAAGGCCCACTTAACTTCACATTCCACGATGTCTGGCTGTAGGTGAGTGATCACACCATCTTGATTGTCTGGGTTGTGAGGAGCTTTTCTGTACACTAGATATTATCTTTTTATCCCACCCAGATAAAAATGAATTTACACAACTAAGATGTGGAATCACATCCTAAAGTTCCCAGGACTTCCTTAGTCCTTTGTCCCTTGCCTCAGACCAGCAGTCTGGTTCTGCTTTCCTTCACTAAGGACATTTTGTGGCAACATTTGCTGCCAGGAGTCCTTGTCAGCAAGGGCACATTATAATAATCACAATAACAATGGATGAATGTTAAGAAAATTTTATACAATATTCAGAAAGGAGGAAACCTGTAGTTGCCTGAAGAATTCAGGAAGCTTTTAACTGGTAAATAGATCTTAAAGAATAACTGGGAATTTACTGAGAAAGAGGTATGAAATTTTAGGTACAGGCAATAACATCTCTATGGATGCACAATGAACTTTCATTGGTTAAGAACGTGGAGTGTATTTGGGAACAGGTTATGGTGTCTGGTATGCTGCTGCTGCTGCTAAGTTGCTTCAGTCATGTCTAACTCTGTGCGACCCCATAGACGGCAGCCCACCAGGCTCCCCCGTCCCTGAGATTCTCCAGGCAAGAACACTGGAGTTGCTTGCCATTTCCTTCTCTAGTGCATGAAAGTGAAAAGTGAAAGTGAAGTCACTCAGTTGTGTCTGACTCTTAGCGACCCCATGGACTGCAGCCTACCAGGCTCCTCCGTCCATGGGATTTTCCAGGCAAGAGTACTGGAGTGGGTTGCCATTACCTTCTCCGATGGTGTCTGGTATAGTTTGTTACAATTTGGCTATCTTAAGAAGGCATCATAAGAGAAAGGATTCTGCAGAAGGTTGTGATCAAGAAGTGAACTCTCAAAATGGAGTTCAATTTCCTGGTACAGAGATCTCATTGTTGGCTATCCAGATATGTTCTTCATCACATTTATTCAATTTCCTATTGGATTTGCTCTTTCAGTTTAGAGTTTTATTTTTTCCCCCTTCCTTCCCAGGTTTAATTTTGATATTTATTTCCTGCTTTGGCTTTAGTCTTCTCTCTTTCTGGACTAGAAGTTTCTCAGGTGCATGATGACTCCCTAGGGCCTGAGTCTAGTACCCACTGTGCCAATGTGGCATTCTTAAGGAAAGATCAATAAGAGTCAATTTAAATATGGTCAGTGAAGCTGAGAAGGTACATATGTGTGATTTGGGAAAGCTGTGGGGGTAAAGAGTATGTTAGATTTTTTAGGGGGCAAAGTTTGAAACATTTAGTCGTTTTTGTTTTGAAATTGTGTTCTTTAGAGAACCACAGAATTTTAGAGGTATATCTGAGCTCACTATCTGGGAAATGGGGAGGTTGAGTGAATGTAATTTTATTGCTCTCTTTTCTATTGCCTTCTCCTTTCTTTTTTTCTACATTCAGTTTTATGTCCTGAGATTTACATAATAGTTCAGTTTTAAACACTGAAGGTCTACACATTTGCTTTGAAAAAAATTACAAGATACCAGACCACCTGATCTGACTCTTGAGAAATTTGTATGCAGGTCAGGAAGCAACAGTTAGAACTGGACATGGAACAACAGACTGGTTCCAAATAGGAAAAGGAGTTCGTCAAGGCTGTATATTGTCACCATGTTTATTTAACTTATATGCAGAGTACATCATGAGAAATGCTGGACTGGAAGAAACACAAGTTGGAATCAAGATTGCTGGGAGAAATATCAATAACCTCAGATATGCAGATGACACCACCCTTATGGTAGAGAGTGAAGAGGAACTAAAAAGCCTCTTGATGAAAGTGAAGGTGGAGAGTGAAAAGGTTGGCTTAAAGCTCAACATTCAGAAAACGAAGATCATGGCATCTGGTCCCATCACTGCATGGGAAATAGATGGGGAAACAGTGGACACAGTTTCAGACTTTATTTTTCTGGGCTCCAAAATCACTGCAGATGGTGACTACAGCCATGAAATTAAAAGACGCTTACTCCTTGGAAGGAAAGTTATGACCAACCTAGATAGCATATTCAAAAGCAGAGACATTACTTTGCCAACAAAGGTCCGTCTAGTCAAGGCTATGGTCTTTCCTGTGGTCATGTATGGATGTGAGAGCTGGACTGTGAAGAAGGCTGAGCGCTGAAGAATTGATGCTCTTGAACTGTGGTGTTGGAGAAGACTCTTGAGAGTCCCTTGGACTGCAAGGAGAAGCAACCAGTCCATTTTGAAGGAAATCAGCCCTGGGATTTCTTTGGAAGGAATGATGCTAAAGCTGAAACTCCAGTATTTTGGCCACCTCATGCGAAGAGTTGACTCATTGGAGAAGACTCTGATGCTGGGAGGGATTGAGGGCAAGAGGAGAAGGGGACGACAGAGGATGAGATTGCTGGATGGCATCACTGACTCAATGGACGTGAGTCTGAGTGACCTCTGGGAGTTGGTGATGGACAGGGAGGCCTGGCATGCTGTGATTCATGGGGTCGCAAAGAGTTGGACACGACTGAGTGACTGATCTGATCTGATGCCAGAAAGAGATAAAATTATAACCTTTGGCTAAAGATACGAGCCCTAAGTATTTCTGAGGGAAATTAATGTTTTAATTTGGGTTTTAGAAGGTAACACTGGTGATGGGATGAAGGATACCCTGGGAGAAGAAAGAAGAAACTAGATGGGCATGACGGAAGTTGTTGAAAGAGTCTGGCCAGGGAGGATACAGAGCTGAACTAAGGCTTTGGAAGTTAGAATGGAGAGTAATATGAGTCAAGAGGCACTTGAGAGGTAGTACAGATATGATTTTATAACAAATTGACTAGATTTAGAGCCAGCAATGGAAGGCTCTCATTTTTACTTTTGGCTGTCATAACTGGGAAGTCCAGTGGGTATATTTGTCTTCAGGCACAGGCTATTTTAGATCATTACTTTAGGTTCTTATCTTTCTTCATCTCTTGAATTTTCATCCTTATAAGCCAGTTTCCTTCTTGAGAAAGTGTCCTACTATGCAGTGACGTGATGCCTAGAATATATAGACTTAGAAGTTTATTATTTCAGTGGAATAGTACGACTATTTGCCACCCAGAATCCATGTCAATCCAACTAAGGGATTCTTATGGACCCTGCTTGGGTCATGTGCACACCAGGACCAATTACTGAATCAGAAAAGTTTATCTTTCTAGTTACCTCTGGATGTTTTTAAAGGGTGTTTAAACTTTTACACTGCTAGTGAGACCCTGGTGGGATGCGGTGGCTCTATTTTATACACTCCACTTTCCCTCATTTTCACATAATCCCTGTAAGGCTAGAGAATGATGTAAATAAGTGCCAATGGAGAGCTCTTGAATTTAGGGAGGACTGAATGCTTCTGTTTCAGAGGAAAATTAGAATCTATTCTCCTTTGGGCATTTCCATGTGATGGTTTCCCTGATAACTCAGTTGGTAAAGAATCCACCTGCAATGCAGGAGACCCTGGTTTGATTTCTGGGTTGGGAAGATTCCCTGGAGAAGGGATAGGGTACCCAATACTGAAGTGGGCTTCCCTTGTGGCTCAGCTGGTAAAGAATCTGCCTGCAATATGGGAGACCTGGGTTCGATCCATGGGTTGGAAAGATCCCTTGGAGAAAGGAAAGGCTACCCACTCCAGTATTCTGGCCTGGAGAATTCCACGGACTGTATAGTCTATGGGGTCGCGAAGAGTTGAACATGACTGAGCCGCTTTCATTTTCACTTTCATGTGAGAGCTGAAGTGGTGACCACAACCTTTGTTGTTGGGCTGTGGGGGAGGGGAGGGACAGGGTGGAACCACATAGAGGGGTTGGCCTCATGGTTGCCTTCTTATCTCTTGCTGCCCTCAATCTCACCAAAACAGTCTTTTCTCTGACAGACAGGAGACATGGAGTTTATGGGAAAGTCGCTCTGTCATGTCTGACTCTTTGTAACCCCATGGACTGTAGCCTGCCAGGCTCCTCTGTCCATTGAGTTCTCCAGGCAAGAATACTGGAGTGAGTTGCCATTCCCTTCTCCAGGAGATCTTCCCGACCCAGGGATCGAACCTGGGTCTATTGCATCACAGGCAGATTCTTTACCAACTGAGCTACCAGGGAAGCCTATGGAGTTTATACTAGTGGTTAAATCCTAGGCATCCACAGACTAATGAGAAAGGAGAGGAGAAAGGAAAGAAATCACAATAGGCAGAAGAGAAGGAAAGAACTGCCTTTCCTCTAGAGGTTTTCCATACTTTAGGATATGGGCTTTCACTCTTTTAAGGGACTTTCCAAAAATGGATGTGAGGTTGAAAGATGAAAGTGAGCAGGGTGGGCCCTGAATACGGATACTAGATCACAGAAAATAATTCAATATAGGTAAAAAATGTAAACAACAATTGAAAATAAAGAAATGATTTTGTAGAATATTTTTAAAAATCCTTCCATCTATATCAGGGTTATTCTTTTGAGACCATCTTCTAGTCCAGTAAATTCAACTCCTGAGCATCTTTTAGAACCATTTATGGAACTTGATAAAAATACAGATGCCTAGATCCTTTCTGGACCCATTGAATCATAATCTTTGGAGTTGGTTTTTTCTACAAACATTGCTCAAGACATTCTGTATCTCAGACAGTTAGAGTCTACAGGGCAGCCCAGGCTCCTCAGTCTACAGGTTGAGTTGGGTTACAGTCGCATGTATCACAGTCTCTCACCCCTGCTTCTCTCATAAGAATTAACATTTCAGAATCTCATGTGCTCAAGAACAGGTCTGGGCAGATGCTGTGTAATGTTCACTGAGCCCCGATTCTCCAGAAATCACTACTGTGACTTCCTTAGAAGGATTCAGTCTTATCCCAGTGTTAAAATCACCCCTTGACATCTTCCCTGGTATCTTGGATCCTCAAAGCTTGGATGGCCTGCACTGTGCCATTTGTGAGTTCTCTCCTTTCATAAGACATACAAAATATCCGTGCTTCCCATTAGAAGAACAAGGCACTTATAAAAGAAGAAACCAAGTGCCAGAGAGCTTGTGGTGCTGGGTGCTAATGAGCCAGTGTGTGAGGAACAGAGCTGAATCAGCACCAAGGGCTTGGATCCAGCACTGCCCTGTGCATAGCATGGCTGCTTAGGTCTGTAACCAGCTTGCTTTGCCTCCTTGTCATGCGTCCCTTTGGTCCAGGCTGGTTAAAAATTTGGATACTGGGATAAAAGATGCAAAATATCAAATGCTAAGATTATCAGAGTGAAATTCTGCATCTTCTGGAGAAAGGAATTATACTCCGTTCAGGTGTGAACTAAATTTTATTTCAGTCCTAAAGATATTGCTCATTTTCCAGATGTCATTGCCAGTTTAAGTTAGGAAAAATAAAGAGTTAGGTTTATTCTAGATGTGAATAAGTAGTACAAATGGGCAGCAAGAGAGGAGAGGTTAATGGAGAGTTTAATGCTTGAAGGTTTACTGAACATTTTCCAGGAGAAACCTGTCAGACCAGGGCCATGTAGGCAGATAACAAATTCACTTACCTTTGTTCTGAGAGCTAGCAGACAGATCATGAGGTGTATACAGGGCACAGCATGAAATTTTGTCTTCATCCTAAGTCAGGGAAGCTGAGACTACATTACCTGTGGATGTAGTTTACTGTGGATGTTATATGGCAGGCTGGGAAACCAGAGTACTCATTGCTGTGAGAGCTCCTTGCCACCATGGACCTTTGGAACCCAGATGTATGCATGTGTATATCTAGGTGTTTGGGATAGAGAGTCTATTTAATGAAAGTGATATTGGAGACCTCACCCTAGCTCCTGAAAAGAAGTGGACTCTAAGAGTGTTGTAGCATTAAAGAATCAGCAATTGGTCAATGTGGCTCTTTTAATTTGATTTAATACTCATATAACAAGGCAACACCATGCCAAAGGCACTGAGGTGCTACTGTCCCATCAGGCAGATTTGCGAGGGGTTTGAAAAACCCCTAGGATAGAGGAGCCTGGTGGGCTACAGTCCAAAGGGTCACAAAGAGTTGGACATGACTAAGCACAGGACATACAATTGAGGTGACCACCATCAGCAGTATCCTCCTGAAGTGACTAGAAAGAGGATGCAGGACTGTGACATGATCACTCTAGTCAACACTCACATGCCCTCCTCTTTTCCTCCACCAGGTTCTGACTTATAAATCCATACTCTTTACCCATGAGGGCTGCTGGCCCCACTGATGATGTTGCCTTTGGTGCTTTGGCTTCTGAAGATCAGCACAGACACTCATATACATTTCCTTTTATTTACTGTGAACAAATAGCATACCCAGAGGAAATGGGACATGCAGTAACAGAGCCCTTAGAGTGACAAATAGAATTGGGGCTACCTTTAGACTAATGTAGCTGAAGCTTTGGACCTCTTTTCCCTTCAGTGACAGAGGGAGCCACATTTGAATTTTTGCTGTGTTATCTCCTGGCTCATGATCTGAGTGATAGCAAGATGTAAAATAGAAGTGAATGGCTACATCTTTTGGAATAAAGAAACCCTAGACAGAAAGCAAGTGATTTAAAAGAGAACCAACATTGAAAAATCACAAAATCACACGTGAGCTAGAGATTTATGGCTTTAGAACAAAAGAACAGTGAATATGTGAGTGATTTTATGTTTTTTTTTTTTAAAGCTGCAGACCAATTTTAATCAGAGAAACACAAAATAAAAACATAATGATATAATTTTACAACCAAATTTGTAATAGTTAAAAGTATATTAATAAATGTTGGTGAAGATGAGGAGTAACAAAACTTTTACACTCTGCTTATACATTGATATGAACTCTTTGGAAAAGCTGAATATGCTTATTATCTATCATCAAGTAACTTCTCCTATACACATACCCTAGAAAAATTCTTGAACATGTACAAGAAACATCTACAAGAATGTTCCAGGAAGGGAAACTCAAGAGGAAGGAGACATAGGTATAACCATGGCTCCCTCATGTTGATATATGTCAGAAACCAAGAACAATATTGCAAAGCAATTATCCTCCAATTAAAAATAAATGTAAATAAAGAAGGAAAATGTTTCACAGCAGCATTTATAATGCCAAAACCTGAGAACAAACCACTTATTCATCAATAGGAAAAATTTAAATTATAAAATATGCATACAATGGGATACAATACTGAAAATGAATAAAATACATGCAATGACATAAAAATATCTCAGAGATATACTTAATACAATGAAGAAAGTCACAGTATTATTTCATCCCTAGAAAGTGAAAAACATGCAAATAAAAACAATATTTTTTATAAATATATATACACACATACATATGTATGTGATTTTTAAAACTGAAATCAGAGCAAGGGGATGGTTAACACAAAATTCAGTACAGTTCCTTCCTATCATGAGGGTGCAGCAGTTTTCAAGTGTGCTGATAATGCTCTATTTTTTAAGCTAGCTGGTAGGTATATGGTGCTCATTTATTATTTTTTTGATATATGACATGGTTATAAACATACATCAGTTGAGAAAATATGTATTTGAGAAGTGGTAAGAAATGCAAAAAAAGCAAAATGGCTGTCTGGGGAGGCCTTACAAATAGCTGTGAAAAGAAGAGAAGCGAAAAGCAAAGGAGAAAAGGAAAGATATAAGCATCTGAATGCAGAGTTCCAAAGAATAGCAAGAAGAGATAAGAAAGCCTTCTTCAGCGATCAGTGCAAAGAAATAGAGGAAAACAACAGAATGGGAAAGACTAGAGATCTCTTCAAGAAAATTAAAGATACCAAGGGAACATTTCATGCAAAGATGGGCACAATAAAGGACAGCAATGGTATGGACCTAACAGAAGCAGAAGATATTAAGAAGAGATGGCAAGAATACACAGAAGAACTGTACAAAAAAGACCTTCACGACCCAGATAATCATGATGGTGTGATCACTGACCTAGAGCCAGACATCCTGGAATGTGAAGTCAAGTGGGCCTTAGAAAGCATCACTATGAACAAAGCTAGTGGAAGTGATAGAATTCCAGTTGAGCTATTCCAAATCCTGAAAGATAACACTGTGAAAGTGCTGCACTCAATATGCCAGCAAATTTGGAAAACTCAGCAGTGGCCACAAGATTGGAAAAGGTCAGTTTTCATCCCAATCCCAAAGAAAGGCAATGCCAAAGAATGCTCAAACTACCGCACAATTGCACTCATCTCACATGCTAGTAAAGTAATGCTCAAAATTCTCCAAGCCAGGCTTCAGCAATATGTGAACCGTGAACTTCCTGATGTTCAAGCTGGTTTTAGAAAAGGCAGAGGAACCAGAGATCAAATTGTCAACATCCGCTGGATCATGGAAAAAGCAAGAGAATTCCAGAAAAACATCTATTTCTGCTTTATTGACTATGCCAAAGCCTTTGACTGTGTAGATCACAATAAACTGTGGAAAATTCTGAAAGAGATGGGAATACCAGACCACCTGATCTGCCTCTTGAGAAATTTTTATGCAGGCCAGGAAGCAACAGTTAGAACTGAACATGGACCAACAGACTGGTTCCAAATAGGAAAAGGAGTACGTCAAGGCTATATATTGTCACCCTGCTTATTTAACTTATATGCAGATTACATCATGAGAAACGCTGGGCTGGAAGAAGCACAAGCTGCAATCAAGATTGATGGGAGAAGTATCAATAACCTCAGATATGCAGATGACACCACCCTTATGGTAGAGAGTGAAGAGGAACTAAAAAGCCTCTTGATGAAAGTGAAAGTGGAGAGTGAAAAGGTTGGCTTAAAGCTCAACATTCAGAAAACGAAGATCATGGCATCTGGTCCCATCACTTCATGGGAAATAGATGGGGAAACAGTGTCAGACTTTATTTTTTTTGGCTCCAAAATCACTGCAGATGGTGACTGCAGCCATGAAATTAAAAGACGCTTACTCCTTGGAAGGAAAGTTATGACCAACCTAGATAGCATATTCAAAAGCAGAGACATCACTTTGCCAACAAAGGTTCGCCTAGTCAAGGCTATGGTCTTTCCTGTGGTCATGTATGGATGTGAGAGCTGGACTGTGAAGAAGGCTGAGCACCGAAGAATTGATGCTTTTGAACTGTGGTGTTGGTGAAGACTCTTGAGAGTGCCTTGGACTGCAAGGAGATCCAACCAGTCCACTCTGAAGGAGATCAGCCCTGGGATTTCTTCGGAAGGAATGATGCTGAAGCCTAAGCTCCAGTATTTTGGCCACCTCATGCAAAGAGTTGACTCATTGGAGAAGACTCTGATGCTGGGAGGGATTGGGGGCAAGAGGAGAAGGGGATGACAGAGGATGAGATGACTGGATGGCATCACTGGCTCTATGGACATGAGTTTGAGTGAACTCTGGAAGTTGGTGATGGACAGGGAGGCCTGGCGTGCTGTGATTCATGGGGTCGCAAAGAGTCGGACATGACTGAGCAACTGATCTGATCTGATAATTAATATATAAGACCTCTCCAGATGAAATCAGAGAAGTTTTTATATAGAGACATTTTTATAGATCCTGTATAAGGCACACCATCGTATACGTAGGAAATGTTTATATTTTTATGGAAATATTGATTTACATGGTGTAGTCAGTTTTATATTCATAGTTCTTTTTCTTTCCTCATCTCCATAACAAATTTCTTACACCTTTCCTTCAATGATATGATTTTTGCTCCTTTGGCCATTTGAAAAGACTATTTAATTTTTCTTCAGTTCATCAAACAGACCAATATTCCTAGGCTGGTCATTCTGAAGTTTCTTTGTGTTGTACTTTTTGTGTGGTAAGGAAATTTTAAACACGATTATTTTCTGAATGGGCTCTTATCATAGGGATCACAGAGTAATAGAAATAAAGATGAATCAGAAAGCGAATGCATCTGTCCATTGGATGGAGGGGTAAGATGAAGAGGCTTCAGGAACATTAGGAAGCTGGTTATGAGCCAGAGGGAGAGTTTCAGGAGGAGGCCACATTAGTCAAACTGCAGGAGACCCTTGCTTCCATTGGGTTTATATCTAGAGCTAAAGGCATTTCTTTGCTTACACAGTGACAAGAGGCAGGGATGGGAGAACAAGAGCATGGACAGCCACATGTCTATAACTACTGTTTACCAAGCACCTGGTGTATCCCAGGCCCCTTGTTCAAGCCTAGTGTTTTTTAATACTCCCACCACCCTAGGAGGTGGGTACTGCTGTCACTTATGCCCTATAGATGAAGAAAGTGAAGCTTAGAGAAATTGTCAGTGCATCAGTTTCACATCTCCACAATGGCAAGGGTGAAGTTTGGTTTTATGGGATTGCTGCTGCTGCTGCTAAGTCACTTCAGTCGTGTCTGACTCTGTGCGACCCCATAGACCGGCAGCCCACCAGGCTCCCCCGTCCCTGGGATTCTCCAGGCAAGAACACTGGAGTGGGTTGCCATTTCCTTCTCCAATGCATGAAAGTGAAAAATGAAAGTGAAGTCGCTCAGTCGTGTCCGACTTTTAGCAACCCCATGGACTGCAGCCCACCAGGCTCCTCCGTCCATGGGATTTAAGGTTAGAAAGACCTTAATTCTTATGATGTATATCTAAGAGACTATTATTATTGAGCTAAATGCTTGGAGTTGGAACTCCTCGATGCCTTTTGCCCTTTTAGGGCAAAGGCTTTCTGCAGGGAGCAAAAAGCAATGTTTTAGTCTTTGAGAGCCTCTGCTTGCCGTCAGCTGAGAGTACCCGCACAATAAACTGAGCATCCTTCAGGTGAACCTTGGCTTTAAAATTTATATATGTGTGCAATAGTGAGAGAGCCATGGGTTTTTAAAAAATCAGCAGTTTTTAAAGGGAGAAGAAAGTTTATAAAGATAACTCTATTAAAGACATCAAAATGTCTCTTGCTTATAGTTAAAAAACTTATAGTATGCCAGAACACTATAATATTACAAATGACTGTCAGTAGTCATCCACTTTCTTTTTTTTTATATTATGCCTGGGGATTTAATATTTGATCATTTTCCTTTTAATGGCCTTAAATAAATGAATAGGATTGAGAGCCACAATACCTGAAGATGTAAAATTTAAAAAGAGAGAGAGGTAAGTTTAGGGTCTAGAGATATTTTTCTTTGTTTCCCATGCATACTACATCATCTAAGTCAATCTGGCAGAGAAGAGATTTATAGTTGAGGATGAGGAATACTGTCAAGAAAGTAAATGTGCCCATGAATCCAATTTGGAAGATGAAAAGTACAAAAAGGAGAGGTTTCCAAAGGGAATCCCCTCTCCAGAGTGCGTATTTGTAAGTCAGGAGAGTTTTGAGGTCAGGTTTATCCAGCACACACTTAATTGAGCTGACAGAGATATCTTCTTCAAAGATAATCATGTGTAAATCTTTGGGTGGTGGAATAAGGATTATGGGTCATATTTTCTATTCCCCTTTCCTTTCTTGAGATTCTTATCATCAGTCACCTCCGATAACTAGATCATTGAGTCTCAAAATCCTCCAGGTGATTCTGATGGATGGTCTTTGAACCATATTTTGAAGACATTGAAATCAAATCACATCATTTTGATTCCCCCAGTTCCTACTTAGTCTCAGAGCAGCAGTTATAATTTTATTTGCCCATCTAGGAAAAGTCTGTGCTCAGCAGAGCGACTTCTGCTAGGTGGCTTGGAGAGGTGTCACTTTCCTTCACATGAGGACTCATGAAGATTGATTTGGGATTGTCACAAAGACTATTATTAGAGGTTGGAAGCTGTCAGAATATTTAAAGAAGTCTCTGCAACCCTAAGAATATAGGGATAGGTCCTTTCTTACTGGTCTGAGAACTCAATCAAACCTGTTGGGAGCACAGGAGACAGGAATCGAGGGAGCAGATGGCAGTGGGCCTAAAACCAGAATTGGGAAAAACCAGTTGCAACACAGTATAAATTATTATTGGGTCTCATTATAACTGTACATCTTTGAGTAGGCCCGATAGCTGTTTGAAAGAGACTGCTCCTTCCTGTATTTCTAAGTCTGCTCCAAATTTAAATGAATGTTCCCTATATAAATTGTAGGAATTTCTTCAATAAATTATAGTTACTCACTTGACAAGTTCTGCATATATGAGCAAATGCATGACTAAAGTTGCATTTTCTTACATTAAACATATATTAATCAAGACTTTACTCTGTGCCAGGTACTACAGTAGGCAAGTTTATATGCATCATTTCACTTATTAGTGATAGAAATGCTAGGAGTGTTTCTAAAAAGTGTGTGTTCTTTTTATCACTGTTTTACAGATGAGGGAGAACAAGAATCAGAGAAGTTATCTATGTGTTCACATTCACACGGCTGCTAATTGAGGGAGCTGAGGGCTGGCATTCAGGCCTTTATAGTTGCCTCCATTATAGATCTGAGAGACTGGGGACTCTTGGACCACAGATTCTGTACCAGGTGGTCAGCTGTCACTTCCAGGGCCCAGCCTGCTTCTCTAAACATTCAGTAACCAGAGGCTTTGACCAGGCCAAGTGTTGGGCTGTCTGATTAATTTATCAAGCTTGATTCCTCCCTTCTGAATATGTGGAAGGCTCACATAAGGACTAAGCTCTGGATTATTTTCCTGTCCTCCGACCCTCTCCCCACATCTTCGTAAATGGGGTGTAGTACTCATATCCCACCACAAGCATCAGCATCCTTCACTTTGGTATGGCGAGCTTTCCTGGGGGGCCTCAGTTTATCAGAAAACATCAGCACTGCATATTTAACATAAATACATTTTATGTATTTAAATACATAAAAGAATAACCCCTCACCCATCATTCATTCGTTGTGGTGGCCATGCTTCTCCTGGGGGAATCATGTAACTAGGAAGTGCTGCTACAGGGTTTCCTCAGAGTGGAGTCTGTCAACCACCTATGTAAATCCCATTAGGGCACTTTATCAAAGTGCAAGTTCCTGGGTCTCACCCACAGAAATTTTGATTCAACAGGTCAGGGGTGAGATGTAGGAATCATTTTAAAATAAGTGCCCCAGGGACTTCTGATTCAGACATTTTGATACTGCATCTTGAGAAACACTGGTACTTACAGATAAATTCACCATAAACATGGCCTCTGAGCTTTTCATAAATGTTCACATTAAAAAAAAATACAGAGAGGATGTTATCATGGTATATAAATTATCAAACTGAATGGACTTATAACCATTCTATTCTTTTTATCTTTTTAAAAGTCTCATTTTACCTCTAGTTTTGGTCTTACGCCTTGAACATTTTATCCTCTTTGCAGTTGCACCATAACTTGCATGGCCTCTGTATATTATTGGATCCTCACAAGATCCTATCTAGGAGAGCTCATTTTCAGCTGAGGCTGCAGAAACACGGAGACATTGGGTAACTTGTCTAAGTGACTTATGGTCAGAGCTATGGACCTCAGTTCTGCTTCCAGATGTACTTTGTGTATCTGCTTTGATACACTGTCTGCCTTAAAGCTTGGTCATATTTGTCCATGGTGGACAGAGACGTTCAGAAGCCACTTGAACTTTGTCCTGCTCCCAGTGCATCTAAAACAATTCAACTAAAGTAGGAGGAAATGGCAACCCACTCCAGTGTTCTTGCCTAGAGAATCCCAGGGATGGGGGAGCCTGGTGGGCTGCTGTCTATGGGGTCGCACAGAGTCGGACACGACTGAAGCGACTTAGCAGCAGCAGCAGCAGGATGTAACTTTTAGGCTCCTTGAGACAGGGCCTTACATTCAGGTGGTCTCCAGAGACATGCCTCTGTAGGTGACCAGCCTGTTCTCTGACATCTCCAGTCAAATCCAAGGCAGCTCAGGTGTAGGTGTCTCTGCGGTCCTTCTAGAGTAATTAGATTTCTTCCCATGTGGGTAAATAAAATTGCTCCTTTCCCCTATGAAGGTTGGCCTTGATTTTCACCCCTCTGCTGGGTACAAGGTCATACTGTGGCCAGTTGTTGATAGAGCTGGGTCTAGGATGTACATCTTTTGAGGTCCCTTGTGGGTTGGAAAAACAAAAAAAACCCTAGCAAGAATCAGAAGACCTGGCTTTGCATTCTGCATCTGCTTTTGTGACCTTAGACTTAACCTCTGTGAGCTTTGGTTTCTTCATCTATGAAATGAGGATTATTATAAATAATTCACAGGGCAGTTGTTCGTATTAAAGGTATATGTTATGAAGCAGCAGTGGGCCTTGTTGATCAGAGTGGATGTTCAGGGAATGCTGGTTCCCTCACTCTATCTCCTTTGGGGCGTGGAGATAGGGCATTTTCCCTTCTCAGGTCTTTTCTGGGAGCAAAGATCCTTTCTCTACAACTACTGTTATATAATGTCTTCTTAGAGATGGTAACAGCTGTAAAGTGGCATCTTTAGTCTTTGACATTAGCAGGTAATTCTATTTTAATTTTAAGAACATCTATGGAGTCGATTATATTCTTTGCAGCCAAAGATGGAGAAGCTCTATACAATCAGCAAAAACAAGACCAGGAGCTGACTGTGGCTCGGACCATGAACTCCTTATTGCCAAATTCAGACTGAAATTGAAGAAAGTAGAGAAAACTACTAGACCATTCAGGTATGACCTAAATCAAATCCCTTATGATTATACAGTGGAAGTGAGAAATAGATTTAAGGGCCTAGATCTGATAGATAGAGTGCCTAATGAACTATGGAATGAGGTTCGTGACATTGTACAGGAGACAGGGATCAAGACCATCCCCATGGAAAAGAAATGCAAAAAAGCAAAATGGTTGTCTGGGGAGGCCTTACAAATAGCTGTGAAAAGAAGAGAAGCGAAAAGCAAAGGAGAAAAGGAAAGATATAAACATCTAAATGCAGAGTTCCAAAGAATAGCAAGAGGAGATAAGAAAGCCTTCTTCAGTGATCAATGCAAAGAAATAGAGGAAAACAACAGAATGGGAAAGACTAGGGATCTCTTCAAGAAAATCAGAGATACCAAAGGAACATTTCATGCAAAGATGGGCACGATAAAGGACAGAGATGGTGTGGACCTAACAGAAGCAGAAGATATTAAGAAGAGGTGGCAAGAATACACAGAAGAACTGTACAAAAAAGAGCTTCAAGACCTAGACCTAGATAATCATGATGATGTGATCACTGTCCTAGAGCCAGACATCTTGGAATGTGAAGTCAAATGGGCCTTAGAAAGCATCACTACGAACAAAGCTAGTGGAGGTGATGGAATTCCAGTGGAGCTATTCCAAGTCCTGAAAGATGATGCTGTGAAAGTGCTACACTCAATATGCCAGCAAATTTGGAAAACTCAGCAGTGGCCACAAGATTGGAAAAGGTCAGTTTTCATCCCAATCCCAAAGAAAGTCAATGCCAAGGAGTGCTCAAACTACCGAACAATTGCACTCATCTCACACGCTAGTAAAGTAATGCTCAAAATTCTCCAAGCCAGGCTTCAGCAATATGTGAACCGTGAACTTCCTGATGTTCAGGCTGGTTTTAGAAAAGGCAGAGGAACCAGAGATCAAATTGCCAACATCCGCTGGATCATGGAAAAAGCAAGAGAGTTCCAGATAAACATCTATTTCTGCTTTATTGACTATGCCAAAGCCTTTGACTGTGTGGATCACAATAAACTATGGAAAATTCTGAAAGAGATGGGAATACCAGACCACCTGATCTGCCTCTTAAGAAATCTGTATGCAGGTCAGGAAGCAACAGTTAGAACTGGTCATGGAACAACAGACTGGTTCCAAATAGGAAAAGGAGTACGTCAAGGCTGCATATTGTCACCATGTTTATTTAACTTATATGCAGAGTACATCATGAGAAATGCTGGACTGGAAGAAACACAAGTTGGAATCAAGATTGCCGGGAGAAATATCAATAACCTCAGATATGCAGATGACACGACTCTTATGGCAGAAAGTGAAGAGGGGCTAAAAGCCTCTTGATGAAAGTGAAAGTGGAGAGTGAAAAGGTTGGCTTAAAGCTCAACATTCAGAAAACGAAGATCATGGCATCTGGTCCCATCACTGCATGGGAAATAGATGGGGAAACAGTGGAAACAGTGTCAGACTTTGTTTTTCTGGGCTCCAAAATCACTGCAGATGGTGACTGCAGCCATGAAATTAAAAGACGCTTGCTCCTTGGAAGGAAAGTTATGACCAACCTAGATAGCATATTCAAAAACAGAGACATTACTTTACCAACAAAGGTTCGCCTAGTCAAGGCTATGGTCTTTCCTGTGGTCATGTATGGATGTGAGAGCTGGACTGTGAAGAAGGCTGAGCGCCAAAGAATTGATGCTTTTGAACTGTGGTGTTGGAGAAGACTCTTGAGAGTCCCTTGGACTGCAAGAAGATCCAACCAGTCCATTCTGAAGGAGATCAATCCTGGAATTTCTTTAGAAGGAATGATGCTAAAGCTGAAACTCCAGTATTTTGGCCACCTCATGCGAAGAGTTGACTCATTGGAGAAGACTCTGATGCTGGGAGGGATTGAGGGCAGGAGGAGAAGGGGACCACAGAGGATGAGATGGCTGGATGGCATCACTGACTTGATGGATGCGAGTCTGAGTGACCTCCGGGAGCTGGTGATGGACAGGGAGGCCTGGCGTGCTGCGGTTCATGGGGTCGCAAAGAGTCGGACACGACTGAGCGACTGATCTGATCTGATGGAGTCAATAAGAATTTTTCTGAAATACCTTTATGAACACTCAAATAAGTAGTAGATATCATGTCCAGATACCACCTTTGGTCCTGACCATCTCTCTCACTGTCCCTAATGGTCTAAACCTCACCTCTCAGAAACCCATGCCTAGAAACCTTCTGAACTGTCTCCTGGGATGGTGCTCATCTAGGGCCAAGTGCAGTCTGGGCCTCAAAGACTGGCTTCTTCCTCCAAGAAGAAAGTCCCTCTACCCAAGAAGGTGCCCCTAATGCAGGAAGAGGCTTAGGGGTCCTACCAACAAAATCCAACAGGGTATTGATGCTGCACCAAAGAGAATTTCTCTGTTGGTGAGGGAGGTGGTGGTGGTGCCAAGTCCGCAAAGCTGGCTTGGGATGCTGAGCCTTTTCATGGCCAAAATCAAAGAAGAAGGGCAAGTATTCTTCTAATTGTATTTCAGGAACCCTCTTATGGAACAAATATCCTTACAATGAAAGTAGAACTGGCTGCTAATGTCTAAGATTAAAATCCATCTCTCTTGAATCTGTGATATAAAAGCTATTTGGCTCTGCTTTTAAGATCAGCATAGATTACAGTATTTCTGTGGGTGTTTGCTTTCTGGGGCTTTTTGAGTCTATTAGTAGAAGCACTTTACAGTTAAATCATTTACTTCCCATCACTCAAAAATAGGGCTGGAGGAAATAAAAACATCATATCATTTGTTCTGTTTCAAAACTGAACTGACAGAAGTTCTGTTTTGGAACAAAAGTTCCAAGACAAGAAAGGCTACTGTGGGATTCAGTTGCAGAAAAACGGCAGGGCCTGAAGATTAGAGGTAGCTTCTCCTACCCTGTAGTTCTGAGGCTGGCATTTCCTGACTGCTCTCTGCTCAGGAAGGGACAATATATAGCCACAAACACCCACGCCACTCGTCAAAGGGCAGAAATCCCAAGCAAGAGGCTTGCGCTGCTGCACATTCATAGATGCAAATCAGGCCTCAGGATTATAGCTCTTGACTCTGATACTTTGAGCTTCTTCCAAGTTTCTGCAGGTTATATTAGCTGCAAACTGATGGTGAACACCTTTGCATTCTGCATCTGGTTTTGTGACCTTTCTTCCTGCTTATTTGAGAGATGGATATATCTGAGACAGAAGTCCCCACATGCAGCCTTTTTGGTCTGGGTTTCAGCAGTGGAGGGAAGCTGCATGGTACTCAGACTCTCAGTGAGTCACTAGTACCTTTGTATAGTAAGAGCTGGAGTATGCTCATCTTATTCATTAATGGATCTCCAGCTACTGAAACAGTGCCTGGCACATACTACATGCTCAGTAAGTACATATTGACTGAATAGTTCACTAGTTATAGTGCTTAATGGTTTTCTGTCACTTACTGTGGGCTCCTCTATTAGTTTATTAGCTTTGTTCCTACAGCTATACTATAAACTTCTCAAGTGAAAGTGACGTGTCTCAGTTGTGTCTGACTCTTTGTGACTCTATGGACTATAGCCCACCAGGCTCCTCTGTCCATGGAATTTTCCAGGCAAGAGTACTGGAATCGGTTGCCATTTCCTTCTCCAGGGGACCTTCCCTACACAGGGCTCAAACCCAGGTCTCCTGTGTTGCAGGCAGACGCTTTACCATCTGAGCCACCAGGGAATGTCTTAAACTTCTCAAAGACAGGGACAAATAGAAATATTAATAACAGGAATTACCATTATTGAATACATAACCTTGGTAACAGGCCCTATGAGAGACACAGCATACATCTAATTTCATTTACTCCTCTCCACAACTCCATGAAACGGATCCTTATCACCATTTGGTGGATGAATATTCAGGCTCAGAGAGGTTAAGTAACTTGCCCATGTTTGCACAGCTCATCCAAGGCAGAACTTGGATTCACATCTGTGGATGATTGAGTTCGAAGTGCAGGTTCCTAATTTCCAAACCACACTGATGAATCTTTTCTAGCACATGTAGAGGTTTACAGAATTGAGCACATTGTAAATTTTAGACGTGGGCCAAACTTGGCACGGCTGACTCAGGCAAAGACCTGACTTGGGGGAATTTGCTTCCCTCCTCCCCTAGTTTCCGTTTCAAGTATCTGTAGTGGTATTCTAGGGCAGTCCTGTCTCTCTACTGCCAAACCCCATTCAAGCCTGTCCATCCAGACCTCATCATGAAAATCTGCTTATTGTAGTTTAGTAGCTGGTATTTTTGAATGCTTTTGATGAGCAGATGACATGCTGAGCTCTTTTTAATAGGCTGTCTTATAATCCTGACAATGACCCTATGAGTTAGGTCCTGTTAATATCTTAATTTTAAACATGTATAAAGTGGGCCTCAGAAAGGTTACGTAACAGGTAGCATGGCCAAGGTCATGGAAAATGACCTATCCCACTGTGTTCATCCACTTGCTCTATGCTGTTCAGGCAGTGACTTAATGGGTTTCTATCCCACCCAGATCTTCCTGTCATGACTTTCAAAGCCATACTTTCCCCCTCACCACCATTGTCTCTCTTACTGTTCCTCATGTCAACTGTTTGCAGAAAGCAGCACCCTAAGGCTCAAAGAGCTCCAATGACAACTTTCCGATGCAAGCCTTGATGAAGGGACTTTATCCCTGACTCCTTAGGGCATGCTCTCTTTTTATTACAACAGACCTATCTCTTCAGGCAACATATTTGCTCTGAACCGGAGCCTTTTGCTAACTACATGAGTAAAGGTGAAAGTGGAAGACCCCATTGTGGGACTGTAAGGGGCTTCTGTAAGGCTCACAGACTACCTTTGTTTTCCCCAGGTTTGTTGCCAAGGCTGCCTTCTTTCTTTAGCTGGAAGCTAA
Source organism: Tragelaphus eurycerus (assembly GCA_935064755.1). Classification (NCBI taxonomy): domain Eukaryota; kingdom Metazoa; phylum Chordata; class Mammalia; order Artiodactyla; family Bovidae; genus Tragelaphus; species Tragelaphus eurycerus. The sequence goes on from CAKXYN010000062.1 coordinate 13,145,218, forward strand.
CTTCTCTTTCATCCACACTGTTTTGATAGGGGATTGGATCTTCCCAGAAGTGAGTTAAATGTGCAGTGTTGTGGGGACCTAGGGAGTTTGGATATAGCAACTCCTTATTCTTGTAATGAAGTATTTGTGTGAGGTTTAACATTTTCCTTAGTTTCATTTCGCTGTCTTTGTGTGTATGTGTGTGTGCTGTGTAAAATTAAACTCTTTTAAAAAAATTATCTAGTGTAGTATGATTCTTTCTTCATAAAATTATTTTGTCTTTCTACCCAAACTTTTATTTATTTATCCTTCAACTATCAAAGTGTGGGAAAAGTGATTGCCACCAAATGATACACTCTCTCCTTCCCCCAACTACACATGCAGTATTTTCAGTAATCTCTTTGGTCTTTTCCTGTACTTTTCTGTTTTGCTTACTTTTCTATTAATAGTTTTAATATATTTTATTTTAAAATGTTATAATTCTTTTTATTTATTGAAAGGGGAAAAAGATTAAGATTTTTTCAGAGGGAGAAGGCTAACTAGCAGACAGGCTTCTTGCTTCTTTAGAGGGGTCCCAAGGTGTGAAACCTAACCTGAATCACTCTCTGACTCAGCAGTCTATCTCACACTTAAAATGATTCTGTATCCTTGTTTGCTTAGGACAGTTCCAGTTTATGGCTCTTGTCTCTCTGGTAATTAATACCAGTGTTTTCTTTCATTCTCAACAAAGTATTGTCTTGAACAATGAATCACATGGTCATTCTACTTAGACCAAAGCATGTGTCTCCAAAGCAGGAGCTCAGGCTTCCTATCTTATGTTTAAGGAGCCTGAGATCTGAGAGTCTCTCTGGGCATAAGGTGTGGCCCTTGCAGTCAAATCTTGGGCACAAAATAGGAGAGAAGCTGCCTCTAAATGCAGTTGCCTATTGATGCTGAGAAGGAATTCTGCAGTGCTTCCCCCAGAGGTTACGTGTGGGCAGAATGGCAAATGATTGTCACTCAACTGTGTTAGCTCTTTGTTGTAACCTCCCCCTGTAACTGGGACTGTAACTGCAGTGTAAGAATGCAGTGGTTCTGCAGAGATGTTCCCTCAGTAGCACGACAATAAGATAGACTCATATCTCCCTCCCTTTGTTGTGAGAGTTGGACTATAAAGACAGCTGAGCACCAAAGAATTGATGCTTTTGAACTGTGGTGTTGGAGAAGACTCTTGAGAGTCCCTTGGACTGCAAGGAGATCCAACCAGTCCATCCTAAAAGAGACCAGTCCTGGGTGTTCATTGGAAGGACTGATGCTATAGTTGAAACTCCAATACTTTGGCCACCTCATGCGACGAGTTGATTCATTGGAAAAGACTCTGATGCTGGGAGGGATTGGGGGCAGGAGGAGAAGGGGATGAAAGAGGATGAGATGGTTGGATGGCATCACTGACCCAATGGACATGAGTCTGAGTAAACTTCAGGAGTTGGTGATGGACAGGGAGGCCTGGTGTGCTGCAGTCCATGGGGCTGCAAAGAGTTGGACACGACTGAGTGACTGAACCGACTGACTGATATTTCCCTCTGTTTGTTTAAACATGCTCACAGCACATACCCCACCACCTGAATTGGAAAGCGAGAGCCATCACTGCTCCTTTAAGGGACCTCGGGTCTGGTTCCTAGAAGGAGCTTTCCTGTTCTTGAAACCTTCAGTGACAGAGAACAAGGATAGATTCTGGGAAGAGGCACCCTGGGCTCTGGGGAGGGGCCCTCTAACCTATTATTTCATTGGTCTCTTGAGTAAACTGGCTCTTCACAAAGTCTTCTCTTTTTGCCTTCCTTCTTCCCTTCCTTCATCCCCCCTTTCTCCTTTCCTTCTTTATAGTCCACTACTAATATTAATAAACTATTGTCCAAATAATCTTAAGAGTACTTCTTCCTTTCCCATTTACGTCATTTACTTTACAGACAGGGAAAACTAGCCTAAGTGATGTTAACTGACCTGGGAACTTCAGATGCTCATAGAGCTGGGATATAAACCAGGTCTGTCTGACCCTGGAGTGCACTAAAACATTTGACTGTTACGAATGACTATTTCTCATGTGGAGACAGTCACAGACTAAAACTGCATCACCTTGCAGAGTTTAGGGCAAGCACTCATGGTGTGGGGGTCTCTGTCCTAGTTCACTGGCACTCTATAAAAGCTGACTCAATTTTTGCAGGCTGATGGCAATAAGGATACTCTAGGAGAGAGATGCCAGAGAAGGCAATGGCACCCCACTCTAGTACTCTTGCCTGGAAAATCCCATGGGCGGAGGAGCCTGGTAGGCTACAGTCCAGGGGGACGAGGAGAGTCGGACACTAGTGAGCGATTTCACTTTCACTTTCCACTTTCATGCATTGGAGAAGGAAATGGCAACCCCCTCCAGTGTTCTTGCCTCGAGTACTCCAGGGATGGGGGAGCCTGGTGGGCTGCCATCTATGGGGTCGCACAGAGTTGGACACGACTGAAGTGACTTAGTAGTAGCAGCAGGAGAGAGATGCAGTAAAGGACCAGGGTTGCTGTGTGGTCCTAGCGATGTTGGGTTGACCATTTGCGAAACTATTGATGTCAGTGTATTAACTATTTCTGGGTAGATTATTCAGTATTCAAAGTAAAGTTCAGGGGTAAAAAAATGCTCTTTGGCAAAACAACCTTATAGTTGTAGAGAAAAATGATTCCCCTTTGTCATTAATTCCAGTACGTTTCTTCAGGACCTTAATTTGGACTCAGGGCTTCCCCATTAGCTTATAAATGGGATTAATGACTTGGTTCCAGCAGAGAACATAAGGTACTTAAGGAACTGTTTCAGCCAGATGATGCATTATTATTGCTAGAAAAAGGTGGGAATATTAGCAGTTATATGGCCTTTTATTTGCAGAAATTATTCCAATGGCTTATTCACACATATTATAATCCTAAGGGTCATTTGGTTCTCCCTCATTTGTCATGCTTGTATGTATTTGAACATTGAAATTTTGTGATACTAAGGACATGTCTGTGGAAGCCTGCAACTGCCTGTTCTGTATGCTGCATTGACCCCTTGACTTCCCTGCTGGGAATCCTCATCAAGTCTCTTCTACCTCCAAAGGTCTCTTAAGGGATATGCAGGTTCAGAGACCCTAGAATCAGTTGTTTTCTGTTGGTGGAGAGTTTAACATGCATTTTCTGGCTAACTAAAGGGCCTTATATGTGGACAGCTTCCCTCCACACAGCAGGAAATGAGAGCTCAGCAGGAGGTGACCTTTATTTCTAGTTACAAAATTTTAAATACTATTTTTGCCCTATTTTCTATAGAGTTTTAATACCTCAAAATAGGTTTAGGCTCCCTTTTGAGTATTTGATTTTTTCAAATTTATTTTATTGAAGTATAGTTGACTTACAATTTGTTAATTTCTACTATACAAAGTGATTCAGTTATATATATATATATATAATTATTTTTCATATTCTTTTCCATTATGATTTGTCATAGGATATTGAATGTAGTTTCCTGTGCTATACAATGGGACCTTGTTTACCCATTCTATGTATAATAGTTTGCATCTACTAATTCCAAAGTCCCAATCCATCCCTCCTTTAATCCCCTTTCCCCTTGGCAACCACAAGTCTATTCTCTATGTCTATGAATCTATTTCTGTTTCATAGAAAAGTTCATTTGTCATATTTAATATTTTAGATTCCACATATAAGTGATATCATATGATAGTTGTTTTTTTCTTTCTGATGTACTTCACTTAGTTTGATAATCTCTAGGTCCATCCAAGTTGCTGCAAATGGCATTATTTCATTCTTTTTCATGGATGAATAGTGTTCCATTATATTTATGTACCACATAATCTTTATCTGTTCATCTGTTGATGGACATTTAGGTTGTTTCCATATCTTGACAGTAGAGAATGGTGCTGCTATGAACATAGGGGTGCACATTTCCTTTTGAATTATAGTTTTGTCCAGATATATGCCCAGGAGTAGGATTACTGGATCATGTGAGTATTTGGTTTTTAACTGACCACAGTCTCAGAGTTCAGCTGGGGCAACTTGGGGTAGACACTGGTTTGCTGTTGATGATGTTTTCCACTCTTTTTCATTGTAAGGTCATAACAAGTTAGAGGACAACAACAATAAGACATTTATGGAGTACTGAAAGGTCAAAAACTTAGCTAAATATCATAAATGCATTATCACATTTACCCCTCAAGGCAATACTATGAAATAGATCCTATTTTTTTTTGCCATCTTATAGAGGATGGAGTTGACAGAGTGTTAATTGGCTTATTTAGCCAGCAATCAACCCAGCATTCAAAACTAGCTAACTCCACTTGTTGCCATGTGCGTGCATATACACGTGTGCTCTGTCATGTTCAACTCTTTGCGACCCCATGCACTGTAGCCTGCCAGGCTCCTCTGAGATCTCCTGAGAAAGAACATAGGAGGGGGTTGCCATTTACTTCTCCAGGGGATCTTTCTGACCCAGGGATTGAACCCACATCTCCTGCATTGCAGGCAGATTCTACTTGTTGGCACACTGCACCTTAAATCGATTGAAGAGTAGTTCTGTACTAGATTTTAAAACAGTTGTCTATAGGTTAGTTCGACATGTAGGCTCTTTAGGGACCTTCTGTGCACTCAAATTGCCTATATAAATAGAGCTAAAATCCAGAGAATGTCCTCAAGACCTGCAGGTAGGTCTGGCCCAGGTGCCTAATCAAATTCTTGATTTTGTCCTGGGTCCTGGTATGTGTGAGATTTTGTGTGCACTGTTTAAGAGTGAGGTCTGTTTCTCCTAGATCCATAGGGTTTCTGAAGTTAAGCCCTGCTGGCCTTCAAAGTGGAGAAGGCAATGGCACCCCACTCCAGTACTCTTGCCTGGAAAATCCCATGGATGAAGAGCCTGGTAAGCTGCAGTCCATGGGGTTGCTAAGAGTCGGACACGACTGAGCAACTTTACTTTCACTTTTCACTTTCATGCATTGGAGAAAGAAATGGCAACCCACTTCAATGTTCTTGCCTGGAGAATCCCAGGGACGGGGGAGCCTGGTGGGCTGCCATCTCAGGAGTCGCACAGAGTTGGCCACAACTGAAGCGACTTAGCAGCAGCAGGCCTTCAAAGCCAAATGTCTAGGGACTTGTCTTCCCCGTGTAGGACCCCTGGACTGGGGAACCTGATGTAGGACTCAGAACTCTTACTCCTGTTTGGAAAACCTCTGCAATATAATTATTCTCCAGTTTGTGAATTACCCACTGGGGGGTATGGGACTTCATTATATCACAAGTTTGATCCTCCTACCCATCTCATTGTGGTTCCTTATGTCTTTAGTTGTATATATTTTCTGGTAGGTTCTGGTCTTTTTTATCGATGGTTCTGAAAACAGACATGAGTGTGCTCATGAGAGGAGGTGAGTTGCTTTCTACTCTTCCATCTTAGCCAATCTCTAGCTCTGAATCTTAAGTTTCATGCAGCTGCATATAATTGGCTGAATCAATAAATCTGCCTTGCAGTATACTTGTCAGCAGCAAAGGTCACACTTTCTGTGCCTGATGTTCCAGTTGTGATGTTTGTCTCAGGTTGGTCTTCCAACCTTGGCTACTTAACGGTATCCATCTCCTGAGTCTTCAGACTCAAACTTAGTTGGGAGCAAAAAGGCAGCTCTTGAGTATTATTCTCTGCCTGGACTTCATTGTACTCAGTTCTTAGCCACATCAAAGATAAGCTGAAATTTTGTCCCCCTCCCCCCTATCTCAGTTCCAGTTTGGTTTTCAAGAAAAAAGGATATTTGGTGTCTTTCTTCTCTGCTCTGATCCCTAAATTTCTATTGGAAATGATGGGCAACATGATATGCCTAACATAAATTCTGAAAAATTGACCCCTTTATAAAGGTAAAATATATAACTATATGACCCATGTAAATCAACTATAATCCAATAAAAGTTAATTAAAAAGATAACTATATGGCTCACTGGTCTTTTCTAGCAATCAGTTTGCTTGAGGAAATTTAATAAGGGTTAAAAATATAATTGACTTGGCTGACATCTTTGCATCCCTGTATTCATACTTCCTACTCTCCTGGCCAAAATAATACTCTGTAGTGAGAAAAAAATGGTATCTTCTATTTGCCAAAGTACAAAGTCTGTTCTATTAAAGTTTTCAATGGAAAAAAACCCTCAAGAACAGATTTTCACAATTTTGGCTGAGTGAATTATATGAAACCCTTTTACTTTTGACTACTTCTTCCCTTCTCAAGTCAGGTCACTCTGCTCCAGTGCTGCCAAAATAGATGACATGAAAAGGGAGATGGCTGATCCCCATTCTGAATACATGAAGCTTCTCTGTCTCTACACCTGTGTGGCATGAGCATGGGCAGGAGCATGAGGCTCACCTACATCTCCCACCTATCACATTCACACAGCTGTGTGCATGCATGCACAAATGTTCACGTTCTTGAAAGGTCCAAACATTTTCTTATCGACATTTGGGTTAGAAAAAGAAATGACTCAGAGAAAGGGGTCAGTATTTTCTGCTTTCTGCAACATACTGTCTTTAATGTGTCTCTTTTCTATATTCCTATTTTTCTAATGTATGGTGGAAAAAGCATTTAGAGCAAAAGGTATAAGTGTCAGATCTGGCTCTGCTAATTACCAGCTAAGACCTAAATTATTTTCCTTCTTAATCTCAATTTCTGTTTGTAAAATGGAATGGTCATCATAATGCCAACCTGACATTTTGATGTCACTCAAAAGAATCTTCAGTTTAGTTAAGTCACTCAGTCGTGTCCCCATGAATCGCAGCACGCCAGGCCTCCCTGTCCATCACCATCTCCCAGAGTTCAGACTCGTGTAAAATATGCAGGAATGTTTTTGGACCAGTGAACTCTTGGTGCATGTAATGGGATGGTCATGCAACAAAGAACCCAGGTTTTCTGACACAAGTTTCCTAGACCCTATTAATCTTGCACTGGTGAATTGATGTAAGGATACATTAACACACACCAGGGTGGGCTTTAGATTTAGACAATCTTGGTTCTTAGCACCATTGCCATATGGCCTCAAATAATTTTATCACTGTGAGCCTCAGTCTTCTTCACCTGTAAGAGGGTAATGTAGAGTAATATTAATATCACTCCACAAAGTTATTAAGAGATTTTAAATAGGATATAACATGCTACCATACTTGATACATTGTGCACGCCACAAACTGTAGTTATCACAGTACTAATACTGCTATCATTATATCAATTTTTGAATTAAAATTGTTGCAAAAAAGTTTTTCACAGGACATTCAGGTGATGCCCATCTTTTCAGGCAGCTCCTCATGATCCTTCTCTGCTTTATTTTCTCCCTGGTCTCTGAGATTAAATATAGTCATCAAAGTCAAGATGAGATTTCCCCAGGGTGCACTTTCTCTGCAGTGAGTCAGGCTGAGCACAGGCAATTGTGATGGTGTTGGATGGAAACATGGATGAATAAGGGTGAATCTGATCACAGAAAAACTCAGAAAGACTGACCAACAGAGCCATAGCCTGGTTGAGCTCTGCCAGAACATGGCCCATCTCTTTTTCTTCAAATAATAGCTTATCATAAATGATAAATTTAAAGAACACCTCCAAAATCTGCCACTTTGATAAGATGACCTGTGGTATCTGAACTGGCTAATGGTGTCAAGGCCTTTCACTTGGGGCAAGCTAATTTCTCTTGAGCATGACAGGCCACTCTTAAAATGAGACAAACATTTCCCTACTTGGTTTATGGAGAAAATGATACCACAATTAATCAAAGCAGTCAAATCATGGCATTTTAAATGCTAACCTGTCCAGAAAAGATTCTCAGGGAAGCCTCTGCAAAAAGAAATACAGGTGGCTATCAAAGCTTGTGGTCCTTGTTGGAAACCACATCCTCCCAACCTCTTCAGAATGAATGTCTGGCTAAGCATGAATAGGGAAGGGTGAAGTTGTTTACCTACAGCTGACAGACTGGGGAGAGGCAAAATATTATTTATTTAAGAAACCTGGGACAAGAGCTGGTATTGTAAGGCCTTATAGTCATCTCTGATGGGATGGATACTTCTTTTTGGCCAGTTCTCTTGACAAATACAATTTTGGGAATCAGCTAAGGAAATGGATTTTAGATCACTGAGAAATCATTAGAAATTATTAAGTACCTGGTATATTCACTATCTCTCTTATATTTTTATTTGCATCAAATCAAAAGAAGAAAATTTCTTCTATATGTATTATTATTCTTGAAACTAGTATGCAGCTAGAATCTTAATTTAGTGATTGATAGTACCAGTAACAATAAATAACTAATATGATTTTATGTATCAGTGTTCATTATTTTGTTAGCTTCCTACACACAAACCTCTAAGATGCTGTTGTGTTTTAATAGTGTGGTCTACAGACCTACCGCAATAGGTTCTGCAGACTGGGGATGGAGGGCGACTACATGCATATTTTAAACACAGATCATGAATCTCTCTCAGAATCCAAAGTATTTGGATTGGGAATCCACATTTTTAGCAGCGTAACACATGATTTTATGCAGCACTTGTGATGACAGAGTATTGCTGATGATTCTGTTGCTGGAAAGAGCTCATTTGGTATAGGTGCTAACTTTCCCCCACCATTTTACTGACTGCAGTCCAAGAGAGGTGGAATAATAAGTATGATTGGTAAATGTGTAAAGAATAATCTGGGTATGACTGGCTTCCATTCTCCTATCTCTGTATAGGTAACTGCTTTAAGAAAGGAGGCTCTTTACTCCTTCCTGCAATTTAGGGAGGTCACTACCCCACCTCATTCACTCTAGTTAGAGAAACAGCTATTTTTCGAAACAAATCTTGTTTTTATTTTATTTATTTTCTTTTTCAGTGATAAAGTGCAAGCTGATGTAATTTTTGCTTTCCCATAGGATAGTAAACTTTCTTTCCTCTGTCCATTCTTCCTCTTTATGCCTCAGTTCAGTCACTCAGTCGTGTCCGACTCTTTGCAACCCCATGAACTGCAGCACGCCAGACTTCCCTGTCCATCACCAACTCCTGGAATTCACTCAAACTCATGTCCATCGAGTCAATGATGCCATCCAGCCATCTCATCCTCTCTCGTCCCCTTCTCCTCCTGCCCCCAATACCTCCCAGCATCAGAGTCTTTTCCAATGAGTCAACTCTTTGCATGAGGTGGCCAAAGTACTGGAGTTTCAGCTTCAGCATCAGTCCATCCAATGAACACCCAGGACTGATCTCCTTTAGGATGGGCTGGTTGGATCTCCTTGCAGTCCAAGGGACTCTCAAGAGTCTTCTCCAATGCCACACTTCAAAAGCATCAATTCTTCGGCGCTCAGCCTTCTTCACAGTCCAACTCTCACATCCATACATGACCACAGGAAAAACCATAGCCTTGACTAGACGAACCTTTGTTGGCAAAATAATGTCTCTGCTTTTGAATATGCTATTTAGGTTGGTCATAACTTTCCTTCCAAGGAGTAAGCATCTTTTAATTTCATGGCTGCAATCACCATCTGCAGTGATTTTGGAGCCGAGAAAAATAAAGTCTGACACTGTTTCCACTGTTTCCCCATCTATTTCCCATGAAGTGATGGGACCGGATGCCATGATCTTCGTTTTCTGAATGTTGAGCTTTAAGCCAACTTTTTCACTCTCCACTTTCACTTTCATCAAGAGGCTTTTTAGTTCCTTTTCACTTTCTGCCATAAGGGTGGTGTCATCTGCATATCTGAGGTTATTGATATTTCTCCCAGCAATCTTGATTCCAGCTTGTGTTTCTTCCAGCCCAGCATTTCTCATGATGTAATCTGCATATAAGTTAAATAAGCAGGCTGACAATATATAGCCTTGACGAACTCCTTTTCCTATTTGGAACCAGTCTGTTGTTCCATGTCCAGTTCTAACTGTTGCTTCCTGACCTGCATATAGATATCTCAAGAGGCAGGTGCCTACTTGCTTTCAAATCTTTGTCTCCTCAAAGTTAATTTTATTTCCTAGCAGATATAAATATGTGTTGGTGAAGACTTTTGAGAGTCCCTTGGACTGCAAGGAGATCTAACCAGTCCATCCTAAAGGAGATCAGTCCTGAGTGTTCATTGGAAAGGCTGATACTGAAGAGGAAACTCCAATGTTTTGGCCACCTGATGCAGAGCTGACTCATTTGAACAGACCCTGATGCTGGGAAAGATTTAAGGCAGGAGGAGAAAGGGATGGCAGAGGATGAGATGGTTGGATGGCATCACCGACTCAATGGACATGAGTTTAGGTAGACTCCAGGGGTTGGTGATGGACAGGGAGGCCTGGCATACTGTGGTCCATGGGGTTGCAGAGTCGGACATGACTGAGTGACTGAACTGAACTGATAAATATGTGTAGTAAGCATGGTGAATGCTTACTTTTGCTACTAACCTTACTTTCCAATGAATATTCATTTGTTGATTCTAATTAAGGATGTGGTCATGTGCATCAAGCTGCAGGTGACTCACTAAAACTTTCTTGCCAACCACTCTTCCTTTGCCCCATCCCTTTGGCCAGTCATTAATTATTTCCTTCAGTGACCAACACCTGTTACTTGCAACTTGATTGGAAGGTAATTTCATTCTGCCATAGATAAGTAAGAAGGCTGAGTGCCGAAGAATTGATGCCTTTGAACTGTGGTGTTGGAGAAGACTCTTGAGAGTCCCTTGGACTGCAAGGAGATCCAACTGGTCCATTCTGAAGGAGATCAGCCCTGGGATTTCTTTGGAAGGAATGATGCTAAAGCTGAAACTCCAGTATTTTGGCCACCTCATGCGAAGAGTTGACTCATTGGAGAAGACTCTGATGCTGGGAGGGATTGGGGGCAGGAGGAGAAGGGGACGACAGAGGATGAGATGGCTGGATGGCATCACTGACTCGATGGATGTGAGTCTGGGTGACCTCCGGGAGCTGGTGATGGACAGGGAGGCCTGGCGTGCTGCGGTTCATGGGGTCGCAAAGAGTCGGACACGACTGAGCGACTGATCTGATCTGATCTGATAGATAAGTAGTTTTTGTATTGTTTCCTACTCTCACTCCATTGTAAGCTTCTTAAGAAAGAGACAACATGCTATTTTTTATTTTGTACAGCTCCAGATTCTATCATGATGCTAAGCACGGAATAGATAAATGTGTATGTTTGTGGCGGATCCATTTTGATGTAAAGTTAAGCAAAATAAAATTTAATAAAAAAAATAAAATAAAAAAATAAAAAATAAACTAAACTGTCTTGAAATTATTTTTCAATTATGTAGGTAATATGTACTATTGTAAAAATAGGAAAATTTTGAAGTATGAGAAGTAAATGAATTTGTAATGTATTCACCAAAACCCAGCAATTTTAATCTTAAAAAAAAAAGGCTTTACTAAGCTGCTGCTGCTACTGCTAAGTCACTTTAGTCGTGTCCAACTTTGTGCGACCCCACAGACGGCAGCCCACCAGGCTCCCCCGTCCCTGGGATTCTCCAGGCAAGAACACTGGAGTGGGTTGCCATTTCGTTCTCCAGTGCATGAAAGTGAAAAGGGAAAGTGAAGTTGCTCAGTCGTGTCCGACTTGTAGTGACCCCATGGACTGCAACCTTCCAGGCTCCTCTGTCCATGGGGTTTTCCAGGCAAGAGTACTGGAGTGGGGCGCCATTGCCTTCTCTGTTACTAAGCTAACATACAATGAAAAGACTATGTAAGAACTTGCTGGGATGCTCAGTCGTGTCCAGCTCTTTGTGACCCCATGGCCAGTCCCTGCCAGTTTCCTCTGTCTGTGGAATTTCCCAGGAAAAGATACTGGAGTGAGTTGCCTTTTTCTCCTTCAGGGGACCTTCTCGACCCAGGGATCAAACCCGCGTCTCATATCTTCTGTGTTGGCAGGTAGATTCTTTACCACTAGTGCCCCCTGGGAAGCCCTTACACAGTAAAAAGAGTATGTGCAGAGTTCAATGAATTTTATTAAATGTATACAGTTTTGCAACTATCACCGCAATTCAGTTTTAGGACACATCCCTCATCCCGTAAGTTCCCTTGTGCTTATTTAAATCATATTGCCATAAATGTGTATGTGCTTAGTGGCTCAGTCATGTTTGACTCTTTGCGACCTCATGGACTGTAGCCCACCAAGGCTCCTCTGTCCATGTGGACTCTCCAGGCAAAAATAGTGGAGTGGGTTGCCATGCCCTCCTCCAGGAAGTCTTTCCAACCTAGGGATTGAACCCAGGTCTCCCACATTGCGGGCAGATTCTTTACTGTCTGAGCCACCAGGGAAGCCTTATTGCAATAAATACACTTGAGTAATCAAATTCTATGTAGAATTTCATACTTAAAAAAAGAAGATCCAGTTTCATTAAGATAATGACTATTTTAGCTGGTAAAAAATTCTAGTATAAACTATTTCTTCCATGGGATTAGGAACATTAGATGTAAACATTTGAATCTCTGTTTTATAGTCTATTAACGATATGCCCCAATTACCATATGGATTCTAATTTTATTTCAGTGTAAACTAAAAACATCAGATCAGATCAGATCAGTCGCTCAGTCGTGTCCGACTCTTTGCGACCCCATGAACCGCAGCACGCCAGGCCTCCCTGTCCATCACCAGCTCCCGGAGGTCACTCAGACTCGCATCCATCGAGTCAGTGATGCCATCCAGCCATCTCATCCTCTGTCGTCCCCTTCTCCTCCTGCCCTCAATCCCTCCCAGCATCAGAGTCTTCTCCAATGAGTCACCTCTTCGCATGAGGTGGCCAAAATACTGGAGTTTCAGCTTTAGCATCATTCCTTCTAAAGAAATTCCAGGATTGATCTCCTTCAGAATGGACTGGTTGGATCTTCTCGCAGTCCAAGGGACTCTCAAGAGTCTTCTCCAACACCACAGTTCAAAAGCATCAATTCTTCGGCGCTCAGCCTTCTTCACAGTCCAGCTCTCACATCCATACATGACCACAGGAAAGACCATAGCCTTGACTAGGCGAACCTTTGTTGGCAAAGTGATGTCTCTGCTTTTGAATATGCTATCTAGATTGGTCATAACTTTCCTTCCAAGGAGCAAGCGTCTTTTAATTTCATGGCTGCAGTCACCATCTGCAGTGATTTTGGAGCCCAGAAAAACAAAGTCTGACACTGTTTCCACTGTTTCCCCATCTATTTCCCATGCAGTGATGGGACCAGATGCCATGATCTTCGTTTTCTGAATGTTGAGCTTTAAGCCAACCTTTTCACTCTCCACTTTCACTTTCATCAAGAGGCTTTTTAGCCCCTCTTCACTTTCTGCCATAAGAGTCGTGTCATCTGCATATCTGAGGTTATTGATATTTCTCCCGGCAATCTTGATTCCAACTTGTGTTTCTTCCAGTCCAGCATTTCTCATGATGTACTCTGCATATAAGTTAAATAAACATGGTGACAATATGCAGCCTTGACGTACTCCTTTTCCTATTTGGAACCAGTCTGTTGTTCCATGACCAGTTCTAACTGTTGCTTCCTGACCTGCATACAGATTTCTTAAGAGGCAGATCAGGTGGTCTGGTATTCCCATCTCTTTCAGAATTTTCCATAGTTTATTGTGATCCACACAGTCAAAGGCTTTGGCATAGTCAATAAAGCAGAAATAGATGTTTTTCTGGAATTCTCTTGCTTTTTCCATGATCCAGCGGATGTTGGCAATTTGATCTCTGGTTCCTCTGCCTTTTCTAAAACCAGCTTGAACATCAGGAAGTTCACGGTTCACATATTGCTGAAGCCTGGCTTGGAGAATTTTGAGCATTACTTTACTAGCGTGTGAGATGAGTGCAATTGTTCGGTAGTTTGAGCACTCCTTGGCATTGCCTTTCTTTGGGATTGGGATGAAAACTGACCTTTTCCAATCTTGTGGCCACTGCTGAGTTTTCCAAATTTGCTGGCATATTGAGTGTAGTACTTTCACAGCATCATCATTCAGGACTTGGAATAGCTCCACTGGAATTCCATCACCTCCACTAGCTTTGTTCGTAGTGATGCTTTCTAAGGCCCATTTGACTTCACATTCCAAGATGTCTGGCTCTAGGTCAGTGATCACATCATCATGATTATCTGGGTCTTGAAGCTCTTTTTTGTACAGTTTTTCTGTGTATTCTTGCCACCTCTTCTTAATATCTTCTGCTTCTGTTAGGTCCACACCATCTCTGTCCTTTATCGTGCCCATCTTTGCATGCAATGTTTCTTTGGTATCTCTGATTTTCTTGAAGAGATCCCTAGTCTTTCCCATTCTGTTGTTTTCCTCTATTTCTTTGCATTGATCGCTGAAGAAGGCTTTCTTATCTCTTCTTGCTATTCTTTGGAACTCTGCATTCAGATGTTTATATCTTTCCTTTTCTCCTTTGCTTTTCGCTTCTCTTCTTTTCACAGCTATTTGTAAGGCCTCCCCAGACAGCCATTTTGCTTTTTTGCATTTCTTTTCCATGGGGATGGTCTTGATCCCTGTCTCCTGTACAATGTCACGAACCTCATTCCATAGTTCATCAGGCACTCTATCTATCAGATCTAGGCCCTTAAATCTATTTCTCACTTCCACTGTATAATCATAAGGGATTTGATTTAGGTCATACCTGAATGGTCTAGTAGTTTTCCCTACTTTCTTCAGTTTCAGTCTGAATTTGGCAATAAGGAGTTCATGGTCCGAGCCACAGTCAGCTCCTGGTCTTGTTTTTGCTGATTGTATAGAGCTTCTCCATCTTTGGCTGCAAAGAATATAATCGATCTGATTTCGGTGTTGACCATCTGGTGATGTCCATGTATAGAGTCTTCTCTTGTGTTGTTGGAAGAGGGTATTTGCTATGACCAGTGCACTTTCTTGGCAAAACTCTATTAGTCTTTGCCCTGTTTCATTCCGTATTCCAAGGCCAAATTTGCCTGTTACTCCAGGTGTTTCTTGACTTCCTACTTTTGCATTCCAGTCCCCTATAATGAAAAGGACATCTTTTTTGGGTGTTAGTTCTAAAAGGTCTTGTAGGTCTTCATAGAACCGTTCAACTTCAGCTTCTTCGGCGTTACTGGTTGGGGCATAGACTTGGATTACTGTGACATTGAATGGTTTGCCTTGGAAACGAACAGAGATCATTCTATCGTTTTTCAGATTGCATCCAAGTACTGCATTTCGGACTCTTTTGTTGACCATGATGGCCACTCCATTTCTTCTGAGGGATTCCTGCCCACAGTAGTAGATATAATGGTCATCCGAGTTAAATTCACCCATTCCAGTCCATTTTAGTTCGCTAATTCCTAGAATGTCAACATTCACTCTTGCCATCTCTTGTTTGACCACTTCCAATTTGCCTTGGTTCATGGACCTGACATTCCAGGTTCCTATGCAATACTGCTCTTTACAGCATCGTACTTTGCTTCTATCACCAGACACATCCACAGCTGGGTATTCTTTTTGTTTTGGTTCCATCCTTTCATTCTTTCTGGAGTTATTTCTCCACTGATCTCCAGTAGCATATTGGGCCCCTACTGACCTGGGGAGTTTCTCTTTCAGTATCCTATCATTTTGTCTTTTCATACTGTTCATGGGGTTCTCAAGGCAAGAATACTGAAGTGGTTTGCCATTCCCTTCTCCAGCGGACCACACCCTGTCATATCTCTCCACCATGACCCGCCCATCCCAGGTGGCCGGCTGCGTCGCGCACTAAGAGCGCGGCCGAGAGGAGCTACCCCATGACCGAGGAAGGACGGCGGTGAGGGCCAGTGCACTAAGCACGGCCGAGAAGAGCTACCCCACGACCGAGGTCAGGAAGGGCGGCGGTGAGGAGAGACCCCCTCGTCCAAGGTAAGGTGCGATGGCTGTGCTTTGCTGGCCGGGAGCAGCCAGGAGCAGCCTGGATGAGATACCCCACGCCCAAGGTAAGAGAAACCCGAGTAAGACAGTAGGTCTTGAAAGAGGGCATCAGAGGGCAAATACACTAAAACCATTCTCACAGATAACTAGTCAAACTAATCACACAAGGACCACACCCTTGTCTAACTAAAAACATAGTTGTGTATTTTTCTGAAATAAACACAACCTTTAATACTGATTACCATATGAGGAATAACTGAATTTTGACATATTATGTATCATGTGGTTATTTTACATTTACCAACTTTCCCCCCAAACAGCATAAGAGAGTGATTATTGTCACCTTTAGGTAATTACTTATAGTAATTAAGTAATGATCTTTGTGCTTGTATAAACTTTTATAAATTTGAAGGGTGATTCCAGCAAATGTGGCTGTGTCTTGGGAAAGGGGCTGGTAGGTACACTTTTAAGTAGTTTGTGTGCTCTTGCTTTTAAAGGTAGTTGGAACTGGGATCAGTCTGGGTTGATTAGCCAAGCTCCACATTTGGAGCTGCATCTACCCAGGGGCCTCCTCTAAATTACAGAAAGGTTTGCTCTGCTCAAGTCTTCCCAGGTGGCACCAGTGGTAAAGAACCTGCCTGCCAATGCAGGAGACATAAGAGATGCAGGTTCAATCCCTGGGTTGGGAAGATACTCTGGAGGGAGGGCATGGCAGCCCACTCCAGTATTCTTGCCTGGAGAACCCCATGGACAGAGAACCTGGTGGGTTACAGTTCATAGGGTTGCAAAGAGTAAGACAAGACTGAAGCGATTTAGCATGAATGCACATGGTCTGCTCACCAAGCCACGGGCTCTTCTGTTGAAGGTAGTTTTGCCTAATTAGTTCAAAGGCTCCCTGTAGGCCAGCTGGGGCTATGATTGGGTTCTTAGTACAACTGGAATTTTTGCTTGCTCTTCAAATGCTGCTTTCTGCAAGCAGCAAAGCTCAAATACAGAGATTAGCCTATAGAGGGTCAGGCAAACAGCTGTCAGTTTGGTGAAGTTGGAAGGATTTAAACTCCATAGTCAAAATTCTCCACCATTGACCTCCCCATCCTTACCTTTCACTGCTGTTCATCTGGGTTCTTCCCCACTGTAATCCCACACCTGCTGCCATCTTCGTGCTGAGTTTTCTCACTTTTCTTCCATCATTTTCTCTTCCGTCTATCCAAATACTCCTAATATTTTAAGGTTTGGCTCATCATATTCTTATAATTGGAACTGTCTCTCATCACTCCAATTAACAATTGTTTGTATATTATCTTCCTGATTAATTATCTATCTTTCTCTTCTATGAACACATAGGATTCTTTGTTATTACATGATATAGTAGCTAAGTGTACATGCTCTGAGGTTGACTGGGTTTGAAACCTTGCTGTTAACTTAGGCACAGAGAGGTCTTCTAATATTTCTGAATCACTCTATGCCTCAGTTTTATTGTGTGTAAAAGAGAAACAATAATAATGCCTACCTCTTTGGATAGTTCTGAAGCTCAACCATATGATACGACTTTTGAAACAGTTCCTGCTGCTGCTAAGTTGCTTCAGTTGTGTCCGACCCTGTGCAACCCCATAGACGGCAGCCCACCAGGCTCCCCCGTCCCTGGGATTCTCCAGGCAAGAACACTGGAGTGGGTTGCCAATTCCTTCTCCAATGCATGAAAGTGAAAAGTGAAAGTGAAGTCACTCAGTCATGTCTGACTCTTAGCAACCCCATGGACTGCAGCCTACCAGGCTCCTCCATCCATGGGATTTTCCAGGCAAGAGTACTGGAGTGGGGTGCCATTGCCTTCTCCAGGAACAGTTCCTAGGAAGTGGTTATTTTTATCTTTTACATGAATTACTTTGTTTTGCCAAATGTATTACAAACTCTTTGAGATCAGCAATTTTGTCTTATATTCTGTTGTATTCTCAGAGGCAGAAACAAAATGAGTATTGTTTCTCTTTTCAGACAGGGAAAAGTAGGTTCAGAAAGATAGTGACTCACTAGGGTTGGAGCTGCGGGGAAGGCAATGGCACCCCACCCCGATACTCTTGCCTGGAAAATGGTGTGGACGGAGGACCCTGGTGGGCTGCAGTCCATGGGGTCGCTAAGAGTCGGACATGACTGAGCAACTTCACTTTCACTTTTCACTTTTATGCATTGGAGAAGGAAATGGCAACCCACTCCAGTGTTCTTGCCTGGAGAATCCCAGGGACGGGGGAGCCTGGTGGGCTGCCGTCTATGGGGTCTCACAGAGTCGGACATGACTGAAGTGACTTAGCAGCAGCAGCAGGGTTGGAGCTGACATTAAGATACAGGTCTGCTGGTTCTCCAGCTCTGTACTCCTTCAACTTTTACTATTTTGTCTGATATTGATAATACTGTTTTCATAATACAGTAGTAACAATACTGATGGTCATATTAAAGATGTCTTCAAAGTGTGTTCAACACAATATTTTTTTAAAATTGTGCAAATAAGACTTCTCACATAAATGAGAGGTCATACATTTTATATCATAACCTAGGTAATTTTATTCTCCACTTCCACCCCCACCCTGCCCTAGGTATCCTCTCCCATCCCATGAAATACATTTCAGTGCCATGTTTTCTTTATTTAAATAAGATACCAGAGGGAGTGTTTAATCAAAACAATTCTAATTGGCTACAGACATAACCATAACCTCATTTTACCCATGTTGTTAGAAGAGTTAATTGGGCCTGCAGAGCCAGCAGCTAAATACATTGGTTTATGCAGATGGTGAATCTAATTGCCTCCAAAATCATCCTTCTGCAGGAGCAGTTGAAGGAGAGAAGATTCCGGGTGCAACTTCAAAAGACCAATTTGGTGTCAATTATCTGCTCTTGCTAGATAAACTTGAAAAAAAAAGTCATTGGTCTACTTAAGTGAAAAAATATAATAAATATGCACCCATACATAACTCTTTTCAAATTAGAAGAACAAAAACTACAAAAGAAGTAATAAATTTTCCATTGCATTTAAATTTAGCAAAATTAACAGGGATGGACTCCACACCCTTCCCCAGCCCCACTGCCTTTTCCCCCTGTTCCTTCATAAGTTAGTCTTCAAGAGTTTAGAGAATTAATACAGAAGTGAAAATATTTTTTTCTTTTCTTTTTCTCCTTTGTAATTTTTGCCTTAAGGGAATACATGTCTCTCAGGAACAAAACAAAAACAAAGAAAAATCATACCTATTTAGACTTAATTGATTTAGAATTTGTGCAGTTCAGATTAGTTATTTGATCTACCTTTGGCAAGTCAGCAAATCTTTTTAAAGCCTCATTTTTTAAAACCCATGAAAGAGGTGAAAAGTCGTGTAAAGTTTGCCTGAGAATGTGCTGCTGAACTGTTACATATTGGAGAAATGTGAGAAAAGAATGTAGGAAATTAAATTTCAGAAACAATAATTTAGACAAGTATGAAAGGGGAAATTTGCCTTACTCTTTAATAAAAGGCTGTTTTCAGCCAGTCTGGGAGCATTGTTTACAACCTAACAATAAATATGCTAATATAGAATTTTCATAATGAATTCACTAAATAAGGTGCTCTCTGTGGAGTATTTTCCTTTAACATCTAATTAATCAGATTCCAGTTATTGTGCCTTTCAAATATGCCTCGTAATTTTTACTTTTCGCAAAGTTTAAATGATGGCATTTAGTTATATAAATTCGTGAGCCCAGCTTATATCACTTCCTTCACTGTAGTCAACAAGTTTCAGATTTTCAAATAGGAAGAATTATAAACTTCCATTGCCTTATAGACAGAATGTTCCTTTCTGTATATCTTCAAAACTTCCTTCTTATTTGGACTGTCTTTAAGCAGAGAAAAGCAAAGGTGGGGTAATTGTGTCCTCACTCCTGGCTCATTGTTGGTATAGCATTTATAGGGTGCTGAGTGGGGTTCCTTGGTAGCTCAGCTGGTAAAAATATGATCATGTATTTTACAAATACTTTAGGTCTCTTCTTCACATATCATTTGGTGGCTTGAAATTTTTTGTTGGTATATTATCTAGTATATGTCTCGGGAAAGAAACTCACCCTGCCCCTCATATGATCTGCTTGCTGTGGCACTATTGGTGTGCTTTGTGTAAGTAATGCTAAATCTAATCTTCACAAGGTCTGTACCCAATACTGAATGCACGAATGAAATTGTTAATTTTCTTTGCCTAAGTCCTTGTAGGGTGGCACTTTGTTTGACTACGCACATTCAGGAAGCACATCCAATTCAATATAAATGATGTAGAGCCTTCCCTTTGTATGTAGTTTTAGTAGGCTTACTGTTGTATTTGACTATCAGTTTGCCTTTCTTTGGGCAAAGTCATTTCATTCCTTCTAAAAGGCTTTTCAGAAGGTAAAGGCCACTTCATAAATATGTCTTCTAAATAGTCATCATGAACCTGCCCTCTGACCACACCTGATTGGTCCCGGGATAGATACCATAGCTTTCTGACCAAAGCTGGACCAATAAATCTCCTGCCCAGGAATTTGGACACAGAAACAGAAAGAATATCAGACTTTGTAATTATCCAAGGTCTCTTTGGTTGCTCACCAAGATAACTTATCTTTAAATCAAGCTTTCTGATTCTCAGGAAATGGTTTTTTATCACTTCTGTTCATAATAGCTTCTGTAATAACCCAGAGATGTGCAATCTTTTGTGAGGCATGGGGATAAATGGGAAGAGGTAAAAATTATTTGTAAGGATAAAATAATACTGGGTGAGAAGGGAAAGTGGCTGGTTTACATTTTGCCTTGTGATTTGAACAAGAATTTATTTAAAAGAAAATTTAATGAGTTAAAAAAAAAAACTGTAAACCAATGTTATTTATGAATATTGATACAAAAGTACTAAATAGAATATTAGCAACAGGATCTTTGAGCTTCCTCAGTGGCTCAGCAGGTAAAGAATCTGCCTGCAATGCAGGAGACACAGGAAATGCAGGTTCAGTTCCTGGGTCAGGAAGATCTTCTGGAGGAGGAAACGGTAACCCATTCCAGTTTTCTTGCCTGAAAAATCCTATGGACAGAGGAGCCGGGAAGTCTATAGTCCAAAGGGTCATGAAGAGTCACACATGACTGCACACACACACACAGCACAAACAGAATCCTACAGCATGTAAGAAAATAGCAAACCATGATCAGTAGAGTTCAATGAGTGCATGGTTTTCTCAGTATCAAAATACAAATAGTATTAATAAAATACGGCTTATAATAGAGCTAAGGAAGAAAAAATCATGTGGTTATCTTCTTGAAAAAAGCATTCAATAGTACATACTACCCTTTTCTGATTAAAAAACTTTGATGGATACTTTCTTAATGTCATTATATATGTATGTGTGCTATATATATATATATATATATATATATATATATATAAATTTACAAAGAGCTAAATAAATGGAGGACTATACCATCTTCATGAACTGGAAGATGATATTTTTGATGTCAGTTCTTCCCAAGTTGACCTAATGAGTCAATGTAATCCCAATTAAAATCCCAGCAGTTTTTTTTGCTGAAAGTCAGAAACTGTTTCTAAAGTGTTTATATTACAAACAGGACTTTGAATTGCTAAATAATTTGTAAAAATAAGAAAACAAGAGAACTTAAACTACTTAATTTCTAGTCTTAATATAAAGCTATATAGTAATCAAGAGAATGTGTTATTGGCTTAGGCATGAACATATATAGATCCATGGAACTGAATTAAGGGTCCAGAAGTAGATCCTCACATATATGGTAATTTCGTTTTTTTACAAAGTTGTCCAGGTGATTCAGTTTATTTTTATTTTATTATGGTAAAATTGCTTAACCTGAAAATTATTATCTTAAATTTTAAGTGCATAATACACTACTGTTGACTATATGTACAATTTTGTATGACAGATCTCTAAAACTTATTCTATTACTCATCTGAAACTTTATGCTTATTGATTAATATTGCCCATGTCCACCTCCCTGAAATCCCTGGTAAATACCTTTTCATCCTCATGGTAACTATCATTCCAGTTTCCTGGTAACCACCATTTCAATCTTCAGGTAATTATTTTTGGCAAATTGTTCTTAAAGTGTTAGTGTATAGGTGACTTCTTAACCCCTTCACCCCATGTGGAATGACTCTCAAAAAATAATTTTTATTTTGGCTCCAGTGCTTTTCTCTGGAATTTACCACCAGTTACATATGGTGGGAACTTGTTTGAAGAGTCACCCTTTATCAGCCTTCTCCCTTCCTTGCCTCATTTTTCTAGTTCTAACTTTGTGTTTTCTGGGGTCACCTCCTAAACAACTATGTTCACTAGTTTATTCTCTCTTCAGGATCTGTTTCTGGGACTCAAACTAAGGCAACATCTGAGAAGAGCCTGTCGCTTCTAAAATAGAAGAGCATGTGCAGGGCCTGGAAGCAGAGAGAAGCTGCTTTTCACTGGGAGGGTAAGCTCTCCAGTTGGTGTGTGCATGAAGGTTAAAACTGCTTTTGGATTATTTTCCATTAAAGGATATTGAATACTGTTGCTTGTGTCATAAGTACATCAAGAACAAAGTACATCTTTGTTCCTTATCTGTTTTATGTAAAGTAGTATATATCTATTAATCCCATACTCCTAATTTAGCCCTCTCACCCTTCTCCCTTTCCCCTGTGATAACGATTAAAGGTTGATTATAAATAGCTATACTTCAGTTTTAAAAATAAAGCAAACTGCTTTTGGAAACACCTTAGAGACATTACTTTGCCAACAAAGATTCGTCTAGTCAAGGCTATGGTTTTTCCTGTGGTCATGTATGGATGTGAGAGTTGGACTGTGAAGAAGGCTGAGTGCTGAAGAATTGATGCTTTTGAACTGTGGTGTTGGAGAAGACTCTTGAGAGTCCCTTGGACTGCAAGGAGATCCAACCAGTCCATTCTGAAGGAGATCAGCCCTGGGATTTCTTTGGAAGGAATGATGCTAAAGCTGAAACTCCAGTACTTTGGCCACCTCATGCGAAGAGTTGACTCATTGGAGAAGACTGTGATGCTGGGAGGTATTGGGGGCAAGAAGAGAAGGGGACGACAGAGGATGAGATGGCTGGATGGCATCACTGAGTCGATGGATGTGAGTCTGAGTGACCTCCGGGAGTTGGTGATGGACAGGGAGGCCTGGTGTGCTGCAATTCATGGGGTTGCAAAGAGTTGGACACGACTGAGCAACTGATCCAATCTGATCTGATCTAGGAAGACACTCTGGTGGAGACCAACATGCCTACTTTAATTACTTCAATGTGGGCCAATTTTCTTCTTGGGTTGGGATTGATGGCTTTATGTATTTAGTTGTTTTAGAATCCACTGAAATGGCTTAATTTTAGGGACTGTTTTTTAAGAAAATTTAAATCTTTGAACACTGATCTAGAGTTGCATCTTTGGTGTTCCTACTGCAAGGAAGGGAACAGCACTGCCAGGTCCCGTCTCCTGACACATGGCCACTGAGCAGGACAGCAGGGAGCAGTCCTTTCGCTGAACAATTACCTGGTTTCTTCTCTTTCTCTCTCTCACCTACCCCACACCTCTGCCCCTTTCTCACCATACCCAAATTCCTTAAGTGAGTATGGTTTGAAAATGAGGATCAGATGTACTCATACTCTACATATCATGGTTAACAGTCATAATAATTGCCCTTGTATTTAGACACGTATGACTTACTTGCCACCTGATCAATCTCCTTAAACTCTCTAAGCTTCAGTTTACTCATATGTCAAAAGGGAATCATGTTACTGAGCATCTTTGTTTATTACAAGAATTAAGTGTGAATGTACACTAATTAGCAAGTGCCTTGCATTTGTTTAACACCTAATAAAGGCTAACCATTAATATTTTCTCATAATTGGTGTGGTAGCACCCTTTCCCTGAACTTTTCTCCAGGATTTTCTCTCATTTCTTACATCAGTGTAGATATTTGTTTCAATTATTCACTTTGGCTACCAATGCCTGAGAGTTTGGGGAAGGCAATGGCACCCCACCCCAGTACTCTTGCCTGGAAAATTCCATGGACGGAGGAGCCTGGTGGGCTCCAGTCTATGGGGTCGCTAAGAGTCGGACACGACTGAAGTGACTTAGCAGCAGCGGCAGCAGCAGCCTGAGAGTTGGCAGGCTGAGTAATAAATAATTTTCTTTCATTTAGCTTGGATTACTGGGGTCAAGAGGAGAAGGGGATGACAGAGAGTGAGACGGTTGGATGGTATCATTGACTGAATGGTTCTGAGTTTGAGCAAACTCTGGGAGATAGTGAAGGACAGGGAAGCCTGATGTGCTGCAGTTCCTGGAGTCCCAAAGAGTTAGACAAAGTTATTGACTGAACAACGACAACAGCAACTGACAGTCCACTCATTAACTTTTGCTCCAGTGTCTACAGGCTGGGATTTCAGGTAAACTGTACATTTCTGTGCTAGGATTTATTTTTAGGTGGACATATATTTCTTCCTAAACTGGAAACTTAGGGTAAAAATAAAGTGGATGCTAGGAGAAATGAAAAGTGGCCTGGTGGTCTTTTATCATGCGGAGAGCCTCCCTCTCTCAATGCGTTTTGACTCAGTTAAGGAGATTTACTTTTTTCTTGTCCCTAAAAAATAGATCCCCAGAAAAAGGGAAGGTGACATAACTATACAGTAGATGGTAAATGTACTATGCTTCAAAGGAATTCCAGTCACCAATGTGACAGGAAACTTTGCCTTTGGAGATAAACAAAGAGAAGCCCCTGCTGTGTTTGGTGTTTAGATTATCTGACTTAAATGCTACTTGACAAAGATACGAAATAGTCAAGCTTCTCCAGATTTACTTTTAAAACCGTATTCTAGTTGCTGGACAATTTGAGTTACTTTCAGCAAATTTTGATTCAACAGAAAAATTTGATATTTTTAAAAATAGCAAATTACCCATTTCAATGTTAGTCTGCTGCTTGCAAACTGTTGTAGCTAAAGTTCAAATTCTGTCTATAGGAAGGAATGGTATTCAGTAAATTGAGTTGAGGAAGATAAAAATGTATTAACGAATTACATTCTGCTTTGACTTCTGTTGTGAAAGGTAATTAATTCATCTCTGTTTTGGATTAATTATAGAAACATGACCTAAGTGGACTCTTATTGTGAAATGATAAAGTATATAGAGTTAAAGGACAAATGGGAAAATCAACATTTTAAATTTAATGTTCTACACTTAAGATTTAATTAAAGCAGTCTATGCACTGATGTTAATGGCTGACTTTGGCCAATTGTGTTGTGACTAATGCATTTGCTCCTAGTTCTCTCTGCTCTAGACTTAAGAGAATCATGGGGATTATTGCTATGACACATATTTGTGATGCATTTGTCACCATTCCTTGTGTTTGAGGATTCAGCTGTTGAGGATGTATGTAGGTGTGTGAGCATGCTGCTGGATGTCAGACATTTTTTTCCATATTATTGTCATGTAACTATCCTCTTCTGTGGTCAAAGATGCTATTTTAGGGTCTATGATTATAGTTGACATTGATGCTTAGATTCTTGATTGATATATGATTGTTTAGACTCAATAGCTTCAAACATCTTGACCAGCTTATTGATTAGCTTGTTGCTGTGCACTCCCACACCTACCTGTTTTCCCTCATACTTCTATATTGGCATGCTGCACCAAGGCATTTTTAAGGTATTTATTCTTATTCGGCTGTCATCCACAACCCAACTGTTTGCATTTCAGTGAAATGAGAGAAGAAATCAAGGCTCATACCATGCTGACAGGTCACCCAATAAGTGTTTTCCCTTCACTACTTAGAAGAAGACTAAAATCAAACTGTAGCCTACCTATCTAGAGTATGTGTTATAAAGATGACAGTTCTGTATGGAATAAAGCTGTGTATTAAGAATAAATAAATGGATAGGTTCCATGGTTGCATGAATTATATCATCATGCCCTTTATGCTTTTTTGTTATTGCATAGTGTGTTGGCAACACAGCATTTCCCACGTGACCCCTGACACATTACAAGTCAACAAGACACATGTGGATCTGGCAGATGGGGCTTGTCTGCTTTGGTTGAAATTTTAATCACATACCATTTGGTGGTGACATGCCTACCAAAGTGCTGTGGATGCCCAGTAGGTTTTATGGGAATGCCATAAGGTGGTTAACTGCACACAGATATGGCCAAGAACCGGGGAATCTGATTCCCATTTTATCTTCTTTCCCAACTTATATTATGGTCCTTATTCTTTCATTCTCTTTGGCTTTAAGAGAAGCTGGTCTATCATGAAGATGTGCTTGTTTCCTAACAAAATCGTTCTGTTCTGGCATGTCTTTTGGCCTCCCTCCTAAAACCTTGGCCCAGGAAGGTTTATTGGAGACTCAGAACCAGGATAGGACATTTGATTAAGGCAATTAAATGTTCCTATTGCGTGTGATGCTGATCATGGACATGTATCAGATTGGGACAGATTCTCTGTGAGGCAAACTTTGCATCTGTGATACCCACATATCATCACAGCAAAATATCAGAGGCAAAGTGGCTTAAACAACAAAAATTTATTTCTTACAGTTCTGGAGGCTGGAAAGTCCAAGATAAAGGTGCCAGCAAGGTAAATTTCATCCTGGGGCCTGTTCTCTTGGCTTCTTCTGTTCTCTTTAGGTGGTCACCATCTCACTGTGTGCTCACCTGGCTTACTGTGCACATGTGAGGAGAGTGAACCAGCTTTTGAAAGTCTTCTCGTTAGGCTACCAATCCCATCCCGAGGGCCCTACCTTTAAGACTTCATCTAAAGCTAATTACCTCCCAAAGGCTCCAAGCATGATCACATTTTTGGTTCAAGGCTGCAACACAAAAATTTTGGAGGGATATTAGCATTCAGTTTGTAGGGGACTACAAGCTAGACTGTGCTCTGGGACTATGTGGTTTAGACAGAGTAGAGATGGAGGAGGGGTGGTAGTGGGACCTGGGTTATTATTCATGTAGCATTAAAACAGTCATCCCAAACTTATTGCACTCTTCTGTGAAACCCTGTTAGGCTAAATACAGGATTCTAGAGAAAATCAGATTTCAATTAGAGAAGGTTAATAACTCATTCTGCCTCCAAAGTACACAATTCTTACAAATAACACTTTGAAAACTTCACAACCTGATAGTTTGGACAGTGGCTAGTGAAAAGTTTAATTGCTTCATTTGTCACTCATGCCTCCCCTCTCTCCCCTCCACCTTGTCCCCATCCATCTCTTCCTCCTAATTTTTCTTTCAGTGATCCTTCCCAATCTCACTTTACCTGGAAGTCCACTTATATTCCTCATTCTTGATTTGTATCACATGCTTTTGCTTCCCAGGAAGCAATGGCTGGTTTGTGATCTAAAAGGAAACTTTGCTTGACATTTCTAATTGCTGCTGCACCTTCAGAGAAAGTTTTGGCAGACTGAACGTGTCCTACTAAACTTCTCTCTCAAAATTGCTTCTTCTTCCATATTTGTCATTTCAGTGAATGACAACACTTTCTCCTAGATCATTTATGCCAGAGATTTTCTTTTCAATCTCACTCTCTTTTTCAGCTCCCACATCTTATTGATCATGAAATCACATCAATTTTAGACTCTAATGACACTCTCTCCCTTTTGCAGAGAGTCGCCTCCTCCATTCACTGCTTAAGTCCCCCTCCATTTTTTGTGGGTGTGTCAGAAATAATATAATGGTTTGCTAGCTGACATCTCTGCTCCAGCTTTGCCAATTTCTAATTCATCTTCCACAGTGTTAGTGATTTTAGTAAAATGCACGTGTAATTGTGCCTCTCCTTAAAAAAACTCCTTTAGTAGTTCTTTGATTTTCACAGGCTAAAACTCAAACTCCCTAAGTTGGCATCCAGTGATCTCTTAATGATCCACTGAGATCAATACTTTCCAAGTGGAAAGTCTACTTTCTGTCTTCATATTATATTACTTTACTTGTATAATTTTCTTTCAAAAGCACTTATTACTTTATTTTCAGTAATCAAATATAAAAGCATTCTATGCAAACTCTAGGTGTTCTTCCACCTGGTATACCGTTTCTGTTTTGCTTTACAATGTTGTATTGGTTTCTGCCATATAACAACATGAATCAGCTGTTAAGTATATGTATTTCTCCTCTCTCTTGAGGCTCCCTCCCACCTGCTCCCATCCCATACCTCTAGGTCATCACAGAGCACTGGGCTGGGCTCCCTGTGTTATGCAGCATCTTCCCATTAGCTGTCAGTTTTACACATGGTGGTGTATATATGTCAATGCTACTCTCTTGTTTATCTCACCCTCTTCTTCCCCCACTGTGTCCACAGGACTGTCCTCCACGTCTGCATCTCCATTTCTGCCCTGCAAATAGGTTGATCAGTAACATTGTTCTAGATTCCATACATATGCATTAACATATGGCATTTGTTTTGCTTTTCTATTTCCGACTTCACCCTTTACAACAGGTTCTAGATTTATCTACCTCATTTCAACTAACTCAAATTTGTTCCCTTTTTAACGACTGAATAGTATTCCATTGTATATATGTACCACAACTTCATCTATTCATCTGTCAATGGATCCACTTTATAATCTTTGCTTTTACCTTCTTGAGTCACTTATATTTTCCCAGAGTAGTATGTTTCACCAAGCTCTATACCTTTGCATGTACTGTTCCTTTGGCCTGGAATGCTTCTTTCTCATTTCTTTATCCAGCAAACCCATATTCAGGCTTAAATATTTACATCAAGCATCACCTCATTTTCTTCTTCCTCTTTCCACTCAAGTTGAGTTAACTACACCTCCTCTATGTGTTAGTTTTTACTTTTATAATCTGGAATTTTTAATAGCATTTTAATTTAATTTTTAATAGAAGTATAGTTTATTTATGATATTATATTAGTTTCAGATATATAGCATAGTGACTCAGTGTTTTATAGATTATACTACATTAAAAGTTGCTATAAGATAATTGGAATTTCTTCATATTTGCATAGGACTCTGAGGTCATCCTTTTTTGCCCTATTTTTCCTTAGGGACTAGCTTAGTGTCTGGTACATAGTTGGTATAAAATATGTTTGAATGGATGAATAAAGGAAGAAACATAAAAATATATTTTAATAAACTGTTACTGAATTGTCAAATATTTCTTGTTTTCATTTCTTTTATTTTCATATTTACTCAGCAACTGATTTTTCCATGAACTTTATTACTCAAAGATTTAGAAGAATCTAGAATTCCTCTGAGGCACAAAAGACATTAACAACTAAGTACTTCCTTAAAGATAGAATAGAATCGGAGGGTCTAACACTGGTTTTAGTAATTTCTCTTGGAAATCATAGTTTCACGTACCACTGTTCAATCAGAAAAATGTGTCCTATTTCTGGACTTAAGAGGATGGAAGGATGACTGTATAGATAAGAATCATCCACCTCTGAAATTCACTCTCCTCCTTTGGGACTCTTTTTTTCCTCTTACTGTGAAACATTATTTTTTCTATTTATATAATTAGCACAGCTCTTTAGAATAATTTGAATAATGCACAAAAGTGTAAGATCCTAAAAACTTGCTTAAAATCCTTCCATCCAGAGATGATCCTAATAGTCATTTGTTGACATTTTTACAACCATTTTTGGTACATATTCATACACATATATTTTTGACATATATGAGATTATTTCAGGCACATTATATTTCTTTGGGAATATTTTTAAATGCATTCTATTGTTATCTTATTTCCCTGTTTCAGTTGATCTGTATCAACCATTCTTTCCAGTCTAGATAACCCCCGTTAACCACCTGTGATATAGGTCCTGTTGCAGTACACGTGGGCAGGTATGAATGAATAAAATGGTATCGTTTCAAAAAATAGTCTAGGAATTTCTCCTAGTTTCCTAAAAGTGAAAGCGTTAGTTGCTCAGTTATGTCTGACTTTGTGACGCTATGGACTGCAGCCCTCTGTCTATGGGATTTCCCAAGCAAGTATACTGGAATGGGTAGCCCTTTCCTTCTCCAGGTGATCTTCCCAACCCAGGAGTTGAACCTGGGTCTCCTGCATTGCAGGCAGACTCTTTACCATCTGAGCCACCAGGGAAGCCTAATTCCTTCTTTGTTAGTTTATTTGTAATAAACTAGTAATTTGTTGTGTTTTTGTTTGTTTAGATTTTGGTGGTGATTTTGGTTGACCTCTTGGACTACCACTGCCATGAATATCACTGAAGATATGACCATTACATTCCTACAACCTACTGCTTCAGTTTCCATCAGATCGATTTCAAGCACAGGTACTGCTGGGTAAAATAGTACATGGGCTTTTAATTTTAAAAGACAGGGTAAAGTTGATTTGTTTTACTTTTAACATTTCTACTTACAATGAAAAAGAAAATTTTGGGGGTGCTTTACATCGATATTCTCACAATTAGTAGCTGTTTCCATTCTGTTTAAGATTTTGCCAGTTTGACAGATCTAAAATAGTACCTCATAAATTTAAGAACTTGCATTTCTCTGATTATTGGTTGTATTGGGTATATTTTCACACATAGTTGGCAAACTTGTTCTTTTATAAATTGCTTGTTCATAGCTTTTGCCCTTTCCACCTTTCTCTTTTCAAAAACTTGCTAATCTGAAATAATTTTAGACTACCTAAGATATTTTCATGATTTCACTGATAATATTAACCTTTGGAAAGTGAAAAAGTGAAAGTGTTAGTCCGAATCTTTGACCCTTTGGACAATCGCCCACCAGGCTCCTCTGTCCATGGACTTCTCCAGGCAAGAATATTGCAGTGAGTAGGCATTCCTTTCTCCAGGAGATCTTCCCGACTCAGGGATTCAATTCATGTCTCCTGCATGGCAAGTGGTTTCTTTAATGTCTGAGCTAACAGGGAAGCCCAATATTTATCACTTGGTTACGACAATGTCTTCAGATTTACTTACTGCAAAGGTACTGTTTTCCCCTTGAAATTGCTAAATATTTTGGAAAGAAATACTTTGAGATTTCCCAAATATCCTATTTCTTCTCAAACTTTTACTCACTAATTTTAGTAATAATTGGTAGATATTGCCTATACTAATTATTACTGTGGTGTTCTAGCAGTGTGGTGTTCTATTTCCCTCATTCCTTCTACATTTACTAATTAGGTTTCTGTGAGGAGTCATCCCTTATTTATTTATTCCACAATTTATTTATATCAGTATATAGTCATGTAGTAGTATATCATTGTGGTTTTCATTTCCCTAATGGCTCATGATGTTAAACATTTTTCCATGTGCTTATTTTCCACCTGTATAGCTTATCAGTAAAATGTGTCTTCATGTTTGTTTTCTAATTGGATTTTTTCTTTTATTATTGTTGAATTTTGAGAGATTTCAATATAAGCTACATTCTTGTTGAATATGTGATTCGAAATATTTTCCAATTTGTCACTTATGTTTTACCCTCTTAACAGGATCTTTTTCCTTGTAAAAATGTTTAATTATGATGAACTCTAATTTTTCAATTTTTATGGATTGTGCTTTTTTGGTGTCAAGTCTGTAATTTTTTTTTTCTTTAAAATTTCCTGTCCCTTTTGACTTCTTTTGGATTATTTGGAAATTTTTAAGAATTCCATCCTCATAAGCTATTGGTTTTTAAACTCTTTTTACAAAAAAATGCTTTTTGTATTTGTAGTGGTTTTCTTGGGATAAAACTACTGCCATGTCCTTTATTTTAGCAATATGTTTAGAATTAACATTTTAGTGCTCCTTGTAAAATATAAAAATCTTGTCTTTTCCACTTAACAAACTCATTGTTGAATATGTGATTCAAAAATATTTCCCCCAGAAACCCATAAGAGAATATTATGATTTTGTTTTAAACAGTCATATGTATTTTAAAGAAATTAAAGAAAATAATCTAATAGTTATAAAGATCTTAAACATTCTTCATTCCTGAAGATATGAGTGTCACTCTACTGTCGTTTTTCTTCCGCTTGAAGAAGTTTCTTTAGCATTTCTTATAGAACGGATCCACTGGTGACATATTTTCTTGGTTTTATTTATGCAAAACAATCTTCATTTTGCCTTCATGCTTTGAAGGCATATATATAATTTTAAGTTGACTTTTTATTTTTTCATCATTCAGTACATTAAATGTGTACTTCCAGTGTCTTCTGGTTGCCATGATTGCTGATTTGTTCTTCTCCTTATATCATGTCTTTTTTTGCTCACTGTCTTTAAGAATTTCTCAATATTTTTGATTATCAAAATTTTGAATATAGTTTTCCTAGGTGTCACTGTTTCCATTGTTTCCCTATCTATTTGTCATGAAGTGATGGGACCAGATGCCATGATCTTAGTTTTCTGAATGTTGAGTTTTAAGCCAACTTTTTCACTTTCCTCTTTCACTTTCATCAAGAGGCTTTTTAGTTCCTCTTCACTTTCTGCCATAAGGGTGGTGTCATCTGCATATCTGAGGTTATTGATATTTGTCTCAGCAAACTTGATTTCAGCTTGTGCTTAATTCAGCCTGGCATCATGTACTCTGCATAGAAGTTAAATAAGCAGGGTGACCATATACAGCCTTGATGTACTCCTTTGCCAATTTAGTACCAGTCTGTTGTTCCATGTCTGCTTCTAACTGTTGCTTCTTGACCTGCATACATATTTCTCAGGAGGCAGGTAATTTGGTCTGGTATTCCCATCTCTTTAAGTATTTTCCATAGACTGTTGTGATCCACACAGTCAAAGGCTTTGGCATAGTCAATAAAGCAGAAATGGAACTTTCTTGCTTCTTCTATGATCTGACGGACATTGACAACTTGATTTCTGGTTCCCCTGACTTTTACAAATCCAACTTGAACCTCTGGAAGTTCACAGTTCATGTACTTTTGAAGCCTGGCTTGGACAATTTTGAGCATTACTTTGCTAGCATGTGAGATGAGTGCCATTGTGTGGTAGTTTGAACATTCTTTGACATTGCCTTTCTTTGGAATTGGAATGAAAACTGACCTTTTCCAGTCCTGTGGCCACTGCTGAGTTTTCCAAATTTGGCATATTGAGTGCAGCACTTTCACAGCATCATCTTTTAGTATTTGAAATAGCTCAACTGGAATTCTATCACCTTCACTAACTTTGGTTTTAGTGGTGCTTCCTAAGGCCCACTTGACTTCACACTCCAGGATGTCTGGCTCTAGGTAAGTGATCACATCACTGTGGTTATCTGGGTTATGAAGATCTATTTTGTATAGTTCTTCTGTGTATTCTTGCCACCTCTTCTTAATATCTTGTGCTTCTGTTAGGTCCCTACCATTTCTGTCCTTTATTGTGCCCATTTTTGTATAAAATGTTCCCTTGGTGTCTCTAATTTTCTTAAAGAGATCTCTAGTCTTTCCCATTCTGTTGTTTTCCTCCATTTCTTTCCATTGATCACCGAGGAATGCTTTCTTATCTCTCCTTGCTATTCTTTGGAACTCTGCATTCAGATGGGTATATCTTTCCTTTTCTCTTTTGCCTTTCGCTTCTCTTCTTTTCTCAATTATTTGTAAGGCCTCCTCAGACAACCATTTTGCCTTTTGAATTTCTTCTTCTTGGGGTTGGTTTTGATCTCAGCCTCCTTTACAATGCTATGAACCTCTGTCCATATTTCTTCAGTCACTCTATCCACCAGATCTAATCCCTTGAATGTGTTTGTCACTTCTACTATATAATAGAAAGTGATTTGATTTGGGTCATACCCAAATGGTCTAGTGATATTCCCTACTTTCTTCAGTTTAAGTCTGAATTTGGCAATAAGGAGTTCATGATCTGATCCACAGTCAGCTCCTGTTCTTATTTTTGCTGACTGTATAGAGCTTCTCCATCTTTGGCTGCAAGGAATATAAGCAATTTGATTTTGGTATTAACCATCTGATGATGTCCAGGTGTAGAATTGTCTCTTGTGTTCTTGGAAGTGAGTGTTTGCTATGAGTAGTGCATTCTCTTGTGTTAGCCATTGCTCAGTTTCATTTTGTACTTCAAGGCTAAACTTTCCTATGACTCCGGGTATCTCTTGACTTTTCATACTGTTCATGGGGTTCTCAATGCAAGAATACTGAAGTGGTTTTCCATTCCCTTTTCCAGTGGACCATGGTTTGTCAGAACTCTCCACCATGACCCATGAAGAGCTATAGATGTAGGTTCATGACACTGTACAGGAGACATTGTACAGATCAAGACTGTTCCCAAGAAAAAGAAATGCAAAAAGACAAAATGTTTGTCTGAGGAGACCTTACAAATAGCTGAGAAAAGAAGAGAAGCTAAAGGCAAAGGAGAAAAGGAAGGATATACCCATCTGAAAGCAGATTTCCAAAGAATAGCACAGAGGGATAAGAAAGCCTTCCTAAGTGATCAATGCAAAGAAATAGAGGAAAACAATAAAATGGGAAAGATTAGAGACCTCTTTAAGAGAAGTAGAGATACCAAGGGAACATTTCATGCAAAGATGGGCTCGATAAAGGACAGAAATGATATGGACCTAACAGAAGCAGAAGTTATTAAGAGGTGGCAACAATACATAGAAGAACTATACAAAAAAATCTTCATGACCCATATAAACACGATGGTGTGATCACTCACCTAGAGCCAGACATCCTGGAGTGCGAAGTTAAGTGGGCCTTAGGAAGCATCACTATGAACAAAGCTAGTGGAGGTGATAGAATTCCAGTTTAGCTATTTCAAGTCTTAAAAGATGATGCTGTTAAAATGCCACACACAACATGCCAGCAAATTTGGAAAACTCAACATTGGCAACAGGACTGGAAAAGGTAAGTTTTCTTTCCAATCCCAAAGAATGGAAATGCCAAAGAATGTTCAAACTACCACACAATTGCACTCATCTTCCACACTACTAAAGTAATGCTCAAAGTTCTCTAAGCCAGGCTTCAAAAGTACATGAACCGTGAACTTCCAGATGTACAAGTTGGATTTAGAAGAGGCAGAGGAAGTAGAGATCCAATGGTCAACATCCATTGGATCATAGAAAAAGCAAGAGAGTTCCAGAAAAAGATCTACTTATGCTTTATTGACAATGTCAATGCCTTTAAATGTGTAGATCACAACAAACTGTGGAAAATTCTTCAAGAGATGGGAATACGAGACCACCTGACCTGCCTCCTTAGAAATCTGTGTGCAGGTCAAGAAGCAACAGTTAGAATTGGACATGGAAAAACAGACTGGTTCCAAACTGGGAATGTAATATGTCAAGGCTGTATATTGTCACCCTGCTTATTTAACTTATATGCAGAGTACATCATGTGAAATGCTTGGCTGGATGTAGCACAAGCTGGAATCAAGAGTGCTGGGAGAAATATCAATAACCTCAGTTATGCAGATGACACCACTCTTATGGCAGAAAGCAAAGAACTAAAGGGCCTTTTCACTTTCACTTGAAAGTGAAAGAGGAGAGTGAAAAAGTTGGCTTGAAACTCAACATTCAAAAAAAATCATGGTATCGAGTCCCATCACTTCATGGCAAATAGATGGGGAAACAATGGAAACAGTGACAGACTTTATTTTCTTGGGCTCCAAAATCACTGCAGATGGTGAAAGTAGTGATGCAATTAAAAGATGTTTGCTCCTTGGAAGAAAAGCTATGACCAACCTAGACAGCATATTAAAAAGCAGAGACATTACTTTGCCAACAAAGTTCTGTCTAGTCAAAGCTATGGTTTTTCCAATAGTCATGTTTGGATGTGAGAGTTGGACCATAAAGAAAGCTGAGCATTGAAGAATTGATGCTTTTGAACTGTGGTGTTGGAGAAGACTCTTGAGAGTCCCTTTGACTGCAAGGAGAACCATCCATTTCATCCTAATGGAATTCAGTCCTTAATATTCATTGGAAGGACTCATGCTGAAGCTGAAGCTCCAATATTTTGGCCATCTGATGCTAAGAACTAACTCATTAGTAAAGACCCTGATGCTGGGAAAGATTTAAGGCAGGAGGAAAAGGGGACGATCTAGGATGAGATGATTGGATGGCATCACTGACTCAATAGACATGAGTTTAAGCAAGCTCTGAGAGTTGGTGATGGACAGGGAAGCCTTGCCGGGGTCCAGCCCCAGTGGATCCAGGGATTTCGAAGGGGAGACGGCACAGGCGATCAGGAAACAACAGCTTATTAAAATATTAATTAAAGATATAAAGAATAATAGAAATGAGGATAGCTCAGTGAGGAGGAAATTCAGTGAAGACAAGCAGATGAAATGATAGCTCAGTGAGAAGGAAATTCAGTGAGAACATTTTGTGGAGAGAGGAGGCTGAATAATTCAGCCAGAAGGTAAGAGAAAGAACGACATGGGGAGACCAAGCTTCGGTGAACAAGGCCCCGTACTTTACTCTTCAAAGTAGTTTTTATCTCTTAAGTTATGCATAGAGGATAATGAGGGAAGGGATGGAGTCATGCAGGGACAGGCTTTCAAACCTATCACACGCAAAAGTTTAGGTGAATTACATCATCTTCTGGCCCAGAGGCCTATTAACATTTTAAGGAACTTATTTTCTCTAAAGGTGATTATTTTAAAGTCAGGCGCCACCCTCCAAAAGCATTGGCGTTGCATATCTATAGGGCAAAGTTGTGGTGGGTTGTACTCAAGGGTCCCAGGTTACAAACATTAAGGCTACTACTTACATTTCAATACACTCCCAAGGACACAGTAGGTAAGGGATATGGAGACTTAGCAGCAAACATTGGCCCAACAAGTGAAAAACCCTTCACCAATACAATTTCTAATCAATCTTTTAACTGCTCAAAGGAATCTGTGTTTAGAAAGTTTAGAACATCTCATGCCTCTCACAGTTCAGATCAGATCAGATCAGATCAGTCGCTCAGTCGTGTCCGACTCTTTGCGACCCCATGAACCGCAGCACGCCAGGCCTCCCTGTCCATCACCAGCTCCCTGAGGTCACTCAGACTCGCATCCATCGAGTCAGTGATGCCATCCAGCCATCTCATCCTCTGTCGTCCCCTTCTCCTCCTGCCCTCAATCCCTCCCAGCATCAGAGTCTTTTCCAATGAGTCAGCTCTTCGCATGAGGTGGCCAAAATACTGGAGTTTCAGCTTTAGCATCATTCCTTCTAAAGAAATTCCAGGATTGATCTCCTTCAGAATGGACTGGTTGGATCTTCTTGCAGTCCAAGGGACTCTCAAGAGTCTTCTCCAACACCACAGTTCAAAAGCATCAATTCTTCGGCGCTCAGCCTTCTTCACAGTCCAGCTCTCACATCCATACATGACCACAGGAAAGACCATAGCCTTGACTAGGCGAACCTTTGTTGGTAAAGTAATGTCTCTGCTTTTGAATATGCTGTCTAGGTTGGTCATAACTTTCCTTCCAAGGAGCAAGCGTCTTTTAATTTCATGGCTGCAGTCACCATCTGCAGTGATTTTGGAGCCCAGAAAAACAAAGTCTGACACTGTTTCCACTGTTTCCCCATCTATTTCCCATGCAGTGATGGGACCAGATGCCATGATCTTCGTTTTCTGAATGTTGAGCTTTAAGCCAACCTTTTCACTCTCCATTTTCACTTTCATCAAGAGGCTTTTTAGCCCCTCTTCACTTTCTGCCATAAGAGTGGTGTCATCTGCATATCTGAGGTTATTGATATTTCTCCCGGCAATCTTGATTCCAACTTGTGTTTCTTCCAGTCCAGCATTTCTCATGATGTACTCTGCATATAAGTTAAATAAACATGGTGACAATATGCAGCCTTGACGTACTCCTTTTCCTATTTGGAACCAGTCTGTTGTTCCATGACCAGTTCTAACTGTTACTTCCTGACCTGCATACAGATTTCTCAAGAGGCAGATCAGGTGGTCTGGTATTCCCATCTCTTTCAGAATTTTCCATAGTTTATTGTGATCCACACAGTCAAAGGCTTTGGCATAGTCAAGAAAGCAGAAATAGATGTTTTTCTGGAACTCTCTTGCTTTTTCCATGATCCAGCGGATGTTTGCAATTTGATCTCTAGTTCCTCTGCCTTTTCTAAAACCAGCTTGAACATCAGGAAGTTCACGGTTCACATATTGCTGAAGCCTGGCTTGGAGAATTTTGAGCATTACTTTACTAACGTGTGAGATGAGTGCAATTGTTCGGTAGTTTGAGCACTCCTTGGCATTGCCTTTCTTTGGGATTGGGATGAAAACTGACCTTTTCCAATCTTGTGGCCACTGCTGAGTTTTCCAAATTTGCTGGCATATTGAGTGTAGCACTTTCACAGCATCATCATTCAGGACTTGGAATAGCTCCACTGGAATTCCATCACCTCCACTAGCTTTTTTTCGTAGTGATGCTTTCTAAGGCCCATTTGACTTCACATTCCAAGATGTCTGGCTCTAGGTCAGTGATCACATCATCATGATTATCTAGGTCTTGAAGCTCTTTTTTGTACAGTTCTTCTGTGTATTCTTGCCACCTCTTCTTAATATCTTCTGCTTCTGTTAGGTCCACACCATCTCTGTCCTTTATTGTGCCCATCTTTGCATGAAATGTTCCTTTGGTATCTCTGATTTTCTTGAAGAGATCCCTAGTCTTTCCCATTCTGTTGTTTTCCTCTATTTCTTTGCATTGATCACTGAAGAAGGCTTTCTTATCTCTTCTTGCTATTCTTTGGAACTCTGCATTTAGATGTTTATATCTTTCTTTTTCTCCTTTGCTTTTCGCTTCTCTTCTTTTCACAGCTATTTGTAAGGCCTCCCCAGACAGCCATTTTGCTTTTTTGCATTTCTTTTCCATGGGGATGCTCTTGATCCCCGTAATTCCAGAAAGAATGAAGGGATGGAGCCAAAACAAAAAGAATACCCAGCTGTGGATGTGTCTGATGATAGAAGCAAAGTCCGATGCTGTAAAGAGCAATATTGCATAGGAACCTGGAATGTCAGGTCCTTGAATCAAGGCAAATTGGAAGTGGTCAAACAAGAGATGGCAAGAGTGAATGTTGACATTCTAGGAATTAGCGAACTAAGATGGACTGGAATGGGTGAATTTAACTCGGATGACCATTATATCTACTACTGTGGGCAGGAATCCCTTAGAAGAAATGGAGTGGCCATCATGGTCAACAAAAGAGTCCGAAATGCAGTACTTGGATGCAATCTCAAAAACGATAGAATGATCTCTGTTCGTTTCCAAGGCAAACCATTCAATGTCACAGTAATCCAAGTCTATGCCCCAACCAGTAACGCCGAAGAAGCTGAAGTTGAAAGGTTCTATGAAGACCTACAAGACCTTTTAGAACTAACACCCAAAAAAGATGTCCTTTTCATTATAGGGGACTGGAATGCAAAAGTAGGAAGTCAAGAAACACCTGGAGTAACAGGCAAATTTGGCCTTGGAATACGGAATGAAGCAGGGCAAAGACTAATAGAGTTTTGCCAAGAAAATGCACTGGTCATAGCAAATACCCTCTTCCAACAACACAAGAGAAGACTCTATACATGGACATCACCAGATGGTCAACACCGAAATCAGATCGATTATATTCTTTGCAGCCAAAGATGGAGAAGCTCTATACAATCAGCAAAAACAAGACCAGGAGCTGACTGTGGCTCGGACCATGAACTCCTTATTGCCAAATTCAGACTGAAATTGAAGAAAGTAGAGAAAACTACTAGACCATTCAGGTATGACCTAAATCAAATCCCTTATGATTATACAGTGGAAGTGAGAAATAGATTTAAGGGCCTAGATCTGATCGATAGAGTGCCTCTCACAGTTGGGAGGCTCTAAACAATCACATGTGGCCGGAAAAACCTATTCAGGCAGGCTAGAGGATTTCCAAAAGGAGTTTGTAGCCTGAAACACTGTCACACCCAGGAATTATTAACTGGAGCTGTAAATTAGCTCTTTTTTCAGAGAAAGGTAGTGGGGGACAGCCCCCTGTAAAGTCAGAGGTGAGAACACAAAGCAGAAAGTAGGCAGACTCTGGCCTTTTTGGGGTAGATGCTCGAGAACCTCCAAGGAGCTCCTGAGACTCAAATCTTGCCCTTGCGTTTTGAGCCTCCTTCCTCATGACCAATGTCACGGGTGGAGCGCTAATCCAGAAAACCGGCTCCCAACAAAGCCTGGCATGCTGCAATCCATGGGGTTGCAAAGAGTTGGACATAACTTAGTGACTGAACTGAACTGATCTCTTGACTTCCTACTTTTTCATTTCAGTCCCCTACGATGAACAGGACTTTTTATTTATTTATTTTTTGGTGTTATTTCTAGAAGGTCTTGGAAGTCTTCAAAGAGCCATTAAACTTCAACTTCTTTGGCATAAGTGGCTGGGGCATAGTGTTGGATTACTGTGATGTTGAATGGTTTGCCTGGAAACCGAACTGAGATCCTTTTGTCGTTTTTGAGACTGCACTTAAGTACTGCATTTCAGACTCTTTTGTTGACCATGATGGCTACTCCATTTCTTCTAAGGAATTCTTGCCCACAGTAGTAGATATAATGGTCATCTGAATTAAATTCACCCATTTTTGTCCATTTTCATTCACTGATTCCTAAAATGTCCATGTTCATGTCATCTCCTGTTTGACCACTTCCAATTTTCCTTGATTCATGGACCTAGCATTCCAGGTTCCTATGCAATATTGTTCTTTGTAGCATTGCTCTTTACTTCCATCACCAGTCACATCCACGACTGGGCATTGTTTTTGCTTTGGCTCAGCCTCTTCATTCTTTCTGGAGATGTTTCTCCACTCTTATCCATAGCATATATTCTTTTCATACTGTTCATAGGGCTCTCCAGGCAAGAATAGTGAAGTGGTTTGCCTTTCTTTTCTGTAAGGAGTTATTCCCTCATGTTTACTTTTTGAAAATTCCCAAGTGATTCACAGGTTATCTAAAATGAAGATATGGCTAATAGCTCAGACTTTGGATTCAAGCACACTGGACTTAAATTCCTAGTCTACTAATTTTTAAAAATATTGGTCTGGGGAAGTTGTTTAATTCCTGACAGCCTCAGGTTTTATCACCTATGAAATGTGAATAAACTCAGTATCCCACAGAGCTGTTGAGTGAATTATAAAGCATAAAAATTGTATATGTCACTTATATATTAATACTTAGAGAATACTTGCTTTAACTTTTCTTACTATATTCTGTACCATTCCAAATCACCTCTTATTAATATTTCAGAATTTGGTACAAAACACTTCTGTTGCATATCGAAAGGAATAAAATACATGATAACTGGTAGTGAGTGGAGGATAATGGAACAGTTTGCTGTTGCAGGGATGTAATGGGAAGACACCAAAGTGGTACCTCCAGCAGTGGGTTCTAGGCAACACGAAGATATTGGATTCAGGATTCCCAGGGGAACAAAGATGGTGATGGTAGGAATGAGGGTTGACAGTGAATAGAAAACATACTCCAGTTTTGCTGAGGTCTGAAACTCAAAAGAAGGTGGCTGATGTGATTGCCTAAATGCAACAGTGTTTTCAAGTGAGACAGTGGACTTTTTTTTTTTTTTTTTTTACTATTGGGTAGCTGGGATGTGGCTGTAAGGGAAGAGAGAAAGAGAAGATACAGAAACTTGAGCTGTGGCTCTCAGTGTTCATCACCTTGAAAATTCACTTATAGACCACTTATAGAGATGCTGCCATTTCCTTAAGGTGATCTGTTCAGGAAATTCCAAAGCCAACATTGTTTTGGAAAGGCCAGGAGGATTATTTGCCTCATCTGTGACAAAGTACTCTTTTGAGCAGTGCTGTCTAGAGATATACCATATAGGAAGGAGGGAAAGCCTCATCAAATTCACATTCCTTTTTTACTATACACTCTCATCTGGGCCACCAGATGATTCTTTAGCATTGCTAACGATCCCTTGAGATAGTAAATTTGCTGTTGAAGTTTAGATCTCTCCTAAAGAGTTTGTGTCCCTTCTCTCTCCCCTTGCAGAATTTACAGAACTTCATATACAAGAGGGATGGACTTGCCCTTAATAATATCTAGAATTTATAAAGCATTTTATGGCTACCATGTTTATAGTGTGTAGTATTTCACATGTCTTATCACATTTAAGTCTCATAATCCTCCTCTCAAATCAGTCTGAGAATGTATTATACAAAACCCTGCTTTGATAAATAATTTCCAAAATCCCAGGTCCTCAAATTCAGCTATTCTCTGCAACCGTTTTGTTCAGTTTTCCTAAGATGGCCTCTTAGTTCTCCCCAAATTCAAAAAGAAAGTTTAGCACATGAATGATAGAGTGAAAATTGATTATGACCCAAAAACCCAGTGAGTAAGGAAAAGGAGTAAGCAAGAAGTTTCAAGACACTCACCCCGACTTCCATCTCATAATTTTTCTCTGTATTACATTTATTAATATGCTTCTCAAAACTGGGAGCTATGTGAGAGAGAGGAAAGGAAGACAGAATAATAAGTCAGCTTGTCAACTATGCCATTCAATGTGAAAGAGCATGAAGATAATAGGAGCAGGAACTTGGATGGCTCCCTTCATAAAGCCTTGTTAGTTCTACTTCTGAGATTACTTACAAGAGAAGAATCATGCCAGGAATGTTTTTTCCTCAATGTGCATATATGTATGTGTGTGCATGTGTTTCTGTGTTAAATGCTTAACAACTCTACATGTACAAAATCCATTTAGCAAAATGCTACCTTGGGTTTCCAAATTTGTAACAATGAAGAGCAGCAATTAGGCCTCCTGTGACTCATAAAATAAGTGGTAAGGGATTTTGAGTAAGATGGAAAAATAAGAGGAAATATTTTTGCTTTTTGGAGGGAATATATTGCTGACATATTTAATAA
The DNA here is from genome assembly GCA_935064755.1 of Tragelaphus eurycerus. Taxonomy (NCBI): domain Eukaryota; kingdom Metazoa; phylum Chordata; class Mammalia; order Artiodactyla; family Bovidae; genus Tragelaphus; species Tragelaphus eurycerus. The sequence continues at coordinate 13,187,802 of CAKXYN010000062.1, forward strand.
TAATGAAGTATAATTCCTACTTGGGGCAAAACTAAAATCCATTGTGCAGTGAAAGAATAGATTCACTTAATTTGTTTAGGTTTCTTTGTCCGTATTGTGTTTCTTATTAAATCAGCTCAAGGTTATGACCAGTGTTACTAGTATCTAAATGGTTGAGGAGAGGCAGGGTACAGAGAACTGACTTTCGCAACCAGCTTTTTGAATGTTTATGTGTTAATGCAAAAAATGATTTTTCCCCTTTGTTGTAAGAATTTAGTTTAATGTTCACAAGCTCTGTGTGTGTGTGCTCAGTTGTGTCCAACTCTTTGTGATCCCATGGACTGTAGCCCACCAAGCTCCTCTGTCCATAGAAGTTTCCAGGCAAGGATACTGGAGAGGGTTGCTGACCCAGGGATCAAATCTGCGTCTCTTGCTCCTCCTGCATTGGCAGGCAGATTCTTTACCACTGTGTCACCTAATTCAATAGCAAAACAACTTCCTCCTATATCATCTCTATTTTGGGAGGTATGAATGAATGTAAAGGGATATTTCTGTTTCTGGCCTTAACGTTTTACAGTTTATGTAATGTTCACATTTCTGGCCTTTTCTCAGGAAATATGTCAGGACATAGATCCCCTAATGTTGAGTACTTTATGGTATACTCACACATTATTGGTAGTGTTGCTGGTAAAATACAGTATCCAAGTTAAAATTTGAATTTCAGATTAGCTACGTATACTTTTTCAGTGTAACTATGTCCCTTGCAATAGGTATCATGCTGTGCTGTGCTTAGTCATTCAGTCGTATCTGACTCTTTGCAAACCCATGGACTGTAGCCCACCAGGCTCCTCTGTCCGTCTAATTCTCCAGGCAAGAATACTGGAGTGGGTTGCCATGCCCTCCTCCAGGGGATCTTCCCGATCCAGGGATCTAATGTGAGTCTCTTACATCTCATGCATTGGCAGGCAGATTCTTTACCAACTGAGCCACCATGGAAGCCCAAGAACATTGGAGTGAGTAGCCTATCCCTTCCCCAGGGGATCCTCCTGATCCAGGAATCGAACTGGGGTCTCCGGCATTGCCGGCGGATTCTTTACCAGCTGAGTTACCAGGAAAGCCCCACTGGGTAATACTTATACTAAAAAATTATTTGCTGCTTATTTGAAATTAAAATTTAACTGGGCATCCTGTCTTCTTATTAGCTAAATCTGGTTTAGCTAATTGTTGATTATCCTTATTGTTGATTATCCTTATTCAGAGAGAAATGGTGAGGCAGGGCTGGGGTTTCTAGTGAAGTCGCCTTCCACAGGGCAAGCTTTACACTTGAAGAGACACACCATTGCTTGAACTTAAATTGACCTCAAGATGATGCAGTTTTAATAGTGTTTTTAAAAGCCTTTAAAGTAAAATTTTAAAATTGTCCTATGTGTATGAACACATAGTGAGGCTGGAAGGGAATGATGATGATACAGTGTACTTAGTGCCTGCTGGAGTTAAAAGAATTTCTCTTAATTATTATTATGTTAGGCAGAGAGGGAGGAAAATAAAAGCACACTATTTTAAATTTCATTTCCTGGATTTAAAAAAAAATAGTATTAGAAGATATTTCCCAGAAGCCACCAAGCATTGCTTGTTTCCATAGAAGAGCTACTTTGGTTTAAGATAACACTTATAGGCATATTTTAATCTGGTTGGAAGTTACTGTTTGTGATTTGTCCTTAAAGAATTTGCCTTTTCACTCTAAATCCCATCCAAAAGTTGATGGGCTAAAGTGAAGTACTTGTTGTTTACACTTATTCTCAATTTAAAATTTTATTGGCTTTTGCGAATAGGTACAAGAATGTTTAGAAAATCTTAAGTACAAAATATACTAAAATATCTGCAGAGATGGGTATATGGAACATATTAAAATGGGACCTTTAAAAGACAGAAAAAACAGAGCTTATGCCCTGAAGCCCTCACTGAACTCTCAGAAGCTTCACAGAGGGAAGTTGGGATCAGTAATAAGAGTTTGTGATTATACATCTTTATTTGATTTTGATTCTTTTGTTTTTTTAAATATAAATTTATTTATTTTAATTGGAGGTTAATTACTTTACAATATTGTATTGGTTTTGCCATATATCAACATGAATCCACCACAGGTATACACATGTTCCCCATCCTGAATTCCCCTCCCACCTCCCTGCCCATACCATCCCTCTGGATCATCCCAGTGCACCAGCCCCAAGCATCCAGTATCATGCATAGAACCTGGACTGGCAATTTGTTTCATATATGATATTATACATGTTTCAATGCCATTCTCCCAAATCATCCCACCCTCTCCCTCTCCCACCGAGTCCAAAAGACTGTTCAAAAGACACATCAGTGTCTCTTTTGCTGTCTTGCTTACAGGGTTATCATTACCATCTTTCTAAATTCCATATATATGCTTTAGTATACTGTATTGGTGTTTTTCTTTCTGGCTTACTTCACTCTGTATAATAGGCTCCAGTTTCATCCACCTCATTAGAACTGATTCAAATGTATTCTTTTTAATGGCTGAGTAATACTCCATTGCGTATATGTACCACTGCTTTCTTATCCATTCGTCTGCGGATGGACATCTAGGTTGCTTCCATGTCCTGGATATTTTAAACAGTGCTGCAATGAACATTGGGGTACATATGTCTCTTTCAATTCTGGTTTCCTCAGTGTGTATGCCCAGCAGTGGGATTGCTGGGTCATAAGGCAGTTCTATTTCCAGTTTTTTAAGGAATCTCCACACTGTTCTCCATAGTGGCTGTACTAGTTTGCATTCCCACCAACAGCATAAGAGGGTTCCCTTTTCTCCACACCCTCTCCAGCATTTATTGCTTGTAGAACTTTGGATCGCAGCCATTCTGACTGGCGTGAAATGGTACCTCATTGTGGTTTTGATTTGCATTTCTCTGATAATAAGTGATGTTGAGCATCTTTTCATGTGTTTGTTAGCCACCTGTATGTCTTCTTTGGAGAAATGTCTATTTAGTTCTTTGAACTTTTTAGTTCCTTTTCACTTTCTGCCATAAGGGTGGTGTCATCTGCATACCTGAGATTATTGATATTTCTCCGGGCAATCTTGATTCCAGGTTGTGCTTCTTCCAGCTCAGCGCTTCTCATGATGTACTCTGCATATAAGTTAAATAAGCAGGGTGACAATATACAGCCTTGCCGTACTCTTTTTCCTATTTGGAACCAGTCTGTTGTTCCATGTCCAGTTCTAACTGTTGCTTCCTGAACTGCATATAGGTTCTTTTTTTCCTGACCTGCATATAGGTTCTTTAAAGAATATTTTAAATATTTTCTCTTTAAAGTACCTATATGCAGGTTAGGAAGCAACAGTTAGAACCGGACATGAAACCACAGACTGGTTCCAAATAGCAAAAGGAGTACCGCAAGGCTGTATATTGTCACCCTGCTTATTTAACTAATATGCAGAGTACATCATGAGAAACGCTGGGCTGGAAGAAGCACAAGCTGGAATCAAGATTGCCAAGAGAAATATCAATAACCTCAGGTATGCAGATGACACCACCCTTATGGCAGAAAGTGAAGAGGGGCTAAAAAGCCTCTTGATGAAAGTGAAAGAGGAGAGTGAAAAATTTGGCTTAAAGCTCAACATTCAGAAAACGAAGATCATGGCATCCAGTCCCATCACTTCATGGGAAATAGATGGGGAAACAATGGAAACAGTGGCAGACTTTATCTTTTTGGGCTCCAAAATCACTGCAGATGGTGACTGCAGCCATGAAATTAAAAGACACTTACTCCTTGGAAGGAAAGTTATGACCAACCTAGATAGCATATTCAAAAGCAGAGACATTACTTTGCCAACAAATGTCCGTCTAGTCAGGGCTATGGTTTTTCCAGTGGTCATGTATGGATGTGAGAGTTGGACTGTGAAGAAAGCTGAGTGCTGAAGAATTGATGCATTTGAACTGTGGTGTTGGAGAAGACTCTTGAGAGTCCCTTGGACTGCAAGGAGATCCAACCAGTTCATTCTAAAGGAGATCAGTCCTGGGTGTTCACTGGAAGGATTGATGGTAAAGCTGAAACTCCAGTACTTTGGCCACCTCATGCTAAGAGTTGACTCATTGGAAAAGACTCTGATGCTGGGAGGGATTGGGGGCAGGAGGAGAAGGGGACGACAGAGGATGAGATGACTGGATGGCATCACCGACTTGATGGACATGAGTCTGAGTGAACTCCGGGAGTTTGTGATGGACAGGGAGGCCTGGCGTGCTCCGATTCATGGGTTCGCAAAGAGTCAGACATGACTGAGCGACTGAACTGATCTGAACTAGGTGGGAATTATGTTATTCCAATATGATATTTTTTGGGCTTCCCTTGTGACTCGACTGGTAAAGAATCTGCCTGCAATGTGGGAAACCTGGGTTTGATCCCTGGGTTGGGAAGATCCCCTGGAGAAGAGAAAGGCTCCCACTCCAGTATTCTGGCTCGGAGAATTCCATGGACTGTATAGTTTATGAGGTCACAAAGAGTTGGACACGACTGTGTGACTTTCACTCAGTCAATATGATATTCGGGGAAAACTAATGTGTAGAGTGGTCAAGTTAATTTCTCCTAAATGTTAGTAACTTAAACATTGAGCCCAAATCTGTGAGATATATCTTATGGGAGATATACCCTTTAAAAATAATTTGAAAGCTATAGATCTTCTTTATGTAGCAGGCATTGTGAAAGTTGGCAGATTTCTGCAGTTCATTTCAGGGGATTCTCAAATCACTCAAGATCTTGGAATCCATGATAAGGACCCTTTCTCACCTGATTGTTGTTTCCTAAACTCTTCACCAAGCTTCAGGGGGTGGTGGTTTCAGAACACTATGTGCTATTAAAACATTGAGAGGGAATTAAATTTATTTTGTATAGGTGTTTGACAGAGAAGGCAATGGCACCCTACTCCAGTACTCTTGCCTGGAAAATCCCATGGATGGAGGAGCCTGGTAGGCTGTAGTCCATGGGGCCGCTAAAAGTCGGACACGACTGAATGACTTCCCTTTCACTTTTCACTTTCATGCATTGAAGAAGGAAATGGCAACCCACTCCAGTGTTCTTGCCTGGAGAATCACAGGGACTGGGGAGCCTGGTGGGCTTCCGTCTATGGGGTCGCACAGAGTTGGACACGACTGAAGCGACTTAGCAGCAGTAGCAGCAGCAGCATAGGTGTTTGAAGGGCATTTGTAAAATGGCTTATGAACAACTTCCTAACAATGACTGACATAGGTAAACTCTTGAATGTCTGGAGTGTAAATCTGGAATAAGAATTGGAGACCATCATATTGCTGATGTCTTGGTCCTGGGCTCCTGAATGCATGTTGTTTGATCTAGCAGTAGTTTTTGACAAAACATCTACCAGTATAGAGTAAATTAAAAAAAAATAAATAAACAGACTTTATTTTCTGGGGCTCCAAAATCACTGCAGATGGTGACCGCAGCAATGAAATTAGAAGATGCTTACTCCTTGGAAGAAAAGTTATGACCAACCTAGATAGCATATTAAAAAGCAGACATTACTTTGCCAACAAAGGTCCATCTAGTCAAGGCTCTGGTTTTTCCAGTAGTTATGTATGGATGTGAGAGTTGGGCTATAAAGAAAGGTGAGCGCTGAAGAACTGATGCTTTTGAACTGTGGTGTTGGAGAAGACTCTTGAGAGTCCCTTGGACAGCAAGGAGATCCAACCAGTCCATCCTAAAGGAAATAGTCCTGAATATTCATTGGAAAGACTGATGTTGAAGTTGAAACTCCAATACTTTGGCCACTTGATGCTAAAAACTGACTCATTTGAAAAGACCCTGATGCTAGGAAAGATTGAAGGGAGGAGGAGAAGTGGACAACAGAGGATAGATGACTGGATGGCGTCACTGACTCAGTGGATATAAGTTTGAGTAAACTCCAGGAGTTGGTAATGGACAGGAAGGCCTGGTGTGCTGCAGGCATGGGGTCGCAGAGTTGGACACGACTGAGCAACTGAACTGAACTGAACTGAAGGTCAGGTGAATTCTTCATAAAAATAACTGTACTCAGATGTTATGTCCTTATGCAAGTTTTCTTTTCAGTAATAAATATATATATCTTTTTTTAAAATATCATGGTCATGGTGCATAGCAAGGCAGTGTCAGAAATGCAAACTCTGATGCCAGATTCATGGACTGGTTCTATTTATCACTTAACTGAAAACACTGGATATTACCTCTTTTAAATTGAGGTTCCTTATCTTTAAAATGGAAATAATAATGGGACCCAGGTTAAGGCTATAGTGCTTATAAAATATTTAAGACACTCAAAAACATATTAAGTACCCAGGAAAAGCTAGCTAATATATATGCATGATATATAAATATTATTTAATGGCAAAATGGTTTGAAAATCCTGGGTAGATCCCCCAAATTCTCTTAAATCTAAGTATTATTATTCTACTCTGCAGAAAAAAAAAAGTGGGAAGGGGAAAAAAAGAAAGAGAAGAAGAGAAAAAAGCAGAATGAGAATAAAAAGAAGTAACCTGGTCTTCCCCCAAAATAGCTTCTTTTCTTTTACAAGGGGTGAAGGGACAGGAACAGGTAATTTTAGTTGCACTGGACTTCAGATTTAATTTCCTTGGTGTTAATTTTCTGTCTCCCTAACTGGCATACCAGATTTACAAAACCTATAGACTAGAGTTGGTTTTGCTTGCTGCTTCATCTTCAACATTTGGAACAGTGCATGGGACAGAGTAGGTATCCAAATTTGATGAATGAGTCAAAGTTAATGAATCATATTAAATGAAAAACACTCTCAGATTTGTGTTAAGCATGGAGGCTCTCTGTCCTCCCTTGGCATCAAGTGTCCCCAAAGGACCCACAAGATTAGCACAGTCTCTGCCCAAGCCAGTCCAAGGCCATCACTGTTTGGGAACAGTTAGAACCCTGCCCTTAACCTGGCTGTAACAGCACAAAGGACAGTTCCAGTCACCTCTCCCTTCTGGTCCTCTCTCAGTAGAAATTTAGCTTCCAGGATGACCTAATCTGATAATTCGCCAGCCACAGGTAACTAGCTATGTTTGTTTTTTTAATGTCAGATAGCTGCCAACTAAATATGAAAAGATATTTGTCTTTATTCAAGTGGAGAGAAAAGCTTTACCTTGGATGAATATATAATAGTAAGATGAGAGACACAGCTATCGGCCATGGCTTAAAATAGATTTGTTTATGAAAAAGAATAATATGCTCACTTCAAGGACAAACTGTTTTTTAATGAGAAGTATGCTGGGTATGTGGAGATTATATTTCTTTTATAATCATGAAGGAAAATACATCTATGTCTTAAGATATTCTCTAGGGTAATGGGCAGTATCCAAACACTATAAACTGAACAAATGTGATGAGTAACAAATATAACGAGTGTCATCAGAGTTGGAGAGCATAGCATGTCAGCTGAGTGCATCCCGCAGGGCCTGCGTCTAGGAGTTTTTCACACTGATGGAGTTTGTGCCTATTGCTGATTCTTACCTGATGCAAGCTGATTTTAAAGAGCCAAAGCCAAGGTTCACACAAACCGCTACCTAAAACCATATGAAGAAAAGATATTACCTAGATTTTAACCCCAAACCAATAAGATGCTGAACTTCTTAACCACAAGAGCTATTAATCAGAGCCCATAGCTAATTAGCTTGAATCTCTACTGTGTACATGTAGGAATAGGAGGGTAGAATATAGATATAGAAGACAAAATAGAAAATACCTATTTTGTCTATTGAGTGTGCTAACAAAGGGCACTCCCCCCAGAACAATGTACTTGGTAAACACTACTATTTTTCCTAGAATAATGACACATTTTGAAATATTGAAATCTGTAAAAACCATTGTTAGCCCTCCCTGCTGGCTTTCAGAATAAGATCTTTGGTCAGTAGGCTGGAGAATAAGAACTTGAAAATCAAAATTCATTTAATTATTACAATAAAATCATATATGAACAGGTAGAGATTTTAACTCATTTTCAGGCTTCCATTCAACATCCACTTTATATGTGAGAGAGGTTGTTCACAATGGGGAGGGAAGAGGGCAAGTTCATATGCTCAGGGAAGGAGATAGAAAAGCCAGTCAGCTTTCTTTTTTCCTTCAGCATGTGGTTTTCCCCTTTAAATCAAGTCACTACCAAGTGCAGAGGTATTTCATTCAGTCTGAAGCTCTTATGTATTATTAATACAGATTGAAATGTGTATCGTCTAATATATATAAATTATTTACATATTAATGAATGTTATTCAAATATAATTTCAGCTTTCAATAAGTTTGTTGAGCTTATATATTTTCTTATGTTAAGTAAATGTGGTTCATAGCAGGAGTTTTTGGAATCTTTATTAGCTAAAGCACATTGTGACTTTCTAAACTGTGAAGAATTGGCATGTTGATTTATATTTTGGTATTTGTGAGGCAAGAAGTTTTCAGTTTTTTAGCCCAAAGTGGAAAGCCTTGGCCTTTGGCAAGACCAGATGACAGACCATTAGCAACAGCTCAACAGTTTGTACAAAAAAAATAACACGATAGAGATGATGTTTATTGTTGGCCAGTTGTGTACAGTGCTGAATGGCTGGACTAGTGAAACTAGTAAATTTTGACTAGTGGTGCAAACCCTTGAGTGCCATCCTTTATCAGGGATGTCATGCTTTGGGGATGAAGATCAGCAACATTTTACTGGGTTCCATCATGTTGGTGGTGATGATATTGTCTACAAAGTGAGTGATCTTCTTCTTTTTTTTTTTTTTTTTTTCAAGAATCTCTTTTATTGATTATCAGAAACATTACAAACATCTAATATGAACAAATTGTAACATGACAGTGATTAGTTTGAACAATTAATACATTTCAGATATAATATTATACATATTTCAATGCTGTTCTCCCCAATCATCCCACCCTCTCCCGGTCCCTTAACAGACCCATCACAAGCACGGAAATTCAAAGTGTAATCAGAAATCTTCCAGCAAACAAAAGCCCAGGTCCAGACGGCTTCACAGCTGAATTCTACCAAAAATTTAGAGAAGAGCTAACACCTATCCTACTCAAACTGTTCCAGAAAATTGCAGAGGAAGGCAAACTTCCAAACTCATTCTATGAGACCACCATCACCCTAATACCAAAACCTGACAAAGATGCCACAAAAAAAGAAAACAGGCCAATATCACTGATGAACATAGATGCAAAAATCCTTAACAAAATTCTAGCAATCAGAATCCAACAACACATTAAAAAGATCATACACCATGACCAAGTGGGCTTTATCCCAGGGATGCAAGGATTCTTCAATACCCGCAAATCAATCAACGTAATACACCACATTAACAAACTGAAGAATAAAAACCATATGATTATCTCAATAGATGCAGAGAAAGCCTTTGACAAAGTTCAACATCCGTTTATGATAAAAACTCTCCAGAAAGCAGGAATAGAAGGAACATGCTATGCTATGCTATGCTAAGTCACTTCAGTCGTGTCTGACTCTGTGTGACCCCATAGACGGCAGCCCACCAGGCTCCACCGTCCCTGGGATTCTCCAGGCAAGAACACTGGAGTGGGTTGCCATTTCCTTCTCCAATGCATGAAAGTGAAAAGAGAAAGTGAAGTCGCTCAGTCATGTCTGACTCTTAGCGACCCCACGGACTGCAGCCTACCAGGCTCCTCCGTCCATGGGATTTTCCAGGCAAGAGTACTGGAGTGGGGTGCCATTGCCTTCTCCGATAGAAGGAACATACCTCAACATAATAAAAGCTATATATGACAAACCCACAGCAAACATTATCCTCAATGGTGAAAAATTAAAAGCATTTCCTCTAAAGTCAGGAACAAGACAAGGATGCCCACTTTCACCATTACTATTCAACATAGTTTTGGAAGTTTTGGCCACAGCAATCAGAGCAGAAAAAGAAATAAAAGGAATCCAAATTGGAAAAGAAGAAGTGAGTGATCTTCAATTGCTCTTCACCCAGTATATTGCAGGGGGCTTCCCAGGTGTCAAGGGGTCTGAGAGAGGGGAGCGATGTCATGAAGTACCAAGCCATCTGGCGAGGGACCTAAGACAGAGGAGGTCACAGGTGGAACAGAGGGTTCAGATTTGGCTCCATCTTGTAGCAAAGAAGCCTCAGTAGATATACTAGGTTTTCAGGATGCTGTGTCCATGATCCAAGATGTAATAGGTAGTTGGGTAAGGAAGACTGCAGGTTTAGGGCCTCCCTTCTCTAGATAGCTCTGGCATAATAGAGTTCAACCCTTGAAGACCCTGTTTTAATTTAGATTAGGCCATACTAACTCTTTTAACAGGAGAGATGGCCCATAGGATCTCATTTTGTCAAACCAATTTATAGGTGCCTAAGACTTAATTTAATTTTATTACTCATTGAGTCAGAGTGTCCATGCTCACTATGGAATATAATAGGGTAAGGAGTGATATGTCCATGGGAAATTTAGGCCAGGCAATAGTTCTAATGGTTAGGATAAGGCATCTCACTTTATCTATTTTACATTTAGGAAGTCCGGTAATATTGTAGGAAGCACCTTGATTAAAATTAATGGAATGTCAAAGTATAATTTGAGCCCCCATATTGATTAAGGCTGTAAATGTTTGCCAATTACTGCATTTCATCAGATGTTAAAGATAGTTCAGAACCTATATTGTAGAGACACAAAACCACTGGTACCTTTTTGTCTTGTGTGGTATTAATTCTTTTAGGAAATTTTGTGTTTTAAATTGAGTCATATTGTGGACCTTTCCTTCAGTTTTTTGTTGTTATTATTTCCTGTCTTGCTACTCAGATTTTTTTTTAATTTTTCCCCTTTTTTGGTCAATGGGTATACTTTTGTAGGGGTGGGCTACCCAACTCATATTCATAAATTTCTTCTTCCAAAGAACCTCAAACCATTATCCCCTGGCTAGAGACCTCCTTCATGAAATGGTTCATTTATAGGATTTAAGGAGCCTTAGCTTACACTGTGTGTGAACTAACCCCTTTGTTGTGCCTCAGGAGTTTGTTAGGTAATTTTTTCCTATAACCTTGAGAATCAGAATCTTTGTAACAAAGGTGCAGGCAGCAATTGCAGCAGAGATATTTAGAGTTGCAGACGTGGACAACAGACACGTGGACACAGAGGGGAAGGAGAGGGGAAACACATTAGAGAGTAGCACTGACATATATACACTACCGTGCGTAAAATAGCTAGCTAGTGGGAAGCTGCCATACAATAGCATGGGTTGCTCAGCCTGGTTCTCTGAGCAGAGAGAGGTGATAGGGTGGTGAGAGGGAGGTTCAAGAGGGAGGGGATATATGTGTACATACAGTTGATTCACTTTGTTGTACAGCATTGTAAAGAAATTATACTCCTATAATAAAATTTTTTAAAAATTGACAAACTGTTGGTATAGTTAAGAAAAAACACACAAAGAGTTCTGGTGAGCAACCTGTTCTTAGGAGTGTGGACCTCAATGTACTACTGAATCTCCCCAGCCTGCCCCCTTAGTGATTGCTCTTCCACGGTGACCACTTTATAGGTCCATATTTCTCACAGGATGTAGTCTTTCCCCTGTTGAGAATCCGTTCCATTCTGAGATGCACAGATAAGGGTCACATTAAGGAAGGTCTTGATTCCATCCTCCAGTCCTTAAAAGGCACATATTGAAATGTAGGAGGGTACAAACTTTCATTTATAAGATGAATAATTTCTGGAAAGTTAATGTATGGCATACTGATTACAGATAATAATGCTGAATTGTATAGTTGAAAATTCCTAGAGGAGAAAAAATATTCAGTTGAGTTCAGTTGCTCAATCATGTCCGACTCTTTGTGACCCCATGAATCGCAGCACGCCAGGCCTCCCTGTCCATCACCAACACCCGGACTTCACCCAAACTCATGTCCATCGAGTTGGTGATGCCATCTAGCCATCTCATCCTCTGTCTTCCCCTTCTCCTCTTGCCCCCAATCCCTCCCAGCATTAGAGTCTTTTCCAATGAGTCAACTCTTCACATGAGGTGGCCAAAGTATTGGAGTTTCAGCTTCAGCATCAGTCCTTCCAAAAAAATCCCAGGGCTGATCTCCTTCAGAATGGACTGGTTGGATCTCCTTGCAGTTCAAGGGACCCTCAAGAGTCTTCTCCAACACCACAGTTCAAAAACATCTATTCTTCCGCGCTCAGCCTTCTTCACAGTCCAACTTTCACATCCATTCATGACCACTGGAAAAACCATAGCCTTGACTAGACAGACCTTTGTTGGCAAAGTAATGTCTCTGCTTTTTAATATGCTGTCTAGGTTGGTCATAACTTTCCTTCCAAGGAGCAAGCATCTTTTAATTTCATGGCTGCAATCACCATCTGCAGTGATTTTGGAGCCCAAAACCATAAAGTTAGACACTGCTTCCCCATCTATTTGCCATGAAGTATTGGGACCAGATGCCATGATCTTCGTTTTCTGAATGTTGAGCTTTAAGCCAACCTTTTCACTTTCCTCTTTCACGTTCATCAAGAGACTTTTTAATTCCTTTTCACTTTCTGCCATAAGGGTGGTGTCATCTGCATATCTGAGGTTATTGAGATTTCTCCCAGCAATCTTGATTCCAGCTTGTGTTTCCTCCAGCCTAGCATTTCTCATGACATACTCTGCATATAAGTTAAATAAGCTGGGTGACAATATACAGCCTTGACGAACTCCTTTTCCTATTTGGAACCAGTCTCTTGTTCCATCTCCAGTTCTAACTATTGCTTCCTGACATGCATAAAGGTTTCTCAAGAGGCAGGTCAGGTGGTCTGGTATTCCCATCTCTTTCAGAATTTTCCAGTTTGTTGTGATCCACAGAGTCAAAGGCTTTGGCATAGTCAATAAAGCAGAAATAGATGTTTTTCTGGAACTCTCTTGCTTTTTCCATGATCCAGTGGATGTTGGCAATTTAATCTCTGGTTCCTCTGCCTTTCCTAAAACCACCTTGAACATCTGGATGTTCATGGTTCAGGTATTGCTGAAGCCTGGCTTGGAGAATTTTGAGCATTACTTTACTAGCATGTGAGATGAGTGCAGTTGTGCGGTAATTTGAACATGCTTGGGCCTTGCCTTTCTTTGGGATTGGAATGAAAACTGACCTTTTCCAGTCCTGTAGCCACTGCTGAGCTACCGCACATCCGAGGTCAGGGGCGGCGGCCAAGAAGAGCTTCCCCACATCCAAGGAGCAGTGGCTGCGAAGGCACAGGAGGGCCGAGAGGAGCTACTCCACATTCAAGGTCAGGAGGGGTGGCTGTGAGGTGATACCCCTCGTCCAAGGTAAGGAGCAGCGGCTGTGCTTTGCTGGAGCAGCTGTGAAAAGATCCCCCACGTCCAAGGTAAAGAAACCCAAGTAAGACGGTAGGTGTTACAAGAAGCATCAGAGGGCAGACACACAAACCATATCACAGAAAATAAGTCAATCTAATCACACGGACCACAGCTTTGTCTAACTCAATGAAACTAAGCCATATTGTGTAGGGCCACCCAAGATGGGCGGGTCATGGTAGAGAGGTCAGACAGAATGTGGTCCACTGGAGAAGGGAATGGCAAACCACTTCAGTATTCTTGCCTTGAGAACCCCATGAACAGTATGAAAAGGCAAAATGATAGGATACTGAAATAGGAACTCCCCAGGTGGGTAGGTGCCCAATATGCTACTGGAGATCAGTGAAGAAATACGTCCAGAAAGAATGAAGGGATGGAGCCAAAGCAAAAACAATACCCAGTTTGGATGTAATTAGTGACAGAAGCAAGGTCCGATGCTGTAAATAAAAAATATTAAGTGTTTGCAACACACACACACACAAAATGGTGACTAAGTTGAGAAATGTGTTAATTTAGCTTGGTAATCTTTTGGTAATATATATGTATATAAAATATCATGTTACATATCTTAAATATATACAATTTTGTCAATTATATCTCAATATGCTGAGGGAAAAATGGCTATATGACACCTTTCAAAACAAAATTAACAAAAACTGTCATTATGTTTTGAAAAGAAATCTGAAATTATACAGTAAAAAATATTAGCAGCAATTACTTCTGGATGATAGGAATCCTAAAAGATGATGCTGTGAAAGTGCTGCACTCAATATGCCAGCAAATTTGGAAAACTCAGCAGTGGCCACAGGACTGGAAAAGGTCAGTTTTCATTCCAATCCCAAAGAAAGGCAAGGCCAAAGAATGCTCAAACTACCGCACAATTGCACTCATCTCACACGCTAGTAAAGTAATGCTCAAAATTCTCCAAGCCAGGCTTCAGCAATACCTGAACCATGAACTTCCAGATGCTCAAGGTGGTTTTAGGAAAGGCAGAGGAACCAGAGATCAAATTGTCAACATCCGCTGGATTATGGAAAAAGCAAGAGAGTTACAGAAAAACATCTATTTCTGCTTTATTGACTATGCCAAAGCCTTTGACTCTGTGGATCACAACAAGCTGTGGAAAATTCTGAAAGAGATGGGAATACCAGACCACCTGACCTGCCTCTTGAGAAACCTGTATGCAGTTCAGGAAGCAACAGTTAGAACTGGACATGGAACAAGAGACTGGTTCCAAATAGGAAAAGGAGTTCGTCAAGGCTGTATATTGTCACCCAGCTTATTTAACTTATATGCAGAGTATGTCATGAGAAATGCTGGGCTGGAGGAAGAACAAGCTGGAATCAAGATTACAGGCAGAAGTATTAATAACCTCAGATATGCAGATGACACCACTCTTATGGCAGAAAGTGAAGAGGAACTAAAAAGCCTCTTGATGAAAGTCAAAGAAGAGAGTGAAAAAGTTGGCTTAAAGGTCACCATTCAGAAAACAAAAATCATGACATCCAGTCCAACTTCATGTCAAATAGATGGGGAAACAGTGGAAACAGTGGCTGACTATTTTTTTTGGGCTCCAAAATCATTGCAGATGATGACTGCAGCCATGAAATTAAAAGACAGTTGCTCCTTGGACGAAAAGCTATGACCAACCTAGACAGCATATTAAAAAGCAGAGACATTACTTTGTCAACAAAGGACTGTCTAGTCAAGGCTATGGTTTTTCCAGTAGTCATGTATGGATATGGGAGTTGGACTATAAAGAAAGCTGAGCCCCAAGGAATTTATGCTTTTGAGCTGTGGTGTTGGAGAAGACTCTTCAGAGTCCCTTGGACAGCAAGGAGATCCAACCAATCCATCCCAAAGGAGATCAGTCCTGTGTATTTATTGGAAGGACTGATGCTGAAGCTGAAACTCCAATACTTTGGCCACCTCATATGAAGAGTTGACTCATTGGAAAAGACCCTGATGCTGGGAGGGTTTGGGGGCAGGAGGATAAGGGCACAATAGAGGATGAAATGGCTGGATGGCATCACCGACTCAATGGACATGAGTTAGGGTAAACTCTGGGAGTTGGTGATGAATAGGGAGGCCTGGCGTGCTGTGGTTCCTGGGGTTGCAAAGAGTTAGACACAACTCAGCGACCGAACTGAACTGACTAGAATGTAGATGTTTTCTTTTTTGATTATTTCATATTTGATTTTCTTGTTCAATGACTGATAATTAATTATGTAAATCTAAATAATTAAATCTTACTAATAAAAATGTCTAAATGAAGAATCATATTCCCTATCTCTCCCCAAATATTTTTAAACATTTTTTTAACCTGATTCATGGATGGGTCACGATATTTAAAAAAACCTGAAAGTTTCAGAGTAGGGAAGGAGTAAAACTAAAACATTTGCAAGCATAAATGAAATTTCTGTGACTTCTCTGTAGTGACATATGCTATATCATTTTAGGATTACTAAAACATGTGTTCGGTAAAAACGAATTGGAACAATTATGTTTAAATGTTTCCAGCGTCTGTTGGTTATTTCAGCCTTCACCCCTGAATACTATTAGCGGAAAAAATTAGTCTCATGATATAATTTACATGAAATAGTTTGTTCCCCCCACTCACACACATCTGGGAATCACCATTTAGAACACAGATTAGATTATTTCCTTTATTATATGATGCATCACCTTCATCATTGCCTGTAGGACTCTAATAGCGAGAAATCTAAATAGTATCGACATGGTAAAGCAAAAACTGTTAATATGTAGGTATAGTTCTATTTAGTCATTAGATTTGAGTTCACTGGAAGAGCCACAATATGTTGTGTTGTCAAAACTGTATTACAAGACTGATCAATTTCCGTGTGGAGTTTGTGATTCTATTATATAATTAGTGTAAGTAATATTGATTGCTCTTGAATACCATAACTACACAAGAAGATCAAGGGATAGATGACGGGAGAAGATGGATTGTTTAATTTACTTCTCAATTAAAACTGACACTTTGGGTAGAGAAATCTGCAGCTCATTAGTTTTTTTTATGGTTCATTTTGCAACTGCATTTATTGTTTTAATAAGTAAATATATTATCTCATTAGGGCAGCAGTTTCATAGCTGTAAAAACACAAGTTTTTCATATCCATTCACAACATGCATTCCCCAAATGGAACCCTGAGAAGATTTATTAAATCCAATGAAACTGAAGGAGAGGCCTTGTGGGGTGGAGACTGTGGTCATTATGAGGTCATAGCAAAAAGCAAAATGTTTTTTACTCAGGGGCTAAAAATGATTGCAAAGATTTTTTTGTTTTGTTTTGTTTTCCTGAGTCTTTCTAATAATAAAGCTATTTAGAAATGTGTGGTGATTTCCCAGCAACAAATGTGTTGACAAACTACCTTTCAGATTGGGTATGAGTAATATGTTTATTGCATCCCTTTTACACACTCGCCTCAATTCATAGTGCCATAGAGGCCAAGGAGGAGAGATCTGAGCCAATCTCTGGTGCTATTATTAAGGTCTTAAAAGCTCTAGCCTCTGGGTTAGGGAAAAGTGATCCTGATTCTCAAGCAAACACCTGTCTTGATTAAATTCTGATAGCTCTGTTAGTATGCATGCTGGTGGACCTAGATTGGGTCAATCAAGCAATTAGCATGTATTAATTTAATATGTACTATTTTCCCTGGGATTTCCTGGTGGTTCAATGGTAAAGAATCTGCTTGCAATGCAATAGACACAGGTTCAATCCCTGGGTCAGGAAGATCCCCTAGAGTAGGAAGTGGCAACACACTCCAGGATACTTTCCTGGGAAATTCCACGGACAGAGGAGCTTGGCGGGGCTACAGTCCATGGGGTTGCAAAAGAGTTGGACAAGACTTAGTGACTAAACAGCAACAACAATTTTCCCTAGCTTGTTACATGTATGACATTGGCAAAGGGTCTGAAAAAAAAAAAAAGATATTGATTCTAAGCAAAATAGGAAGGAAACAAGTGTCACTGACCACATATAACAGGCTGCTGATAGAAAATTTGAATCTGTTCTATTGTGTTTAAAAGAATTTCAAAGAAAGCAAGAAAGATTTAGTTCAGTTAAATAACAGGCTTTTGGGTACTAGAATTTTAAATTACTTTGCTTGCAAATGAATAACTGTGTGTGAGGGAAGGATGTACAGAAGATTCAGTGTATGTACTGACTCATTCCCCATGTGACTTCTTTTTGTGACAACTGCCATTTATTGAACATTTACTAAATTATTATCTCATTTTGAACCTGTGGGATGAGATACATTAGCCTCATTGTATAAAGTAGGAAGAATCAAGCCATTTACTTGAGGATCCTTAGTAAGCAAATGAATAATTTGAAATTGAAGCCAGATCTGTCTGACTCTAAAACATATGTCAGATTTAGATATTTGAATAACCCAATTGCTGGAGTTCAGTGGTTTGAACATGGTTTTCCACTCATTTGTATCTGTTCCAGGAATGTTTGCACTACTCCATCTATGTGTGACCTGTGCTCACACATCCCTAGTCTCTCAGAGTTTGAAGAAAAGCAACCAGTTACCTCCCTGTGTCACCATTTATCACTATAACACTGGTGACTCTTTGAGTGGAGGGTAAGCACTGCCGTCAAAGTATGAGACTCTGAAGCTGCAGTTCATCCTGGGCTAAGATCAGGTCCCTTCTTGTGTGTGACGAGACATACACAAGGATGACTCAGGTCTTACTGTGCCAAATCCATGCTTCAATCAGGGGTGAAGGTGGCAAATTCAGTTTGAAATGATCATAGGGGCTGTGGAGTGGTTCCTAAGCCCCTCTCTGAAGCTGTGCTTGTGTTTGGGGAACATGCTTTATTCTAACAACAGGGACTGGGATTCCATTTAGGGAGGGAAATACATGTATAAAAAATCAAGTGTTTGGTGCAAAGTATGGGACATGAGGTCTTTAGAAGTAAGGTCCAATGCTTCTGTTTTCACACAGAGAGGACTTGAGGCTCTAGGGAGGAACAAAAGAAGAAATAGAAGCGATTAGAGGGGAGAATGGATTTTGGGTGGGTCCTGGGTGATGAGATTGCCAGAAAGCTCTTTGGAAAGGAAAAATAGACCACTTTGTTCACTCTGTGATGTGTGATATCCACTTTTATGAGGTCATATATATTTCATGTGAGTTGGGAATAGGGGTGAACAGTGGATGAGAAATCACTTAAGGGATTGAATTTTAAGTCTGGATCAGTGTGATGAGCAACAAGAACCTTGAGTGAGGAATCTGGAGCTCAAGAGGAAAAGGAGACTACAGAAACAACAGTACCTGGGAATTCTCAGAAATATCAATGAGAGCTTTGTACACCTGCAAATGCCAGTTAATTATGCAGAGAGAAAATTCTCTCACTCCAAGATTCTTAGAAGTACAGCCTATACAAGCCTTGGACTCAGAGATCAACTTATTGGTGAGTTTGCATAGTCCATCAGGGCCTGGATCTGTGCTCATCTGTGCTGAGCGATTGGATGAGTGATGGTGGTAGAAGGAAAGACTGGTTGGAGGACAGTGAAGAGGTGTGTAAATTCCTTTGAAGATGCCCCGGTGGTATTGGTAGGGCAGTATCATCCTTGGTAGGCAGTGAGTGTGTTGGTCAATTCAGGCTGCTCTGACAGAGTACCATTGACTGTGTGGCTTATAAATAGCAGAATTTTATTTTTCCTAGTCTAGAGACTGAAAATCTAAGATAAGAGTGCTAGCACCATCAGGCTTTGATGAGAGCCCTCTTCCAGGTGGTAGACTGCTAACTTTTCTTTGTAACCTCACCTAGCAGAGATCAAAGGAAGCAAGCTCTCTTGTGACTGTTATAAGGGTGTTAATTCCATTTGTGAGGGTTATGCTCTCAGAAGGGCTTCCCTGGTGGCTCAGTGGAAGAGAATCTACCTTCCAGTGCAGAGAGAAGTGGGTTTGATCCCCAGGTCAGGAAGATTCTCTGGAGAAGTAAATGGCAACCAATTCCAGTATTCTTGCCTGGGGAATCCCATGGACAGACGAGTGTGGTGGGCTACATCCATGGGGTGGCAAAAGAGTTGGACATGATTTTAGAACTGAACAACAACAACATACCCTTATAATCTCATATAATCTTAATTACCTTCCCAAGACCCAAACTTCTAATATGATCACATTGAGGGGTAGGGTTTCAATCCATGAATTTGGAGGGACACCGAAATTCAGTCCATAACAGGCAATAATGGACAAGATAAATGAGGAAATAGCCTCAGGAATTTGCATTCTTAGCTTAGTTTACAAACTTAAGTCACAGAGATTGCAACAGAGAGTGGATTTCAGGCTGTTGTTACTTCCATTCAATGTTTGTGTCTCTGAGACAGCTGCTGGTATAAAACAACCTACCTCAACCAGGACAGGAAGATCAGACTTGTTTCCCACCTATACTTCTGATCATAGTGCTTGTCATACTTTAGAAAGCTGTGCTGTTTCTGTAGGTGTTTAATAGTGTCTATTTTCCCTGTTAGATATCTATGTACCATAAAGGCAGCACTGGATTTTCATTTCTCCCTATTATATTCCAAATGTTTTTCTTATCACTTAATGACTATGTACTGAGTGACTGAAATGAAGAGAACCCTGTAATCTGAATGAGTGGCTGGTAGAAACTACATTTGAATTATTTCTAAGAGTAGCAATATTATGCTTTACAGTTTACAATGTACTTGACGACCCTTCTTCAGCATTAGTGGTTGGGGCATAGACTTGGATTATTGTGATATTGAATAGTTTGCCTTGAAAGCAGAGATCATTCTGTCATTTTTGAGACTGTACCCAAGTACTGCATTTGTCTTATGTTGACTATGAGGGCTACTCCATTTCTTCTAAGGAATTCTTGCCACAGTAGTAGATATAATGGTCATCTGAATTAAATTTGCCCATTCCAGTCCATTTTAGTTCACTGATTCCTAAAATGTCAATGTTCACTCTTTTCACCCCCTGTTTGACCAATTCCAGTTTTCCTTGATTCATGCACTTAACATTCCAGGTTCCTCTGCAATATTGTTCTTTATAGCATTGGATTTTACTCCCATCGCCAGTCACATCCACAGCTGGTGTTGTTTTTGCTTTGGCTCAGCCTCTTCATTCTTTCTGAAGCTGTTTCTCCAGTCTTCTCCAGTAGCATGTTGGGTACTTACTGATCTGGGGAGTTTACCTTTTGGTGTCATATCTTTTTGCCTTTTGTTAATGGGGTTTTCAAGGCAAGAATACTGAAGTGGTTTGCCATTCTCTTCTCCAGTGGACCACGTTTTGTCAGAACTCTCCACCATGACCCTTTTGTCTTGGGTAGCCCTACACAGCATGGGTCATAGTTTCATTTAGTTAGACAAGATTGTATCCTTGTGATCAATTTGGTTAGTTTTCTATGATTGTGGTTTTCATTCTGTCTGCCCTCTGATGAATAAGGATAAGAGGCTTATGGAAGCTTCCTGATGGAAGAGACTGACTGTGGGGAAAATTGGGTCTTGCTCTGATGGGTGGGTCCATGCTCAGTAAATTTTTAATCCAATTTTCTGTTGATGGGAGGGACTGTGTTCCCTCCCTGTTGTTTGGCCAGAGGCAAAACTGTCCACCACACCTCCACCAGAGATTCCTGGACACTCATAGGCAAGTCTGACTCAGTCTCTTGTGGGGACACTGCTCCTGGCTTCTGGTGCACACAAGGTTTTGTATGTGTCCTCCAAGAGTCTGTTTCCCCAATCCTGTGGAAGTTCTGTAATCAAATCCCACTAGCCCCCAAAGTCAAATTTTCTGGGGATTCTCAGTTCCTTTGCTGGATCCTAGGTTGGGGGAAATCTGTTGTGGGTCCTAGAACTTTCTTAACAGTGAGATAATTTCATTGGTATAATTGTTCTGCAGTTTGTGGATCATTTACTTGGTGGTTCTATGGTGCCCAACCACTAATGCTGAAGAATCTGAAGTTGAATGGTTCGATGATGACCTACAAGACCTTGTAGAACTAACACCAAAAAAAAAAAAAAAAAAAAAAGTCCTTTTCATCATAGGGCACTGGAATGCAATAGTCGGAAGTCAAGAGATATCTGAAGTATCAGGCAAGTTTGGCCTTGAACTACAAAATGAAACTGGGCAAAGGCTAACAGAGTTTTGCCAAAAGAATGCACTGGTCATAGCAAACACCCTCTTCCAACAACATAAGAGATGACTGTACACATGGATATCACCTGATGGTCAGTACCAAAATCACATTGATTATATTCTTTGCAGCTGAAGAAGGAGATGCTCTATACAGTCAGCAAAAACAAGACCAAGAGCTGACTGTGGCTCAGATCATGAACTCCTTATTGCAAATTCAGACTTAAATTGAAGAAAATAGGGAAAACCACTAGACCATTCAGGTATGACCTAAATCAAATCCCTTACAATTGTACAGTGGAAGTGACAAATAGATTCAAGGGATTAGACCTGATAGACTGAGTGCCTGAAGAGCTATGGACAGAGGTAACTATGTATAAGAGGCAGTGATTAAGACCATCCACACACACAAAAAAAATGCAAAAAGGCAAAATGGTTGTCTGAGGAAGCCTTACAAATAGCTGAAAAAAGAATAGAAGCTAAAGGCAAAGGAGAAAAGTAAAGCTATACATATCTGAATGTAGAGTTCCAAAGAAAAGCAAGAAGAGATAAGAAAGCATTTCTCCAAGATCAATGGAAAGAAATAGAGGAAAACAATAGAATGGGGAAGACTAGAGACATCTTCAAGAAAATTAGAGATATCAAGGGAACATTCCATGCAAAGATGGGCACAATAAAGGACAGAAATGGTATGCACCTAACAGAAGCAGAAGATATTAAGAAAGGGTGGCAAGAATACCCAGAAGAACTATACAAAAGATCTCATTAAAGAGATCTTAATGACCCAGATAACCACAATGGTGTGATCACTCACTAGAACCAGATGTCCTGGAGTGCAAAGTCAAGTGGGCCTTAGGAAGCTTCACAACAAACAAAGCTAGTGGAGGTGATGGATTTCAGGCTGAACTATTTCAGGTCCTTAAAGATGATGCTGTAAAAGTTCTGCACTCAATATGCTAGCAAATTTGGAAAACTCAGCAGTGTCCACAGGACTGGAAAAGGTCAGTTTTCATTCCAATATCAAAGGCAATGCCAAAGAATGTTCAAACTACCACACAATTACACTCATCTCACACCCTAGCAAGTAATGCTCAAAATTATCCAAGCCAGGCTTCAACAGTACATGAACTGAGAACTTCCAGATGTTCAAGCTGGATTTAGAAAAGGCAATGGAACCAGAGATCCAATTGCCAACATCCATTGGATCATAGATAAAGCAAGAGAGTTCTAGAAAAGCATCTACTTGTGCTTTATTGACTACACCAAAGCCTTTGAGTGTGTGGATCACAACATATTGCGGAAAATTCTGAAAGAGATGGGAATGCCAGACCACCTTACCTGCCTCCTGAGAAATCTGTATGCAGGTCAAGAAACAACAGTTGGAACCAAACATGGAACAATGGACTGGTTCCAAACTGGGAAAGGAGTACATCAAGGCTGTATATTGTCACCCTGCTTATTTAACTTATATGCAGAGTACATCATGAGGAATGCTGGACTGGACGAAGCACAAGCTAGAATCAAGATTGCTGGGAGAAATATTAATAACCTGAGATATGCAGATGATACAACACTTATGGCAGAAAGTGAAGAGGGGCTAAAAAGCCTCTTGATGAAAGTGAAAGAGGAGAGTGAAAAAGCTGGCTTAAAACTCAACATTCAAAAAACTAAAATCATGCACCCGGTACCATCACTTCATGGCAAATAGATGGGGAAACAGTGGAAACAGTGGCAGACTTTATTTTCTTGGGCTCCAAAATCACTGAAGATGATGACTGCAGCCATGAAATAAAAGGACGCTTACTCCTTGGAAGGAAAGTTATGACCACCCTAGATAGTATATTCAAAAGCAGAGACATTACTTTTCTGTCAAATGTTCATCTAGTCAAAGCTATGGTTTTTCCAGAAGTTGTGTATAGATATGAGAATTGGACCATAAAGAAAGCTGAACACCAAAGAATTGATGCTTTTTAACTGTGGTGTTGGAGAAGACTCTTGAGAGTCCCTTGGACTGCAAGGTGATCCAACCAGTCCATCCTAAAGGTAATCAGTCCAGAATATTCATTGGAAGGATTAATGCTGAAGCTGAAACTGCAATTCTTTGGCCACCTGTTGCGAAGAACTGACTCCTTGGAAAAGACCCTGATGCTGGGAAAGGTTGAAGGTGGGAGCAGAATTGGATGACAGAGGATGCGATAATTGGATGGCATCACCGAGTCGATGGACATGAGTTTGAGAAAGCTCTGGGAGTTGGTGATGGACAGGGAAGCCTGGCGTGCTGTGGTCCAAGGGGTCACAAAGAGTCAGAAACGACTGAGTGACTGAACTGAAATGAACTGACTACCCCTGAGTATCTCAAGCTCCCTCTTAACTTCGGCAGGAAAGACTGGGGTGATGACATGTTGGTCCAGAAAGGGAATATCATTACAGGTGTTAACCTCCAAATCAGATGGTATGTAAACCTGTCTGGAGTAGTTATTAAATGTGAGGAATGTTGTTTTTTGAGAAGTGGGACTAAGATCTGAAGGCTGGAAGTGATGAAATAATTGATGTTATTAAGTGTAAGACACAATGTCAAGACCCACTAAGCTGGTGATTTTGAGGAATGTAAAATTAGCTTATTTCAGAAATCTGTCCTCTTGAATCAGGTCCACTGTGGCCAAATGTTCAGAGTAATAAACAGTGACCCAGCGTCAGGGAGGAGACTGAAATTAAAAGGAACTTAAAAGCTACATATTGGGCCATGAGCTGTAGTGGCCCCAGCCTCCTCTTAATTGTTCAAAGGACTTTAGCACTACTCACAAAATTTCCCACTTATTGTCTTAGATCACTGAAACGGACATGCTGTTTGCTACCTCCGGTTGCTGGGAGAATCTCTTCTCATGTAGTGAACTCTCCCTGCATATTGTATCAATTCCCAATGTATCTTCTACCGTCTCTGTGCAGATACTCCAAGATATCACTACCTTCCTGGAAAGTACAATGAGATCATTATGTTGCACATTTTCACTTACTGTGAATTTTTGTGACTAGCAGGTATAGGAGTATTAATTGGAGAAATAAGGTGGACTCTAGGCATGCAGTAATACTTCTCACTTTTTCAAGCCTTAGGTTTTTCCAAAGTGCTTGGTGTCTATGAATTCAACGTAGTTTTTTATTTTTATTTTTTTATCTCTTTAATTTTTTTTAAATTTTATTTTGCTTAACTTTACAATATTGTATTGCTTTTGCCATTCATCAAAATGAATCCGCCACAAGTATCAACGTAGTTTTTAATTCTACCTCTCACACAATTGAAAAATTGAGTGTGATTTTTAGTGAATTAAAATCTTTTAGGAATATATAGAAGATGAAAGCTTTCCTTTTCTTTGTCCATCAGTTGAGCTAAGGGTTTAAAGCCTTGAGCTAGTCACTTGTTTCCACATGTTCTCCTGCACAGTGAGAAGATATCCTATCCAACATGCATTAACAGTAGGCACTTGGTTCCACAAGTGTCTTTAAGATACTTTATCACAATTAACCATAGATGGATAATTTAATTAATCACAAGGCACAGCGTGCTAAGAATTACTGATTTCTTTTTTTCCCCTTGGCAAGGAGCTCAGCACATTATTCAAGGTCAAGGATACAATGAAACCTATCTGTGAATATCATTCGGCAGTTTTGTAGCCTGGAACTATGTTTGGTACCAATATTGTGTCAGGCTTAGGGTCCAGTTAGGAACAGAGAAGTCATATTAAATATGGCAACAGAAACAATTTAATATATTGAGCTGGAGAAAGAAGTGTTAGCAAATTAAAAGATCAAATAGTGCATTAAAGTACAACAGAGTTATATGTCTAAGGCTTGGGGCATGAAGAAAAGGGGTTGGAATTTCCACAGTCTGGAAACTTAGAGAAGATGCCCCGGAGAAATGAGATTCAGTGTTCTGAAAAAAGACTGCTATGTAGCTGCAGCTAATAGCATAGGAGCTTGGAGAAGGGGTATTGGAGAGCTAGGCTCCAGAATCTGGAGAGGAGGCAATGCTTGGCTACTCTTGGGCCATCAGGAGATCAGAGGTTGAACATCACAGACTCTGGGTCCAGATCTCTGCGAATGGGCTATCTCCCAGTAAGTCTTAGTCCCCCTGAAGAAACACAGTGATGTTGGTTCCTAGAGGACCAAAATTACTGGAGACTGAGACTCATTGCTGGAGTGAAGCTGAAGTGATGCTGGCAGGAAAATAGGAAGGGACCAGCCTTTTCATTTTCTTCCAGCTTTCCAGTTCAATATCAGATCAGATCAGATCAGATCAGTCGCTCAGTCGTGTCCGACTCTTTGCGACCCCATGAACTGCAGCACTCCAGGCCTCCCTGTCCATCACCAACTCCCGGAGGTCACTCAGACTCACATCCATTGAGTCAGTGATGCCATCCAGCCATCTCATCCTCTGTCGTCCCCTTCTCCTCCTGCCCTCAATCCCTCCCAGCATCACAGTCTTCTCCAATGAGTCAACTCTTTGCATGAGGTGGCCAAAATACTGGAGTTTCAGCTTTAGCATCATTCCCTCCAAAGAAATCCCAGGGCTGATCTCCTTCAGAATGGACTGGTTGGATCTCCTTGCAGTCCAAGGGACTCTCAAGAGTCTTCTCCAACACCACAGTTCAAAAGCATCAATTCTTCGGTGCTCAGCCTTCTTCACAGTCCAGCGCTCACATCCATACATGACCACAGGAAAGACCATAGCCTTGACTAGGCGAACCTTTGTTGGCAAAGTGATGTCTCTGCTTTTGAATATGCTATCTAGGTTGGTCATAACTTTCCTTCCAAGGAGCAAGCGTCTTTTAATTTCATGGCTGCAGTCACCATCTGCAGTGATTTTGGAGCCCAGAAAAAGAAAGTCTGACACTGTTTCCACTGTTTCTCCATCTATTTCCCATGTAGTGATGGGACCAGATGCCATGATCTTCGCTTTCTGAATGTTGAGCTTTAAGCCAACCTTTTCACTCTCCACTTTCACTTTCATCAAAAGGCTTTTTAGTTCCTCTTCACTTTCTGCCTTAAGGGTGGTGTCATCTGCATATCTGAGGTTATTGATATTTCTCCCAGCAGTCTTGATTCCAGCTTGTGCTTCTTCCAGTCCAGCATTTCTTATGATGTACTCTGCATATAAATTAAATAAACAGTTCAATATAGCACCCTATATTAGTGGAACTTAAGAGGAAGCCATAAAAAAATATGAGAAATAGAGCTTTCAGGATTCCAACCATATCATTGCAAAGGCAAGTGTAGATGGGTTGATTTAAATATGAGTGATATAGTTTAAAATAAACTTAATTTAGCTGTTAAGTAATATTTGCATATTAAAAAGGAGTCAGTTCAAGCTCAGGAAAAGGCATAAAGAATGAATAAAGTTGGGATGTGGAGAAAGGATGACCATAAAACATTAATATACTATATTTATCTGCAAGATAGGGACAAAAACTATGTGTCAGAACATTCTATGAACCTTATTAAGGAAAATGTATGTGTGTGTATAAGTGTGTAGTGTGTGTCTAGGCTTTCATTACTTTCAATAATTAGGACTTGAGTTTAAATAGAAAAGTCAACCTATAGTTACCTTAAATTACTTCTATCCCAGATTTTTTGAAAATCACTTTTATTAAGTTCACTGTACTATAATACAGCAAGTCACCATAAAAAGAAGATATCAAATCCAATATAGACATAAAACATAAACTATGAGGTAATGAAAGCTTATAGAGAAACTCTTACGACAGCTTTAGCTTTTCTTAGGAGGATTCATTATTTATAATAGAACAGTATATTAGAACCCAAATGTAATAAGCCTTTCAATTTGCCTTTGCAAGAATAGGAGAGGAGAGGTATTTGGAATTTCTAACATGAAGTATTTACACATGGAGTGTGGGATCATAAAAAAAATTCCAGGTAAAGTTAAAAGCTTTTTGCATAAACAGTGTTTCCATTCTCTCTGAAGAGAAATGGAAGGAAACAGAGAAGTCTTGCTTGAGTGAAGTGTCGTATATCATCGGCACCTCTAAAATCAAGTAAACGGTGGTAGAGGGTCATTTTGGACATGATTTAAGAAAGATGAATGGAAGCAAGGAATGAAGAAAGCTAGGTTGAGATTTAACTGAAAATCAACAGAACCAATTCTGAGTTGTGGTGTCTGGTGATAAATAGTTGCTCCTATTATTGCCAAGTAGTCCTGAGTAGTTGGGAGAAAGGGCCATTGAAGTTATCTGTGTGTAAAAGCACAGCATTTTGCAAATGATCTTTTGTAGACTGAAATTTTTCTGCTAGAACATTTGGAGGCTATGTACATCTTTTAAAATTTAGCCCTTCAAGAGAATTCTCTGAATGATGATCAAGGTCAGGGCATCCTGACAAGACATAACAGAGAAAGGAAAACAACCTTCTCTATAAGAGAACTGAACTTTAAAATTGCAGTAGTTTTTTGAGGTTAAATAGGATATTTTTAACCCTGGAGATAATGATCTTTCTAGAAAGAGCAAAGTGGCCAAAATTGTGAAAATTTATTTTTAAATTCTAGATGGAAAGATGGGAAATGAGCCCCACTTTATGTTTGTCATTCTTGGAAATTTGAAAAAACTGGTAGATTCAAAACCAAATTAGCTAAAAGGGAGTCTTCATATTTTTATCTTGACTTTAGTATGAGTACTTCTCAGATTAGCCATGAATGCCAGTTTCTTGGTGGCAAGATTTTTTTAAATTAATTTTATTGGAGTATAGTTAACTTACAATGTTGTATATGCATAAATCCATACTTAAAAAAATTATGTTCCCATACAGGTCATTACAGAGTGTTAAGTAGAGTTCCCTGTGCTATATGGTAGGTTCTTATTAATTACCTATTTTACAGTATGACATATATACACTGCTATATATAAGATTTTTTTTTAATGAACAAGTCAGCAGTTGGCACTTTTCTGCCCATTTATGATTCATTGAGAAAGAATGGATGTGAAACCACACAAAGGAATTAAAATCAAAGTCAGCTGCTGATGGTGTGATTTGGGGCTTGGGTGCATCACACATATCCCACTTATTAGCATCCAGAGTCCTCAGTGGGCAGCTACTTTATGAGTTCTCATGCTGATAAGAGCTTAGTTGCCAAAATATAACTTCCAGCTACTGATTTGGGAGTCAGTTCAGTGAGTGACCTCCATCAAGCCCCAAACGCCAATGTCTGGCAACCTCCCTGTCTATGAATACACATCCTCTGGATGTTGACATTCTGTAACCTCTGTAACATTCTGTAACTCACGTGCACTGAAGGACTGCAGTGGACAGGACGCTGGGTCTATTGATTCCAAATTAGTGAAGCACAATCCCTGCCTTCAGGACATGCACGGTCTTCTGATGACAGGCAGAAGGCTGTGTAATGAAGTAAGAGCTAAGGTAACTGTATCCTCAGGTGATGGGGGAGCACAGTGGAGGACTGAGGAGGGAATGGGATGGGGAAGGCAAGTTAGAGAATATTCTTTTTCCCCTCCCTCTTGAACCTCTTTCCTACCTCCCACCCCATCAGAGAATATTCTTGGAGATGTGTGGTCTGAGTCTTATAATATGAATAGGAGCTTGGGAGGAAGACAGAGGGGGAAGAATAGGATTAATATAAGGTGAAGAACCAACAAATGTGAGTGCTTATTATGTTCCAGGAAGCTGCTAAGTGGTTTGTGAACAGTACCATATTTAATATCATTATGAGGTGACATTATTATTATTATCTCCATTTTATGGATAAGAAAATGGAAATTGAGGGTGTAAGTTGTGAGCAGATTATTCAAACTTTTCTTGTGAAAGGCCAGGTGATAACTATATATTATACTTTGGGGGTCATATGACCTCTAAGACAATTACTTAGTTCTGCCGTTGTATCACGAAAGCAGTCCTGGGACAATATTTAAAGAGTGAATGGGGTTGTACTCTAATACAAATTTTCTTTTTACAAAAACAAGCCAAACCAGATTTGGCAGGTCTACAAATAGAGATCCCCAACAGAGTACATGGGCTGGAATTCAAGTGAGAGAGAAAATGGAGTTTACAGGAAATAGTAAAGTTTTTGACTTTAGCCATATTTTTTTGTTAGAAATATTGGGGAGGGGATTTTGTCATCAATTGGGTTTCTATCTTAGAGGCTATAAATATTTCCTGTGTATATTCTAAGGGCTCAGTAGTGTGTTAGAATAATAGAGATTATTATTATTTTACATTGTGATAGTGATAATACATGAGAAAGTGAACAATGCTTACTTTTTCAAATCCATGCTGTGTTGAGAGTGCCAAAAGAATTCAGAGAACAAAAAATCACAAGAAAATAAGATGTTAGACATTTTTAGAATTTTAAATAATATATTAATTTTAAAACCTGGCAGTTTTATTTATTATTATGCATGTAAATATTTTTGAAGTACATATCAATTATTCTGGTTTTGATTTAGAAAATCAAATCAAATTCTTGATTTGAAAATTCTTAAAGAGATGGGTACTAGACCACCTTGCCTATCTTCTGAGAAACCTATATACAGGTCAAGGAGCAAAAGTTATAACCTTACGTGGAACAACTGATGGTTCAAAACTGGGAAAGGAGTATGTCAAGGCTGTATATTGTCAACCTACTTATTTAATTTATGTGCAGAGTGCATCATGTGAAATGCCAGGCTGGATGAATCATCGCCAGGAGAAATATCAACAACCTCAGATACATAGATGATACCACTCTAATGGCCAAGAGTGAAGAGAAATTAAAGAGCCTTTTGATGAAGGTGAAAGAGGAGAGTGAAAAAGCTGGCTTAAAATTCAACATGAAAAAAACAAACATCATAGCTTCTGGTCCCATCACTTTCATGGCAAATAGATAAGGAAAAAGTGGAAGCAGTGACGGATTTTATTTTCTTGGGTTATAAAATCACTGTGGACAGTGATTGCAGCCATAAAATTAAAAGGCATTTGCTCCTTGGAAGGAAAACTATGACAAAACTAGACAATGTATAAAAAGCAAAGACATCACTTTGCTGACAAAGGTCCATATAGTGAAAGCTATGATTTTTCCAGTAGTCAAGTACAGGTGTGAGAGTTGGACCATAAAAAAAGCTAAATGTCAATGAATTGATGCCTTTGAATTGTGGTGCTGGAGAAGACTCTTGGGAGTCCTTTGGACTGCAAGGAGAGCAAACCAATCAATCATAAAGGAAATCAACCCTGAATATTTATTGAAAGGACTGATGCTGAAGCTGAAGCGCCAATACTTTGGCCATCTGATGCAAAGAACTGACTCATTGGAAAAGACCCTGATGCTGGGAAAGATTGGAGGCAAAAGGAGAAGAGGGTTTCTGAAGATGAGATGGTTAGACAGCATCACCAACTCAATGGACATGAATCTGAGGAAACTCTGGAAGACAGTGAAGCCTGGCGTGCTGCAGTCCATGGTGTTGCAAAGTCAGGCACAACTTAGTCAATGAACAGCAACAACAACAAATGCAGAGAAAAGAATTCCATTTCTAGTTTCTCTAATTATGGATAATTAGTAAGCTGTTTGCTGAAATTTAAAACTATTGTCACTTAGCAAGAGCAATAACCATTCAGAGTCCTGTTGGCACTGCTTGTTTCCAGAATTTGCTTTCACATTTCCAGGCCTAGTTGATGAGAAGGATAAAGATAATGAAGCATACATGGTCCCTGCAGTCCAGGAGCTTATAGACTAGTGATGGAGGTAGAATTAGCAAATTACCATTAGCAGTCCAGGAGCTTATAGACTAGTGATGGAGGTAGAATTAGCAAATTACTTTCACATTTCCAGGCCTAGTTGATGAGAGGGATAAAGATAATGAAGCATACATGGTCCCTGCAGTCCAAGAGCTTATAGACTTGTGATGGAGGTAGAATTAGCAAATTACCATTAAATATACCTTTATAACTGTTATTTTTGTTACAAAGGGAAACCGTTTTATGAAAGCTTGTACAGTGGGGATTTCACACACTGAAAGGTAAGGGAGTCAGGAAGGCTCATGTCAGTTCAAAAAGCAGGGATGACTTCAGTGGAGAAAGTTCAGTAATGCCTGTGTCTCACAGAAAGACTCTTCAAGGTGTCATCCTTCCCTTGCAGTTGATAATGCAAACGATGAATGGGGAGAGGGAGGCACATCTACAGCCAACTCCAGTGCAACTGCCTAATCTCTTCTTGTGTTAGCATTGACAGGAATTCATTGTATCTCTGGGACAGATAATATGTCTGACCATATGTTAGGTTTTAGAAACAGGCAATATTTTCTGATTTGTTCAGCCTGCACTGACTAATGGGAATCTTAATAGCTTCAGAACATTTCCTCAAAGTGAAAACCTAGGAAAATTCATATTACTTGAGTTGAATGAGAACTCTCCTCCTATTGAAGTTAGTAGACATTTTTCATAATGGGCCCTTCATATCCCTCACACTGGGCTGCAGAAATCAGGCCCATTTTAGTATAAATCCTATATGTTTGGCAACAATGTTCTAAAATAAAATTTATAGGAAAAAACTTCTCTGTTTTGAAATTTGCTCTACAAGTATATTTGAATTTTAGATATGTACAATAAATTGGAAGAGACAGTTTTTCTAAATATCCTTTTCTTATTATTCTTTCATGTTACAGGGTTTAATGAAAATTCTTCTATGCACATGAAACTGTTGTGTCATTCTTAATATCCCACAATTGTAGAAGAAAAATATGCAAACTCTTTTTAAAGTGCATGGTATACAAGTAACATACTCACCAGAGGAAGGCAGTAGAGTTGCCACAGAAGCCTTGAAATTTGGGAAGACACTAACCAGAGATTCATTTTTTCTCTTTCATTGTTGGTGTCAACTATTTTCCCACATTTTCCTCCACTAATGTTGCTCCTTCAAGTTTTCCAAGACATAGAGCAACTGGGGCAAGCTATGAGCATCCTCACATGAAAATCAGCTGTGCACTTTCTACACTGAATCCCCAGGAAGATGTAGGGATCTTCCCCTATCAAAAGAGTTGTAAGGCTCAGTTATAGGAAACCATACCGTGGGGCACTTGCAGACATTCAACAAGTTAGTTAGGAAACTTGTGAGTTAGATGAAATAGGAAAGTCGTTTATTTCCTCTATCTAAGCTTCTTGAATGTGAAAGCATGCTTAAATGACTAACCAGCAAATGGACTGGGTTCTTCCAGTGGGCAGGATTTGTATGGAGTATTAATACCATTCAGTGACCAGGATAGACATTCTATTTAGGCAGCAGACTTTCATGCTGGAAGTCATTAAGCTCACCAAAGACAGAGCTAGGAGAGGGACCCAGGCCTTCTCGTTTACAATTATTCAGTAAATCCAATAAATTTTACTGATCACCAACAGTGTTTATTCTGAGGATACATTGGAGAGCTTGGCAGGATTTGACCCTGTCATCGTGGAGCTCTCACTGGGGAGGAGATTTACATTAATCAAGAAATGATACATAAAAATTAAATGATAAAACTCAGAGATATATGGTGTCATGAGATTGCAAAATGGAAGATCATAACTTTATCTGGGAGGTTGGATGGCTCTGAGGGGTGACTTGTGGCCTGGGATCTGGAGGATGAGTACCAATTAACTAGAGATGACTGGAAGAGGAGTGAAAGTGGATCAGGTAGGAGTTCCCATGGCAGGAGGGAGTATGAGAGGCAAAAAGCAGAGTGATGTGATTGGTGTTCTTGAAGCAAAGAGAGAAGGTACAGTGTGAGATGAGATGAGGCTGGAGAGAAAAACAGTGGCTAGATTATTCAGGCTCTTGTGAATTATGTTAGTTTTAAGCTGGGAAAATGGGGATAACATATTAAATTTTCTTTTTTCTTTTAAATTCTTTTCTTTTGCTGTGGACCTGGACATGATATGTACAGAATTACTTTGAAATATGTGGGGAAGTCAATGGGATACCTGATTAAGGAAGTCTGCAGCTTAGAGAGGAGGCATGTGAGTCACTTACATATATGTCATTTGAAAGCATGGGAGTGATGAGTTCCCTCAAGGGGAGTGCAAAGTATGAGAAAAGAAGGATGTCCGGGGATGATCACCAGCATTTAAGAACTTAATTTATAGGAACACAAATCTAAAATGGAATCCGATAAAGGATGCCAGGAAAAAAAAGAAAGAAAGTGCAATGTGGGTCATGGATAATATGGAACAGAATGTTCTGAAAAGTAGAATCAGTTGTAGTGGAATATTCTTTTGATGAAGCAAGTTCAGTTCAGTTCAGTTCAGTTGCTCATGTCTGACTCTTTGCAACCCCACAGACTGCAGAATGCCAGGCTTCCCTGTCCATTACCAATTCCTGGAGCTTGCTCAAACTTATGTCCACTGAGTCAGTGATGCCATCCAACCATCTCATCCTTTGTCATCCCCTTCTCCTCCTGCATTCAATCTTTCCCAGCATCAGGGTCTTTTCCAGTGAGTCAGTTCTTTGCATCAGGTGGCCTAAGTATTGGAGTTTCAGCTTCAGCATCAGTCTTTCCAATGAATATTCTGGACTTATTTCCTTTAGGATTGACTGGTTTGATCTCCTTGCAGTCCAAAGGACTCTCAAGAGTCTTCTCCAACACCACAGTTTAAAAGCATCAATTCTTTGGCAGTCAGCATTCTTTTTGGTCCAACTCTCCTATGCATACATGACTACTGGAAAAACCCTAGCTTTGACCAGATGGACCTTTGTTGGCAAAGTAATGTCTCTGCTTTTTAATATGCTGTCTACATTGGTCATAGCTTTTCTTCTAAAGAGCAAGCATCTTTTACTTTCATTTTTTAAATTAATTAATTAATTAATGTTAATTGAAGGCTAATTACTTTACAGTATTGTTGTGGTTTTTGCCATACACTGACATGAATCACCCATGGGTGTACATGTGTCCCACATCCTTAACCCCCTCCCAACTCCCTCCCCTTCCCATCCCTCAAGGTTGTCCTAGTGCGCTGGCTTTGAATGTCCTGTTTCATGCATCGAACTTGGACTGGTGATCTATTTCACATATGGTAATATGTTTCAATGCTATCCCCTCAAATCATCCCTCACCTTCTCCCACAGAGTACAAAAGTCTGTTCTTTATATCTGTGTCTCTTTGCTGTCTCACATATAGGGTTGTCGATACCTTCTTTCTAAATTCCATATATATGCGTTAATATACTGTGTTGGTGTTTTTCTTTCTGACTTACTTCGCTCTGTATAATAAGCTCCAGTTTCATCCACCTCATTAGAACTGATTTAAATGCATTCTTTTTAACAGCTTAGTAATATTCCATTGTGTATATGTACCACAGCTTATCCATTTGTCTGCCGATGGGCATCTAGGTGGCTTTCATGTCCTGGCTATTGTAAACAGTGCTGCAATGAACATTGGGGTACACGTGTCTCTTTCAATTCTGGTTTCCTCTGTGTGTATGTCCAGCAGTGGGATTGCTGGGTTGTATGGCATTTCTGTTTCCAGTTTTTAAAGGAATCTCTACATTGTTCTCATAGTGGCTGGACTAGTTTGCATTTCCACCAACAGTGTTAGAGAGTTCCCTTTATCCAAACCCTCTCCAGAATATATTGTTTGTAGACTTTTTGATAGCAGCCATTCTGACCAGCATGAGATGGTATCTCATTGTGGTTTTTATGTTCATTTCACTGATAATGAGTGATGTTGAGCATCTTTTCATGTGTTTATTAGCCATCTGTATGTCTTCTTTGGAGAAATGTCTGTTTGGTTCTTTGGCCCATTTTTTGATTGGGTCATTTATTTTTTTGGTATTGAGCTGCATGAGCTGCTTGTATATTTTTGAGATTAATTCTTTGTCAGTTGCTTTGTTTGCTATTATTTTCTCTAATTCTGAAGGCTGTCTTTTCACCTTGCCTAGAGTTTCCTTCATTGTGCAAAAGCTTTTAAGTTTAATTAAGTCCCATTTGTTTATTTTTCACTTTTATTTCCATTACTCTGGGAGGTGGGTCATAGAGGATCCTGCTGTGATTTTATCAGAGAGTGTGTCGCCTATGTTTTCCTCTAGGAGTTGAATAGTTTCTGGTCTTATGTTTAGATCTTTAACCATTTTGAGTTTATTTTTGTGTATGGTGTTAGTGTTCTAGTTTCATTCTTTTACAGGTGACTGATCAGTTTTCCCAGCATTTGTTAAAGAGATTGTCTTTTCTCCATTGTATATTCTTGCCTTCTTTGTCAAAGATAAGGTGTCCAAAGGTGCGTTGATCTCTGAGGTTTTTATTTTGTTCCATTTATATATATTTTTGTCTTTGTGCCAGTACCATACTGTCCTGATGACTGTAGCTTTGTAGTATAGTCTGAAATCAGGCAGATTGATTCCTCCAGTTCCATTCTTCTTTCTCGAGATTCCTTTGGCTATTTGAGGTTTTTTGTATTTCCATACAAATTGTGGAATTATTTTTTCTAGTTCTGTGAAAAATACCATTGGTAGCTTGAAAGGGGTTGTATTGAATCTATAGATTGCTTTGGTAGTATACTCATTTTCACTATATTGAGTCTTCTGATCAATGAACATGGTATATTTCTCCATCTATTTGTGTCATCTTTGATTTCTTTCATCAGTATTTTATAGTTTTCTATATATAGGTCTTTTATTTCTTTAGGTAGATTTATTCCTAAGTATTTTGTTCTTT
Organism: Tragelaphus eurycerus; assembly: GCA_935064755.1. Classification (NCBI taxonomy): domain Eukaryota; kingdom Metazoa; phylum Chordata; class Mammalia; order Artiodactyla; family Bovidae; genus Tragelaphus; species Tragelaphus eurycerus. The sequence continues at coordinate 13,223,957 of CAKXYN010000062.1, forward strand.
TTGTTGCAATGGTGAATGGAATTTTTCCCTTAATTTCTTTGTCTGTTTTCTCATTGTTAGTGTATAGAAATGCAAAGGATTTCCACGTATTAATTTTATATCCTGCCACTTTACTATATTCATTGATTAGCTCTAGTAATTTTCTGGTGGAGTCTTTAGGGTTTTCTATGTAGAGGATCATGTCATCTGCAAACAGTGAGAGTTTTACTTCTTCTTTTCCAGTCTGGATTCCTTTTATTTCTTTTTCTTTCTGATTGCTGTGGCTAAAACTTCCAAAACTATGTTGAATAGTAGTGGTGAGAGTGGGCAGCCTTATCTTGTTCTTGACTTTAGGGGAAATGCTTTTAATTTTTCACCATTGAGGATAATGTTTGCTGTGGGTTTGTCATATATGGCTTTTATTATGTTGAGGTATGTTCCTTCTATGCCTGCTTTCTGGAGTTTTTTTTTTTAAATCATAAATGGGTATTGAATTTTGTCAAAGGCTTTCTCTGCTTCTATTGAGATAATCATATGGTTTTTATCTTTCAATTTGTTAATGTGGTGTGTTGCAATGATTGATTTGTGAATATTGAAGAATCCTTGCATCCCTGGGATAAAGCCCACTTAGTCATGATGTATATGTTGTTTTTAATATGTGTTGGATTCTGTTTGCTAGAATTTTGTTGATGATTTTTGCATCTATGTTCATCAGTGATATTGACCCGTAGTTTTCTTTTTTTTTGTGGCATGTTTGTCTGGTGCAGTTTACCTTCCTCTGCAATTTTCTAGAAGAGTTTGAGTAGGATACATGTTAAGCAAGCTTCTTTTAATTTCATGGCTGCAGTCACCATCTGCAGTGATTTTGGAGTCCAAGAAAATAAAGTATGCTACTGTTTTCATTGTTTCCCCTTCCATTTGCCAGGAAGTGATGGGACCAGATTCCACAATCTTCACTTTTTGAATGTTGAGTTCTAAGCCAGCTTTTTCACTTTCCTCTTTGGCTGTCATCAAGAGTCTCTTTAAGCAAGTTACAGGATGACTAAAATATATAACCCTTCATTTAGTTACATGGAGATAGCTGATGACTTTGAGGAGAGAGTTAGTGTGGAGTGATGGAGTGGTAGCATGAGTGGTCTTAGAAGTGATGAAGAGGCAAGGAAGGGAAAAACTCTTTTTTGCAAAGTTTTGGGTGTGAAGAGGTGGGGTGACAGAGGGAATAGCTGTATGAAGTTCCTACCAGCAAAATAAGCATTCTCACTTTTGACAATGAGATTCTAGATTTCTACTCCTATATTCCCTGCTTCACAAAATCACACACTTCAGGTTGTTAGAGACATCTTGGGATTCAGCTCAGAGTATAATCTCTAGTTTTAAAAAGCCAGTGAAAACCACATAAACCATCTCATGAAATAAGCCATTGAAAGGGCTTCAAAGAGGAAAAGATAAAATTCTACAACCCACATAGAGCTTTATTTTTATAAACAAAAATAGAGCTCTGGGAAATCTCTTAATATGAACAATTTTTTTTTTCTAATACAGCTGCATTTAAAAGTAATAGGTTCACTCCCTTATGTGGAGAGTGATGAGAACAGTTCAATTCTGCTAATAGCCTGTGTAATAACTAAATATGCTTATTTCTTAGTATTAACTCACTGCTCCTGACATTAGGATAAACAAAGCCTGTCTTAAAAGCATACTTATTTATGATTGTTCCAAATCCTTATTCTCCAAGGCTTCTTTTATTTTTATTGAGTGAGCCTTAGGTCAGTGAAATGTTGTAGTCATCTGTTCCTTTCTGGAAGCAGTAATTTAACATCTAATGAATGAAGTTCACAGGTTGCTAATAAGTGTAGATCAGCAGCTGATGCTAGATTTATAAATGGGTCCTGATCTGGCTGAGAAAACACTCTTCAATGTGTCCTGGGTAGGGAAGTAAAAGTAGAGACTTTTCAAGGAAAAAATATTTATGGGTGTTGAATACACTGCTGAGAGACAGTTGTTATGGTAGAAGAGTTAATTTGATAAATAATCTTAAATTGATTTAAAATCCTTATTTACCAACTGATGCACAATTATGATATCATATGCTACACTAGTTGTTTTGCAGACTTACCTCATTATTACTTATCATGCAGTAACTCTGTGAATTGGGCAAATTAGCTTATCTGAATGTCAGTTTATAAACCAGCAACATGGAAACAATGATGATGACTAAGTTCATAAAGCCAGTTTAGAGTGGAAAAAACAATTGGAAATTAGGTGCAGACTTTCACTTACAATAATGTAGCCAGAACCTATTCACTCTCTGACCCGAAATGACCAAACACAGCAGGTAACCGAGGTAAAACAATGGTTTTCAAGAGACTGGTAGGGTGACAAACTAAAAAGATACAGTTAAAAAGATATGTCATAAAGAAAGGATATTGTTTTCCACAAAGAAAGGTGGAGCAATTGGATATCCACATGCAAAAAAGTAGGTATATACACTTCCAATGAATCTTTCTAGAATGTGACTTTCTAGAAGATTCTAAAGGGCAAACTTTGGTGGATGAAGAAATGTCTGGTGAAAATGTGGCCAAACTTACTTTGATTCAGAGAGAGTTTAAAATAAAGGTGGGTGGTAGGTGTTATAGTTATGAATATAAATAATCTATAATTCCTGAAAAGATGGAAATAATGGAATATAATTTGAAGACAAGGAGCAGACAAAAAATCAAAGGTAGATAGAAACCAATATAGATGAAAATAAAAGGTTTTTTTTTTTTCCAAGTTGGTGGATCAAGTAATAGAGCTATAATATAAGCATATTTACATGTTTAAATGTGATTAGCCTGTAGTCAAGCCCCACAAACTCCTCTCGTGATTCCTGTGAGATAAGACCTGAGTGGACCACCTGGCAATGTTAGGAGAGTTTGATGTCTACCTTGGGGTCTCTTTTTCACACTGGAGAGATGGTAGGCCCAGGGAACCCTCTTGGTGTGTTGCTGTGCCAGCCTGGGGGAAAGGCAAAGTGGTCAGTGTGTAGCCTGCTCCTCTTACTCTTCTAATGCCAACCTTCTCAGTACCTGTGGTCCAGGAGTCCTTCAGCTTCACCCTCAGCCCCTGAGATTTCCCCAGTAGTGTCTCATCTATGGAGAGTTGCTAGCTGGTCTTCTTGTGAAGGGGACTGAAGCTGAGAATAGCCCATGCCCCTAGATTCCTGATATCACTTCTCTGAATAACAATTTTCAACTCAGTGTGCCTTAGGACAGAGGAGCCTGGCAGGCTACAGTCCATGTGGTCACAAAAGAGTCAGACACAACTTAACAATTAAGCAACAGCAATACTTCAGGAAAATGTAGGACTTAATTAAAGCATATGAATCAGGTGCATGTCTATTGCCAATAAATTTATATATGTGTTTATGCCTGTATGAATGTATTATAAACTGTATTTTGTCAAAAAAGTTGTTGTTGTTCAGTCACTCAGTCATTTCTGACTCTTTGTGGCCCATGGATTGCAGCATGCCAAGCTTCCCTGTCCTTCACTATCTTCCAGAATTTGCTCAAGCTCATGTCCATTGATTCGATGATGCCATCCAACCATCTTATCTTCTGTCGTCCCCTTCTCCTCTTTCCCTCACTCTTTCCCAGCATCAGGGTCTTTTCCAATGAGTCGGCTCTTCGTATCAGGTGGCCAAAATATTGGAGTTTCAGCTTCAACATCAGTCTTTCCAATATTGACTGGTTTGATCTCCTTGCTGTCCAAGAAATTCTCGAGTCTTCTCCAGTACCATAGTATGAAAGTATCAATTTTTCAGTGCTCAAGCCTTCTTTATGGTCCAACTCTATGGTCTAACTTATGGTCTAGTAGTGGGAGGGAAACTATTTACTGAATAATTTTTAATACTTTTTGAATTCTGTACTATCTGTGCATGTATTAATTTAAAAACAATAGATTTAAAATTTAGTTTGTGGTTAGATGACATTCATATAACATAAAGCCTACAATTTTAAAGTGTACAATTAAGTGACAATGAGCATATTCACAGTGTTGTACAACTATCTATCTAGTTCTTAAACATTTTCATCACCCCCAAAGGATATACTGTACCCATTAAGCAGTCATTCCCCATCAGTAGTTTTCAAGGGACAAAAAAAAAAACAAACAAAACTAGCAAACAAACTCTGAATATGCTTGCAAAGCCATCCACAATCTATGGCCCAAATTCCAGCTATACTTGTACTTCTTATGTTTATTCTTAAGTCTCCTTTCTGTGCTCTTGAATTTGCCACATCCCCTTTCTCTCCTTACTATCTTTTCAGATGCTTCTCTCTCTGCTCCCCACTTTTCATCTATCAGACTACTCCAGGTTTTCTATTCAGGTTTGCTGTCCAAACTAGGATACAGACTCACAGCTACAGAGATCATACAGCTGGTTTGCAGTAGTTGGGATTCAGACCTAGGAAAGCCGATGCTAAAGCCTGTGCTTATAGTAACCCCTCTCTTCTGGCCATTCACCAGTATATATAATTATATTTAATTCATATCTGATAGTACAGAGTTACTTTTTCACAAATGCAAGCCATAGTTTTCAAATGCATGCACTCTGAGTACTGGGGCATGTGATGTGCTTCCTGCACAAGGCTTCAGGGCATAAAACAAGATACCACTCAGGGAACATGATTTTGAGCATAAATGATTATTTGAGGAGTTAGAGTAAATGAACACCAACCAGCTAGTCCTACGGTGACACCAGTGGCAGAAGGAGAAAAGCCAGTACTGTATATAATTCCTCTTCCTGAACTCAAGACCAGTATTCACCTCTAATGAATTGTGTGTGAATTGGGAGAGGTTTCCAGGGGAAGTCAAACAAAGATCTTGAAACAGACATGAAGGATTTTTAATGCATGCTCCATATTTCAGTGCACAAGAAAGCAAACTATAGAAAATTGCACAAAGAAAATCAAACTCGCATTGTGTGATGGGCAGTTCCTTTGGCATTGAGGTCATAAGCAAACTATTTTGGATCTTCCCCTGAAAAGATAAGTCACTGGTTGTTATACCTTTTTAGACATCTGAATTGCACCCCAAGTTTCTTCGATAAGCCTTTAGTTGGGTTTCTTTAGCATTCCCTTCATCATGCATGTAACTCCCTATATCAGAAAGAATGCCATGGATTTTGCACTCTTGCAAAAGTGGATGCATATCCTATAAAACTATATATAGCTATATATCCTATAAAACTGGCTGCCATAGTGCAGTTAGAGAAGAAAAATCCCAGCATCTTGATAAAAACCTGTATAACTGAAACCAGGGCATATAGATAGCTTTGAGAAAATGAAACTTTGTGGTCTTTTACACTGATTATTACCCTCTGTCAACTTGTATTTTTTTCCCCACACATACAATCACTTCTTACAGTTCATGCAGACATTAATCTTGCCATCAAATATCACTTAGGAAAACATTAACAATTTAGGATCTTATATTAAAATTGGCTAAAATGACTATTTCAACAAATACAAGAGATGCCATTACTGTATAGTCTTCTCATTCTGAGAGATTTATATGACTGCTTCAGTCTCAGTGTAGGGCATCAAAGAAAATATCGGATCCAACTAATAAGGCAGTGTCTGGGGTTTGGAGGCCAGGATATAAACAGCAGCTTTGGAAATGGTTTATGAGGGCACTGTGACTTTCCTCTGAAAGAGAGAATTTTTATCTCAGCAATAGTTTTAACTTCTGCTTCCTGTCTTTTAAAAGCTTAAATCAAAAATCTTATTTTGCAGAGACTCAGGTATTTGACTGATGTGCCCTGATAAGGGAAAAATGTATTTTTGATGCAATGATGATGATGATGATGATGATGATGATGATATAACAATAACTGACATTGACTGAATGCTCACAGTGCACCAGGCACTACCCTAGGTATTTTACTTATACTGCCTAGTTTAATTCCTATAACTATCATATGAGATAAGCAGTAGTGTTCTTATTTTGCACATGTGAAAACTAAGGCATAGGTTGGTCAAGGCAAGTAACTTGATTAAGGTCACACAGCTGTAAGACATATAACCTCTGTGACCACTGCATTTTACCACTTCCCATTTAGAGCTACCAGTTAATGAGTACTTGCCCTTGCATGTCATGTAAGTTTTTATTTTTTATTTGACTTTTACAACAATTGAGCTAGATCTCTTAATTTTATAGATAACATAACTGAGGTTTATAGAAATTAAACACATTTCCTGTAGTCATCCTTTTAATGTTACCTAATTTTCAATCTACTGGTAAAATCTAAGTCTCATTTTAACAAAGTATTTAGTTTTGGTCATTTCTCTGGTTGTCAAATTTTTCTTAATGTCTCTAATGACACAGCATTTCCAAATTATCTTAGCGTGCACAATGCCTTGTGCAGTTAAAAGAGTTTTCTGGACTCTGGTGGAGAATTTTCTAATCTTTAGGATTAAAGACATAAATTTGATACGGAAAAGACTTTGTCTGTATCTTGGCTTATCTTTATAATGAAAAAAAATCTCCTGCCCTGAATCTAATTGCATAGAATTGATGTGTTAAGTGCAATTTTTTATGCATTTCATCTTCAATCTATTTTTCAAGAGTTTAAATCTTTGTTCCAATAGTAGATAAAAATAAATTTTGGTGCTAGATGTCTTATGTTAATGCCTTATCTTGATCACTGTAGAATTATAAACTTTTCTTCCAGCAGAGATGTCTATGAGAAAGATTTGGTTGTATTTTTCAAGTCTATTTATAGTAATAATGTTCTTGTCTTATTCATTAGCACTTTATGTAAGTATTTTAACTAACTCTCACTGTGCTCAGAACATAGATATTGTATCCATTTTATTAAGGCTCAGAAGGTGAGAAGCAATCAAGAGGTCATATGGTCTGAAATACAGTTGCCGAACGTCAGACAGTAAGGGACAAAACCACTGATACAATAGGCACTGCTCACTGGGCATAGCAATGACGTCATTAAAATTAAAATGATGCGGGAGGGGTAACTCAAAGGACACGCTGGGAATGGGAGCAGTAGGTAGAAGACTGAGGGTTTTCTAGTTGTTCTATGAGGACGTGATGTTAATAGAAACAAGGTAGTTGTGTGTGTGTGTGTGTGTGTGTGTAGAGAGAATGGGGATATCTTAGCAAATGGTAAGAGAGGGCAGGAACCATGGAAAAGGAGAGCTTTTAAAGGTATAAAATGTGGTTTGCCAAATGAATAGCTCATGAGACAAATCAAGCTGTTGTTTGCCATAATGGAAAACCATGTGAAGCTCGGCTGTATCACTTACCAGTGTGAGTTTGGACTGGAAAAGTTGTCTAATGTGGTTGACAATATGGTCCTCATAGTGCCACTGTGAGATGTTAATGAGAAAATGTGGATAGGACCTTTGATAAATCTGTTACAATTTTTACATTGTTCCAAGTAAAATTTGTTTAAAAAAAAAAAAAACACAGCATCTCAGTTCCTCCCCAGGACTATATTTTATCCTCAGTGGCTGCCTGATCTTACTCCCACAATTAAAGTTGAAGGAATTCTGAACAGACTTGTAACCTAAAAAAATAAAAATGTCAGGAAAGCAGAGTAGCGATTGTCAAATATGTAAATGCACTAATGTGGGAGAGCAATTAAATATTCTTTTGAGGTACTGGTGAAGGAACAAATTTTAACTTAATGACATGCCTAGTTTCAATGAGGACTGGCCAAAAGGAGATAGTTTTCTTTGAGAACTGGTGAGTTTTCTGTTCAAAAGCATTGTGGTAACTTACTGTGAAGGAGATTCAAGTATTAGATCACCATAAGGTAAACTGTAAGATTACTTATAACCTTAAGGGTCTATGATAATAACAAAAGTCAATACTAGGAGAAAATAAGCTTATCCATTAATTTTCCCATTTCTAGGCTAATTAAAAAAGTACCTCTTCTTTTAAGACAAATTTAATAAAGAGGGACCTTCTTCTTTAAGACAAATTTATAACAAATAAAAGAAAATCTCATTTCATATAGCAAGTAGCATGTCCAGGGAATTATGTCATATGATACACATTTTTTGAAAGCCTCTAGGATCCCTTACCATAAAATTTGCCACTTTAAGAGATGGTACAAGTAAAAATCTGGATCATTTCAAAACAGGTCTTAATAAAATCTTGAAAGATATAATATTGCAATTACATTTTATTTTCATATGTTGCTTTCTAGGGCAGGTATCTGTATATTCTTTCTGTAAAGGGCTAAAGAGCAAATATTGTTTTGGTGTCAACTACTCAACTCTGCTATTGTAACTCCAAAGCAACCATCAGATCAGATCAGATCAGTCGCTCAGTCGTGTCCGACTCTTTGCGACCCCATGAACCGCAGCACGCCAGGCCTCCCTGTCCATCACCAGCTCCCAGAGGTCACTCAGACTCGCATCCATCGAGTCAGTGATGCCATCCAGCCATCTCATCCTCTGTGGTCCCCTTCTCCTCCTGCCCTCAATCCCTCCCAGCATCAGAGTCTTCTCCAATGAGTCAACTCTTCGCATGAGGTGGCCAAAATACTGGAGTTTCAGCTTTAGCATCATTCCTTCTAAAGAAATTCCAGGATTGATCTCCTTCAGAATGGACTGGTTGGATCTTCTTGCAGTCCAAGGGACTCTCAAGAGTCTTCTCCAACACCACAGTTCAAAAGCATCAATTCTTCGGCGCTCAGCCTTCTTCACAGTCCAGCTCTCACATCCATACATGACCACAGGAAAGACCATAGCCTTGACTAGGCGAACCTTTGTTGGTAAAGTGATGTCTCTGCTTTTGAATATGCTATCTAGGTTGGTCATAACTTTCCTTCCAAGGAGCAAGCGTCTTTTAATTTCATGGCTGCAGTCACCATCTGCAGTGATTTTGGAGCCCAGAAAAACAAAGTCTGACACTGTTTCCACTGTTTCCCCATCTATTTCCCATGCAGTGATGGGACCAGATGCCATGATCTTCATTTTCTGAATGTTGAGCTTTAAGCCAACCTTTTCACTCTCCACTTTCACTTTCATCAAGAGGCTTTTTAGCCCCTCTTCACTTTCTGCCATAAGGGTGGTGTCATCTGCATATCTGAGGTTATTGATATTTCTCCCAGCAATCTTGATTCCAACTTGTGTATCTTCCAGTCCAGCATTTCTCATGATGTACTCTGCATATAAGTTAAATAAACATGGTGACAATATGCAGCCTTGACGTACTCCTTTTCCTATTTGGAACCAGTCTGTTGTTCCATGACCAGTTCTAACTGTTGCTTCCTGACCTGCATACAGATTTCTTAAGAGGCAGATCAGGTGGTCTGGTATTCCCATCTCTTTCAGAATTTTCCATAGTTTATTGTGATCCACACAGTCAAAGGCTTTGGCATAGTCAATAAAGCAGAAACCATAGACCATGTGAAATGAATGGGCCTAGTAGTGTTCCAATAAAATTTTAAGACAGGAGGCCCACAGGCAGTAGTTAATCTACTCTTGTTCTAGAATGTGAGCTCTATAAGGGCAGTATGCCTGTTAAAGGTCTCAGTTGCAAAGGATGGTAATCGCCTTTGCTTAATCTGAGCAGGAAAAGAATGTATTCAAGAATATTGCAGTTTCAGAATCTCTAGGACACTAGAGAACCAGGATTGAATGCCACAACAAGAAAAATCACTCCAATCTTTCTTCAGGACAGATCCCATGAAAATATCTCTTCTCCCAGGCATGTAGGATTCCCAGGTGGCACTAGTGGTAAAGAACCAGATTGCCAATGCAGGAGACGTAAGACACCTGGGTTCAATCCCTGGGTCAGAAAGATCTCCTAAAGAAGGAAATGGCAATCCACACCAGTATTCTTGCCTAGAGAATCCTAAGGACAGAGGAGTCTGGTGGGATATATTCATAGGGTTGTAAAGAGTTGGACAGGACTGAAGTGACTTAGCACAGGCACGCCCAGGCATGGAACTCTCCAGGCAAGAATACTTTAGTAATTAGGTAAATGCAAATTAAAAGAAAAATCACAGTGAGAAACTACTTTATACTCACTAGGATGGCAATACCCAACCAGTTGGTGAGGATGAGAAGAAATTGGAACAATTGTTCATTGCTGTTGAGAATATAGAATGGTGCAGTAGCTGTTGAAAACCATCTGGTAGCTCCTCAAGAAGGTAAACATAGAATTACCAGGTGACTTAGCAATTCTTTTTGTTGTTCAGTTGCTAAGTCATGTCTGACTCTTTGCAACCCCGTGAACTACAGTGCACTAGGCTTCTCTGTCCTTCACTATCTCCCAGAGGCTGCTCAGACTCATGTCCATTGAGTCAGTAATGCTATCTAGCCATCCATTCCTCTGCTCCCACCTTCTTCTCTTGCCCTCAATCTTTCCCAGCATCAGTGTCCTTTCCAGTGAATGGGCTCTTCACATCAAGTGACCAAAGTACTGGAGCTTCAGCTTCAGCAACAGTTCTTCCAGTGAGTATTCAAGGTTGATTTCCTTTAGGATAGACTGGTTTGAACTCTCTGCTGTCCAAGGGACTCTCAAGAGTCTTCTCCAGCACCACAATTAAAAAGCATCAATTCTTCATTCCTCAACCTTGTTTATGGTCCAACTCACATCCATACATGACTCCTGGAAAAAATATAGCCTTGACTAGACAGACTTTTGTTGGCAAAGGACTCTGCTTTTTAATATACTGTCTAGGTTGGTCATAACTTTCCTTCCAAGGAGTAAGCATCTTTTAATTTCATGGCTGCAGTCACCATCTGCAGTGATTTTGGAGCCCAGAAAAATAAAGTCTGTCACTGTTTCCACTGTTTCCCCATCTATTTCCCATGAAGTGATGGAACCAGATGCCATGATCTTCGTTTTCTTAATGTTGAGCTTTAAGCCAACTTTTTCACTCTCCTCTTTCACTTTCATCAAGAGGCTCATTAGTTCTTCTATGCTTTCTGCCATAAGGGTGGTGTCATCTGCATATCTGAGGTTATTTATATTTCTGCTGGCAATCTTGATTCCAGCTTGTGCTTCATCCAGCCCAGCATTTCTCATGGTGTACTCTGCATATAAGTTAAAGAAGCAGGGTAGGAATATACAGCCTTGACACATTCCTTTTCCCATTTGGAACCATGTCCAGTTCTAACTGTTGCTTCCTGACTTGCATACAGATTTCTCAAGAGGCAGGTCAGGTGATCTGATATTTCCATATCTTGAAGAATTTTCCACAGTTCGTGGTGATTCACACAGTCAAAGGCTTTGGCATAGTCAATAAAGAAGAAATAGATGTTTTTCTGGAACTCTCTTGCTTTTTCCATGATCCAGCAGATGTTGGCAATTTGATCTCTGGTTCCGCTGCCTTTTCTAAGACCAGCTTGAACATCTGGAAGTTCACGGTTCACATATTGCTGAAGCCTGGCTTGGAGAATTTTGAACATTACTTTACTAGTGTGTGATATGAGTGTAATTGTGTGGTAGTTTGAGCATTCTTTGACATTGCCTTTCTTTGGGATTGGAATGAAAACTGACCTTTTCCAGTCCTGTGGCCACTGCTGAATTTTCCAAATTTGCTGACATATTGAGTGCAGCCCTTTCACAGCATCATCTTTTAGGATTTAAAGTAGCTCAACTGAAATTTCATCACCTCCACTAGCTTTGTTTGTAGTGATGCTTCCTAAGGCCCACTTGACTTTGCACTCCAGGATTTCTGGCTCTAGGTGAGTGATCATACCATCATAATTATCTGGGTCATGAAGATCTTTTTTGTAGTGTTCTTCTGTGTACTCTTGCCACCTCTTCTTAATATCTTCTGCTTCTCTTAGGTCGATACAGTTTCTGTCCTTTATTGAGTCCATTTTTGTATGAAATGTTCCTTTGGTATCTCTCATTTTCCTGAAGGGATCTCTAGTCTTTCCCATTCTATTGTTTTACTCTATTTCTTTATTTCCCATTCTTCTATTTCCTCTATTTCTTCTGATTACTGAGGAAGGCTTTCTTATCTTTCCTTCCTACTCTTTGGAATTCTGCGTTCAAATGGTATATCTTTCCTTTTCTCCTTTGCTTTTCACTTCTCTTCTTTTCTCAGCTATTTGTAAGTCCTTCTCAGACAGCCATTTTCCTTTTTTGCATTTCTTTTTCTTGGAGATTGTCTTGATCCCTGTCTCCTGTACAATGTCACGAACCTCATTCCATAGTTCATCATGTACTCTATCTATCACATCTAGTCCCTTAAATCTATTTCTCACTTCCACTGTATAATCATAAGTGATTTGATTTAGGTCATACCTGAATGGTCTAGTGGTTTTCCCTACTTTCTTCAATTTAAGTCTGAATTTCACAATAAGGAGTTCATGATCTGAGCCACAGTTAGCTCCCAGTCTTGTTTTTGCTGACTGTATAAAACTTCTCCATCTTTGGTTCCAAATAATATAATCAATCTGATTTCAGAATTGACCATCTGGTGATGTCTATGTATAGAGTCTTCTCTTATATTATTGGACGATGGTGTTTGCTATGACCAGTGCCTTCTCTTGGGAAAACTATGTCAAGCCAAGGAGGGAACACACCTCTACCCATCAACAGAAAGTTGGATTAAAGATTTACTGAGCATGGCCCCGCCCATCAGAACAAGACCCAGTTTCCCCCTCAGTCAGTTTTTCCCATCAGGAAGCTTCCATAAGCCTCTTATCTTTCTCCATCAGAGGGCAGACAGACTGAAAATCACAATCACAGAAAACTAACCAATCTGATCACATGGACCACAGCTTTGTCTAACTCAAAAAAACTACGAACCATGCCCTGTAGGGCCACCCAAAACGGATGGGTTATGGTGGAGCATTCTGACAAAACGTGGTCCGCTGGAGCAAGGAATGGCAAACCACTTCAGTAGTCTTGCCTTGAGAACCCCATGAACAGGCAAAAAGATAGGGCACTTAAAGATGAACTACCCATATCAGTAGGTCCCATTATGCTACTGGAGATCAGTGGAGAAATAACTCCAGTAATAATGAAAAGACAGAGCCAAAGCAAAGACAACACCCAGATTGTGCATGTGATTGGTGATAGAAACAAAGTCTGATGCTGTAAAGAACAATATTGCATAGGAATCTGGAATGTTAGATTTATGAATCAAGGCAAATCGGAAGTTGTCAAGCAGGAGATGGCAAGAGTGAATGTTGACATTTTAGGAATCAGCGAACTAAAATGGACTGGAATGGGTGAATTTAACTCAGATGACCATTATATCTTCTACTGTGGGAAAGAATCCCTTAGAAGAAATGGAGTAGCCACCATAGTCAATAAAAAGGTCTGAAATGCAGTACTTGGATGTAATTTTAAAAACAGCAGAATGATCTCTGTTGGTTTCCAGGGCAAACCATTCAATATCATGGTAATGCAAGTCTATGCTCCAAACATTATTTCTGAAGAAGCTGAAGTTGAATGGTTCTATGAAGACCTACAAGACCTTCTAGAACTAAACCCCCCCAAAGATGTCCTTTTCATTATAGGGGACTGGAATGCAAAAGTAAGAAGTCAAGAGACATCCGGAGTAACAGGCAAATATGACCTTGGAGTATAGAATGAAGCAGGGCAAAGGCTAATAGAGTTTTGCCAAGAGAATGCACTTGTCATAGCAGACCATTGTCAGCAAAGTGATGTCCCTGTTTTTAATATGCTGTCTAGATTTGTTATACCTTCCTTCCAAGGAGAAAGTGTCTTTTAATTTTGGCTGCTATTACCGTTCACAGTGATTTTGGAGCCCGAGAAAATCCTAGGTATATGTACAAAAGAATTGAAAACACATATTCAAGCAAGTACATGTATATGAATGTTCATCAGTTCAGTTTAGTTCAGTTCAGTCGCTCAGTTGTGTCTGACTCTTTGCGACCCCATGAATCGCAGCACACCAGGCCTCCCTGTCCATCACCAACTCCCGGAGTTCACTCAGACTCATGTCCATCGAGTCAGTGATGCCATCCAGCCACCTCATCCTCTGTCGTTCCCTTTCTCCTCCTGCCCTCAATCCCTCCCAGCATCAGAGTCTTTTCCAATGAGTCAACTCTTCGCACGAGGTGGCCAAAGTCCTGGAGTTTCAGCTTTAGTATCATTCCTTCCAAAGAAATCCCAGGGCTGATCTCCTTCAGAATGGACTGGTTGGATCTCCTTGCAGTCCAAGGGACTCTCAAGAGTCTTCTCCAACACCACAGTTCAAAAGCATCAATTCTTCGGCTCTTAGCCTTCTTCACAGTCCAATTCTCACATCCATACATGACCACTGGAAAAACCATAGCCTTGACTAGACGGACCTTTGTTGGCAAAGTAATGTCTCTGCTTTTGAATATGCTATCTAGGTTGGACATAACTTTCCTTCCAAGGAGTGTCTTCTAATTTCATGGCTGTAGTTACCATCTGCAGTGATTTTGGAGCCCCAATAAATAAAGTCTGACAATAGAAGCACTATTTATAATAATCAGAATGTGGTACCCTTGCAACCCAAATGTCCATCAACAGATTAATAGGTAAATCAGTTTTGGTATATATATAGTATAGAATAGTCTTCACCCATAAAAATAAATGGAGTACTTAAATGTGCTATGACATAGATAAGCCTCGAATGCATTATATTAAATAAAGAATCTAGACACCAAAAGTCATATATTGTATGATTCCATTTATATTCAATATCCAGAATAGGTAAATCCATAGAGACAGAAAGCAGATTGGTAGTTGCCAGAAAATGGGACTAACTTCTTAATGCGTATGGAGTTTTTGTTTGGAGTGATGAAAATGTTCTGGAACTTGCTGGAGGTGGTAGTTTTGCAGTATTATAAGTGGCCCAATGCTACTTCTGAATTGTGCCCTTTAAAATGGTTTGTTTTATGTTATGTAAATTTAACTGCACAATTGCACTCATCTTACATGCTAGCAAAGTAATGCAAAAATTCTCCAAGGTAGGCTTCAACAGTACAAGAACCAAGAACTTCCAGATGTTCAAGTTGGATTTAGAAAAGGCAGAAGAACCAGAGATCAAGTTGCCTGCACCCATTGGATCATAGAGAAAGCAAGGAAATTCCAGAAAAAATCTGCTTCAGTGACTACGCTAAAGCCTTTCACTTTGTGGATCACAACAAACTGTGGAAAATTCTTAAAGAGATGGAAATAGCAAACCACCATTCCTGCCTCCTGAGAATCTGTATGCAGGTCAAGAAACAAAAGTTAGAAGCAGACATGGAACAACAGACTGGTTCCAATTTTGGAAGGGAGAACATCAAGGCTGTATATTGTCACCCTGCTTATTTAAGTTATATGCAGAGTTAAGACTGCTGGGATAAATGTCAATAACCTCAGATATGCAGATGACACCACCCTTGTGCAGAAAGTGAAGACGAACTAGCCTCTTGATGAAAGTGAAAGAGGAGAGTGAAAAAGCTGACTTAAAACTCAGCATTCAAAAAACTAAGATCATGGCATCCAGTCCCATCACTTCATGGCAAATAGATGGGGAAACCATGGAAACAGTGACAGACTGTTTTCTTGGGCTCCAAAGTCAGTGCAGATGGTGACTGCAGTCACGAAATTAAAAGATGCTTGCTCCTTGGAAGGACAACTATGAACATATTAAACATATTAAAAAACAGAGACATTACTTTGCCAATAAAGGTCTGTCTAGTCAAGGCTATGGTTTTTCCAGTAGTTGTGTATGGATGTGAGAGTTGAACCATAAAGAAAGCTGAGCACCAAAGAACTGATGCTCTAGGACTATTGGAGAAGAGTAGAGTATTGGAGAAGCCTCTTGCAAGTCCCTTGGACAGCAAGAAGATCCAACCAGTCCATCCTAAAGGAACTCAGTCCTGAATATTCATTGGAAGGACTGATGCTGAAGCTGAAACTCCAATACTTTGGCCACCTGATGCGAAGAACTGACTCATTGGAAAAGACCCTGATGCCAGGAAAGATTGAAGGCAGAAGGAGAAGGGGATGACAGAGGATGAGATGCTTGGATGGCATCACCAACTCGATGGACATGAGTTTGAGCAGACTCTGGGCATTGGTGATGGACAGGGAAGCATGGCATGCTGCAGTCCATGGAGTTGCAAAGAGTTGGACATGACTGAGTAACTGAACTTAACTGAACTGAAAAAGCAAATGAAATAAACATGTAAAAAGATGGATGAGTGAACTGTCTAGGAGGCTACAGGAGATAGTATCTTTGACTAGCGCAGAGATGCAGATGCAGAGAGGCAAAATATCAAATGACAAACTGAAACTAGGGTTAATATCAGAGGAAGGAGGGGAGGAGGATGGACACCAACAGGCGTGGGCTTTGATTTGGTTTGTGGCCAACTTAATGCTGCAAAGATATATTAATGAAAATTCAGCCAGATCAGACTTTGCCCCAAACTCATTTCTGACCCCATTAAAAATGGACTTAAAGACTCATAAAACCAATTCTGGTTAGGGCCGTTTATTCCTTTCCAATAAAACTTGAAGCTTTCATTTGATCCAGTAAAATTCTTAATACCACCTTTTAATCTCTCTCTTTAAAAAGCCATTTTTACATGTTCTAAGCATAATAATTATCTACTTGAAAAATTCATTCCTAATTACACAATTACTTTATTATATAGTATCAACTTATAAATGTCTGAAGTCTGAGATCTGTCTGGGAAGAAATTATTTTATTTAAAGTATAATGTAATTTCCTCTCAAATAATTACTTAAGGTTTGTGAGAGAAAAAGAGTTGGGCTGAAAAGCTCTAGTGTGTAAATTTAGAACCGATATGCCTGACAGAAATCAGGTAGGATAATGAAAAGAGGTGGAATTGATTAGAGTCCCTGGCTGGGTTCTTACTTGCTGTCAAATGTGAATGTACATCTACATGTGTGCAGGTGTTCACATATGTGCATGAGTGTGCATATGTGTGTAGGAATATGAGTGTATATGTGCCTAATTCAGCAAGAGAAAGTGCCATTGCCACTAAATGACTTTGTTTTGCATCTAAATGTTGAGAACTTGAAAATGTTTTTCTGTGATGTATGAATACCTTCCCAACGCAACCTCTAAAATATTCCTCTCAACATCTTTATATGCTCAGTCACTTCAGTCATGTCCAACTGTGTGTGACCCTATGGACTGTGGTTCACTAGGCTCCTCAGTCCATGGAATTCTCCAGGCAAGAATCCTGGAGTGGGTTGCCATACCTTTCTCCAGGGGGTCTTCCTGACCTGGGGATCGAACCTGATTTTATTATGTCTCCTGCATTGGCAGGTGGGTTCTTTACCACTAGCGCCACCTGGGAAGCCCAACATTTTTAGAGCAGGGGCTATTATCCCTAAATGTTAAAGACAAATATAGAGAGTTGAGGAAGGACACTCTCATCAGCTATTAAAAACCCAATAGAATGATTATCAGACCTTTTATATTCTCCAGTATCTGAGAGTAAATTATTGGGACCATAGAAATTGATAGAAAGCATGTTAAAGTCATAAATTGAGGGCAGAAGGCGCTTTGGAGAATTTCTGAAGAACGAATGAGTCTGATGGTTGGGGAAACAATAATCAAAGACAGCTTTCTAATTTGACAGTTTTGCAGTGGTCATTATCAACTTCTAATGAGTTTTGCTTATATGGAATGTAATGGCACGTTAATGGAATCAGGACACAGGGAAACCAGGTTTTTATGAATAGAATCAGTCACTCTTACTAACACAGATCACATTTAGACAAATGCATCTTTTCCTTTGCTGTTAAGGTAACTTTTGATTATTGTCAGAATCAGTGTTTAACATAAAAGGGCTCAAGCAATTGAGAGTTAGAAAGAAAAAATTCTTATACCTTGAATACTGTGGCTTGTGGTCAAGAAGCTGTGATGGAGCAATGGGATCAATTTACAGCCCAGTAGGCTGGTATCCTTGCCTTTGAACAGATATCCTTTTATCTCAGAAGCCTTGAGACACAGTTCTTGGCAAGCTCAGTGGCAAAGGGTATCTTCTCTTGAAATCAGTGCCCAAATGGCCAGAAGCTGGTGTTACAAAACTGAAATCTTGCAAAATGAAAATTGGTGAGAGATTAAATTGGTATAGTCCTTTTGGAAGTTTATCCAGTGATTTCTAGTACAGTTAAGAATGTGTATTTTCTATAATCCCCAAACTCTACCCCAACAATGTGCCCAGTTAAATCTACTCATATGTGCTCACAGAGACATGGGTAAGAATGTTCATAACAGCTTAGTGTATAAGAGTGAAAAATTTGAAACAAGTCAACTTCCATCAATGGAAGATAAACTAATTATGGATATTCAAACAATAAAATACAATCCAGCACTGAAAATAATTGAACTAGAATAATTTATATCAACATGAATTTATCTCATTATATTCTTGATTATAAATGCAATTTTCAGAGGAAACAGAATACAATATAATATTTTATAAAACTTACAAACATGCAAAAATAAGTTTAAAAAATGCTTAGGTACCTATACATAATTAGTAAAGGTGTAAGAGATGCATGGGAATGAGAAATGACAAGTTTACCTCTGAGGAATGAAGGGGATGTGAACAGGGAGGGGTTCACTGGAATTCATTATTGGATGTTTGTAGCGGTTTCATAGTTATTCCTTATATTAGCAATTAAGCTTTTTGAATGACTGAAATAACTTATAATACAACTTCAGAAAATCTGAAAATAAAATTGTTGTTGTTCAGTTGCTCAGTTGTGTCTGACTCTTTGCGACCCCTAAACTTAGAATTCATTTGCTCATCTACGTATGAATCTATTTTACACCTAGTAAATAGTAACTGAAATGTTTTAGGTAGATGCTCACCTAGGAGCTGAGAGAGAAAGCTGAGACATAAAAGACATAGCCTATACCCCACAAAGTGCTGATAGTCTAGTAGGGAAGATAAGACATAAGGAAATTTAGGCGATACTGGGATAAGAGAGGAATCTAAAAGGAAGACACAACTTAAAGCATTGGTACACACAGAGCCTGTTCCCAGGAATGTGGTGAAAGATAAGGAATATCATGAACTGAGACAAAATCATTTAATAGGATAAAAATCCACTCATTGGACCCCTGGCTTTTGCCAGGGCAGTAGAATCTGTTTACTTTGCAAATGCTTCCATTCAGCCCTTTGTTGTTTCACACTTATAGTTGCTGAAGCTCTGCACCAAGGATAATTTTTCTTCTATGTTGTGTGTAGTTTGTCAATGTAAGTGTCACAGCTCTCCTCCTGGAGGTGTAACAATGGCAGGGCTATATCCATTAGTCATTTCGATGTCTTGTATCAACAGAACTCTCTGTGACTCTGTTTTACCCAAAGAACATAAAAGAACACATTGTATTGGATCAGAGCAGCTTCATGCCCTGCTTATAAGAGAGCCAAGGGGTGCAGTATAGGAGGGCTCAGTTGTCCTTGCTGACAACCATTTTATGTGGGACTGAGTGAGAGATATTATGGGAAAAGATAGGTCTTCTGGAAGGTTCTTATCAGCTGTGATATTTCCTGCTTCACTTTCCCAAGTATGGGATCCTTGAGGACATAGATGCCTCTAAACCTCCTTTTTAACTTGCATTTCTTTAATTACTATACTAATGGTCTTGAAAATAGCAAACTCCATAAAGTTATTTTCCTTGATGGCTTATTTTTATCTCTCCCTGAAATTCTCTTTTGAGATTTGAAGGGAACCTCAAGTATTTCATAAATAGTGAACCAAATTAAGCTTGCCTCATTTCAATTTTCCATGCTTTTTATAGACTTGAAATTTAGCTCTTCATTCTTTCTTTACTTTTCTAGAATGAGAAGCTATTGACTTTCTTCCATATTTTTCATATTTTATTTTAAAAATTTATAGTATCCTTAAAATTAAACAGGGACATATTCTATTGATTTGTTTGTGTTTATGTAGCTTTATATAGGAACATTAGGGGATTTAGATTGTATGCTGTACCACTTAAGTTTTATCTTGTCATGGATTATGGCAGAGGGATTGGAGAAGAAAACCAAAATCAGGATTTACTAATTCTGAGTCATAACTTAAAAAGCCATTTATTGCATCTTCACCATATTCTTAATCCATGGGAATATCTGTCTGCCAAGATTTCATAAAATACTTAAGGTAAAAAGAAATCTTGGAGAGTATCATGTTGAGGTTTCCTAAAGTGAGTCCAGGGATTGTTACTGCTGAGATGCTATTATAAATTGCTTTTATTTAGAACTAAAGGATTTCATTATTAATTGTTTCAAGGATCTTGCTTGTCTGCGCAGTTGTGCCCAACTCTTCGGGATCCTGTGGACTATAGCCCACCAGGATCCTCCGTCCATGGAATTTTCCAGGCAAGAATACTGGAGTGGGTTGCCATTTCCTTCTCTAGGCGATCTTCCTGATCCAGGGATCAAGCCTGGATCTCGAGGATCTCCTGTATTGGCAGGCAGATTCTTTACCACTCAGCCACCTGGGAACGGAGAAGGCAATGGCAACCCACTCTAGTACTCTTGCCTGGCAAATCCCATGGAGGGAGGAGCCTGGTAGGCTGCAGTCCATGGGGTCGCTAGGAGTCGGACATGACCTAGTGACTTCACTTTCACTTTTCACTTTCATGCATTGGAGAAGGAAATGGCAACCCACTCCAGTGTTCTTGCTTGGAGAATTTCAGGGATGGGGGAGCCTGGTGGGATGCCATCTCTGGGGTCACACAGAGTCGGACAGGACTTAAGCAACTTAGCAGCAGCAGCAGCACCTGGGAAGCCTATTGAAAAGATAAACTGGGTGAAAATAGTCAGGCTTCTGTTCTGTAGGACTTATCAGAGCCTTCATGATGCTAATGTGATGGCGAATCTCTGAGAGGGGATAGAGTTTGCAGCATTTTCTGAACATTCTTGTTTGCAGAATTATTTTTTTGTCATTGTTTGTATGCTGCTGTTTATGGAAAATGTTTCAGGGAACACAGATCTAACCTGATGTTATTAGTTCACCCAACAAAAATGAAGACATAA
Organism: Tragelaphus eurycerus; assembly: GCA_935064755.1. Lineage (NCBI taxonomy): Eukaryota > Metazoa > Chordata > Mammalia > Artiodactyla > Bovidae > Tragelaphus > Tragelaphus eurycerus. The sequence goes on from CAKXYN010000062.1 coordinate 13,244,923, forward strand.
AAATATTAGAGCAATTTACTAAAATCATACAATTCCTTAGTGTTGAAATTGAGCAGGAGAAGAGGGAGGGGAGACTTCACTGTACAACATTTTTCCAAATAGATGTGGACAGTAGGCATTGAATGGTTACAGTATGTATAATGCTAATGACAGAGATGTACTTGCCTTTGAACTAAACAAGGAGTGCTGTACCATACATATTATTGAGTCATATTACCAAAGCTGTCCCTCATTATTAAATGCATACAGACAACCAGAAATAGTTTATAGCAGTGACAAATATTCTTGTATTAAATACCTATTATGACATCCAGGATAATGAGAATAGGCAGTTTAACAAAACTAACATCATTATCCACCCACATCTAAATGCTTTAGAGATAAACACACATGTGCTAATGTATATTTTTATAGCTTAATGGTTTAGTAAAAGAAAGATGAACCTTCAAGACTGTTAAACTAAATTTAATCCTTTCAGCTTTTCGATAAGGAAAATGATGACCAAATGGATTAAACAATACGGTTATGCGGTTTGTTTGTGAAAGACCTGGGATGGGAATCTGGTTCTCCCTATTCTCATAGCACAGTGTTTCCAATCCTACTGTTCATTGCAGGGGCAAATTTTTGAAGATCATGTACTACTCTACTTTATTCTCATTTAGACTTTCATTCGTTTTTGCAGACTGAAGTATAATAGTGAAATAAAATAATTTGCTATTCCCAGGAGACTATATCTCTTGTTCACTTAAGCCAGAGAATGGGGACTATTAGCCTTGTAAGCAGCCTGATGGATGAGAAGTAACTGTTTGTGGAACGCAGGATTCATTAGTCATGAATTCCTTTGTTTAGAGATATTTCATGTCCACTCATCGTCACCCATTCCAGTCCATCTTAGTTCACTGATTCCTAGAATGTCGACATTCACTCTTATCATCTCCTGTTTGACCACTTCCAATTTGCCTTGATTCATGGACCTAACATTCCAGGTTCCTATACAATATTGCTCTTTACAGCATTGAACCTTGCTTCTATCACCAGTCCCATTCACAACTGGGTGTTGTTTTTGCTTTGGCTCCATCCCTTCATTCTTTCTGGAGTTATTTCTCCACTGATCTCCAGTAGCATAATGGGTACCTACCGACCTGGGGAGTTCATCTTTCAGTTTCCTTTCTTTCTGCCTTTTCATACTGTTCATGGGGTCCTCAAAGCAAGAATACCGAAGTGGTTTGCCATTCCCTTCTCCAGTGGACTAAATTCTGTCATGGGTGAATTTAACTCAGATGATCATTATATCTACTACTGTGGGCAAGAATCCCTTAGAAGAAATGGAGTAGCCATCATGGTCAACAAAAGAGTCTGATATGTAGTACTTGGATGCAATCTCAAAATGACAGAATGATCTTTGTTCGTTTCCAAGGCAAACCATTCAATACCATGGTAATCCAAGTCTATGCACTGACCAGTAATGCCGGAGAAGCTGAAGTTGAACAGTTCTATGAAGACCTACAAGACCTTCTAGAACTAAAATCCAAAAAAGATGTCCTTTACATTATAGGGGACTGGAATGCAAAAGTAGGAAGTCAAGAAACACCTGGAGTAACAGGGAAATTTGGCTTTGGAGTACAGATTGAAGCAGGGCAAAGGCTAATAGAGTTCTGCCAAGAGAATGCACTGGTCATAGCAAACACCTCTTCCAACAACAAAAGAGAAGACTCTACACATGGACATCACCAGATGATAGACACTGAAATCCGACTGATTATATTCTTTGCAGCCAAAGATGGAGAAGCTCTATACTGTCAGCAAAAACAAGACCGGGAGCTGACTGTGGCTTGGATCATGAACTCCTTATTGCCAAATTCGGACTTAAATTGAAGAAAGTGGGGAAAACCACTAGACCATCCAGATACGACCTAAATCAAATCCCTTATGATTATACAGTGGAAGTGAGAAATAGATTTAAGGGACTAGATCTGATAGACTGCCTGATGAACTATGGATGGAGGTTCATGACATTGTATAGGAGACAGGAATCAAGACCATCCCCAAGGGAAAAAAAATGCAACAAATCAAAATGGCTGTCTGAGGAGGCCTTACAAATAGCTGTGAAAAGAAGGGAAGTGAAAAGCAAAGGAGAAAAGAAAAGATATACCCATTTGAATGCAGAGTTCCAAAGAATAGCAGGAAGAAATAAGAAAGCCTTCCTCAGTGATCAACACAAAGAAATAGAGGAAAACTCAATAGAATGGGAAAGACTAGAGATTTGTTCAAGAAAATTAGAGATACCAAAGGAACATGTCATGCAAAGATGGGCTCAATAAAAGACAGAAATGGTATGGACCTAACAGAAGAAGATATTAAGATGAGGTGGCAAGAATACACAGAACTGTACAAAAAAGATCTTCACGACTCAGATAATCACGAGGCTGTGATCACTCACCTAGAGCCAGACGTCCTGGAATGTGAAGTAAGTGGACCTTAGGAAACATCACTACGAACAAAGCTATGGAGGTGATGGAATTCCAGTTGAGTTATTTCAAATCCTGAAAGATGATGCTGTGAAAGTTTTGCACTCAATATGCCAGCAAATTTGGAAAACTCAGCAGTGGCTACAGGACTGGAAAACGTCAGTTTTCATTCCAATCCCAAAGAAAGGCAATGCCAAAGAATGCTCATACTACCACACAGTTGCACTCATCTCACATGCTAGTAAAGTAATGCTCAAAATTCTGCAGGCCAGGCTTCAGCAATACATGAACCATGAACTTCCAGTCATTCAAGCTGGTTTTAGAAAAGGCAGAGGAACCAGAGATCAAAATGCCAGTATCTGCTAGATCATCGAAAAAGCAAGAGAATTCCAGAAAAACATCTATTTCTGCTCTATCGACTATGCCAAAGTCTTTGACTCTGTGGATCACAATAAACTGTGGAAAATTCTGAAAGAGATGGGAATACCAGACCACTTGACTGGCCTCTTGAGAAACCTATATGGAGGTCAGGAAGCAACAGTTAGAACTGGACATGGAACAACAGACTGGTTCCAAATAGGAAAAGAAGTACGTCAAGGCTGTATATTGTCACCCTGCTTATTTAACTTATATTCAGAGTACATCATGAGAAATGCTGGGCTGGATGGAGCACAAGCTGGAATCAAGATTGCCGGGAGAAACATCAATAGCCTCAGATATGCAGCTAATACCACCCTTATGGCAGAAAGTGAAGAAGAACTAAAAAGCCTCTTGATGAAAGTGAAAGAGGAGAGTGAAAAATTTGGCTTAAAGCTCAACATTCAGAAAACTAAGATCATGGCATCTGGTCCCATCACTTCATGGGAAATAGATGGGGAAACAGTGGAAACCGTGGCTGACTTTATTTTGGGGGCTCCAAAATCACTGCAGATGGTGATTGCAGCCATGAGATTAAAAGATGCTTACTCCTTGAAGGAAAGTTATGACCAACCTAGACAGCATATTAAAAAGCAGAGATAAACTTTGCCAACAAAAGTCTGTCTAGTCAAGGCTATGGCTTTTCCAGTGGTCATGTATGGATGTGAGAGTTGGACTGTAAAGAAAACGGAGCACCAAAGAACTGAATCATTTGAACTGTGGTGTTGGAGAAGACTCTTGAGAGTCCCTTGGACTGCAAGGAGATCCAACCAGTCCATCGTAAAGGAGATCAGCCCTGGGTGTTCATTGGAAGGACTGATGTTGAAGCTGAAACTCCAGTACTTTGGCCACTTGATGCGAAGAGCTGACTCATTTGAAAAAGCACTGATGCTGGGAAAGATTGAGGGCAGGAGGAGAAGGGGATGACAGAGGATGAGATGACTGGATGGCATCACTGAGTCAATGGACATGGGTTTGGGTGGACTCCAGGAGTTGGTGATGGACAGGGAGGCCTGGCGTGCTGTGGTTCATGGAGTCACAAAGAGTCGGACATGACTTAATGACTGAACTGAACTGAACTGAACTGACTCATCATCAAGAGGGAGGGAAGATTCTTCTTTTTCATATATAAATGCCATCTTGGCTGCAAAACATAAAAAAGAGTAAAGAGCAAACATGAAGTTTGTGTTGCTCAGAACAAAAGAGCAATGGCTCTTCATTACACATAGTAGAGACAAACACTGGGATGCATTTGTGATTCCTTTTTTGACTGTAGAGGAACAGGAGATCTAAGATCTCTCTTCCCCAGACCTGGAGCATATTTCTTCAAGCATGTTTCATGTCATCACAAGTGCTTTGCCATCACTTCCTCACTCTCCCTTGAAGCAGATCCTTTAGTTGGTCTTGTTATGTCTGAGCACTAGTGCTTATATTGTAACTGTTCTGGTGTGTCTGACTTCCTGGAATCTAAGCCACCCCTACTCAGTCAGAAATGCTTGCTCCCTGCATATCAGACCCAAGTTCTCTGTGTGAGGACTTCCTAGGGGCCTGCCATTTCTGCCTTGTCACAGTATACATAGTTTCCCTTACAGGTATCTGACTGCCTGTCTGGCTTTAAAAACAGATCATTTTACTCAGTAGGCATTAATCACAGGTCTGACTCCACAGCCTCTGATTATGGCTCCAGTTAGCATAGAGTGTTCTCCTTTGACTTGAGCTGGGCTTGTTTTTATGAGACACCAATCCCCAGACTTTAGGTCCTCTTGTTTGGATCATCAAAGTTAGTCTGTGCTTTCTTCTTTATTTTGTTTCTTTAGAGGTAGTTCCTTTCCTATCTTCTACTCTTGGCCTCTATTTTTCCTAGACACTTGTAATAAGTACCAGCTACCTGCTGGCTCATTCAACTCTATGTCTTCCCATACTTGGCCGGCCTCATTCTGTTACAGTTAAAATTCTGAAGCAATGTTCTGTGTGGAAGCCTGGAGGATTTCAGGTCAACACCGAAATCAGATCGATTATATTCTTTGCAGCCAAAGATGGAGAAGCTCTATACAATCAGCAAAAACAAGACCAGGAGCTGACTGTGGCTCAGACCATGAACTCCTTATTGCCAAATTCAGACTGAAATTGAAGAAAGTAGGGAAAACTACTAGACCATTCAGGTATGACCTAAATCAAATCCCTTATGATTATACAGTGGAAGTGAGAAATAGATTTAAGGGCCTAGATCTGATAGATAGAGTGCCTGATGAACTATGGAATGAGGTTCGTGACATTGTACAGGAGACAGGGATCAAGACCATCCCCATGGAAAAGAAATGCAAAAAAGCAAAATGGCTGTCTGGGGAGACCTTAAAATAGCTGTGAAAAGAAGAGAAGCGAAAAGCAAAAGAGAAAAGGAAAGATATAAACATCTGAATGCAGAGTTCCAAAGAATAGCAAGAAGAGATAAGAAAGCCTTCTTCAGTGATCAATGCAAAGAAATAGAGGAAAACAACAGAATGGGAAAGACTAGGGATCTCTTCAAGAAAATCAGAGATACCAAAGGAACATTTCATGCAAAGATGGGCACGATAAAGGACAGAGATGGTGTGGACCTAACAGAAGCAGAAGATATTAAGAAGAGGTGGCAAGAATACACAGAAGAACTGTACAAAAAAGAGCTTCAAGACCCAGATAATCATGATGATGTGATCACTGACCTAGAGCCAGACATCCTGGAATGTGAAGTCAAGTGGGCCTTAGAGAGCATCACTATGAACAAAGCTAGTGGAGGTGATGGAATTCCAGTGGAGCTATTCCAAATCCTGAAAGATGATGCTGTGAAAGTGCTGCACTCAATATGCCAGCAAATTTGGAAAATTCAGCAGTGGCCACAGGACTGGAAACGGTCAGTTTTCATCCCAATCCAAAAGAAAGGCAATGCCAAAGAATGCTCAAACTACCGCACAATTGCACTCATCTCACACGCTAGTAAAGTAATGCTCAAAATTCTCCAAGCCAGGCTTCAGCAATATGTGAACCGTGAACTTCCTGATGTTCAAGCTGGTTTTAGAAAAGGCAGAGGAACCAGAGATCAAATTGCCAACATCCGCTGGATCATGGAAAAAGCAAGAGAGTTCCAGAAAAACATCTATTTCTGCTTTATTGACTATGCCAAAGCCTTTGACTGTGTAGATCACAATAAACTGTGGAAAATTCTGAAAGAGATGGGAATACCAGACCACCTGATCTGCCTCTTGAGAAATCTGTATGCAGGTCAGGAAGCAACAGTTAGAACTGGTCATGGAACAACAGACTGGTTCCAAATAGGAAAAGGAGTACGTCAAGGCTGTATATTGTCACCATGTTTATTTAACTTATATGCAGAGTACATCATGAGAAATGCTGGACTGGAAGAAACACAAGCTGGAATCAAGATTGCCAGGAGAAATATCAATAACCTCAGATATGCAGATGACACGACTCTTATGACAGAAAGTGAAGAGGGGCTAAAAAGCCTCTTGATGAAAGTGAAAGAGGAGAGTGAAAAGGTTGGCTTAAAGCTCAACATTCAGAAAACGAAGATCATGGCATCCGGTCCCATCACTTCATGGGAAATAGATGGGGAAACAGTGGAAACAGTGTCAGACTTTGTTTTTCTGGGCTCCAAAATCACTGCAAATGGTGACTGCAGCCATGAAATTCAAAGACGCTTACTCCTTGGAAGGAAAGTTATGACCAACCTAAATAGCATATTCAAAAGCAGAGACATTACTTTGCCAACAAAGGTTCGCCTAGTCAAGGCTATAGTCTTTCCTGTGGTCATGTATGGATGTGAGAGTTGGACTGTGAAGAAGGCTGAGTGCCGAAGAATTGATGCTTTTGAACTGTGGTGTTGGAGAAGACTCTTGAGAGTCCCTTGGACTGCAAGGAGATCCAACCGGTCCATTCTGAAGGAGATCAATCCTGGAATTTCTTTGGAAGGAATGATGCTAAAGCTGAAACTCCAGTATTTTGGCCACCTCATGCGACGAGTTGACTCACTGGAGAAGACTCTGATGCTGGGAGGGATTGAGGGCAGGAGGAGAAGGGGACGACAGAGGATGAGATGGCTGGATGGCATCACTGACTTGATGGGTGTGAGTCTGAGAGACCTCTGGGAGCTGGTGATGGACAGGGAGGCTGGCGTGCTGCGGTTCATGGGGTCGCAAAGAGTCGGACACGACTGAGTGACTGATCTCTCTCTCTAAGGACTTAAGTACTTGATTGTCAATTGTGATGCTGTCCCTGGAGGTGTTGATTCTTGGTACTTCTAATATTCCTAAGCAGAGATTTTGTTTCTGTTCACTGTAGAGATGGATGCTTCTTCTCTCCTGAAAAAATGGAAGCAGCATTTTATGTGTTCTGTGGTAAGATTAGTGTCAGAGGCAGTGGTAAGTTTTGAAGTATCTAGGGTACTTGACAGCTTAAGTCCAAATTGTTACAGCAGCCATGCTTTTACAGATTTCTGCATCTCCATATCTGAGTCTTAATAGATACTTTTAACAGAATACAAATCCATCTGAACATCCCCCTGTTTCTCTAAGAAACTTTGGCTGAGAAAGTACGGTGTGGCTCCCTGTGCATTGAGGATCTGTATCTCCTAGGGATGCCCCTCACGTTTATGTCCCAATGAGATGATCATTATGGGATCCTGATGGAGAGGTTGGCTGGGAAGCTTTGGGGGAACTGGCCAGATTTATTCGATATTTAATTGATAGATCAAGGCATTAGATTTTCATCAGAATCTTTGGCTGTTTTTCCTTGACAGCCCTGATGATTCCAGAGTTAGACCACTTGTTGATGGGCCCAGAACACCCTCAAGAACTTGGAGATTATGGGTTATAATAGCTTGGGTTATGGCAGATGCCTCTGTGTATTCCAAATCAATTCATGGTAGTATTCTCTTTCCTTTTCAACTTGAAGAAAGAAAGAATGGGAAAGAGAGTATATAGTTATGGCCTGGAGGGAAGTTTAATTTCATTTTAAAGTAATGTTTATTATCAGGATATAATCATTAATATGGTGGATATTTAGTACATAATAGTCACAAAGTACAGCAAGAAAAGGACTCAGGTAAAAATAAATACCAACAAAATCCCACCAGAAAATGATGAATAAATTCCCTTGTTATCTTTTTGGTTCTTCACATGTGCATATATAAAACAGTTATTATATGTAATATGTACATTTTACATGACAAAATAAATTGTGACTTTTCTAGCTAGCTAAATGACTGGATTTTTAATAACAAAAATGGAGTTTATTTTGGTTTCGTAATTTTGTTCCCCCCCCCCCCTTTTTTTTAACTATAAGATCCACTGGGCACTTTTTTTGTACTGAAATATAGCAATTACTATTGTTTTGAGAATACTTTAGCTATTTCTTCTCTTGTATCCTACAAAACTTCTTCCAGTTTTTTGTTTACTTTCTACTTTGCTTAAAGATGATGTGTATTTTTGTTTAACTATTTTACAAGTGAGAAGAAAAAGAAAAAAAAGTACTTTTTTTTCTAAAATAGCTATTTGCAGCTTGAAATTTCAAAGTTCACATGCTGACATAAAATGTGTTATTACAAAATGGGTTTCCACAGAATAATGTGTATGGCATTTGATTCTTTATCTTTGCCATGTTTCTGGACAAGAGGCACACCTAATTCACAGCCTATGTTCTCTCTGCCCAGCAGTTAAGAAGATTGATGTTCTTGCATGCAAACAATAAATCTACAGGGAAACTGCCCATAAAGTCTCTTTCAAGATGTTTAGTGGTGTAGACTTTGGTGTAAAGAGAAAATTTCAGCTATATTGTTTTGAAATTCTTTGAGAAATCAGCAGTTGAGTTTTGATTGATGGACATTTCCCACATCATTTATACTCAATGTCTCTGCAGTTTACTTCTGAAAACTCTAATACATTTTCCCAGAGGAAATGCATAAAGTTCTTTTTCAGGTTGTGAGATCTTTTTACTTCTTGTATCTAATGCAGACAGCAGACAGGTTGGAAAAATGACCAAAAGAATTATCAGACATAGACAAACAAGAAACATAAACAACCATAAAATTAGCACACACAAAAAAAATGTTTTGGCATTTAGCCCACAGCTATCTCTAAATGTCTTTTAAGTTCTTTTTCTTGTATCTGTACTGTACCATATGGTTTGATTCTTATCTATTCAAAATACAAGAGTACCATCAGTTGGAAAGTGAAAGTGAAGTCGCTCAGTCGTGTCCGACTCTTTGCGACCCCATAGACTGTAGCCTACCAGGCTCCTCCGTCCATGGAATTTTCCAGGCAAGAATACTGGAGTGGGTTGCCATTTCCTTCTCCAGGGGACCCATCAGTTGGAGGTGACCAATTTGGGATACAAGGAGAAATATTTAATGCTATTGCAAATTTAAGGTTGACTCCATTCCTTGGCTATCATTAAAAAGTCTATAAAAACAAAAGCTAAAGAACATGTGAAGAAAAGGCAGTCCTCCTGCACTTTTGGTGAGAATGTAGATTGCTGCAGCCACTATGAAAAACAGTATGGAGGTTCCTTTAAAAACTAAAAACAGAGTTTTAATATGATCCAGCAATTCCACTCCTGGGCATATATCTAGAGAAAACTCTAATTTGAAAAGGTACCACTTGTTCAAAGCAGCACTAAATAGTGCAATAACTAAGACATGAAAGCAACTTAACTGTCCACTGACAAATGGATAAAGATTTTGTGGTACATATACAATGGAAGCTACTCAGTCATAAAAGAATGAAAGATTTCCATTTGCAGCAACATGGATTGACCTAGAAATGACCATACTAAGTGAAGTAAGCCAGACAAAGAAATATACCATATGGTATACTTATATGTGGAATCAAAAATATGATACAAAGGAACCTATTTACCAAACAGAAACAGACTCATAGATCTAGGAAACAAACTTATGGTTACCAATGGGGGAAGCAGGGGGTAAATAAATGAAGAATTTGTGATTAGCAGATACAACCTATTATATATAAAACAGATTAACAGCAAGGTGCTACTGTATAGCACAAGGAGCTATACTCAATATCTGATAATAAACCATCATGGAAAAGAGTATGAAAAATAATATATATTATATTATGTATTATATATATAAATATATGTGTATATATATATATAAGTGAATTACTTTTCTGTACATGAGAAACTAACATTACCTTGTAAATCAACTAAACTTCAATTAAAAACAAGATTAAGTCCATTTTTGCATAACATCTTTCCTCAATATCTTGCACTTATATTTTAAATCATAGTCTCAGCAATATAGGAGGCCTTATAGTCTTCTAATTAAGTGGTCATAACAAAGAAGATTGATACTATATCTGTGTGCCCTTATCTATGCCAAGTAAACGTAAAATCCTGTCATCTTGGAAATAGAAAATAATGGATTTGCCAGATCAGTGGCCACATACTGTGCACCTAAACATCGTGTTAATTTGCTTGAGCAAAGGAATCAGATTTGACATACCAGCTGCAATTGGAGCTGTTATCAGATTGAGTTTGTATTAGTTCACTGTCAGCTTTTTGCTTTCAGCTGATTTTGCTAGTGACTGGACTGGTATTCTAAATGGGAATATGATCAGAACTACCAACCAACATGTCATATTTAGGTCTTTAAGGAGATACTAACCTCTGATCGTCTCCCTAATAGAGTTTCTGATGCTTTCACTTGGTTTTCTCCATTTCTCCATTTGATAGCTCTTAAGCCTCTTGATGAAAGTGAAAGTGGAGAGTGAAAAAGTTGGCTTAAAGCTCAACATTCAGAAAACGAAGATCATGGCATCCGGTCCCATCACTTCGTGGGAAATAGATGGGGAAACAGTGGAAACAGTGTCAGACTTTATTTTTCTGGGCTCCAAAATCACTGCAGATGATGACTGCAGCCATGAAATTAAAAGACGCTTACTCTTTGGAAGGAAAGTTATGACCAACATAGATAGCATATTCAGAAGCAGAGACATTACTTTGCCAACAAAGGTTCGTCTAGTCAAGGCTATGGATTTTCCTGTGGTCATGTATGGATGTGAGAGTTGGACTGTGAAGAAAGCTGAGCACTGAAGAATTGATGCTTTTGAACTGTGGTGTTGGAGAAGACTCTTGAGAGTCCCTTGGACTGCAAGAAGATCCAACCAGTCCATTCTGAAGGAGATCAATCCTGGAATTTCTTTAGAAGGAATGATGCTAAAGCTGAAACTCCAGTACTTTGGCCACCTCGTGCGAAGAGTTGACTCATTGAAAAAGACTCTGATGCTGGGAGGGATTGGGGGCAGGAGGAGAAGGGAACAACAGAGGATGAGATGGCTGGATGGCATCACTGACTCGATGGACGTGAGTCTGGGTGAACTCCGGGAGTTGGTGATGGACAGGGAGGCCTGGCGTGCTGTGATTTATGGGGTTGCAAAGAGTCGGACACGACTGAGCGACTAAACTGAACTGAACTGGACTGAACTACATAGACTAGACCTGGGTTCCATCCGTGGGTTGGAAAAATTCTCTGGAGAAGGAAATGGCAACCCACCCCAGTACTCTTGCCTAGAAAATCCCATGGACGGAGGAGCCTGGTGTCCATGGGGTCGCAAAGAGTCGTACAGGACTGAGCGAATTCACTTTCACTTTCACTACATAGACCAATGAATCAGTGTGGGGATTCTGCATACATCAAACATATGCATTCTAATTATAAACTCTGAGTCTAGGGAAATAACCTTTGATATCTCTGGACCAAGTGAATTCTCTGTGAGGTGGACCTGGGTCATGACTCCATTTATTAATTGTAGCTCACTCTAATTGGGAGAAGGCAATGGCACCCCACTCCAGTACTTTTGCTTGGAAAATCCCATGGACAGAGGAGCCTGGTAGGCTGCAGTTCATGGGGTCGCTGGAGTCGGACACGATGGAGCGACTTCACTTTCACTTTTCACTTTCATGCATTGGAGAAGGAAATGGCAACCCACTCCAGTGTTCTTGCCTGGAGAATCCCAGGGACGGAAAGCCTGGTTGGCTGCCGTCTATGGGGTAGCACAGAGTCGGACACGACTGAAGTGACACAGCAGAAGCAGCTTACTCTAATTAGATGATGCATAATAACACTGTGTGTCCCTAGTTACTAATGTCAATTAGGCCATCTATACAGGAGTCCTTGAAGTATTTAAATAGTCTCCTTTTCCCAGTATATGGTGACATAATTGTACAGTCATAGGTCCTTTTGGGGAAGAAGTAAGAGTATTGTCATCATACATACTTACTGTCGTACTGTAGGTCATTTCTTGTGGGTAGTAGGCCTCTTCTTCAGTCAGTTCATTCTGGTTCTGAGAGCTAGCTCAGGTCTGGAAATTTCCTTTAGCCTCATAGTTATTCATCCATGGTTTCTTGGGAGCATATCTATCTACCTTGATATTACAGATACTATGTTATAAGAACTATCTACAAAACTCTCTGCAGGTCAATCTCACTTGGCTTCTATTCTTATGTTGCTACTAAGCTCATTATAATAATTCCCACTTTATTCTGATAGTTAAATACCATAGGGAAGTTGCTCAGTCATGTCCGACTCTTCGCGACCCCATGGACTGCAGCCCACCAGGCTCCTCCGTCCATGGGACTTTCCAGGCAAGAGTACTGGCGTGGGTTGCCCATTGCCTTCTCCGGAGCTGACCTTTACTCTTTTAGAACCTTACATTTTCAATGACAGAAGTGAAATTATTTCTGTAATAACATCTCCTGTCCTTAGCTCTGGCCTCCAGAAGACTGCTACTACTGACCTTAATGTCTCTCCATTTCCCCCTTCATAGCTTTTGACTTCCATATGCTTTCACATTCAGGCTCATGGTCAAATAGGTATTAAACAATTGTTGGCAAAATATAGGTAGGTCTACGCAGAGTGGGGTTGGTATCTGAATACAATGGAAAGGAGGGTTGGCATCAATGGTGTTTGCCAATGAGTGAATGTGAGGAACCGGGGAATCGAACAGGGTAAGAAGGGAAAGTTGTCTTTTTAAGATCTTGACTTCAATTCCTTTAGATGTGTACTCAGAAGTGAGACTGCTGGATCATATGATAGTTCTATTTTTAATCTTCTAAGAACCTCTGTACTGTTTTCCACAGTGGATACACCAATATACATTTTCACCAACATTAAATCTTTACTGAGGTGGCACCTCTACTGAGTCTTCCTGGTGTGAGGAAAGGATTAGAAAGCATCCATGAGTGTTAAATTTACCACACAAAGGAAGGGACTGCCTAGAACATAGTGACTCTTAAGAGAATTATATTGTGGTAGCCATGATCTTGTGTGGATCATGAGCCAAGGTTCGGAGTAAAGAGTACAGAAGCAGAGTGGGGTCAGAATTCAAGAAGGACAATAGCAGGAAAGAATGAATCTGGGAAAATTTTTTACAAGTTGCTCTGGAACATATACAGTGCTTTTTAAAAAGTTTCATGTGCATAAACTCCATAGGGTTATCTCACCAGCAGTGTACAAGGATTCCCTTTTTTCCTGTTTAGCTTGAATGGAATGGTACATTGTTTTAGGATGGTAAATCATTTATAAAAAAGCTTTTGGGTCCTGATTCAGAAGAAGACCTAAGGTGTCTAAAGCAGTAATAACTCCACTTCCTTGCTATAACGACAGTGGCTGAGGTTCTGTGAGCTGAATTGTGATACATCTTCAGTACAAAGTAACATTTGGAACTTCTTCAGTACTCATCCAAATTATAGAAATTATATCAGAGGAAATGAATGAAAGGGTGATATCCGTGAGTTTTATAGTATTTTTTTATCCATGTCACATGAAGTAAAGGTTTGTATGTGCATACAGAATTTTTAAAAATAATTTAATTGTATCTTAAAAGTAAGTCACAATCACTATTCCATGTCACCATTGGCCTTCTAGAATAGTGTTAACCCAGAATTTTAAGTTCTGCTTTCTCGTCAAAGTTCTGAATGAGTGAGAATTGTTTTAGTGAGGTCATTGGATGTTGTGACACAGGTCGAAGGATTATTAGGAGAGGTTGTCATTGTTCAGTTGCTCAGTCATGTCTGACTCTTTGTGACCCCATGGACTGCAGCATGCCAGGCTTCCCTGTCCTTCACGACCTCTTGGAGATTGCTCAAATTCATGTCCATTGAGTCAGTGATGCTATCTAACCATCTCATAGCTCAGTATTTCCTAAGAAACTGGTGTGAACAGAATCTTTTAGAATTCCTAATTATGGCATCTCCTCCATGAGGCAGTGGTTGTGTTGGAATATTTTTTGATTCCTCACTGTGTACTGTGTAGATGCAGACTAAGTCCTATGATAGTCCACAGAAAAACCTTTCTGGGAACCTCATTGCTTGTGCCAGTCACCATCCTTGATCTGAAAATAGAAAGATGATAAACATTCAGTTCTTGCACTTAATTTCTCACATATCTATTTGAGCATTTTGTAGCTAGCCTTAAATTTACTTTTGAAAGTAGGTGAAATATCAGTAACTGTTCATAGGTTATTAACATATGTGTGATTATGGTACAGCCTTTACTAAAAACCCTGTCAAGACGTTAATGGATCTTACTAAACTCTCCATCTCTGGAAGTGCCTTGTCTCTAAAAAATCTTTATAAATATGTGTTATTAAAGAAATGTCTTGTTTTGAAGATAGAGCATACATATGTGAACAATTAAATAGTATTACAGATATATAATGGTTAAATATAATAATAAGTAATGCTTAGACACAAATGCATAGTTACTTAAATAAAAAGTAATCACAAAAATTTATTGAATTGAATCTTCGAGGTTTATAAAAAATAGAGTGCTTAATGTTTTCCCATATATCATCTAGATATATATTAAGAATCAAATATAAGCCCAGAAAATATTCTGGAATATTTATAAAGAAGCATACAAATGTGTGGCAATGCAAAATATATGTTATAGTAAAGATTCTCCTCATGTGAAGAGTTGACTTACTGGAAAAGGCTCCGATGCTGGGAGGGATTGGGGGCAGGAGGAGAAGGGGATGACAGAGGATGAGATGGCTGGATGGCATCACTGACTCGAAGGACGTGAGTCTCAGTGAGCTCCAGGAGTTGGTGATGGACAGGGAGGTCTGGTGTGCTGCGATTCATGGGGTCACAAAGAGTTGGACTCGACTGAGCGATTGAACTGACTGAACTGAAAGATTTGGGGTGCAGGCTATATTTTCTTCAGGTATTTTGGAAATGTATAATTTATGCCTAGGGAAGTAAACACCTACTTTCTGCCAAATGGTTAATGAAGGAACAGTGTGAGGTAGATTTGGGTACAAATCAATTGTAGATCAAGGAGTCAGTAGTGGTCTGCAGTGGATACTTGCTTTGAGTTCAGTCATTTTTATGGAAAGCTTGATTAAGATGAAACATTTTAAGGAGGATATGCTTCCAACATAAATAATCACAACATCTCACCAGACATAAGAAAGCTATTCCTCCCTTGTCTTATCTTAAATACATTAACTTTGCCATCAAATTTCCCCCTTGGAGTTCCTGGTGGTTTGGGTATTTTGCTAGCTGTTCTTTTAAAATTGCTTTCTTAAATAGGAAAAGAAAGGCCTTTAGGGGAAGAGAGTGTCTATGTGGTCGATTGCTTTGTTGAGAAAGATGCAATGGAAACCATACTGTCTCCCTCCAAAAAACTCTCAGGTTTCCCCTTAAGAAGTTGACTATGGGATCAATTACTCACTAATGTTTGGAAGGTGCCTTATTTTGTATTCAAATTGACACTCAAAAAGGCCAAGCACTGGCAACAAAGCAAGTTTCATGGCCAGAATAAAACATGAGATAGTGAGTGATAGATAATGAAGGGATTAGAAGAGGAAAAGGGAAAAATAACTTACTTGTATAAATCTTAATGTATTTTGTTTTACTGGTCATTATTAGAATGGGAAAGACTAGAGATATCTTCAACAAAATGAGAGATACCAAGGGAAAATTTCATGCAAAGATGGGCACAATAAAGGACTGAAACAGTATGGACCTAACAGAAGCAGAAGATATTAAGAAGAGGTGGCAAGAACACACAGAACTATACAAAAAAGATCTTAATGATCCAAATAATCACAATGGTATGATCACTCATCTAGAGCCAGACATCCTGGAGAGTGAAGTCAAGTGGGCCTTAGGAAGCATCACTACGAACAAAGCTAGTGGAGGTGATGGAATTCCAGTTGAGCTATTCCAAATCCTAAAAGATGATGCTGTGAAAGTTCCACTCAATATGTGAGCAAATTTGGAAAACTCAGCAGTGGCTACAGGACTGGAATAGGTCAGTTTTCATTCCAATCCCAAAGAAGGGCAATGCCAAAGAATGTTTAAATAACTGCACAATAGCACTCATATCACATGCTAGCAAGGTGATGGGCAAAATCATCCAAGTTAGGCTTCAATAGTACATGGACCAAGAGCTTCCAGATGTATGAGCTGGATTTCAAAAAAGTAGAGAACTAGAGATCAAATTGCTAACATCCATTGGATCATAGAAAAAGCAAGAGAATTTCAGGAAAAAAAAATCTGCTTCTGCTTCATTGACTATGCTAAAGTCTTTGTGGGATCACAACAAACTGTCAAAATTCTTAAAGAGATGAGAATACCAGACCACCTTACCAGCCTCCTGAGAAACCTGTTTGTAGATCAAGAAGGAACAGTTAGAACTGGGCATGGAACAATGGACTGGTTCCAAGTTGGGAAAGGAGTATGTCAAGGCTGTATATTGTCACCTTGCTTATTTCACTTCTATATAGAGTACATCATGTGAAATGCTGGGCTGGCTGAAGCACAAGCTGGAATCAAGATTTCCAGGAAAAATATCAGTATCCTCAGATGTGCAGATGATACCACTCTTATGGCAGTAAGTGAGGAGAAGTTAAAGAGCCTCTTGATGAAAGTGAAAGAGGAGAGTGGCTGGCTTAAAACTCAACATTCAGAAAACAAAGATTATGGCATCTGGTCCCATCACTTCATGGGAAATAGATGGGGAAACGTGGACAAAGTGACAGACTTAA
Organism: Tragelaphus eurycerus; assembly: GCA_935064755.1. NCBI lineage: Eukaryota > Metazoa > Chordata > Mammalia > Artiodactyla > Bovidae > Tragelaphus > Tragelaphus eurycerus. Next base: position 13,261,874 of record CAKXYN010000062.1, read on the forward strand.
TTTTCTTGGGTTCCAAAATCACTGGGATGGTGACTGTAGCCACTAAATTAAAAGATACTTGCTCTTTGGAAGAAAAGCTATGACAGCATTTTAAAAAGCAGATACATTATTGTGCCAACAAAGTCTGTCTAGTCAAAGCTATGCTTTTTCCAGTAGTCATGTATGTATGTGAGAGTTGGACCACGAAGAAGGCTGAGGAATGAAGAATTGATGCTTTTGAACTGTGGCGTTGGAGAAGACTCTTGAGAGTCCCTTGGACTGCAAGGAGATCCAACCAGTCCATCCTAAAGGAGATCAGTCCTGGGTGTTCATTGGAAGGACTGATGCTGAAGCTGAAGCTCTAATACTTTGGCCACGTGTTGCGAAGAGCTGACTCACTGGAAAAGACTCTGATGTTGGGAAAGATAGAAGGTAGGAGGAGAAGGCTATGCCAGAGGATGAGATGGTTGGATGGTATCACTGACTCAATGGACATGAGTTTGAGCAAGCTCAGGCGATGGTGAAGGACAGAGAAGCCTAGTGTGCTGCAGAATATGAGGTTGCAAAGAGTCAGACACAACTGTGAGACTAACAACAACGAATTTCTTATTTAAGACATGAGGGAAAACAACAATAAAACTAAGGACTTATGACTAAATCAAATATATCAGTATACCAGACACATATCTTGCCAGGTGGTCAACCAGACACATATCTTGCCAGGTGGTCAAGGGAATTCTCCACTGAACATCCATCAGACTATAGATAACGACTTCCTGGAAAATATGCAGTGTCCCATAGTCTGCTGGAGTAACAGGCAAATTTGGCCTTGGAATACGGAATGAAGCAGGGCAAAGACTAATAGAGTTTTGCCAAGAAAATGCACTGGTCATAGCAAATACCCTCTTCCAACAACACAAGAGAAGACTCTATACATGGACATCACCAGATGGTCAACACCGAAATCAGATCGATTATATTCTTTGCAGCCAAAGATGGAGAAGCTCTATACAATCAGCAAAAACAAGACCAGGAGCTGACTGTGGCTCGGACCATGAACACCTTATTGCCAAATTCAGACTGAAATTGAAGAAAGTAGGGAAAACCACTAGACCATTCAGGTATGACCTAAATCAAATCCCTTATGATTATACAGTGGAAGTGAGAAATAGATTTAAGGGCCTAGATCTGATAGATAGAGTGCCTGATGAACTATGGAATGAGGTTCGTGACATTGTACAGGAGACAGGGATCAAGACCATCCCCATGGAAAAGAAATGCAAAAAAGCAAAATGGCTGTCTGGGGAGGCCTTACAAATAGCTGTGAAAAGAAGAGAAGCGAAAAGCAAAGGACAAAAGGAAAGATATAAACATCTAAATGCAGAGTTCCAAAGAATAGCAAGAAGAGATAAGAAAGCCTTCTTCAGTGATCAGTGCAAAGAAATAGAGGAAAACAACAGAATGGGAAAGACTAGGGATCTCTTCAAGAAAATCAGAGATACCAAAGGAACATTTCATGCAAAGATGGGCACAATAAAGGACAGAGATGGTGTGGACCTAACAGAAGCAGAAGATATTAAGAAGAGGTGGCAAGAATACACAGAAGAACTGTACAAAAAAGAGCTTCACGACCCAGATAATCATGATGATGTGATCACTGACCTAGAGCCAGACATCTTGGAATGTGAAGTCAAATGGGCCTTAGAAGGCATCACTATGAACAAAGCTAGTGGAGGTGATGGAATTCCAGTGGAGCTATTCCAAGTCCTGAATGATGATGCTGTGAAAGTGCTACACTCAATATGCCAGCAAATTTGGAAAACTCAGCAGTGGCCACAAGATTGGAAAAGGTCAGTTTTCATCCCAATCCCAAAGAAAGGCAATGCCAAGGAGTGCTCAAACTACCGAACAATTGCACTCATCTCACACGCTAGTAAAGTAATGCTCAAAATTCTCCAAGCCAGGCTTCAGCAATATGTGAACCGTGAACTTCCTGACTTTCAAGCTGGTTTTAGAAAAGGCAGAGGAACCAGAGATCAAATTGCCAACATCCGCTGGATCATGGAAAAAGCAAGAGAGTTCCAGAAAAACATCTATTTCTGCTTTATTGACTATGCCAAAGCCTTTGACTGTGTGGATCACAATGAACTATGGAAAATTCTGAAAGAGATGGGAATACCAGACCACCTGATCTGCCTCTTAAGAAATCTGTATGCAGGTCAGGAAGCAACAGTTAGAACTGGTCATGGAACAACAGACTGGTTCCAAATAGGAAAAGGAGTACGTCAAGGCTGCATATTGTCACCATGTTTATTTAACTTATATGCAGAGTACATCATGAGAAATGCTGGACTGGAAGAAACACAAGTTGGAATCAAGATTGCGGGGAGAAATATCAATAACCTCAGATATGCAGATGACACCACTCTTATGGCAGAAAGTGAAGAGGGGCTAAAAAGCCTCTTGATGAAAGTGAAAGTGGAGAGTGAAAAGGTTGGCTTAAAGCTCAACATTCAGAAAACGAAGATCATGGCATCTGGTCCCATCACTGCATGGGAAATAGATGGGGAAACAGTGGAAACAGTGTCAGACTTTGTTTTTCTGGGCTCCACAATCACTGCAGATGGTGACTGCAGCCATGAAATTAAAAGACGCTTACTCCTTGGAAGGAAAGTTATGACCAACCTAGATAGCATATTCAAAAGCAGAGACATTACTTTGCCAACAAAGGTTCGCCTAGTCAAGGCTATGGTCTTTCCTGTGGTCATGTATGGATGTGAGAGCTGGACTGTGAAGAAGGCTGAACGCCGAAGAATTGATGCTTTTGAACTGTGGTGTTGGAGAAGACTCTTGAGAGTCCCTTGGACTGCAAGAAGATCCAACCAGTCCATTCTGAAGGAGATCAATGCTGGAATTTCTTTAGAAGGAATGATGCTAAAGCTGAAACTCCAGTATTTTGGCCACCTCATGCGAAGAGTTGACTCATTGGAGAAGACTCTGATGCTGGGAGGGATTGAGGGCAGGAGGAGAAGGGGACGACAGAGGATGAGATGGCTGGATGGCATCACTGACTCGATGGATGCGAGTCTGAGTGACCTCCGGGAGCTGGTGATGGACAGGGAGGCCTGGCGTGCTGCGGTTCATGGGGTCGCAAAGAGTCGGACACGACTGAGCGACTGATCTGATCTGATAGTCTGCTGTCTCCTGTGGATGGTGAGGATTTTTATAGTTTAGCTTTTGTGCTCTTTCTGAAGAGACTAGACCCAATGTAGGAGTGTGAAGTCAATGTCAGCTGTATTTTTGTCACCTCTGGCAAAATTGCTGAGCATCAGTGGGAGCATATGTACTTTCTTAGAATAAAAGGAACCATATTTTATGCTTGATTTCATCTAAACTGAGGCTCCTATCATAGTCTCTTCATAATTCATTGAAAACTCTTGTCCCAGAACTAAATGTCAGAAGGTTAGTGTTATCTGTATTTGCCAAAGAATCAAAGGGAGGGAATTTTATAGCTTGCAGGTCACCTGTGCTTATATACCTACTTTACATGTGATGATGAGGAGGAAGAACCTATCCTAAAGGAAGGTAAAATCTTCAATAAGAATGAGGCAAGCATTCCAGGAAGACTAGAAAAATACTCTTTAAAAAAGATGTCTCTAGAAATCTTCCCTACCTCAAATATGGGGCAACAGTTCTCTTGACCTTCTTTAATAATTCTTTGCAGAAACATTTGTATGTTTGTAGTAAAGCTAAGTGGGTTTTTTTTGGGGGGGTGGTGGTGGTTATTATTTGTTTTGTTTTGTTGGAGTCTGCATAGATATAGGAACCATGAAACCAGAAAGATTTGGATTTAATCTGAGATACACAATTACTAGTCATATAACTAGCATCTCTGCTGCTACTACTGCTGCTAAGTCGATTCAGTTGTGTCCGACTCTGTGCGACCCCATGGACTGCAGCCTACCAGGCTCCTCTGTCCATGGGATTTTCCAGGCAAGAGTACTGGAGTGGGTTGCCATTTACATCTCTAGGTATCAGTTTTCTCAGCAGTTAAGAGGAGATAAAGCTTATGGTAGAGATGTCCTGAGGATTACAGTAAGATGATAGTGCAGAGTGCTTAAAATGACTTACTATATGGAGTAAATATGTATAGTAGGAAATAAAGGCATTCCTTCATGACTTTCCAATTTGATTTTTGTATTAGTCATGTCTACATCTCCCACTAGATTAGAACAGTGAGTTACATCTCTTTCTAAGCCTTTGAAATGAGTGTGCCATGTTTTCATAGGATGTTTGAGCTACAGAATCCTTTCAGGTGATTCATTTGGTGTAATTCCTTTATTTTATAGAAGAAATTGTGATCTCAAAAGGTGAGATAATTGTTTAAGGTCATTTGGCTGAATGGTAATAGAGCAATAATTCAAATCTATTCCAAGTCATCTTCCATTCTGTAATCCTACTTAACAGCTGAAATTAAAAATATCATGATTTTTTTCTGGGATTATCTTACTGCTAACTTTTAAGTTAACAAAATATAAAAGGATCTGATTTTTCTTTCCCACTTCATCTTAGTACAGTATCATACACTCAAGTTTTAAGTCACAGGAGAGCAGAACAGGTCAAAATTATGTTCATATTTTAGACACCAGCAAGAGCTAACCAATACCATATGACCCAAACATTCTTTAAAAAACAATCTTCTTTGAAGAGTCCACCCAGGTTCCAGTAAAGAAATATAAGAGCCCTCCTAGTCCACTGACATGGCCAGGAACACACAGCAGGAGGCTGACAACAGGACCTAGAAAAGAGGCTAATTAAAGCACACAGGAGGGAATGAAGCTGGGCTACCTGCGTTGCCAATATATAGTGAGTGCTTGTTTAAATCAGAGGAAAGAACAAGAAGAGAAAATTTCACGATTGTAGCTGGTTCTAAAAGAAGCCTGGTTTTATCTCTTTGATGTCCCACCAGAGGAGATCTGCAACAAGAAGCCAGGCATGAAATGCAGAGCTATTCAGTTGGGGGTCAGCATTAGGACCAAATGATATCAGGAGATGTGGGCCTGATGATTTCTACATGTGTGACTTGAATGCAGAAAAAGATTGTTTGCAAGTGTTCAGCAACCATCTCTGCACCATGCACTGAAGTGGCCAAGGCAGATGGCAGAAGATGGACCCTGGTCTCCTTGATCTAGCTAGAGAGGCAAGACTGTTCCACACTAATGATTCTGGCCACTAGAAACATCAGAACTCAGGGCCCTATGACTGAAACAGCCATGAAAACAGGAAGAGTCCGCTGAGAAGAGATTTCTGGAGGTGGAGGTGAAGGAGACATTATTTGGCAGAAAAGATCCTGACTCTCTTTCCTTCCTGATCACTTCTTCTTTGGCCTATGGGTCTTATTAGCCTTAAGAGATTATTTGGGACCATTACAGTATCATCCAGTACTAGCTTCATCATGTTCCTGTTCAGACTTCTAAAACTTTGGGAACCATGAGCTCCTGCTTCTGTGCCACCATCTTATGTTCCCAACATTGACCAAGGCTGCATGTTCAGTTCAGTTCAGTTGCTCAGTCATGTCTGACTCTTTGCGACCCCATGAACCGCAGCACACCAAGCCTCCCTGTCCATCACCAATTCCTGGAATTTACCCAAAGTCATGTCCATTGAGTCGCTGATGCCATTCAACCATCTCATCCTCTGTTGTCCCCTTCTCCTCCTGCCCTCAGTCTTTCCCAGCATTAGGGTCTTTACAAATGAGTCAGCTCTTCGCATGAGGTGGCCAAAGTACTGGAGCTTCAGCTTTAGCATCATTCCTTCCAATGAACACCCAGGGCTGATCTCCTTTAGGATGGACTGGTTGGATCTCCTTGCAGTCCAAGGGACTCTCAAGAGTCTTCTCCAGACCACAGTTCAAAAGCATTAAGTCTTCAGCGCTCAGCTTTCTTTATATTCCAACTCTCACATCCATACATGACTATTAGAAAAACAACAGCCTTGACTAGATGGACCTTTGTTGACAAAGTAATGTCTCTGCTTTTTAATATTGTACCTAGCTTGGTCATAACTTTCCTTCCAAGGAGTAAGTGTCTTTTAATTTCATGGCTGCAATCACCATCTGCAGTGATTTTGGAGCCCCACAAAATAAAGTCAGCCACGGTTTCCACTGTTTCCCCATCTATTTCCCATGAAATGATGGGACCAGATGCCATGATCTTCATTTTCTGAATGTTGAGCTTTAAGCCTTCTTTTTGACTCTCCTCTTTAACTTTCATCAAGAGGCTCTTTAGTTCTTCTTCACTTTCTGCCATAAGAGTGGTATTAGCTGCATATCTGAGGTGATTGATATTCTCCTGGTAGTCTTGATTCCAGCTTGTGCTTCATCCAGCCCAGTGTTTCTCATGATGTACTCTGCATGTAAGTTAAATAAGCAGGGTGACAATATACAGCTTTGACATACTCCTTTTCCTATTTGGAACCAGTCTATTGTTCCATGTCCAGTTCTAACTGTTGCTTCCTGACCTGCATACAGGTTTCTCAAGGGGCAGGTAAGGTAGTCTGGTATTCCCATCTCTTTCAGAATTTTCCACAGTTTATTGTGATCCACAGAGTCAGAGGCTTTGACATAGTCAATAAAGCAGAAATAGATGTTTTTCTAGAACTCTCTTGCTTTTTCCATGATCCAGTGGATGTTGGCAATTTGATCTCTGATTCCTCTGCCTTTTCTAAAACCAGCTTGAACATCTGGAAGTTCATGGTTCACGTATTGCTGAAGCTGACTTGGAGAATTTTGAGCATTACTTAACTAGCGTGTGAGATGAGTGCAATTGTGTGGTGTTTGAGCACTCTTTAGCATTGCCTTTCTTTAGGATTGGAATGAAAACTGACCTTTTCCAGTCCTGTGGCCACTACTGAGTTTTCCAAATTTGCTGGCACATTGAGTGCAGCACTTTCACAGCATCATCTTTCAGGATTTGGAATAGCTCAACTGGAATTCCATCACCTCCACTAGCTTTGTTCGTAGTGATGTTTCCTAAGGCCCACTTGACTTCACATTCCAGGATGTTTGGCTCTAGGTGAGTGTGAGTGATCACAGCATCATAATTATTTGGGTCATGAAGATGTTTTTTGTACCGTTCTTCTGTGTATTCTTGCCACCTGTTCTTAATATCTTCTGCTTCTGTTAGGTTCATACCATTTCTGTCCTTTATTGAGCACATATTTGCATGAAATGTTCCCTTGGTATCCCTAATTTTCCTGAAGAGATCTCTAGTCTTTCTCATTCTATTGTTTTCCTCTGTTTCTTTGCATTGGGAAGCTATTAACTCAACCTTAACACAAGAAGATGATGTTGTGTCGTGGTCTTGCTTTTACACTCTTCAGGATCCGTATCTTCCTCTCAGTGAACACAATTCACTCTCATTTCTCTAAATCTTCATGATTTCTTTACCCAGCAACACAGCTAGAGTCTCTATTTCCATAAAATGACTGGCTTATTTATGTGCTCTGGGACTCCTGCAATGACTGGGATTTCTATTCACCAGTTCCCTTTACTTGTATCTTTAAATAATACAGCTTATGGGTTATCAATGACTTGTTCCTGTTAGGAACACTGCTGCACATCTTTACCTTTATTATCCATATATACCTTGGATTCAAAATCACAGTACTATCTTCTGTGTAAGATCTAAAAGATACTTTAAGTACCTCTTAATTTTCCCAAGACATATGTTGTGTTTATTATGCATAAGTATTATTCTAAGTGTTATTTAATACTGTACTGTCTCCAGTGTAAAACAAAGATGTGTTCTTTTCTCAGAAGATCAACAATTTGAATCAGAAAAATAGCATATTCTTAGAAATCAAAGAAAGTATAGGAATTGGACAAAATACCTAGGAGGTGGGTAATTATTTTGGAGAGGTATATGTCTTTGATCATGAGGTTAACTAACCTAGGAACCCACTGAAAGGAACTTGTGGGACCCGTTTAGTGATGCTTTGATGATTTAAATTGGCAACAAACTAGTTTTCAGTTGAAAAAGCTTTCTTTCACTCAGTTAAATAGCTGTAGTTAATTGTTCTAATCATTTTGAGAAACCACTCACAGGTCTCTGGATTCTGGTGGTTAATCTCTGACCATCCAGATAGACATACATTGCTATGGTTTCTGGACATAGGCTGTGACCTACACAGCCATATTTCCTACAGAAAGGAGTAAGTTTACAGTGTACAGAAGCCATTAGCAGGCCCCAAAGATAAAGTGGTTAGAAAAGCAGACAAAATTTCTGTCCTCATGGAGTTTACATTCTAGTGTAATGAACACACTTACATGTATACATGTGTGATTGTGTGTCTAATTATACCTGCTCTAGAGGCAAAGTCATGACAGGGATCCAAGCTAGTCTGGGAAGAGAGATGATTAAAGAACACTTCCTTAAGTGGAAAGTGAAAGTCACTCAGTTGTGTCTGACTCTTTGCAACCCTATGACTGTACAGTCCATGGGATTCTCCAGGCCAGAATACTGGAGTGGGTAGCCTTTGCCTTCTCCAGGGGATCTTTCCTACCTAGGGATAAAACCCAAGTCTCCCGCATTGCAGGTGGATTCTTTACCAGCTGAGTCACAAGAGAAGCCCATGTTTCCCTAAAGATGGACTAATTAAGCAATGGAATGACAGATATGAAGCATAGAGATATGCAATGTTTTACAAAGCTGGTGACAGCCAGTGAAGACAGAATGCAAGGAAGACTAGCCAAAGACAAGGCAGGAGAGAAACAGAAACCAGATCAGGCAGGATCTAGTGTATGGTACTGAGGATTCTGAATTTTGCCCCAAGAACTAGAATAGTAATTTTGGGGAGTGTGGAGTTAAACAGGAGATTGCCATGATTAGAGGTGTTGTTGGGCATCTGGAAATTATGACATTAAATCTATACTAAATAAAACAGGATTTATTTTGATGAAAGCATACCCACTTTTGGCAAAATGAAGGAAAACCTATATGAATACTGATCCTATTTCTGTATTTTTTTTAAACAACAAAACCCTAAGACATTAGAACTTTATGGCATTAATCTGGAATCTCTAATCTTAACCACTCAGACAAGTAGTATGGAAAGAGTCTGACTATACTTTGGCTCTAGAGACTGCAGAACCACCTGGTGAGCTATTCCCTGTCCTTTTGTTAATTTGCTCACATATTTACTTCTTTGAGAACCCAAAGTTCAGAAATGGATAGATGTGGGTGATGGGGAAGAATGTGAACTTCAAATATGGCAGCTAGTAAGGGTCTATGGGGGCTTCCCTGGTGGCTCAGACGGTAAAGAATCCAGCTGCAATGCAGGAGACCTGGGTTTGATCCCTGGGTTGGGAAGATCCTGGAGAAGGGCATGGCAACCCACTCCAGTATTATTGCTGGAGAATTCCTATGGAGTGAGGAGCCTAGTGGGCTACAGTCCCTGGGGTCATAAAGATTCGAACATGACTGGGTGACTATACACAGCATAGCACAGGAGTCTGTGGAAAAGCAACAGCTATTTTACATGTCAGGGGAAGTTAAGCTGCCCCTCTCCTCCCCTCCCCATCTCTCCTCAGGACTGGTGTTCTCACTTTCCTACACAGGTTGACATGGGTAGTTATGGATGGAGTTTTAAATGGATTAAACATCAATTTGATGGTAGCAACCAGAGAACTGACCAAATCCTTGAGGATAGTGTCTTGATTCTTGAGGTTAGTGTCTTGAGGCACAGAAAGAAGGAAGGGTTAGGAAAGGAATTTACTGCTGCCACCTCCTTAAGTCCATTCTGAGGGGATGGATTTCCCAACTCAAACTTCCCCACCTAGAACTTAGCCCTCCCCTGACACTTACACCCACAACTATTCTTTTTCTTTAGTGTTCCACCCAGTGATCTTCATCCTCTTCTAGTTTGCTAAATCATACTCATTGTCTTAGATTCTTTATTTCCATAGTTAGAAGTAGTATGGAATGAAATACGATTTGGGATTTGATAACCTTTGTAATTCCAGCATGTCATGTGATCTTAAGCAAGGCACTTCACTTCCTATCTGGCAATTTCCTTAAATTACACACAAGGGAGCTAGAAGATCTCTAAGATTCTTGTTTGCTATGGAATTATGTATTTCTATGAACACAGTTGCTGTAATTTGAGCCTGTTTGAACTAAGCTAGGGCCAAGGTTATGAAGGATGATGAAATTTTAATTACATTCAAACCATTTCCCCTGGTGGGCCCAGACTGGATTTTTGTAAATCAGCTTCATGCTACAATTAACCCAGCAACTTAGTCCTTTTATGCCTCTCCTGAGGCTAGGCTTCCAAGGTGGTGCTATTGGTAAAGAACTGGTCTGCCAGTGCAGGAGACATGAGACGTGGGTTCAGTCTCTGGGTCCAGAAGATCCCTGGTGGAGGGTGTGGCAACCCACTCCAGTATCTTGGCCTGGAGAATCCCATGGACTGAGGAGCCTAGCGGGCTGCAGTCCATGGGGAGTCACAAAGAGTCTGATATGATTGAAGTGACTTAGCATGCATGTAGTCGGTCTCATTCTGGCAGGTTGGATAACATTCATACTCTTGGATGGAAATATTATCTACCACTGATTCTGTGTATAGGAATCTTGTCAATCTGGTTGGAAGTGAAAGATACCAAACTTTTTTTGAAGCTCTTCTTTTACGGAGTCAATGACTCAGTAAATCTAACTCTGTTATTCACACTTCCAGGTGAATTACTACAATCAGATTGCTTTCCTCTAAAATCACAGTTTTAGAGGATATGTTAACAAGTATCAGAACCACAAAGAGCAGGGGTCCCCAAACTCCAGGCCATAGACTGGTACCTCCTGTTAGATCAGCAGCAGCATTAGATTAGAAATAAAGTATTCAACAAATGTAATGCACTTGAATCATCCAGAAACCTTTCTCCCCACCCATCCATGGAAAAACTATCTTCCATGAAATCAGTCTCTGATGCCAAAAAGGTTGGGGACTGCTGGCCTTTAAGGTTGTGCCATTTCAGAGTATTTGATTCAAAAGGTCTGAACTGGGGCCTTAAAATCTATATTTCTAGAAAACTCTCAGATGCTGCTGGAAAACAAAAATACAAAACAAAACAAAAAATTACATTTTGATAACAATTGCACCGACTCTTATATGGTTATGTGAAGAAATGAATGACTGGCAGCTATAGCATTCTTGGGTACACTTGGAGAAGTTTTGTGGTGAGGAAGTGGAACAAAGTGGGATTAGAGAAGAACCAGAAATGCAGATAGGAAGCCCTCAGTGACAAACTTGCTCACTGGCGACAACCAAGAGCTAGATGAGTAGTCATTTGGATTGCAGAATTAAATGGAAGGCAAATATCAATGCTAAGTGTGTCTATGATGCTGCTGTTATGTTTGGAAAATGTCATTGACTGAAAGGCTATGTAATTGAAATTCATCCTTTTGAATTTTACCTTTAGAAATTCATAAACATTTAGAGGCAAGGCCCTCGTTTGGGCAGCATTTGCTACTCCTGTATCTGCTTGCTCCTTAGCCCATGCATGCGTGCATGCTTAGTCACTTAATCACTGTTCAGCTCTTTGCTCACCAGACTCCTATGTCCATGGAATTCTCCAGGGAAGAATACTGGGGTGGGTAGCCATTCTGTTCTCCTGGAGATCTTCCTAACCCAGGGATTGATCTCAGGTCTCCGTATTGCAGGCAGCTTCTTAGTCCAAACACTGTCCAAAAGCCTGTTTCAGTGATCTCTGTTTGAGATCCAGGACTTGTAACCTGATACTTGTCAATACATTTGCTTCTTGAATGCAAATCCCAGTTGTTTTTTTTTTCCATGTTCCTTTCTTTACATGTCAGTTTGCAAGTTTTTGTTCAAAGAATTTACAGAGTTTACAGAACATTTACTGAATGCTCATTATATGCAAGTGGTGGTGGTTTAGTTGCTAAGCCATGTCTGACTCTTTTGACCCCATTGACTATAGCCCACCAGACTACTCTGTCCATGAGATTTTTCTAGGCAAGAATACTGGAGTGAGTTGCAATTTCCTTCTCTAGGGGATCTTCCCAGTCTAGGGATTGATCTGGGTCTCCTGCACTGCAGGAAGATTTTTTACTGACTGAGCTACGAGGGAAGCCCATATGCAAGGCAGTGAGCTAAATGTTCCTATACGCATTATCTTATTGAATTGAAACTAAACAACTACCCCACAGAAAGATACTTTCATCTCCGTTTAATAGACGTGGAAGCCACAGCTTAAAGTGGACAAGTAATTTGCTCAAGACATTATAGAATTTAAAATACAGAGCCCAATGTATTTAAAGGCTGACTCCTTTCCATTCTAGTTTTGAGGGATGGAGCCTATTATCCTGTCAAGGCATCCCCTGTTCCCAAAGTAAGGTTTAGTGTGCATGTATTTGTGTGTTCCTCATCTGTAGCATGGAGATAATATCCCATCAGATTTTAGGAGTGTTTAAGTGTAATAAGTATATAAAGTGCCCATGGCATACAATAAAACTCTATAATGAACAGAATCTGATACATAAATAAAAATCCCTTCTATTTATTTACCTCTTTAAAATTACAGAGCATACTCATAGCACATCATTTCATCCTCACAACAATCCCTTTAGCTAGCAGATATTCTTATCTCTTTTGCCCATGTGGTTCATGAATAGAATGTTCATTTAGCTGATTTATCTAGATTTGCAATCCAGAGCTTTTGATCCACCAGCTGGAGAAGTTGATAGAGGTTTCCCAAATCCTGTGAGACACAGGAAAGCTACTCAAATCTGTTCACATGGCAAAGCCCATAGAACAAGATGGTCCCTACAGAATGCCTTGAGGCTAAATAAGTTCTCTTATTTAGTTTCTAATGTATATAGGTTAAAGCAGACTTTGAAGTTAAACATCTGTGAAAGAAAAATAAATCATTGCAAATAATTCAATCTGCTATCTTAATTTCTTAATGAAAATTGATAAAGCACATTATTTTTTCATTGTTTAAATGTGAAACTTCCTGGTGTAAGATGAGGTCACACTAGGAGAAGTTGCCTTCCAGCAAGAGACGATTCCTCCATGAAGAAGAAGGGAAGGGTTGAGACCTATTACAGTAGTCACTTGGTCTGTTCATAAATATTATGTTATTCTTGCATTCAGCACAGGCCAGGATTATACTTTCCTCCTGCCTCTAAAATGAGTGTAGCCTTGTAAATTGCTTTGACCAATGAGATATAAGTTAAATGATATGTGATAGCCAAGTGATCATAATTGCTCATAATTTACCATTGACTGGAGTTGACCAAATTTTAGTTAGGGTTCTCTCATCCCACAACCCCTGAACTGTGATTTGATCATAAGCTTAAGCAAGGTCTAAGATATTGAAGGTAGAGAATGCACTGGTCATGACAAACACCCTCTTCCAACAACAAAAGAGATGACTCTACACTTGGACATCACCAGATGGTCAATACCAAAATCAGATTAATTGTATTCTTTGTCGCTGGAGATGGAAAAGTTCTATACAGTCAGCAAAAACAATACCAGGAGCTGACTGTGGCTCAGATCATGAACTATTGCCAAATTCAGACTTAAATTGAAGAAAGTGGGGAAAACCACTAGACCATTCAGGTATAACCTAAATCAAACCCCTTATGATTATACAGTGGAAGTGAGAAATAGATTTAAGGGACTAGATCTGATAGATAGAGTGCCTGATGAACTATGGAATGAGGTTCGTGGCATTGTACAGGAGACAGGGATCAAGACCATTCCTATGGAAAAGAAATGCAAACAAGCAAAATGGCTGTCTGGGGAGGCCTTACAAATAGCTGTGAAAAGAAAAGAAGTGAAAAGCAAAGGAGAAAAGGAAAGATATAAGCATCTGAATGCAGAGTACCAAATAATAGCAGGAAGAGATAAGAAAGCCTTCCTCAGCAACCAATGCAAAGAAATAGAGGAAAACAACAGAATGGGAAAGACTAGAGATCTCTTTAAGAAAATTAGAGATATCAAGGAAACATTTCATGCAAAGATGGGCTCGATAAAGGACAGAAATGGTATGGACATAACAGAAGCAGTAGATATTAAGAAGAGGTGGCAGGAATACACAGAACTGTGAAAAAAGATCTTCAAGACCAAGATAATCACGATGGTGTGATCACTGACCTAGAGCCAGACATCCTGGAATGTGAAGTCAAGTGGGCCTTAGAAAGCAACAATATGAACAAAGCTAGTGGAGGTGATAGAATTCTAGTTGAGCTATTTCAAATCCTGAAAGATGATGCTATGAAAGTGCTGCACTCAATATGTCAGCAAATTTGGAAAACTCAGCAGTGGCCACAGGACTGGAAAATAAAAATCATACCTCAACATAATAAAAGCCATATATAACAAACCCACAGCAAACTTTATCCTCAATGGCAAAAAATTGAAAGAATTTCCCTTAAAGTCAGGAACAAGACAAGGGTACTGACTGTCACCACTACTATTCAACATAGTTTTGGAAGTTTTAGCCACAGCAATCAGAGCAGAAAAAGAAATAAAATTAATCCAGACTAGAAGAAGTAGAACTCCCACTGTTTGCAGATGGCATGATCCCCTACATAGAAAACCCTAAAGACACCACCAGAACATTACTAGAGCTAATCAATGAATATAGTAAAGTTGCAGGATATAAAATTAACACCCAGAAATCCCTTGCATTGCTATACACTAACAATGAGAAAACAGAAAGAGAAATTAAGGAAACAATCCCATTCACCATTTTGATGAAAAGAATAAAATACTTAGGAATAAATCTATCTAAATAAACAAAAGACCTAAATATAGAAAACTATAAAACACCAATGGAAGTAATCAAAAATGACACAAATAGATGGATAAATATACCATTTTCAAAGATCAGAAGAATCAATATAGTGAAAATGAGTATACTTTCCAAAGCAATCTACAGATGCAGTGCAATCCTGATCAAGCTACCAACAGCATTTTTCACAGAACTAGAACAAATAATTTCACAATTTATATGGAAATGCAAACAAAACAAAACAAAACAAAACACCTCAAATAGCCAAAGTAATCTTGAGAAAGAAGAATGAAACTGGACGAATAAACGTGCCTGATTTCAGATTATACTACAAAGTTACAGTCATCAAGACAGTATGGCATTGGCACAAAGGCAGAAATACAGATCAATGGAACAAAATAGAAATAAATAGATAAATAAATAAATGTCAGATGTCAGATCAGTCGCTCAGTCGTGTCCGACTCTTTGCGACCCCATGAACCGCAGCATGCCAGACCTCCCTGTCCATCACCAACTCCTGGAGGTCACCCAGACTCACATCCATCGAGTCAGTGATGCCATCCAGCCATCTCATCCTCTGTCGTCCCCTTCTCCTCCTGCCCCCAATTCCTCCCAGCATCAGAGTCTTCTCCAATGAGTCAACTCTTCGCATGAGGTGGCCAAAATACTGGAGTTTCAGCTTTAGCATCATTTCTTCCAAAGAAATCCCAGGGCTGATCTCCTTCAGAATGGACTGGTTGGATCTCCTTGCAGTCCAAGGGACTCTCAAGAGTCTTCTCCAACACCACAGTTCAAAAGCATCAATTCTTCGGCGCTCAGCCTTCTTCACAGTCCAGCTCTCACATCCATACATGACCACAGGAAAGACCATAGCCTTGACTAGACTAACCTTTGTTGGCAAAGTAATGTCTCTGCTTTTGAATATGCTATCTAGGTTGGTCATAACTTTCCTTCCAAGGAGTAAGCGTCTTTGAATTTCATGGCTGCAGTCACCATCTGCAGTGATTTTGGAGCCCAGAAAAATAAAGTCTGAAACTGTTTCCACTGTTTCTCCATCTATTTCCCATGTAGTGATGGGACCAGATGCCATGATCTTCGTTTTCTGAATGTTGAGCTTTAAGCCAACCTTTTCACTCTCCACTTTCACTTTCATCAAGAGGCTTTTTAGTTCCTCTTCACTTTCTGCCATAAGGGTGGTATCATCTGCATATCTGAGGTTATTGATATTTCTCCCGGCAATCTTGATTCCAACTTGTGTTTCTTCCAGTCCAGCATTTCTCATGATGTACTCTGCATATAAGTTAAATAAACAAGTGACAAAATACAGCCTTGACCTACTCCTTTTCCTATTTGGAACCAGTCTGTTGTTCCATGACCAGTTCTAACTGTTGCTTCCTGACCTGCATACAGATTTCTCAAGAGGCAGATCAGGTGGTCTGGTATTCCCATCTCTTTCAGAATTTTCCATAGTTTATTGTGATCTACACAGTCAAAGGCTTTGGCATAGTCAATAAAGCAGAAATAGATGTTTTTCTGTAACTCTCTTGCTTTTTCGATGATCCAGCGGATGTTGGCAATTTGATCTCTGGTTCCTCTGCCTTTTCTAAAACCAGCTTGAACATCTGGAAGTTCACGGTTCACATATTGCTGAAGCCTGAGCTTGGAGAATTTTGAGCATTACTTTACTAGCGTGTGAGATGAGTGCAATTGTGCGGTAGTTTGAGCATTCTTTGGCATTGCCTTTCTTTGGGATTGGAATGAAAACTGACCTTTTCCAATCTTGTGGCCAGTGCTGAGTTTTCCAAATTTGCTGGCATATTGAGTGCAGCACTTTCACAGCATCATCTTTCAGGATTTGGAATAGCTCCACTGGAATTCCATCACCTCCACTAGCTTTGTTTGTAGTGATGCTTTCTAAGGCCCACTTGACTTCACATTCCAGGATGTCTGGCTCTAGGTCAGTGATCACATCATCATGATTATCTGGGTTGAGAAGATCTTTTTTGTACAGTTCTTTAGAGATAAATAAATAAATAGAGATAAATCCACACACCCATGGACACCTTATCTTTGACAAAGGAGGCAAAAATGTACAATGCAGAAAAGACAATCTCTTTAACAAGTGGTGCTGGGAAAACTGGCCTACCACTTGTAAAAGAATTAAACTAGAACAATTTCTAACAACATACACACAAAAAAATTCAAAATGGATTAAATAATTAAATGTAAAACCAGAAACTATAAATCTCCTAGAGGAAATCATAGGCAAGACACCCTCTGACATAAATTATAGTAAGATCCTCTATGACCCACCTCACAGAGTAATGGAAATAAAAGCAAAAATAAGCAAATGGGACCTAATTAAACTTAAAAGGTTTTGCACAATGAAGGAAACTCTAAGGAAGGTGGAAAGACAGCCTTCAGAATGGGAGAAAATAATAGCAAATGAAGCAACTGACAGAGAATTAATCTCAAAAAATATACAAGCAGCTCATGCAGCTCAATACCAGAAAAATAAACAACCAAATAAAAAAAAATTGGCCAAAGAACTAACAGACATTTCTCCAAAGCAGGCATGCAGATGGTTAACAAACATATGAAAAGATTCTCAGCATCACTCATTATCAGAGAAATGCAAATCAAAACCACAAAGAGGTACCATCTCATGCCAGCCAGAATGTCTGCTATCAAAAAGTTTACAAAAAATAAATGCTGGACACGGTGAGGAAAAAAGGGAACCCTCTTACACTGTTGGTGGGAATGCAACTAGTGCAGCCACTATCAATATCAATATCATAGAAATATCAATAACCTCAGATATGCAATGATACCACCCTTATGGCAGAAAGTGAAGAGGAACTTAAGAACCTCTTGATGAAAGTGAAAGAGGAGAGTGAAAAATCTGGCTTAAAGCTCAGCATTCAGAAAACTAAGATCATGGCATCTGGTCCCATCACTTCATGGCAAATAGATGGGGAAACAGTGGAAACAGAGACAGGCTTTATTTTTGGGGGCTCCAAAATCACTGCAGATGGTGACTGCAGCCATGAAATTAAAAGACACTTGCTCCTTGGAAGAAAAGTTATGATCAACCTAGACAGCATATTAAAAAGCAGAGAGGTTACTTTGCCAACAAACATCCATCTTGTCAAAGCTATGGTTTTCCAGTAGTCATGTATGAATGTGAAAGTTGGACTATAAAGAAAGCTGAGAGCCGAAGAATTGACACTTTTGATCTGTGGTGTTGGAGAAGACTCTTGAGAGTCCCTTGGACAACAAGGATATCCACCCAGTTCATCCGAAAGGAAATCAGTCCTGAATATCATTGGAAGGACTGATGCTGAAGCTGAAACTCCAATACTTTGGCCACCTGAAGTGAAGAACTGACTCATTTGAAAATACCTTGATCCTGGGAAAGATTGAAGGCAGGAGGAGAAGGGTATGAAGGGGATGAGGTGGTTGGATAGCATCACTGACTCAATGGACGTGAGTTTGAGTAAATTCTGGGACTTGGTGATGGATAGGGAGGCCTGGTGTGCTGCAGTCCATGGAGTTGCAAAAGTCGGACAGGACTAATCTACTGAAAAACTGAACTGAACAGCCACTATGGAGAACAGTATGGAGATTCCTTAAAAAACTGCAAATACACTGCCATACAAACCAGCAGTGCCACTGCTGGGCATACACACCGAGGAAACCAGAATTGAAAGAGACACGTGTACCCCAGTGTTCATCTCAGCACTGTTTACAGTAGCTAGGACATGGAAACAACCTAGATGTCCATTGGCAGATGAATGGATAATAAAGTTGTGGTACATATACACAATGGAATATTACTGAGCTATTGAAAAGAATGCATTTGAATCAGTTGTAATGAGGCAGATAAACCTGGAGCTTATTATACAGAGTGAAGTAAGTCAGAAAGAAAAACACCAATACAGTATATTAACACATATATATGGGATTTAGAAAGATTGTAACAATGACCCTATATGTAAGACATTAAAAGAGACATAAATATAAAGAACAGACTTTTGGACTCTGTGGGAGAAGGTGAGGGTGGGATGATTTGAGAGAATAGCATGGAAACATGTATATTACCATATGTGAAATAGATGACCAGTCCAAGTTCAATGCATGAAAAAAAAAACAAAACAAAAAACACAAGACAATGAGAACTATCAAGGGAACATTTAATGTAATGATGGGCAAAATAAAGAACAGAAATGTTATGGACAGAAAAGAAGCAAAAGATATTAAGAAGAGTTGGCAAGAATACACAGAAAGTGAAGTTGCTCGGTTGTGTCCAACTCTTTATGACCCCATGTCCTATAACCTACCAGGCTACTCTGTCCATGGGATTTTCCAGGCAATAGTACTGGAGTGGATTGCCATTTCCTTCTCCAGGGGATGTTCCTGATCCAGGGATCGAACCTGGGTCCCCTACATTGTAGACAGACGCTTAACCATCTTAGCCACCAGGGAAGTCAGAATACACAGAAGAACTACACAAAAAAAGATCTTAATGACCCAGATAACCACAATAGTGTGATCACTCACCTAGAGCCAGACATTCTGGAATGTGAAGTCAACTGGGCCTTAGTTCAAAGCTAGTGGAGGTTATGGAATTCCAGCTGAGCTATTTCAAAAACTAAAAGATGATGCTGTGTAAGTGCTGCACTCAATATGTCAGTATATTTGGAAAACTCAGCAGTGGCCACAGGACTGAAAAAGTTCAATTTTAATTCCAATTCCAAAGAAAGGCAATGATAAAGAATGTTCAAACTACCACACAATTGCACTCATCTTACACAATGGCAAAGTAAAATGCAAAGTATTTCTTAAAATTCTCCTAGTGAGACTTCAGCAGTACTTGAACTGTGAACTTCCAGATGTTTAAGCTGGATTTAGAAAAGTCAGAGGAACCAGAGATCAAATTGCCAACATCTGTTGGATCATAGAAAAAGCAAGAGGATTCCAGAAAAAAGTCTACTTCTGCTTTATTGACTATGCCAAAACGTTTGACTGTGTTCATTTCAGTTCAGTCACTCAGTCGTGTCCAACACAACTACACAAACTACAGACCCCACAAACTACAGCATGCCAGGCTTCCCTGTCCATCAGCAACTCATGGAGCTTGCTCAAATTCATGTCCATCGAGTCAGTGATGCCATCCAACCGTCTCATCCTCTGTTGTCCCCTTCTCCTCTTGCCTTCAATCTTTCCCAGCATCAGGGTCTTTTCTAATGACCCTGTGGATCATTTTTTACTGTGTGGATCACAACAAACTGTGGAAAATTCTGAAAGGAAGAGATGGGAATACCAGACCACCTGACCTGCCTCCTGAGAAATCTGTACCCAGGTCAAGAAGCAACAGTTACAACTGGACAAGGAAAAATGGACCGATTCCTTATTTTGAAAAGAGTATGTCAAGGCTGTATATTGTCACCTTGCTTATTTAACTTATATGCAGAGTACATCACGAGAAATACTGGGCTGGATGAAGCAAAGCTGGAATCAGGATTGCAGGGAGAAATATCAGTTACCTCAGATATGCAGATGACACCACCCTAATGCAGGAAACAAAGAGGAAGCAAAGACCCTCTTGATGAAAGTGAAGGAAGAGAGTGTAAAACCTGGCTTAAAACTCAATTTACAGAAAAGTAAGATCATGGCATCTGGTCCCATCATTCATGGCAAATAGATGGGGAAACAATGGAAACAGTGAGAGACTTTCTTTCCTTGGGTTCCAAAATCACTGCAGATGGTGGCTGTAGCCATGAAATTAAAAGATGTTTGCTCCTTGGAGCAAAAGCTATGACCAACCTCGACAGGGTATTAAAAATCAGAGATGTTACTTTCCCAACAAATGTCCATCTAGTCAAAGCTATGGTTTTTCCAGTAGTCATGTTTGGATGTGAGAATTGGACCATAAAGAAAGCTCAGTACTGAAGAACTGGTCCTTTTGAGTTGATGGTGTTGGACTCTTGAGAGTCCAAGACTCTCCAAGGCTCTTGAGAGTCCCTTGGACAGCAATGAGATAAAACCAGTCAATCCTAAAGGAAATGAGTCCTGAATTTTCATTGGAAGGACTGATGCTAAAGCTGAAGCTCCAATACTTTGGCCACCTAATGGGAAGAACTGACTCACTGGAAAAGACCCTGAGGCTAGAAAGATAGAAGGCAGGAGGAGACGGGGATGACAAAGGATGAGATGGTTGAATGGCATCACCGACTTGATGGACTTGAGTTTGAGCATGCTTTGGGAGTTGCTGATAGATAGGGAAGCCTGGCATGTTGCAGTCCATGGTGTTGAAAGAGTATGAAACGACTGAGCAACCAAACTGAACTGAGGGTACTGAATACCCCCACTGCTCTCCTCTACCTTCTTAATGGCTCATTTCAAGAATCAGTCCACAAGAGGGAAGAACATTTCCTGTTGAACCACCATAATCATGCTGTTTGCTGGTCCGCACTTGTTGCTGCCTTTCCCAGTGATGTTCCTGTCCACTCTGCTTTACCTCTCCATAAAAGAAAAGCCTTTTCTGCTTGATTCTGAAACACAGATTCTGAGGTTAGAGCAGAGAATGCTCTACTGCAACAGTCATCTTGAAAAAATTCTCGCCTCAGTTAAGCCTGGATTTTTTTTTTTTTTTTTTGACAGTAACTTCCAGGTAGATGTTTTCAGTCAAGGAATGATAAAATACAAGTGATAATTTATCCTTTGGTAACACTATGTTATTTTTATTGATGGTGGTGTGTGTTCTCAGTCATTTCTGACTCTTTATGACTTCATGGGTTGTAGCCTGCCAGTTCCTCTGTCCATGGGATTTTCCAGGCAAGAAAACTAGAGTGGGTTGTCATTTCCTTCTTCAGGGGATTTTCTGGACCCAGGGATCAAACCTGCATCTCTTTCATTAGCAGGCAGATTCTTTACCACTGAACCATCTTGGAGGCCCATATTTTGAGAGTGAGAGAAAGAGAGAGAGAGAGGGAGAGAGAGACAGAAAAAGAATATATCTTGTATGTATGTCTTGGTACTTTCTAAACTGAGAAATAATAGCAACATTTGCTAGCTATTTACTACAATGAAGTGCTTAAAGTGCATCATCTAATTGAATTCTGATAAAAACTCTGTGATGCCTGTCCCAGAAATATCTTCATTGTATAGATCTAAAGAAACCAAGACCTAGAATATTTAAATTTTTTTGGCAAGTTGTCACAGTTAGTAAGTTGAGTTCAGTTGGTAAAGAATCTGCTTGTAATGCAGGAGATCCGAGTTCAATTCCTGGGTCAGGAAGATCCCTCGGAGAAGGAAGTGGCAACCCACTCCAGTATTCTTGTATGGAGAATCGCATGGACAGAGGAACCTGGCAGGTTACAGTCCATAGGGCCACAAGAATCAGACTTGATTTAGCAACTAAACCACCATCACCAAGTTGCAAAAGTGTTTCATAATAAAGTTCATGCTTTTAATACTCATTCCAAATTGCTTTTCTCTAATTCTCTGTACCCAGTTTGTTGCTAAATTACTGTTTTTTTAAAAACAAGTTTGTTTATCAGGAATGACTGAATTGGTTTTATATACATTGGTCTAGACACGAGGGAGTTCAAAAAGATAACTGAAAATCAGAATGTTTTTTAAGGAGTTTACAGTTTGTAGAGGAGATGAGATATTTATAAGTAAGTAACTCTAAATGAGGCAGATTATTAATAATGTAGAAAAAGAAAGACAAAGAACTATGAGAGTCTAGAATAGGAAAGGGTTCTTCCTGGTGGTGGAAGAGAAACTTTTAATTGAGCTTGTATAGTGTATGGGATTTGAAATGATGAAAAAAAGGCAACAGTATAATTGTGAAACAGACTCCAGGCAGAATCTTCAATATAATACTTTGCAATTAGGTTTGGTCCATAAGACTGTCATTAAAAATGAACTCAGGGTAATTTATAAAATTTAATTTTTAGGTGCACGATAGTTAAAAGCATTGTGAAGATGAAATGAGCTGGTGCTGGAGAGATGACAAGAAATTAAGTACAGGGCAAAGTGTACCATGCTAGATCAATGTCCTATGGGGTGACTAAATTAGATGGCTGTGACAGATCTGAATCCCTGATGACATTTTTGAGGAAGATGTTTAAGTTCTCCTGTTAGCTATTTTCAATACACAGATATAGAATTTAGCACTTTTTGATAGGTATACAGGGAGGCAAATGGCCTCTGCAGTATATGATTTATTTATTTATTTATTTATTTTTAGTTTGAACAATTAATACATTTCAGATATATTATTATACATATTTCAATGCTATTCTCCCCAATCATCCCACCCTCTCCCGGTCCCAGAGTCCAAAAGTCTGTTCTATACATCAGTGTCTCTTTTGCTGTCTCGTAAATAGGGTTATTTTTACCATCTTTCTAAATTCCATATATATGCGTTAGTATACTGTATTTGTGTTTTTGTTTCTGGCTTACTTCACTCTGTATAATAGGCTCCAGTTCCATCCACCTCCTTAGAACTGATTCAAATGTATTCTTTTTAATGGCTGAGTAATACTCCATTGTGTATATGTACCACAGCTTGCTTATCCATTCATCTGTGGATGGACATCTAGGTTGCTTCCACGTTCTGGCTATTGCAAACAGTGCTGCTATGAACATTGGGGTACACGTGTCTCTTTCAATTCTGGATTTCTCAGTGTATATGCCCAGCAGTGGGATTGCTGGATCATAAGGCAGTTCTATTCCCAGTTTTTTGAGGAATCTCCATACTGTTCTCCATAGTGGCTGTACCAGTTTGCATTCCCACCAACAGTGCAAGAGGGTTCCCTTCTCTCCGCACCCTCTCCAGCATTTATTGCTTGTGGACTTTTGGATAGCAGCCATTCTGATTGGCGTGAAATGGTATCTCATAGTGGTTTTGATTTGCATTTCTCTGATAATGAGTGATGTTGAGCATCTTTTCACGTGTTTGTTAGCCATCTGTATGTCTTCTTTGGAGAAATGTCTATTTAGTTCTTTGGCCCATTTTTTGATTGGGTCATTTATTTTTCTGGAATTGAGCTGTAGAAGTTGCTTGTATATTTTTGAGATTAGTTGTTTGTCAGTTGCTTCATTTGCTATTATTTTCTCCCATTCTGAAGGCTGTCTTTTCACCTTGCTTATAGTTTCCTTTGTTGTGCAGAAGATTTTAAGTTTGATTAGGTCCCATTTGTTCATTTTTGATTTTATTTCCGATATTCTGGGAGGTGGGTCATGGAGGATCCTGCTGTGCAGTATATGATTTAAAATGTGATCTCACCCTAGTTAGGTGCCTAATGACTTCAACACCTTCCCCCTCCCCTGCAACACACACACAGAAAAGGACCTGGATTTCCCTTAGACAAGGCACTTCTATAAGCTGGTGTCTTCTAGAAAATAACCAGCTCCTGTTAAGAATCTATAATTATTCAGAATGCTAAGTAAGAGAATCTGGCATTTCTATGAAGATGAGATTTTATATTTTGATGAAAATAGTACTTTTGACTCATGACTGAGCTTTGGATATAATTTGCTAGTAATCCCTTGCCTGGGCAAGTCTGAGATATAGGTTTGGAACTGCCAGTGAAGCCACTGGTTGGCCTTCTCTTTGATAAAAGTGTTACTCCTTGGCATCCCAATTGTATTATTTGTTTCCATCTCTTCTCTAGTGACCCTTCTCTCACCTTATTACATTTTAATACTCTAAGTCTAAAAAAGGGTGATTGTGTTTCAGTGGATGTGATTTTTCTCCAGTCCTTGAGTAATATTAGTGAGACTCTGGGCTCAAAATACCTGGGTTAAAAACCCCATGTCACCTCTTACAAGAGTGAACCACACTGTTATTTGAGATGGTGAAAGGGATAAGCTGGCTTTGGAGTCAGGCAGAGAAGTTTGTGTTCAAACCTCAGTTCTCTTGAAATGGGAAAATTGAGTTCTGTTCGAGGAACTGAGAAACGAACTCCGCAAACTCAAAAACACTCACACAGGCAAAGTTTATTTTAAAAGAGAGAGATACAAAGCTATCAGCAAAGACACAGAAGGGGTGAAGAGCCCCAAAGGTGGGAATAACAGCTATTTATATTTTTATTAGAATTAATATGTTTGTCTTTGGTTGGTCTGGTACCAGATAAGGATAATTTCTGACCAATTAGTTTAAAAGTTACAATGTTTAGTTTGTCCTTCTTATGGCTTTCATTTGGTTCCCACTTTCTCTGTTTCCCCAGACACTGCGACCATTCCTTGACCCTTTCTCAAGACCCCAAAGCATTATTTAAGGACCAAATGTATGTTTAAGAGTTAATGGTCCACCTGGAGTTTTTCTCCTTAATAAACTGAACAGCAGTTAATGATTGTCTTGTGCAGAGTCTGAATGTTTTATGACCCTCCAGACCAGGGAGGCAGTCCTCTGAATGCCTAGAAACAGGAGCAACAAATACAGCTTTAGGATAATGGAGCAAAACGCTTATGTGAGGGAATAAGTTGAAATTGAAATTAGAAAAAGAACTGAGGCCTACATTGACTCTACATTGACTGCCTAACAATTTCTACCTATCTCTCACTTAATATATGGGTACTTATGTTTGATCATCAATGTATAGATGAATTTGGTTGATTGATATTCTAGGAGAGTGGATATCATGAGGGATAATTGATCACTCTGGCAGTGAGAACCAAATTCTTATATTTCTAGTGTTTCCACTTCTGACATGTGTCCACTGGACCACTTCCAGACTCAAAAACTTCTGTATCTAATACACCCCTTCACTTTGCTGTCTTTTTCCAAACGCACACTTCAGTGCACCTTCCTCAAGGAGAGAGATGTCCTTTCTAAATGTTTTGAACAGCATCTGAACATATCTTTTTACTGATAATAGAAAAACGAACATTTTTTGTAGCATGTAAAGTGGACTTAAGTTGGTTTTTGTTTGTTTGTTTGTTTAAAGCAACAACCACAAACTTTAATAGTATAAAATATACATATATAGGTGTCTTAGCTTGGGCTGCTATAATGAAGTCCCGTAGACTTGGTGGCTTAGGCAGCAGTTAATTTCTCACATTTATGGAGTCTGAAAAACCTAAGACTTGGGGCTGGCAGATTCAGTTCCTATTGAGAAGTCCCTTACTGACTTGTAGATGGCTGCCTTCTTGCTGCATCTTTACACAGAGAAGAGAGGACAGGCTGGTATCTTTCTCTCTTCTTATTAGGGAGCTAATCCCATTAGAGACCAACCTCATGCCCTCATCTAAACTTAAGTACCTCACCAAAGTCCCACTTCCTACTGCCATCACTTTGAGAATTAGGACTTAAACATGTGAATTTTGGGGAGACACAGGCATTCAGTTTATAATGATAGGTTAAAAAAAATAGGGCCATTATTCATTTATCCAAAAGTAATTACTGCTGGGTTAAACTGATCATCCTGGGATCATTTCAGATAGAATTTTAGCCATAAAAACAAGGTAGCCCACAGCCAATGAGGCACACATCAGTTGAACTGATTGTCTCTTTCTGTATCACTTATCAAATATTTATTAAATGCTTAATATCTACTGAGATCTACCTAAGGTGCTATAAGAGAAGGTATATTCATATTCCAAAGAAGAACACATCCTGACATGAGAAAATTAACGTTGCACTCAACAGAAAAAGAATAACCCCCCCAAAATTTTGTATATTTTAATAGCATCTAGAAAAAATATACAATATTGGAAAAGAGGAAATAACTCATCCAAATTTCAATGTACAAACCTAAATACTATTCAATGTGTGAACCCAGGACTGAATTCCTTCCAGTCCTTCTCCAGTGATAATAGTTTTACTAGTTGTTACCATAGCAAAATGTAATTTTGCATCTCTGGTGGATTTTTGTCATAGTTTTTGGACATAAGATATCTAATGCTTGTCTTACTTTGATGAATTTTATAACAGATAGGATCCTCCTCCCATTATTGTAGTTGAAATTGCCACATCCTTGCTTTCATGACATTCTCTGAACCCAAAGCACTGCCCAGGAACAATCAGGCACCCTTACCTCAGACTGAATCAGAAACTGGTGACTTGAGGATACAGGGTCTGTGCAAGTTTTCACCCAGTTGCTGGGGGGTTGGGGGGGTTGGAAGTGGCATACAGTTACATCTAGTTTCCAGAGGAGCAGCAGAAGTGATTCCAGGCTCTGTCAAGACTCCAGCATTAGTACAGCCAGCACTACAGGTGAGAAGTTTGTGCCCAGTGAAAACAGCATAGCGTCTTCCTTGGACTAGATCTGTCATATTCCTGACTGTATAGTATCTAACCTTGTTTTCCCAGTCCCCAGTGACTAAAGTTGTTTAAATTAACTCTTCATATTGCAGAAACTAGCCAGACTTTGTATTACTGATTGCAGGTCCTGACTAATACAGTGTTCTGCTCTTTTAAATTAATATTATATTATCAGCAAACTCCTTGATGCTACATATTTCTGACCATGGTTTAGAATTACTGTGTCATAGACAATGTGTTAACATATATTGATAAATGTAGCTATTATCCTACTGTTAGAAAAGTAACTCATTAAAAACAATCATGTACTTGGTATTGTGTTTATAACTTTAAAAAATGATTAATACTAAGAAATGTCATATTATTTGCCTTATTATAGTGTCTTCTTGAAAGTTAATAATTTATTATGTTGTCAACAGTGTATGGGAATTGCAGTTTTATTGCATTTTTATGTACTTTGGGTATCATCAATGAAAAAATAGTTTTGTTAATATTCTAGGTGAAAAATTATACCTGTATTGGTTGAAATCTATCTATCTATCTATCTGTCTATCTCTGCCTGTCTAATTATATATATCTATATATCAACATCTCTGGAATTATTCATCTGGTAGAATAAATGCACAGTGATTTGATAGATGAATTACAAGAGAGTTAGTTGGAGTATATATCCATTAAGTTTTTAAATTCTGAGATTTCCATGAATCTAGCTGGAGATAAAACACTGAAACATGCTATTTATGCACGTGCTAAATTCAGAGTAGAAGAATCAATGATGTAATTTAAGTTTTTTGAAAGTGTTTCCTCAAATCGATTCATTTGATTTTTTTTCTTATCCTTCTTTTTTTCTCTCCTCCCCAAAGATTAGATCTTGATATCATTTCTTTATTGGTCACTTTACGATTACCACTTTTTAAGGACTACCAAATTTTAAACTGGCCTTTGCTTTTTTCCCTGTCTAAAGTCTCAAGATCCAACTTTGTGGTTCTCAGAACTGAATTTTCATCAGTGAGTGGAACCCTGTTTCTTTTGAAGGCAGGTAGCACAAGGAGAGATAAGTGTGTATCTGAGAAATAGGTTGTGTGAGAGATAACCCAAACTGGGGCAGATGAAGGCACTGGAAACTACTGGAAGGCAGGATCATTTTTGCAGTTTACTTGACTAATAGCCTGTGATGACCTGATAAGAAAGACCACATACTGCATGGGAACTCTAACATTATAATTATTTCTGGGAAATATTTGGGGCATCACAAAAAGAAAAGTACTCTGATTTTCTCTCTAACTTCTCATATAGATTTGATAGCACCAAAGAAGAGAGGCATTTAATATGTTTTCTGTTGTTGTTTGTTTGTTTGTTTATTTCCAGGAAGCCATTGCTCTGAACCAAATGTCAAGCTAATAACAGGATTCAATCTAAAATCCTTCACACGAAGAACTAGG
The DNA here is from genome assembly GCA_935064755.1 of Tragelaphus eurycerus. Taxonomy (NCBI): domain Eukaryota; kingdom Metazoa; phylum Chordata; class Mammalia; order Artiodactyla; family Bovidae; genus Tragelaphus; species Tragelaphus eurycerus. Next base: position 13,290,384 of record CAKXYN010000062.1, read on the forward strand.
CTGTATGATGCCGCTAATCACTTTCCCCATGTTATTAATTATTGAATTGAGATAATTGAGGACATATCCCTCTTAGTCCTCATAGGAAAAGATACTTAGATTTTTCTGTCAAAAAACATTAGAAGATCAAACAGAGTTTTTATGTGTGCACATGTCCATGCAGCAGTCATCAAGGGTATTCTACTTCAAATAGGCTTTGGTTAAGCCATTCTAAATGGAAATCTAGTAGCCTGGTATCATGAAGGGACCAGAAGATAAAGAGTATAAATATACCAAAGCTCCCATTCTGTATCTACTACTGGCTTGCTGAGTGACTATACATACTTCTTTATGTCTGGGGACCAATTTTCTCAACTGAAAGATGAAAGAGCTCAAATGGATAATCTATAGAAAAAAATACCCTCTCTAAAATTCAGCAAGGCAGCCATTTTCCTGTCTTAAATTCTTTAGGAATAGGAATCTCACATTTTCCTCATTAAATCTTTCCTTAGACTTGGCTAAAGATACATTTTTGTTGTACTCAAGCAAGCAGCACATGTTATGGGATGCAAAAGAGGGGGATCTGAAGGTTTTAAAGCATAAACTATCTCTGATTCTCTACCATTGTTGGCAGTTGTTATGTTTTCCTCGTCCTTAATGAGGAGGTGGACAGGTGGTAACTAATTCTCTTGTTAATAACAAATTAATACCTACATGTTATACTGTTTAGGCTGACATACAACCTGAATTGGGTTTTTAATCATGTGACTTGAGATGCACTTTTATTTCTTTAATTTATTATAAATTAATTGAGTTAAGTTAACCTCTTGAGAGTTCTTTCCTGTTGATGATAAAGCAGGGATTATGATAATATCAACCTCATCAATTAGTTTAGAAATCAAATATGACAAGCCACATATATAATATATAGTGGGAATGCAGAACAGGCAGTAACAGTTCAGTCACTCAGTTGTGTCTGACTCTTTGCGACCCCATGAATCGCAGCACGCCAGGCCTCCCTGTCCATCACCAACTCCTGGAGTTCACCCAGACTCACGTCCATCGAGTCAGTGATGCCATCCAGCCATCTCATCCTCTGTCGTCCCCTTCTCCTCCTGCCCCCAATCCCTCCCAGTATCAGAGTCTTTTCCAATGAGTCACCTCTTCGCATGAGGTGGCCAAAATACTGGAGTTTCAGCTTTAGCATCATTTCTTCCAAAGAAATCCCAGGGCTGATCTCCTTCAGAATGGACTGGTTGGATCTCCCTGCAGTCCAAAGGACTCTCAAGAGTCTTCTTCAATACCACAGTTAAAAAGCATCATTTCTTCAGCACCCAGCCTTCTTCACAGTCCAACTCTCACATCCATACATGACCACAGGAAAAACCATAGCCTTGACTAGACAGACCTTTGTTGACAAAGTAATGTTTCTGCTTTTGAATATGCTATTTAGGTTGGTCATAACTTTCCTTCCAAGGAGTAAGCGTCTTTTAATTTCATGGCTGCAGTCACCATCTGCAGTGATTTTGGAGCCCCCCAAAATAAAGTCTGACACTGTTTCCACTGTTTCCCCATCCATTTCCCATGTAGTGATGGGACCAGATGCCATGATCTTCGTTTTCTTAATGTTGAGCTTTAAGCCAACCTTTTCACTCTCCACTTTCACTTTCATCAAGAGGCTTTTTAGCCCCTCTTCACTTTCTGCCATAAGAGTGGTGTCATGGCGTCATCTGCATATCTGAGGTTATTGATATTTCTCCCAGCAATCTTGATTCCAACTTCTGTTTCTTCCAGTCCAGCATTTCTCATGATGTATTCTGCATATAAGTTAAATAAACATGGTGACAATATGCAGCCTTGACGTACTCCTTTTCCTATTTGGAACCAGTCTGTTGTTCCATGACCAGATCTGACTGTTGCTTCCTGACCTGCATACAGATTTCTCAAGAGGCAGATCAGGTGGTCTGGTATTCCCATCTCTCTCAGAATTTTCCACAGTTTATTGTGATCTACACAGTCAAAGGCTTTGGCATAGTCAATAAAGCAGAAATAGATGTTTTTCTGGAACTCTCTTGCTTTTTCGATGATCCAGCGGATGTTGGCAATTTGATCTCTGGTTCCTCTGCCTTTTCTAAAACCAGCTTGAACATCAGGAAGTTCACGGTTCACATATTGCTGAAGCCTGGCTTGGAGAATTTTGAGCATTACTTTACTAGCGTGTGAGATGAGTGTATAGCTCTCCATAAAAACCCATAAGGAGCTGCACTTATAGAAACATCAAGAAGAATGGAAATATTAAGAAATTAAAATTTTTTTCTTTCTACTAGGGTGGCTATCACACAAAGTCAGCAAGTCTGGCTAACACACAGAGACTGATGTTTCCACCTGTATCTTACTTTGTTTCCCAAGAATATTTCTTTGATGAGAAAACTATTGACATACATAAACTTTTTACACCTGCAGCCAATGTGAGATGTTTATATGGAAATTGTCAGCTACATCTTTTTTATTTTTTGATGCATATGTGTGTGACACACACATAAGCAATCATATACACACATATGCACATATTTATAACATGTATAATTTAAATAACATGTATAAATATGTTTAGCAATATGTATAAACATGTTTAGTATATATTACATATATACATATATGTCCATTTATACAATAACTTTTAGGTCTCTGTTGGGTTCAGAAATTAGCCTGCCATTGTGGAGTTATTTGCTGCTTCTTCATAGATGTGACTTTGCCTAGACTCAACTCTTAGTGGGCAGAATGGGTGGCAAGATGGCTATGGTAGTCTAGGAGGAGGGTACTATATTCCTTTTCAGTGGAATATGGATCCTACTTTCTAGGATCATGAAATTTTCTTCATGGGATCCTGTAACCTTGGAGGAAACAAAAGTGGCAGAATACAATAAACAAATAATAATATTTATTAAAATATATACACACATTTACCAGAAGTTTTCATACCTACTAATTCATTTCTCATATCTATAATTTAGGGGGAGGGGGCTCTTGTAAGGGTGATAAAGATGGAAGACAGCTGTGTTCACCACTGTGCTACCAACATGCAATAGAGTGATAAGGACGAATAAAAGAGAAAGAAACCATTTTCCTCCCTTCTCCTTCTTAGAATGTCTCTTGGGGCCATTTTGGGTCTGAATTGAGTCCTTTCTCTAAGCTTTGCAACAAAGAATAATTTCTCCAGGGACCAAAAGAGTCCAGTCTTCAGTTTTATAATGCAGAGTTGTGTTCAAGGTCATGAGCTTCATTCCCTCTTGAAATGTGGAAACATGTCTCTGGGAGCCTCTCTCAAGGTGTAATCATTTATTTTTTCCAGGAGGTAAGAGAAATTTTATTATTCTTACAAACAAGGTCAATTAACTAAACAAATAGCTACCTCAAACCCCAAGTGAATTTTATACTGCTTTGCTGTTTAAATTGTATAAAGTTTTATTCTGGCTTTGTAGCTTCTTGCAGGATACATATATGCATGTATCCTGTAATGCTTACTAAAATTACATTGGTTTTTTTTTTAAGTTCCATATTGATGTTATGGTGTTTTTCTTTGTAGGTAGAAGTTTTATTTCTGTAGTATTTTAAAAGTGTGATCTCATGAGAATCCTCTGAACAACCCAAGAAATAGGAGCTATTGTTATCCCCAGTTTTTATAGGAGCGGAATCTAAATTTCAGCAAAGGTAACTTCTAATAGACTATGAAAGTGAAAGTGTTAGTTACTTCAGTTGTGTCTGTCTGTTTGTGACCCCATGGACTGTAGCCCACCAGGCTCCCGTGTCCATGGAATTTTCCAGGCAAGAATACTGAAAAGGGTTGTTATTTCCTTCTCCAGGGAATCTTCCCAACTCAGGGATTGAACCCATGTCTCCTGTGTCTCCCACACTGCAGGCAGATTCTTTATAGTCTGAGCCATTAGGCAAGTCCAGCAGGCTAGTAGAGTGTCAACATAACTTTAATATACACTGGGAAACAAACAAACAAAAAATCACGTGACTCACTTTGTTGTGATACTTGCTTTATTGTGGTGGTTGGAACCTAGCCCTCAATATCCCTGAAGTATGCCTGTACTTGATTAATGGATGCAATTGCACATGAAAATGAAGCCTTGGTGGGAAATTCTCTCCAGAGGAGGATGGCTGATTTGTATTGAGCATATTTTCCTTGGGATTCAAGCTGCTTGTTTATGAAAAACACTCTAGTGAGCATTACTATACCAAATCTGGATGTGATAAATGCATTATGACATTCTCACATCACTTTATAGTTATCAACACCTTATAAATTATTATGCTATTTTCCCTTGGTGAGCATGTTGGGCACATTTTATTCCATCCATTTTCAAGACGAAAAACAGTGTCAGAGGATTAAATGACTTGCATTCCATTTCTTATCATCTTCCTTACAGCTGCTAGTTTGAAGTACATGTAATATGAAGCTTACTCTGTCCCACCCTTACTTAAAACTTTGGAATTAGTATAAAAATCCTTAATGTGACCCATGTCATTTGCTCTGGTCATTTGCCCTCCCTCAGCCCAAACTGTTACTACTTCGTACTGTGAACTCTTACTACTTCATACTGTGAACTCTTACTACTTCATACTTGAACTCTTGCTACTTCATACTGTGAACTCTTGCTACTTCATACTGTGAACTCTTACTACTTCATACTGTGAACTCTTACTACTTCATACTTGAACTCTTGCTACTTCATACTGTGAACTCTTGCTACTTCATACTGTGAACTCTTGCTACTTCATACTGTGAACTCTTACTACTTCATACTGTGAACTCTTACTACTTCATACTGTGAACTCTTACTATACTTATTATTTAATAGTAATAACTGACTTTGATCAACATTCACTGTGTACCACATCTTGTGTTAAGTGCTTTACATATTGTATGACTTCTATGGCAAGACATGAAAAAGCTAATATTATTTTTCCCACTTTGTATTTAATTAATTTATTCATTCACTTTCTTTCAATAAATAGCAATTATTCCAGGATTGTGATTCAACAGAAAACAAGAATGCCATACTTCTGCCCTTGAGAAAGAGGAAAAATAATTTTCCCTCTACCATTCTAGGTTACAGAGACCACCCTATAATAAATGACAGATTAACAGTAGTAAAACAGAAGTTTGATAACATATATACATTGTGAATACATGGGAGAGACCTGTAAAACTGAATATCTCTCTGAAATGGCCTAAGTAACCACCTTAAGTATAATCTCCAGCTAAAAACAAAAGTTGTTGTAGGGATGGGGGAGCCAGTTATGGGATGCTACCAGGAAAAGTGCTGTGCACAAAGGTATGGTTGTTATGTGATACTTGCCTTCTATACTGCTAAGAGTTTCTAGAGAAGTAGTCATCCTTCCAGAGAGAGAGACATCCTCACAAATGGGTATTTCTCTTATAAATGTAAATGTCTCTTACAAAAGAGTAACATCTACTTGGTTTTCAGAGTTTCTCCTGTGTCTGCTGCTTCTTAAAAATAATCATTCTAAAATTCTCAAAGAGGCATTTTCGGGGGCAGATAATTCTGCTCTCCTTTATCTTACATTGTGGTGGGAATAAGATAAATAAATAAGTAATATAGGTGATAGATTAGAAAGTGATAGAAAAATAAAGCTGTGGAGGGGATTAAAATGTGTTATGAAGTGGACTGTTGGCATTTTAAAAGCAGATCTAAACTCCAAAGGGGTGAATTTTCTGGTTCTGTTCACACAGCTAGTAAGTGGTGAAGTCAGGTCTGTTTGACATGAAAACTCTGCTCTAGGGTCCCACTGGGGAACGTGAGAAAACTGAGGATCAGAGGAATCACATACGTTTCTAGTTGTTTGATGCCATCCTATTTCCCTCAGCTTAAAGGGTCATACCTTTCCACTTGCTGAGAAGCACACACTATTTAGCTTAACACTATCTCAAGTGTTAAGAGATAAATCAAGGCGTGCTAATATTTTTAAGAGTTAATTTGAGCAAAATTCTATTTGAATCAGGCAGCATCCAGTTTAGAAGTAGAAAGAGCTCTGCAAAATGAGAGACTTTTATAGTTCCAAATTTTTCTTAAGTAGGTAATAGTTTAGCTCTGTCTTTTCTTCATATAGTACTAGGCAGGAAATCTGCTATTAATATCTATAAAATAACGAGCCTTTGTTCTTTCAACAAACCAGTTTCCTTAACAGTATTCACATTAGGGTGACACTAATCTTTTATATATCATACATAAATATGCTTCCACCTTATATAACATGTAAAGGTCACAGTACAATTACTGAGTGTTTCATGCTGCTCTTACAACTTAAATGCTAATTAATGCTCTTTGATCTGCTCATTTATTTGGATTCTTTTTCACGTGTTACAGTTTATGAAAGTGTGTAAATTCTATTATTCATTTTTCCTTGTTCATTAGATGCTTTAAAGGAAAAAGCAGCAGTTGTGACAGTTATAACAGTCCAATACCTATAAGATGCTGTCTTCTAAGGGATATTATTAACTTGACAGTAATTAAATATTGACTTCAGTGAGATGATTTTCATGAATTTATGAACTGAGATAGAGAATTCTTTTACAGGTTCTGTTTAATTTGACATTCTTTGAAAAATAGCTAGAAAAATAATAGACATGGTTACTTCATTTTGATATGAAGATTAATAGGATACACTTAAAATGTAGGCTTATATTAAGTTCAGTTCAATTCAGTCACTCAGTCATGTCTGACTCTTTGCAACCCCATGAACTGTAGCATGCCAGGCCTCTCTGTCCATCACCAACTCCCAGAGTTTACCCAAACCCATGTCCATTGAGTGGGTGATGCCGTCTAACCATCTCATCCTCTGTTGTCCCCTTTTCCTCCTGCCTTCAATCTTTCCCAGCATCAGGGTCTTTTCAAATGAGTCAGCTCTTCGCATCAGGTGGCCAAAATATTGGAGTTTCAGCTTCGACATCAGTCCCTCAAATGAACACTCAGGACTGATCTCCTTTAGGATGGACTAGTTGGATCTCCTTGCTGTCCAAGGGACTCTCAAGAGTCTTCTCCAACACCACAGGGCAAAAGTATCAATCAATTCTTCTGTGCTCAGCTTTCTTTATAGTCCAACTCTCACATCCATACCTGACAACTGAAAAAACCATAAGCCTTGACAATATGGACATTTATTGGCAAAGTAATGTCTCTGCTTTTTAATATGCTGTCTAGGTTGGTCATAACTTTTCCTCCAAGGAGTAAGCGTCTTTTAATTTCATGGCTGCAGGCACCATCTGCAGTGATTTTGGAGCCCCCCAAAATAAAGACTGTCACTGTTTCCACTGTTTCTCCATCTATTTTCCATGAAGTAATGGGACCAGATGCCATGATCTTAGTTTTCTGAATGTTGACCTTTAAGCAACTTTTTCAACTCTCCTCTTTCACTTTCATCAAGAGGCTCTTTAGTTCTTCTTCTTCACTTTCTGCCATAAGGGTGGTGTCATCTGCATATATGAGGCTATTGATATTTCTGCCCACAATCTTGATTCCAGCTTGTGCTTCATCCAGCCCAGCATTTCTCATGATGTACTCTTCATATAAGTTAAATAAGCAGGGTGACAATATACAGCCTTGACATACTCCTTTTCCTATTTGGAACCAGTCTGTTGTTCCATGTCCAGTTCTAACTGTTGCTTCCTGACCTGCACATAGGTTTCTCAAGAGGCAGGTCAGGTGGTCTGGTATTCCCATCTCTTTCAGAATTTTCCACAGTTTATTGTGATCCACACAGTCAAAGGCTTTGGCATAGTCAATAAAGCAGAAATAGATGTTTTTCTGGAACCCGCTTGCTTTTTTGATGATCCAGCAGATGTTGGTGATTTGATCTCTGGTTCCTCTGCCTTTTCTAAAACCAGCATGAACATCTGGTAAGGTTGCCCTAACTGCTCTTCTACATGAATTTTCCTCTAAGTGATTAGCATATGAAGCCCTGTGAGGAAATGCAACACCTTCAGCATCAATGTGCTAGATAGACCCTGAGGATACAAACAATAAGTGTCTATCATCTGATTCTGGTAACATAAAACCATGCCTAAATAATGCCAACATTTAAGTTGCTATTCCTCTTTTATGTTTTATGTTGATTGAGTACTTAATAATTAGAAAATTATGGGTTTGGAAGACATTTCTTATTTCCAAATACTCTTTGAATATAAATTATGGAAAATCGCAGCTTTCAGATCAGCCTCACCTCCTTCTCTATTAGCTTAGATGTGGTTTAGTGGTTTTGTTTATCTATAAATAGGAGATGGGTCTGTATTCTGTATCTTTTCAGACAATCACCTAGATTTATAAAATACAAAAATGCTGCTTCCTAACCATTAATTAAAAGCATGAACCTCTCACAGGTTAACAGTGTAAACATAAATATTCACAAATTATTTATTTTTAAAGCAAGCTGGTTAAATTTACATATAGATTACATTTAAAATGTATGAAATATTATTTTCTTTTATCCTGATGGCTTAACGCAACTCATTTTTAATGGTTGCAGTTCCAGGGACAAAGTACCCCTGATCTTTCCACCTAACTGGAGATGTAAGAGCCCTAGCCCTAGGCAGAACCAACAGGGTTAGTCTGCAAATTGCTTCTAAGAAGGCAGGGAAAGAGTGTGTTGGAGAGAGATTGATGAGTGAGAATCAAAATGAGGTGAATTGATTTATGGGGCTTGAGGAACTCATGTTAACCCTGTCCCCTAGCTCCTCTCAGAAAGAAGTTTATAGATGGGTTGGGGAGACAGTTGGTAATAATCAACCCTTTATATTTGATACCAACTTTTGATTAGCATGACATGATCTCATCTTGATCTTTGCCTGGAAAAGAGAAGTATTTCTTGAAATTTGTCAGCCTCCGTTATTCCACAGGAGTTGTCATGGTCCAATTCCTTATGATAAAGAGCCTCTATGACAGTGAAAGAGGAGAGTGAAAAAGTTGGCCTAAAACTTAACATTCAGAAATCTAAGATCATGGCATCCAGTCCCATCACTTCACAGCAAATAGATGGGGAAACAATGGAAACAGTGAGAGACTTTATTTTGGGGGAGGAGGCTCCATAATCCCTGCACATGTTGACTGGAGCCATGAAATTAAAAGGAGCTTTCTCCTTGGAAAAAAAGCTATGACCAACCTAGATAGCATATTGAAAAGCAGAGATGTTACTTGGCCAACAAAGTTTCATCTAGTCAAAGCTATAGTTTTTCCAGTAATCATGTATGAATGTGAGAGTTGGACTATAAAGAAAGCTGAGCGCCAAAGAATTGATGCTTTTGAACTGTGGTGTTGGAGAAGACTCTTGAGAGTCCCTTGGACTGCAAGGAGATCCATCCAGTCCATCCTAAAGGAAATCAGTCCTGAATATTCATTGGAAGGACTGGTGCTGAAGCTGAAACTCCAATCCTTTGGCCACCTGATGTGAAGAACTAATTCATTGGAAAAGACCCTGATGCTGGGAAAGATTGAAGGCAGGAGGAGAAGGGGACAACAGAGTATGAGATAGTTAGATGGCATCACCAACTCAATGGACATGGGTTTGGGTAAACTCCGGGAGTTGGTGATGGACAGGGAGGCCTGGCTTGCTGCAGTCCATGGGGTTGCAAAGAGTCAGACATGACTGAGTGACTGAACTGAACTGATACATGTATATATATGTGTGTGTGTGTATATATATTCTGTTTCTCTGAAGAGCCCCTGACCAATGTATAGAATAGCCTGTCTGTTGTTAGGGGTTGTGTATTTGGCCAATCCCCTTGACTCATTCTTGGAGGTGGGGTCTGGAAAGCTGCTATTTCATTAAAATTCTCAAATGATCCTGAGAATTCCTGGTTGAGTATGTGTGCAGCTTTAGATAGCTTTGAAAGACTGATAGTAAGCAGAAAACTCAATAATTACCTGTAATGAGTTTTTAGTTTTGAAATACAACTTATACTTACCATCCTTGTTTCCCACCTGCCATCCCACCCTCCTGCCTCAGCCCCACAGCTGCACTGGGATGGAATGAACAGACCAGCTCCAATTCTCCCTGCCTGGGTCATTTGTAGAACACAGCCATGGTACAGAAGCAAGTGTGCTTAAATAACTTCAGATTCTTCTTTGTAAGAAGGCAGGTACTAGCTTACAAATAAACATTTGAAAAGGAGGAAACAACAAAAGCACTTTATAGTCAGCTATAGGACTCAAGTCTTCAAATCCAAGAGTAGTCAATGGGGAAACTCACAAATCATAAATATGTAGCCAACCTTGTAAATAGCCCCTGAGTAGTGCCAGTGCCACAGAGCAAGTGTGAAATAAAATCTTTTTGTTGGGTAATGATATAATCTCCTTATTAGTTCCAAGTCAATAGCCATAATTGAAGTACTTGTTTATGTTTATATGGGGAACATGAACAGGGAACATAAACAAGCACTTTAATATACATGTTTTAGCACAATTCCATCTTAGCATTATAGTTCCATTGACTCCTACATTTTGAACTTTTGATTTTGCACTGGCTGGGAAACATGCAACAAACAAGCTCATAAGTGTGTACTTTTCAGATCATTCATTCATGAATCTAATAATTAATGATATTTTGTATCTTCATTAGAGATTGTTAGCACATTAGTATGGTGTTTGTTAAAACTGACAAAGTAATAAATTATACTCATGTTTATTATTTCTTGCCCATGGTTATTGGATATACTAATGAAAATGGATAAATATTTGCATTATTAAATTAAATGCCGAGTTTTCACATGTACAGTCAATAACTATTCCTAATGCTAGAATACTGACATTGGACTCAGAATGACCAGAATTAAAGGTAAATAAAATTTAGGCATTCTTATAGAAGGAAAGGAGATTGCAATTCCTAATACATGAGAACCTTTTCCAAACTCTGTTTCACTAGAATCTTGGAATCCTGATGAGATTCCTCTAAGAGCGTCTTGTCTAACAACCACCTGCATCCATGGAGACTCACTGCCAGCAATTCATCTGTTCTGAGATGTGAATTTTCAATCATGTAGTGATATTTTTGTCAGAAAAATGGTTGCGAACCATAAACTTTGAGCCCAGGTTCCTCATGTGAAGAATGAACATCTTGGTGTGATTGTGAGGACAATTCTCAATGCCCAGCATCCAGTACTCAGTTGAGTACATTTGCTTTTTTGAATCAGTGGTTGTCCCAGTTTACTTATTCTATTAAAACTACCTCAGCTCTCAATAGCTGTCATTTCTAATCTTCCTATCTAAACCTATTCTTTGGAACCTACAGGGAACCCCACATGATTCATGGGGCTGCAGGAAAAGACAAAGCAGAAGACAATCTCCTGTTTTCAAAGTCTATGGCTCACCGAAGCAAAACCTAAAAAAACTTGGATAAATTTGACTGATAGCTTTTTTTCTTTGGCCTGGGTAGTGTTTACATTGGAGTAATTAGCTACTCATTTAAAAAAAATCAGCATTTTATTAAAAATGTAGATTATTATCATATCTTGGAGAATGGAAGATTTGGCGTTATTGGGCTTAATTTAAATACCTTTAATGTTTACCTGGAGCTGAAAAGCTCACATGGGTATGAACTTCTCAGTTTTCTACAGTCCTCTCCCACCACCCCTACCCTCAAGTATAATACTCAGTTTGCCTCATTCTTATTCAGTATCTGTGAGGGCTGAAGTTTCAGTATATTGGCTTGGATACTTGAGTCAGAATGCTGATGGGGGGTCAGTGATAACAAGAAGGAAAAAGTAAAACTGACCTGAATTCTAATTGACTTGTAGGTCTTTCAAATCAAAATGATGTTAATGAACCTTTTAAAATTCTGGCATTTAAATGGAATCATATTATATACAATACTCTGAATCATGTTTTCTTCATTAAACAATAAACAGTAACAACATGTACTGTTCTTTCAATCTTTTTTTTCTTGAAAGAAATGAAGTCTGATGTTTATTCTAATATGTTTCCTATTATCTTTAAAAAATTCTTGTTATTTTGGTTCTAGAATCCCCCCTTTTCTACACTAAAAGTTTCACTGATTACTTCCTATGATCTGGGACTTGGGAAAGCAGTATAGTCCCAGATCTAGACTATGTGATTTAAATTCCAGCATTGCCACTTAGTAGTTGAGTGACTTTGGGCAAATTATGGAGCTGAAATTTCCTCATTTATGCAGTGGTGGTAATTAAGATAATAGTTTTCCTATCACATGAGGTTGTGGTGGAGAGTCAATGAGTTAATTCATATAATGTATTTTGAACAGTGCATGATATATAATAGATTTTGTTATTCAATTACTCAATTCAGTTATTCAGTCATCATCATGCTCAGTTGTGTCCAACTCTTTGTGCCCCATGTACTGTAGCCTGCCAGGATCCTCTGTCTATGAAGTTTTCCAGGCAAGAATACTGGAGTGGGTTGCCATTTCCTACTTCATGGGGGTCTCCCAGACCCAGGGATTGAACCCATAACTCTTGCTTATCCTGCATTGGCAGGCAAATTCTTTACCATTGCACTACCTGGGAAGCCCCAATTATTCAATAAGATCTATTATAACTTATTACAAGTTAACTATTTTTGTTATTTTCAGGGGTATAAGAGTTTGGTAAATGTTAAATGTAAGAATTTTAATACCACTATTTATTGCTTATCCCATGTAATGGCAAATACATTGCTTAGTTTATTTCATTTTGTCCTCATAGCACTAAGTCACTCCATTGTCATTCAATATATTTATTGAGCATCTATTTTATAACAGACATCCCTCAAGGCACTAGAAATTCAGCAGTAAAGTCATCAGACAAAAAGCTGTCCTTTCACAAAGCTTACATTTCATTGGAAAAAAAACAAAATTTTGTTTTTTTAAAATAAAATATCTATCATATCAAGAGGCTATGAAAAAATAATAAGGCAGAAATGGTGGGTGACAGATCAGATTTTCTCCATTTCTATAGGGAAACTAGCACAGAGAGAGAAAGTTATTAATTATAATCATGCTTCTTTTTAGGGCATTTGCCTAGGTCCTCGGAGAAGGCAATGGCACCCCACTCCAGTACTCTTGCCTGGAAAATCCTATGGACGGAGGAGCCTGGTGGGCTGCAGTCCATGGGGTCACGAAGAGTCGGATACGACTGAGTGACTTCACTTTCACTTTTCATTTTCATGCATTGGAGAAGGAAATGGCAACCCACTCCAGTGTTCTTGCCTTGAGAATCCCAGGGATGGGGGAGCCTGGTGGGCTTCCGTGTATGGGGTCGCACAGAGTTGGACACGACTGAAGTGACTTAGCAGCAGCAGCCTAGGTCCTAATAATCTCTCTTGTTTTCTATCACTAGAATATTTAAGGAAAGACAGGACAGAAGCTGCAGTTGTAGTCTATGTATTACACCTGGCCACTTTGGATTGGGACAGAAGAAAATGTTTGTTTCTAGCTAGGCTGAGGATATAGTTTCTCTTGAGAATTTCGTAATTTGAGTCAAAACTCTCAGGTCCTGCACGTTGGTAGTGGTTATGGACAGTGGCTATCTGAGAGTGAATGCAGATGTTTGAGCTCACACATATTAGCTTAAGTGAAGACATTATAATTGAAAGACCATGTTAACAGAGGTGTAGAAGATAATGACACATCTACTACAGCCCAAGTATCCTGCAAACCCATGGAACTAGCAAATGCCCCAAGGCACTGAAGTTGTCCATTTACCACTTCTAGGTGTGTGAGCCTCACACACATCAGCTCAACAAGTCTGTCCTCAGGGAACTGAGCATGTAAGTATGCCCTTCATATAAATTCTGCTGAGTCCATCAGTAAAAGCTAACACACTTTGAACCACATCTCCAGTTCGGAAGAACTTTTCCTATTTGTTTGAAATGATTATTATTACTTGAGAACAAAAGAATCTTTTAATAAATATACATATATGTATATGCACATATATATGTACTCATACATGGACACACATACCTATATACATATACATGTATATGCATACACAAAACTATTAAGTATCTATAGGACTTTGATGTCATATCTGTATATTATCTGTAAATAGGTGGCTCTAGTGGTAAAGAATCCACCTGCCAATACAGGAGACAAAAGAGACGTGGGTTTGATCCCTGGGTTGGGAAGATCCCTGGGAGAAGGGCATGGCAATCCACTGCAGTATTCTTGCCTAGAGAATCCCATGGCCAGAATGGTGGGCTATATGCCATGGAGTCACAAAGTGTCAGACATGACTAAAACAACTTACCTCATCAGATCAGATCAGATCAGTCGCTCAGTCATGTCCGACTCCTTGCGACCCCATGAACTGCAGCATGCCAGGCCTCCCTGTCCATCACCAGCTCTCGGAGGTCACTCAGACTCACATCCATTGAGTCAGTGATGCCATCCAGCCATCTCATCCTCTGTCGTCCTCTTCTCCTCCTGCCCCCAATCCCTCCCAGCATCAGAGTCTTCTCCAATGAGTCAACTCTTAGCATGAGGTGGCCAAAATACTGGAGTCTCAGCTTTAGCATCATTCCTTCCAAAGAAATCCCAGGGCTGATCTCCTTCAGAATGGACTGGCTGGATCTCCTTGCAGTCCAAGGGACTCTCAAGAGTCTTCTCCAACACCACAGTTCAAAAGCATCAATTCTTCGGTGCTCAGCCTTCTTCACAGTCCAGCTCTCACATCCATACATGACCACAGGAAAGACCATAGCCTTGACTAAACGAATCTTTGTTGGCAAAGTGATGTCTCTGCTTTTGAATATGCTATCTAGGTTGGTCATAACTTTCCTTCCAAGGAGTAAGCGTCTTTGAATTTCATGGCTGCAGTCACCATCTGCAGTGATTTTGGAGCCCAGAAAAAGAACGTCTGACACTGTTTCCACTGTTTCTCCATCTATTTCCCATGTAGTGATGGGACCAGATGCCATGATCTTCGTTTTCTGAATGTTGAGCTTTAAGCCAATCTTTTCACTCTCCACTTTCACTTTCATCAAGAGGCTTTTGAGTTCCTTTTCACTTTCTGCCATAAGCGTGGTATCATATGCATATCTGAGGCTATTGATATTTCTCCCGGCAATCTTGATTCCAACTTGTGTTTCTTCCAGTCCAGCATTTCTCATGATGTACTCTGCATATAAGTTAAATAAACAGGGTGACAATATACAGCCTTGACGTACTCCTTTTCCTATTTGGAACCAGTCTGTTGTTCCATGACCAGTTCTAACTGTTGCTTCCTGACCTGCATACAGATTTCTCAAGAGGCAGATCAGGTGGTCTGGTATTCCCATCTCTTTCAGAATTTTCCACAGTTTATTGTGATCCACACAGTCAAAGGCTTTGGCATAGTCAATACAGCAGAAATAGATGTTTTTCTGGAACTCTCTTGCTTTTTCGATGATCCAGCGGATGTTGGCAATTTGATCTCTGGTTCCTCTGCCTTTTCTAGAACCACCTTGAACATCAGGAAGTTGCACATACTTATTTTGAAGAGTGAGATACATAAAACTGCTTTGAAGAATAAAATGCAGTTTATCTAATTAATATTTTAGGAGGTTAAAGCTTTTTTCATTTCACATTTTTTTCAGTTCAGTTCAGTCGCTCAGTCGAGTCCAACTCTTTGCCACCCCATAAACTGCAGCACGCCAGGCCTCCCTGTCCATCACCAACTCCAGGAACTCATTGAAACCCATGTCCATTAAGGCAGTGATGCCATCCAGCCATCTCATCCTCTGTCATCCCCTTCTCCTCTAGCCCTCAATCTTTCCCAGCATTAGGGTCATTTCAAATGAATCAGCTCTTCGCATCAGGTGGCCAAAGTACTGGAGTTTCAGCTTCAACATCAGTCCTTCCAATGAACACCCAGGATTGAGCTCCTTTAGGATGGACTAGTTGGATCTCCTTGCAGTCAAGGGACTCACAAGAGACTTCTCCAATATCATAGTTACAAAGCATCAATTCCTCAACTCTCACATCCATACATGACTATTGGAAAAACTATTGGAAAAACAATAGCCTTGACTAGACGGACCTTTGTTGACAAAGTAATGTCAACATTTTAAAAATTTTTTTCACTTTTATTGATTACTTTGTATTTTATATTATTGATAATTCAGTATTTATTTCCTCATATCAGAGGAAAGAGAGCAAAGGAGGAATGACTGATACTTTTGTTTCAGTGAATTTAGGTGAACATCATCAGACAACAACTGAACAAACTTGCTAAGTAATAATACTATTGTTCATATATAAGGAGAAGGAGGGAAAAAAAGAAGGATGCCTCCAGCTTTGTTCTTAATTTTTAAGATCAAGCTGGCTATTTGGGGATATATTTTAGGATTTTTTTTTTCTATTTCTGTGAAAGATACTTTTGAAATTTTGATAAGGATTGCTTGGAATCTATAGGTAACTTTAGGAAGACTGGATATTTTAACAATATTAATTCTCCTAAGCCATTAATACATCTGTGGGGGAGCTGGAGCCAAGAACAGGGCCCTTTCAGAATCCCTAGAGCACAGACAGGTGAGTTTGCAGGGTCCCTATGTCAGGAAGCTCAGCAGCTGTGATGGACCGCACAGAAACTGCGGCGGCCTAGAGGAGCTACCCCACGTCCAAGGTCAGAGGCAGTGAAGGAGAGGACAACCCCACGTCCAAGGAGCAGTGGCTGTGCGGGTGCAGGAGGGCCAAGAGGAGCTACTCCACATTCAAGGTCAGGAGGGGGGACTTGTCCAAGGTAAGGAGCAGCGGCTGCGCTTTGCTAGAGCAGCTGTGAAGAGATAATCCACATCCAAGGTAAGAGAAACCCAAGTAAGACAGTACGTGTTGCAAGAGGACATCAGAAGGCAGACACACTGAAACCATAATCACAGATAACTACGCAATCTGATCACACGGACCACAGCCTTGTCTAACTCAATGAAACTAAGCCATGCCGTGTGGGGCCACCCAAGACAGATGGGTCATGGTGGAGAGGTCTAACAGAATGTGGTCCACTAGAGAAGGGAATGGCAAACCACTTCAGTATTCTTGCCTTGAGAACCCCATGAACAGTATGAAAAGGCAAAATGATAGGATGCTGAAAGAGGAACTTCCCAGGTGGGTAAGTGCCCAATATGCTACTGGAAATCAGTGGAGAGATAACTCCAGAAAGAATGAAGGGATGGAGCCAAAGCAAAAACAAGACCCAGTTGTGATGTGACTGGTGACAGAAGCAAGGTCTGATGCTGTAAAAGACAATATTGCATAGGAACATGGAACGTTAGGTCCATGAATCAAGGCAAATTGGAAGTGGTCAAACAGGAGATGGCAAGAGTGAACGTCGACATTCTAGGAATCAGCAAACAAAAATAGACTGGAATGGGTGAATTTAACTCGGATGACCATTATATCTACCACTGTGGGCAAGAATCCCTTTGAAGAAATGGAGTAGCCATCATGGTCAACAGGAGTCTGAAATGCAGTACTTGGGTGCAATCTCAAAAACAACAGAATGATCTCTGTTCATTTCCAAGGCAAACCATTAAATATTATGGTGATCCAAGCCTATGCCCCAACCATAACACAGAAGAAGCGGAAATTGAATGGTTCTATGAATACCTACAAGACCTTTTAGAACTAACACCCCCAAAAGATGTCCTTTTCATTATAGGGGACTGGAATGCAAAAGTAGGAAGTCAAGAAACACCTGGAGTAACAGGCAAATTTGGCCTTAGAGTATGGAATGAAGCAGAGCAAAGGCTAATACAGTTTTGCCAAGAGAATGCACTGGTCATAACAAACACCCTCTTCCAACAACACAAGAAAAAACTCTACACATGGACATCACCAGATGGTCAACACTGAAATCAGATTGATTATATTCTTTGCAGCCAAAGTTGGAGAAGCTCTATACAGTCAGCAAAAACAAGACCAAGAGCTGACTGTGGCTCAGATCATGAAATCCTTATTGCCAAATTCAGACTTAAATTGAAGAAAGTGGGGAAAACCACTAGACCATTCAGGTATGACCTAAGTCAAATCCTTTATTATTATACAGTGGAAGTGAGAAATAGATTTAACAGACTAGATCTGATAGACAGTGCCTGATGAACTATGGACAGAGGTTCATGACATTGTACAGGAAATAGGAAGACAAGACCATCCCCATGGAAAAGAAATACAAAAAAGAAAATGGCTGTCTGAGGAGGCCTTACAAGTAGCTGTGAAAAGAAGAGAAGTGAAAAGAAGAGAAGTGAAAAGCAAAGGAGAAAAGGAAAGATATAAGCATCTGAATGCAGAGTTCCAAAGAATAGCAAGGGAGAGATAAGAAAGCCTTCCTCAGCGATCAAGACAAAGAAATAGAGGAAGATAACAGAATGGGAAAGACTAGAGATCTCTTCAAGAAAATTAGAGATACCAAGGGAACATTTCATGCAGAGAACATTTCATCTCTGTTGATTCATGATCCAGAAAGTTTTGTTCTGTATTTAAGAAATTGCTGTTGTGTTATATTTTTCCAAGTATTTGAAAGGAAAACACCTGGCCTCTCTGGCCCCAATAAATGTGGAGCAAAAAAAAAAAAAAAAAAAAAGCAGAGATATTACTTTGCCAACAAAGGTCCATCTAGTCAAGGCTATGGTTTTTCCTGTGGTCATGTATGGATGTGAGAGTTGGACTGTGAAGAAAGCTGAGCGCTGAAGAATTGATGCTTTTGAACTGTGGTGTTGGAGAAGACTCTTGAGAGTCCCTTGGACTGCAAGGAGATCCAACCAGTCCATTCTGAAGGAGATCAGCCCTGGGATTTCTTTGGAAGGAATGATGCTAAAGCTGAAACTCCAGTACTTTGGCCACCTCATGCGAAGAGTTGACTCATTGGAAAAGACCCTAATGCTGGGAGGGACTGGGAGCACGATGAGAGGGGGATGACAGAGGATGAGATGGCTGAATGGCATCACCGCCTCGATCGACATGAGTTTGGGTAAACTCTGGGAGTTGGTGATGGACAGGGAGGCCTGGCGTGCTGCAATTCACGGGGTCACAAAGAGTCGGACAAGACTGAGCAACTGAACTGAACTGAACTATGTCAGTAGAACTGTTCATGGACTGTGGTTGGGATAGGCTAGAGCCCAGTTACTGGGCCTTTTCAGAATCTATCCTCAGTTTGGTGGGCCTACTTCTATGGGCTCATGGACCACATTTAAGGGGATGCAGTCAGTTCACAGGCCTGTCCAGCATTCCCAGGTGGGACAGAGGTCTGTACACATATTACCCGAATAGCAGTGACTATTCCCACAAACCCTGGCATATGGTGCTGGTGACAGAACCAAAGCCAAACTGGGCTGTAGCTCAGTCCTTATGAGTACAGAGTTGTTTATGTATCTGAAGCCAGGATCCCATTTGACTAGTCAATTACTGGAGTACAAGTCTGCCTCCTTAGACATCTCTCTACAGTCTTAGAGTCCACTAGTTTTCATAATCTCCTACCAGGATTTCAAAGCTCCCATGGAGGCACTTCTGCCTATGAAAGGGTGCCAAACCATTGCTGTTAATATGACCAAGTGATGTCTTAATCTGCCATCTTGCTGATGTCGCTCCAAAACAACCACTACATCTTGATTGAAAAAAAAACAACAACAGTACATAAGGCTAGAGACAGCCAAGAAATTAAAGAGGACAGACTCTGGGTTGTAGATTTTACATTTATTTTATTTTTCTCAACCTCAGGGGGATGATGAGGCTCAGCTTTGAGTCTTGTTTCTTTCCTGGATCAGTTGTGCCTCTGGATATGTGAGGTTAGGCTGGAATTGGCTGGGGTTAGTTGGTTCAGCCCTGAAGCAATCCTCTCACTATGCTCCTTCAATAATCTGTGGCTCTGTGGTGTGAGTTGATGGTAAAAATCCCTATTTTTATTGATTCCAGTGTCTCAAGGGCAGATGTATTTTGCCCAAGGTGTCTGAATAAGCCTGCTGGCTCTACTCAGGCCATTATGGTTACCAGTTTCCTAGGATGAATGAACTGAGAGCACTGGCTTGTGGCTGAGGAAGCAATGGAGATGGATGCTCAACCTGTTTTATCAGTGAGATTGTCATGTGACTCCATCATATTTGGAAATGAGCAATCATGATTTTCTTTATGAAAATCTCTCTCCTCTCTCCCTTAATGATTATGAGCTTCTTAATATCTTTGTTCTTCTCATGTGTTATCAATTAAGTGCCAGTTATTCAGAGTAGAATCTTCTAACGATAAATCTTCCTCTCTGCTTTGTTCCAGATGGCTTCCATAATTGGCTTATTACTTTTGCAGCTGTTATATAGAAATACAGAAAATAAGCCAACAATGGATTGCGGCAGCTAGTGAAAGTGGCCTTTTGCTGTCGATTATTCTCTGTTTGGAAACAAATATAGTCTGTGTATTAACTGAGGCATTTTGCTTCCTAAACTCAGAAATTATGAGTTTTTGCAAGTACAGACTTATCATCTGTATGGGAAGGTGGTCTTGTTGCTTCTGGGAAGCCTGGCTTTCTGAAAATAAATTTAGTAGGAAAAATCATATTTTTCATTGAACTGACTTTTGAAGAAATTATGAAATTTTAGTCTTTTATACTTTAAAATCCCCCTATATAGTTTTAAGAGTGTTTCAGCAATAATATTGAAAAGAAAGCCAGGCAGGTTTAATTATAACTATTGTGATTATTCCCATATTCTTGAGGGACAGTTGAGGTACCCAGATGTGAGATGACTGCTCAAGGTCGTATAGCTTTCCAGTGGTAGAATAATTCAGGTCTTCTGGTTCTTGGCCTACTCCCCTTTGCTTTTCACTATTGCCATATCATACTAGTATTCAGGGGCCTTAATTGAATATTGTATGATAGATATTGTACCTCCAATAGGAGATTGTTCTTAAACTTCTAAGTTTCAGGGAAGGAAGCAGGAGGCAACTCAGCTTTTCACTATAGTATTCTCCCTTCTATGATATGAGATAGTCTGAAATGTCACTGTCCATCTAGCAGAGGAATCTTTCCTATAGCATCTGTTACTGAAGCCTTCCAGTCTCTGATGAAACATTTCTAGTGATAAACTGATTTGTTTCACTTGGGGATAATTCTCAGTTATTAGAATGCATTAAAGCAGGTCTCTCATGGCCTTAAATTGGTCTTAGGATAGACATCTGTGTTTTCATTTCATATGCTTGCAGGTGTCAAAACATTTTTGATTAGATGATTTAAAGTTTATCTAAAAGATTTTAACTAAAAATAGTTCTTATATTAGAAATTTATCATTTTACTTTTGCTATTTTCTTTTTTTAAATTTAATTTTATTTTATTTAACTTTACAATATTGTATTGGTTTTGCCATATATCAAAATGAATCTGCCACAGGTATACATGTGTTCCCCATCCTGAACCCTCCTCCCTCCTCCCTCCCCATACCATCCCTCTGGGTCGTCCCAGTGCACCAGCCCCAAGCATCCAGTATCGTGCATCGAACCTGGACTGGTGACTCGTTTCATATATGATATTATACATATTTCAATGCCATTCTCCCAAATCATCCCACCCTTTCCCTCTCCCACAGTCCAAAAGTGTCTCTTTTGCTGTCTTGTATACAGGGTTATTGTTAGCATCTTTCTAAATTCCATATATATGTGTTAGTATACTGTATTGGTGTTTTTCTTTCTGGCTTACTTCACTCTGTGTAATAGGCTCCAGTTTCACCCACCTCATTAGAACTGATTCAAATGCATTCTTTTTAATGGCAGAGTAATACTCCATTGTGTATATGTACCACTGCTTTCTTATCCATTCATCTGCTGATGGACATCTAGGTTGCTTCCATGTCCTGGCTATTATAAACAGTGCTGTGATGAACACTGGGGTATACGTGTTTCTTTCAATTCTGGTTTTCTCAGTGTGTATGTCCAGCAATGGGATTGCTGGATCATAAAGCAGTTCTATTCCCAGTTTCTTAAGGAATCTCCACACTGTTCTCCATTGTGGCTGTAGTAGTTTGCATTGCCATCAACAGTGTAAGAGGCTTCCCTTTTCTCCACACCCTCTCCAGCATTTATTGCTTGTAGACTTTTGTATCGCAGCCATTCTGACTTGCGTGAAGTGGTACCTCATAGTGGTTTGGATATGCATTTCTCTGATAATGAGTGATGTTGAGCATCTTTTCATGTGTTTGTTAGCCACCTGTATGTCTTCTTTGGAGAAATGTCTATTTAGTTCTTTGGCCCATTTTTTGATTGGATCATTTGTTTTTCTGGAATCGAGCTGTAGGAGTTTCTTCTATATTTTTGAGAAAAGTTGTTTGTCTGTTGCTTCTTTGCTATTATTTTCTCCCATTCTGAAGGCTGTCTTTTCACCTTGCTTATAGTTTCCTTTGTTGTGCAGAACCTTTTAAGTTTAATTAGGTCTCATTTGTTTATTTTTGTTTTTATTTCCAATATTCAGGGAGGTGGGTCATAAAGGATCCTGCTGTGATGTATGTCAGAGAGTGTTTTGCCTAAGTTCTCCTCTAGGAGTTTTATAGTTTCTGGTCTTACATTTAGATCTTTAATCCATTTTGAGTTTATTTTTGTGTATGGTGTTAGAAAGTGCTCTAGTTTCATTCTTTTACAAGTGTTTGACCAGTTTTCCCAGCACCACTTGTTAAAGAGATTGTCTTTAATCCATTGTATATTCTTGCCTACTTTGTCAAAGATAAGGTGTCCATATGTGCGTGGATTTATCTCTGGGCTTTCTATTTTGTTCCGTTGATCTATATTTCTGTCTTTGTGCCAGTACCATTCTGTCTTGATGACTGTGGCTTTGTAGTAGAGCCTGAAGTCAGGCAGGTTGATTCCTCCAGTTCCATTCTTCTTTCTCAAGATAGCTTTGACTATTCGAGGTTTTTTGTATTTCCATACAAATTGAGCAATTATTTGTTCTAGCTCTGTGAAGAATACCATTGGTAGCTTGATGGGGATTGCATTGAATCTATACATTGCTTTGGGTAGTATACTCATTTTCACTATATTGATTCTTCCAATCCATGAACATGGTATATTTCTCCATCTATTAGTGTCCTCTTTGATTTCTTTCACCAGTGTTTTATAGTTTTCTATATATAGGTCTTTAGTTTCATTAGGTAGATACATTCCTAAGTATTTTATTCTTTTCGTTGCAATGGTGAATGGAATTGTTTTCTTAATTTCTCTTTCTATTTTCTCATTATTAGTGTACAGGAATGCAATGGATTTCTGTGTGTTGATTTTATATCCTGCAACTTTACTGTATTTATTAATTAGTTCTAGTAATTTTCTGGTGGAGTCTTTAGGGTTTTCTACATAGAGGATCATGTCATCTGCAAACAGTGAGAGTTTTACTTCTTCTTTTCCAATTTGGATTCCTTTTATTTCTTTTTCTGCTCTGATTGCTGTGGCCAAAACTTCCAAAACTCTGTTGAATAGTAATGGTGAAAGTGGGCACCCTTGTCTTGTTCCTGACTTTAGAGGAAATGCTTTCAATTTTTCACCATTGAGGATAATGTTTGCTGTGGGTTTGTCATATGTAGCTTTTCTTATGTTGAGGTATATTCCTTCTATTTCTGCTTTCTGGGGAGTTTTTATCATAAATGGATGTTAAATTTTGTCAAAGACTTTTTCTGCCTCTATTGAGATAATCATATGGTTTTTATTTTTCAGTTTGTTAATGTGGTGTATTACACTGATTGATTTGCAGATATTGAAGAATCCTTGCATCCCTGGGATTAAGCCCACTTGGTCATGGTGTATGATCTTTTTAATGTGTTGTTGGATTCTGATTGCTAGAATTTTGTTAAGGGTTTTTGCATCTATGTTCATCAGTGATATTGGCATGTAGTTTTCTTTTTTTGTGGCATCTTTGTCAGGTTTCGGTATTAGAGTGATGGTGGCCTCATAGAATGAGTTTGGAAGTTTACCTTCCTCTGCAATTTTCTGGAAGAGTTTGAGCAGGACAGGTGTTAGCTCTTCTCTAAATTTTTGGTAGAATTTAGCTGTGAAGCTGTCTGGACCTTGGCTTTTGTTTGCTGGAAGATTTCTGATTACAGTTTCAATTTCTGTGCTTGTGATGGGTCTGTTAAGAGTTCTATTTCTTCCTGATCCAGTTTTGGAAAGTTGTACTTTTCTAAGAATTTGTCCATATCTTCCACGTTGTCCATTTTATTGCCATATAATTGCTGATAGTAGTCTCTTATGATCCTTTGTATTTCTGTGTTGTCTGTTGTGATCTCTCCATTTTAACTTCTAATTTTATTGATTTGATTTTTCTCCCTTTGTTTCTTGATGAGTCTGGCTAGTGGTTTGTCAATTTTATTTATCCTTTCAAAGAACTAGCTTTTGGCTTTGTTGATTTTTGCTATGGTCTCTTTTGTTTCTTTTGCATTAATTTCTGCCCTAATTTTTAAGATTTCTTTCCTTCTACTAACCCTGGGGTTCTTCATTTCTTCCTTTTCTAGTTGCTTTAGGTTAGAGTTAGGTTATTTATTTGACTTTTTTCTTGTTTCTTGAGGTATGCCTGTATTTCTATGAACTTTCCCCTTAGGACTGCTTTTACAGTGTCTCACAGGTTTTGGGTTGTTGTGTTTTCATTTTCATTCGTTTCTATGCAGATTTTGATTTCTTTTTTGATTTCTTCTGTGATTTGTTGGTCATTCAGCAGGGTGTTGTTCAGTCTCCATATGTTGGAATTTTTAATAGTTTTTCTCCTGTTATTGAGGTCTAATCTTACTGCATTGTGGTCAGAAAAGATGCTTGGAATGATTTCAATTTTCCTGAATTTACCAAGGCTAGATTTATGGCCAAGGATGTGATCTATTCTGGAGAAGGTTTCGTGTGTGCTTGAGAAAAAGGTGAAATTCACTGTTTTGGAATGAAATGTCCTATAGATATCAATTAGGTCTAACTGGTCTATTGTATCGTTTAAAGTTTGTGTTTCCTTGTTAATTTTCTGTTTAGTTGATCTATCCATTGGTGTGAGTGGGGTATTAAAGTCTCCCACTATTATTGTGTTATTGTTAATTTCTCCTTTCATACTTGTTAGTATTTGTCTTACATATTGCGGTGCTCCTATGTTGGGTGCATATATATTTATAATTGTTATATCTTCTTCTTGGATTGATCCTTGGATCATTATGTAGTGACCTTCTTTGTCTCTTTTCACAGCCTTTGTTTTAAAGTCTATTTTATCTGATATGAGTATTGCTACTCCTACTTTCTTTTGGTCCCTATTTGCCTGGAAAATCTTTTTCCAGCCCTTCACTTTCAGTCTGTATGTGTCCCCTGTTTTGAGGTGGGTCTCTTGTAGACAACATATGTAGGGGTCTTGTTTTTGTATCCATTCAGCCAGTCTCTGTCTTTTGGTTGGGGCATTCAACACATTTACATTTAAGGTAATTATTGATAAGTATGGATGTGAGAGCTGGACTGTGAAGAAGGCTGAGCACCGAAGAATTGATGCTTTTGAACTGTGGTGTTGGAGAAGACTCTTGAGAGTCCCTTGGACTGCAAGGAGATCCAACCAGTCCATTCTGAAGGAGATCAGCCCTGGGATTTCTTTGGAAGGAATGATGCTAAAGCTGAAACTCCAGTATTTTGGCCACCTCATGCGAAGAGTTGACTCATTGGAGAAGACTCTGATGCTGGGAGGGATTGAGGGCAGGAGGAGAAGGGGACGACAGAGGATGAGATGGCTGGATGGCATCACTGACTCGATGAATGTGAGTCTGAGTTACCTCCGAGAGCTGGTGATGGATAGGGAGGCCTGGTGTGCTGCAGTTCATGGGGTCGCAAAGAGTCAGACATGACTGAGCTCTTGATCTGATCTGAGGATCCCGTTGCCATTTACTTTATTGTTTTGGGTTCGTATTTATATACCCTTTTTGTGTTTCCTGTCTAGAGAATGTCCTTTAGTATTTGTTGGAGAGCTGGTTTGTTGTTGCTGAATTCTCTCAGCTTTTGCTTGTCTGTAAAGGTTTTGATTTCTCCTTCATATTTGAATGAGATCCTTGCTGGGTACAATAATCTGGGCTGTAGGTTCTTTTCTTTCATCACTTTAAGTATGTCTTGCCATTCCCTCCTGGCTTGGAGAGTTTCTATTGAAAGATCAGCTGTTATCCTTATGGGAATTCCCTTGTGTGTTATTTGTTGTTTTTCCTTTGCTGCTTTTAATATTTGTTCCTTGTGTTTGATCTTTGTTAATTTGATTAATATGTGTCTTGGGGTGTTTCACCTTGGGTTTATCCTGTTTGGGACTCTCTGGGTTTCTTGGACTTGAGTGATTATTTCCTTCCCCATTTTAGGGAAGTTTTCAACTATTATCTCCTCTAGTATTTTCTCATGGTCTTTCTTTTTGTCTTCTTCTTCTGGGACCCCTATGATTCGAATGTTTTAACGTTTAATATTGTCCTGGAGGTCTCTGAGATTGTCCTCATTTCTTTTAATTTGTTTTTCTTTTTTCTCCTCTGATTCATTTATTTCTACCATTCTATCTTCTAATTCACTAATTCTATCTTCTGCCTCTGTTGTTCTACTATTTGTTGCCTCCAATGTGTTTTGGATCTCATTTATTGCATTATTCATTATATATTGACTCTTTTTTAATTTCTTCTAGGTCCATGTTAAACCTTTCTTGCATCTTCTCAATCCTTGTCTCCAGGCTATATATCTGTGATTCCATTTTGATTTCAAGATTTTGGATTAATTTCACTATCATTATTTGGAATTCTTTATCAGGTAGATTCACTATTTCTTTCTCTTTTGTTTGGTTTGGTGGGCATTTATCCTGTTCTTTTACCTGCTGGGTATTCCTCTGTCTCTTCATCTTGTTTAAATTACTGAGTTTGGGGTGTCCTTACTAGATTCTGGCAGTTTGTGAAGTTCTCTTTATTGTGGCATTTCCTCACTGTGTGTGGGTTTGTACAGGTGGCTTGTCAAGGTTTCTTGGTTAGGGAAGCTTGTGTCGGTGTTCTGGTGGATGGAGCTGGATTTCTTCTCTCTGGAGTGCAATGAAGTGTCCAGTAATGAGTTATGAGATGTCTATGGTTTTTGGGTGACTTTGGGTAGCCTGTATATTGGAGCTCAGGGCTGTGTTCCTGTGTTGCTGGAGAATTTGCTGGGTATGTCTTGCCCTGGAACTTGTTGGCCCTTGTGTGGTGCTTGGTTTCAGTGTAGGTATGGAGGCATTTGATGAATAACTAATTAATAATTAATTGATAATTAATTAATTAATCTTGTCAATTAATGTTCCCTGGAGTCAGGGTTTGGACTTAAGCCTCCTGCTTCCAGTTATCGGTCTTATTTTTACATTAGTCTCAAAACTTCTCCTATACAGCACCATTGATAAAACATCTAGATTAAAGATGAAAAGTTTCTCCACCGTGAGGGTCATCCAGAGAGGTTCATAGCATTACGTGGAGAAGAAAAGAGGGAGGAGGGAGTTAGAGGTGACCCGAATGAGATGTGGTGGAATCAATAGAGGAGAGAGCGTGCTAACCAGTAATCACTTCCTTATGTGCACTCCACAACTGGACCACTCAGAGATGTTCACGGAGTTATACAGAGAAGAGAAGAGGGAAGAAGGAGACAGAGGTGGCCAGGAGGATAAAAGGAGGGAATGAAAAGGAGAGAGACAGATCCAGCCAGTAATCAGTTCCCTAAGTGTTTTCCATTGTCTGGAACACACAGAAATTCACAGAGTTGCATAGAGTAGAGAGGGGTTAGGGAGGAGATGCAGGCAACCTGGTGGAGAAAAAGGAGAGTCCGGAGGTGGAGAGACAGTCAAGCCAGTAATCTCGCTCCCTAGTATAAAATGGGTATTGGAGATTGGGTTCTTAAAGGTACAAAATTGGTAACAAATACCTAAAAGCAAAAATTAAAAATCTAGAGTAGAGTTTGGAGTTTCAAAAATATAATGTTAAAGAAAAGAAGGAAAAGAAAGAGAGGAAAAAAAGAGTAACAAAAATTATAAAGAAAATATAGGTACAAAATTAATAACAAGTATCAAAAAGCTAAAGTTAAAAATCTAGAGTAGAGTTTGGAATTTCAAAAGTACAATGTTAAAGAAAAGAAGAAGAAAAAGAAAGATAGGAGAAAAAAAAAGAAAACAAAAACAAAGTCACAAAAATTATAAAGAAGATATAGGTACAAATTGATAACAAATACCAGAAAGCATAAATTAAAGATCTAGAGTAGATTTTGGAATTTCACGAATACAATGTTAAAGAAAAGATGAAGAGAAAGAAAGGGAGAGGAAAAAAAGTCACAGAAGTTATAAAAAAAAATAGGTACAAAATTGATAACAAATACCAAAAAGCTAAAATTAAAAATCTAGAACAGTTTGGAATTTCAAAAATACAATGTTAAAGAAAAGAAGGAAAAAAAAGTCCAAAAGTTATAAAAAATATATATATGAAGTTTGCTTTTTTTTTAAAAAAGGGTCTTTTATTTTATTTATTTTTGCAAAGTAATAGTAGGTTATAAAAGTGAAAATTAAAGGAGTAATAGAGGACTTAAAAATTTTTTTTAAAAATTAAAAAAAAAAGAAAGAAAGAATGTTCATAAAAATAGTAAAAATGTATATAGGACTTTCTCTGATATTGTTGTGGGTATTGTGGGTTCAGTTCATTTTTGGCTAGTTCCTTGTTCTGGCTTATATTTCTCAAGATCTATAGGCCCCTTCCTCCGAGAGCTGGTGATGGATAGGGAGGCCTGGCGTGCTGCAGTTCATGGGGTCGCAAAGAGTTGGACACGACTGAGCGACTGATCTGATCTGATAGGCCCCTTCCTATGTAGTTGGTACTAACCACGGGGTTTTAGTTTATTGCCTGTCACTTCCAAGGCGGTTCCCTCTGTTATAGCTTCTTCTGTTTTCTGGTCTCTTCAGCGTCTGATTTCTGCCCTGATACAGTGGGGGTGGTGGTGGACACTTTTTTTTTTTTTTTTAAGGTTCACTTGTTCAGTTGCCCTGTGGGGAGGGAGGGACGCTGCAAATAAATAACACTGGCGTGTGCTCGCAGTGCCTCACCCACACTGGCCCTGCTCCCGCTCACGGCGCGTGTAGCCTCCCTGCCCACACTGCTCAGGCTCTAGGTTGCTCCCCCGGGAACCATCCACTGCCAACCCTGGGCTGCTTGCACCTCCTAGGTCTAAGCCGCTCAGGTTCAGGCACTCAGGTGGTCCTCAGAGGCGCAGACTCGGTTGGGCCTGCGTTTTGTGCCCTTCCCAGGTCCGAGCAGCTCAGGTGATGAGTTGTTTGGTGAGCACGGCTGCTGTGACTTATCGCCTCCCTGCCGCTCAATTTTCTGGATGTACAACCAGAGCACCTTCTCAGGTGGATGTTGACCGTCCAGAACCCCGAGAAGTCTTAGTTAGCAAAGAAGCCTGCTTACAGTTTTGTAGATAATGTCTCTCTGGGGCTGAGATTGCCCCCTTCTGGCTCTGGCTGCCTGTCATCGGAGGGGGACGGTCTGCAGCCGGCTATCTCTGTACAGTCCTTTGTTCCGCGTGGGCCTGGTGGTGTCTTAGGTTAGGGCTGGCTTTTTGCGTGGTAGATATCCCACAGTCTGTTTTGCTAGCCCAAATTATTTCACTCAGGTAGCGCTTGGGATATTCAGGCCAGATCCTTACTCTAAGCGATGCAGCCTGTGCCGCCTCCCTGCTCAGCCCCCACTTGCTAATGGTGGATGCAGGCATCTGTGCTGCTTATCCGCTGGGGGAGTTACCGCAGGGCTCCTAATCTGTGGGTTTTAATTGTTTATTTATTTTTCCTCCCTGTTATGTTGCCCTCTGTGCTTCCCAGGCTCGGCACAGACTCAGCAGTGAGAATGTTTCCTGGTGTTTGGAAACTTCTCTCTTTTTAAGATACCCTTCCCTGGACAGAGCTTCATCCCTCCCTCTTTTGTCTCTTTTTTTGTCTTTTATATTTTTTCCTACCTCCTTTAGAAGAAAATGGGTTGCTTTTCTGGGTGTCTGATGTCCTCTGCCGGCATTCAGAAGTTGTTTTGTGGAATTTACTCGGTGTTTAAATGTTCTTTTGATGAATTTGTGGAGGAGAAAGTGTTCTCCCCATCCTATTCCTCTGCCATCTTAGCTCCTCCCCCCTCTATTTTTGCTATTTTCACATAAACCTTGACACTCTATTATATCATCATACACTATATACTGTCATGTTGGCCCATTTTGCTTGTCAGCACCTTTAATATTTTTCAAAATGTGCAATCAAAAGATCTTCTCAATATATCTGCTAAGTGAAGAATGTTTCAATGTTATGATGAAGAGATGTAAACATGTTTAAAGCATCTATTTGGAAAATTATTACAAAGCTCTTCATGCTTTAGAAGGTTAAATTGAAAGATCATTTGGGTGATAAAAGTAGAACTTAAAGTAGGTACATAGATGTGGAGGACATGTAAAAAGAATGATGAGAAATTTTGTTTTACCTCTCAAGAAAAATTTCATAGACTATATGGTGTTGGAGAAGACTCTTGAGAGTCCCTTGGACTGCAAGAAGATCCAACCAGTCCATTCTGAAGGAGATCAATCCTGGAATTTCTTTAGAAGGAATGATGCTAAAGCTGAAACTCCAGTATTTTGGCCACCTCATGCGAAGAGTTGACTCATTGGAGAAGACTCTGATGCTGGGAGGGATTGAGGGCAGGAGGAGAAGGGGACGACAGAGGATGAGATGGCTGGATGGCATCACTGACTCGATGGATGCGAGTCTGAGTGACCTCCGGGAGCTGGTGATGGACAGGGAGGCCTGGCGTGCTGTGGTTCATGGGGTCGCAAAGAGTCGGACACGACTGAGCGACTGATCTGATCTGATCTGATATGGATCAGAAATAAAATGCATTATCCCAGTTGAGAGAAAATGGTCAAAGTTGATAACTTAAAAAAAATAAAATTATATTATTAAATTTAGGGGAAAAGTCACACAAACTATATAATGATCATATAAGAAATTGACAAAATAAGATTTCATAATTAACTCTTCTTGGTACCATAAGAGTGGAACAAAAAAGAGCTCAGCTGGAGCACAACCAAATAATCTAAGTATCTGATTCATGGTAAACTGTATATATCCCACTCTGTTATGCTCAGTTATCTCTCACTGCCAAATAAGCAAAGCCATGTCCAAACATCAGTAACATGACTTGGGTTAGTAAAACTCTTATTCTAGCTAGCTTCACATTGGGAAAAGACTGGAAAAAATTTGAGAGAGTTGAAAAGAACCAGCAATATTGACAAACTTTTACCTAGACAGACAAAGAAAAACAGGGAGAATATATAAAAAAAAAAATACTTGAATCAATAAAGAGATGTCCTTTAAAATGTCCATAAAAATTAAAAAGATAATAAGGAAATTGTTTGAACAACCTTATAGCTAAAATTATACAACTTAGATGAAATAAACAAATGTCTAAGCAGATATAAATTGCTAAAAGAAGCAAAAAAGATCTGAGTTGACCTATAACAAGTACATGAATTAGTTATTATAAATCCTCCCACAAAGCAAAGCCCAGGTTTGGAGGACTTCTCTGATTGAATTCTATCAAATATTTAAAGAAAAAATAATATGAACACTTTATAAGCTCTGTCAGAAAAAATGAGTAAGAGAACATGTTTAAATTCATGAATTGTTGAATAAAGCCAATTAGGTTTTCAAATTCACTCATCAAATTCTGTTTTTTAACAGAGCTTAGTGTAGATTTTAATGTCAAAACAAACATTTCCTAGCATAAGATTTCAAATACAAATTACAGTATATAAAGTAATGAAATATTATGAATCCATTAAAATAATTCAGAATTTTATTTATTGATCTGGAAAGATATTCATGTATAATTGATACTTTACAAAGCAGATAGAATAAATAGCATGTACTATATAATGTTCCATTTGTATTTCTAAGTTATAGAGAACTGTCTAAGGATATTCAGAGTTAACAATAATTACCACTGAGTTGTAGTACTGAGTATCAGGTTTTTTCTTTTTCTTTATATTCTGGGATAAGGGATTATGGTTTGAATTCTTTAAATAAGTATATAATGATATTAAAAAACCCAAAGCAATGTACTTCAAAAGATAAAGATTTTGATTCTATGTGTTTCCTTTGACTATATAAATTGGTTTTGTTCGTTTTTGGAATACTCCACCTGGTCTTTCTCTCTCTCAGACCTCTGTGTATAGTTTCTGGCAGACCTGGCCTGTATTCTTTGACTTCATTTGTTAGTTCTACATCTTATCTTAGTATCTAGGTAAGTGGAAACCTGGAGTTTTCTTATCCATCATTACAGTTAAACATAAGGTTAGAGGACATTGTCTTAATTTCACAGCATACCAGCTGTACAGCAGGGAATCAAATTGGCATTTTATACTCCCTTTAGATAAACTTTAAGTTATATTCTTGACTGAGTTGCTCTCTGATTTAGTGGCACTGATTGCCTGTTTAAATGTTATGAATGGTGGGGGAGTAATCATGCTTCCCAAGAAACAACCACAATTGACAGGCTATTCAGCAAGGAAAATGATGTCTTAATGTGAATGTTAATTTTCAACACATTTTCATTGTGTATGTTTAGGAATAAGATGTCAATCTTAAGAAACATTTTATTTTTTAATTAAGTTTTAATTTGAGAATAGTTCTAGATTTACAGAAAATTTACAAGGAGAGTACAGATTTCTCATGCACTCATACCAAGTTTCCCCTGTTACAACTCATATTAGTATGGTGAATTTGTCACAATTAATGCACCAATATTTTTACATTATTATAATTAAATTCCGTATGTTATTTAGAGTTCCTTAGTTTTTAATTAATGTTCTTTTTCTTTTCAGCATCAACCTAGGACCCCATATTGCATTTAATCATGTTTCCTGAGTGAAGTTCCTCTTGGCTCTAATACATGTTCAGACTATTTAAGGCTTTGAAAAGTTTGAGGCATACTGGTCAGGTATTTTGTAAAAATAGAGCTTCCCTGGTGGCTCAGTAGTAAGAATCTGCATGCCAATACAGGAAACATGGGTTCAATCTCTAGGTCAGGAAGATCCCCTGGAGAAGGAAAGGGCAACTCACTCCATTATTTTTGCTTGGGAAATCCCATGGAAAGAGGAGTCTGGAAGGCTACAGTCTATGGGGTTGCAAAAGGATCATACACAAGCTAGTGACTAAACAACAATGTTTTGTAAAATGTCCCTCAACTAAGGCTTGTCTGATATTCTTCTTAGGATAAACTTATGGATGTGGGTTTGGGGAGGAAACCACAAATGTAAAATGCCACTCTCACTGTGTACATACATGCAAAGTTGCTTCAGTTGTATCTGACTCCTTGTGATCCCAAGGACTGTAGCCCACCAGGCTCCTCTGTCCATGGGATTTTCCAGGCAAGAAGACTGGAGTGGGTTGCCATGCCCTCCTCCAGGGGATCTTCCTGACCCAGGGATTGAACCCACATCTCCTATGTCTCCTGCATTGGCAGGAGGGTTCTTTACCACTAGTGCCACCTGGGAAGCCTGCCACTCTCATTATATCACATCAAAGATGTATTCCATTAGTATACCTTATCACTCTTGATGTTAGTCATGATCACCTAACAAAGTAGTATTTATTAGGTTTCTCTACTGTCACAGTAATTTTTCCCTCCTTTCTCCACGTTGTACTCTTTAGAAGGGAGTTGCTATATACTGCCCACATTTAAGGAGATGGGAATTATGTTCTGTCTTCTTCAGGGTAAAGTGTCTGGAAGAATTATTTGGCATTGTTCTGATGGGAGATTTGTCTCTTTTGTCCATTGTTTATTTAATCATTCATTTATGTAAGTATGGACTTAGTATTTATTTTATACTTTATAATCCAAAGCTACTTAATTTTGTGCTCAAATTGTTTGAACTCTGACCATTGGGAGCTTTATTAGTTGGCTCTATGTCTCTTTGTTCCTTACTTTTTACACAATGCTTCAGGCTTATCCCATGTATTTCCTTCCCCAGCTCTAGAATCAGCCAGTTTTCCAAGGAGTCCTTGTTTCAGTGGTGGCCATGGCATCATTACACATATGTAAACTCCTTAAGTATTGTCCAACGCTCTCGCATGTTTTCTTTCCTTTTTTTCTTTCCTCTTTACATTTCAGATTGTTAAGTTTCTATTGACCTAGCTGCAAGCTCGCTGATCCTTTCCTTGGCTGTGTTGAATATACTGACAATGCCGACTTCAAAGTGTGTTCTTTCTTACTTTTTGTGTGGCTTGTGCTTTTTGTTGATATCCGAACACATTATCTTTGGTAACACAGTATGATGTAAATAGGCCTCTAATGTGCGGTCTTTACTTTAATCTGGCTATGAGTATTTAATGCTTTTTGAAACTGTAATTGCCAGAGGCTTTACATTCTTCTGGATAGAGAATATACATTCTTTTGTATAGAGAAGCTCTATATAGTCAGCAAAAACAAGACCAGGAGCTGACTGTGGTTCAGATCATGAAGTTCTTATTGCCAAATTCACATTTAAATTGAAGAAAGTAGGGAAAACCACTAGGTTTTCAGGTATGACCTATATCAAATCCCTTATGATTATATAGTGGAAGTGACAAATAGATTCAAGGGTTTAGATCTGATAGACAGAGTGTTTGAAGAACTATGGACAGAGGTTTGTGACATTGTATAGGAAGCAGGGACCAAGGCCATCCCCAAGAAAAATAAATGCAAAAGGCAAATTCCTCATCTGAGGAGATCTTAAAATAGCTGAGAAAAGAAGACAAGCTAAAGGCAAAGGAGAAAAGGAAAGATATACCCATTTAAATACAAAGTTCCAAAGAATAGCAAAGAGAGAAAAGAGAGCCTTCCTCAGTGATAAATGCAAAGAAATGGAGGAAAACAATAGAAAGGGAAAGACTAGAGATCTCTTCAGGAAAATTAGAGATACCAAGGGAACATTTCATGCAAAGATGGGCTCAATAAAGGACAGAAATGATATGGACCTAACAGAAGCAGAAGATATTAAGAAGAGGTGGCAAGAATACACAGAAGAACTGTACAAAAAACATCTTCAAGACCCAAATAATCATGAGGGTGTGATTACTCATCTAGAGCCAGACATCCTGGAATGTGAAGTCAAATGGGCCTTAGGAAGCATTACTATGAACAAAGCTAGTGGAGGTGATGGAATTCCAGTTGAGCTATTTAAATTCCTAAAAGCTGATACTGTGAAATTGTTCCACTCAATATGTCAGCAAATTTGGAAAACTCAGCAGTGGCCACAGGACTGGAAAAGGTCAGTTTTCATTCCAATCCCAACGAAAGGCAATGCCAAAGAATGCTCAAACTACTACACAGTTGCACTCATCTCACACGCTGGTAAAGTAATGCTCAAAATTCTCAAAGCCAGACTTCAGCAATACGTGAGATTGCTGAAATGGATGTGAGAGTTGGACTATAAAGAAAGCTGAGAGCCGAAGAATTGATGCTTTTGAGCTGTGTTGTTGGAGAAGACTCTTGAGAGTCCCTTGGACTTCAAGGAGATCCAACCAGTCCATCCTAAAGGAGATCAGTCCTGGGTGTTCATTGGAAGTACTGATATTGAAGCTGAACCTCCA
Source organism: Tragelaphus eurycerus (assembly GCA_935064755.1). Taxonomy (NCBI): domain Eukaryota; kingdom Metazoa; phylum Chordata; class Mammalia; order Artiodactyla; family Bovidae; genus Tragelaphus; species Tragelaphus eurycerus. The sequence goes on from CAKXYN010000062.1 coordinate 13,325,965, forward strand.
ATACTTTGGCCACCTGATGCAAAGAGCTGACTCATTTGAAAAGATCCTGATGCTGGGAAAGATTGAGGGCAGGAGGAGAAGGAGATGACAGGATGAATTGGTTGGATGGCATCACCAACTCAATGGACATGGATTTGGGTAGACTCTGGGAGTTGGTGATGGACAGGGAGCCTGGCGTGCTATAGTTCATGGGGTCGTAGAGTGGGACAGAACTGAATGACTGAACTTAACTGAACTGATAGTGTATAGCCTCAGGTTAATTCTCAGTCTTTTAGTGGGTGGGTTTCTCAGGGCTGTGACCTTCCAAAGGCTTCTATGTTGGTATCCAGTGGTATAGCCTCTGGCTGCTGTGTTTCTGTACTTATTTGAATGTATTTTTCCTGTTGATTGAGTTTTTTCCTCTTTTATATGAGATAAGAAGAGTGCAAGAAAGTTACAGTGGGAGGGATTCCTTTTCCCTACTTGAGATTAGGTTTCAGAATTGCACACTGTGGGAAAATCTTTTCTCCTGGACATTAAGTTTTGTTATGAAGAAGGTCCTGCATGTATTGCATAATGGTTACACTTTCCTGTCTCTTGCCTGAGTCAAGAAGGAATCTTTCTTAGATTCTCACCATGAGAACTCCATGAGGTTCCTGGTGGAAAAGCCTATGAACTCCCCTAAGACTGAATCCACAAGGAGTTTCTCATTTTCAAATTAGTCCATTCTTAAGTTCCAGCATTTTGTCAAAGTTACCACTTACATGTTCTTACCAGTTTATGGCTCCACAAGTTTGTGCTCCAGGTAAGTGGATCCCAGAAGCTGTGTCTCTCCAGATTTTCTAGGGGGGCCATTTGCCTTATGACTTCAGTATTTTGATGGAGCTAAGAAAACTGGTTAATTTTGTTTGTTCACCACCTGACAAGTATGAGAGTGATAGCTTCCAAACTCTTTACATGTCAAAGCTGAAGCCAGAAGACAAACTATTTTTCAAAGGTTAGGGGAAGAGTTGAGCTATTTAAATGTTGTTTTAAGAAGATCTTGCAGAATGACTAGGCACAGAAATGGTATAAGTTTTCTTTAATGGAGACAAGATGAATAAAATCTAGAAATTAGGGGAAAAAAATTTTTTTTTTCTTTTTTTGGTTCTAGTCTGTGCTCACTAGATATGTATCATTCATCTACGTTCAACCCCCTTGACTCTTAACCCCTACATATCAAAATGTTAATGAGAATGACAAAAATTTTATTCTTAATATGCTCCACATAGTGTGCTAAATTGTTTTCACTCAGCATCTGGCTTAGTCCTCACTATAAAAAATTGTTATTTCACTCTTTTAAGAATATTTTGCTGATTGTTACAGAAGTTTAGTGATTTGTTCAGTATCATTCAGCTAGGGAATGGTTGATATTCTACTTTGAACTTGGATTCTCTGACTCCAAAACACAAATTCTTAACCATTGTACCATCATTATTATTTAATAGATCATAATAATGAAAGCTGTTTTAGAATTCTCTGGAATGACATAGATACATTTTAAGAAATGAGGATAAGATTGTGTATGTCCCTTGATTACTTTGGGATAGAATTTATGCTTTACATTTGACCATTAAGAGTCTCTCCTAAACAGCTGTTTTATCCACTCTTGAATCCCAACTTTATCTTTGATTTCACAGACAACTGATCTTCTAATTTGTCTTCCATGGAAATGGAAGACAACTTGTCTCTCCCTGTGTTTGGATTAGTACCAGTGTTCCGGGTCTGCAGAGGAAGTCTCTAATATTGGCAAATAATTAAAGTGTAAAGAAGGAAGGTGTTGGGAAATAGAATTTCCCTGAATTTGTGTGTTTCTAAGGCTTCCGGAGCGACAGAAACATATATACTATGAAATTAGAAAATGTTTGCTTTCACTTTTCCTTTAAACATTTTCTTATATCACAATGATTACATCTGTAGCTATTCATTTAAAACTTTTCTTATGGAGCCAAAATCCAGAAGATCTCATTCACATATAGGCACCTAGGTTATCTCTGCAGGTACAGGGTAAGCTGGAGACCTTTCTTCCTAGGTACTACATTTTAATAAAGTATGAGGCCTAGGGATTTCAAGACATCTTTAGTTAACAAAATCCAAGAGTTTTGTGGCTGTCTGTCTCCTAGAGAGTTTTTCTTTACATTAGAAAGAGTTACAGTTATAAATCAAACCCATTACATTTCCAAGTAGACCCTTTCAGGAGGGGAAGATTACAACTTCATCCTCTCTCATAAATCAATAAAAAAATAGTTTGTTTCTTCTCCTTCTCCTGTGGAGTGTCTGACTACTTATGTAAGAAAAAACATTCACTGGCTTTCATTTTGTCACCCCAGGTATAAGGACTGGGGTAAGAAGTGGGGAAGGGAGAGGCAGCACACATTACTTACTGTGAAGCAATTAATAAAAAGTCCGACTTCAACCAAGAACGCCTTGTGTGTGCACTCAGGATAAAGTTAATGAAGATAAATATTAAAAACACAACAGGAGGAAAGGAATATGGCTGTCATAGAGTGACAGTGAATCCAACTAAGACAATTTTAACTGGATAAAGTTTCTTTCAGCCAAACTTTGAGACCACCAAGAACTCTAAGGCTTGTTGAGGGGTCTAGGGCCCCATCCAGGGCTGGACTTGGCAAAGATGGGGATGAAAAATTGATTGTACAGTATTCCCAGGCTCTCCCTCTCCTGTGCCTCCTTCCCAGTTCTATGTCCCTCCTCCCCTCAGCCCTCAGGATCCTGCTGCTTTCTCCCACGAATTATCACCACTATACACCTTGAAATTAACTCAATGAAATTAAGCCATGCCCGAGGGGCAACCTGGGATGGGTGGGTCATGGTGGAGAGAGATGACAGGGTGTGGTCCGCTGGAGAAGGGAATGGCAAACCACTTCAGTATTCTTGCCTTGAGAACCCCATGAACAGTATGAAAAGACAAAATGATAGGATACTGAAAAAGAAACTCCCCAGGTCAGTAGAGGCCCAATATGCTACTGGAGATCAGTGGAGAAATAACTCCAGAAAGAATGAAGGGATGGAGCCAAAACAAAAAGAATACCCAGCTGTAGATGTGACTGGTGATAGAAGCAAAGTCCGATGCTGTAAAGAGCAATACTGCATAGGAACCTGGAATGTCAGGTCCATGAATCAAGGCAAATTGGAAGTGGTCAAACAAGAGATGGCAAGAGTGAATGTTGACATTCTAGGAATTAGCAAACTAAAATGGACTGGAATGGGTGAATTTAACTCAGATGACCATTATATCTACTACTGTGGGCAGGAATCCCTCAGAAGAAGTGGAGTGGCCATCATAGTCAACAAAAGAGTCTGAAATGCAGTACTTGGATGCAATCTTAAAAATGACAGAATGATCTCTGTTCGTTTCCAAGGCAAACCATTCAATGTCACAGTAATCCAAATCTATGCCCCAACCAGTAACGCCGAAGAAGCTGAAGTTGAACGGTTCTATGAAGACCTACAAGACCTTTTAGAACTAACACCCAAAAAAGATGTCCTTTTCATTATAGGGGACTGGAATGCAAAAGTAGGAAGTCAAGAAACACCTGGAGTAACAGGCAAATTTGGCCTTGGAACACGGAATGAAGCAGGGCAAAGACTAACAGAGTTTTGCCAAGAAAATGCACTGGTCATAGCAAATACCCTCTTCCAACAACACAAGAGAAGACTCTATACATGGACATCACCAGATGGTCAACACGGAAATCAGAGCGATTATATTCTTTGCAGCCAAAGATGGAGAAGCTCTATACAATCAGCAAAAACAAGACCAGGAGCTGACTGTGGCTCAGACCATGAACTCCTTATTGCCAAATTCAGACTGAAATTGAAGAAAGTAGGGAAAACTACTAGACCATTCAGGTATGACCTAAATCAAATCCCTTATGATTATACAGTGGAAGTGAGAAATAGATTTAAGGGCCTAGATCTGATAGATAGAGTGCCTGATGAACTATGGAATGAGGTTCGTGACATTGTACAGGAGACAGGGATCAAGACCATCCCCATGGAAAAGAAATGCAAAAAAGCAAAATGGCTGTCTGGGGAGGCCTTACAAATAGCTGTGAAAAGAAGAGAAGCGAAAAGCAAAGGAGAAAAAGAAAGATATAAACATCTGAATGCAGAGTTCCAAAGAATAGCAAGAAGAGATAAAAAAGCCTTCTTCAGTGATCAATGCAAAGAAATAGAGGAAAACAACAGAATGGGAAAGACTAGGGATCTCTTCAAGAAAATCAGAGATACCAAAGGAACATTTCATGCAAAGATGGGCACGATAAAGGACAGAGATTGTGTGGACCTAACAGAAGCAGAAGATATTAAGAAGAGGTGGCAAGAATACACAGAAGAACTGTACAAAAAAGAACTTCACGACCCGGATAATCATGATGATGTGATCACTGACCTAGAGCCAGACATCTTGAAATGTGAAGTCAAATGGGCCTTAGAAAGCATCACTACGAACAAAGCTAGTGGCGGTGATGGAATTCCAGTGGAGCTATTCCAAGTCCTGAATGATGATGCTGTGAAAGTGCTGCACTCAATATGCCAGCAAATTTGGAAAACTCAGCAGTGGCCACAAGATTGGAAAAGGTCAGTTTTCATCCCAATCCCAAAGAAAGGCAATGCCAAAGAATGCTCAAACTACCGCACAATTGCACTCATCTCACACGCTAGTAAAGTAATGCTCAAAATTCTCCAAGCCAGGCTTCAGCAATATGTGAACCATGAACTTCCTGATGTTCAAGCTGGTTTTAGAAAAGGCAGAGGAACCAGATATCAAATTGCCAACATCCGCTGGATCATGGAAAAAGCAAGAGAGTTCCAGAAAAACATCTATTTCTGCTTTATTGACTATGCCAAAGCCTTTGACTGTGTAGATCACAATAAACTATGGAAAATTCTGAAAGAGATGGGAATACCAGACCACCTGATCTGCCTCTTAAGAAATCTGTATGCAGATCGGGAAGCAACAGTTAGAACTGGTCATGGATCAACAGACTGGTTCCAAATAGGAAAAGGAGTACGTCAAGGCTGCATATTGTCACCATGTTTATTTAACTTATATGCAGAGTACATCATGAGAAATGCTGGACTAGAAGAAACACAAGCTGGAATCAAGATTGCTGGGAGAAATATCAATAACCTCAGATATGCAGATGACACGACTCTTATGGCAGAAAGTGAAAGAGGGGCTAAAAAGCCTCTTGATGAGAGTGAAAGTGGAGAGTGAAAAGGTTGGCTTAAAGCTCAACATTCAGAAAACGAAGATCATGGCATCTGGTCCCATCACTACATGGGAAATAGATGGGGAAACAGTGGAAACAGTGTCAGACTTTGTTTTTCTGGGCTCCAAAATCACTGCAGATGGTGACTGCAGCCATGAAATTAAAAGACGCTTACTCCTTGGAAGGAAAGTTATGACCAACCTAGATAGCATATTCAAAAGCAGAGACATTACTTTACCAACAAAGGTTCGCCTAGTCAAGGCTATGGTCTTTCCTGTGATCATGTATGGATGTGAGAGCTGGACTGTGAAGAAGGCTCAGCACAGAAGAATTGATGCTTTTGAACTGTGGTGTTGGAGAAGACTCTTGAGAGTCCCTTGGACTGCAAGGAGATCCAACCAGTCCATTCTGAAGGAGATCAATCCTGGAATTTCTTTAGAAGGAATGATGCTAAATTTGAAACTCCAGTATTTTGGCCACCTCATGCGAAGAGTTGACTCATTGGAGAAGACTCTGATGCTGGGAGGGATTGAGGGCAGGAGGAGAAGGGGACGACAGAGGATGAGATGGCTGGATGGCATCACTGACTCGATGGGTATGAGTCTCGGTGACCTCCGGGAGCTGGTGATGGACAGGGAGGCCTGGCGTGCTGCGGTTCATGGGGTCGCAAAGAGTCGGACACGACTGAGCAACTGATCTGATCTGATTTGATCTGATACGCCTTGAACTCTACTGGATGCATTTTAATCATTCTCTCTTCCCAGCTAAGAAAGGTTTAAGAGACTTCCCTAGATTACACAACTAATTTGGAGCAAGTCCCAAATCTCTGTTATTTTCTGCCTAATCATAAAGTCTGTGTTTTGTCCACATTGTATATTTTCTTTTTTAATGACACTATTAAAAATTAAAATTTATTTTCAGAAGAGACATTGTCTCAGATGTTTATATCCAATCAGGCAATTGTGAAAGTCAAAATGGAGTCAATATTGATAAGAGAGCTCTCCAAAATGGAGCTGGAGGCCATGGAGGAAGTGTGGCATAAATGTCTCAGCTCTGATAAAAATCTGACTTTTAACCATTTACTGTCTTAACACAGGCTCCAGAAAGAGCATGTGCACAATATTGCAGACTCTTAAGATGCTTACTGGACCCTAAGTGACTGGTGTTAGGCTACTCCATAAGGACAAATAATTATTGTCTCATGTTAAAGTCAATCATAATTCTTGCCAGTGAACTCTAAGAAATTTGTGGCTTTTGTCTTTATTAGTCACTGCATCTTTCTCTTCCCTAGAACACTTTTTTGGTTTGACGTGAATCTGTGTCTTCTGAACTGGAGTTCTTAAGATCCCAAGTAAAGCTATTTATCCTTTGCAGACATGATAGAAATTATTATTTGACAAAATTCAGTAAATGTTTTCCTCTTCTGAGGGGTATTCATTTTAAGTTTTCTATCTCAAAGTTGAATGAAAGCTTTGACTCCTTGGTTTAGATATTTTAAATATCAGAGAAGGACGACTTAGGTGCTTCGGCTCAGTGGGTCTTTTTCATGTGTCTGAAGTATGTTCACATAGGTAACACACTTCTTTCATTTTTTATGCACAGTTCTTAGGCTTATTAAAACAATCAAAGAGATGGGAAAGCTTGCACTGGGGTTACTTTTTTACATAAAGAAATATCTTTTACATATTTTTGTCAATAGTGCAGGGTTGGAAGGATTTGAGTCAACCACAATGGCTATTTTTTAAATTATTATTCAAATAATACACAGACACCCAGAGTTTGCTCCAGATTTGAGGAATCATTTTCTTTTGAGCAAACTAAAGGTCTCCAAATAATGTTGCCCAGATGAATTATAACATCTTTCATTTGGCTGAAAACTCTTAATGTTTCATTACAGGCAAAATTACCAGTAACCAGCATGACAAAAATTTTTGTTTATCCAGGAAATTACTAGTTTAATCCTTCTTTGACCCAACCTGTCCTAATAGCATCCCCTTTCTCTATCAGAAGGGTTCCAATTTGGCTGAATTGTATAACTAATCAACAGATTTTTTTTTCTTTTTTCATTCTCCAATAATTCCAAAAAGCCTCAAACAATCATTGTTTTCAACCCATTCTAGGGAGAGATTTGGAGTCGTCACAGGAAATATCTTTTTCTCTGCTTGCTCTAGTTAGATTCTCCTGCCAACAAAGACATTTTCCTATACTCAGAAGCCTACTAAATATGATATTTGCCTTATTGCTTTATAATGCAGAGTGTGCTGATGGGGCCAGCAGAAGTAAAATAAAAATAAAACTCCATTGCATATTTAAATGGATACCCAGTTCCGGGAATCATGGTAGCTAAACATTATGAGGCTATAAAGAGCAAAGTGGTTGAAAACAATTCACTGGACCATTCATGCTTTCCAGGTTGCTGCCTGTGGCTGCCTCTCCCTGGAGTGGGAGCCCTCCTTTCTCCCATCAGAGTTGGAAGGCTCAAGCAATAATTCCAAGAAAGAAGCAGGGTCACAAACGTTTCTTAAGAAGCAACAGTGAGTTTGAAAGAAAGGGTTTATTTAGATCCAGGTTTGAATCCTGTGACTAGAAATAATGTATAAGAAATAGTTTGCACAATTATTTTCTAATCTCTATGAAGTGGACAATAATTCCTGTCAACTACAAACTGGCACTAACCAAGAGCATTGCCAATGACTGAACAACAAAGGCATTTGTAATCTGCCTCTATGGAGACTGAACCCTGTAGCTGTTGACCTTCAATAGTCCCTGAGGGAGTTCAGGGTGGAGCGAAGCACTCTGTACTCCAGGGAATCTGGGGGGACAGGTCTTTAGATAGTTGGATGTTTTTAGAAACAGATATTATGATCTCAATCCTTGCATCTCCTCATATCTAGAGAAGCACTAAATTCCTTCATGGTGATATCAGACCCTCATGGCTAACAAAAAACCTTTTTGTAAATTCAGTGCTTCATGGTATTGAACTCCCCCTTCACCAAAACCTTATATATTGTCTTTCCCCCACTGCCGCTTTGGAGCAGTCTCTCAGAGCTACCTGAGATGCTGCCTCCCGGGCTGCAGTCCTCATTTGCCCCAAATAATACTTAACTCACAACTCTCAAGTTGTACATCCTTTTTAGTCAATATTCCTCTCTTAAAGAGTTGTTTTAAGATAATGAACACAGAGTATCAACAGTTCTGCCAGCTTTGTTGTTGTTGTCTGATTCTTTGTGACGTCATGAACTGTATCGTCTGTCCATGGGATTTCCCAGGCAAGTGGGTTGTCATTGCCTTCTCTAGGGGATCTTCCAGACCCAATAATCAATCCTGCTTGGCAAGAAGAGTCTTTACCCTGGGACGCACATCTGACAGCTAGGAGGAGCTTAATTAGCTCTGTACTTGGGACATTCTTTGGTTTGGGGCTATGTCCTTCTGTTACCCCTGTCCTTCCTCTTAGCTTTTCCTTTTTCTTTCTGATTTTAACAGTGTCTGGGCTACCTATAGTTTTTGTTGTTGTTGTTGTTGTGTGTAGTTTCAAAGAATATATGGAGCTCTTTGAAAAAGACAGAGTTTATACACTGTGAGTTAACGCAGACTCTCTGCTTTTTTTTTTTTTTCCATTTGGTGTTTCATTTTGAATGCTCAGCACAATTTTTTTGGTATTTTCAGCTTTATGGATTTATGTGAGGGGAATGTGTGTATATGTATTTTCTATCCAACAGTCATGATTCAAATATTTGTCTTCTGCAACTAATAATGGAAGTGTTAGATATCTGCAGCCCTTTGGTTGGTTTGTTCTTTGCTTCTCATCTGAAAAATGCCTCAGGCCCTCTCCTTATCCCACTTTGTTTGGAGTGCAAGCAAGTTTACATCTGTGATCATCACTATAACTACCGAACTGAGTTTTAGAACATTTTGCTTCTGTTGTGGAAAGAACCAGGAGGCCGGATTTAGAAATCAGTGGCTATGCTTGGGTAGAAATGGAGGTCCTATGAGCCTCTCTTTAGAACATAACTTTATATCTGAGCATCCTGGTACCTGGAAGCTGTCAACAAATGGAGTGAAAACTGACTAAGGAAGGAGGAAGCAAAATGATGTACCAGGTCAAAGGGGTGACTCCTCTGGGTAAAGCCATTAAATATTGATGGCTTGGGGAAAAGGATGGTAAAGAAAAATTGGGATAAGAAAGAGCTCTCTGAATATCTTACCCTGTCCCCCACTCCACCAAAAAGAAAACAGAAAAGGCGCCAAAGGCCTGAGAGAAATTGTTTAGTGAGAATGATTAGGAGAAATTTGAAAAAGCAGCAAGCTGTTGCTGCTGCTGCTAAGTCACTTCAGTCGTGTCCGACTCTGTGTGACCCCAGAGATGGCAGCCCACCAGGCTCCCCTGTCCCTGGGATTCTCCAGGCAATAACACTGGAGTGGGTTGCCATTTCCTTCTCCAATGCATGAAAGTGAAAAGTGAAAGTGAACTCACTCAGCTGTGTCTGACTCCTAGCGACCCCATGGACTGCAGTCTACCAGGCCCCCCTTCCATGAGATGTTCCAGGCAAGAGTACTGGAGTGGGTTGCCATTGCCTTCTTCTCTGCTAGCAGCAAACTAGCAGTTGGGTAATATTTTGGAGTCTTACTGTAACCAAACCTCTTATGGAGCAAATTCAAGACAGAGTAAGTTTTTCTTAAATCCAAAGGTAAGGGAATTAGTATACTAGTGTATGGAATATAGAATAGATTTGTGTTTGTATTTTCTATTTCTGGACTCAGAAAGACTAGAGATGACATCTTGGCTCTGCTGCTTTCTACCTGAGTAACCTGTGGGCAAGTTAATCCTAACTAGACTTGGTTTTCTCATCTATGAAATGGGGATCCTAATAGTTTCTATCTCACAAGATTGTGATAAAAGGAGATTATGTACAGAGGGCACTTGTCACCTGAGTGCTTGGATTATAGAGCATCTTTAATTAATTGTAGTTATTATTGTTTTAATGACCTTCTGTCCCAAATACTCTGACAATGCTTTACATACATTAGCTTATTTAATTCCCACCACATGAAAGTAGATATTATTGCTGCTGCTACTAAGTCACTTCAGTCGTGTCCGACTCTGTGCGACCCCATAGATGGCAGCCCACCAGGCTCCCCCGTCCCTGGGATTCTCCAGGCAAGAACACTGCAGTGGGTTACCATTTTCTTCTTCAATGCATGAAAGTGAAAAGTGAAAGTGAGGTCACTCAGTCGTGTCTGACTCTTAGCTACCCCAGGGACTGAAGCCTACCAGGCTCCTCCGTCCATGCAATTTTCCAGGCAACAGTTCTGGAGTGGGTTGCCATTGCCTTCTCCATTTTATAGAAAGGAAAATGGAAGACTTAAAGAAGTTCAATGATTTTTTCATTCAAGACCAGATGAACAATAAATAGTAGAGCTGAAACTTCATCTCTAGTCTGTAGGCCTCCAAATCCTGTTTTTTCTTTTCTACTACATCATGCTGACCTCAGTATAAGATAATTAAGTTTATATTATTACTAATAACTCCAATTATGCCTGTTTTCTAAATAGAATATGTCATTAATATAGGTAGAAAATTTAAATGCAAGAGACCAGTATAGCATTGTAAGTGTTGGACATGTACAAGTGAAACAATCTCTAATGACATCTCTTTGAATGCTAATGCACAAAGATACCCTCTTCAAAAAGTATAATCACTAAAGTATTCAATATCCACTTATTTTGCAATTATCCTTTCTCTTAAGACTGGAGAAGGAAATGGCAACCCACTCTAGTATTCTTGCCTGGAAAATTCCATGGATAGAGGAACCTGGCTGTCTATAGTTCATGGGGTCACAAAGAGTTGAACACGACTGAGCACACAGGCATTTCTCTTAAGGCAGAAGAATAGTGAAAGGATCCTAGAAATTCTGTTTGTGCTTTTTATAGGCAGATGGTCATCTATATGACTTGGAACAGCCTGTATTCTTATCTCTGTAAATCTTTAAGGGTGAAGTATCACTTAACTCTTATAAATGGTGTTTACTTAGGATACAAATCTATAATTGGTCTCTCAATGTGAAATACCTTAAAAGGACTTTTCATATATATCGATTCTTTTCATGTTCATTCATTGTTTCAACAAATATTTAGTAAATGCATAATCTGTTTCAGTAACTGTTCTAAGTGCTGCAGATAGAACAGTGAATAAAAAAAAAAAAAAACAAACAAACAAACACAAAAACTCCCCTGCTCTCCTGCAGCTTATGATCCAGAGACAGGAGACAGATGATGAATGATGGGAACACAATATATACGTGCATTATACTATGTGTATAATGCAAAATGGAAAAGTAAAAAGGAGGGATCAGCAATGCTGTTTTGTGAAGATGTCACATTTATTATAGGTGATTCAGGAAATGCCACGTTGAGATGGGATATATAAGCTAAGACCTGAGGAAGGCCAAGGAGTGAGCTTCAAGGATGTCTGTAGGAGGAACATTCTAGCCAGAGGGAACAGGTGGCAGTGATGTGTATTCTGTCGAGCTTGGTTGGAACTGGTACCAGCTGCCTCCAGGAGCTAACAGAAGATCAGACTGTGTAGAGCACTGTTGCCCATTTTAAAGACTTCAAGGACATTCTTTTTCTCTGAGAAATTGGGGAGCCCATTGGAGATTTTGGAGCAGAGAAATGACATGATTTTATTTATTCCTCAGAGGACCTTCTGAGCAACTATATTTACAATGGACCTTGTTATGCAGCTTTTTCTCACCTCATTGTTTTTCCTACATCTTTTCAGTATTTAACTGAACCATCTAGATACAGAAAATTCTGTGTTTTACAAGGACAACCTTTTTGAAGAGAAAAATTTTTTCTCTATTGTATACTCTGTGTGTGTGTGTCTTTTTATGTATTTGTTTATTTTTTATTTTTAATTGGAGGAAACTTGCTTTACAATGTTGTGTTGGTTTCTGCCATACAACACCACCAATCAGCCGTGTCTCCTCTTGAGCTTCCTTCCCTCCCCTCCACCCCGTCCCTCTAAGTCATCACAGAGTGCCAGGATAGGTTCCCTGTGTTGTATAGCAACTTCTCATCCACTATCTCTTTTACACATGGCAATGTATATATGTTGACGCGACTTTCTCCGTTTGTCCCACTCTATCCTTCCCCCACTGTGTCCACAAGTCCATTTTGTATATCTGAGTCTCCATCCCATTATACGTTCTTACTTCCCTTGTTGGAGATTAATTGACCTTGGGTGTGTTGATTTATTTCTGACCTCTCTATTCTGTTCCATTGATCCATATGTCTGTTTCTGTGCCAATATCATGCTCTTCTGATTACTGCAGCTTTATGGTATTGTCTCAAATCTGGGAGGGTTATGCCTCTAGCTTTGTTCTTTTTCCTCAGGATTGCTTTGGCAATTCTGAGTCTTTTACGTTTCTGTATAAATTTTAGAATTATTTTTCTAGCACATTTTAAATTAATGTATATTTGCTATAAATATAATTTATTGTAAAAATGTTTCTCTTTTCATTTGCTGACATCTTAAGACTCATGTAATGTTTTCCTCCTTCCTTCCCTCGTTTTCTTCCTCTTTTTTTCTCTCACTCCCTCCCTTCCTTTGCTTCTTTCCTTCCTTCCTTCAAATAGATTTAAATGTCAATGGAGTTACTTTGAAAAGAACTCCAAGCTATGATAATACAACCTGCGTGTATAGTTTCCTTGGATTCTGTGCAAGGAATAAACTTCCTGCACAAGTTATCGGTTCTCTCCTTCAAAAATGAGGTCTTTTCTTGCTCCCTATCCTGTAGAAGTTATTCCTATGTGTGAAACAATATTAGAGAAATAAAAATCAAGGTTACTTTGCAACTGTTCTTCTCTTTTTTGGTGCTAGATAAATTTTTTATAATCTCATATTAAAATGCAGCTTTCAACATAATACTGCCCTCCTTCATCATTCTATCTCCATCTGTACTGCAGTTTTCTAACATTTATTTTCTAAACATTTGCTGACTCTGCTCTCCAAGACTCATAGAGGTGGTTATAAGTGAAAAGATTTACATGGATATGGAAATGACTTTGAGAAGATCTTTTAGCACTAAGAGTTTTTAAAATATTTCATCTCAAACTGATTACTTAAGGTCTTTGGAGATTTTGCTTTCATTCTATTATAAAGGAAATCATTATAAAATAAGTTGAATATAACGATGCATTATATAATGACTTGAACTGCCATGAAGATAAACAGCTTTCAAAGAAAAGAACAATTATTCTTAAGTTTTGGGATAAGGGATAAGAGTATAATTGCTGTCCACATGTAAATACAACTTTTAATTTGAATAGCATTTACAAAATTAAGGTCATAATTATAATGAATACTTGCTGCTAGAAAGATAAGAGATTTTTGTTTATATTTTTGTATCAGCTCTGTTATTGGACATCTGCCTAAAAAGGCCAACGCAATAAAATTTTCTTATTTGACTTTTTTTTTGCATGTATGTCCTTGGCACATGCTGTAGGTGGAATGAACCCTGACTAATGTGGCACACCCTCAAGGGTGCTGACATCCCAGCTATTGCAGACACACAGACACACTGTCTGAGACTGCTTTTTCTTCTTCCCCCTTGAGACTGATGAAAACAATTCTAGCACGAAATGCCTGGGTTTTCAGGCACTGAGAAATGGTAGTATTTCGTTTTGCTGTCACTGTCTAATACTTATTCTGCTTTGCTAAGACCTCAATGATGTGACTGTATTCAACATTTTCATGAGAGACTTCAACTGACACAATGTTACTGATCTTACCGATTTCAACTTTGTTAATAAAAAGAGAAGAAATCTTTTTTAGCACCAGCATCAAAGTCTCGAAATTTTGGAGAAGATTGTGGAGTTTTAGAAATCAGACTTCAAAATTCCAATTTCATTTTCTGAATCATTAAATAATATTGTGTTTCTGTTTGTACATATATGTGGGTTTATCTTCAAGCCTTCTGTAAAAGTGAGACCATATATTTTCTTCTGATGTGTCAAATAATGATTTGAAAACCTTAGTATATAAAATAAAACAATAGAGTGAAAGAACTTAGTGCATTGAGGTCTTTTCCTCTCTGCTTTAAATTATCTGGTTTACTTCTCCACTGAGCATGGACTCCAGACTTAAAAATCAATAAGAGTTTAAATCAATAGAGTTTAAGGATGAAGACCCTGATGCCAAGTGACCTGGGTTCAAGTCTCAGTTCTGTCCTTTAGTTGTTCTATGACCTCGAGTAAGTCAGTTATTTCTCTGTGCTTTTATTTAGCTGTAAAAAATGGATAACAATATTACTTCCCTCATAATGTTATTTTGAAGGCAAAATGACTTAATATGCCAAGAACAAGATAGAGCTGTTTAGAACAATGCCAGGCACAAGATGAGTACCATATAAATGTTAACTATTATTATTATTAATAATCATCTGTAGTAAATGTGTGTTGTTTATGATAGCCAAGCCATGTATACAACAATATAGCAGATCAGAATTGTGATACACACAACTTGCATGAAACTTGAAGGCATTGTACTGAGTGAAAGAACTGGGTATCCAAAGGTTACTGCTGAGGGATTACACTTACATAATATCCAAAAATGATAAAGCTGTAGGTATGGAAAATATACCAGTTGTTTCTAGGAGTTATTACTGAGAAAATAGGGTGAGTATAAAGAACTTTCTATGCACTGATTATTGTGGTTTTTACATGAACCTATAAACATGTTAAAATTCACTGAACTGTATGCAGCCAAGTCAATTTTCTTATATAAATTTTAAAAATAAAATAAACAGATTGTTAAAGAAAGACAAGGCATAAACTGAAGGAAAATATTTTCAAAACACATGCCTAATAATGAGTATGTACCTAGAATATATAACACTTCTCAAAATTTATAATATGAAAATATTCTACCCAATTTAAAAATAAGATTGAACAATGTTTCAACAAAGAATACAAATATGCACATGAAAATGTACTCAACATCATTCACGATTAGAAAATTTCTATTTGAATGGCTTAATAAAAACTCACAGTACCGAGTACTTATGACAGTGCAGAGAATTTAGACCTCTCATACACTGCTGGTGAGAATACAAAATGTTTTAGTCATTCTGGAGAATAGGTTTGTAATTTTTTTATAAAGATAAATATATGTAACCAATATAACCCAGTAATTCCATTCTTAAATTTTTAATCTGAAAAATAAGTTCTGATAAAAACGAAATTAAATATGAAAACTTATGTTCCCAAGAACACTTGAGCATCAATGTTTCATTCAGGTGTGTTAATAACCACCTCAAATTTCAACTTGTCCATGGGTAAATAAGCTCAGGCACACCCTTGCAAATGGATACTGTTCAGCAATAAGAAGGAGCATGCTACTGATACAAATAATGATATGGATAAATCTCAACTGTATTAGGCTAAATGCAAAAGTCAGATTCAAAGGGCTACCACATTCTGTATGATTGCCATTTATATGATATTCTGGAAAAAGCAAACACATAGGGGGAAAATATGCCAGTACTTGCTAGGGACTAGGGTGTGAGGTTGGTAAAGAATCCACCTGCAATTCAGGAGACACCAGTTTGATACCTGGGTTGGGAAGATCTGCTGGGAAAGGGATAGGCTACCCACTCCAGTATTCTTGGTCTTCCTCTGTGGCTCAGCTGGTAAAGAATCCGCTTGCAATGTGGGAGCCCTGGGTTCCATCTCTGGGTTGGGAAGATCCCTGGGAGAAGGGAAAGGCTACCCACTCCAGTATTCTGCCCTGGAGAATTCCACGGACTGTATAAATCCATGGGGTCTCAAAGAGCCAGACACGACTAAGTGACTTTCACCTTCCCCTTCTTTCAGGGTGTGAGGGCAATGTTTGATTAAAGAAGAGCAAAGGGAACCTGGCAATGTGATGGAAAACTCTGTATGTGACTGTGCTGATGGTTACAGCAATATTCATTCATTAAGGTTTATAGAACTGTACACTAAAACAGACGCATTTTCTAGATATAAATGATATATCAATAATTTGAATTAACATATAAGGTTACAGAGGTGGTATGATATTCCCAATTGAGTAAACCAAGCAATGGGCATTTGAGGACTTGTTACCTAATCTTCTTTGTTTTGCATATATTCGAAAAGTAGAAAGCAAACGAAATCAACACCTATTGCTGGCAGGAATTTGAGTAAAAAAAGGATCTCCTAAATTGCTGATAAACATATAAATTGTCATGGGGTTTTCTTTTCTTTTTTTTTAAACAATCTTGTAACAGCTGTTAGAAATTGAATCTACATAAACCCTTTTTCCCAGAAGACCCACTATTTGAATCTCTTCCACAAAAATAAGAGCTTCAGGTTTTTGAAGGTATCTGTACTAGGATGTTTATCATAGCATTGTAGTTAGTGGTAAATGACTGAACACAGTGTCTATAAATGAAGCTCTCCCAAAACACTCCCTTGTGATACCCACTTTATAGTCAGCCACTTGTCCCAATGGCATAACAACTTAATTACAGAACAGCTGCACTCTAAAATAATGTGCAGATACTAAAAAATTATGAATCAGAGTATTAGTTTACAAACTGAATAAATGATGAAGTAATTTTTCATATCTAATTCTGCCTTAACTCCAGGGTTTGTATATTTGACCTCTATGTGCTACTACATTTTAAATTTTCCCATTTTCCCCCCATGGTATGTTCTTCCTGGCCTTCACCTTATCTCATTTAGGTAGTAAGGAATTGAGATTAGGGTTTTGGGCAAAAATTAAGGGCAGTTGAGATTGCTGAGCTTTTCTTGGAAACGGCAGTCTCACTTCTCACTTGGGCAATACCCACTCGCTAGCACAGTGCACAAAATATTTGGCATTCTGAGGATAATTTGTGGCGATGTGAAACAGCCAGGGTGGGAGGCATCCATCATTCCTCATTGGAATCCTTGACTTAAATGCTGAGGCCAGGTTCTGAGAATCTATTGTACTTGTCAGGTACTTCCATATGTCTTACACTTGATTTTTAACCAAAATATATAAGTGACTTTCAAAACCCAAAGTGCATTATAGATAAATCTGTACAATGAGCAGCACAGCAACATCACTACTAGGTAGAAATTGATGTATTTATCCCTCATTTTCCAGAGGACCACTTGAAATTAAAATTAAATTAAAAATGTGGGGGTTGAAAGTTGGGGTTGCCTCTATTGTACCTAGGTGCCAGCACAATCAACCTTTCCTATCAGAAATGTAATCATCTTTTGTATAACATTGTTTCAGGCAAGTGTGTTTACTTATCTGATTTAAGCGTGTTTTGCTTTATATCTTCCTCCATTCAAGATATTTTCTGATGGCTTCAGCATGTCTTGTGTTCTTTTCCCTATTTTGAGTCTTTTTTTTCTGTCTTGCATATATTATAGTCTTGCCTTCTCTGCTAGACTATTCCCCTTTGAAAACAGTTTTGTCTTGTTACACTAAGCACAGTGTGGGAGGCAAATAGTTGTAAAAAAATGAAGACATTTTGGTTCCTTGATTCATTGGTCTTGGAAAATAACTGGCATTATCGTTTCTTTTTCTTTTCTTAATTTCTTTTATCAGATTTTATACAAGAACAACAAAACATCAGTATCATAAATTTAAATCTTCATATCCACTTCCTCTTTGCATTTAGTCAGTGAGAAAGCCAAAGCTTAGGTTGCAGTGTTTACCATCATTAAGCTACACTGGTTTCTCATCTTGTGAAGTGAGGTATAGAGCTAAAGTTTATGAAATGGAGGATGCCTACCACCCTCTCTGTTTCACATGGCCACAAATAATCCACAATATGCTGAATATTTTGTGCTGTTATGCATTATCCATTTAATGCTCTCCCACATTTACTGGTTGGAGCCATGTGCCTGTATGGGTTTCAAGTTCTAGTGCTATCACTTTGAAGACTTAAGGCAGTTTTGTGTAAGTGTGTTATTTCCTGGGATCTCTATTGCCAAGTTGGAATCTTAGACAAGCAAAGAAGTAGCAATAAAATGTCACAGAAAATCCAATACATATCCAATTGGCATATTTCCAAGAAAAGTTTCTCAGCAAAATGTTTAATTGGCATTTTAGGTTAACTGGTGATTCTGTTAAATAGATCAATTGAATGAGAGAAAAACAGAACAAACTAATTTTTGCTTACTACCATGAAACATGATCTCTCTATGAATGTGAATAATTTGGTTTTCATTCCCATTATCTTCAAATTACTGCATCATTAGCCATCTTGGCAATAACAATAGCAAACGTGGAAAGGCTATGTTTTCCCTGCCGAGTCATCCCAGTTCCTCACCGGAATCCTTGACTTAAATGCTGGGGCTAGGTTCTGAGAATCTGTCGTACTTGTCAGGTACTTCCATGTATCTTACAGTAGATTTTTAACCAAAATATAGAATGACTTTTGAAAACTGAAAAACTGAATACAAGATAAGCATCTGAATTAGGAGGGCTTCCCAGGTGGCACTACTGGTAGAGAATCCACCTGCCAGTGTAGGAGGTGCAAGAGATGACGTTTTGATCCCTGGATCAGGAAAATCCTCTGGAGGAGGAATGGCAACCCACTCCAGTATTTTTGCCTGGAGAATCCCACAGAAGAGGTGCCTGGTGGGCTACAGTCCATGAAGTTGGACATGACTGAGCATACACTCCACACTCCATAATTTAAGCATACCCAGGTCTCCTGCATTGCAGGCAGATTCTTTACCAGCTCAGCCCCAAGGAAAGACCAAGAATACTGAAGTGGGTAGCCTATCTCTTCTCCAGTGAATCTTCCTGACCCAGGAATCAATCTGGGGTCTCCATCATTACAGACTGGTTCTTTACCAACTGAGCTATCAGGGAAGCCCTAATTAAGCATAATATTCATAATTACAGCTCAGGCCTTCCTATGATTAAGAACAAGGACAGAAAACCCAAGGAATGGTTTTAACGTGTTAAATGTGGACATTCTTGACTTTCCAAACAACAACAAAAAAATATAGGTTGTTTTCCCAACCCTTTCAGGTAAGACTAATGACAAACCTTAGAGTCTTGTGGGAATTTTGAAAGTTCAAGCTTTCTGTTTCTAGTTTGCTCAGTACTGGAAATGCCCAGGATAATTTCCCCTGAAAACACACTGGTCTTTTCATTCTTTCTTACATGAATCAGAAATTAATGGATGTCTAAGGCACTTGATGAAGAAGGAAATGGCAACCCACTCCAGTATTCTTGCTTAGGAAGTCCCGTGGACAAAGGAGTCTGGTGGGCTACAGTCCATGGGGTTGCAAAAGAGTCAGGTATGACTTAACAACTGATCAAAGACATTTGAAATCATGCCTTAAAGATTCTACAAGTACCCAAGACCCTTGGGGGTTGTGAGCCTTGAATATTCTGCTTTGCCACTCTCTACTTTACCCTTTAAGAAAGCCTGATCATCCCAGCCTTGTTGCCACCAGAAGGCTTTGCTACTTTTGCTTTCTAACACTTTCAAGTTGCTGGAGATAATTCCATTAATTTTCCAATTGTGGGTAACTGGCAATATCCATTAGTTTTGGATTCCACAGCTCTGTCTGGTTTCTTCATTAGTGAAAGTGAAGTCGCTCAGTTGTGTTCGACTCTTCGTGACCCCATGGACTGTAGCCTACCAAGCTCCTCTGTCCATGGGATTTTCCAGGCAAGAGTACTGGAGTGGGTTGCCATTTCTTCATTAGTTGTGTTCAATTATGATTTCTTGTAGCCTTCCGTTAAAGTGGGCCCATTTATGGTGTCAAGTTTAGACTAATACCAAGGCATAATTGTCTTTGTTTAGATTCCCCAGAAGTGGGCACAAAGACAAGGATTTGTGTGTTAGTTCTTAAGGGGATGCTCCCAGGAGAATCCAAGAAGGGAGTTATAGAAGCAGGAAAGAGAAGGGGAAGAAGCCAAGCTGGGTTTTAGGCTTTGCATTAGCCTTTGACCTGGTGCTACAGGAGCACTGGTGCACAGTTAACCTGCAAAGTTTGTAGCTTGGCTTTCATACCTGATCGGGAGAGCCTCACGATTCTCCCTTTGGAATTAAACTTCCAGGTATTTCTGACTTCTTGTGTGATCAAAGTAAATCTAAAAGCCCAAAGGGGAGCCTCTAAACAGTTTGAAGGTGCAAATGCTTAGGAGAAGCTCACAGAAATGCAGGATTTACCTGCAGAGTTGATAAAGGAGATCTGGGGGACATCAGCAGCATTTGCTACAGTATTTTTTAAAAAGAAGAAATGAATGAAAGCACCTACTATGTTATCAAACAAAGCTGAATTTAAGTCTTGTCTGAGCACTTCCTGTGTTACATTAGGCAAGTTACTGCATCTCCTTGATCCTTGGTTTCCCTCATATATAAAATGTTCATGATAGTAATGTCTATACCATCTTTATAGGACTAAATTTGAAAACCTATACAAAGCTTTTTTTTCCCTCTTAGTATCTCGTAAGTGTGGAATCTTAAATAAAATCAAACTCAGAAACAGAAAATAGAGAATGTTTGCCAGGGGATGGTATGTGGGGGAAATAGGAAAAGCTTGGTGATAATTCTAGAAATGAGAGGCAAGGGAAGGGAATAGATTCCCAAATAAAAAAAGACATGTTATCAGAAGTTTGTACAGAAAATAGGTCTTGGGGAGAGAAGAGGACTAGAAACAAGTGGCTGTTACAATTGTCCAGTCAAGGGACAATAAAAAATATAAACTATGGAAGCCAAACTGAGATGAAGAGGAAATAGTGATAGTCAAGAGGTATTTTGGAAGTATACTGAAATGATTTTTATGTTTGGTTGATTAGAACTAGGAGTATCAAAGAAAGAGCTCTGTTTCCAGTTTTAGCTCTCATATCTGCATGTCCAGTATTTAACTTTAGATGTACCTAGACTCCATTTCCCCTGTAATGTTGTGAGGGTTTTTCTCTCTACTTTGACTTGATTCCCTTTGAGCCAAATTCCTTCTTAATAGGCACTCCATCAGGCAGCAGATCCAGGATCACAGGATTCGTAAAGCTTATCATTCTAGGTCAGAGTTCAAATACTTGTTTCCCAGTGTGGATCAGAGGGTAAATCATCTGCCTGTAATGCGGGAGACCCAGGTTCGATCTCTGGGTTGGGAAGATCCCCTGGAGAAGGAAATGGCAACCCACTCCAATATTCTAGCCTGGAAAATTCCACCGATGGAGGAGCCTGGTGGGCTACAGTCCATGGGGTCGCAAAGAGTCGGACACGACTGAGCAACTTCACTTTCACCCACGCACAGGACAGAAAGAATTCTGATTGGTCCTCATTTGGAATCCTGCCTATTATGTGCTGTATTGTATTTCCCTCTCTCCCAAGTCACACATTGAAGTCTTAGCTGCCAGTACCTCAAAATGTGACTGTATTTTGAGATAGGGGTATTAAAGACGGAATTAAAGTTAAATGAGATCATAGATAAGGGCCTCTTTTAGCCAGGGTTCCCCAGAGAAACAGAAGCAATAGGATCCGGGTATGTAGAAAGAGATTTGTTTTAAGACATTGGTTCATGTGATTGTGGAGGCTTGGAAAGTAAAAGGGAGGTTTGCAGTTCGGAGACTCAGGAAAGAGTTGCAGTTTGAGATCGAAGGCAGAGTGCTGGCAAACCAGGAAGAGCAGATGCTGCAGATGGAGACTGCAGGCTGTCTGCTGGCAGGAGTTGCTCTTGTGTGAGGGAAGGTAACCTTTTGTCCTGTGTAGGCATTTAACTGATTGGATGAGCTTTCAGCTCATGGCCAATCCTTGGTCCAGCCCTATGTGATCACAGTTGTAGAGATGGTTTTATTTACTTAGAACATGAAACATACACCATAGCAAAACATCCAGGAAATAAAATTAGTGCTACTTTTCTGAATCATTAAGGATTCCTCCACCATGAAATCAAACTGAATAGCTCAGAATCTATAGATGATGATGAATGATCATTACAACGATAACGGTGGTTATGATGATGATAATGTGATAGTTATCACTAAAATTTCTCTTTAAGTGTGTATTTTATTTACTCATTTAATCTCCAAAACTACTGTACCAAGAAAGTAGTATTAAATTCCAAGGACATGGAAAATAAGCAGAGTTTAAATAGGTTATCCTACTCTTCAAAATTAGTAAGTATTGAAGAAGGCAAAACAGTAATGTAATCAGAAGCCTAGTTCTAAAAAGTGCTTTAGCTTTGATGAATAGGCTCAATGGACCATGATAATTTCTTTGGTGTTTTCTCCAAAAGTACTTCAGAAGTTGCCCAAGGATTATTTTTTAGGAAGCACACCATTTTGAATTCAAGAAGGGATTACATCCTTCAGAGAGAGAGGGAGTTGTCAGGAGTCCCAAAGCTGAAGGCTGAGATTCCAGAACTCTCCTGCTTTGAGATTGTGCTGAGTGGCTTTCACCATTCACTTAAGATGAAACATTTCAAACTCAGACTGTAGTGACCACTAGCTTAACCATAAAGGTGATGAATTTAGGGTTTCCTTTCTCTTATGAAACTGCTCATTTTCTTACTTTTGCTGGAAAAGTGTATAAGAACTCTCACCTTCCTTACTCAGAACTATAAATTGCTCATTTGTTGACACTGCATGTGTATCTTTGAGAAGTTATAGCTTTTAAAAAATATAGTTTCAAAGTTTTTGTTCTTCTGCAACCAAATAAGAATTATGCTTAAAAAAAAAAAAAAGAATTATGCTTGTTCAACATCTCCCTTCAGGTGATAGAAGTTTCCATCAACTTGTGTTTCCAAAACTATTGAAATCACTATCTCCATCACTTATTTCATAGCTAGGTTAATCACGCAACAATACATGTAATACCTTCATATTACTATAGATAGTGTGTCAGTGAGATCTGGCAATATTGATACCATCCAACATATCTGATAAATCTGATAAAGTGTCTTTATTTTGCTAGCTTTGAAAATGTTAGCTGACTGAAAGATGACTTTTCACAGGAGTCAGAAGGAGAATAATTCAAGTTCTTATATATCAATTAATAACTAATTGCAATATTATATATTTTTACATAATCACAAATAATTCTACACAACAGAGCTAGAGTACCTGGTGTTCTGTAGCTGAATGAATCACTAACTTTGTCCATATCTTTGCTATTTGGTGAGTAAGTAACTAAGAAAGGGTAGAAGCTTCCACAGGGATCTGATCTTGGAGAACAGTGTTCCTGGTCATTGGGCTTCATCTTTGCTCCTTACATCTTCTTTCTTGTGTTTGGACTCGGAGTAGCAGCTCCAACTCCTTTAGTTTCATTGTAACCACTACTGTTTTTGAACAAGGTCCACCCTTTCCTGAATTTCCTGTGGAACACAAAGGATTCTCATAGATTCTCTTATCGCCCAGTTCCTAATATAAGTATAGTAACTATGGAGGGTTTCTAAGATTTTCACTCTGTTGGTTACCATGAGAATCCGATGGGGAGTAAAACAGTGCCAGTTGGGCCTGCTCACCATACACACTAAAACATGTTTGCCCCTCAGCAGTGGAAATAGGCACTTACAGATAAGGAACTGAGAGCAAGAAAACTTGTGGTGATTGCAGCAAATGAACTGTTCCCTCTACACTAAGTGCGTTACTTAGGCACATAGAGAGCTTTCTTCTGCTTCCTATTATGTGCCTCTAATGGGCCAGACTGATTTTTGAGTGTTGGCACAGGCTGTCCATTTCTGCTACCAAACTAAGAGCTACAAAAGGATCAAACGCAAGGATCATTAGTATGAAAATTATACTTTTCCCAAAAGTCTCAGATGGAAGTTCCACTTCAGTTCCATAGTCTTTGTTCTTAGTCCAGTGCCAAAGACAAATTGTTACAAGCAATAGGCTTATCTAAAATATGGGACAGAAGCATATGGGCAGAGAGGGGAGTGATTCAAGAGGGATGGGAGAGATGTACTGGGAGAGCTGATGGTTACTTTAAAGGAAAAACTCTCTTAGCTCATAATCATGTAGATAAATGTCAGCTTGGTTTTCTTTTAGTTGTTCTCTCAGAACTTTCAAAAGGTTGTCCCAGTCTAAGAGCTCAAATCAGATCATAAGTATCACTAAGGGCACAGTGTGTGCTAAGTCACTTCAGTTGTGTCTGACTCTTTGCGACCCTATGGACTATAGCCCACCAGGCTCCTGGGTCCCTGGGATTCTCCAGGCTAAAATACCAGAGTGGATTGCCATGCCCTCCTCCAGGAGATCTTCCTGACCCAGGGATTGAACCCAGAATTCTTATGTCTCTCCTGCATTGGCAGGCAGATTCTTTACCACTATTGCCACATGGGAAACCCCTAACGACATGGCTTTGATTTTAAATCAGGAGAAGCCACTGAAACAATTTAAGCAGAGAAATGTCAAGATCTAATTTATGCTAAGTAACCTCACTTTGGCTATAGAGAGTCAATTAAACAGAGCCAAAAGGAGAAGTAGAAAGATGAGTGGGGAGCTGTGGCAATAGTCTTGGTGAAAGCTCCTGGCCAGCACATTGGAAGGTGATTTAAGTAGAACTCAGACATACATGTGACTCTGCCTCAGTCGCTGAGCCAGACTCAGTCAGATTAGAGACTCCTCCCTGGGCTGCAGTAACAGACCACTCCATTTTCTGTTCAGTTTTTGGGCAATTTGCTTCTGAAAATAACTTCTTGAGAAATTTCTATCTTTTAAACAGAAAGAGAACAGAAAAGAAGAATTTGGCACACTTGTGGGCAAAAGTAATAAGAGGACAGTCTTTCAGCATAAAAATAATTACCCCAAATCAAAGACATGAAAGTGCTGGCTGGCTCTCATAAATGCGTTTTGCATCATGTAAATCACATTAAATTTGAACGTGAGAAATGACATTTCAGTGGGAAGGTTATATGTAATTTTTGCCAAATTAATACATTTTCTCTCAGGCACTAGGCAGGGGTCACCTCAACCTATGATCTAACGTGAGAAGCATGAGCCAGGTCAATGGATCTATGAAATGCATTGGGTGAGGTGCTGTCTCATATGTCTGTAGGAATCTTAGTTATATTAGGCTGACACTATTTAATAGCAGACATTATAGAGCTAATGCTGCATCTGCTTTTTGATTATTAGAAAATTGGTGGCTTCCATCTAGGGAAATGACTTTCTGACATTTTTTTCCAACCCTGCAAAGCTTTAAAGACTAGTGCAAAAAGCATTTTTACCGTTACATTCATTATGAGATATTAAAGGACTAAGTTCCAGAATTACATTTTCTCTTGGTATTCTTCATCATCCTTTACTATAAGCCTTTTGGCCTTTTTCAAAAAACATGTAAAATAAAGCTGAAGCAACTTCTAAGGACCTATCTTGTGTTTTAGAGAAGAAAGATCTGTACGATTCTTTTATATGCCTCTTCTATATCTGTCTTTGGGCTTCCCTGGTGGCTCAGAGGTTAAAGCATCTGCCTCCAATGCGGGAGACCTGGGTTCGATCCCTGGGTCAGGAAGATCCCCTAGAGAAGGAAATGGTAACCCACTCCTGTATTCTCGCCTGGAGAATCCCATGGACAGAGGAGCCTGGTGGGCTATAGTCCACGGGGTTGCAATGAGTCAGATATGACTGAGCGACTTCACTTCACTTCACTTCATATCTGTCTTTAGAGTCAATCCAGCTTGTTATGTATATTCACTCATTCATTCTATAATTATTAAGCCCCTATTATATGGAGGAGCTGTAATAGGTGCTGTGCAACTATTAATGACAAAATGGATTTAATTCTTGAGTACCTGGAGTTTTCAAAAGGGGATCCAACCAGTCCATTCTGAAGGAGATCAGCCCTGGGATTTCTTGGGAAAGAATGATGCTAAAGCTGAAACTCCAGTACTTTGGCCACCTCATGTGAAGAATTGACTCATTGGAGAAGACTCTGATGCTGGGAGGGATTGGGGGCAGGAGGAGAAAGGGATGACAGAGGATGAGATG
Source organism: Tragelaphus eurycerus (assembly GCA_935064755.1). Taxonomy (NCBI): domain Eukaryota; kingdom Metazoa; phylum Chordata; class Mammalia; order Artiodactyla; family Bovidae; genus Tragelaphus; species Tragelaphus eurycerus. The sequence continues at coordinate 13,352,182 of CAKXYN010000062.1, forward strand.
GCTGGATGGCATCACTGACTCGATGGACGTGAGTCTCAGTGAACTCCGGGAGTTGGTGATGGACAGGGAGGCCTGGCATGCTGCGATTCATGGAGTCGCAAAGAGTCAGACACGACTGAGCGACTGATCTGATCTGATCTGATAAAAAGCATCTTCACTGCTATACTCATTATGGAATATTAAAAGACTAAGTTCCAAGATTAACTAAACATAATTACAGTATTATGTGATATGTACAATAAAAATTCACAGAGAGTGCTTTGGGTCTTTGAGGGGGTGGGAACTAATTCTGCCTGAGACAAAGGTCTTTACAATGAAAGTGATGTTGAGTAGACTCTTAAGGTGTCCTAGGTATGTGGATGAGGGAGTTGGGGCGGAATTGGATGTCACCTATATGTCCACACATGGCACATAGAAAAGTTTTGTTTGTGTTTTTCATTAACAGAAAAAGAAGAAACAAATTTGTGAACCCAAATAAAACACCTCTTCATATTGATAGCTTATGGTGAACTATGCTCCATTTGTGATCTCCAAAGAAGAAGATTTAGCTTCCGGACCAGGGACCAGGCTTGATCACTCAAGAGCTTTTCAGTAGCAGAGTTTTATTAAAGTAAGAAAAGGGACAGAGAAAGCTTCTGACATAGACATCAGAAGGGGGACGGAGAGTGCCCCCCTAGTTAGTCTTATCAAGGCCTTATATACTTTTTTCAGACCCACTTCCACAACATACATCTTAAATTAACAAGATTAGAATGAACAATAGAAAGATCTTACCAGGCCCACTCCCATAATATATGTTTTAAGATGACAGGATTAGTCAGAAGGTTCTTAATTAAGGAGAAACATGTCCTCGAGCAAGATACATTGTTATATTGACTTAGTTCAGTTCAGTCCAGTTCAGTCACTCAGTTGTGTCCGACTCTTTGCAACCCCATGGACTGCAGCACGCCAGGCCTTGTCCATCCCCAACTCACGGAGTTTACCCAAACTCATGTCCATTGAGTTGGTGATGCCATCCAACCATCTTATCTTCTGTCATCCCCTTCTCCTCCTGCCCTCAATCTTTCCCAGCATCAGGGTCTCTTCACATCAGGTGGCCAAAGAATTGGAGTTTCAGCTTCAACATTAGTCCTTCCAATGAACACCCAGGACTGATCTTCTTCAGAATGGACTGGTAGAAGTAGAAGGTTGGAGGATTTCTCTGAGGTCAGATTGTCAGTGTTCCCCTGCTGTAGGGCTGGGCCTTGATTGCACCCCGCCCACCACCTTGGCTGCAGAGCTCCAAGACTGCTGTGGAGAATAGGGGAGAGGTTGCCCTAGCAGCTGCCCAGGCTTTCTTTGTCCTCAGGACACCTTCTGAGGACAGGACACCTTCGTTTTCCCTTCTCCACATTGGTCCTGACTTCCATTCCGAGAAGACATTACTTTTGCAGGATCAGAAAGAGGGCATTTGGTACCTCAAAACACACCCACCAGCAATTTGTAACAAGGCTGCGCAGTACAGGAGCGGCCAAGAGGCGATACCCCATGTCCAAGGTCAGGAGCAGCAGCTGTGACTCAGTTCAGTTCAGTTCAGTTTAATTGCTCAGTCGTGTCTGACTCTTTGTGACCCCATGGACTGCAGCACTCCAGGCCTTCCTGTCCATCACCAACTACCGGAGTTTACTCAGACTCATGTCCATTGAGTCGGTGATGCCGTCCAACCATCTCATCCTCTGTTGTCCCCTTCTCCTCCCACCTTCAATCTTTCCCAGCATTAGGATCTTTTCAAATGAGTCAGCTCTTCGCATCAGGTGGCCAAAGTATTGGAGCTTCAGCTTCAACATCAGTCCTTCCAAAAAACACCCAGGACTGATCTCCTTTAGGATGGACTGGTTGGATCTCCTTGCAGTCTAAGGGACTCTCAAGAGTCTTATCCAACACAGTTGGAGAAGCATCAGTTCTTTGGCACTCAGCTTTCTCTATAGTCCAACTCTCACATCCATTCATGACTATTGGAAAAACAGTAGCCTTGACTAGATGGACCTTTGTTGGCAAAGTAATGTCTCTGCTTTTTAATATGCTATCTAGGTTGGTCATAACTTTTCTTCCAAGGAGTAAGGGTCTTTTAATTTCATGGCTGCAGTCACCATCTGCACTGATTTTGGAGCCCCCCAAAATAAAGTTAGTCACTGTTTCCACTGTTTGTCCATCTATTTGCCATGAAGTTGGACTGGATGTCATGATTTTTGTTTTTCTGAATGTTGACCTTTAAGCCAACTTTTTCACTCTCTTCTTTCACTTTCATCAAGAGGCTCTTTAGTTCTTCTTCACTTTCTGCCATAAGGGTGGTGTCATCTGCATATCTGAGGTTATTGATATTTCTCCCAGCAATCTTGATTCCAACTCGTGCTTCATCCAGCCCAGCATTTCTCATGATGTACTCCATATGTAAGTTAAATAAACATGGTGACAGGAAAGACCATAGCCTTGACTAGGCAAACCTTTGTTGGCAAAGTAATGTCTCTGCTTTTGAATATGCTATCTAGGTTGGTCATAACTTTCCTTCCAAGGAGTAAGCATCTTTTAATTTCATGGCTGCAGTCACTATCTGTAGTGATTTTGGAGCCCCCCAAAATAAAGTCTGACACTGTTTCCACTGTTTTCCATCTATTTGCCATGAAGTGATGGGACCAGATGTCATGATCTTTGTTTTCTGAATGTTGAGCTTTAAACCAACTTTTTCACTCTCCACTTTCACCTTCATCAGGAGGCTTTTCAGTTCCTCTTCACTCTCTGCCATCAGGGTGGTGTCATCTGCATATCTGAGGTTATTGACATTTCTCCCAGCAATCTTGATTCCAGCTTGTGCTTCCTCCAGCCCAGTGTTTCTCATGATGTACTCTGCATACAAGTTAAATAAGCAGGGTGACAATATACAGCCTTGACGTAGTTCTTTTCCTATTTGGAACCAGTCTGTTGTTCCATGTCCAGTTCTAACTGTTGCTTCCTGACCTACATACAGATTTCTCAAGAGGCAGATCAGGTGGTCTGGTATTCCCATCTCTTTCAGAATTTTCCGCAGTTTATTGTGTTATATTGACTAAGACAAAGCAATGTAGAAAAGAACATTTATCCTTTTCTCCTTGAGAGCCCCAGACCCCTTTCTCCTCCTTGGGAATCCTGGACTTCTTATCACCCTACCTAGGAATTGACTGTCTCAATATTATTGGGGAAACCAATGCATATCTCCTTCAAAGGGTGAGCACCCCTATACCCATCTCTTCCACTTCATTTTGCAACACCCTCTCCAGTCTTTGCTTCATGAGGCTTCCTCTGAACATCCAAGTCAAAAAGTAAATTTTCCTTCCTCTCAACTTCTGAGCACTCACATTTATTGAATGTAAATATTTTGCTCATAGATTCCTGATATAAATCATCATTGCAGTACCCCCTAACAGCAAACAGAAGTCCTTATACCTAATAATCGCATTATCGCTTTCAGCTTTGTGCCAGATACTGTGCAATTTTCACTTCAAAAATCCTCACCTTTAATTCTCAGGTATCCTATGAGGTACTCAGTATTATCACTAACCTCATTTTATAGAGCCAGAATATAAAGCTCTGTTCAGAGAATAACTTGTGTAATTGAGTCAGAGCAGGCCCATGACCATCAGCACACCACTGTTAGCATGGTACCCTTAGCAGGAAACCTGGTGGTTAGAGGTCTTGATCCCTGAGGTGCCAGGTGTACTGCAACCTCCCACCTCCAGGCCCTGCATCCTAGGGGCTGATGGGTGAGCTGGGGACTCAGGGGCAGGCTGTGTTCTGCAGATCTCCAGAGGCTTTGCTACAGCTGCCCACTGGCCAGGAAACAAAGTACTTAATTGTGTGATTTCTGATTCAAATATTTTGTATATTTATATTATTTTTTAAAATAACTTTTTGATTGATTCACATTCTCTTAACATCTACTCACCTTTAACATGTCCTTAACATGCATTTACCACAAACTTCTTTTTAATCTTAATCTCTCAAAAAAGAATAATATATTTTGCCATCCTTCTTTTAGCCTTCAATGAAAAACCCAAATCCAAAGCAAGTCTGCTGCTGCTACTACTGCTGCTAAGTCGCTTCAGTCGTTTCCGATTCTGTGCAACCCCATAGGCTCCCACCAGGCTCTCCGGTCCCTGGGATTCTCCAGGCAAGAATACTGGAGTGGGTTGCCATTTCCTTCTCCAATGCAGGAAAGTGAAAAGTGAAAGTGAAGTCACTCAGTCGTGTCTGACTCTTAGCAACCCCATGGACTGCAGCCTACCAGGCTCCTCCGTCCAGGCAATCCCGTCTTACCTGGGATTTTCCAGGCAAGAGTACTGGAGTGGGGTGCCATTGGTCTAGTAGCTGGCCATTGTAAGCTACTACATTTCACACTCAGTTGCTAAATTATTCAAGCAGGAGTCATTTGTCTACCATATATATACTTGAATAAATTAGACTAAGGTATATGGTAGATTTATTAGCTAGTGTTTACTAGTAACATATCACACTCTCTTTTGTTTGAAATATTATTAAAAAATAATCCTTAATTCGATTAAATAAAAGTGTCTATCTAGTCTTAATGCACTGGAGGAAGCATAAATACAGCTCATTGCCATACCATAAAAAACATTATGGTGGTTACCATTGACCAATGTTTGCTATTTTATTTCAAAACAGGAGTAATACAGACTATTCAATAACACTTTTGTTTTCAAATATGAGCTTTTAAATGGTCAAACCATTAGGAGAAACTGGGTAAAGGACACACAGGATCTCTCTGTCTTGTTACTTACAATTGCTTGTGGAACTATAATTATCTCAAAAAATGTTTTAAAAGAACAGTTGACATTCTCCATTGCTATACATAATACCCCTATCCATAGTTTTTTTTTTTCTTCCTGCTTCTGAGAGTGAATAGAAAAAAATAATACTTTCAGAAGTGTGTTGATTCGAAAGAGTCTTTGCTTTTTTTCTGAGATCTTCACCAAATTCCAACATCATGGAAGCCACTACATCTTCAGAGGACATCTCTGAAATGCTGCAGTACTCAAACAAAAATATAGTATCTGCTACTATAAAATTCTTAGAAAACCTTAGAAGAAATGAAGTAGCCTTCACAGTCAATGAAAGAGTCCAAAATGCAGTACTTAGGTGCAATCTCAAAAATGAGAGAATAATCTTGGTTCCTTTCCAAGGCAAACCATTCAGTATCACAGTAATCCTAGTCTATGCCTCAATCACTAATGCCAAAGAAGCTGAAAATGAATGGTTCTATGAAGACCTACAAGTCCTAGAACTAACACCAAAAAAAGATGCTCTTTTAATCATAGGGGATTGGAATGCAAAAGTAGAAAGTCAAGAGATACCTGGAGTAACAGGAAAGTTTGGCCTTGGAGTACAAAATGAAGCAGGGAAAGTCTAACCAAGTTTTGTCAAGAGAACACACTGGGCATAGCAAACACCATCTTTCAACAACACAAGAGACAGCTCTACACATGAACATCACCAGATAGTCAGTACTGAAATCATATTGATTATATTCTTTGCAGCTGAAAATGAAGATGCTCTATACAGTCAGCAAAAACAAGACTGGGAGCTGACTGTGGCTAAGATCATGAACTCCTTATTGCCAAATTCAGACTTAAATTAGTAGGGAAACCACTAGACCATTCAGGTATGACCTAAATCAAACCCCTTATGACTGATGTTGAAGCTGAAACTCTAATACTTTGGCCACCTGATGCGAAGAGCTGACTCATTTGAAAAGACTCTGATGCTGGGAAAGATTGAAGGTCGGAGGAGAAGGGGACAACAGAGGATGAGATGGTTGGATGGCATCACCAACTCAATGGATATGAGTTTGGGTAAACTGCGGGAGTTGGAGATGGACATGGAGGCCTGGCATGCTGCAGTCCATGAGGTCACAAAGAGTCAGACATGACTGAGTGAACTGAACTGAACTGAAAACCCTTTATGATTATACAGTGGAGATGACAAATAGATTCAAGGGGTTAGATCTGGTAGACAGAGTGCTTGAAGAATGAAGGACAGATGTTCGTAACATTCTACAGGAGGTGATAACTAAAACCATCCCCAAGAAAAAGAAATGCAATAAGGCAAAATGATTGTCTGAAGAGGCCTTACATATAGCCAAGAAAAGAAAAGAAGCAGAAGGTAAAGGAGAAAGGGAAAGATATACCCAACTGAATGCAGAGTTCCAGAGAAGAGCAAGGAGAGATAAGAAAGCCTTCTTAAGTGAACAAAGCAAAGAAATAGAGGAAAACAATTGAATGGGAAGACTAGAGATCTCTTCAAGAAAATTGGAGATATCAAGGGAAAATTTCTTGCAAAGATGTGCACCATAAAGGACAGAAATGGAAAGGACCTAACAGATGCAGATGAAATTAAGTGGCAAGAATATGCAGAACTATATAAAAAAGGTCTTAATGACCCAAATAACCACAATGGTGTGGTTTTTCAAGTAGTCATGTACAGCTGTGAAAGTTGGACCATAAAGAAGGCTGAGCATTAAAGAATTGATGCTTTTGAACTGTGGTGCTGGGGAAGAATCTTGAAAGTCACTTGGACAGCAAGGAGATCAAAACAGTCAATCCTACTCCATTGTGTATATGTACCATAGCTTTTTTATCCATTCATCTGCTGTTGGACATCTACGTTGCTTCCATGTCCTGGCTATTATAAACAGTGCTGCAATGAACATTGGGGTACATGTGTCTCTTTCAGTTCTGGTTTCCTCAGCGTGTATGCCCAGCAGTGGCATTGCTGGGTCATAAGGCAGTTCTATTTCCAGTTTTTTAAGGAATATTAAAAAACAGCCACAATGTTAAAAATCAGTGGCTGTTCTCCGTAGTGGCTGTACTAGTTTGCATTGCCATCAACAGTGTAAGAGGGTTCCCTTTTTCCACACCCTCTCCAGCATTTATTGCTTGTAGACTTTTGGATTGCAGCCATTCTGACTGGCGTGAAATGGTACCTCAAAGTGGTTTTGATTTTCATTTCTCTGATAATGAGTGATGTTGAGCATCTTTTCACGTGTTTGTTAGCCATCTGTATGTCTTCTTTGGAGAAATGTCTATTTAGTTCTTTGGCCCATTTTTTGACTGGGTCATTTATTTTTCTGGAATTGAGCTGTAGGAGTTGCTTGTATATTTTTGAGATTAGTTGTTTGTCAGTTGCTTCATCTGCTATTATTTTCTCCCATTCTGAGAGCTGTCTTTTCACCTTGCTTATAGTTTCCTTTGTTGTGCAGAAGCTTTTAAGTTTAATTAGGTCCCATTTGTTTATTTTTGCTTTTATTTCCAATATTCTGGGAGGTGGGTCATAGAGGATCCTGCTGTGATGTATGTCGGAGAGTGTTACTCAGCCATTAAAAAGAATACATTTGATTCAGTTCTAATGAGGTGGATGAAACTGGAGCCTATTATACAGAGTGAAGTAAGCCAGAAAGAAAAACACCAATACAGTATACTAATGCATATATATGGAATTTAGAAAGATGGTAACAATAACCCTGTATACAAGATAGCAAAAGAGACACTGATGTATAGAACAGTCTTTTGGACTCTGTGGGAGAGGGAAAGGGTGGGATGATTTGGGAGAATGAATGACATTGAAACATGTATAATATCATATATGAAACGAGTTGCCAGTCCAGGTTCGATGCACGATACTGGATGCTTGGGGCTGGTACACTCGGAAGACCCAGAGGGATGGTATGGGGAGGGAGGAGGGAGGAGGGTTCAGGATGGGGAACACATGTATACCTGTGGAGGATTAATTCTGATATATGGCAAAACCAATACAATATTGTAAAGTTAAAAAAAAAAAAAAAAAAACAGTCAATCTGAAAGGAAATCAGTCTTGAATATTCATTGGAAGGACTGATCCTGAAGCTGAAGCTCCCATACTTTGGCCACCTGATGCAAAGAGCTGACTCATTAGAAGAGACCCTGATGCTGGGAAACAATGAGGACAGGGCAGAAGGGGGAAGAGAGGATGACATGGTTGGATGGCATCACAGACTGAATGGACATGAGTTTGGGCAAACTGTGAGAAATAGTGAAGAACAGGGACATTTGGCATGCTTCAGTTTATGGGGTTGCAAAGAGTCAGACAAGACTTAGTGACTAAACAACACTACAAAACTCAAGGGCAAAGATATATTTTGAATTGACATATTGGGTAGTTTCCATATTTCTGCATTGGGGCCAGTAGGTTGGTTTTTGCTCATGTGATCCAGAAAAATAGAAAAGTGCAGTATAGCCTCATGGTTAAGTGTGTAGTCTCTAGAGTTAGGCTGTTGACTTGAAACCTTATTCTGTCACTTCCTATCTATGTGACCACAGACACATTTATTAATCCTCTTTTGCTTTAGTTGTCTATTTTAAAATAGAATTAATTGTAGTGTTCACTGCTTAGAATTCCTGAGATAATTGAATTACAGAATACATATGCCTGATATTCAATGAGCTATCAGTGTAGGGGTACTGAGGTTATGATTCTACTACCTCAAGATATTTAGTCAAGAGAAACAGCTGAAGTTAGATGCTTTCTACTTTCAAGATCTGTTATATCTAATTCCTAAGTCAGTCCTGACCAGGTGGTGGAGTTCATCAGCAGCCTCCACCCTCCAGGTCATGCCTGCTTTTGATCTGGCATGAATTAACTGCACCTGTTTTGTAGTTTGGGACAACCCCCCTCCCCGCCTGCCCAGAGTACCCATAAAGTCTCAACCTTTTCAAACCCAGCTTGTTGCTATGTTGATTCAGGCTTTGCTTCTTCTTCTGTACCTGGATTTTCTTTGCCTTACCCCTGGTTTCCTGTTGAAAGCAAATTTTGTCCCTGGATCCCTGACCCTCTCCTCTGACCTTACCATCATCCTCTTTTATGGAAATGAATCCTGTCCTTTAATTGTTGGCCACAGAATGGCATGTTTATGCAAATAGACCAATTAGTCAGAGCTATAGGACTTCTGACTTCATGGACTAGATCACAGTATGAAAAAGGTTGGCAAGCATCATAAAGGGTGCTTCAGTTCAGTTCAGTTCAATCACTCAGTCGTGTCTGACTCTTTGTGACCCCATGGACTGCAGCATGCCAGGCCTCCCTGTCCATCACCAACTCCCAGAGTTTACCCAAACTCATGTCCACTGAGTCGGTGATGTCATCCAACCATCTCATCCTCTGTCACCCCCTTCTCCTTCTGCCTTCAATCTTTCCCAGCATTAGGGTCTTTTCAAATAAGTCAGCTCTTTGCATCAGGTGGCCAAAGTATTGGAGTTTCAGCTTCAACATCAGTCCTTCCAATGAGCATTCAGGACTGATTTCCTTTAGGATGGACTGCTTGGATCTCCTTGCAGTCCAAGGGACTCTCAAGAGTCTTCTCCAACACCACAGTTCTTCAGCGCTCAGCTTTCTTTATAGTCCAACTCTCACATCCATACATGACTATTGGAAAAACAATAGCCTTGACTAGAAGGACCTTTGTTGGCAAAGTAATGTCTCTGCTTTTTAACATGCTGTCTAAAGGTTGGTCATAACTTTTCTTCCAAGGAGTAAGCGTCTTTTAATTTCATTGCTGCAGTCACCATCTGCAGTGATTTTGGAGCCCCCCAAAATAAAGTCCCATTTTCCCATTGTTTTCCCATCTGTTTGCCATGAAGTGTTGGGACCAGATGCCATGATCTTAGTTTTCTGAATGTTGAGTTTTAAGCCAACTTTTTCACTCTCCTCTTTCACTTTCATCAAGAAGATCTTTAGTTCTTCTTCACTTTCTGCCATAAGTGGGGCACTTAAAGAAATTTTATCTGGGATATGTGAGGTATCCTGTGAAGAGGGACTAGTTGATCATAGAGAGCCAGGCCCCAGAATAAATTGTAGCTTCATAGTCCAGGAGATTAGCCTTGAGTATCCAGAAAAATTCATCACTCTGTTCCTCACTCCACATCCTTAGAATGGAAAGAACTCTGATCAGATCTCAGATATGTCTGATTCACATGAATAATGGCATAAATTGATGATTTTTGTTTGTGATTGAGGAAGGAAATCACAGGGCTGCTATTGCTAAGATTTCCCTGGTGTTTCCTCCATGGAGAAGTTTTCAGTTTTGTAGTACAGTTAATTTGAAGAGAGGATAGGAACCTGAGAGCTCTAGTTAGCCAAAAAAAAAATATTGTTAGAGATAAAATTAAACCATATTATTAACACACATTGAAATGCTTCAATAAATCTATATAAAGCCCAAAGTACAGAGCCAGACACACTTTGTTCAAGAGATATAAGGAAGTATTATTTTTGTTATTTGTAATTTGTTAGCTGATTTAAATATCATAATGAGTCACTCACCTCTCCATAATATCTAGGGTATTTTGGAGTTAAAATAAAAGCAGACACATCAGCCGGGTGAGGAATTTCATAAAACATAGTTACCAACAACATTAGAAATAAGAATATTAGTATAGAAATATAGTCTTCCTTTCAAAACATGCTTCACCCTTAAACTGAGACATGATTAAGTAGAAGAGAACTTGAATTCCTATATGTATTCATCCAAAAATTAATGTGATCTGGTAAAGCCCTTTGCAACTTTTCGGGCTTATATACTAAATCAATTCCTTCTTGATAAATGCAAATTGAAGAGCTTGTAAACACCTCCCAATTGGAGTCAAGCAAGAGATCATCTTTCAGCAGTTTCAGAGCTCAGGGTAGCGTCAATCAACTGACTCAGTTGAGATAGACAAGCATTAAATTTGTATTTTTCAAAACTTTGATACATTTACTTTCACTTCTTTCCTGTTTAACACCTCTATTTTTGTTCATTCCTTGTGCATAAAGTTCTTATACAGAATTTAAAAGATTCTGTTCAAAGAAACACCATCTATGAAAGCACATTGATAGAAATGTACCTAAACAAGCATATACTTTCTAATTAGCTCTTTTCACTTGCTCATATTGCATAATTAAAGCTCACTGAAGCCTATTCAAATGAAGAACTGTCTTCTTTATTTTTTAAAGCATCATTTAAAGTGGTTTTGAAATCGACATTATCCTAATTACCTTATCTTAGAAATGAGCTTATGAGCTTTCATCATGAAGGAGGAGAAAATGAGATCAGCCTGGTGGTTGATGTAGGTTTGCTGTTGCTCTTTTGTTTGCTTTTGACCCTCGGACTTATTGGTTGTCCTTTACTTTGTACCAAAGCCCTGACTTCCAGTGTGTGTGTGTGTGTATGTGTGTGTTGGAGTGTAATAGCAAAGAGCCAATTTTGACTCCATGTCCTTTACTTTGAACCAAAGCCCTGGCTTCCAGTGTGTGTGTGTGTTTGTGTGTGTGTGTGTGTTTGTGTGTGTGTTTGTGTGTGTGAGTTGGAGTGTAACACGGAAGAGGCAATTTTGACTGCATATTGGATCTCTTTTTTTTTTTTTTTTACTTTAATCTTTGCTTTTGTTATTATAATCATACATAAGGGCCTGCCTTAGGGAAGCTTGCCCTCTGACTGTTAAGCTAAAGTGGCTTTATTCAGCTTACAGGGAGACAATCTGACCCTGTGTACCTGTAAATGGCTGCAGAAAAGAGGAAATTAACACATCTGCTTTTATTTTACAAGATAAAGTCCTTTTTATTTCACTTCATTACCTCCTCTCCCTCAGTATAAAAGAAAATGGCATCCAGACCCCAATAAGATTTTTTTTTTTGGCCTACTCTAGCCATCTTCTCCATCTGCCAGCTTTCTGAACAAAGTCATTATTCCTTGCCTCAACATCACGTCTCCTGATTCATTGGCCTGGCCTGTCATGCTGCAAGTGAAGCAAGCTTGGACTCAGTAACAGAAGGAGAGGTGCTTGGCATGTCCACAACCACCTGCCTTGTCGCTTTGAACTTGTTTTGGGAATTGGATGGGAAGGGATGTTGATAGTTTTTCAGGTAAAAACAAGAAGTGCATGCTGAGTTGTCTGGATCCTTGCCTAGCTTTCTTTTTCTGAAACATGGATGATCTATGCCCACTAATGCATTGAAGAAAAATATGTTAAATTAATAGATCCAATAAACAAAAATAAGTGAATGAGGTAAAAACATGAATAAATGACCGAGCCACATTTTAATCAGCTTTTTAAAATGGGCATAATTAATTAATAGGAGGGTAGAGCACAGGAGTTAAATGCTTCCTATATCCTGTCCAGTGACCACAGACTTTCTCTTCATTCCAGGGGTTGTAATTTATAAATGTGCCTCCTTTCCCATTAATCATAGCTGTCTTTGACTATTCTGATTTTCAAAGGTCAGAGTTGACATTTTAATATAGCACCTGGGCATCTGTACTAATTTCTTTCTACATTATTCACTAGAATAGCATTCCTAAGGAAATGAGGCATGTGTTTTCTCAGCCCTTTAAGTAACAGTTGGAATTAGCCCTTCCTTTAATTCTGACCTCTATTGAGCCATTGAGAAAGGGAAAAGCATTTCATAAATAAAGACACACACACAAAATAGACTACATTTATCCCAATAGAGTAAACTGAGAAAGGATGCGGTTCATTTAAAATCAATCTAGTTTAAAAACTTTCAGGCTCCTCTGTCTATGGGATTTTACAGGCAAGGATACTGGGGTGGGTTGCCATTTCCTTCTCCAGGGGATCTTCCCCATCCAGGGATCAAACCTAGGTCTCCTGCACTGCAGGCAGATTCTTTACTGACTGAGCTATGAGGGAAGCCCAGTTTTAAAACTTTCATTAAAATTGGAAATTTTGAAAATTTAGGGAATTAATTTTCCAACACCTTTTGGGTATAATACAAATTTCAATACTTTCCTATGCAAAGGAATAAAAAATGATGAGGAATATCTTCAGACAGGGGGACTGTTATGTGTGTGTGGTAATGGTACCTGTATGTAGGGTGCTGGGTTGTTGGTTTGAAACCTTGGGATTTTTTTAGGTGAAACCTGAAACTGGCCTCCTTATACAGAGGGCAAGGAGAACCTAAGAAAGAGGCATGCCACCCAGATGGGTATGTGGCAGGTTTAATAGGAAAGGGAACTTACATCCAAGGCTTGTTTTGGGCAGCCACAATATGAATGGTTCTCTGCCCTGCCTGCCAGAGTCACAATAGTTCAAATAGATGCCTTACTCAGGTTAAGTCATGTGTACTATCCAGATGGTCACAACAACACTTTGCTCTCTCAAGGCTCTGTCCTTGAAAATGGTTCCCACTGTGAGAATGGTGAGCAGACTGTACATTCCAAAGGCAAGTGAAGAGGTAAGGAATTTTGAGTTGCCTGTGTCCAGCTTGCTGGTCAACCAATATTCACACCCTCTAAATGACCATCATAACACGAGTGCCCTTGTGTACTTGGAAAGAAGATTTATCATGCCATTTTATGTTTATTTGAGCAGACAGAGGAGTATTTAAGTCAGAATCAAGTCAGAATAGAAACTGAAAACTGCGGAACCTCTTGAAGCAGGTGATTGAAGTCAAGGGTTAGCATAATATGCCTTCCCTCCCTTCTTTTCTTTCTTTGCTTTCTCTTTCTTTTCATCTCTTTCCTTTCCTTTTCATTTCTTCTGCCATCCCTCCCTCCTTCCTTCCCTTCTTTCCTCCCTCCCTCTCCCCTTCCCTTCCTCTCCTTCCTGACTTTGTTTCTTTTTTTGTCTTTCTTCTCTCTTCCCTCCATGGCTTTATTGAGGGCATAGTTAACAAAGAAAAGTGGTATGTATTTAAAGTATGCAATGTGATGATTTGTATGTATATATATTGTTGTTCAGTCTCTAAGTAGTGTCTGATTCTTTGTGTCCCCATGGACTGCAGCACTGCAGGCTTCCTTGTCCTTCACTATCTATCTCCCAGAGTTTGTTCAAATTCATGCCCATTGGGTTGGTGATGCCACCCAACCATCTCGTCCTCTGTCGCCTCCTTCTCCTCCTGCCTTCAAGGTTTCCTGGCATCAGGGTCTTTTCCAATGTGTTGGCTCTTCACATCAGGTGGCCAAAGTAATGGAACTTCACCTTCAGTATCAGCCTTTCCAATGAATATTCAGAATTGATTTCCTTTAGGAATGACTTGTTTGAGATATATATATATATATATACACACACACACACACACACACATATATATACATATACCTTTCATATATATATATACACACACACACATATATATACATATACCTTTCATATATATATATATGACAAAGTAAAAGTGTTAGTTGCTCACTCATGTCTGACTCTTTATGACCCAGGGACTATAGCCCACCAGGCTCCTCTGTCCACAGGATTCTCTAGGCAAGAATGCTGGAGTGGGTAAGCCAGGGGATCTTCTTGGACCCAGGGATCAAACTTGGGTCTCCCACATTGCAGGCAGATTCTTTACCATCTGAGCCACCATATATATTATATATATATATATATATAATGTTTGAAACTCCAATACTTTGGCTGCGTGATGCAAAGAGCTGACTCATTTGAAAGGACCCTGATGGTGGGAAAGATTGAGGGCGGGAGGAGAAGGGGACAATAGAGAATGAGATGGTTGGATGGCATCACTGACTCAATGGATATGAGTTTGGGTAAACTCTGGGAGTTAGTGATGGACAGGGAGGCCTGGTGTGCTGCGGTTCATGGGGTCACAAAGAGTCAGACATGACTGAGTGACTGAACTAAACTGAACTGAACTATTATGTTATTGTGTTATATATATAAATATTATGTTAATGTTATTAACATAACAGTAATTATTATGTTATATATATCTATATACAAGTATAAAATCATGATCACAATCAAGTTAATTAACACATCCTATACTTTACCTAGTTATCATTTAGCATAGCCTTTCAATGATACTGATTACTTTCTTTTTTTTTTTTTTTACCTGTCAGGATGATTTGATATAATTATGAGTTGCTTGAGATCTTTTTATTTTGCATTTATTTTTAATTTTTATTTTATTTTATTTTTTAACTTTACAATATTGTATTGGTTTTGCCATATATCAGAATGAATCCACCACAGGTATACATGTGTTCCCCATCCTGAACCCTCCTCCCTCCTCCCTGCCCGTACCATCCCTCTGGGTTGTCCCAGTGCACTAGCCCCAAGCATCCAGTATCGTGCATCGAATCTGGACTGGCGACTTGTTTCATATATGATATTGTACATGTTTCAATGCATTTCTCCCAAATCATCCCACCCTCTCCTTCTCCCACAGAGTCCAAAAGACTGTTCTATACATCAGTGTCTCTTTTGCTGTCTGATATACAGGGCTATTGTTACCATCTTTCTAAATTCCATATATATGCGTTAGTATACTATATTGGTGTTTTTCTTTCTGGCTTACTTCTCTCCTTATAATAGGCTCCAGTTTCATCCACCTCATTAGAACTGATTCAAATGTATTCTTTTTAATGGCTGAGTAATACTCCATTGTGTATATGTACCACTGCTTTCTTATCCATTCGTCTGCTGACGGACATTTAGGTTGCTTCCATGTCCTGACTATTATAAGCAGTGCTGCGATGAACATTGGGGTACATGTGTCTCTTTCAATTCTGGTTTCCTCAGTGTGTATGCCCAGCAGTGGCATTGCTGGGTCATAAGGCAGTTCTATTTCCAGTTTTTTAAGGAATCTCCACACTGTTCTCCGTAATGGCTGCACTAGTTTGCATTGCCATCAACAGCGTAAGAGGGTTCCCTTTTCTCCACACCCTCTCCAGCATTTATTGCTTGTGGACTTTTGGATCGCAGCCATTCTGACTGACGTGAAATGGTACCTCATTGTTGTTTTGATTTGCATTTCTCTAATAATGAGTGATGTTGAGCATCTTTTCATGTGTTTGTTAGCCATCTGTATGTCTTCTTTGGAGAAATGTCTATTTAGTTCTTTGGCCCATTTTTTTACTAGGTCATTTATTTTTCTGGAATCGAGCTGTAGGAGTTGCTTATATATTTTTGAGATTAGTTATTTGTCTGTTGCTTCATTTGCTATTATTTTCTCTCATTCTGAAGGCTGTCTTTTCACCTTGCTTATAGTTTCCTTTGTTGTGCAGAAGCTTTTAAGTTTAATTAGGTCCCATTTGTTTATTTTTTATTTTATTTCCAATATTCTGGGAGGTGGGTCATAGAGGATCCTGCTGTGATGTATGTCAGAGAGTGTTTTGCCTATGTTCTCTCCTCTAGGAGTTTTATAGTTTCTGGTCTTACGTTTAGATCTTTAATCCATTTTGAGTTTATTTTTGTGTATGGTGTTAGAAAGTGTTCTAGTTTCATTCTTTTACAGGTAGTTGACCAGTTTAAAAATATGGAATGCTTCATGAATTTGTGTGTCATCCTTGTTCAGGGGCCATGCTAATCTCTTCTGTATCTTTCCAATTTTAGTATATGTGCTGCCAAAGCGAGCACCTGATTACTTTCTAACACACTATGGTAGACTCAAAGGGGAAGGTATTGGAATAATTTGATGACTGTTGGGTGTGGAGTAAGGAAATTGGATTAATTGACATCTCAGGGCATTTTTATGACTTTGAGATTAATTAAATCATTATTATATATACAGTATATATCAAATGTTTTATAGACTTCTGGTTTTAAAGAACACATGCAAACTTTTTTTTAAAGAGCACATGCAAACTTCTGGTTTTAAAGAACACATGCAAAAAAGACTACTTTTTTCCAGAAACAATGGGTTTTAAATCCTGACAGAGTTCTATCCTAGAGCTGGGAAAACTCATGTGTTTTTATGAAAACAGTTAACAGTATGCCTATAATAATTTTCTACTTTCTCATCATTTTCATTTTCAACATCACAAAATGAAAATCAGGCACATCTTTTTGTAAACATTATTTGTTTGATCCCTTTGACTTGTGAAAAGGATTTGTTTATTTTTATTCCTCAGTCCTCTTCTGCTGCAACTAACATTACACCAAAAATACTCTAGCTCTGGTTCTTAGAGAAATTAAGCTTTTCTCTCTGGACAATAACAACCATTTCTCTACTTTAATTCTTAAAATGATGCAAAGATTGCTTCAGAAGCACGGTATACATCTTGAATCTTAGATGGAAAATAAACTGATATTTGTGATGCAGTGACTCCCAATTTTTATTGTGAAAACCAGCATTTTTATTTTTGGTGAGATAAAGGATTTTAAAAATTATATTGTCCAGGATTCAAAAAAGTGGATGGATGAAGGCTGTGTTTGATTGGACTATGAGTAGAAAAGAGAAGACACCAGGGAAGCTTATTAAGTAGCTGAAACAGGAAACTGGGTTAGAAAGCAACAGCAATATCCTGAAGGTGTGGGGAGAGATCCAGGCAACACAAGAAGGCTGTTTATGTGTGAGGCTGATCAAGTGCAAGGGCCTAGACAACAAATTGATCACATCATATCTTTTAACTTATTTTCATTTATTTTTAATTTTTATTTTATATTGGACTAAGTTGATTTACAATGTTGTATTAGTTTCAGGTGTACAGCAAAGTGATTCATTTAAACATATGCATATATTATTTTTTGTAAAATTCTCTTCCCATTCAGGTTATTGCAGAATATTGAGCAGAGTTCCCTGTGCTATATAGTAATTCCTTTTTGGTTATCTATTTTAAATACAGTAGGTTTACATTTCAGTTCCAAACTTCCAATCTACCCCTCACCTCTACCTTTTCCCTCATGGTAAACACAAGTTTTCTTTCTAAGTCTGTGAGTCTGTTTTTATTTTGTAAATAAGTTCATTTGTCTCACTTTTCTTTAGATTCTGCATATAAATGATATCATATAATATTTGTTTTTCTCTTACTTCACTTACTATGATAATTTTCAGGTCCATTCATGCTGATGCAAAAAGTAGTATTTCATTCTTTTTAATGGCTGAGTAGCATCTCATTGCATATATGTACCACTTCTTCTTTATCCATTCATCTGTCAATAGACATTTAGCTAGCTTTCATGTCTAGGCTACTGTAAATAGCATTGCTATGAACATTGGGGTGCATGTATCCTTTCGAATGATGATTTTCTCTGGGTATATGCCCAGGAGTGGGATTACTGGATTGTTGACCTGTGTTCAAAACCTGGGTTGAGAGGATCTCCTGGAGGAGAGCAGGGCAACCCACTCCAGTATTCTTGCGTGGAGAATCCCCATGGACAGAGGAGCCTGGGGGGCTACTATCCATGGGCTTGCAGAGTTGGACACGATTGAGCAACTAAGCACAACACAGCACATGATAACTTCATTTTTAGTTTCTTAAGAAACATTTTTACAGTCTTTCATAGTGGCTGCACCAATTTACATTCCCACCAAGAGTGTAGAAGGGTTCCCTTTTCTCTATACCTGCCCCGCCCCCAAGCATTTATTATTTGTAGACATTTTGATGATGGCCTCCCTGAATGTGCTCAATCTCATTTGATCATATATCTTAAATAACAAGA
Organism: Tragelaphus eurycerus; assembly: GCA_935064755.1. NCBI lineage: Eukaryota > Metazoa > Chordata > Mammalia > Artiodactyla > Bovidae > Tragelaphus > Tragelaphus eurycerus. The sequence continues at coordinate 13,370,637 of CAKXYN010000062.1, forward strand.
TTTTTTTGTCTTTTATTTGGGTCACTTCTAGAATCAAAAGTCTAGAAAAAGTCAGGTATAAAGGGGACAGCAAGAATGTCCATGCCATACTTCACACAACCATGGCTTATACCTATCTTGTTTTTAAGTACCATACACAAATTTGTGAAGTTTTTATTATATCTGTCCTGTACAGCACCTGAAGATCTATCTTGAAAACTTCACCATAACCCTATGAGATATGTATGTTATGCTGTCACTTCAGTCGTGTCCGACTCTGTGCGACCCCATAGACAGCAGCCCACCAGGCTCCCCCGTCCCTGGGATTCTCCAGGCAAGAACACTGGAGTGGGTTGCCATTTCCTTCTCCAATGCAGGAAAGTGAAAAGTGAAAGCGAAGTCACTCAGTCGTGTCCAATTCTTAGCGACCCCATGGACTGCAGCCTACCAGGCTCCTCAATCCATGGGATTTTCCAGGCAAGAGTACTGGAGTGGGGTGCCATTCTCCATTTTAAAGGTAAGGTCATCCAGGCTTAAAGAATTTAAGTAACATAAACAAAGTCTCATGATTAAAAATGGCAGTGAGAGTGATGGAGTTTGAATCTAGATACATAAGACCAGAAAGCTCTTAATTATTGTTCTGAATTACTAGGACACTATTGATATGAAATGATTTATTTTTAGGTAATTGAAATTAAAGAAGTACCATTTAATTTTGAAATGAGATTTTATTGAGAAGAATAATATCATTCAAATGCTGTATTTTTTACAATTAATAATTTGTGTCTTTTTCTTATCACCAAGTGCCCATACAATTAACCAAGCATTATTAAGGTAGCTTTGCAATTTAGAGATGTGTGTTGGCAAGTAATGGTATGAGAGCCTGCAGTGAAAGTTGGCAGTTTTTAAGCAGAAAGGAAAAAATTTAGAAAGAAAACTATATTACAAAATCATCAACTTCTTCCTTAAGGTAAAAATCTTACAACATGCTGGAAAAATATATTACAAATGAGTGCAAACCAGCATCTAGATTTTTGCTCCTGTTGTGTTTATGCCTGAGGGCTTTTTATTTGCTCATTGTTTTATTAATGGACTTGAACCAATGAACAAGCTGGTGAAAGCTGCAGTACCTGTGGTATAAAGTATATTGTCTGAAGAATGACTTTTTTTTTTCACATCCAGGTGTAATACATCATGGAAACCAATTTAGCATGGGTAGTGTTAATATATGGTTGAGGGCTAGAAAAGTTTTCAGGGAAGTAAGCACAGCCAAATCAATCCGCGTTGGAAGAGGAAATTCACCAGAGAGAACAGGTCTTCTTCAGTGTATATTTAGTTGTATTATTATGTCCAAAGTTCTATTCTTAAAAGATTATATTATAGGGAGATAAGTCTGTCATCTACCTAATACGTAATAGGCTGTGTATTCAAGATCAGGAAATAGTTTACCTAGTTAATGCTATAATGGTTAGGCTTTGAAACTTCTAAACAGGCAAATACTATGGCCCTGGAGTAAAGTCTGTTATTGAAGATAGGAATAGAGAAATTGGATTCATTTTTAAAATCTCCTATAGAGCTGGTGCATACAGAGAAAGTTCAGTAACTAGTAAATGCAGGAAAGAATCTAAAGGAAGTGAAGACGAAGAAAGTATACAATGCATGGTATCAGGTGTCAGGACTCATACGCGTGATCTACAACTCTAGAGCAATTATTTTACATTAGGATTTGGTATGTGAAATGGCTATATTTCAGGATTCATATTTTGTTCTGCTACATATGAAGCCAACATAATTTTATCCGAATGGGATTTTGAGGATCACCCCCTTTAGTCCCCATATGTTGCAAATGAGAAAATAAAGCTTCAGAGAAATTAATCATGTAAAGTCACCCTTTCAGACAATAGAAGAATGGATTAGAACAAAGATTTTCTGACATTCCCTTCAACACAACAGATGATTTTTTCCTCCCAATACAGATTTTCCTGCTTTCCAAAAGTTCACACTTTAATGCTGCTTCACTCTTAGGAACACATACTTTACTACTTGTTTTGGCTACTTGAAATAAAGCCAAGGAGGATTTTCAATTTTATGAAAAAAGCTATTACTATACTAAGGCAGATCCTTTGTAAAAGCAAAGTGGTAAATTTTCAGAACGTAGAGTATTCTTTTCACTTTATTCATTTCTGCTTATGCAAAGTTCCATGGGAATGCTCTATTTTCTGATGGTGCATAAAACTGTAATTTGAGCCTATGGCTAGAGATCAATAGAATAGAATAATATATAGAATTTACTTATTCTCCAATTTTATTGATAAAATGCGAAAGGACAAGTAACAGTGTGGGACAAAATATTTAAGCATTATACACATGATAAAGTACTGAATCCAGAATATACAAAGAATACTTTATAACTCAATGATGAAAAGACACAGAACTCAATATAAAAATGGAAAATAAACAATGGATTTGAATAGATGTACCTTCATGTGCGATTCCAAAGAAAGGCAATGCCAAAGAATGTTCAAACTACCACACAAACTAGCATTCATTTCACATGCTAGCTAAGTAATGCTCAAAATTCTCCAAGCTATGCTTCAACAGTACAAGAACCGAGAACTTCCAGATGTTCAATCTGGATTTAGAACAGGCAGAGGAACCAAAGATCAAGTTGCCTAACATCCGTTGAATCATAGAAAAAGCAAGACAGTTCCAGAAAATCATCTACTTCTGCTTCATTGAGTATGCTAAAGCCTCTGACTCTGTGGATCACAACAAACTGTGGAAAATTCTTAAAGAGATGGGAATGCCAGACCACCTTACCTGCCTGAGAAACATGTACGCAGGTCAAGAAACATGTATGCAGCAGTTAAAATCAGACATGGAACAATAGACTGGTTCCAAATTGGGAAAGGAGTATGTCAAGGCTGTATATTGTCATCCTGCTTATTTAACTTCTATGCAGAGTACATCATGTGAAATGGTGGGCTGGTTGAAGCACAAGCTGGAATCAAGACTGCTGGGAGAAATGTCAATAACCTCAGGTATGCAGATGACACCAACCTTATGGCAGAAAGCGAACAACTAAAGAGCTTCTTAATGATGGTGAAAGAGGAGAATGAAAAAGCTGGCTTAAAACTCAACCATTAGAAAACTAAGATTATGGAATCTGGTCCCATCACTTCATGGCAAATGGATGGGGAAACAATGAAAACAGTAACAGACTTTATTTTCTTGGGCTCCAAAATCACTGCAGATGGTGACTGCAGCCATGAAATTAAAAGACGCTTACTCCTTGGAAGAAAAGTTATGACCAACATAGACAGGAGAGAACAGAGACATTACTTTTCCAACGAAGGTCTGTATAGGCAAAGCTATGGTTTTTCCAGTAGTCATGTATGGATGTGAGAGCTGGATCATAAAGAAGGCTGAGCACCAAAGAATTGATGCTTTTGAACTGTGGTGTTGGAGAAGACTCTTGAGAGTCCCCTCGACTGCAAGGAGATCCAACCAATCCATCCTGAAGGAAATCAGTCCTGAATAGTCATTGAAAGGACTGATGCTGAAGCTGAAACTCCAATACTTTGGCCACCTGAAGTGAAGAACTGACTCATTTGAAAAGACCCTGATGCTGGGAAAGATTGAAGGCAGAAGGAGAGGGGTACAACAGAGGATGAGACGGTTGGATGGCATCACCGACTCAATGGACATGAGTTTGAGCAAGCTCTGGGAGATGGTGAAGGACAGAGAAGACTGGTATGCTGCGGTCCATGGAGTCTCAAAGAGTTGGGCACAACTGAGTGACTGAACAAGAGCACCATGCTAGATGTACAAATAGCCAAAAAACTTGTGAGAAGATGCTCAATTAAATTATTCGTCATTGTGCTGTGGTTATTCGCTTAGTCGTGTTCAACTCTTTGCTATCTCATATACTGTAGCCCACCAGGCTCCTCTTTCCATGGGGGTTCTCCAGGCAAGAATATTGGAGTGGGTTGCCATGCCCTCCTCGAGGGGATCTTCCCAACCCAGGGATCAAACCTGGGTCTCACGCATTGCAGGCAGATTCTTCACCATCTGAGCCACCAGGGAAACACGTTATAGGAATGCAAATAAAAAACACAAACCACTTCACACGTGCAAGGATGGCTAAAATAGAAAAATGACAGACAATAAAAGTGCTGGCAATGATATAAAGATATTTAAATTCTCATATATTGCTATGGGAATTTTAAAATGGTACAGACATTTTGGAAATCTGTTAGTTTTTTAAAATGTTAAATATAAACTTATCTATGACTCATCAATATCACTCCTTAGTATATATCCAGGACAAATATTAACATATGTCTGCATAAACACTTGTACAGAAATTTTCATAGAGGTGTTATTTACATTAGCACAAAATGTCTGTGAACTGTTGAATAGAGAAATAAAATATGAAATATGCATACAATAGGATGTCATTTGGCCATTGTAAGGAATGAAGTACTGATATAGTCTACAATGTGGACGAATGTTGAAACATTATGCTAAGTGTAAAAAGCTTCACAAAAGGTCATAATTGGTATGATTCTGTAGACTATAAATGAGGTCAACCCTAATGGGAACAAGCTGAGGTGATTTATTCATAGCTGTCTGTATTGGGGGAGGCAGCCACCAACCCTCCCTTTTCACAGAGACTCAAAGGCCGGGAGAGGAGTAGGAAAGAAGGTCAGCTTCAAGTATGCCCTGTTTGGATGGTGTTGACATAGGGGAGGTGTAGGATGAGCCACTAGAAGCAGGGCATCCTAAGTAATTGATTAAGGGTACATATTTGGTTTTTTCCAGGTGGCCCTAATTGGGAAATGGGGGAAAAACTTAGAAAGCTGTAAGTCATTAATCAAGTCCTGGCCATGTGGGGCCTGTTGTTACATGGGTTTATTATCTAATTTCCTGGACTGGTTACTTTAAAATATAGGTTGACTTCAAGGCTTTATTACTACAGGTTGTGGGTCAGAATCCTATTTTTGTGTGTAATCTGTCCACCTTTGTTTTTGTGAGCATTCAGTCTCTCAATTCATTATATGAAATGTACAGAAGGTAAACATATAAATACAGATAGTACATGAAGAATTGTCTGAAACTGGAGGGATAGAATGGAAAGTGTTAATGGGTATAAGGTTTCTTTTCAGGTTGATAAAAATATTCTAATATTAGGTTGTGGTGATTTTGTAAAACTACAAATACACTAAAAACGACTTCATTGTATACTTTATTTGAGTACACATTTGTTACTTTAGGCTCCCCTCGTAGTTCAGTCGGTAAAGAATCTGCATGCAACACAGAAGACCCAGGTTTGATTCCTGGGTCAGGAAGCTCCCCTGGAGAATGAAATGGCAACTTACTCCAGTATTCTTGCCTAGAGAATCCCATTGACAGAGGAGCCTGGCAGGCTACAGTCCGTGGGTTTGCAAGAGTTAGACACAGCTTAGTGACTAAATCATCACCACCTTGTTAATTTATGTGTCAGTGAAGCTTTAAAAATAGTTCACTGATACTCATATTTATTTGAAATGATAGCAGTTTGAATATAGTTTAAAATTAATTTCAGTTTCCTTTTATTTTTCTTAATCTACTAGAAAATTTAAAATGACATATAGCTAACATTTAATTATTGGTCTAAAAAGAAGTCATATTAAAAAAGTGATTACAAGTGTAAAGAATGCTATCACGGAATCTTTGAGGTTTTTCTTTATAGTTTTTATAAATATAGATGAGGAAAATGAAATTTCTAAGGATTTGTTAAGAAGATTTAGGAGCTACAAATTGTACCCTCTTCATCCTGGTTTAAATACTTCTTTTCTATTTCAAAACTGCCTTCATTGTAGATAAGGAAATAGAGGCTTCTATCAGTTTTTAGCAGCTTCAGAGGTTTTTGACAACATTGACAATCTGATAAAAGCCATGCACACTCTTCTCAGGGGGAAAAAACTAACACACTTATGAACCATGGTGAAATCTTTTATTTTGCTTGTAAAATATCCATTCACACTTCTGGCAAGAGCAGGTAGACTTTGTTTGGCGTAGGGGGCAGGTGCTATCCTTCCCCCATTCACAATCCTTGGGACTTGGTGTGTGCAGTAAGAGATACTCACCCTTACTAGTCACGGTGATTCATTCAGGAGTGAATGCTTTCCTTTAATTGGCTCAGCCTGGAGATTTCAGGAAGCTGAAACTCCCTTTTTTTGCTGCAGTCAAAGCAGGAAAAGTCTAAGAAGATTTTGAGTGCTATCATATGGAGACAGAGAGATGGAAAATAACAGAAAATCTTTAATATCACTTCAGCCTCTGGATTCATCCCTGCCTTAAACTAATTTGTCATGTAAGGAATCTAATACTTTTATATTTTGGTGAAGGTGATTTGAGATGTATTCTTTGACACTTAAAACACAGAGAAACCTGGTTGTTACCTGTGGTAAATACAAGAGGGCTTTATGGATATCACTGGGCACGTCCACAGGTTCATCTTAAGGATCTATGAACTATATCGTAGGTAAGGTAGGAGGGCTGCTCTGTGGACTTTGAACAGTGGGTAACTAACCAACTTAAATTTTATATACATATATAAAATAGGTATATAATTTTTGTGAACCGTTCTGTATGCTTGTTTGTGGAAGGTGATATTTATGAAATGGAAAGCCCTGCATCTTCTCTTTTTCTTGTGTGATCACCAATTACATCTAATAATTAGTTAAGTGGTTTTCAACTTAGATTTTGTCAAAATAGCCCATATATTTATAATGTGATAAACCCTGGATGACAGTTTGAGAATACTGAAATAGAAATGTATAGTTTTGGTTTCCCCCAGTGCCATCCCGCCAACCTCAGTCCTCGTATAATCTCAGAGCCACTATCAGAGTCTATGCTGCTGCTGCTGCTAAGTCGCTTTAGTCGTGTCTGACTCTGCGCGACCCCATAGACGGCAGCCCACCAGGCTCCCCCGTCCCTGGGATTCTCCGGGAAAGAACACTGGAGTGGGTATTAGAGTCTATATATTCAATTAAATTATATGTGCAGGAAAGCAACTTCTGGAATTTGATTAGCAAATGGTGCTCGTGAACAATATTGGGAATTTTGAGGAAGATTTGGATCTGTGGTTAAATCTGTCATCTGAGTTTGGAAACTGAGAATTTCCTACCTCATGAATCAAAAGAGCCTTTTGTGGCATGAGAGTTCACCTAAACCAAACTGGATTCGTAGGCATTTGTCTGCCTTGGGGGACAGGAGAGGACATCTAATGGACAGGGGGGCAGTGCACCTGTAAATTCAAAGACCAGTTGCAGCATAACATCCATTACTAATGGATTTGCATTATGACTATGCTTTAGCTGCTTTCTGGAAGCAAGTCCACTGAAACTGTTCAGATTCAGAGGAACCTAATAGTGTTTTGAAGGTGTGTGAGGAAAGAAACACTCAGGACTTCACAGGACAGTTACTGGTAGTAATCACTGAAGGAAGCTGCTGCTATAGTTGCTTGGTATAAGAAAAAGAAAGTTACAGTTAAAATCTCATGGGAGTAGTTGCTGAGAGTGATCACAGATATTTATTAAGTACTTTCTCTGTGCACAGCTTCTGCTGACTCTGAGAGGGCAGTCAAAGAACCTCCAGCATGGCTCCTGGTCTAGGAGATCTTGCAATCTGGAGCAATTATAAGTATCTCACTTATCAGTGGGGATCATAATATCTGTCTGACAGGTATTTTTATGAAAAATACACACTGTAATCTCTTATAATATAAAACAGTCCTGAAACATGATAAAGAATCTCAATAAGTGTGTGGTTAATTATAAGTCTCATTTCCTCATTGTGAATCAAGATATAGAATAATATGCATACTCTTGGTGGGAAAAAATTGGACAGTCTTGATCCAGATGTGTGATTTAGTTTCAATAAAGGGAGAGAGAACCACGCCTTATCTCTGGGGATATCTCTGTTTTTTGTGAATTACCCCACCTAGAATTTAGGTGTGATGGCTCCTTCATGCACTTCCAAATATTGTCTCAGTTCAAACAAGTATGTGCATGTGTTAACATTCATCCTAGAAATTATAATTGCTTACTTGGCAAGTTTCCCAAATGAGACAGATCAAAATGCATGATTTATATGATCCATTTTCCTAGGAAACTGACATTTATCAAGTCTTCATTCTGTACAAAGTAGTGTGTTAGGAATATATCATTTTATATTATCAGTTCAGTTCAGTTCAGTTGCTCAGTCGTGTCTGACTCTTTGCGATCCCATGAATTGCAGCACGCCAGGCCTCCCTGTCCAACACCAATTCCCAGAGTTCACCCAGACTCACATCCATCGAGTCGCTGATGCCATCCAGCCATCTCATCCTCTGTCATCCCCTTCTCCTCCTGCCCCCAATCCCTCCCAGCATCAGAGTCTTCTCCAATGAACTTCATCCAACTCTTCGCATGAGGTGGCCAAAGTACTGGAGTTTCAGCTTTAGCATCATTCCTTCCAAAGAAATCCCAGGGCTGATCTCCTTCAGAATGGACTGGTTGGATCTCCTTGCAGTCCAAGGGACTCTTCAAGAGTCTTCTCCAACACCACAGTTCAAACGCATCAATTCTTCGGCGCTCAGCCTTCTTCACAGTCCAACTCGCACATCCATACGTGACCACAGGAAAAACCATAGCCTTGACTAGATGGGCTTTTGTTGGCAAAGTAATGTCTCTGCTTTTAAATACGCTATCTAGGTTGGTCATAACTTTCCTTCCAAGGAGTAAGCGTCTTTTAATTTCATGGCTGCAGTCACCATCTGCAGTGATTTTGGAGCCCAGAAAAATAAAGTCTGACACAGTTTCCACTGTATCCCCATCTATTTCCCATGAAGTGATGGGAAAATATGCCAGATCTTCGTTTTCTGAATGTTGAGCTTTAAGCCAACTTTTTCACTCTCCACTTTCACTTTCATCAAGAGGCTCTTTAGTTCCTCGTATAGTAGGCAACATAGACTATTATTATCCCGGTTTTGCAGATGAGGTGAATGAAACTGACTTTCCTGATCACATAGCTAATAATCAATAGAGTTGGGATTTCAACATAGTTATTCCTATATTGGAGGCCACATTCTTAACCACTATACCTATGTAATTCCTTGGTGGACGGTTTGAGGTTCTCAGAACATTAGGATTATTGATTCTAGTCCAAGTGTCAGCTGTTAGTCTTGGGACTAACAGGAGTGTCTTGGGACACTCCTAGTTCTATTGCTATATAATAATAGAAATGCTGTTCACTGGAAAGATTTTGGGTACCCTGATTAAACTGATCCCCCATTCCTTGAAATATAAGAAAGGTCCATCCACGCCTGCCACCAGCTGCTGCCAGGTACCAATTATTATCTGCTTTATTAATCCCAGAAAAAGATATTTCATTGTTAACCTCCATCAAAAGCTTTCAGCTTACTCTCTGTCCTCAGAATCCTGTGGGTCATCTGTATGTGATTCAGTTGATAAAGTGGGTAATTAGTTAACATATAGATCCCTAGATCCTACTCCTGAAAATTCTGAGGCAATTGATCTTATTGGTGCCACAAGCATCTTCTTTTATACATGTTCCCAGCATTTCTGACTTATGTTTTTTGGATCATGATGATGAATATATATGACTTTGTCAGAAAACATGGTTTCTATACTTAAAATTAGTCATTAAAATGTATAGAATATTAATATTAACAGATATGAATGATCAAATTTAACATAGACTTTAATATATAAATGTAAATATGTTTATTCCTTTTATGATATCATCCTTATGCTCTCTCCTAGTTATAGATATCTAAATTGCCTACTGAGAGTACTTTATCATTTTCCAAGCTTTTTCACATCTCATTTTTGTTATTTGAAATTCAAGGGATCCAAATGAGAATATGTATCATCCTCTCATTTTACAACTGCAGAAACTGAGGCTTAGCAAGTTTAGATGAGCTTTCTAGATTAATCAGGTTTGTAACTATTGATTTTGGCTCTGTTTATGCCAGACATAGCCTTAAATTGCAATCAGAACTATCTCAAGTAGATAGAGACCTCTTTAAAGGCCCTTCTTTAACTCCCAGAACAGACAGCATCAACAATTTCTTGGATTAAGGAGAGGGTCATTTAAAGCCATCTTGAGTATTAGACTCACCATGACACCATATCCAGAGAAATTCTTCTACAAGTAGCACACACTGCTTTTGATGTCCCCAGCTCTGTCTTTGATGTTCCTGGTCAAGTCCTATCCAGAAGGTTAGGAAGAGAGCGTGAAGAGGGCTCAGATATCCTCTAGTCCCAAACGCTCATTTATTCATAAACACAGAGCCCAAGAGGCAATGCATTATCTCTTTGTAGCAGCTCAATGAGTTAGTGACAGAGCTAGAGCCAGTGTGTCTGCCCCCTGAGGCTCCATAATAAGGTAGAATGAGCTCTTGGGTGGGAATCAAATAGACTAGGCTTTGAGAGTCCCTTGGACTGCAAGGAGATCCAATCAGTCCATTCTGAAGGATATCAACCCTGGGATTTCTTTGGAAGGAATAATGCTAAAGCTGAAACTCCAGTACTTTGGCCACCTCATGCAAAGAGTTGACTCATTGGAAAAGACTCTGATGCTGGGAGGGATTGGGGGCAAGAGGAGAAGGGGATGACAGAGGATGAGATGGCTGGATGGCATCACTGACTCGATGGACGTGAGTCTCAGTGAACTCCAGGAGTTGGTGATGGACAGGGAGGCCTGGCGTGCTGCAATTCATGGGGTCGCAAAGAGTTGGACATGACTGAGCGACTGATCTGATCTGATCTGATCTGAAATTTACTCTGCCCTTCACTGGCTTTGTGACCTTGGTCAAGTCACTTAACACCTCTGAGCCTCAAGCTCTTTACCTGTGAAATGGAGACAATAATACAAACCTGATAGACCAGTTTTTCAAAATATTGGTATCATTTCAAGGCATCTGGCTTGATTCAGGGTAGGTTTTCAATGAATGATGGTTTGCTTCCTTGCCCAGTTTCCATAATGGTTCAAAGATCAGTTTTCAGGTCAAGCCCAGCACCAGATAACTTGCTGTATAAACCATTAAGATGTGTATTGTTTCTTAGCCGCTGCCATGTTTGTAAAGCAATATCCTGCTATTCATAAATGCAAATCAGGCTCCAGAGCAGCAACCTTTGATTCTTCAAATTTAGATTTGGTTATTAACAGGAATTTCTGTACTGGTCTCTGGATATATTAGTCAGAAACAAGAAGAAAAACAACTCCTGCAGAGTCACCAACACCAGGGAAAGAGTGTTGCAACTTTATTCACTACTGTTTCTGTAGCTTACAGTATAGTACCTGGCACATAAAAACACTCAGTTACTAGTAGAATACATAGTTAATATATATTAATGAAAACAATCTCTAATTTTACTTCTTAATGGTTTCCTATGTTCTATTGTTGGCTCAAAATTTCATTTTGATTAGTCTGGTCCCTCTAGTTATGCTGTAACCTCCTCAAAGGCAGGTTCCATTAAAATTCAGTTCAGTTCAGTTCAGTCGGTCTCTGAGTTGTGTCTAACTCTGTAATCCCATGGACTGCAGCACGCCAGGCTTGCCTGTCCATCACCAACACCCAGAGCTTGCTCAAACTCATGTCCAATGAATTGGTGATGCCATTCAACCATCTCATCCTATGTTGTCCCCTTCTCCTTCTGCCATCAATCTTTCCAAGCATCAGGGTCTTTTTCAGTGAGTCAGTTCTTCGCATCAGGTGGCCAAAGTATTGGAGCTTCAGTTTCAGCATCAGTCCTTCCAATGAATATTCAGGACTGATTTCCTTTAGGATTGACTGGTTTGATCTCCTTGCAGTCCAAGGGATTCTCAAATGTCTTCTCCAACATTACAGTTCAAATGCATCAATTCCACTAAAATTAGTCATGAAATTAGCTGCAATTTCTGAAGTATCTGCTTCTGGTAGCAGGGCCTATCAGACATATATTGCAAACAGAATACTGTGTATATTTTAAATTAAGTCAATTATTACTTCCATATGACAGATGAAGAAATAGGGAGGTTAAATAATTTGCCCTTGACCACAAAGTCTGTGCAAGGTACAGTGAATGGTTGAATCCAAGGCCTATATTCTTCCCATGTTGTTGTTCAGTCTCTAAATTATGTCCAACTCTGCCACCCCATGAATGACAGCATGCCAGACTTCCCTGTCCTTCATTATCTCCCAGAGTTTCCTCAAACTTTTATGTCCACTGAGTCAGTGATACCACCCAACTATCTCATCCTCTGTCTTCCCCTTCTCTTCTTGACCTCAATCTTTCCCAGCATCAGGGTCTTGTCCAGTAAGTTGGCTTTTCACATCAGGTGGCCAAAGTATTAGAGCTTCAGCTTTAGATCAGTCCTTCCAATGAATATTCAGGACTGATTTCTTTAAGATTGACTAGTTTGATCTCCTTGCTGTCTGAGGGACTCTCAAGAGTCTCCTACAGCAACACAGTTTGAAAACATCAGTTCTTTGATGTTCAGCCTGCTTTATGGTCTAACTCTCACATCCATACATGACTACTGGACAAGCCATAGCTTTGACTATATGGACCTTTGTCAGCAAAGCGTATCTCTGCTTTTGAATATGCTGTCTAGGTTTGTCATAGCTTTTCTTCCAAGGAACACGTGTCTTTTAAATTTCATGTCTGCAGTCACCATCCACAGTGATTTTGGAGCCCAAGAAAATAAAATCTGTCACTGTTTCCACTTTTTCCCCATGTATTTGCCATGAAGTGTTGGGGCCAGATGCTATGATCTTAGTTTTTTTGAATGTTGAGTTTTATTCTTCTCATACTTCCTCTATTCCACTTGGTGTTTTGCAGAGAGTTTATACATTGTAGGCATTAACTGTAAATCATATCAGCAGAACTGGGTAAGATTAAAAAAATATGACAAGGGAAAAATGGCTTTTTCTGCTTGTTTTCATTATGGGTTGCCATTATGCTCCTCTGGAGCTGTTCATGGTCATGAATCCCTATTACCATATTCTATTCAGTTCTGTGTGTCCCAGAAAGGACCTTTTCCTTGCAGTTTCCCTGACCAGTCCTCATGAATATTTGTTTTGTTGTATTTTGCTAGCTGAATCCACTCTATGATCATTTTATAAGGTATATAGTATATTTTTCACAATAACCCTACAAGGCAAGTTTATTCTGATTTTAATGATGTGAAAACTGAGGTTCGTGGAAATTAAGAAACTGTATCATCAAGTCCATAGAAATGGGTTCATTTGCTTTTCTATTTATTTACTCCTAAATCAAAATCTTAAATGCAGTGAATTTAAGCATACAGCAACTATTTAACCCATACAGCAACTGAATGGGTTACTGTACTAGCCATACCTTAGAGTTTTATGTTTCAGGGGTATCAAGCAATATCTCACTTTTGATCTTCACAGTAGCATTAAAGGATCAAAATCTTAAGTGATAATTAGACAGCAGCAAGTGAAACTAGCAAGGATGAAAGGCCTTGGTCCTGTCTTTATTAAGCATTTTTCCTGTTGCAAAGCACCTTCCAAGGCACACTTACATACTACGTCAGAGGACTTTCAAAAGGCAGTGTCTGAAGGTGGACGTTACAGACCCCAGGACCACAGGGAAGATATTGTGGCACAGGGAATATCTTTGGTGTTCCTTTGGCTTCATCACCAGGCTATTGCCCTACTAGTGGCTAACCTTCTCTTTAACCTAAATTAAACTGACACTGCTGCTGCTGCTAAGTCGCTTCAGTCGTGTCCGACTCTGTGCGACCCCACAGACAGAAGCTCACCAGGCTCCCCCTTCCCTGGGATTCTCCAGGCAAGAATACTGGAGTGGGTTGCCATTTCCTTCTCCAATGCATGAAAGTGAAAAGTGAAAGTGAAGTCGCTCAGTCGTGTCCGACTCTCAGCGACCCCATGGACTGGAGCCCACCAGGATCCTCTGTCCATGGGATTTTAGGGTTGTAGTCTGTAGAGTCCTGGAGAGTTTGGGACTAAAAACTCAACATCCTTGTGAAGAAGCATTTACTTCAAGTTCAATACTTCCTTTTATTTTTTCCATTTTTCTTTCCTTTGTCATGCCAAATTAAATTAAAAACTTTTAATTAATAATATTGAATATATTATGATTCTGTTTAATTAGATTTCTTCAATACAGCTATTTTTCTATCCATCTATTTATTCTTAATGAATAGAAAGACAGTGGAGCCAGTGTCTAACAAATGGTAATACTATTTCAGCCTCCCTGAGATGTGAAACATCTAGTGATTTTATTTTAACTTTCCTTTTTGTATGGTTCTATATTACTTATTTGTTAAAACTTTACAGTATACTTTATTTTCAGAAATCATTGCTAGAGAATAACATTAACTTGTATATTAGTTTCTTGTGGCTGCTGTAAACAATTACCACAAATGTGGTGACTTAAATAACTGTTAGTATTTATTTTCTCATAGTTCTGAATCCAGAAGTCTGAAATCAGTGTTACTGGTCCAAAGTGCAGCTGTCAGCAGGGCCATGCCCTCTCTGAAGGCTTTCATGGAGAATCTGTTCCTTGCCTCTTTAGCTCTGATGACTGTGGTATTCCTTGGCTTATGGCTGCATCAGTTCCATCTTCAAGGTCAGTATCTTTAAATTCTCTCTGCTCCATCTTCACACTTTCTTTTCCTCTATGTGTAGTCAAATTTCCCTCTTTCTTCCACTTATAATGATGCATGTTATTGTACCTAGGGTAAAGACAGATAATCCAGGGTGATTTCCTCATCACAAAATCCTTAGCTTATTTACTGTCTTTTCCACTCCAAGTGATACTTATGGGTGCTAGGGATTAGGTCCTGATCTTTTTGGGGACCATTAATCAGTTCACTCTAAGTAGTTTCCAAAGGGAGAATGATAACCAATTAATATCTCATAGCTGCTTTTTAAAATGGATTTATGCAGCAGGAAGCACTAAATTCTTGTCTGCATCGGGCTTGTGTCTATATTTAGATAAACTCTTGGCAGTTTACCTGGGATATCTCTAATTTAGATCCATTGCCTAGAGACTCTTAATACCTCTCTTAGTCTGTGTGATATATTACATGGTTACCCTCCATATGCAGCAGCATATGTTCACAAATCCAGGCTCTTTTAGGTTTATGAGAATCATGATCTTGGGGCCAGAGAATCTTGCTAGGAACAAATTATCGTCACTATATTCCACTGTACATCTCCTGTAAAATCAGCTGCCCAATGATAATGAGAAGGCATCTCAGCAGACTAGGGCTGGAGCACAAGTACCTCCCCAGTAAGTCTGAGGATGTGTACAGGCAGAGGAGCCGACAGCAGATATTTAAGTTACCGTAGGTGCTTTTGCTTTTACTTACTCTTGTAATGGTATCTATAATTGCATAACAAGAGCAAGGACATTTTCTGCTGATATTCTTTGTTAGGCCACATGGCCACAGGGGGACTCAGCATCTTCTCACTGCCCCCTCTTCACCACCAAATGTGCTTGACACTTGGGTGGCCTCTACACATGTTCCTGTGTAGATTTCTTTCATGTTTATATTCTCCTTTACTTTCTAATTCATGTGGCTTAGAATTATATCAGTGAAATTCAAGAACAATAACAGGCTTTGGTAGAAGTGCTTCAAAAAGGATGTCACCAACCTATCCTATTATAGACAGTCATATACATTATATATAGCTGACTTTGGACAGTTTTCTTTGGTTTCTTTTCTTTTTTTCCATCTTTCCTTTCTTCTTTTCTTCTGTTAAATATTCTTTCTCATAAGCTTAATGTGGGCACTAGTATTATACCCTTTTGTAAGTAGGAAATTCTACACTCAAAAATGTTAAATAATTTACCCAAATTATTGGGTAAGGTTACTCAGCTACAGACTGAGCTGATATTCAAACCTGATCTATGTGACTCTGGAATCCTCACTGCAAGATATTATATTCTATACTTTACCTTCTGAACAGGATATCAATTTTAAAATGGACAAATTATGAAGGTATAGGCCCAGGATTGTACCTATGTATTCTGAAAGCTACAGAAATAGAAGGATGGACCTAAACTCACTGACAGCAATAAGATCAGAGAACTCTCAGTAATAGAGGCTACTTGGTAGCATTTAACCCCAAATAAATAGCATATGTAACAGCATTTGAGGAAGAAAATGATGTTACAGAAAATTCCCAGGAGATAAAGAGGAAATTGAAATAAAAGTGTGAAAATCAGAAGGGAAGGAATCCTTGGTAACTTATGGAGAGGCTCTCATCTTTGGGAGCAGGAGTACTGAGAAATCCGAGGACCATGTACTGAGCCAGAGTGGCTAAGCTCCAGAGAAGATTATAAACTGAACTAAGGAGGGTCTGCTTTGCTGAGAACTTGTGAAATGGGACCCTTTCAAGGGAGGTCTTGCTGCCAGCTCCCAATAAACAGATTTCAGTTGTCAGCTCATTCAGGATTCACTTCACTGCAAACAGCCACCACCCATGAGGACATGACCAAAAGCATGGACTTTTTGGCTCAACATGGAACAACTCAGACAAGGCATACATCCTGTAACACCTCCAATGGGATTGGCCAAGGTCTTGCATAACCTGCTTTGCAACTAGACTTCTCCCTTTACCAATCTCACTTCCTCTAATACATTCCCACAGGTATTGATCTGTAATAGATATCTAGCATGCCAAATTCAATCTTATTATCTGTTTGTGATATACTGATTTTCAATAAACCCTGAGAATCCTCATGTCCAGCTCTCCTTTGGACAGAATTAATATTCTTCCTTCCCCCGTGCTAAGAAGAAATCCCCACACACTAAGAAGGGTAGTGTGACCTGGATAGGTGAGAGAAGAAGACCCTTTAACAGACATCTGTCATGCACTAGGCTTTTGCCTGGCACCATCTGACTTTCCACCCAGAGATCTCATTTCTCTTTTTATTGACTAGGTTCTGGTGCCTAAGCATTGTTCTCCGGAAGCAGACAAATGGAATACATGCTGTAGAGAACTCAGTATGCTAAAGCATTATTATGCTTGGACTTTTGATGGTTTATTCACACAACAGAGTGTGTTAGAATGAAATTTTCCCAAATCTGACACTAGAATGCATCAACATCCATAGCTGGCAGCTGACAGCTTTGAGTACAAACCCATCACCACTTACCCGTCTTTTGGATAGTATTCATTAACCAGTTTTAGAAAAATTACATGGCTCTGTGTTCTTTCATCCAACCACTGAACCATTGACCTGAGAACGAAGCTCAGTCCTGCTTTACAGTTATCACAGCTGCCCAGGGTTGGAGTCTGGGTTGTTTTATAAGATGGACCCCTCTAAGAAGGACAGGAATTGCAAATGCTCCATCCCATTTCTATCTTGGAGATCCTAACAACCTCTGCCATCAAGTGCCACATGTGGAGGTGTGTGTCATCTTTAGAGCTGCTACAACTCAGGGCCTCAGGCTGCTACCATTTATAGCATCGAGTTAGATTTAATAGGCCTCTATGTGGCAGATTTAATGTCCAACAACTCATGGGGAAAATTTATCCAAAGGGCCTGAAGATGAAAGAGTTTGCCTGTCTACAAAGAGGAGTGAGTGATACATTTCCATGCAGAATCTTCAGTAGGTTATAACCCATAAATCTGTCAGCAGTCTTTACCCTCCGTGTATGTGAAATTATGCAAGTTTCTTTTTTTCTTTATTGTCATTTTGAATTATGCACTCTGTGTTACACATGGATCAACTCTCCCTAGGCAGCTAACTGAACCTTGGAAGACAGGGATGTGTTTTATTTTTATGTCAACCTGCTCTGATTCAGTGTTTAGAGTGACATATAATCAGGCATTGAGTTAAAAAAAAATCTGTATTAGGTGTAAACTGCTTTACATCATGACCGATGGGATGTAATTGGTGCTATTGACAGCAGTCTGGGCTGCATTGATTTTCCCATCAGGCTGAAAACCTGAAAACCTTGACGACATTTTTTTCCCACCCCCAACTACTTGATTAGTTATGAACCATCACGAAGGAAAAATTATATAAAATACAAGTTGCTGTATACAGCCATGCTGCTTTTCCAAAAAAGCAAATTTGAACATAAATTATTGGTGCAACAACATAATAATTACCACATAGTGACTGTTAAGCAGAGTTGCCATATACTGCTCTTCAGAGACCTACTCTATTTGCCAGTTGTTTGCCCAGAAGAAAAAGCACAACTTTCTTATTCCTATTACTGTTATATGGATTTGTGGAAAGCCCATTACTGTGGGTCCACAAACTGAAGTTTTAATGCACATTTAATTTATGCGGAACTCATATAAGCTAGATATTATTGTCCCTGATTTACAGCTTCAGAGGGTGAGCCCTATAAAGGTGATGTTACTCATCCAAGGTCAGACAATCAGTAAATGGAGGACTCAAGTCCTGTTCTGTGCAAAATCCCCCACCCCCACCCCCTACCTATCCCCCTGACCCCCCGATGGGGTCTACACTGCATCACAGAGATACCTTTCCAAGGAGAGGAAATGTATCTTTTTATTTTTTTAATTTTATTTTGCTTAACTTTACAATATTGTATTGCTTTTGCCATTCATCAAAATGAATCCGCCACAAGTATACATTTGTCAGATTGGATAGCAATTGGTTCACCTAGAACTCTCTGAAGCTATTGTTGTGGGTAGTTTTGCTTATGGTTTTTCTGGATAATCCCAAAGCATTAGCCAGCATGAAGTGAAACTCTAGGAAAAGAAAACTTTGCTTAATTGGTTCCTTCAAATCTTTGCTTTTAGAATTAATATAAGGGTTCTGATCTATTTGGAAAGGAAGGAAAATAAGTAGGTACAGATGAAAAAGATGGAGTGGGAACCATGGAACAACTACTATGAGATTTCATGACAGTCCTATGAGAACTGAGCACAAAGCCTCAAGAACACCAGCAACTAAGCCTCCAGGAGGACAGATCTGGAATTGGCTGCTCTCTCCATCTACTATATTTCTTGGGATCTCTCTGCTTCTCTCTAAACATTTACTCTGTTTAATTTCCCCTGATCTGCATCCTCTGGGACTTTCCTTCTTTATGCCAGAACTGTGTACATGGGCTGGTAACCTCCACTTTCAAGGATCTCTCTGCTCTACATCTGGAATTGGAATTCCAAACTCCCAGTGGAAGGAGAGGGTGAACAGTGACGTGGTCCAGTGGTGCACCACACTCTCTGCAGGTACGGTGCTGCAGCCTTAGAAGGACTGTAGCCGGAAACATTGACTTCGAATTTACTCCATGCTCTAGTTACCACTCTTTGTTTTAGATATTTTTCTCTCTCTATTCCTTTTGGTGGTAGAGTCCATGGTCATCACTCCTTTTTCTGATGAGCCTATTGGATTGGCAGTAGCACTTTTAGTGATCCTCTAAACTCTGATGTGGCACTCCTTGCAATGCTGTTTCCTATATACATTCTTGAGCTGCATTTAAGCATATCCAGTTTTGATCTTTTCCTATAAGGTTTTGCTTGTTACTGCTATTATTACTGTAACTACTGCTACTATTACTATTACCTCTAGCTAACAAGTGTGACAATGTACAAAACATCAGTGTTCCTTTTTTATGTGTTAGCTCATTTAATTTCGTGAAAATCTTATGAGATAGCTAGTATCACCGTCTTTTTTATAGATAATAATATGAAGTTCTGGTGAGAAGAACTGCCTTATCCAAGCCAGCACAACATCTAGAGTATGTCCCAGGTGTATCTGACTGGAGCTTATTCTCTTAAGCACAACGTTCAGGGAAGAATAGAAAATGGTAGAGACAGAATACAATCAATATTGACAGATTTCTCCAACTGCCCTCTGACCCTCTGAAATCTTTATTTTTAATTTCAACCAGTCTCTGAGCTTCAGTAAAGAGATCTTTGAAGCTGAAGACCCAGTGTTGGTGCTGGCTCTGCTAATTACTAACCATGTGTGTGCATGCCTGCTAAGTCACTTAGTTATGTCCGACTCTTGGTGAACTTATGGACTATAGCCCACTAGGCTTTCTGTTCATGGGATTCTCCAGGCAAGAATACTGGACTGGGTTGCCATGCCCTCATGCAGGTGATCTTTCTGACCCAGGGATCAAACCTGGGTCTCCCTCATTGCTGGCAGATTCTTTACCATCTGAGCCACCATGGAAATCTGTAGAACAGGAGATAAATAATTTCCATCCTATTTTCTTACATGGCTGTTGTAAGGATCTAAGAAGGTAATAAACACTAAAGCCCTCTGATTTGAGATTACAAATCTCAAGTAAGTATTACTATTGTCATTTACTATTTCAGTCTACTGTGCTGGCAAGTGAATAGATTAAGAATATAGAAATACACCACCCCGCTCCCCCCAGCCTTTGGTAATTACGGCAAACCTTACCTTTTTTTCTAGGACTTTTTTTTATCTTAGGAAACAACATCTTAAAAAAGGAAGATAAATCCTCCTATCATTATTCTGACATCTTCTTAAATTACATGGTATTTGGGCTCTCTCTCTTCCTTTATGCTGTTCTTTATCCTGTTTCCATTTCCTCAAGTCACACAAGATGCCTGAATATCATCCAAAGAATCTTGGTACATTCCTATTCCTCTATTCACAAGATATTTAGAATTAAAAGAAGACTTTGCTGATGACCAAGAAGAATCTTTGGTCTACTGCATATATGGGTTTTTGAACATGTAAAGTTTGATGCCCCCTCAAATCTTATCAATAAATGCGGGCTCATTGTGCTTGTACCTGACAAAGCACTCATGTCATCAGAGTTTTCTGTCTCCCATTAATCTGAATTGGCTGATAAGAATACTGGTGGGCTATAACATTGTGGGTCAGACCATGGGCTTCAGTATATTATTAATCTGGGCTTTAATCCTAAAACCACCAATCATTAGCCACATAGCTTTGGACAAAAATCTTAAATATGTTGAACCACATTTTCCTCATCCCCCTAAAAAATGGTGTTAGTAATAAAACATATTTCACAAGATTGTTGAACGAGGTATAGTACTTACCACAATATCTTACACTTATATATTCCCATGGGGCTTCTCAGGTGGTGTTAGTGGTAAAGAACCCATCTGCCAGTGTAGGAGACATAAGAGATGTGGGTTTGATTCCTGGGTCAGGAAGATACCCTGGAGGAGGGCATGGCAATCAACTCCAGTATTCTTGCCTGGAGAATCCCATGGACAGAGGAGCCTGGCAGGCCACAGTTGATAAGGTCACAAAGAGTTAGACACAACTGAAGTGACTTAGCATGCAAGGAGGCATATATCCCCATGAGTTATATCTATTATCATCTTATTACTGCAATTATTAGTTGAATTAGTAAACACAAAGCTGTAATGATTAAAAATCTTTATGCATGTATAAATCTTTATATACGAGAACACCCATGTAACTCATATCTTCATTCTAAGAACATCTCACCACCTAATATAAATCAAATACTTTGTTAAATAAAATAGTGATGCCTGAAATGTCTATTGATTCTAAAATGTTTACTGATTCTAAGGGCTGTCATATGGACCAAGTGTAGCACCACAATTAGTTAAATAAGTCAGACATAGACAAAGAAAGTACTCTCAGTGAAGCCTTTGCAAAAGCAAAATAGATAGCTCTCAAAGCCTGTGTCTCCTTGCTTGAGCTCACAATCTCCATTCTTCTGCAGGTTTAGTGTCTTGACTCAGCATGGAAAAGGGAGTATAGTGTTTAATTACTTGTTATTGGTCCTTTATTGAAATAGCACCTAAAACACCTGAGGAGTAGAAAGATGTGATTGTTTCAATGGGTACCTATCCAAGAAAGCTGGGATTAGATTCATGTGAATGCTGGGGGCCTTAGGACATTTCTACTGGGATGGAGAGCTCTTGGGTAAAGATTGTCAGAAGAATTTGAAGGCTGTTTCTCACAACTGGTTTGGAGAACCATTTGGCAGAGTGCTCTTCAACACACTTGAAGAGTCATCAAACAACTCTTCACTTCACAATAATCTTTGACTTTCTTGGGACCAACAAGGTAAAGAGAATTTCTTTAAAAAATGTATATGTAATTGGAAAAATAAAATGAAAACATAATAACTATTCAATGAATAGTTATTGAGGTAGGTAGTGCATCGCTCCTCAGAGCATTTACAGACAAACTGCAAGAAAATCACTAACAGTAGGGGGCAGGCTTGGAGTAGTGAGGGAAGGACAATGAGATAGGAGTGGTAGCTGCTTGTTAGAAATGAAGATTTATGAAACCCCTTTGGAATGACCTATTGGACTGGTAAATTTGTAAATAACACGTCAGTCTTCCTTGGCTTTTCCTCTCAGGTGTCAACTGCCTGCAGGTAAGTGGTGTTCTCTGCTGTTCTTCTTTTTTTAAAAATATAAATTTATTTATTTTAATTGGAGGCTAAATACTTTAAAATATTGTATTTGTTTTGCTATATATCAACAATAATCCACCACAGGTGTACACATGTTCCCCATCCTGAACCCTCCTCCTACCTCCCTCCCATACCGTCCCTCTGTGTCATCCCAGTGCACCTGCCCCAAGCATCGTGTACCTGGACTGGTGATTCATTTCACATATGATATTATACATATTTCAATGCCATTCTCCCAAATGATCCCACCCTCTCCCTCTCCCACAGAGTCCAAAAGACTGTTCTATATATCAGTGTCTCTTTTGCTGTCTCTCATACAGGGTTATCGTTACCATCTTTCTAAATTCCATATATATGCATTAGTATACTGTATTGGTGTTTTTCTTTCTGGCTTACTTCACTCTGTATAATAGGCTCCAGTTTCATCCACCTCATTAGAACTGATTCAAATGTATTCTTTTTAATGGCTGAATAATACTCCATTGTGTATATGTACCACTGCTTTCTTACCCATTCGTCTGCTGATGGACATCTAGGTTGATTCCATGTCCTGGCTACTATAAACAGTGCTATGACGAACACTGGGGTACACGTGTCTCTTTCAATTCTGGTTTCCTCCACGTGTATGCCCAGCAGTGGGATTGCTGGGTCATAAGGCAGTTCTATTCCCAGTTTCTTAAGGAATCTCCATACTGTTCTCCATAGTGGCTGTACTAGTTTGCATTCCCACCAACAGTGTAAGAGGGTTCCCTTTTCTCCACACCCTCTCCAGCATTTATTGCTTGTAGACTTTTGGATCGCAGTAATTCTAACTGGCGTGAAATGGTACCTCATTGTGGTTTTGATGTGCATTTCTCTGATAATGAGTGATGTTGAGCATCTTTTCATGTGTTTGTTAGCCATTTGTATATCTTCTTTGGAGAAATGTCTGTTTAGGTCTTTGGCCCATTTTTTGATTGGGTCATTTATTTTTCTGGAATTGAGCTGCAGGAGTTCACAATTTGTATGGAAATACAAAAAACCTTGAATAGCCAAAGCAATCTTGAGAAAGAAGAATGGAACTGGAGGAATTAACCTGCCTGACTTCAGGCTCTACTACAAAGCCACAGTCATCAAGACAGTATGGTACTGGCACAAAGACAGAACTATAGATCAGTGGAACAAAATAGATAGCCCGGAGATAAATCCATGCACCTATGGACACCTTATCTTTGACAAAGGAGGCAAGAATATACAATAGAGAAAAGACAATATCTTTAACAAGTGGTGCTGGGAAAACTGGTCAAACACTTGTAAAATAATGAAACCAGAACACTTTCTAACACCATACACAAAAATAAACTCAAAATGGATTAAGGATCTAAACGTAAGACCAGAAACTATAAAGCTCCTAGAGGAGAACATAGGCAAAACACTCTCCGACATAAATCACAGCAGGATCCTCTGTGACACACCTCCCAGAATATTGGAAATAAAAGCAAAAATAAACAAATGAGACCTAATTAAAATTAAAAGCTTCTGCACAACAAAGGAAACTATAAGCAAGGTGAAAAAACAGCCTTCAGAATGGGAGAAAATAATAGCAAATGAAGCAACTGATAAAGAATTGATCTCAAAAATATACAAGCAACTCCTGCAGCTCAATTCCAGAAAAATAAATGACCCAATCTGCTGTTCTTTCAAAGGTGGCTTTTCCCTTTGCTTCCTCCTTGAGCGTGTAGGGGTACCTGCCCTGGTCCAATACTTCTGAATGCACTGAAAGTCTTTCTGATTTGGGGGTTTAATTGGCAAACTTATTCTGCTTTGTTTTGCTTATGTTTGTTATTATACTAAGCTCTCTCTCCCCTACCCCTTTGATTTTTATCACAGTACAGGTAATATTTTGAACTCCCATTGACCTTACTCTTTTGTTCAGAATCCAGGATGGGACTGAGGGCTGTTATTGATTAGATCTCCTGAGAACATAATCCATTTAGCTAAGCCTGTTGCTACTTAAATTTATCTACAATTGACTCATTAGTACAAATCAATGCACTGAATCTGCAAACTTCCTTTGATCTGTCTATCCTCAGGCCCTTCACTCTACTTGGAGAATCCACTATTGTATTTGATAGAGACTTTTTTCTAATCACAGTCCCTCTTTTGTGCTAAATCATCTTTATCTTGCAACTCCTCTGGCCCCCAACACTTCTCTAAAAATATTTCCCTGCCCTCAATCCAGAATTTATTTATTTAAAAATTTGTTTGGTTTTCCTTAGTATAGGTAAGGTTGTTTGTTCTTCAAGCAGAATAGATTTCCCTCCTTCATTGAATGGTACTTTGAAAAGTCCTTTAATTTATGTAAAAAGGTATATAACTGAAAATGGGGTTCCCCTGCTTTCTGCTGAAAACCCAATAAAGAGGCAAAGTTGGTGGAAAAGAAAGTTTGCTTTATTTCTGATGCCTGCTGGCAACTAGCGGTGGGGTGGGTGAGTGGATATGGCAGGGTGGACTCCTGCCCAAAGGCCAAATCCCCTTCAATGACAATCAGTGAGCAAGAGCTTTCATAGACACAAGGTGGGGGGCTATACGTAGAAAGCTCAGAGTCACCTCAAAATTGGTCATGTGGTGATCTGGCCAGCATTATCTTAATTGTTTTAACTACAGTTAATTTTGAGTTCCAGGGGCTTCTCAGGTGGCACTAGTGGTAAAGAACCCTCTTGCCAACGCAGGAGATATGAGGTGCCAGTTCAGTGCCTGGGTTGGGAAGATCCTGTGGAGGATGGTGTAGCAACCCACTCCAGTATTCTTGTCTGAATGAATCCCATGGACAGAGGAACCTGGAGGGATATAGACCATAGGGCTGCAAAGGGTTGGACATGACTGAAATGACTTAGCACACACACCCACAATCTTTAGTTCCACGGTCGGTCCCATTCCTTGAGCCCAATTCTTGGAATTGTGGCAGTTTGTAACACGGCTACAGTCTGGTCATCATGTTCTTTCACCTGGTATGGTGTCAGTATGTATAACACAGCTGACAAGATATGGCTCAATATTATCTATAGCCCTTGAGGATGAACTAAAGGTCCTTGACTATGCTTAATGACTAAACTATTTTATTTGGTCTCCTTTGACTGTTTTCCTTTGTTTCTGTGTTTTCTCATTTCTTTGATTAAACTGATTTTTTGGCTAAAGTTTTTTCACCGACAAAAGACAGGTGGAGGACATGGGGGAAGGCCCATAGGGTTCTGCTCCATTTCGGAGACACACGCAAGAAATCCTTGGCAGAAGAAGTTTCTTCCTTAAAGTCTCAGGGCAAAGAAATGTTACTTCCATGAACTTTCCTATTACTCGCCAGCTAATTAGTTGCTCTTTGCATTCACCTTCCAGAAATTGCTTCTTGTAATGTTGTTGAAAGCTAATGTTACTGTGCCTTACATAAGTAGTTTGTAAGTTATTATTCCTCTTGCCAATTGAAGCCTCTTAAATGCAGTGGAAGGGGCTTCCCTTGTAGCTCAGTTGGTAAAGAATCTGCCTGCTTATGCAGGAGACCTGGGTTTGATCCCTGGGTTGGGAAGATTCCCTGGAGAAGGAAATGGCAACACACTCCAGTACTCTTGCCTGGAAAATCTCATGGATAGAGGAGCCTGGTGGGCTGCAGTCCATGGGGTCACAAAGAGTCGGGCACGACTGAGCGACTAATACATACTTACTTACTTAAATGCAGGGGATGTGTAGTTTTCATTTCCTTTGTATACTTCTGGGTTCTAACTCAATTCCAGAAAGAGTATGTCATCTAGAACATCAAAGCCCGCGTGCTTTTGTGCTCAGGGCCAACATAGACAGACCTGTGAGTGGATGCTTACAATGTGGTATACACAGTGCCAAGACAGAACTACACACAGCAGTGCAGAGGAAGTGCCCCTGGCTCAGATAGAGGGGGAGGGAGGAGATGGGGCATTACTTACCACTGTAGCCAATCTCATAGTTCCTATGGCATTTCTGACCAGAGTGCCTTCTATCCAGTGGTATGGAATAGATGAATGATAAAATTGGAGGGCTTAAAAGTTTCCTTAACTTGGAAATGATTTTCCTTAATTGAAACAATTGGAAATAGTCTTTGGGGAGAGTACTGAGTCAGAATTGACGATGTTTGTATGTTTAACCCAGAGAAGGCAATGGCACCCCACCCCAGTACTCTTGCCTGGAAAATCCAATGGACAGAGAAGCCTGGTGGGCTGCAGTCCATGGGATCGCTAGGAGTTGGACATGACTGAGTGACTTCACTTTCACTTTTCACTTTCATGCATTGGAGAAGGAAATGGCAACCCACTCCAGTGCTCTTGCCTGGAGAATCCCAGGGATGGGGAAGCCTGGTGGGCTGCCGTCTATGGGGTTGCACAGAGTCAGACACGACTCAAGTGACAGCAGCAGCAGTAGCAGCAGCAGTATGTTTAACCAATTTATGATAATCTGATTTTGCATATGGATGTTCATCTGACAAAACAGCTTATATAAAAAGTTTGGGTGTTTGTTTAGAACTACTGTAGCTGAGAAAAATATTTGTATTTGTTGATGATCAGGCAGTAACTAGGCAGCAAGCTTCTTACACCTTAATTACAAGATCGTATTAAAACAAGGCAATTTAATTGCAATCAGTGTAGAATAATTTATTTATAAACTGCTATTATATGTATTTATATCCTGTAATACGTTACTCCAGCCTCATACTGTATGTGCCTCATTATATTGTGATGTACAAGGTCATTAACCTACAATTTCATTTGACATCTTGTTTATTATATTCTGTTCTGTGTTTAGTATGAAATTGTTAAATTCTCTTCAGTTATTTTTTACTACTTAATTTCTGTGTAAATCTCATAAGGCTCTGATTACAGCTAGTTAAGCAAGTATGACTTGTGTTGTAAGCAGTTGGCTTTCCTTAAACACCTTGAGTGGATCTGGAATGGGTTCTGCTCTTCAATTGTCTCTCCTTCCTCATGTTTGGCCCTGGTTGTAGTGATTCTGGAAGCACAATACATTTTCCCAAGTACTTAAACAGTTCTTGGCATCTTTCAGAGAACACTTGGAACACAGCAAAGTGAATTGCAGGTAAACTCCATAAGGAAAATACTACTCCTGATTCTGAAGCTAGCAGATTTCTAAGCTTTGGGTGGTCTGGTTTGGTGAATTGAGTTTGGTTAATATATGTAACAAGTCAAGGGCTGTAGAGTTGAAATCCTGTGTTGACACTTTCTCTCAGTGTGTGTGTGTGTGTGTGTACGCACACACACACATGCTCAGTCCTATTCAACTCTGTGACTCCATAGTCTGTCGCCCACTAAATAAAGCCAACTTAACAAAATATACGTATAAAAATAGTCAAGAGTAGACATCACTGGGCACTCTTGGGCTCCAAGATGAGGTTGCTGTTGCTACTGCTAAGTCGCTTCAGTTGTGTCCGACTCTGTGCGACCCCATAGACGGCAGCCCACCAGGCTACCCCGTCCCTGGGATTCTCCAGGCAAGAACACTGGAGTGGGTTGCCATTTTCTTCTCCAATGCAAGTGAAAAGTGAAAGTGAAGTCGTTCAGTCGTGTCCGACTCTTAGCGACCCCATGGACTGCAGCCTACCAGGCTCCTCTGTTCATGGGCTTTTCCAGGCAAGAGTACTGGAGTGGGGTGCCATCACTTTCTCTGAAGATGAGGCTAGATCAACACAAATCTGTCTCCACTGCTAGCAGAGTGGGCCGAATGTACGTATGAATAGAGGGGAGCTACTCCTTATTAAGTCTGTACTATCAATGTGCCAAGGGCTTCCCTGGTGGCTCAGTGGTAGAGATTCTGCCAGTCAGTGCAGAAGACATGGGTTTGATAGTTGGGAATATACCCTGGAGAAGGAAATGGCAACCCACTCCAGTATTCTTGCCTGAGAAATCCCGTGGACAGATGAACCTGGCAGGTTACAGTCCATGGGGTAACAAAGAGTCATCAGATACGATTCAGCGACTAAACAGCAACAATCAATATGTTTTTAATTTGATATTTCAACCCAGTTTCCCAACTCTCAAAGCTAGGTATTATTACAATATTCATTTTATATCCCCTGGAACTGAGGTTCAGAGAGAAAATTCCTTGTTCAAGATTATACAGTTACTAGATAGCTGAGCTAAGCTTCAAACCCAGCTATCCTGGTCTCTGAAACTCTCTACAGTATACTGTACCCCACTTGTCCTTTTCGTATAGCTATTTACAGTTTTCCAAGGGTTAGCTATTCTTTCTGAGAATTAATTCCGTAAGCCGTCCATTCCTCTGCATAGTCCTATATTTACTACATAATTGTTTGCCAAAGCCTTTCACACAGGAGGCATACAGAAAGGGGAGAAAGCACAAGGCAGTTACTATATATAAAAGTCCAGTTACTGGTCACTCCTGGGGAATGAATATTTCAGAATAACCAAGGTTTCTTTATTTATTCATAAACCGTGCTCATACTTATTCTCTCAAGATTAAAAATAAGGTTCTATTTGATGCTTTTTTCTAAGACGTATTTTATTTCTTACATTTTTAAATATAACCACTTTATAAATGCATTAATTTTTTAAATAAATTACCCTCACCATAGGATTGTAACTCCATAATGGCTGTGACACTGATGGCAATATTGATTATATATTCCCTGCATCTACAGCAATGCAAATAACATGCTAATGTGCCTAGTAACTGTTGGATTAATCAATGCCTATTATAGTCATTATGTATTACCCTGAACTTAATGTAATGTGCTTTTAAGGATATCAGAAAGTGTAAGATTACTTGCAACTCGTCCTAAAGATCTGAGTTCATTGTTCACTCACTTATTTTCTACAGTTCCCAGTCTTCTTCACTGTCGGCTCTTAAAACTCCACTGTTGTTTATTGTGTTTTCAGCTGATGTCTGACATTGGGAAGCATCTGCTGCATCTAATATGAAAGCTATAGTGAATTAGGGAACCAGATACCCTTTGTTATTCAAATTTTGTAAAGGTTTGAATCCTCTGCTAGGAGTGAGCAAATATGTTTAAGTGGGAATCTGTGGCATTTTCCAAAGGAAAGGAGCTTTGAATATTCAACAACCTCAAGGTGATTAAAATAATATCAGGCACCTTTTTTTTTTTTTACCATGATGATATGAAACTAAAAATCAATTACAAGATGAACTAGAAAAACTACGAAAAAGTGGAGATTAAACTGCATGCTGTTGAACAATGGATCATTAAAGACATCAGAGGAGAAATAAAAAAATACCTAGAGCCAAATTAGAGCATAAATACAACATACCAAAATATATGAGATGCAGCAAAATTGTCTCTAAAAGGGAAGTTTAAAGCAATACAGGCCTTCCTCAAGAAACAAGAAAAATCTTAAACAATCTAACTTTATACCTAAAGAATCTAGAAAAGGAACAAAGTTCACATTTAGTAGAAGAAATAATAAAGGTCAAATCAGAAATAAATGACATAGATACATAGAAACTAAAATGACTAATGAAACTAAGAATGGGTTCTTTGAAAAACAAACAACAAAATTGACAGATGGACAGATAGACTCACTGAGAAAGAGAGGGCTCAAACAAGCCAGAAATGAAAGAGAAGATGTTACAGCTGATACCACAGAAACACAATGAACGTTATACTTTAAATGTGTGAATTATAACTCAATTAAAATGCTAAAATGCTCACCAAATGTCTAAATACGAATAATAGCAATGTATTCTATAGTTTATAACTTTCGTGTTAGTAAAATGTGTGCTCAGTCACTCAGTCATGTCCGACTCTTTGCGACCCCATGAACTGTAGCCTGCCAGTTCCTCTGTCTGTGGGATTTTCCAGGCAAGAACAGTGGAGTGGTTGCCATTTTCTTCTCCAGCAGATCTTCCGGACCTAGGGACTGAACCTGTATCTCCTACACTCGTGGCATATTCTTTATCATTGAGCCACCTGGGAGCCCTCCTTTAGGTTACTCACTTTCAGTGCTGCTACAAGAAAAGCTGTATTTCCATGTTAGTAAAATATATGACAACAGAATCACAGAGTTCCGGAGTCTAGAAAACAAAGTGCACAATTATGTCTATCAACTACATATTAGAATATTCAGTTTTAGCATTATTATCATTTTGGATGGGGTATCTCTCTCTCTCTCTCTGTGGTCTCCCCTTTGCATTGTTTAGCAGCATCTCTGGCCTCTGTCTTCTATCCAGTTGATTCCAGCAGCCTCTTTCCTTTTCCTACCCAAGGGAATGGCAACCCACTCCAGTATCCTTGCCTGGAGAATTCCATGGACAGAGAACCTTGGCGGGCCACCGTCCCTGGTATCTCAAAGAGTTGGACACGACTGAACAACTAAAACACACTTCCTTTGCCTGCTTCCTTCTGTGCTAACAAAAAATGTCTCCAGATTTTGTTAATTGTCTTTTAGGGAGAAAAATAATCTCCAGTTAAGAATACCTGCTACATATGAAGTGGTACAATAAGATTTGAATATAATGTGTTAGTTTCCTATGTCTACCCTAACAAATTACTACAACTTAACGATGTAAAACAACACAATTTTATTACTTTTCTTCTTAGTTCAGTTCAGTTCAGTTCAGTTGCTCAGTCGTGTCCGACTCTTTGTGACCCCATGAGTTGCAGCACGCCAGGCTTCCCTGTCCATCACGAGCTCCCAGAATTCACTCAGACTCATGTTCATTGAGTCAGTGATGCCATCCAGCCATCTCATCCTCTGTCATCCTCTTCTCCTCCTGCCCCCAATCCCTCCCAGCATCAGAGTCTTTTCCAATGAGTCAACTCTTCGCATGAGGTGGCCAAAGTACTGCAGTTTCAGCTTTAGCATCATTCCTTCCAAAGAAATCCCAGGGCTGATCTCCTTCAGAGTGGACTGGTTGGATCTCCTTGCAGTCCAAGGCACTCTCAAGAGTCTTCTCCAACACCACAGTTCAAAAGCATCAATTCTTCGGCTTTCAGCCTTCTTCACAGTCCAACTCTCACATCCATACATGACCACTGGAAAAACCATAGCCTTGACTAGGCGAACCTTTGTTGACAAAGTAATGTCTCTGCATTTCAATATGCTATCTAGGTTGGTCATAACTTTCCTTTCAAGAAGTAAGCGTCTTTTAATTTCATGGCTGCAGTCACCATCTGCACTGATTTTGGACCCAAAATAAATAAAGTCTGACACTGTTTCCACTGTTTCTCCATCTATTTCCCATGTAGTGATGGGACCGAATGCCATGATCTTCGTTTTCTGAATATTGAGCTTTAAGCCAACCTTTTCACTCTCCACTTTTACTTTCATCAAGAGGCTTTTTAGTTCCTCTTCACTTTCTGCCATAAGGGTGGTGTCATCTGCATATCTGAGGTTATTGATATTTCTCCCAGCAATCTTGATTCCAGCTTGTGTTTCTTCCAGTCCAGTGTTTCTCATGATGTGACAAAGCATTGTAAATAAGAATTTGATCAAATTTGTGCTTTTAATCTTCATTTCATGGGTTAAAAAACAAATATTTGAGCTATCATTTATTTAAGAGCACTATTCAGTACCAAGGGCATTCTAGTGAAGACTCTGAATCTATTATACTTTAAATTACAGTCTTTCTAATTAAACCTAATAAACCATCTCCTGAGGAAGTACGGGCAGTCCTCAGTTTAGGATGGTTTGACTTATGAGGTGATATGTATTAAGTTTAAACTGCACTTCAAGTTTTGACTTTGATTTTTCCCAGGCTAGCCATAGGCCATAGTATACCCTCTCTACTGATACTCTGCTGGGGTGCTGGGAGCCACAGAAAGCTGCCTCTTCCAGTCAGCAACGTGATCATCAGGGTAAACAACCAACACACTTGTAACCGTTCTGCAGCCATACAACAGTTCTGTTTATCACTTTCAGTCATCAATAAATTACATGAGGTATTCAGCAGTTTATTATAAAAGAGTCTCTGTGTTAGATCAGATCAGATCAGATCAGTTGCTCAGTTGTGTCCGACTCTTCGAGACCCCATGAACTGCAGCATGCCAGGCCTCCCTGTCCATCACCAACTCCCGGAGGTCACTCAGACTCACATCCATCGAGTCAGTGATGCCATCCAGCCATTTCATCTTCTGTCGACCCCTTCTCCTCCTGCCCCCAATCCCTCCCAGCATCAGTCTTCTCCAGTGAGTCAACTCTTCGCATGAGGTGGCCAAAATACTGGAGTTTCAGCTTCAGCATCATTCCTTCCAAAGAAATCCCAGGGCTGATCTTCTTCAGAATGGACTGGTTGGATCTCCTTGCAGTCCAAGGGACTCTCAAGAGTCTTCTCCAACACCACAGTTCAAAAGCATCAATTCTTCGGTGCTCAGCCTTCTTCACAGTCCAGCTCTCACATCCATACATGACCACAGGAAAGACCACAGCCTTGACTAGGCGAACCTTTGTTGGCAAAGTAATGTCTCTGCTTTTGAATATGCTGTATAGGTTGGTCATAACTTTCCTTCCAAGGAGTAAGCGTCTTTTAATTTCATGGCTGCAGTCACCATCTGCAGTGATTTTGGAGCCCAGAAAAATAAAGTCTGACACTGTTTCCACTGTTTCCCCATCTATTTCCCATGAAGTGATGGAACCGGATGCCATGATCTTTGTTTTCTGAACGTTGAGCTTTAAGTCAACTTTTTCACTCTCCACTTTCACTTTCATCAAGAGGCTTTTGAGTTCCTCTTCACTTTCTGCCATAAGTGTGGTGTCATCTGCATATCTGAGATGATTAATATTTCTCCCGGCAATCTTGTTCCAGCTTCTGGTTCTTCCAGTCCAGCATTTCAGCTTAAAAATTAAAAATGTTCTGACTGTACTACAATTCAAAGTGTCAGCAGGATTCATGCTCCTCCTGGAGGCTTTCAGGAAGAATGCATTGCCTTGACTTTTCCAGTTTTTATAGGCATTCCTTGGCCATCGTTCCTTCCTCTATCTCAAAGCCAGAGTATAACATCTTTAGGTTTCTCTCTTGCTTTCCTCTGCTTTGTCATCATATCTCCTTCCCTCTGACTCTGACCTTCTACCTTTCTCTCATAAAACTTCTTGTAATTACTTTGGGATCACCTGATTAAGACAGGATTACTTCCTCATCTCAAGATCCTCAACTTAGATACATCTGTGGAGTGCCTGTTAAGGACACATATTTACAAATTCCAGGGATTAGGACATGGACATATTTAGGGAGAATTATTCAGCCCATCACAGTAGACTTTGATAAGTTAAAGATGTGCACTATAACACCTAAAGCAACAATTAAAATAATAAGCTAAATATTTAACAATATACTACAGGTCTCTGAGGCTGTTTATTTTGTATTGTCTCTCTATTCTCTGGATTAGGTAATTTCTCTTGTTCTATCACAGAGATTTTAGCCCTTCCTGATTGTTTATCACTAAGACCTCTGTTGTCCTTAACAGAGTTCCTGGATATGTTTTTTTCCCCCACATTCTACTTCAAATAATGCTAACATCCTCAAGGCAGGGTCACATAGCTGATGACCCTCACTTTCTACTCACCTATCTGTAGTGGAATGTCTATGCCTTGGAGCTAGATGTAGAGCAGAGAGGGAACTGGAGCTGCTAGTTCTCACAGCCTGACTTGCCTGTCCAGAAAAAAACTTCTGCAACATGGAGTTTGGGGAAATGATGCAGCCTCTGATTTATTAACAAACACCATATATTTCCACTCTTCTTACTGAGATTCATTATATGTTGTTGAATAATTATTTCCTAATTTGTTGCATGCTGGAGAATTGTCAGAGTTTTTAAATGATTGTTTTTGAACTTTTGTCTAGATTTATTGCTACTATTTTGGAGAAAGGATTTGTTAAGCTCCTTAAGCAGTCGTTCTAAAAGTCTTACCTCTGTGCTATCTCTTGATGCTTCTGTCTCTTTTTTAATGAGGTTGATGAGGCAAGATGACACTGAACTTTGCTTTTGTTGGAAATGCTTACTGTTTCAGAAAGGACTTAGGCATTGTATTGAACTAGGTCTGCTCTATGTGTTGAGGGAATCTCTTTTGTTTATCTCCCTTAGAGATTTTTACTGAGGTTTTCAATCTATCACCACTGTATATTTTAACATTTCAAAGCATATATTTCAGTGAGGATATAGTTATATGTCCAATGAGGGTACTCACACTTTTTTGTGTGTCTGGAGTTACATCTTATAAGGATCAGGATGAAAGAATTCAGGAAGTCCCAATGTTCCAATCCAGTTCACAAATAAACTAAATACATTCTTTGGAGCAAAAATCTATGACTATAAAAGCCATGCATCTTTGGTTTACAGAAAAAAAAAAAAAAAAAGAAAGAAAGAAACCTACTTAAGCAAATTTATGTAAATAGAAGAACAAAGTTGTTTTAAGAATTTAGAACTCTCACAGATTTTAGGGGAATTAAATTTTATAACTGAAAACAATTACAGATTTTTCTCTTCATCGAAGTGTGTTTCTGATTCTATCAGATTATGTCTCAATGTCTATTTCTGTCTCTGTGTGTCTCTCTCTGAGACCATATTATCCCTCATTTCAGCTTTTGTCTTTTCATGTGTCCCATTATTCTCTCTGCAGATAAGCACCATTTGCTTTAACCCATCTGCTTTACTTCTTCTACTTCCTTCTTTGCTAAACAAACCTTAGTTTTTTATTGGAGCATAAGCTTTAGCTCTAACACTATCTAAACTCTTAGGTCAGACATTTATACCAATATAAAATATTAAGGAAGAGATTCTTTCTACATAAAAAAAGATGCTATGAGACTTAAGGATTAATAATTTCTACAAGTAAGAGAATTTCCGACAAGTTATTTCATGATTGGTTTTAGAAGCCCCCCAGAAGCTTTGAGTCTGTTCATACTATACTGTATCACTTTGAGTCTGTTCATTCTCATGACCAAGGCTTTTCCTGGTTAAAAACAGTGTCTAAGCAGTCTGGATAGAGACATTTTTGTGATTAATGATAAATTTTTCCTTGTTGGTTTGAGCTGTGTAAAATGGAAAACAAACAGTCCTTTGTGTTGGTAGCCTGGTTAGTGGATCACAGACGATGATAGGGTAGACATATGACCCTTAACCCTACCGTCTCATGGTAGCCATGTGGATGTTCTGAGCAATTTAATGCTCTCATTATCTAGTTCTGCCTTCTCGCTCTGTTGGGGAATGGAGGAGCCCAATCTGTCACTTGCTCTTGCCATCATCTGGTTCCTCCAGGAACTGTCTGTATTTGTCTCTTCACTATGTAATCAAGAACATGTGGTGTTTTGATGATGATGATAAGTAAGAGAAGGAAAATGAGTTAAGAGTACATACGTTACAAAAATGAAAGCAGACTTGTCACTTCAGAAGAAATACCTGACTTCTTTGCTTAGAGTAAAGGAATAAAAAATACATGAGCTTTGGAGTTCTCAGGCAAAGCTTAAATAACTCTTCACTTACTTGCTGTGTGACTTTGAGGAGATTACATAATCTCTTGGAGTCTCAGTTTTCTTATTTTTGAACTGTGGATAACAATACCAACCAAGAGGTATTCTTGGGAGAATTATCTATTAATATTGCCATTGTTGACTCAGGGCTAAACTGTGGCTGTAGAGGGTAAGAACTGGTGATGGGAGATTGAAAACTGAGGTGAAAATTTTGGTCCTGGTGCTCAGAACTGCTCACTTGTTTGGCTTTTAGTTTCTCAAAAGATCCCTTTCTATTGTTGATCTGCCCACTCATGGTGACTTTTTGCTTTTCTGGCATATGCTGTTCAATTTTTCTGTGGTATATTGCAATCTCCATTCTCATTGACCAATATTTATACCAGGGGAGTGAGAAAAGAGGTCTACTTGTTTGTCTTTAGCACAATTATAGTGAAGTTTGATTCTCAAATTTTTTAAATAAATATTTCCTTGTGTGCATTTCTAATGTATAAAGTAAGATTTGCTTGCATCAAAGTTTAACATAATTTCAGAAGAATTATGTATTATTCTAACTTTATTTTATGTATTATTTCTTATGATGAATACTTTTCAAAGCACATCATATATACTATTTCATTTAATTTTGATGATAGCAAAATTATTTATTCCACTTTTCAAATGTGAAAGATTATGGAGCAGGAAGGAGCAGCAGAAATAAAATTGGGACTTGAGTCTATTGATTTTTTAACACAGTATTCCATCCGTTTTACATATGTCTACCATCAGTATTAATATTTTAATGTGGTAGTGGCAATGGCACCCCACCCCAGTACTTTTGTCTGGAAAATCCCATGGACGGAGGATCCTGGTAGGCTCCAGTCCATGGGGTCGCTAAGAGTCGGATACGACTGAGTGACTTCACTTTTACTTTTCACTTTTCACTTTTCACTTTCATGCATTGGGGAAGGAAATGGCAACCCACTCCAGTGTTCTTGCCTGGAGAATCCCAGGGATGGGGGAGCCTGGTGGGCTTCCGTCTATGGGGTCGCACAGAGTCGGACACGACTGAAGCGACTTAGCAGCAGCAGCAGTAATGATATTATTAATTATAATCAAGAGACTTCTTTCTGCTAATTTATGCACTGGATATTTCTGATTCTTACATAAAAAATCCTTCTTTACTCCTAAACATATATAAGAGCTTATAATTTTCATATCATGATCTAAAGAATTGTTTCCTCCCAAATTTTGTCTCCTACTCCATGAAATATTTTTCAGTACTAGGATTTCATAATTTTAGATAATGTTACAAGAATGAGTATTCAGCCATGACTTTTCTAATAGGTTACAAACATAATCCAATATCCTAATTTTATTGTATTGTCAGAGAAGTTAATTGTATTGGTATAGCCACTAGCAAAATATATTGGTTCAAGCAAATAGTGAATCTAATTTTCTCCATAAATATTCCTTCACAGGAACAATGCAGGCAGAGGATCAAGGGGAAAGGGTGCTTGTGTAACTTTAAAAGATCAATTTGGCTCCAATATTTTACTCATGGAAGAAATAGAAAGGGATGAAATTAATTTATTTTAGCATACATTATTATTTTTAAATTGAACTAGAACAACAATGAAATAATAAATTTTATAGTGCAGTTCAATTTCCCACAAAGCAGGGGAGATGGGCCCCTCTGTTCCACTTTCCAACGCTTCATACTCCAAGTCCCTAGGAACTTTAAGAGTTGACACAGATAGGTGATTTTTATTTTGGGGAATCAATATATATCTCTTTAAAAATCATTCAGACTTTAATGATTTACATGAGCAGATTTTGGTCAGTGTTTACCTGAGTTATTAGGTGGAACTTGTTTCTACTGATTTCTAGCTTCACCTACCACATACACCTGTCCTCAGGAAAGTCACAAAATACCTTTCTGTCTCATTATTTTGTCCATGAAAGTGAATCCACTGCATAAATGAAAGCAGCCTTTTCTTTGAAATGTTAAATTCTTTTTGCACCTGTCTACTTTATTGCTTGTTGAGTTTTATATTTTTTTCCTTAAATAGATGCAATAGGTTAAAGTTTAAGTTGACATTCTCATTTAATAATTGCTTATCTTCAAGAGGTAAGTAAAGCCGTTTTCATGGTTGAATAAATAAGATGAAGGGAAGAGATAGGAGCTTGAAGACGAACAGAAAAGAACTCTAGTGTGTATTTGAAGTTTATATTTATCTATTCTAAGAACAAGCCTGATTTGATGATCTCCCCTGTGCACTACCTGAAGATGAAAAAAGCTCCTATTTTTATAAGGCGCTTACTGCAGACATTCATCTCCTTTGTCCTTTGTATTATTATTTTCCTTGGATTTCATTTTAGGTAGAATTTTAGGGATGCAAGAGACAGTTCAAGTTACAAATGATGAATTTTATGTTGAGGCCATGGCCATCTGCAATCCACGGAAACACACCAAAGAAATGTAGTAGATGCCTCTTTCAGTGATTTACCTCTCCTGACCTTTCAAAATATTTAATTAATTATAATTAATGGGTGATAAGTCCAATTATGCTCTGGTAGAGAAATCACAGGCTTCCCTGGTAGCTTGGTCAGTAAATAATCCGCCTGCAATGTAGAAAATTGGGATTCAATCCCTGGGTTGGGAAGATCTCCTGGAGAAGGAAATGGCAACTCACTCCAGTGATCTTGCCTGGAAAATCCCATGGACAGAGGATCCTGGTGGGCTACAGTTCATGGGATCGCAAGAGTCAGACACAACATAGAGACTAAATCACAGAGAAGTCAGGTCATTTTGTATCACTTTGAATAGCCTGATCCATACCAACTGGAAAAGTAAGGTCCATGATTAAAAATCAAGTTTTCAAGTTCCCACCCAAGAAAGTTGTCTCCAATAAAAGTTTTTTCCCACCAATGTCTTCTTGATGTCTTGACATCTCATGACATCATTATCATCATCATCTTCAATGGCATTATAATATTTGATTTTCCATATATGATAAAGCTCTTTATGTACATTTAAAAAATTATACAAAAATTGTATAAAGTAAGAGGTATTCCTATTATTCCCATTTTACCTTAAAGGATTTGAGTAACTTCCCAGTTGGCTAGTAATGACAGAGTAATAATGCCTGTCTTCTGGAGGGAGAATCTGATTTTATAACCATTTTGCACTCTTACGTCTCATCTAAAGCATCTTTAATGAAAGTTTCTCAGTGCCTAACACAGTCATAAATTAATTTCTTACTCAGTCCTATAGAGACACTGAGCCTGGGGAAAGGGAATATGAGTCATATTTCCCATATTTAGTTCCTCTAAGGAGCATAGTAGTGAACAAAATAGAAGGAGGCTCTGTCTCTCACTGATTATCTAGTATTCTCTCTCTCTCATATAAACTTTCCTCTTTCCTTAAGTAGGTATATTTGCAAATTTCCATAGGATGCAAAGCTATTGCTGCATTCATAATGGTTGAGAGTCTTACTGCCTACATTTGAATTCAGGCTCCAGGACTTAGTTTTCACCTTAGGTACACAACTTAAACTCTATAAGCCTCAATTTCCTCACTTGTAAAATGGGGATAAATAATAGTTCTAATACCACTGAGTCATTTAGGAGAGATAACAGATGTGAACAGCACAGTGCCCACCTCTTGGCAATTTCTCAATAGTAATTGCCTGCTAGTGCTCTCTTGCTGTGTGTGTCCACTGCTGAATGCTCTGATGCCCACTGTGGCCACCTCTTCTCTGTTATGTCTCCTTAAACTGTGTTTTAGTGATTTCTCATTTTTTCAAGAGCCCAGAATCTAGTATAGGTTACCTAAAGAATGATTCTTTTTCATTTAGCTTTAGCACTGTTGTAGCACTTACAGCTGTTTAGAGAATCAAATTTTAGGTAAATATTTAGTGATCTGTGCTGGGTTTTATATTTTAGGTGGGCATTTTCTTCTCTAAACTTGCAAAATGTGGTAAAAAAATGAACCAGTAATTTAGAAGAATTAGTGGCGCTTGGGGCGGGGGGTGGAACAAGAGGAGCTTTATCTTTCTAGGTGATCCTCTCTCTTTTCATTTTTCCTTTTTACACAGATATATCTAGTCTTCGTCTCTCTTGTTTATTGCCTTTCTCAGCTCATTTAAACAGAGGGGTTCTTATGACACAGAACCTGAGAAAACTCAGCTGAGTGGGTTGCAGCATTTATGACACCATGCTGTGTGCTAAAAAATAAATAAAAATCTGGTAGCTATTATTATTTTGAAAATAAGATTTGGAAGATAAATATTTGAAAAATGAGTGTGTTAAAAATATGAGCAGCCAAATTAAATTTAGATGTAACAGAAAATTAAAGAGGAACACACACATCAGTGGCTGGGAAACAGGTTGTATCTATTAAGTGATAGTGTCATCCATCTTAGTATATTGAACAGAAGTTTAAATACTGAAAGATTCATGAAGGAAAATGAGCAGGAAGCTGTTACAACGTCGAGCTCTAGTTTGATGTACACTGTTCTGACAGGATAAGGGGGGAAAGAGTAAGACCAAGGGAAAACCTCCATGCTTGTTTTTCTTTCTTTTCTGATCTTATTTATATACTTTTGCTTATGCAATGGGAATGTCATAAAAAAAAATAAACATACATGCTTCCAGGAAGAAATCTTTTGTGTATCTTTCTAGAATTTCTTCTAGGAATATTTAGATACAACATCTATATGCAAAGCAATGTGGGTCTTGGTGGTGGTGAATTTGGATAGGATGAAGTAAAATGGTCTCTAGGCTGATGGTTGATTTAACCTACAACATAGTCTCACTGTCTGATGTTTCTTTGTGCTTGCAAGTAAGCCTGACTCCAGTTAGTATGCAATACACTTGGACAGAAATGGCTTAATTATAAAAAAAAAAATAGGTAAGAAATTTCACTGTCAGAAGATGTGCAAATAATGACATTGAGGAAAACCCAGTGAAGGTCAAGTGCAAGTGGTACTGGGGACTGAAGAGCTTTGTTTACCAAGATCTCAGTGACCTTCAGACCTGCTGAAATTTGCCTACTGCTATGATTAAACTAAAGATATTTACTTGTCTTCAGAAAAGAGGGAGGGAGCACAAAGGTGGCAGAAACTATATATAAGATAATTAATGCATACAAAAGAAACCAACCAACAGTATTTTTGGATTTTTTCTTCTGAAGATATATGAAGAAAGGCATTACTTATTCATGTGTTTGGTTGTATAAGTTGCCAGGAATGCTAAAACTGAACATTAAATGATACAGAAGAAATGCAAGATCTTCTCTACAAGAAGTACTTTGTTTTTCATTCTAAGATGGGGAAATTTCATTTACTTGCAAAAATTTTAACTCAAGAACAGATCATTCAGTTCAACATTAAGCTGGGGCTCCAAGACACCATAGGTAGAGACATGGTTAAGATATATATGCAGAATGAACACTCAGTAATTTTATGATTGAAAACTATTCTGCAAACTAAAGAACTGCAATCTGTTTAGATTCTATTGTGGAAGAAAATTCACTTTTTAATGTTTAGAGTTATACATAAAAATATAATCTAAGTGGACTCCTGATGTCAAATGGAACAAGATATATGAAATAAAAACAGAAGTATCAAAACACATTTCAAGTTACTTATGGACACTAAAAGCTTTGACTAGGTTTTCCACTGATAATGAATGACTGACCCCAGCCAATAGAACTGTGAACTAATGTATTTGATTATTGTTCTTTTTTAATTCTAAACATTAGGTAATCATTGGTCTTGACCGCGACTCACATACTTCATGCCTCTGTCACTGGTCTCTGGCATTTGAAGATTATGCTGCTGAGAATGGTTACTACCTCCATGTGCAGTTGCAGCTACAAATTCTGGTAGGTCTTC
This sequence comes from Tragelaphus eurycerus, assembly GCA_935064755.1. NCBI lineage: Eukaryota > Metazoa > Chordata > Mammalia > Artiodactyla > Bovidae > Tragelaphus > Tragelaphus eurycerus. The sequence goes on from CAKXYN010000062.1 coordinate 13,412,364, forward strand.
TACTGTTCTTTCTTTATTATTGAGTGACTGTTTTTCAGTCTTGGGTAAAAATTTCTGCTTTGGAATTTGTTACTATAATCAACTTTGACACTTGTCTTCCTAGATGGTCCAACTCAACTGTCCTAAGACTCTTAATTTTATGTTAGAGAAGTTTGGTTGCTTTATCCTTTAAACCATCCTTCACTATGACTTGATACTAATATATAGGTATTAGAATCAATTTAAGGTGTTTAGTTCTGGTCTGCTCTTGGTACCACAGTAGTTTTGTCTAGGAGGCAATAAGAATTGCAATTATGGTGCATATATTACAGTACATTATAAAACTCACAAGTTTCTCTCTTTGCACTGATGGAAGGAAACTGAGACGCAAAGTCAGTTTCCCACAAGCGTTTAGCACTTTGTGGCAGTTCTTTCTAGAAAAGCTGGAGTAGTAACTAGCCAATTAGGTAAGATTTGTGGTGTCATGGGCTGCCGTTTTGTTCTTTATTCTTTGTGGTCATTGCTGATCTCTTTAACAATATTCTCTCTCCTATCCCAATAAAACGTGTGCATGCTCCAGTTGAGGCAAATGTGGGTGGAGATAGCTGCTGTGATTTGTCTAGTTTGAAAGTCGAAGTCTGCAATGTGATCAGAGTCCATTTTGGTAGTTGCTTACCTACTTGGTATATTTGACTCTGCCAGGCTTGGGGGTAATTCACAAGATGTCTGATAGCACTTCTTTGTAACTTAGAGTACAGTGATCTATTTCCTGTTTCCACTCCTCTCCACCATTTTGAATCATGACAACTTTCTTTTATCACTGTCCTTGACCTTAGGAGCAGCTCGTGTTTATTTACCTGTAAAAACTCTATTCTGGCATTCCTTCTTGTTTTGCTCTCAATAACTCACCCAGGAAAAGATTTATGGTGGGAGGGAATCCTAAATGGTGACAGATACTAAAGCATCTGAATTTTCTTGTTGAGCTATAATGCTAGCCATAAAAGTGAATCAGATTTGGGAGTACATCCTTTGTCTGACACTCTTGCCTGTAGTGGTCGTGGCTATTGTTCACTAAAGAGAGACTTTATAAGCAACTGTACAGGTCATTCTGGAGGTACCTATACTGGTCACTACTTGACTTGTCATGGGGAATGGACTATGGAGCCCAGGATTATCAAAGATTGACCCATGGGGCTATGATAAATGTCACCACAAACTCATTATATTTTATTGGAAAATCTGAAATTCACTGGTACAGAGAAAACTAGCTTTAAATTTGTTATTGTTGTTGTTTAGTTGCTAAGTCATGTCCCACTCTTTTGCTAACCTATGGATTGTAGGCTACCAGGTTCCTCTATCTATGGAATTCTCCAGGCAATAATACTGGAGTGAATTGCCATTTCCTTCTCCAGGGGATCTTCCCGAACCAAGGATCAAACCCATGTATCCTGCATTGGCAGTGGATTCCTTACCATTGAGCCACTAAGGAAGCCTAGTTTTAAATTCAGTCAGTTCAGTTCGGTTCAGTTGCTCAGTCGTGTCCAACTCTTTGTGACCCCATGAATCACAGCATGCCAGCCTTCCCTGTCCAACACCAGCTCCCAGAGTTCACTCAAACTCATGTCCATCGAGTCAGTGATGCCATCCAGCCATCTCATCCTCTGTCATCCCCTTCTTCTCCTGCCCCCAATCCCTCACAGCATCAGGGTCTTTTCCAAAGAGTCAACTCTTCGCATGAAGTGTTCAAAGTATTGGAGTTTTAGCCTCAGCATCAGTCCTTCCAATGAAAACCAAAGACTGATCTCCTTTAGGATGGACTGGTTGGATCTCCTTGTAGTCCAAGGGACTCTCAAGAGTCTTATCCAACACCACAGTTTAAAGACATCAATTTTTCGGCGCTCAGCTTTCTTCACAGTCCAACTCAAACATCCATACATGACCGCTGGAAAAACCATAGCCTTGACTAGATGGACCTTTGTTGGCAAAGTAATGTCTCTGCTTTTGAATATGCTATCTAGGTTGGTCATAACTTTCCTTCCAAGGAGTAAGCGTCTTTTAATTTCATGGCTGCAGTCACCATCTGCAGTGATTTGGGGGCCCCAAAAATAAAGTCTGACACTGCTTCCACTGTTTCCCCATCTATTTCCCATGTAGTGATGGGACCAGATGCCATGATCTTCGTTTTCTGAATGTTGAGCTTTAAGCCAACCTTTTCACTCTCCACTTTCACTTTCATCAAGAGGCTTTTTAGTTCCTCTTCACTTTCTGCCATAAGGGTGGTGTCATCTGCATGCTGCTGCTAAGTCACTTCAGTCGTGTCCGACTCTGTGTGACCCCATAGACGGAAGCTCACCAGGCTCCCCCGTCCCTGGGATTCTCCAGGCAAAAACACTGGAGTGGGTTGCCATTTCCTTCTCCAATGCATGAAAGTGAAAAGTGAAAGTGAAGTCGCTCAGTTTCTCCCGGCAATCTTGATTCCAGCTTGTGCTTCTTCCAGTCCAGCATTTCTCATGATGTACTCTGCATATAAATTAAATAAGCAGGGTGACAATATACAGCCTTGACGAACTCCTTTTCCTATTTGGAACCAGTCTGTTGTTCCATGTCCAGTTCTAACTATTGCTTCCTGACCTGCATACAGATTGCTCAAGAGGCAGGTCAGGTGCTCTGGTACTCCCATCACTTTCAGAATTTTCCACAGTTTGTTGGAATCCACACAGTCAAAGGCTTTGGCATAGTCAATAAAGCAGAAATAGATGTTTTTCTGGAACTCTCTTGCTTTTTCAGTGATCCAGAAGATGTTGGCAATTTGATCTCTGGTTCCTCGGCCTTTTCTAAATCCAGCTTGAACATGAGGAAGTTCATGGTTCACATATTGCTGAAGCCTGTCTTGGAGAATTTTGAGCATTACTTTACTAGTGTGTGAGATGAGTATAATTGTGCAGTAGTTGGAGCATTCTTTGGCATTGTCTTTCTTTGGGATTGGAATGAAAACTGACTTTTTCCAGTCCTGTGGCCACTGCTGAGTTTTCCAACTTTGCTGGCATATTGAGTGTAGCACTTTCACAGCATCATCTTTCAGGATTTGGAATAGCTCAACTGGAATTCTATCACCTCCACTAGCTTTGTTCGTAGTGATGCTTTCTAAGGCCCACTTGACTTCACATTCCAGGATGTCTGGCTCTAGGTGAGTGATCACACTATTGTGATTATCTGGGTCATGAAGATCTTTTTTGTGTAGTTCTTCTGTGTATTCTTGCCACTTGGTCTTAATATCTTCTGCTTCTGTTAGGTCCATACCATTTCTGTCCTTTATCAAGCCCATCTTTGCATGAAATGTTCCCTTGGTATCTCTAATTTTCTTGAAGAGATCTCTAGTTTTTCCCATTCTGTTGTTTTCCTCTATTTCTTTGCATTGATCACTGAAGAAGGCTTTCTTATCTCTCCTTGCTATTCTTTGGAACTCTGCATTCAGATGTTTATATCTTTCCTATTCTCCTTTGCTTTTCACTTCTTTTCTTTTCATAGCTATTTGTAAGGCCTCCTCAGACAGCTGCTTTGCTTTTCTTTTCCATGGGGATGGTCTTGATCCCTGTCTCCTGTACAATGTCACGAATCTCATTCCATAGTTCATCAGGTACTCTGTCTATCAGGTCTAGTTCCTTAAACCTATTTCTCACTTCCACTGTATAATCATAAGGGATTTGATTTAGGTCAAGCTGGTTTTAGAAAAGGCAGAGGAACCAGAGATCAAGTTGCCAAGATCTGCTAGATCATGGAAAAAGCAAGAGAGTTCCAGAAAAACATCTATTTCTGCTTTATTGACTATGCCAAAGCCTTTGACTGTGTAGATCACAATAAACTGTGGAAAATCCTGAAAGAGATGGGAATACCTGACCACCTGATCTGCCTCTTGAGAAATCTGTATGCAGGTCAGGAAGCAACAGTTAGAACGGGTCATGGAACAACAGACTGGCTCCAAATAGGAAAAGGAGTACATCAAGGCTGTATACTGTCACGATGTTTATTTAACTTATATGCAGAGTACATCATGAGAAATGCTGGACTGAAAGAAACACAAGTTGGAATCAAGATTGCTGGGAGAAATATCAATAAGCTCAGATATGCAGATGACACCACCCTTATGGCAGAAAGTGAAGAGGAACTAAAAAGCCTCTTGATGAAAGTGAAAGTGGAGAGTGAATAGGTTGGGTTAAAGCTAACATTCAGAAAACGAAGATCATGGCATCTGGTCCCATCTCTTCATGGGAAATAGATGGAGAAACAGTGGAAACAGTGTCAGACTTTATTTTTCTGGGCTCCAAAATCACTGCAGATGGTGACTGCAGCCATGAAATTAAAAGACGCTTACTCCTTGGAAGGAAAGTTATGACCAACCTAGATAGCATATTCAAAAGCAGAGACATTACTTTGCCAACAAAGGTTCGCCTAGTCAAGGCTATGGTCTTTCCTGTGGTCATGTATGGATGTGAGAGCTGGACTGTGAAGAAGGCGGAGCGCCGAAGAATTGTTGCTTTTGAACTGTGGTGTTGGAGAAGACTCTTGAGAGTCCCTTGGACTGCAAGGAGATCCAACCAGTGCATTCTGAAGGAGATCAGCCCTGGGATTTCTTTGGAAGGAATGATGCTTAAGCTGAAACTCCAGTATTTTGGCCACCTCATGTGAAGAGTTGACTCATTGGAGAAGACTCTGATACTGGGAGGGATTGGGGGCAGGAGGAGAAGGGGACGACAGAGGATGAGATGGCTGGATGGCATCACTGACTCAATGGATGTGAGTCTGAGTGACCTCCGGGAGTTGGTGATGGACAGGGAGGCCTGACGTGCTGCAGTTCATGGGGTCGCAAAGAGTCGGGCATGACTGAGCGACTGATCTGATCTGATCTGATCTGAATGGTCTAGCAGTTTTCCCTACTTTCTTCAATTTCAGTCTGAATTTGGCGATAAGGAGTTCATGATCTGAGCCACAGTCAGCTCCCGGTCTTGCTTTTGCTGACTGTATAGAGCTTCTCCATCTTCAGCTGCAAAGAATATAATCAATCTGATTTTGGTGCTGACCATCTGGTGATGTCATGTGTAGAGTCTTCTCTTGTGTTGTTGGAAGAGGGTGTTTGCTATGACCAGTGTGTTCTCTTGGCAAAACTCTATTAGCCTTTGCTCTGCTTCATTCTGTACTCCAAGGCCAAATTTGCCTGTTACTCCAGGTGTTTCTTGGCTTCCTACTTTTGCATTCCATTCCCCTATAATGAAAACAACATCTTTTCTCGGTATTAATTCTGAAATGTCTTGTAGGTCTTCATAGAACCGTTCAACTTCAGCTTCTTCAGTGTTACTGATTGGGGCATAGGCTTGGATTACTGTGATATTGAATGGTTTGCCTTGGAAACGAACAGAGATCATTCTGTCGTTTTTAAGATTGCATCCAAGTACTGCATTTTGGACTCTTTTGTTGACCATGATGGCTACTCCATTTCTTCTAAGGGATTCCTGCCCACAATAGTAGATATAATGGTCATCTGAGTTAAATTCACCCATTCCAGTCTATTTGAGTTTCCTGGTTCCTAGAATGTCGATGTTCACTCTTGCCATTTCCTGTTTGACCACCTCCAATTTGCCTTGGTTCATGGACTTGACACTCCATTTTCCTATGCAATATTGCTCTTTACAGCATCAGACCTTGCTTCTATCACCAGTCACATCCACAACCAGGTCTTGTTTTTGCTTTGGCTCTATCTCTTCAGTCTTCTGGAGTTATTTCTCCACTCATCTCCAGTAGCATTTTGGGCACCTACCGACTCAGGGAGTTCTTCTTTCAGCATCCTATCATTTTGCCTTTTCATACTGTTCATGGGGTTCTCAAGGCAAGAATACTGAGGTGGTTTGTCATTCCCTTCTCCAGTGGACCACATTCTTTCAGACCTCTCCACCATGACGCACCCCCCCCCCCCCCATCTTGGGTGGCCCCACACGGCATGGCTTAGTTTCATTGAGGCTTACTTTGAGCAAGGGGGTATCTCCTCATGGCCGCCCCTCCTGACCTTGAAAGTGGAGTAGCTCCTTTCGGCCCTCCTGCGCCCGCGCAGCCATCACTCCTTGGACTTGGGGTAGCCCCTCTCAGCCGCTGCCCCTGACCTCAGGTGTAGGGTAGCTCCTCTCGGCTGCTCCTGTGCCGTCGCAGCCTTGTACTCTTGCTAGCGACCAGGCAAAAGTGCGCGGGCTGCCACGGACCGTGCAAAAGCGCAGCAGCGACAGACCGTGCAGAGGAGTTCAAATGCATATACTGCTGAAGTAGAACATGACACTTTCCAAGAATAGTTGTTGAGTTGTTGAGACTGGGAAAAGGTAAGAATATGAGGGTACCTTGAATGTTCAACTGAGAAGACAATGGCACCCCACTCCAGTACTCTTGCCTGGAAAATCCCATGGACAGAGGAGCCTGGAAGGCTGCAGTCCATGGGGTCCACTAAGAGTCGGACATGACTGAGCGACTTCACTTTCACTTTTCACTTTCATGCTTTGGAGAAGGAAATGGCAGCCCACTCCAGTGTTCTTGCCTGTAGAATCCCAGGGACAGGGGAGCCTGGTGGGCTGCTGTCTATGGGGTCGCACAGAGTCGGACACGACTGAAGTGACTTAGCAGTGAATGTTCAAGTTTGAAACAAAGAGTTGATATGTTGGAGGGATATATTTAGAGGAAGACATCAAGAGCTCTATTTTGTTTGTATTAAGTTAGAGCTGCCTGAGCAGTATCCATGGGGAAATATGAATTAAGTAGCTAAATGTATCGGGGAAGGCAATGGCACCCCACTCCAGTGCTTTTGCCTGGAAAATCCCATGGACGAAGGAGCCTGGTAGGCTCCAGTCCATGGGGTCGCTGAGAGTCGGACACGACTGAGCGACTTCATTTTCACTTTTCACTTTCATGCATTGGAGAAGGAAATGGCAACCCACTCCAGTGTTCTTGCCTGGAGAATCCCAGGGACGGGGGAGCCTGGTGGGCTTCCGTCTGTGGGGTCTCACAGAGTCGGACACGACTGAGGCGACTTAGCAGCAGCAGCAGCAGCTAAATGTATTGATCTGGAACTAAAAGTTAAAGTATGATGAGAGACATACAGTTATTATGTGATTAGATGATATTATCTAAGGGGAGTGAGTAGACAGAGAAGCAGATTCCAGTCAGAGAGAAGGAGCAGAATCAGCAAGAAAAACTGAGAAATATTCAGTGAGGTAGCAGGAAACAATTAGAATTCAGTTAGTCTCTGTATTAACCCTGACGACATTATAAGGAAATCCCATTATTTTAAAGATGATATTATTATATAATATTTAGTATGTTAACTCTTAAAAGTTAACTGAGAATTTTTTCCTGAAGTCTAGAATTGTAAATAAGCGTCATCCTGTAATCAAATGCCTGTCCTCCTCTGCCGCAAATATCTAACCTAAACACATTCTGTAGAAATCCTACAGAAGTGCATGTGTCCAAATTCTAGACTTTCAAAGAGATAGTGAAGGACAGAATAGTTTGGCTTGCTCTAGTCCATGGGGTTGTAAAGAGTTGGACATGACTTAGAGACTCAACAACAAAAACAAAAAAAGAGAAAATAGAATAAGTTTAGTGATTTAGCGTCCAATTTATTACTTTCATTTAATTGATAAAAATATCATGTGTTTCATTAGCTATTGTCAGAGAAAAATCAGATAGGCTGTGATTGATATACATATATGTAATATAAGTCGGAGAAGGCAATGGAACCCCACTCCAGTACTCTTGCCTGGAAAATCCCAGGGACAGAGGAGCCTGGAAGGCTGCAGTCCATGGGGTCCACTAAGAGTCAGACACGACTGAGCGACTTCACTTTCACTTTTCACTTTCATGCTTTGGAGAAGGAAATGGCAGCCCACTCCAGTGTTCTTGCCTGGAGAATCCCAGGGACGGGAAGCCTGGTGGGCTGCCGTCTATGGGTCGCACAGAGTCAGGCACGACTGAAGTGACTTAGCAGCAGTAGCAGCAGCAACATATAAGTAAATTCTGAGTACAGCCGCTTGGCCTAGAATGATAGTTTGTTTTTTTTTTTTCCTGAGATGAGCCACTATTAATGATATATATTCTGGTCTTCTGGGTTCAATCATTTTTTATTCAGTGTTTCTATCTGCGCATCATGTACCGACTGAGGATATAGCGATACAAAAGAAGAGCGGGGCCTCTCCTCCTACAGTTTATAGCAAGTTAGGAGTGGGGTTGCCATCTCTGGGGTTGCACAGAGTCGAACATGACTAAAGCGACTTAGCAGCAGCAGCAGCAGGAGTGGGGTTAATATGGATAATGTATGAACTATAAACAAACTGAAATAGATGAATATATTAATTTAATATTATAGAAAATGGTATAAAGTAAAAAAATCAGGTGGTATGAAAGAGTGCTGTGGCTGCTACTATAGTTCGGTTGGGCTAGGAGGACCTTGCTGAGGAGCTGACAGTGTATCTGTGCTCATCTGTTAGGTGATTCTGATCTGTCCTTCATCTCCAAACCCTACCTCAGGGATGAGGGTTAGCAGTGGATGGCAGGGGAGAGCCACAAGAATAGAGTGGCATGGATTTACTCCTTGAGTGTTAATTTCAAAAGCTGAAATTTAAGGTTTTCTGTCTTCAGATCAGATCAGATCAGTCGCTCAGTCGTGTCCGACTCTTTGCGACCCCATGAACCGCAGCATGCCAGACCTCCTTATCCATCACCAGCTCTCGGAGGTCACTCAGACTCACATCCATCAAGTCAGTGATGCCATCCAGCCATCTCATCCTCTGTCGTCCCCTTCTCCTCCTGCCCCCAATCCCTCCCAGCATCAGAGTCTTCTCCAATGAGTCAACTCTTCGCATGAGGTGGCCAAAATACTGGAGTTTCAGCTTGAGCATCATTCCTTCCAAAGAAATCCCAGGGCTGATCTCCTTCAGAATGGACCGGTTGGATCTCCTTGCAGTCCAAGGGACTCTCAAGAGTCTTTTCCAACACCACAGTTCAAAAGCATCAAGTCTTCGGTGCTCAGCCTTCTTCACAGTCCAGCTCTCACATCCATACATGACCACAGGAAAGACCATAGCCTTGACTAGGCGAATGGCCTTTCTGTCTTAGGCCATGTTAATATATCTTCATTTAAAATTGGTTATATTAAAGAGAGCTTCCCTAGTGGCTCAGCTGGTAAAGAATCTGCCTGCAATGTGGGAGACCTGGGTTAGATTCCTGGGTTGGGAAGATCCCCTGGAGAAGGGAAAGGCTACCCACTCCCGTATTCTGGCCTGGAGAATTCCATGAACTCTGTAGTCCATGGGGTTACAAAGAGTTGGATAGGACTGAGCAACTTTCACTGTATTAAAGTAATCCATTAAAGAAACATGGCAATGTTTGGAGTACCCAATGGATAAACAACAGAGAGGCTCTTAGGGAACTCAATAGTGAAAGTCAGAGATTCAGGCCAAGAAAGTAAAAGAGATTAAAGAAGATCATAACCAGTATTAAGATGTTCCTCATCCCTCTGCACATATTGGAGGTAGATTAAACAATGTGTAGTGTTTTGGTGGAAAGAAGACAAACAACAGTTGTAGTCTCTGACTTTCCTAAAGGCAGGAGTTCGAGACTGAAGCCAGAGGAGCCTGTGATGCAGCACTGACCTGGAGCATTCGCTGAGAGTGTTGTCCTAGCAAGTTCCAAGTTTTAGTGTTTCTGTAGGGCCTCAAAATGTTGGGTGGTGCATTGCAGGATAAACTGAAGCCCTAAGTCTTAGAAAATAATCCAGGAAAAGGAATAAAGCATGAATTACCATTAGTTGGGTCAGTGGGTTCTGTGGACTTAGTAATGTTCAAATACTATGCACAATTTCTACACTCAAATCTCAGTATTTGACATTCATTTTATGCTGTTTTTAATAAATGTAAACATCACTGTATTGTTACTTTCACATATATTTAGATACCCTGGATAGTGTTGGAAAAGGGAAATAGATATTCTATATGTCTAATTCAGTGAATTCATGATGAATGAGGTGAATGAAGTAACTACACTTGTTCTACCGCAGGCCTATATGTTTCTTGATGCCAGAGATGTGTCACTTAGTGTCACTAAATCTGTCTTTAGCACAATGTTTCCCTGGTGGCTTAGATGGTAAAGAATCTGTCTGCAATGCAGGAGACATGTTCAACTCCTGGGTCAGGAAGATACCCTGGAGAAAAAAAATGGCAACCCACTCCAGTATTCATGCCTGGAGAATTTCATGGACAGAGGGGCCTGGTGGGCAACAGTCCATAGGGTCACAAAGAGTTGGACACAACTGAGTGGCTAATTTGCAGTTTCACTTTATTTATAGGGGAGGACTTAAAACAACTATAAGAAAAGGAGAGATGACTACTTGAATTGTAGGGGTTGTGTTAATACATAATTTGCTGTATCTCCACATCATGGCACATAGTAGATGCTCAAAAAAAAAAAAAAAAAAAAACAAAAAAAAAAACAATGACTGGATTAGGGATTTTTCACTTACAAAGCTGTGATAGTCTTCAAATACCTAACAGATGTGTCTCTGGGATATAAATTAAACTTGTTATATGTATTGCAAAGAGATTAATCCAGAACAGTAAGTGAGATTTATGTATAATAATGTTTAGCTAAAAGTAACAAGATGTGCTATAATGTAATTTCTGATCTAATTGTCTCTCCACTAAATCCATAGCTCCCTGTAGTAGAGATTCTTTTCCACTGCTGTGCTCCTTGTTCATAGCACAGGGCCAGCAGATAGTGAGAATTTAATCAATTTTTTAGGTAATGCATAAATGAATGATGATTAAAGCTTTCTACATGGAGGTAGTTAGCTACCTGTTAGAGGTGTTGTAGTATGGACTACATAACTATATATCATTAAGTGAAAGACAGTGAAAGTCGACTGCTCAGTCATGGCAAACTCTTTGTGACTCCATGGACTATATGGTCCATGGAATTCTCCAGGTCAGAATACTGGAGTGGGGAGCTGGTCCCTTCTCCAGGGGATCTTCCCAACCCAGGGATAGAACCCAGGTCTCCTGCTTGGCAGGCAGATTCTTTACCACTGAGCTGCATAAGCCTTATAGCAAAGATTCAAGAAAAAAAGACTGAACTAGGAAACACAAAATGATGGTTCTAATTATGGAAACTGTGTTAGGGTTCTCTAGGAAAACAGAATCAATATGACATATATTAATATTAAACTCTCTCTGTTTCCTGATTACCTGGATTTCAGAAGGGGCATGTTTCCCCCAGCCATTGTTAGAAGCATCCCACTCACCCATAGGAGAGTAACACAATAAAACCTTGTTCCTAAATGTCACCTAATTACAGATTTTCTGCAGGGAATTCAAGATAGATGATAATCCTCAGAACTGAAGCTATCAGATGTGCTGTCAATGCCTCTAGGTGCCATTCATTGCTCTGGGGTGTGTGTGTGAGCATATGATGCTTCTCATGGACAAAGAAGCAGAACCATGAGAGAAATCATGGCAATGTCATTGGTGCTTGCTGAAGCCTTGTTTTTAGGGACAAAATTGCTTCCTTGGGGGCAAAATTCTTTTTCTTCTGGAGATGTCCTGTTACTGGAGTACAGTGCTGAAGCACAACTACAAAGCATTGCTTATTTCCTTAGAAAAGCTGCTGTGCTTTTAAAATAACCCCCTACTGAGGCTTGAAAATCAGCCTGGAATGATGCTGTGTAATTTGATGTTTACGTGTTCACTTCATCTTCTATTTCTAGAGCTGATGGGCATACTTACTGTTTTCACTTATCCTTAATTTAACTTTTTCTTGGCTATTGGGACAAATTGGAATAATTTTCCATCGACAGTGAGCACAGAATACTAAAATAGCTTCAAAAATAAAAATACAGAAATCATTGCACAGATGAAATTTAGTCATTTGCCCAAAAAAATTTTCATGACTAGTTTTTCACAAAATCTCTCTAAAGAGAAAGACTAAAGAAATAATAATAGCTAATGTACAGGTGGCTCAGTGGTAAAGATTCCACCTCCCAATGCAGGAGACACTGGAGAGACAGATTTGATCCCTGGGTTGGGAAGATCCCCTGGAGGAGGAAATGGCAACCACTCCAGAATTCTTGCCTGGGAAATCCCACGGACAGAGAAGCCTGGTGGGCTGCAGTCCATGGGGATGCAAAGAGTCAGACATGTCTTAGTGGCTGAGCTTGCATGCAGTGTAAATGCAGCACTTTATATCAGTCAGTCTTCACCCTTCAAAATATTTGTCAGAGTAGAATTAAATTGTGATTTGACAAGGGTGGAAACTGAGGTACAGTGTGGCAAAATTACGTCCATAAAGTCACATGGTAAATTAGTCCTCAGGCCTAGAGCAATAGTTCTTAACATTCTTTTGGCTTAAGAATACTTTAAGGAATCCTCTGAAACCTGTGGGTCTTTGCCCTAGAGCATGTGTATGTGTGTGTGCATGTGTGTGTGTGTGTGCTCACGTGCATGCTGAGTTACGGACATTTAAATACATTTTTCATTTGAATTCAGGTGATTCCTAGGCATCTCAAGTCCATATGTGGGCTCTGTAATAAGAACTCTTCATCACCTGAGGGTCACTTCCCAGTTTCCTGACAACCAGGTTAATAATGTATTATTAAAAGAGGTGGCACAGTGGTAAAGAATCTGTCTGCCTGAGCAGGAGATGCAGATTCGATCCCTGGGTCTGGAAAGATCCCCTGGAGAAGGAAATTGCAACCCACTCCAATATTCTTGCCTGGGAAATCCCATGGACAGAGGAGCCTGGTGGGCTACAGTCCATGGGGTCACAAAGTCAGACATGACTTAGTGACTAAATAATATCAACAAAAGCCAGGGAGGGTATTCGGTATTCAAAATCAGGTAGTATGTATAGTTTTTGAAAGCCATTTGGCAAAATAATTATAAACAGCATCTTATAAACACAGTTAAGCTCTTTCCCTACAACATCTGTAACATAAATCTGGGATGAGAATTATAAACTTTCATAAGGCTGATATCATGAGACTGGGGTTTCCGGACACAGGTTAGTGAGTCAAAGCAGAGCTTCGACAAAATTTTCAACAGTCTTCAGGGAAATTGACAAAATAAAAAGGACAAGTGAGTTTCTTACCCTAATAATATTAGGGTCCACCTTCCATGGAATGGGCAGAACAAGTTCTGGGGCCAAACTTCCTGAGGACACAGCCTGGCTCTGCTATGGGGTTGGACTGGATAGTACACCCAACTGCTTTGAGTTTAAGTTTCCATATAAATGGGAATAATAGCAGTACCTACCTTATAAGGTGTTACGTGGATTGCATGAATTAGTAGACAAAAAAACAGAAGACTAACTGATTAGGAAATTTTAATATTAAGAGTGAATGGCAATGAAAATGTATACATCTTAATATTGTAAAAGTATATGTCTTAATATTGCAAAATATTTTGCAACCCTATGTCAATTTTCCAAATTATTATTGTCATATTGAAATAATACCAGTTATGAACATTCATATGTGTAGTATGTGAAAGGGAGAAAAAGGGGGAGAGGAATAGGGAGAGAAAGAATAAGGAGCACTGAAGATAAAAATAGCTCTTTAGTTCTTTCTGAGAAATACTTTCTTTGTCTAGAAGGGGGTGGGAGGAAGAGGGTTAAGTAAATTGGGTTCTGTTAGAAACCCTTTTATTTGAGGCCCTCATATTAAATTTACTCTGTGTTTGTTCCCCCTTCCAGTGTCAACTTTGAAATCATCACTCTTGTCTTTCTTGTTTGTTGCTGTCTCCTAACACATAGTCATGAAGCTCAATAATTATGTATTGAATGAAAAAGGGACAATTCAATGAAACCATTGTTGCCAAAGGCTCTGACATGAACCTATTTTGATAGTGCAAGTCCTCTGTCCTCCTGTGGCCCATGCATGCCACTGGCTAAGGCACAACCACTGTCCGACCCAGTCCAGGAGCCATCACTGGAGGAGTGGCTGAAAATTTCCCTTTGTAAATTTTGTATTGTATATGGTACATTTCATACACATTGAACCCATGTCTCCCTCATTGCAGGCGGATTCTTTACCATCTGAGCCACCAAGGAAGTGCAAACATCCTGGAGTGGGTAGCCTATCCCTTCTCCAGGGGGTGTTCCCAACCCAGGAAATCAAACTGGGGTCTCCTACATCGCAGGTGGTTTCTTTACCAGCTGAGCTACCAGGGAAGCCATATGTATATATATATACATACATACATACATATATAGCTCATGTAAAGGTCAGTTTTCATTCCAATCCCAAAAAAGGCAATACCAATGAATGTTCAGACTACCACAAAATGCTAGAAAAGTAATGCTCAAAATACTCCAAGCCAGGCTTTAACAGTATGTGAACCATGAAATTCCAGATGTTCAAGCTGGATTCAGAAAAGGCAGAGGAACCAGAGATCAAATTGCCAACATCCATTGGATCATTGAAAAAGCAAAAGAGTTCCAGAAAAACTTCTGCTTCATTGACTACACCAAAGCCCTTGACTGCATGGATCATAACAAAATGTAGAAAATCCTTAAAGAGATGAGAATACCAGACTATCTTACCTGCCACCTGAGAAATCTGGATGCAGGTCAAGAAGCAACAGTTAGAACTAGACATGGAACAACAGACTGTTCCAAATAGGGAAAGGAGTATGTCAAGGCTGTATATTGTTACCCTGCTTATTTAACTTATATGCAGAGTACATCATGCAAAATGGCAGGCTATTTGAAGTGTAAGCTGGAATCAAGACTGCTGGCAGAAATATCAATAACCTCAGATATGCAGATGACACCGTTATGGCAGAAATCAAAGAACTAAAGAGCCTATTGATGAAAATTAAAGAGGAAAGTGAAAAAGTTGGCTTAAAACTCAACATTCAAAAAATGAAGATTAGGGCATCTGGTCCCATCACTTCATGGCAAGTAGATGGGGAATTGCTCCTTGGAAGAAAAGCTATGATCAACCTAGACAGTATATTAAAAAGCAGAGACATTATTTTGCCAACAAAGGTCCATCTAATCAAAGCTATGATTTTTCCAGTAGTCATGTATGGATATGAGAGTTGGACTATGAAGAAAGCTGAGTGCCGAAGAATTGATGCTTTTGAACTGTGGTGTTGGAAAAGACTCTTGAGAATCCCTTGGACTGCAAGGAGATTAAATGAGTCAATCCTAAAGGACTCATTGGAATTCATTGGAAGGACTGATACTGAAGCTGAAACTCCAATACTTTGGCCACCTGATGTGAAGAGCTGGCTCATTGGAAACGACTCTGATGTTGGGAAAGATTGAAGGGAGCAGAAGAAGGGGACAAGAGAGGATGAGATGGTTGGATGACATCACCAATTCGACAGATAGGAGTTTGAGCAAGCTCTGAGAGTTGGTGATGGACAGGGAAGCCTGTTGTGCTGCAGTCCATGGGGTCACAAAGAGTCGGACATGACTGAGCAACTGAATTTAACTGATATATATATGTGCATACTCTTTTTATATATCTATATAATCATCCATTTAATATTTCTGTTTGTTGCTGTTTTCTCAGTCTCACCAGTAAATTAACTGTGTGGAATTAGCTAATTGACTTTTTAATGTCAGGGTGCTTCTGTGCGTAAGATTAAAAGGTGTTTGTCGTACTTCAGACAGAGGAGGGATGAACATGCTTTGGTAGTGTGAGAGCCACAGCAGTCCGTATGACTTAAATCTCTCTGCTTATGAACAAGAATAACAGATTATTTTCTCTTCCAGAAATGAACATTTCTTTTCTTATCAGGAGAATGAATAAATGTTTTATATTCAGTATAAAACAGAGAATCAATAAATATCTTATATTCACTAATGTCAAGAGGAAGACCTTTAAAGGCAGCAACACAGACAACTTGACAACTACTCTGGTGTGGCTTGGAAACCTTTGCAGTGTGAAGGGCCCATCTATGGTGCTCTTCAAAATCACAGGATTTGTGCCAGTTATATCTCACCTGGTTCAAGCTTATATTTGACAGCTAATAAAAATAATAATTCAAATAAACTTTAGCTTTAAAAAAGAAGGAAGGATGGATAGAAAAAAGAAGGAATAAAGCATCTTGGCCTATTGCCCAAGCGGCATCCTGAGCTTCTTAACAATGTGTAGTTATTTATCTCAGCACACAGTAAATTCCCCTGCCTTGGACAGCAAGGAGCTCAAACTAGTCAATCCTGAAGGAAATCAACCCTGAATATTCATTGAAAGGACTGATCCTGAAACTGAAACTCCAATACTTTGGCCATCTGATGCAAAGAGCTGACTCAGAAAAGACCCAGATGCTGGGGAACATTGAGGACAAGAGAAGAAAGGATCAGCAGAAGAAAAGATGGTTAGATAACATCACTGCCACAAAGGACATGAATTTAAGCAAACTCCAGGAGACAGTGAAGGACCAGGAAGCCTGGTGTGCTAGAGTCCACAGGGTCACAAAGAGTCAAACACAACTTAGCAACTGAACAGAGACTACTATTTATATTTGAGCTGAGGAACAAGTAAAGTTCCAATTCATTATTTAATGAGGCTTGTTTGGAAAATCAATCTTCCCTTTTTCTGTACATGCTTCTATTCTTCTACACAATGACAATAACTTTAGATTATCATTGATGCAAATATTCTAATTATTAAGGGATCCCATCCCTCCTCATCTCAAACAGAATGTCTTAAAATGAACAGAAACTAGAGAATAAGGACTTGAGAATAAAAATTCATACTTTTCTACTACAAAAAGACATAGTTTAGAGACAGAAATGCTTCTGTGGTTGTCCATTTACCATCCATTTAACAGCTGACACCATAGATTCATTGAGCAGGCAGGATGAGGAAGGCAGTTAAAGCAAGAGAGTGGGTTAAGTGAGCAAGACAGCTCGCACCATTATTTAGAGTATGTCTCCAGTATAAAACCCTTCTTAAGGTAGTCACTTATTATAACCAGCATAAGCACATTATATTTTATCTGAAACTTTTAATATAGTTTATATGTGTATTATATGTCTTTCTATCACTACAGATAAGAATGCCTAGGCAGTTTTTGGCTTATGTTAATTCTTCATAGCATTAAGAGATATTAATTGGCAGGGGACAAAGCCTCATTTCTTTAAATAATGATCTCTATTCAGATTCTCCCAATGTTAAACAAATGGGGAATCTTGTGCATTGTGAATCCTCAAGGGTGCTAGTTCATATAATTCTTCCAATTTATTTGAACATAAGACCCACTCCCTTTCTTTTATTTTTTTCCTCTATGGAGTGTTCCATGGTGGGGGTGGGGTTGAATAGTCCACAGGATATATTTGGGGAGATGCTGGTATAGATTTTGGCTCTTTTAATTGGAAAGTTAGAGCCTTGCTGGCAAAGAGTCACTAGTCAATAATGTCTAAATTCCAAATACCCTCCTCAAAAAAGGCACACTACTGCATGGGAGAGTGTGTATTCATTATTGGAAGGCACTGACCTCTTCTCAACTCCCTCCTTCTGGGTCTAACAGGATTGTTACAAATCAAACTTTACAGTAATAGGAACACTTTCTCTAATCACCTCAACTAATTACAAGGAAGAGTGAATCAATCGTTAAGCATCACTAGCACTGCTAATAAATCACAAAATCATTTAAACAGGCTTTTAAATCCCAGGGGAAAAAAAGAGTAGAGAATGAAGGACATTTAAATGAGTGTCCCTGTTGCCAGAGACTTAGCAGGTTATGACTTCTGGGGCACTGCTTCCATCCTCTGACTTAGGGTGCTATTTCCCGAACATCTCTTACATGGTGGGCAATGTGCTAGACATCTTCAGGGTGTCTCATTTAGTCCTCCTGACAGTCCTCTAAGGTCAGTCTTGGTACTTTCTCTTTATGAGACTTGTGAAGCTCAGAGTAGTTGATGTTACCAAGTCCTAGGCTTTATAAATGGGGAAGCTGGGATGTGAAAGAAGGCACTGGGTCCAAACCACCCTCCTTCAGCTACCTCAATCACTCCCTGACCAAACCCAGATGACCTTGTGGCTAGGAGAGGGGACATCAGAGTGACACAGAGTATTAGCTATTTTTAAAAGGAAAATGAACTGCTCTAAGTGCTGTGAAACATCATGGAGGAGAAAAGTATGAGATTAAAAGTAATCATTATAATAACCAGTAATATATGTTTTATTGGGGGGTAGGAACTTAGGAAAGTGCTTTTACAAATTATGTCATTTAATCTCCATGATGACCTTATGAATAAGTTTCTTTTATTGTCATCCCATTTTATACATGCACACTTATGAGACCACTGAGGCCACTGATGATTTAAATAACATGTCTACGATCACAAAACTTAGGACTTGAACCCAAGGAGCTGAGTCTTTATGTAACCCTTAGTAGGAATAGGAGGTCTGACCTCTTGCGTTAGAGACATCAAAGACTCAGGTTCGGGAACTCTGTCTCAACTAAAATTCACTTGATTTTTTGATGGTTAATTCAAAGAGTTTGACTAAAATAGATGATGCCTAGACAGACTCTGCCCTTGAAAATGCATACAATAAGTTCCCTATATATGAAACTTCAAGCTGTCAACTTTCAAAGATGTGAATGTGCATTCGCACGTCCAGTTCATTAGTTAGTTCGTGTGTCTGGGATGCATTGCCGCATGCATGCATCCTCTGTAGGCACTTGTGCTTTTGTGTACTTTATTGTATAATACTACACAGAGTGCGGTAGCATAATATCTTCATTTCAAGCCCAGGATGACCAGAAGCAAGCGTGAAAGCAGCAGCAATGAAGCTGGTACTATCGTCCTTTTCAAGGTATGTACTGTAAGATTAATTTTTAAATTGTTTTTTTTTTTTTTTGTATCATTTGTGTGAAAAGTATAATGAACCTATTACAGTAGGGTATTATATATCTGATTGTGTTAGATGGGTACCTAAGCTAACTTTATTGGACTTAATGAATGTATTAGACATATGAGCACACTCTTGGAATGGAAATACTTTGTCTGTAGTGGACTTACGTATTTATAGTGTGGGGTTATCTTTAAAAATATCAGTTAGGTTCTTGAATGGAGTCTAAATGACATAATCACAGGTACATTAGAAGGATCCTCTGCTTGTTATTACATGAGTATCTAGTCACTCTCTCTCAGGTCTCATCTCATGGAGTCAAGGTTTAAAAACAAAAAGATGTATTTGTTGAAGGAAAAAAAATGATTAAACACAATGAGAAAAGAAATTAAACAAAATTGAAAGAAATTGAGATGATTTAATAGTCTTTGGTTTACTTTTTCTTATATTATTCAAAGTTTTGGCAATAGCCTTCAATTACTTTCAGTATTATAAAATAGATATAAAAGGAAAATTCACAGATTAGTCTGTTATTTTACTTTGCTTTTCTGTAACATCCAATTTTTGCTTTTTATATTATTCTCAAGTTTTTATTAAATACAATATCACATTGTTCTCAAGGCTTTTCCAGTATGTGCTTTGTCCCCTTCAATTATATTGCAGACTCCTGAAGGACAGGGACCACAGGGAAATTCTTGATATGCCACTTCATATTTTCTCCTTGTGTTAAGCTATTGTTTTAAAATTGTAGACTACTATGTGTCAGTTTTTAAAATTCAAACACAGTGTTACCTGCCGGGCCGTGTGCCCGTGAGGTTGTTTTTGTTAGCTGAACACTAAGGGACGCTCAGTTCGGTCCATCATTGTGCTAGCTGGATTTGCTTGTATTTGTTCCTAGCCACTGCTCAGGTAATGCACTCCCTTAACCAGGAAATTAAGGCATTCTCCTGGAATAATCTCAGGAAGCAGTGCACCAGGGTGACAACGCTGACTGGAAAGAAAATTATAGAAACATGGAAAGATGCCAGAATTCATGTTGTGGAAGAAGTAGAGCCAAGCGGCGGGGAGGTTGTGGTTATGTGCAGGACCTTAGCTTGGACTTGAAAGCTGGTGTTATTAAGCCATGGTGCTCCTGGGGTCACAAGATGCTGCTCATGATCTGGATACATTGAAAAGACTCAAGGTGACTCATATTCTCAATGTTGCATATGGAGTTGAAAATGCTTTCCTCAATGACTTTATATATAAGAATATTTCTATATTGGATCTGCCTGAGACCAATATCCTGTCTTATTTTCCAGAATGTTTTGAATTTATTGAACAAGCAAAAATGAAGGATGGAGTGCTTCTTGTTCATTGTAATGCAGGAGTTTCCAGGGCTGCTGCAATTATAATAGGCTTCCTAATGAATTCTGAAGAAATCTCATTTACCAGTGCTTTTTCTTTGGTGAAAAATGCAAGGCCTTCCATATGTCCCAATGCTGGCTTTCTGGAGCAGCTTCGTACATACCAAGGGGGCAAAGAAAGCAATACATGTGACAAACTACAGGAATTAGAAGAAGCAACAGTTCCTGAGTTACATTCTAGCCAATGATGGACAACTGTACTTTCTAAGAATGAAACTAGAGCACTTTCTCACACCATACACAAAAATAAACTCAAAATGGATTAAAGATCTAAATGTAAGATGAGAAACCATAAAAATCCTAGAGGAAAACATAGGCAAAACACTCTCTGACACACATCACAGCAGGATCCTCTATGACCCACCTCCCAGAATATTGGAAATAAAATCAAAAATAAACAAATGGGACCTAATTAAACTTAAAAGCTTCTGCACAACAAAGGAAACTATAAGCAAGGTGAAAAGACAGCCTTCAGAATGGGAGAAAATAATAGCAAATGAAGCAACAGACAAACAACTAATCTCAAAAATATACAAGCAACTCCTACAGCTCAATTCCAGAAAAATAAATGATCCAATCAAAAAATGGGCCAAAGAACTAAATAGACATTTCTCCAAAGAAGACATACAGATGGCTAACAAACACATGAAAAGATGCTCAACATCACTCATTATCAGAGAAATGCAAATCAAAACCACTATGAGGTACCATTTCATGCCAGTCAGAATGGCTGCGATCCAAAAGTCCACAAGCAATAAATGCTGGAGAGGGTGTGGAGAAAAGGAAACCCTCTTACACTGTTGGTGGCAATGCAAACTGGTACAGCCACTATGGAGAACAGTATGAAGACTCCTCAAAAAACTGGGAATAGAACTGCCTTATGATCCAGCAATCCCACTGCTGGGCATACACACTGAGAAAACCAGAATTGAAAGAGACACGTGTACCCCAATGTTCATCGCAGCACTGTTTATAATATCCAGGACTTGGAAGCAACCTAGATGTCCATCAGCAGATGAAGGGATAAGAAAGCAGTGGTACATATACACAATGGAGTATTACTCAGCCATTAAAAAGACAGTTCTAATGAGGTGGAACTGGAACCTATTATACAGAGTGAAGTAAGCCAGAAACAAAAACACAAATACAGTTCTTTGGAGGGAATGATGCTCAAGCTGAAACTCCAGTATTTTGGCCACCTCATGCGAAGAGTTGACTTATTGGAGAAGACTCTGATGCTGGGAGGGATTGAGGGCAGGAGGAGAAGGGGACGACAGAGGATGAGATGGCTGGATGGCATCACTGACTCGATGAATGTGAGTCTGAGTGACCTCCGAGAGCTGGTGATGGATAGGGAGGCCTGGCGTGCTGCGGTTCATGGGGTCGCAAAGAGTCGGACACGACTGAGCGACTGATCTGATCTGATACTAACGCATATATATGGAATTTAGAAAGATGGTAACAATAACCCTGTATACGAGACAGAAGAGGAGACACTGATGTATAGAACAGCCTTTTGGACTCTGGGAGAGGGAGAGGGTGGAATGATTTGGGAGAATGGCATTGAAATATGTATAATATCATGTTTGAAACGAGTCGCCAGTCCAGGTTTGATGCCTGATACCGGATGCCTGGGGCTGGTGCACTGGGACGACCCAGAGGGATGGTATGGGGAGGGAAGAGGGAGGAGGGTTCAGGATGGGGAACACATGTGTACCTGTGGCAGATTCATTTTTATGTATGGCAAAACCAATACAATACTGTAAAGTTAAGTAAAATAAAATTAAAAAAAAATAAAATTCAAACATCTCCTTTAAGTATTTTGGACAAAAAGAACATATTTCGATGTTTGCATGTAGAGCTTATTCTGGGCTTTGTACTGTTTTTACAGGGTAGATCCTCATAATTGACATTATGAACTCTGTCTTTTGACATTTTTAAAGCTCAGGTATACATTTTCTAAAACATTACCTATAACATTGTATACTCTTAACACAAATATATGAGTGCCTGCTGAAGTTTTCTAATCATTGATTATTTTCATTAAAAAAGTATGGCCAGTGGGATAAGTGAGAAAAGCATCTCATGTTTCTTTTAATTAACATCTTTGAAAGTTGGACACTTCTATGTACTTAACTTCCTGATGCATTTCCTCTTCTGATTGCTTCTTCTTTATGTTCGCTATCTGTTTAGTTTGGCCTTGGGTGTTGTTTATTTGTTTCTGTTCTTATAGAAAAAAATTTTGCCTCTTTGATGTACTTCCTAGAAATACTTGTTTCAGTCTGTGTTTGGTTAGATAAAATAGGATTTTAAAATTTTACTTAGCAAAATATTTGCCGTTTCCTCTCTGAATTTCTTATTTATTTCATGCTTTTAATGTTATACTTTTCAAGGACAGTTCTGTGTTTACTCTAGAATGTTAAAATGTAAAACACAATTTATAGTCAAGAAATAAAATAAAACTTTAATTGCTTAGAATAAATAGCAAGTGCTTAAGTTATGCAAGTGATTTACATGTGTTTCACTTTCCCCAAGGCTAACAAGACATCCCTTTCCCCCACTCTGGTTAGTTGAAGTCAAACCAAGACTTTACAAAAACAAGACTATACAAAAATATAAGTGTATCCCTGTACTTTTTGGAGAAAAAAAAATCTGTTGATCATCTTTGTCAAAAATCTTTGTCAGGTATTGTGCTAAAATTTATATCAGATCAGATCAGCTCAGTCGCTGAGTTGTGTGCGACTCTTGGTGACCCCATGAATCGCAGCACGCCAGGCCTCTTTGTCCATCACCAACTCCTGGAGTTCACCCAGACTCACATCCATCGAGTCAGTGATGCCATCCAGCTGTCTCATCCTCTGTTGTCCCCTTCTCTTCCTGCCCCCAATCACCCCCAGTATCAGAGTCTTTTCTAATGAGTCAACTCTTCGCATGAGGTGGCCAAAGTACTGGAGTTTCAGCTTTAGCATCATTCCTTCCAAAGAAATCCCAGGGCTGATCTCCTTTAGAATGGACTGGTTGGATCTCCTTGCAGTCCAAGGGACTCTCAAGAGTCTTCTCCAACACCACAGTTCAAAAGCATCAATTCTTCGGCTCTCAGCCTTCTTCACGGTCCAACTCTCACATCCATACATGACCACAGGAAAAACCATAGCCTTGACTAGGCGAACCTTTGTTGGCAAAGTAATGTCTCTGCTTTTGAATATGCTATCTAGGTTGGTCATAACTTTCCTTCCAAGGAGTAAGCGTCTTTTAATTTCATGGCTGCAGTCCCAATCTGTAGGGATTTGGGAGCCCAGAAAAAGAAAGTCTGACACTGTTTCCACTGTTTCCCCATCTATTTCTCATGAAGTGATGGGACCAGATGCCATGATCTTCGTTTTCTGAATGTTGAGCTTTAAGCCAACCTTTTCACTCTCCACTTTCACTTTCATCAAGAGGCTTTTGAGTTCCTCTTCACTTTCTGCCATAAGGGTGGTGTCATCTGCATATCTGAGGTTATTGATATTTCTCCCAGCAATCTTGATTCCAGCTTGTGTTTCTTCTAGTCCAGCGTTTCTCATGATGTACTCTGCATATAAGTTAAATAAACAGGGTGACAATATACAGCTTTGACATACTCCTTTTCCTGTTTGGAACCAGTCTGTTGTTCCATGACCAGTTCTAACTGTTGCTTCCTGACCTGCATACAGATTTCTCAAGAGGCAGATCAGGTGGTGGTATTCCCATCTCTTTCAGAATTTTCCACAGTTTATTGTGATCCACACAGTCAAAGGCTTTGGCATAGGCAATAAAGCAGAAATAGATGTTTTTCTGGAACTCTCTTGCTCTCTTGATGATCCAGTGGATGTTGGCAATTTGATCTCTGGTTCCTCTGCCTTTTCTAAAACCAGCTTGAACATCAGGAATTTCATGGTTCACGTATTGCTGAAGCCTGGCTTGGAGAATTTTGAGCATTACTTTACTAGCATGTGAGATGAGTGCAATTGTGCAGTAGTTTGAGCATTCTTTGGCATTGCCTTTTTTGGGATTGGAATGAAAACTGACCTTTTCCAATCTTGTGGCCACTGCTGAGTTTTCCAACTTTGCTGGCATATTGAGTGCAGCACTTTCACAGCATCATCTTTCAGAATTTGGAATAGCTCAACTGGAATTCTATCACCTCCACTAGCTTTGTTGGTAGTAATACTTTCTAAAGCCCACTTGACTTCACATTCCAGGATGTCTGCCTCTAGGTCAGTGATCACACCATCGTGATTATCTGGGTCATGAAGATCTTTTTTGTGTAGTTCTTCTGTGTATTCTTGCCATCTCTTCTTAATATCTTCTGCTTCTGTTAGGTCCATACCATTTCTGTCGTTTATCAAGGCCATCTTTGCATGAAATGTTCCTTTGGTATCTCTGATTTTTTGAAGAGATCCCTAATCTTTCCCATTCTCTTGTTTTCCTCTACTTCTTTGCATTGATCATTGAGGAAGGCTTTCTTATCTCTCCTTGCTATTCTTTGGAACTCTGCATTCAGATGTTTATATCTTTCCTTTTCTCCTTTGCTTTTCACTTCTCTTCTTTTCACAGATATTTGTAAGGCCTCCCCAGACAGCCATTTTTCTTTTTTTGCATTTCTTTTTCTTGGGGATGATCTTGATCCCTGTCTCCTGTACAATGTCATGAACCTCCATCCATTTTTCATCCGGCACTCTGTCTATCAGATCTAGTCCCTTAAATCTATTTCTCACTTCCACTGTATAACCATAAGGGATTTGATTTAGGTCATACCTGAATGGTCTAGCAGTTTTCCCTACTTTCTTCAATTTAAGTCTGAATTTGGCAATAAGGAGTTCATGATCCGAGCCACAGTCAGCTCCTGGTCTTGTTTTTGCTGACTGTATAGAGCTTTTCCATCTTTGGCTGCAAAGAGTATCAGATCAGATCAGATCAGATCAGTCGCTCAGTCGTGTCTGACTCTTTGCGACCCCATGAACCGCAGCACGCCAGGCCTCCCTGTCCATCACCAGCTCCCGGAGGTCGCTCAGACTCACACCCATCAACTCAGTGATGCCATCCAGCCATCTCATCCTCTGTCGTCCCCTTCTCCTCCTGCCCTCAATCCCTCCCAGCGTCAGAGTCTTCTCCAATGAGTCAACTCTTCGCATGAGGTGGCCAAAATACTGGAGTTTCAGCTTTAGCATCATTCCTTCCAAAGAAATTCCAGGATTGATCTCCTTCAGAATGGACCAGTTGGATCTCCTTGCAGTCCAAGGGACTCTCCAGAGTCTTCTCCAACACCACAGTTCAAAAGCATCAATTCTTCGGCGCTCAGCCTTCTTCACAGTCCAGATCTCACATCCATACATGACCACAGGAAAGACCATAGCCTTGACTAGGCGAACCTTTGTTGGTAAAGTAATGTCTCTGCTTTTGAATATGCTATCTAGGTTGGTCATAACTTTCCTTCCAAGGAGTAAGCGTCTTTTAATTTCATGGCTGCAGTCACCATCTGCAGTGATTTTGGAGCCCAGCAAAGAGTATAATCAATCTGATTTTGGTGTTGACCATCTGGTGATGTCCATGTATAGAGTCTTCTCTTGTGTTGTTGAAAGTGGGTGTTTGTTATGACCAGTGCATTTTCTTGGCAAAACTCTGTTAGTCTTTACCCTGCTTCGTTCCATATTCCAAGGCCAAATTTGCCTGTTACTCCAGGTGTTTCTTGACTTGCTACTTTTGCATTCCAGTCCCCTGTAATGAAAAGGACATCTTTTTTGGATGTTAGTTCTAAAAGGTCTTGTAGGTCTTCATAGAACCATTCAACTTCAGCTTCTTCAGCGTTACTGGTTGAGGCATAGACTTGGATTACTGTGATATTGAATGGTTATATAGATATTTTATATAGATATTGTTATAAAAATAAAAATAATATCTACAAAATAAAAATAATATCTATAAAATAATAATTTAATAATAAATTATTTTAATATTTTTATTTAAATATTTTTATTATTTCAATAATGAGAATAAATTAATATAAATAATATTAATATCTATTAATATCTATTTTAGATTAATTTGGATTAATAGATTAAAATCTATTAATATCACTACAAACAAAGCTAGTGGAGGTGATGGAATTCCAGTGGAGCTATTCCAAATCCTGAAAGATGATGCTGTGAAAGTGCTGCACTCAATATGCCAGCAAATTTGGAAAACTCAGCAGTGGCCACAAGATTGGAAAAGGTCAGTTTTCATCCCAATCCCAAAGAAAGGCAATGCCAAAGAGTGCTCAAACTACCACACAATTGCATTCATCTCACACGCTAGTAAAGTAATGCTCAAAATTCTCCAAGCCAGGCTTCAGCAATATGTGAACCGTGAACTTCCTGATGTTCAAGCTGGTTTTCGAAAAGGAAGAGGAACCAGAGATCAAATTGCCAACATCCACTGGATCATGGAAAAAGCAAGAGAGTTCCAGAAAAACATCTATTTCTGCTTTCTTGACTATACCAAAGCCTTTGACTATGTAGATCACAATAAACTATGGAAAATTCTGAAAGAGATGGGAGTACCAGACCACCTGATCTGCCTCTTGAGAAATCTGTATGCAGGTCAGGAAGCAACAGTTAGAACTGGTCATGGAACAACAGACTGGTTCCAAATAGGAAAAGGAGTACGTCAAGGCTGCATATTGTCACCATGTTTGTTTAACTTATATGCAGAGTACATCATGAGAAATGCTGGACTGGAAGAAACAGAAGTTGGAATCAAGATTGCTGGGAGAAATATCAATAACCTCAGATATGCAGATGACACCACCCTTATGGCAGAAAGTGAAGAGAGACTAAAAAGCCTCTTGATGAAAGTGAAAGTGGAGAGTGAAAAGGTTGGCTTAAAGCTCAACATTCAGAAAACGAACATCATGGCATCTGGTCCCATTACTACATGGGAAATAGATGGAGAAACAGTGGAAACAGTGTCAGAATTTATTTTTCTGGGCTCCAAAATCACTGCAGATGGTGACTGCAGCCATGAAATTAAAAGACGCTTACTCCTTGGAAGGAAAGTTATGACCAACCTAGATAGCATATTCAAAAGCAGAGACATTACTTTACCAACAAAGGTTCGCCTAGTCAAGGCTATGGTCTTTCCTGTGGTCATGTATGGATGTGAGAGCTGGACTGTGAAGAAGGCTGAGCGCCGAAGAATTGATGCTTTTGAACTGTGGTGTTGGAGAAGACTCTTGAGAGTCCCTTGGACTGCAAGGAGATCCAACCAGTCCATTCTGAAGGAGATCAATCCTGGAATTTCTTTGGAAGGAATGATGCTAAAGCTGAAACTCCAGTATTTTGGCCACCTCATGCGAAGAGTTGACTCATTGGAGAAGACTCTGATGCTGGGAGGGATTGAGGGCAGGAGGAAAAGGGGACGACAGAGGATGAGATGGCTGGATGGCATCACTGAGTTGATGGGTGTGAGTCTGAGCGACCTCCGGGAGCTGGTGATGGACAGGGAGGCCTGGCGTGCTGCGGTTCATGGGGTCGCAAAGAGTCGGACACGACTGAGCGACTGATCTGATCTCATCAAATAATATCTGTATAAAAATTTATATAGATATCGTTTACTTTTTTACAGCAAGTGTTTAAATCAGTCTTATTTCCATTTTATGGCAACATAGGCATAAATGCTTAGATAACTTGTTTAAACACACACAGTTAATAAGAAGAGCCAGGACTGAATCCCAGGTATTCTTACTCCAAATTTTATCAGTATTAGCCACTTGCAAAACTCCCTTCTGGATGCTTCCAGGTACTGTGTGGTCTACCACTTTCTATTTTCTCCCATCACTGGTTTACATCCTCTTTCTGGCCTTGGAAACATTTAACTTTCAACACTTACTGTAGTTTATCCCCGGTATTCTCAGAGAACAGTGAAGATGGATGGGGTGTAGCCCTATTCATTGTCAGGGAACTAACTTGATGACATTTTCTTCTCTTTATTTCTAATAAGCAGTTTGTAAGATGAAAACATCAAGAATATAGAGTTTTCCAAAGTAACACAGCTGGTGATAACGATGCACTAAGCAGCTATTAGAATGTTTTGGTAAATGTGATCAAACCGATGAAAAAGAGCACTAAAAACCGAATCTTGTGTTTTGTTTGTGTGTGTGTGTGTGTGTGTGTGTGTAGGTGTCCTCTTCATCCTGAGGGTTGCAGTTACACTTTCTGAGAGGCCTGGTGGCTGCTTTGTACTTTGTACTTTGCTTTGTACTTCCCAGTAACTTGGGAAGTTGATATAAGATCCTGTTGTGTACTGAAAAGAAAAGGAATGTTAGACTGTACTATCTTTTTAAAGTTACTTCTTTCTAACCCAGAGTACTCAAAAACTAAAGCATCAGGTATAAAGACTAGTTTCTCTTTTTCCTTTAAAGAAAAGGCTATCTGAACTAATTTTCACACCAAAAATAAAATTTCTAGCAAAACAAACATACCAACACATAAAATGTACTTTAAATATAATTCGTTTAAAAAATAAACCTTATGTATTCATTGATGGAATGAATTTCTGGTTTAACATAATTTAAAATCATATAGCGGGAGTGAATGTGTGATGTGATGCAGTCACATTTAAAACTCCATTTAGATATATAGATAGAGAAACATGTAAGAGATTTACAATTTCTGATTTTTGAAAATGTGAGAAGTTGGGGCATGCTACATAGTGTTCTGAACCTCACTTCTCTTATTTGCTAAAATAAGGATGATACTATCTGTCACAAAATGGTTGCACACACTGCCATGTGATTGAGAAAGATAAAGCTTAGGAACACCTGTCTGTGACAGTTTTTAACAGATGTTAATTTATTTCCTTCATTGAAGCAGCACTTCCTCAATTTCTGGCACATAATTGCCCTAGAAAAATTCAGTGATGAGAACTAGTGATTTGACCACTTGAATGCCAAGCTCTTTATCCTAACACCAGCTCCAGGGTCTTGGTTATGATTCACATTTAAAACTTGCCCTGAGAAACAATAATCTACTCAGAGGGTCTGTCCAGAGTGGTCAAGTTCTTACCCTGACTCAGTCCATTTCTCAAAGTAGCTCACTTTTCTGGACCTCATCCTTCCCAGCTCTGTTGCATTCCTGTGGTCAAGAAGAATAACATATTTTAGAGTAATCTTTTATTTATTAATTACAGCTGTAGGGAGCAATTGCTGATCTCTCTACCACAACTGACTGTTTTTCCACATCCCTGGAATTTGCTGGGAACCTATCTAACTATCTTAGACTCTAAACAGAATTGTGTGTTGATGTCCATACCAGTAAAATCAAGTAGGCAAGCTCTGCATTGACCCTATCTAAAAGTTCTTCAGTTCAGTTGCTCAGCTGTGTCCTACTCTTTGCAACTCCATGGACTGCAGCACGCCAGGCCTCTCTGTCCATCATCAACTCCCGGAGCTTGCTCAAGTTCATGTCCATTGAGTCAGTGATGCCATCCAACCATCTCATCCTCTGTCGTCCCCTTCTTCTCCCACCTTCAATCTTTCCTAGCATCAGGGTCTTTTCTAGTGAGTCATTTCTTCACATTAGGTGGCCAAAATATTGGACTTTCAGCTTCAGCATCAGTCCTACCAATGAATATCCAAGACTGATTTCCTTTAGGGTGGACTGGTTGGATCTCCTTGCAGTTCAGAGGATTCTCAAAGGTCTTCTCCAACACCACAATTCAAAAGCCTCAACTCTTTGGCACTCAGTTTTCTTTATAGTCCAACTCTCACATCCATACATGACTAATGGAAAAACCATAGCTTTGACTATACAAACATTTGTCAACAAAGTGATATGAAATGGGAAAAAAAATCTGACAGTCATATTAAAAGACCTTTCATTGCCTTGGCTTCATTTCTGTTCTCTTTGAGATTTAGCGTATTGAAGTGTAGGTGGTGATGTCTGACACTGAAGGTAAATGTCAGGTCCTGAGAGTGCAAAGTGTTGATGACTATTGATAATAAGATATTGCAGAAACCTTCCTAGTGCCAGAGAAATATTACTACTTCTACACATGATTTTTCAGATCTATGCATTTATTTACTAAATCAATTTTAGAAGCAACAGAAAAAATAAGTTCCATAACATGCAACTGTCTGAACTCAACTGTCATTATCCTGGTGAATTTGTTCCCTTCCTCTATTTAATCCAAATAGCATTTGTGCTTCTCATGTGGACTTTATTTTAATATGCTTTTTCTTACTTAGATAAGTGTGAACATTTGTCTTAACTAAAAGCTCATGAAGGGCAGAGACTGTATCTCATCATCATATAATTCTTTAAAGCAACTAATACAGCAACTTATAATCAGGAGATATAGTATAGTAAATACTTCCTGAATGAGATTCCAATTCTATGTTTCTAAAATGCTAATTATATTTCCACTAGAGCATTAAACAAAACAAAACCTGAGCTCCACTCTATTCCTTTGGCAGAAACTGCTCTAAAATTTGGATTTGAAATCTTATGAAGCCTGGTCTCAGAAACTGGAAGCAATTTGAATATAGAGATATAAGTTAGTGTGGTAGATAAATGAGGAGCATCTCCTCAATTATAAAGCAGGAGCTATTACATGGAATTGCCTTTCAAATCACTATCTTAGCATGGTGATTTTTTAAAGTGTGAACTGAATAGACTCTTAAATCAAGAAGGAGATAAGAGACTGGGGAGTAACATGTTTGAATAAAAATAACGTTTTTGTGTGAATGTTTGGGCTACTTAAAGTTTTTATGTGATTCGTAAACCAGGGGAGTAATTGGAAATAATATTTTAGCCTAGAGGTTTGTGTGCTTCAGCCAATAACAAGAGCAGCAACAAAGCAGGCCCATTCTCTTCATTTGGAACCTTATTTTTCTTGTGATATAAATTAATTCACAGTGGAATAAATCCTCATATATAGTAGAAATGAACAAGTGAGGTTGAACTGTTATTTAAATTCCACAGTTTTTAACTTGTGATTTGTTTCTGAGGGGTAAAATGAAGTTTTGAATTGGGAATTTACTGCTTTTGTGAGTTGACATTAAGATATTATAAAATGACAAGTATTAATGTGTGTTATATATATCTTTCTATTTTGTGATGAAAATTAAGTCATTTGTTAAATATTTATTTAGTATGTACTATGTTCTAAGAATTGAGTCGGATACAAAGGGAAGAAGTTATCTTTTTTCTTATGAAACATACAATTTTATCAGGGAAATTAATTTTATGTATAATGCACAATAGAAGCTAAATGCAAAAAGTATAGGTAAAGAGAAACTTCAAGAAACATAATGCTTATATATAGCTATGGATTTAAAAAAAAGGCTTTCTTGAGGTAGAGGATAAGCGGCTTCAAATGTAAGATTTGGAGATGGGATAATAATAACTGACATTTATTTAGTATTTGCTAAGTAATGGGGTACCTTTCTAAGTGCTAGTTTTTTAATTGTCATATTTACCTCATGAGTTAGGTGCTAGTATAAGTCCTGTAAAATAGATGGGCAAATTGAGGCACACAGAGCCTAAATAACTTGATGAAGAACACACAGCTAGTAAGTGTCAAAACCAGGATCTAAATGCAAGGAACCTGACTTTAGAGTCTGTTTTTAATCACTCCTATGGGAAATTCCAAATATAAGTAATAGTATGAGTATAAAAGTGAGGACTGGGGAATATGAAGCAGATGCAGGAAAGAAGACGGGGCCGAATCTGGTTGTAATAAATTGTACCCTGTAGAATATGTTCAAAAAGAACATTAGAAATGACAATTAGGGTGAATGTCCAAAGGCCATGTAAACTAAGAAATTTGGGTTTTATTCTTAAAGTAAATGAAATGTCAACAGAGTTTGAGCAAGTCAGTTATCCATTGGGCTTTTGATAGTAAACCCTAAAACAAGCATTTTAATCAGGTATTTAATTTGATAAATGATTCCAGGAAAGACTTACATGTCTATCAAAGTTACAAAGACAAGAAAAGAATGTATGATAAACTAGACAGTGTATTAAAAAGCAGAGACATTACTTTGCCGACAAAGGTCTGTATAGTCAAAGCTATGATTTTTTCTAGTAGTCATGTATGGATGTCAGATTTGGACCATAATGAAGGCTGAGCACTGAAGAATTGATGCTTTTGAACAGTGGTGTTGGAGAAGACTCCCTTGGACTGCAAGGAGATCAAACCAGTCAATTCTAAAGGAAACCAAACCTGAATACTCATTGGAAGGACTAATGCTGAAGCTGAAGCTCCAACACTTTGGTCACCTGATGTGAGGAACTGACTCATTAGAAAAGACCCTGATGATGGGACAGATTTAGGGCAGGAGGAGAAGGGGATGACAGAGGTTGGATGGCGTCACCAACTCAACGGACATGAGTTTAAGCAAGCTATAGGAAATGGTGAAGGACCTGGATTCTTGGCATGATGCAGCCCATGAGGCTGCAAACAGTCTAACGTGACTGAGTGACTGAACCACAACAAGAAGAATGTGAATTCTACTTTGAACCAGATACCAACATAGCCCCAGGTTGAAATGTAGAGCAGAGAGCAAGTATACTTCTGCTTCTTTAATATGCTTTACAGATATTACATTTTTTTCTGCAAATTGAAAGTTTGTGACCACTGTGTCATGTCCTTAAGTACCATTTTTCCAACAGCATTTTCTCACGTTATGTCTCAGTGTGATATTTTGGTAATTCTCACAGTAGTTTGAAACCTTCCACTAGCAAAAAGATTATAACTCACTGGAAGCTCATATGTTAGTCAGCTCAAAAGGTTAGCATTTTTTAGCATTAAAATATTTTTAATTAAGGTATATACTTTTTTTTTTTACATAATCATATTACACACTTAATAGATTGCATTGTATTGTATACATAACTTACATTTGTTCTGGGAAGCCCAAAAAGTTATTCTGCTCTGGCCAGTCAGGACCACCATATTTTTCACCTTCTTCTTCACTCTTCTTCAGTATCCCTTCTGGAAACTTTTCTTTGCCCATCTTCAAGATTCTTGCTCTTTACATGCACAGCTTAGCATATGGCCAAAAACCTAGTGGGTCATCTTTAAATTTGAAAACTCCTTTTTCCGTGTGTGCAAATTTCTTGGCCCATCTTCACTTTAGTACATGTCTTTACAAATTCTGATCACTTTAGTAACTCAGTGTTTCCCTGGTGGCTCAGATGGTAAATTAGCCACCTGCAGTGCAAGGCTTCCCTGCAAAGCTTAGATGGTAAATAACCCACCTGCAAGGCTTTGATCCCTGGGTCAGGAAAATCCCTTGGAGAAGGGAATGGCTACCTACTCCAGTATTCTTGCCTGGAGAATTCCATGGACAGAGGAACCTGGCAGGCTACAGAACATGGGGTCACAACCGAGTGACTAACTCAGTTGTCAAATTCTCTATCCTCTTTCGGCAAGATGGTCACGTTCTGCCTAAACTCTTGGCTCTCTCAGGCCATAGATATTTGAAAGTAATCTAAATCGGAAAGTTTAAAGAGTTGAGGGGCTCACTTTACACGTTTCTCTGCCATCAAAGAAGGCCAGTTCTATGCCACCTGTAGTCCAGTGTCTGAAAGCAATTGCATTATATGATTTATCCAGTTTTGTAGTTGTTTTTGGTGGGAAGGCCAGGGCTAGTTTCTCTATTATGGGCAGAAGAAGAAGTCATACTTAAGTAGTCATACTAGTTATACTAGTATATACTTCATTGATCCCAGTGGCTGATGGTTATACCTACATTACCCCTTGAATAATGTTATCAGTGAGATTTAATCTTACATTGTTACTTGTAATATTAGTTTTTCACCCACCCTTAGGAATTATAACCAGAATAATAGATTATTGGTCTGCTTGTTATCTATAACTTTTTACACTGTCTGTAAGACACAGATAAAGATAAAATTCAATGTTATTGACATGATAAAATGAAAATGATTAATAAGGAGAAGAGGGTGATCATACTCATATATGAATGGTTTGGAAAGAAAACAATATATTAGATTAAATATTTCATAAGACTAATCAATTTCTATTTGCAATTATGTCATAAGAAATTCATATAAATTATAATGACAGTTTTTAAATAACATGGACACTGAAGAAAATAGAAAGTGAGTGAGTGTTAGTCACTCATCCTGTCCAATTCTTCGTGACCCCATGGTCTGTAGCTGCCAAACTTCTCTGTCCATGGAATTCTCCAGACAAGAATACTGAAGTGAGTAGCCATTCTCTTCTCCAGGGGATCTTCCCTGACCCAAGGATTTGAACTCAGGTCTCCTGCATTGCTGGCAGATTCTTTACCTTTTGAGCTACCAGGGAAGCCCAGAAGTAAGAGGTGTGAAACAAAGAGATAATGTATATTTCAGTTGAGATAAAATATTGAGTATGGGAATATGCACATTATATAGTTTATGATACATTTTAGAGTTATGTTTATTTGTATAAAAAATATTATCTCAGTAGGGCAGTGATGGAGAACTTTGCAAGCAACAATAAATTCTCATGCTAACCCATGATATTCATGCTTTAAACAGAACCATGTGAGGGGATGTTTACTCAGGCAGGAACAGCTGAGTATAAGGATAGAAGATGTGGTCACAGAAATAGGCAATGTTGTTGTTTTAATAGGGGTTATTAAAATTTGGTAAATTCCTTTGTCAGACAAACATTCTTATAAATCTGTGTATGTTTTGCAGCAATGAATGTGTATTTCAACCTTATCCAGGATGTAAGTAAATGATAAAGAAAAATCTGACTGGAAATTACTTTAAACCAAAGCATATACATGGTTTTACATTTCAGAGAAGGATTTATAATATTTAGCTTCTCCCAGTCAGTAGAATGAAGATTTATATGAAATTTAAATGATCCAATATAAAAATGCATTTTACAAATTACCTTGCATACAATTATAATTTAATGAATTTTAATTCAGTGAACAATTGCATATAAGTACTATCATTATCTTCATATTATAGGTGTGAATATGTTGCTGCTGCTGCTGCTAAGTTGCTTCAGTTGTGTCTGACTCTGTGTGACCCTATAGACGGCAGCCCACTAGGCTCCTCTGTCCCCATGATTCTCCAGGCAAGAATACTGGAGTAGGTTGCTATTTCCTTCTCCAGTGCATGAAAGTGAAAAGTGAGAGTGAAGTCACTCAGTTGTGCCCAACTCTTAGTGACCCCATGGACGGAGGAGCCTATAAGGCTCCTCCGTCCATGGGATTTTCCAGGCAAGAGTACTGGAGTGGGGTGCCATTGCCTTCTCCGGAATATGTTGCTAAGTGAGGTTAAATAACTGGACAAAGGCCTTACAGGCAGGCAATTATAGATTTAGGATTCTAACAGAGCCACCTGACTCCAAAATTTCATCTGGCCTTGAATTTTAAAATATTCAAGTAGTATAACATAGAATTCTATATTCCAATACTAAAAATCAAGTAAGAAACATTTGACTTTTTCTTTCTCGGTATCCTGGATCCCAGAACAGAAAAAGGACACTAAGGAGATCTCAATAACTGTGTCCTTATTTAATAATAATTTATCTATATCAGTTTATTAATATGCAGATATATCATCAGATCAGATCAGATCAGATCAGTCGCTCAGTCGTGTCCGACTCTTTGCGACCCCATGAACCGCAGCACGCCAGGCCTCCCTGTCCATCACCAGCTCCCGGAGGTCACTCAGACTCGCATCCATCGAGTCAGTGATGCCATCCAGCCATCTCATCCTCTGTCGTCCCCTTCTCCTCCTGCCCTCAATCCCTCCTAGCATCAGAGTCTTCTCCAATGAGTCAACTCTTCGCATGAGGTGGCCAAAATATTGGAGTTTCAGCTTTAGCATCATTCCTTCTAAAGAAATTCCAGGATTGATCTCCTTCAGAATGGACTGGTTGGATCTCCTTGCAGTCCAAGGGACTCTCAAGAGTCTTCTCCAACACCACAGTTCAAAAGCATCAATTCTTCGGCGCTCAGCCTTCTTCACAGTCCAGCTCTCACATCCATACATGACCACAGGAAAGACCATAGCCTTGACTAGGCGAAACTTTGTTGGTAAAGTAATGTCTCTGCTTTTGAATATGCTATCTAGGTTGGTCATAACTTTCCTTCCAAGGAGCAAGCGTCTTTTAATTTCATGGCTGCAGTCACCATCTGCAGTGATTTTGGAGCCCAGAAAAACAAAGTCTGACACTGTTTCCACTGTTTCCCCATCTATTTCCCATGCAGTGATGGGACCAGATGCCATGATCTTCGTTTTCTGAATGTTGAGCTTTAAGCCAACCTTTTCACTCTCCACTTTCACTTTCATCAAGAGGCTTTTTAGCCCCTCTTCACTTTCTGCCATAAGAGTCGTGTCATCTGCATATCTGAGGTTATTGATATTTCTCCCGGTAATCTTGATTCCAACTTGTGTTTCTTCCAGTCCAGCATTTCTCATGATGTACTCTGCATATAAGTTAAATAAACATGGTGACAATATGCAGCCTTGACGTACTCCTTTTCCTATTTGGAACCAGTCTGTTGTTCCATGACCAGTTCTAACTGTTGCTTCCTGACCTGCAGACAGATTTCTTAAGAGGCAGATCAGGTGGTCTGGTATTCCCATCTCTTTCAGAATTTTCCATAGTTTATTGTGATCCACACAGTCAAAGGCTTTGGCATAGTCAATAAAGCAGAAATAGATGTTTTTCTGGAACTCTCTTGCTTTTTCCATGATCCAGCGGATGTTGGCAATTTGATCTCTGGTTCCTCTGCCTTTTCTAAAACCAGCTTGAACATCAGGAAGTTCACGGTTCACATATTGCTGAAGCCTGGCTTGGAGAATTTTGAGCATTACTTTACTAGCGTGTGAGATGAGTGCAATTGTGCGGTAGTTTGAGCACTCCTTGGCATTGCCTTTCTTTGGGATTGGGATGAAAACTGACCTTTTCCAATCTTGTGGCCACTGCTGAATTTTCCAAATTTGCTCGCATATTGAGTGTAGCACTTTCACAGCATCATCATTCAGGACTTGGAATAGCTCCACTGGAATTCCATCACCTCCACTAGCTTTGTTCGTAGTGATGCTTTCTAAGGCCCACTTGACTTCACATTCCAAGATGTCTGGCTCTAGGTCAGTGATCACATCATCATGATTAATTATATAAAATCTTAATAATAAGGGAAACTGGGTGTATTGGAAACTTTCTGTATTATCTTTATAACTTGTCTGTGAGTCTAAATCTGTTATAAAATAACATTTTCTCAGAAGAAAATCCACAAAATAGGAGAATACTTTTGTGAAATACGTTTCTGTTAACATCTAGGTTATATAAAAAACACTGAAGAATCAATTTTAAAAAGGAAAAATGGACAAGATTTGAATAGTCACTTCATAAAAGGTTACAGATGATCAATGAATATATAAAACTTGTCTCAGCTCCATCAGTCATCAAGATGATATAAACAAGGTCGTAAACCACCCCCCTACCCCCAACCCTTGAGAATATATACCAGCTACTCTGTAACTCCAGCTCTGGAGCCCTGTAAGAAAGCACAGGTAGCCTTCTTCTGCTATATATGAATCCTATTTGGCCTTTAAGTCACATTTCTTCC
Source organism: Tragelaphus eurycerus (assembly GCA_935064755.1). Classification (NCBI taxonomy): domain Eukaryota; kingdom Metazoa; phylum Chordata; class Mammalia; order Artiodactyla; family Bovidae; genus Tragelaphus; species Tragelaphus eurycerus. Next base: position 13,450,249 of record CAKXYN010000062.1, read on the forward strand.
ATGTTGACACCCTTGACCATTATTAACTCACAGGACAGTTTGTCTTATTTGTTTTAGGATTAACTATGACCAACCTCGGAGAAGGCAATGGCACCCCACTCCAGTACTATTGCCTGGAAAATCCCATGGACAGAGGAGCCTGGTGAGCTGCAGTCCATGGGGTCGCTAAGAGTCAGGCACGACTGAGCGACTTCACTCTCAATTTTCACTTTTATGCCTTAGAGAAGGAAATGGCAACCCACTCCAGTGTTCTTGCCTGGAGAATCCCAGGGATGGGGGAGCCTGATGGGCTGCCGTCTATGGTGTTGCACAGAGTCGGACACGACTGAAATGACTTAGCAGCAGCAGCATGACCAACCTAGACAGCATATTCAAAAGCAGAGGCATTACTTTGCCAACAAAAGTCCGTCTAGTCAAGGCTATGGTTTTTCCAGTGGTCATGTATGGATGTGAGAGTTGGACTGTGAAGAAAGCTGAGTGCCGAAGAATTGATGCTTTTGAACTGTGGTGTTGGAGAAGACTCTTGAGAGTCCCTTGGACTGCAAGGAGATCCAAGCAGTCCATTCTGAAGGAGATCAGCCCTGGGATTTCTTTGGAAGGAATGATGCTAAAGCTGAAACTCCAGTACTTTGGCCACCTCATGCGAAGAGCTGACTCATTGGAGAAGACTCTGATGCTGGGAGGGATTGAGGGCAGGAGGAGAAGGGGACGACAGAGGATGAGATGGCTGGATGGCATCACTGACTCGATGGATGTGAGTCTGAGTGAACTCCGGGAGTTGGTGATGGACAGGGAGGCCTGGTGTGCTGCGATTCATGGAGTTGCAAAGAGTCGGACACAACTGAGTGACTGAACTGAACTGAACTGAATCACATCATTACACATAACTTTTCTTGAACTGCAATCATTATCTGAATATAGATATGATGTTTGATAAGTATATTTTTCTATGTGAATTGAATTCTGTGTATTACATTTATATGGTATCATGTTATATTGCAGCAGGCCCACATAGATAGGTGTCAGATCAGATGCCTATCCCTCAGCCCGCTGTTTCAAGACATGCAAATAAGCCTTTCCCACAAAATGTTGGTACTGAGTTTCCCACCAACTCTGGGTCACAGCGCCAGGGGTAGGGATGATGGTGAGATTGTGTCTATCTGCTTCTCTCTTTTGCCCAATGTGAAATTGCTCAGCCAGTTTTTACATTTTTTTTTCCCCAGAGAACATTGTTGCATATATAGCTGTGAATTTGGTATGTTTCTGGGAGGTCAGCATCCTGTTGCATCTCCACCTGCAACCAGAACTTGTCTATATTTCTGTGCGTATTTTAATGCACGGAAATATAGACAATATTTCTTATTGTCTATATAGACAAATATAGTTTTCTATGTGTGTTTTTATTTGGTTTTTCTATGTGTTAAATTCTACTGTTCATAAAGGTATAAGATGGTGTGTTAAAAACAACTAATAACTGAGTTAAGTGTTAGGGTTTCATAACCACAATCTCATTTCATTTGTATTCCCCACATATCTCATAATCTATAATAATTAATGCCTTCATGGTAAAGATGAAGCAACTGACTCTCAGACATGGAATTTCTTCATGCTTATAAGGCCAATAATAATTCAGAGCTTCTGAGTCTAAATAACTTATCTCTATTCCAGCCAGTGCTTTTTCTATGTGTAATTTCTATCTTTGACTCAAACATAGGGAATCACTCACATAAGTGCTTGAAAATGGTTGTGACTGTAGAGATAAGCATAAATGTACATTTGGTCCTAAAAGATGACTTGGAGCTTTCCAAGTGAATAAATAGGGATGGCCATTATATACAGAGAGATCAATATGTGCAGAAGCCATATAATTGGAGATATACAGGGAGGGTGAGAATGGTGGTGTCCCTGGAGTGCAGAGACAGGGTGAGGAAGTGGTGTTATTAGCAGAGCAGGCTGGAGAGACATGCATGGCCTCTCTCTGGAATAATTTCTGTCTCTAAGAACAGAGTTAATTCTCTACAGTCTTGCTTATCAGAACACTTATACAATCTACTTTTTTATAGCAGAATATAAAAAACAAACTATAGGAGCAACTACTTATTATGTTCTTCTTATATATTTTAGCCCTATAGTAGGTACTTTATGGATGTCATAAAGTTAATGGACTAGAATAACCCTACAAACTAGACACCATTATTCTCATTTCACTGATGATGGATTTGAAGAAAAGAGAGGCTAACTAACTCACCTATGGCCACAAAGCTTATAGGCAATGCATCCAGGATTTTACTCCAGATCAACCCTGAAACTTCTTATGATTTTGCTGGTGATCAGAAGAAAGGGATACACATGCACATCACATGTATTGGAAGCTGGGAGACCAGTTATGAAAGAGAGAAATCATAGACCAGATTCTTGATGTGTCAAGATGTTATAGAGCCTGAGTTAAGGCAGACTCAATGGGTTTGGAAACAAAGATGGAATTTGAAGGATGTTTCAGGCGTTGACAAACTCTTGCCCTTTTCCAGTCTATCATGTTACACAGTATTAAAAATCACAATATTTTCCTTTGGTCTCTTTGTGTAGAATTAAGTTTAAAAATTAATATGGAAAATAAGTATCTTGTCAATTTTTCCAGCTTCCTGTCCTCTATTCCAAGAATATCAATCTTCCTCAAATTCTTCCAGTGTAATGAGGTCTCTCTGATCTCAGGGCCTTTGCACATGCTCCTTTCAATTAGCTAATTTAGCACAAAAACTTTTAATTAGCTAATATATCCTATACTCAGCTTACAGAGAGATCTTTTTAAAAAACAAAACAAAACAAAACAAAAATTACTTCCTAATTATAAAATCTGGTCAAAACATTTAAAATAGACTTAATATGCAGTAGAGCTACAGATCATAGGAGTATTTGTAGAGGCTGCTGCTAAGTCACTTCAGTCATGTCTGACTCTGTGCGACCCCATAGATGGCAGCCCACTAGACTCCCCCGTCCCTGGGATCTCCAGGCAAGAACACTGGAGTCGGTTGCCATTTCCTTCTCCAATGCATGAAAGTGAAAAGTGAAAGTCAAGTCACTCAGTCATGTCCGACTCTTAGTGACCCCATGGATTGCAACCTACCAGGCTCCTCCATCCATGGGATTTTCCAGGCAAGAGTACTAGATTGAGGTGCCATTGCCGAACTATCAAACATTTACAGGCTATAACAGACTACAACAAAAAATAACAAAAGGCTCAAAATCTATTGACACATAAGGATATCCTCATTGAAGAAGTGAAATTTTGGCTGAAGGCTTAGGACAAGCCAGTTTAATAAAAGTATAAGTGGTGAAATGAGGGAAATTGAGAGAAAGATCATTCAGGGAAAATGAGAGTTGGCAGAGGACCCAGGTTGCAATGAGCTTGATTACATTCAAGTACCAGAAAGAGTAACAGTGTAGCTGGACTACAGTCAGGGCAGGGAGGTTAAGGTTAGATTGACAGACGGGATTATTGTGCAGAAATGGGCCTTGATGCCTATACTGAGAGGTTCCTTCAATGCTGCGGGGGGTACAGAAGCTCAAGTAACCTTCATCCTGAGATGCAAGTGTAAAACTGTTTTTTCTTGGAGGAAACTTGGAGTTTAGCAATGACCTGTGGTTCTGGCCAATTTCATAAACCACTAAATTACCATCTTCTCGTCTTGATGGAGAATTCAAAGAAGTTTCTTACACAGAGTAGAAAACAGATAAATCAAAATGTGTCTGAGGAAAAGGTCAACAACGAGCTGGTAAATCTTCCCACACTTCCCACATGAAAAGAACACTTCAAATCTGGTCCTGTCAAGTACTCTTGTTCACTTCAATATTGTTCTTGGCTGAAGGAAAGGCCTATGGGGTTTGTGAAAGTTGGCTCTTTCAATATAGAATTTTTCATGCTCCTTATAAAAATGTCAGTGGGTTGATCCAAAAATATTTTTATTGGCACCTGAACCGGTGAGTCTGCAAAAGACTGTACAAGTTGATTCTTTAGAACACACCATGCTCCCTCCAGGGAAGAACAAATAAAATCCTTGGATCTGAATCTAGAGAAATTTCCTCTCACAGTTCTTTGCAAACACATTATTTTACAGCAAACCTGAGACAACTAAAACTGCCCTAGCCTGCCAGGAAATATCCATTTTATTCCTCTTCTTTTTCTTTTGACTTAAAAAATATCAGTTGCAAATAGTTTTATGCGTTTTATTTTGTAATGATTTTTGTTTTAGGGTGACAGAGGCATCACCAACTTGCAACTGTTAGAATAGTCTATTTTTTAAAAAATTCCAAAGCTTTCATTCATAAAATAACAATAACTCCTGTATAGTCCTCTTAACAGTGTAACATGTGTTGCTTCTTTGATAAGAAGCACTGATCTTTCAACTTAGTCTGCAGTCTGGAGATCAGACCATTGAACGAAGCCACTGATGAAGCCACGCCAATCACTTCACTCAGACTTCCCTGAAGGGTCAGACCTTTCACCAGTGTTCAGTTGAGGTTATTCCCAAGCCAATTCTAGTTTTCCCTGTGAAGGGAAGGGTGAGGACAAGCTGGGCTATGGCAGTTAAATGAGGAGAGAACCCATGATGTCTTTATGTCATGAAGGGTCTTTTGCAGGTGTTTCTCACGGAAAGAATAATAGCAGTTACTATTTGTTGAGCACCTACTCCTCATGAGACACTGTGCTAAACACAATAGATGGATTATTTTATTTACTATTCTAATCATGGATATTATTAATGCCTCTACTTTGCAGATATGGAAAGTAAGGCTTAAAGTTAGTGTGGGATAAAGCCAGTCCTGGAGTTCCATTAAGCTTTTTAACACATTCATAGATAGGTTGGTGATGTTGAGTGGGCTCAGTAGTGATCCCCTAGAGGTTTGGTTTGTCTGTTAAACAGTGATCATTTTAAGATTGTGATGAAAATTAAATAAAGCAGAGTTAGTGAGTGGGCCTGGCACACTGCCTAATATCATGTAGCTGACTTTGCTTGACTCTGAACTTTGGAATCATTTCAAAAGCAGACAATGAGTGACTGTTTTGGCTCATTTAAAGGCATTTGTTTTATTAAAAAGCATTTTTATAAGTGGTTGGATATTTATATCTTTGAAGTACTTGAATAATCTTATCCATGAAGATACAGAAAAAGTGAAGATACAGCCATTGAGCAGCTGATCAGATGCAATCATCTGTGATATTCATGGACAGTAAGAAGGAATTCACAGAAAGCTTCAATCAGTAGATATTTATTTCTTCGATTGCAAGATATATATACAGGTGTTCACAGTGTGTGTTGATACTCTCTTTATATCTGAACTATTTCATTATTACAAACAAAAATGTAATGCTAGCAAAGAGAGCCCTCTCAATGCCTCCGGTTTTCAGACTGAACACTGTTTTATTTAATATTTCCATTTTTTGCTTCTCTTTCAAGGAACCTACACAGAGGCAGCATGGTCTCAGTTTTGGGTTGATTTATCTTTGGACCTTTGTATTTAAGGGTCAATATTTTTATCATTAAATAACTCTCTAATTGTGCCTTCTGTGACTCTTACGTCTCTAGAATGTTTGCCAGAGAATAGGCACTATATCTCAGTCTCTTATTTTTACTCTGGTCATGAAGCACACTTAAGAACCAGCAAGATGGAAAGTTCAGTGATGGTGAGGAACCCATTTGTATTTTCCTATAGAATCTTTAATGTCTAGAATATCATCTGGCACATAGGTGGTGCTTACGAATATTTACACATTAACTGACTTGCTTGACGCTATGCACTAAGACTTTATAAACTGTCATTATTAAGGATGGGTTAGTCTTGTCAAGGATTGTCATTCCTCAAATTTCAGCCTTTAACCCTGATGAAATTAATGTTAGGAAATAAACAGCAGATGTAAAAGCATGGCTAAAGGTTATGAAATAACAATATCATCATCAATTGCAATAATAGCAATAAAAATGAATTATGTTTACCGTGTGCCAGGTACTACATTTAGTGCTTTATGCATTATTTCATTTGGTCCTAGGAAAACAGATTTCTTTTTTTTTTTACCATTTATGAGTGAAAAAAACTGAGGCACAGGGAAGTTAAATAACGTGCTCTAGGCCCTAAGAAGTTGCAAGTTGGGCTTTCAGCCTTTCAGTCTAACATCTCCAGATCCTGTTTGCTTTCTCAAAATAAAAGTGGATATTGTAGAAGAGACTTCATGTGGAGGGCTTGTTTTCCTTCCTCTAGTGCATGTTCCTACTGGCATAAAGTATTTATAAATTCCATATCATCTTCTTTTGGCAGCATGGTGAGGTAGTATTTAACAGGTGTACTGATATCAAAAGGGCCAGATTAAGAATTCCTGTTCTGTGTTTAAAAGTTGTGCTCTTAAAAAATTCTAATAATAAGTGACTAAATCAGTTTCTTATTTTATAAGTGGGGATGGATTTGTATTCTACAGCTTGTACTGCTTGACCCCATAATATGCAAAATACTTTAGCACAAAGTCTAATATAGATTTTCATTATCTTGTAATACCAAAAATGATTGTTATGTAAGTAGCATGGATTCTTGGTGTTTCTGTCATGAGATGAATATAGAGCAGTGAGTGAGATTTTGATGTGGACGCTAAGTAATTTAGAAGACCCTGGATCATTAGAATCCCCCCATGTTCATATAATCTTTTTAATTTTTTTTATTATTCACCCAGATTTCCCCAAATGTTTTTTTTTTTTCTTTTTTTATCATTGGGTGCAATAGTATTTTACTGGAATGTCAATGGTTATTAATGACTCTCTTACCTTGCTATAGAACAGCCAAATAAACAATGACTAATTATAGCAAATATATGAAGCAGAATCAGCTGTTCTTGGAATTCTACTTTAAGAAAGTTGCAATAGATTTATTTATTTATTTATTTTAAGAGATTAGAAACCATTGACTCCAGAATAAGGATTCTTTTTTTTTTTTTTATTTATTTTTTTTTTTTTTGCAGGGGAAAATGGAGAAAGGAAAGGAGCAATAAGGGTGGGAGGGAAATGGGAAGAAAGAAGGGGAGTGATGGTAGGGAGGAGTATATGTAATTTCTTTTTTTTTTTTTTTTTATTTTTGCAGGGGAAAATGGACAAAGGAAAGGATCAATGAGGGTGGGAGGGAAATGGGAAGAAAGAAGGGGAGTGATGGTGGGGAGGAGTATATGTAATTTCTTAACCAATGGCTTTCTGTTTTTAATCACAAAGAACACTTAAAAAAATCATGGTGAGTTCATCTTATATTAGGAGGTTTGTTCTCGAAATGAAAAGTTCAGAAAACAAAAAGTCCAGTTTGGGTGTCCTCATCTTTAGGCACATCTTGGTATTTTGTATTGGTAAATCTATCTTTACCACAATATATTATTTAGGACAGGATCACATTTGTCACCTCTTCCTCCCTACTACCCAAAGTGGTACCAAACCCACAAAATAGTCAATAAACCTCTACAGAGTGAGCAAATAAGTCTTTTTTTTTTTTTTTTAAACTCTCCTGAGTGAACTGAATTTTTTGAGGCTCATAAGTAAATATGTTTTCCTCTTTACTTTGTCTATTACAGCCAGATTATATGAGTGGGGTGTTAAAGTCTCCCACTATTATTGTATTGCTCTAGAGAATGTCCTTTAGTTTTTGTTGGAGAAATGGTTTAGTGATGCAAAATTCTCTCAACTTTTGCTTATCTGTGAAGCTTTTGATTTCTCCTTCATATTTGAATGAGATCCTTGCTGGATACAATAATCTAGGCTGTAAGTTATTTTCCTTCATCACTTTAATTACGTCTTGCCATTCCCTCCTGGCTTGGAGAGTTTCTATTGAAAGATCAGCTGTTATCCTTATGGGAATTCCCTTGTGAGTTATTTGATGTTTTTCCCTTGCTGCTTTTAATATTTGTTCCTTATATTTAATCTTTGTTAATTTGACTAATATGTGTCTTGGGGTGTTTCGCCTTGGGTTTATCCTGTTAGGGACTCTCTGGATTTCTTGAACTTGAGTGGTTATTTCCTTCTCCATTTTAGGGAAGTTTTCAACTATTATCTCCTCAAGTATTTCCTCATGATCTTTCTTTTTATCTTCTTCTTCTGGAACTCCTATGATTCGAATGTTGTAGCGTTTGATGTTATCCTGGAGGTTTCTGAAATTGTCCTCATTTCTTTTGATACGTTTTTCTTTTTTTCTCGTCTGATTCATTTATTTCTAGGATTCTATCTTCTAGTTCACTAATCCTATCTTCTGCCTCTGTTATTCTACTATTTGTTGCCTCCAGGGTGTTTTGGATCTCATTTATTGCATTATTCATTATGTGTTGACTCTTTTTTATTTCTTCTAGGTCCTTGTTAAACCTTTCTTGCATCTTCTCAATCCTTGTCTCCAGACTCTTTAACTGTGATTCTATTTTGATTTCGAGATTTTGAATTAATTTCGCTATCATTATTCGGAATTCTTTATCAGGTAGATTCCCTATCTCTTCCTCTTTGGTTTGGTTTGGTGGAGATCTATCCTGTTCCTTTAGCTGCTGGGTATTCTTTTGTCTCTTCATTTTGTTAAAATTGCCAAATTTAGAGTGTCCTTACTATATTCTGGTAGTTTGTTGAATTCTCTTTATTGAGGCGGTTTACAGGTCTTTTCAATATCTGATCTCTGCCTTGTTACAGAGGGGGCGGAGATGAACACCCAAATCTAAACCGGCCAGGTTCAGGCACTCAGATAATCCTCAGAAGCACAGACTTGGTTGAGTCTGCGTTTTATGCCCTTCCCAGATCCGAGTAGCGCAGGTGATGAAATGTTCAGCGAGCGCAGGTGCTGCAACTTATCGCCTCTCCGCCGCTCAGTTTTCTGGGTATACAAACAGCGCACTTTCTCAGGCAGATGTTGACCATCCAGAGCCCCAAGAAGCGTGAGTCAGCACAGAGACCTACTCACAGTTCCGTTAGACAGTGTCCCTCTAGGGCTATAATTGCCCGCCTCTGGCCCTGGCTGCCTGTCACGGGAGTGGGACGGCCTGCAGCCGGCCAACTCTGTGCAGCCCTTTGTTCCGTAGGTAGTCCTGGTGGTGTCTTAAGTTAGGGCTGGCTTTTGATGTAGTAGATAACCGACAGTCTGGTTATTTCGCTCAGATAGCGCCCGAGATAGCCAGGCCAAATCCTTTCTCAAAGCAATGCAGGCCTCGCCGCTCCTCCTAGCCCAGCCCCCACTTGCCAATAGCAAATGCTGGTGTCCGCGCCAGTTCTCCGCAAAAGGAGTTACCGCAGGGCTCGTTTTCTCGTTTTGAAGACAATGAGCTGTCTTTCTAAGTGCCTGATGTCCTCTGCCGGCATTCAGAAGTTGTTTTATTGAGTTTATTCAGCATTCAAATGTTCTTTTAATGGATTTGTGGAGGAGAAAGTATTCTCCCCGTCTTACTCGTCCGCCATCTTAGCTCCTCCCCCCCCATATAATCTTTTTAAAAAGGCAATTGTCAAATCAAAATTATGTGGTTAGAATGGTCATATTTTCCTCTAAAATAGGATCTTGTGAACTAACAAAAGATTTTGTTCTGATATATAAACACACACACACACAGGCTTACCAATCCCTTACAATAGATTTAGTTATACTTGTATGAACAAGACTGAATGAGAAGATAAAATTATCTACAATTGTGACTGACTTAGAAAATCTGAGATGCACAACCACACTATCTATAATGCAGTTTTAATAAAGGAGATACTTGTCTCTGTATTAAAAGATATCAAAGACCTCATTCATAGAAGACATATTTTTCTTTCTCCCAAATCCAGAAACTTTTTTCTTCCCTACTGTTTCTTTACTTTTAGTGAATATTTGTCAACAACACAGCCATGCTATTATCTTTCTAGGTTAAGTTTTCCGACATTTCACATTTTCTCAGCTCTTGGGCATGTTCTATAGAATGTCATATTCTATGAGCATATTACTCCACTCTCTCTTCCCAACTTCACATTATGCTGCTGCTGCTAAGTTGCTTCAGTTGTGTCCAATTCTGTGCGACCCCATAGACTGCAGCCCTCCAGGCTCCCCTGTCCCTGGGATTCTCCAGGCAAGAACACTGGAGTGAGTTGCCATTTCCTTCTCCAATGAATGAAAGTAAAAAGTGAAAGTAAAGTCCCTCAGTTGTGTCCAACTCTTAGCGACCCCATGGACTGCAGTCCACCAGGCTCCTCCATCCATGGGATTTTCCAGGCAAGAGTACTGGAGTGGGTTGCATTGTGCTGGGTGGTATTAAATTTTGTGATTGATTGATTGATTCTTCCCAATTATTTCCCTTCCCTATTTTTTCCCTCATGGATTATTAAGTTCTAAAGCCATTATGTTGGGCAGAGTGACAGAAAATCTGTGCCAAAAGGTAAGGAAGCCACAGTGACCCTGGCACAGGGAGTCAGAAGTAAAGTAGGGCAGAAAGGTCTGGCTCCATGTGGTGGGTGGTGGGAGAAGCCCAGCTTGATGTGTTGGATACAAATAGATAAGGACTAAAAGCTCACCTGTTAGGGATGGCCCCACATTAATTGTTGGAGATCAATAACCTCAGATATGCGGATGACATCACCCTTATGGCAGAAAGTGAAGAGGAACTAAAAACCCTCTTGATGAGAGTGAAAGAGGAGAGTGAAAAAGTTGGCTTAAAGCTCAGCATTCAGAAAACTGAGATCATGGCATCCAGTCCCATCACTTCATGGCAAATAGATGGGGAAACAGTGGAAACAGTGGCAGACTTTATTTTTTTGGACTCCAAAATCACTGCAGATGGCTATTGCAGCCATAAAATTAAAAGACCCTTAGTCCTTGGAAGGAAAGTTATGACAAACCTAGATAGCATATTGAAAAGCAGAGACATTACTTTGCCAACAAAGGTCCGTCTAGTCAAGGGTATGGTTTTTCCAATGATCATGTATGGATGTGAGAGTTGGACTGTGAAGAAAGCTGAGCACCAAAGAATTGATGCTTTTGAACTGTGGTGTTGGAGAAGACTCTTGAGAGTCCCTTGGACTGCAAGGAGATCCAAGCAGTCCATTCTGAAGGAGATCAGCCCTGGGATTTCTTTGGAAGGAATGATGCTAAAGCTGAAACTGCAATACTTTGGCCACTTCATGCGAAGAGTTGACTCATTGGAAAAGACTCTGATGCTGGGAGGGATTGGGGGCAGGAGGAAAAGGGGACGACAGAGGATGAGGTGGCTGGATGGCATCACTGACTCGATGGATGTGAGTCTCAGTGACCTCCGGGAGTTGGTGATGGACAGGGAGGCCTGGTGTGCTGTGATTCATGGGGTCGCAAAGAGTTGGACATGACTGAGTGACTGAACTGAGCTGAAGGTGGATAAGATGGGGATTGGAAGAGGTGAAAGATTGGTTATGAACACGGGGATTAATAGAGAAACAAGAAAATTAAAGACAATGGGAGCTTGCTTGCACAGTGTCAGAGAAGGGAGATCAAATATCAAAAGAGAGAAAACTGAAAGCAATACCTTCAGTTTTGGTAGATTGGAATTTGAAGTATCAGTATGACTTCATGGAAATGTGTATGTGTGTGTGTGTGTCTGTTGTTTAATTTCATTATTCCTTTTTTTTTGTCCACTGAAAAGGTCTGAGAAAGGTGAGATATCAATAAAAATGAGCACACATTATGCTCATATCTTATTTTCTGAATGTATTAATATTATCCATTAATAGGAACCAGTGATATCTTTTGTGCCAGAAAATAAGACAATGCACAAAGAGTGATGATGCATGTCAAAACAATATCAAAGTCAGTTGGGAGGGGACTCTCTTTGCCAAATTAAATGTAATTTGAACATTAAAATAAATAATGCTAGTGTACTTGTGTACTAGGTCACTCCAGTTGAGTCCAACTCTGTGACCATATGGACCAGGCTCCTTTGTCCATGGGATTTTCTAGGCAAGAATACTGGAGTGGGTTGCCATGCCTTCCTCCAGGGAATCTCTTATGTCTCCTACATTGGCAGGTGGGTTTTTTACCACTAGCGCCACCTGGGAAGCCTCAATAATGCTACTAACAGATTAATCATTATTAATTATTATTATTAATAATAATTATTAATCATTGCATAAAACAGGAAACCATGAATCTAACCATATATACGTAAATGAATAATTTTGAAGAAAAAAGTAAACTTTATACTGTTTCAAAGTAAATCATTACCAAAACAATTCCTGGAGGAAAAAAAGAGTTATTTTTGCAGTGGAGAAGCACCACTTAACATCGTTATTTATAATAACATGAGCACTACCAGTAATGGGGCAAATTTAAATCATTAAGATGACAAAAAAAGAAAACAGAAGAAAATGTGTATATAATCTAACGATGAGGTAATAGCAGACAAACCCATGAGGAACATTTAGCAAAATACCTCACCTGCGATCTTCAAATGTGTCAAAGTTTGAAAGTCAAGGAAAGACAGGAAATAGGCCATAGCTAAAAAGGACAATGGCACCCCACCCCAGTACTTTTGCCTGGAAAATCCCATGGACAGAGGAGCCTGGTGGGCTGCAGTCCATGGGGTCGCTAAGAGTCGGACACGACTGAGCGACTTCACTTTCACTTTTCCCTTTCATGCATTGGAGAAGGAAATGGCAACCCACTCCAGTGTTCTTGCCTGGAGAATCCCAGGGACAGGGAAGCCTGGTGGGCTTCCGTCTATGGGGTCGCACAGAGTCGGACACGACTGAAGCGACTTAGCAGCAGCAGCAGCAAAAAGGACATGACAGAGAAATATAGTGAATGGTTCTGAGTAGGATATTTTTGTTATAAAGTCATTCTTGGGACAATTGGTATATGAGACTTATAGGGCAGAAACATATCAATATTAATTTCTGGCTTTAATGATTATCATTGTATTGTAGTTATGTGGGAGAATGTCCTTGTTTCATGAAATCACATGAAAGTGTTGTGGGGATCTGAGATCAGCAGCTCACTCTCAAGTGGTTCAAGGGGAAAAAATGTTCTTTTGGAGTCATTTTTATGGCTATAGAGAGTATTTTGAAGTGCCGGTGGCTCTTTTGTAAGCTGTCATCTGTTAGCTTTGTGTCTCCTTCTCTCTTGTTGGGAAAACAGGTAGCTTTCTGCTTAACTCTGCCACTTTGAACTTGTGTTACTTGATTCAGAATATATACAATCTTTCCACACCTCAATGTTGTAACTTACAAATTGAAGATAATACTATATGTAAAGGGAACAGCACAGCAGCTGATCCGGGTTAATTACTCAGTGAAAGTTAGGTGTGGCATGATCGTTGCTGTTCAAGCATTCCTCTGTCACATCAAATCTCACCCTTTTCAACCATTTTTAATGGTCAATATTTTGGTATGCTGCAGCTAAGTCACTTCAGTCGTGTCCGACTCTGTGCGACCCCATAGACAGCAGCCCACCAGGCTCCCCCGTCCCTGGGATTCTCCAGGCAAGAACATTGGAGTGGGTTGCCATGTCCTTCTCCAATGCATGTAAGTGAAAAGTGAAAGTGAAGTCGCTCAGTCGTGTCTGACCCTCAGCAACCCCATGGACTGCAGACTTCCAGGCTCCTCCGTCCATGGGATTTTCCAGGCAAGAGTACTGGAGTGGGGTGCCATTGCCTTCTCCGATATTTTGGTATACTTTCTGAATATATATGTCTTTTTATTATATATACATTTATAAGTTATCTTTTGTGTACTTTAGATTGTTTTTAAACTTCTTGCTATTTTGCACACCATTACAGTGGACATCCCTGCCTGCATCTTTATTTGTTCACTTGTTCCCTTAAAATACAATCTTAGAATAAGCTGGAACTCCTGGATAAAAGCCACACTTGTCAATTTAAAATAGGGGTAAGCAAGTTTTTTCTCTAAGGAGACAGATATTTTAGATTTTCATGCCATATAATTGTAGTGTTCTGTATTTCTTTGTTATTAAAATCATGAAAGAAAGACTTCCTCTGGTATTTTTAGTTTCAAAATACTGAAAACACAGGAGGAAATAAATTTTTATTTTACAATAACCTGTATATAGAAATTTTACATTATGATGGGGACAGATCAGTTGCCAAGGATGAAAACTTGTTTATCTCATCTGGCAGCCTTGACTCTTGTCATATGAGGTCCACCATCCAATGTATCTCCTGAAATCACTGACTTTTGGGCAGAGAAGAGCTTGAAAATACATTATAGTGGTGTTTTGGTCTCTAATGTAGAAGTGATTAGCTTATTATAATGGATTTTAAACATCATTTTAAAGCAGGAGAAAGGAGCACATAGGTCATGAAGAACTGGCAGTGTGGCTTTTAAAATAGAGAGGGCGATATATTTAGCTACTTCTGAAATGGCAGAGATTAAAGGCTCCAGTTTCTTCAAGGTTAAGCCTTACTCTGATACCTTCTTGTTTATTTATTTGCTCGGTCGTGTCCGACTCTTTGCGACCCAATGGATTGTCCATGGAATTCTCCAGGCCAGAATACTGGAGTAGGTAGCCTTTCCCTTCTCCAGAGGATCTTCCTGACCCAGGAATAGAATAGAACCGGGGTCTCCTGCATTGCAGGCGGTTTCTTTACCAACTGAGCTATCAGGGAAGCCCTTATTTATTTGCACCATCTGATAATTACCTGCCTCTTTTTGCCTTAGGATGGTTTGCATTTCCCCAGCTGATATCTTCTCTTTAAGAGAATCTGGGCACTTTTTCCTGATCTAAACCTCCTGGTTATGGAGCAAGAATCTAGACAGCAACATGTCTGATATAAGTGTTAAGTGCTAGTCACTCAGTCGTGCTCGACTCTTTGCGACCCCATGAACTGCAGCCCACCAGGCTCCTCTGTCTATGAGAATTTCCAGGCAAGGATACTGGAGTGGGTTGCCATTTCCTTCTCCAGGGGATCTTCCCAACCCAGGGATTGAACCCAGGTCTCCTGCACTGCAGTCATAATCTTTACCAAGTGAGCTACAAGGGAAGCATGTTTGATATAACCAGGACTCAACAGTGCTTTTGGCGAGAAAGTCAAAGTTCCTGATAAGGGCATTTCCCAGGACAGATTTTGCTGTTCTACCACTTTCCCCTATCATACAGTGTGTATTGTTGTGGGAACTGGAGGCTCCTAGAACTAGAAAGGATTACACTTCAGTAAAAAAAAGAAAAAACATTAATAGAAACTATGTTCAGAATGTCTGTTCTGGAGGTAGGCTGAAGATATCATGAGATGGTTTCACAACTAATTATGATATTAACCACATAAGCACCTTTATAGGACCCACTATTTTCCAAGTACTGTTCTAAGATCTTCACAAATGTTAACTAGTTTAATTCCCACAACAACCTTGTAAGACAGATGCTTTTATAATATATAACTGCATAACCTGAGGACAAAGAGAAGTTACATGACTGCCCAAAGTGACTTACATGTATTGTGAAAATAAAATGGCAGCACCGATGTTGGAACCCAGGTGATCTATCAATGGTCAAATTCTTACACTGGGCCACATTATTTAAATAAATTTTATATTAAACTATAGAGGCACTAAATTCCCACAGAAACCCCAAGGGCCCTACACATCTCTGAAAATAGGGTTCTGGCCCAGCTAATGATTAACTAACATTTGGAAGCACTCTACATGTGGGTTTCCAACACTATACTTTTGTTTTCCTAAATTTCTTTACCACTAGTGCCACCTGCTACTGCTAAGTCACTTCAGTCGTGTCCGACTCTGTGTGACCCCATAGACGGCAGCCCACCAGGCTCCCCTGTCCCTGGGACTCTCCAGGCAAGAACACCGGAGTGGGTTGCCATTTCCTTCTCCAGTGCATGAAAGTGAAAAGTGAAAGTGAAGTCGCTCAGTTGTGCCCGACTCTTCGAGACCCCATGGACGGCAGCCTACCAGGCTCCTCAGCCCATGGGATTTTCCAGGAAAGAGTATTGGAGTGGGGTGCCATTGCCTTCTCCAAAGCTGGGCAGCCCTAAATTTCCTGCAAGATAGTTTCTATTTCTATTATCATTTGACACATGATGGTGCCAAGGCTTAGAGCTACTGAGTTTTTCTTTCTAGATCAAACCATTTCTAAGTGGCTGAGTTGGTATTCATATGCAAGTCTATCTCCCAAATCCAAAATCTTAACACATATCCTATACAACTTCAGAGATAAAATAATAGGAAAAGCACTGGATTGAAATTCAGGTACCTAAATCTTAGACCCAGGTCTTCTGTTGTATCATTAGGAGGCGCTGGGCAAGTCATTACTTGTCTCTGGGCCTATGTTTCCTCCTATATTAAGTGAGGAAACTTAGCTTAATTACTCTTCTTTCCATTCAAAATGATACTGTATGATTCTGTGATTTTTTTTAATCTCGAAGCATGCATGGATACATTTTCAAATTCTAAATTATTCCAAGATATGTCTCAGTCCCTAGAGCTTAATCTAAATAAGGAAAAGAAATTTATACAAACATTAAATTTAGTCAATGGGATAAAACTCTAAAATCTGAAAATATAGAACACAGACTTTGGAAAAATAAGTTAATGCCAATCTTTAATAGAAATTATGTTGTTTCTTCAGGCCTTGGTTTTCACATCCACACTTTGGCTACCTGAGTGCCAGTGCTCAAAGTCTTTTAAGATGACCCACATGTGACACACACAGTAGAAAACAAGAGGGGTCCAGAACTCTCTTGTGCCAAGCTTCCTTGCAAATCCCAATCTGCGTTTCAAGGCATTCTTCAATGCTGAGTTTCTGAGCACTTTAATCAGGGCATACCAATGAAAAATGGAGAGTGAGTGGACTATCTTATGGTTGTTCCCTCTGCATTTTGCAGGATCTCATTAATTCAAGTCCTTCAGCATGCACGCATGCTCAGTCTCTTCAGTCATGTCTGACCCTTTCTAGCCCTGTGAACTGTAGCCCTCCAGGCTACTCTGTCCATGGATATTCACCAGGCAAGAATACTGGAGTGGGTTGCCATGACTTCCTCCAGGGGATCTTCCTGACCTGGGGATCGAACTTGCATCTGCATTGCAGGCAGATTCTTTACCCACTGGCCAGCTGGGAAGCCCTGAATCCTTCAGAGTCATTTCCAATTCCTAGATAAATGTAACATTGCAGTATCTATTGTAATCATAGAAGAGCTCTCACTGGGATCTTTCTAGGCCTACTTATTTAGAATCTCGTTCTTTTTTCCTTAATGCTTTCATTTCCCAGGATATATATATATATATATATACCCTGTTCATATGTCTAGGCTTCCTTCTATAGATTGTTAGAATCTGAAAAACAGAGCTCATTTCTTATACCATTTAAGCTGAAACAGTACCTTAAACTTTTTTTTCTCTCTCGTTTCTAATGATTTATTTCTGACTTAGTTGATTTATAACTGATTCTTTACAAAAAGTCTATGATATAAAAGCTGAAAATGACAGATAGTACATGTGATCTGTTCCATGCAATGGGTCCTGAGAGAAGGTATATAATTGTGGGGGATGAGAAGGTCTCTTGAAAAGATATACACAGAAGATTTTACACTTTCTTTGCACATACATAGTTAGGCAAATATACGATGCATGGAATGGTGGCAGTCATTTTGTGATCAAGAGGACCTGAGGATTAAGACCAGCATGCTAAAGATACTGCATAGTAAGACGGAAGCACTTGGGTCATAGATTACATCACTGTGCTTCCTAAATAACCAAATCTGAAGCAGTCTGGATCTTTTAGTTAAAATGATAAAAGCACTGATCTTAAAACACTTTGATCATTCTATGAGTTTTAGCTAAGAGCTTTTTGATACATTATGCAAATCCAAATTACCTACTTGCAAAAAGTGTACATTCTCTTTGTCTAATTTAACATACTTTATTTGGAGATCCTGGTAGAAGTGTTATTTCAGAAGGACACTAGATGGCAATATATACTCCTTAATTTATGGTGGGGGAAGGGAATTTGAATTTAAGATTGAACTGTCAAAAGTACACAAAAAGCTCAGCAATGTAAAAAATATATCAGTGTTTTATTTATTCTGTAACTCTGAAATAATTATTCTTTTAATTAAGTAGAAACAAGTCAAGGGAAATAGTTAAGCACTGGGAGCCATTGTACTAGAAATCTAATACCCTGCCATTTTTAGGGAACAGAGAACACTCTATCTCAGAAGACTGTGAACAGAGAAAGAGTAGAGATGTGCAACCTCATCTATCCTCACTTTTTATGTCAAGCAGGCTACTTATGATTTCTGTGGCACAGATGGTCATGTAGGAGTGCAGTGGGTAAGGTAGATATGCCTCAATATGGAAATCATTACACTTTCTTAAAGAAAAAATATTTAAGAAATATATAGACACATGTTCAAAATTTGCCCAAATATCATCTTTTGTATTAATTGTTTTTAATTCTAAGAGATAGTATTAAGGGTTGTAGTTTTCATCCTTGACAGTAATTTGCATGTGACTTTACCTCCTTACTCTGTCAATAAAACACTGTTGTATAAAATCTATCTTTCTACAAATAAGTTTATGTATGGTATCAGCTGCTGCTTTCAGCATCTGATGTTTATAAGTGGTACACTGGATGCCACTTTCTATTCTCAGGAGATTTCTGTGTGTGTGTTCATGGGATAATATCTAGGTATTTATATTCAGAATTTGCTTCATATACCCATCACCCTCTGCACCATCTGTGAATTCTTCATAGTTGCAGTTAACTTTTTTAGACACACTGCTGTACGTTAATAGTATACTCACTCTTTGAACCCAATTAGTGATTTATTTTAATGAAATATGGGAGATATATATATATATATAGCTGTTGCTTTACTTTTTATAAGAACATGGGCTTGAAAAATAGAATAGAAAGTTAGTCAGTTGATTATTTGCTATTATTTTCCGCTGACTGGGCTGCTGATTTTTGGTGGCAGCTCTAGTTTAATTGTTTTCATTGGCACATCACTCTCCTGCTGAAAAATAAACAACTTGTTTCAAAGTGTCTTCTTCCATAACTAATGAGGAATTAATTGGCTTAAAATCTTGTAAGTAAAAACTAGATTATCTTTATCTTAAATATTTGTAAAATAACAATGTTTAAAGTTATGGAATAAGTGTGTGTCATTGTAAATATTTAAGACACAGAACTGTTCTTTTTATTTTTCTCTTGAGGCAGAAATAAAATTTTTTTTGAAAATAATATGTGCTCATTTTCTCATTAAGAGATTGTGGAAAATCAAGACCAGAGGCTAAAATTACTTGTAATTTGAATGTCCTCCCCAGAAAGATTTATGAAAGGCAAAGTGTCAGTATAAGACATTTTAATTGAGTATCTGCCTAAAAGGATCAGTCTCTAATGGAGACATGTTTATACTTTTCATCTGTAATTGAATAATTGGACTCATTTCTGAGTTTGAGATTACTGAAGGGTTTCTTACACAGCAACTTGGTACAAAATATTCAGTTCAATGAATAGTCAATAGGAATGAACTTTCCCACATCCAACTCAATGGATAAGCAACAGAATTGAAGTCAGAGAACATTTTTCATCAAAGGTTGAAATAGCTAACATTTCATGAGTGTCTAACCATTAGGTGACAAGAATTTAAAATGAATTATCTCTAACCATTGCAATACTTTAAGATAACTGTTTCTCTCCAGTTTACAGGGGTGAAAGTGAAGCCTGGTTAATTAAATAGCTTGCTATTAATGGAATTTATCTTATTCCACACAGACAAGCCAATTGCCATATTAATTCTCCAAAGTACAGTACACATACACACCCACCCACCCACCCACACAAAGAGTACACAAAAGATTGTGGGGTTGGACCCATTTTAAATTATGTATTTTATAAGTACTTGTGATGAAGAGCTATGCATAATTATGTTTGGAGAACTAAATAGTGTATATGCCGCATTGCCTAGAAGATGGCTGTTGTGTTTAGCTGCTAAGGAATGTCAGACTCTTTTGTGACCCCATGGATTTGTAGCCCACCAGATTCCTCCATCCATGGGATTATCCAGGCAAGAATACTGGAGTGGGTTGCCATTGCCTTCTCCAGGGGATCTTCCTGACCCAAGGATCGAACCCACATCTCCTGCATGCATCTCCTGCATTGCAGGCAGATTCTTTACCACTGAGCCACCAGGTAAATGGGCCAGCCCAATGCCTAGAACATACCAGATGTTTAATAAAATTTGGCTAAAGATTGAATGAATGCAGTGGCATTGCAGTAAGCTTTTATTTGTGGCAATGTGAAACATTTATTAATACTGTACAAAAACAGTATGTCAATGTTTTGAGATAATATTAAAAATATGGTTTACTGAGATGGGTCTCACTGATGAGAATAGAGAGGAAGAAATAATCTCATATTTTCTAATCTCCAACAGAGATTAAAATTATTCCCAAAGACACATTCAGCTTGAGATATGATCCACAAATAAAATTCATCATGAAAAATGGTTGTTACTTTTTATTCCTCAAAATGGATTTGTGTGAAGACATTATAATGTTTCTTTGTCCTTAAGTCTCTTTTGAGAATATTTATTTTATGAAACTATAGTAAGAAAAAAAAACTGTTCAATGGGGCAATGCTTAGGTTCCAAAATTAGAAGAATTCTAAAGTTTCTAAGGCTCTCCAACTGAATTATCCAAGGTACCATGATTTCATTGGAAGTGAAAGTTGCTCAGTCATGTCCGACTCTTTGTGACCCCATGGACTATATAGTCCATGGCATTCTCCAAGCCAGAATATTGGAGTGGGTAGCCTTTTCCTTCTCCAGGGGATCTTCCCAACCCAGGGATCAAACCCAGGTCTCCCACATTGTGGGCAGATTCTTTACGCTGAGCCGCAAGGGAAGCTAAAGAATACTGGAGTGGGTAGCCTATCCCTTATCCAGAGGATCTTCCTGACCCAGGAATCCAACTGGGGTCTCCTGCACTGCAGGCAGATTCTTTACCAACTGAGCTATCAGGAAAGCCCATGGTTTTATTAATACCAATAAAATAAAAAAAGAGTTTCCTTGAGAGAAATTTAAAATCAGTACATGTGGCAACTACTCACTAGTTTCTATAAATAAAAAAGAGTAGTTGTATTTTGAAAAACTAGAAAGCATATAATGAAGTACCTGCTTTAAATGAATTCTTAAGTCAGACAAAAAGAATAGTGAAAGGAAATATTTGGCTTATTTTTGATAAATATTAATCTAGTGCTTCTTTATGAAATTGTTAATGATTGTCACAGAAAGGTTAATATTTGTGATTTTTGTTTTCAGCAGTGTGGTTGAAGAGTAAAATTACCTTACTGAAGAATGCAGTTATTTGCATTTGCTGGTCATACACACAAATAATTTATATTTTAATACTGGTAGGTTTTTTAAAAATATGAACTACAAAAAAGGGTTTTAAAACTCAGCATTCTCTCCTTTACCTTTATAATTATCAAGTTATCAGTTTTCTTTTGTGTGAATCAAATTATATTAAATAAGTTAATGTTTTATTCCTTTTGCATCATCTTTAATAACAATTGTTTTCTGAGTATAAACCACATCTAAGAAAAGTATGAACAAGGGATTGGAAAGAGATGGAAGCCTCTTCTCAAAGGACTTCTACCTGGGGTTGGCAAAGTCTTACAAAGTGGGGCTTATTCTTCCTGTCTGGCAGGAGACCAGTCCACTGCCCTCTGCTCTGGGAAACTGGAACTTGTTTTCTGAAGCAAATCTTGGGCTGTTCTCAGTCTCAAGTTTGAAAAATTATTACCAGTATTCTTGATTATGTTTCTTGTTCTTCAGTATTTAGTTTTGTAAGCCTTCCTAGAGAAGGAAATGGCAACCCACTCCAGTACTCTTGCCTGGAGAATCCCATGGATGGAGGAGCCTGGTGGGCTACAGTCCATGGGGTTGCAGAGTCAGACACGACTGAGTGACTTCCCTTCCCTTTTAAGCCTTCCTAGAAGTTTATGTAGGTATCTTAGGATTTCCCCCCAGAAACCAAGTCTGAATTTTTACTTCTGAGATCCTTACAAGCTTGTATCAAAAAGCCCATTTACATTCTTTATCAAATTAAAGATCCAAAAGGCCTTATGATGGGGAAGGATCTCTACTGAGAGAAATGATAGATTGAACACTAAACTGGTTCATGAACACCCCACAGAAGACCGTTATCATCCGTAAGGAATCTTCCTTCTCTCATCTTTGCCACCAAGTGAGGATTCTCCTCCCTGAACAGCCTCTAAGGTTGGAGTTTGATTTTATTTAAAGATGTGGCAGAGTCCTTACACTTTTGAGCTTTTTTTAGAGATAGGAACAGTGCAACACTAAGAAGTGAGCCCACAAGACAATAAAGAACAAAAAAGGGAAGGGCATCATTTTTCTAATGTAAATAAATTTGATTTTTTTTTAACTCATTAGCAGCTCTCTTTGAATAAGAGAAAAATCACCTTAATGTCAGAGAGTAGGTTGAAAGTGAAAAGTAAAAGTGAAAGTTACCCAGTTGTGTCCTACTCTTTGAGACTCCATGGACTGTAACCTGCTAGGCTCCTCTGTCCATGGAATTCTCCAGGACAGAATACTGGAGTGGGTAGCTGTTCCCTTCTCCAGGGGATCTTCTCAGGGAATCTTCCCAATCCAGGGATCGAAGCCAGATCTCCTGCATTGCAGGTGGATTCTTTACAGTCTGAAGCATCAGGGAAGCCCAAGAATACTGAAGTGTGTAGTCTATCCCTTCTCCAGCAGATCTTCCTGACCCAGGAATAGCACTGGGGTCTTCTGCATTGCAGGCAAATTTTTTACCAGCTGAGCTGAAAGTAGGTTATAACATCTTAAAGGTTACATTGGTTAGGAATCATTTTGGGTCCAAGAAACAGAAATCTTCACTGTTCCTAAAATGGCTTGAACATTTAAAATATTCTTTTCTCAGAAAGGATTCCAGATGTCAGCAGTACAGAGCTGGTAGAGCCTCTTAGTGATCCCATCAAGGAACTTTCTCATTGTCCACTGTATCCTACTTAGTGTATTTTTTTTTTTTTTAATAATCCTCACAGTTGTTGCCTCATGGTTCCCAATGGCTATTTTGTCTCCAGTCTTCACATATACACTCCAGCAAAAGGGGGAGCAAGAGAAAGAGGCAGAAGCAGTAAATTTTTTTCTGTCCCATTGGCCAGAATGGTTACCTCCCCTGCTGTTCCCAATGTATTAAGAAGGCTAAAAATGTGCTTCTATTTTAGAGGCATTGAACAGAGAAGGTGATTGGGAAATAAATGATGGATCAGCCACCTAAAGTGTCTGTCAGAGAGAGAGAGATGTGTGAGTTCTCCTCAGCTTATTTTTGGCACATTGGCAACATTAAGTCAGCGTTGAATACTAAGTTGAGTTCCATACACCTTGGGGCTTTCCCCCTCTTTAAGAAGTTTCCTTATAACATTTTGGGAAGAATATTTATTAAGAATATCAAATCATTTCAAAAGTGTAATCAGTTGTCAATGCTTCTGCAAATATGTACTTATATAATCACCTCTATAAAAAAAAATTCCAAAGACCTTATCACTGTTGTTTCCTTTCTATATGGTTTATGATTCTTCATCCAAAGTCCAATTCAGTCAATTTGGTAAAAGTTATCTCAATGATCCTTTTGCTATTTTGTACTCTTTGTTTCTCTGATGGACTGTTTCTTCCTGTCTTTGTAGTTCTCATTTGAGTGTTTCTAAGTTACTAGTGACCTATCTTGGGTAGCAAAACGGTTATTGACTTGAGATGGACTCAAATGTCTGGATTATTTAGGAGGGGAGCTCCCCCTTGTCCATTAAATTCTCTTCCTGGGATGGATCTCTCTGATCAGCAAAGATGTGTGATATCATAGTTGACAGCTAAATCATAATGTGGTATAGAGTCAGGAAATGAATCTGTCCCTTCAATTAACTGAAATATCTTCCTCCTCCCTGTGTGTGTACACTTCGTTCTATAGCAACCTCCTCCTCTGCCTCATTCTTCTTCCAAAGCCTCTGTGTTCATTGTTGTGTGGCTGGGCTTTGATTGAGTGGATCACGCCTGTTGCCTCTCCTCTCTTTAATTTGAATATCAGTGACTAACAGAGAGCACCCACCACCACCAGCACCAGAGAGCACAGGGAAGATAGTAGCAGTAGGATTTCTTTCATTGGTTTGGTTCCTCGGGACTCCAGACTTCTCTGTGTCCAGGATACAGTGAGAAGACATCCTCGAATTTAACAACAAACTTGACAACTATGGTAAAATCTCTCCCCAAACAAAAAACAATCCAGAACCTGTGAAAGATCAAGGAATACCTTTTGTGTGAATTAAAACTGCCAACGTGCTGAGCAAAAGCAGTTTTGTAGAAGGAAGCTTTTCTTATGGAAGGTTTGAATCAGTTTTTAAAAACCAGGTCCAGAGGCCATTACTCATGGAGGTGTGTGCACATCATGCCCACAGGGACAGAAGAGATGGATCAGTAGTCAGGGTGCTGGCAGACTCAGCTGGTCCTGTCCTACCCGTAGACTGCTCCATCACCTACTTCTTGCCTCAGCACCACCCTACTCTGTTCCTCTTCCACAACTCCAGATCCAGAGAGGCCAGATGTCAAGAAGCCCTGTCTTCAGGATGTGGTTTATTGTCAACTGTTTACTTAAAGCCATAGGCCTTTGAAGTATATTTTTGAGAATATAGAAGGTGGATTAGGGAAGCACTGTAAATACCATTGAGGCTGGGGCTGTAAGGAAGGCAGCAGGAGGTGGCTTTGGCATCAGTGTTATTAAGGGTCAAATCCAGACTCCACCACTGGCTGCTGAGACCATGAGCACATGACTTAAACTCTCTGAGTATCAGTTCCTCATATCTTTCTAGAAATCAAATGGAGGAAATACTACCTCCTGCAGAATTTCTAAGAGGATCTAATGATTTAAGAAAATGTGTACCAAGTATTTAATATACATCATCTCAAAATGGTAGCAGTTGTTATGAAATATCAAAACTATGAACAAGCCACTCATGGCTTAGATGTTTTGCATAAATAATGGAAGTAGCCAGAGAGGTGTGATTTTCACTTCTGTGTCTACTTGCTCCACAAAGTGATTTTTCTGCATTGAGTGAGGAAATCGGTTGTTTGGTAAATGCATTCTGGAGACATCCTTATTCCTGCTGTGAAAATTAACAGTATGAAGACTTTCTATGAATGCCATCATTTTTGAAGTGTGTAATTAATTATTCATTAAGTAATATTTTCATTGATGAAGTATCCAAGTTACTTCCTTTATGTCATTTTTTTCTCATAAATTTAATTGTTGAGTTTAATTATAATCACCTTATAATTACTGTATTTGGCATTAATTATATTATATTAAGCCATTAGCAATATTATTCATCATAAAAATAATCAAATAATGAACAAACACAGGACATGGCTTACCTGTAATACCTTCTTTCTTCCCATTTCCCTCCTTTCCTTTGTAACATATTTGAAAAGACTTCTCAACGAATTAGTTTTTTTTCAGTCCTATTTTCTCAGAAGCATGCCAGCTCCCACAGATGTCTTATGGAGCCTTATACAACCTTCTCTTCTCACTTACCAATCTCCTAGATATTGGTCTCTTTAGCAAAAGGGACACTGAAGTTATCAGAGATGTTTGTTAGGATTGAATTCTTGCTACAATATATAGCTCTCCATGTCTGTAATTCCACATACAAATTTTACTAAGTCTGGAGTTTAAAAAGCTGTTACTTTGTGAGTCTGAGTCCTGCCAGAGGAACATTATGTATAGAAATCTACCACATTCTTGGGTTAGGTGACATATTAAATAATTTATGAGGTGATTTCTAGCAAAACCTTCTGTTTTTCACTTTCTAGTTTTTTTGCAATATGGCAAAAAAAATGTTTAAAACCTAAAACAGAAAAACAAATTATATATTCAGTGTGTCTCTCATGTTCTTATTTGTGTGTGTATTTAAAATAAAAATGTTCTTAACAAAATACAGGAAAATCCTTCCACACTACTTTTTACTACCCAGCTATCCTTCCCAGAAGTAATCTCTTTTTTATTTTAGTTGTTTATTTAAGTTTTTTTTTATCCCCCCCCCTTTTTTTTTTAGGGAGTGTGGGGTAGGTGGGTAGGTGGAGTGGGTGAAGAGGGGTCTCAGGACTGCCTGCCTCAGTTGGCATTAACTGTGTGGTCATTCACCAGTATGGTGACTTGTCCTCATCCTGCGGCCTAAGTTTTTATTTTTAAATAATATATTTGTATTGAGTTTTAAAACTTTTCTTGTCTTTTCAGTAATGTACAGTATCTGCTGATATGCTGTAGTAATAAAGCTATATCATTCTTATACAGCACCGTATCCTCAGTTAGTTTTTCCCATTCTGCCAGTACATTTATTCTAAATACTCTTGGGATAAATATTCACTGTGTATATTATTATAACTATTATACTAATCATTGAAGATACAGAATCATTTTTTCTTTATGGATTATTTTATTTTTCCCTTAATTTGTATCTGTTACTTTGATCAGTTTCTTGAGTTTCAATATGCCTATTTTAATGTTTCATTGAATATATCAAATGCCTCTTGATCAAAATTTTCCCTGAAACAGTCAAACGTGTCTAATATTTAATCTTTTAAAAAGTTTCCATGGAACTCTCTCACTAGGAATCTTAATTCACCTCTTGCAATCTAAACTGGTTGATTTTTAGGTTTTTTACAGTTGATGTTTCCTAGATTCTATATCTTTTTCTTTATCTATAGGCTTTGTTTCGGTAGGTAATAGTTCTTAGTAGATTCCTTAGAAAAGTCTTCAAGCAAAACACCATGGTATTGAATGTATGAAATGTCTATTTCACACTTGATTGAAGCTAAGATGAATATACAATTCTAAGGTAAAAATAATTTTCTTGACAATGGCATGTTAAATACAATTGTGAATTCTTTTCTAATCCTTCTGTTGAGAGGAACAGGCTTCCCAGGTGATGAAGTGGTAAAGAATTCACCTGCCAATGCAGGAGACACAAGAGATGTGGGTTGATCCCTGGGTTGGAAAGATCCCTTGGAGTAGGGAAATGACAGCCCACTCGAGTATTCTTGCCTGGAAAATCTCATGGACAGAGGAGCCTGGCAGGCTAATGCCAAGCCCATGCCCCAGCTATTGAGTGAAGAAGCCATTTTGGACATTTCAAACCCAGTTGACATTACTGGAGAAATAAAATAATCCATCCAGCAACAAAAACTGAGGCCCTACACTTATGACCCCAGTCAGCCTATCCCACCTCTTTTTGGCTATTTGGGTCCCTTGGTTGAGGTTTCTTGGGGAAGACAAGGACTGTCACCACTGTGCCTGGCCACAAATTTGTAGGTGTAATCAAGTTGTTATTTCTTTATGTCACTAAATTTTAGGTATAATTATTTGTTACTTAGAGGTTGATTGAAAATCTACCTCTGTCTTCAATAAGGTGATTGAAAAAGAATGAACTCTGAGTTCCTACGCTTTTGGCTTCTCTGAAAGCTTTTAGGATTTCTCATTATTCTGAGATTCTGAAATTACACAAAGAGGCACATTGGTTTTCTCATTCCATTTATTATGCTAAGCACTTGGTGGAATCTTTGAAACTGGAAAGAGGTATTTTTTGTCTTTCATTGTGTGGATGTGGTATTTCACATTAATTGATTTTCATGTGTTGAATCATCCTTGCATCTCAAGAATAAATCTCATAAATCTCATAAATAAATCTCATTTGGTCATGGTGTATGTTCCTATGAATATGTTGTTGAATTTATTTTGCTACTATTTTGTGGAGGAATTTTCCATCTATTTTTATCAACGATATTGGCCTATAGAGTTCTTTTTTTGTAGTGTTTTGCTTGGCTTTGATATCAGAGTAATTCTGTTTTCATAAAATGTATTTGGAAGTACTCCTTGTTCTTTGATTTTTCTGGGGGGAGGTGAGAGTATGTGAAGTTTTGAAATTCATTCTTTGAGTGAAATGGTGTATGACAAAACTATAGTAATGAAAATAATATGTTGTTGGCACTAAAATTAGACATATAGATGATAGAACAGAATTGAGAACCCGGAAAGAAAATAGACACATTTGTGGTCATTTAATATTTCGAAATGGAAGCAAGATATTCGCTGGGGAAAGGATAATCTCTTCAATAAGCAGTGCTGAGAAAACTGGATACTCGCATACCAAAGAATGAATTTAAATTTCTATCTAATTCATTCTATCTCACACCACTCATGAAAACTAACTTGAAATTAAAAATTAACATGATTAAGGACTTAAATATAAAACTTGGAATCATAAAACTCCTAGATGAAAGCACAGTGACAAAGCTTCTTGATGTCAATCTTGGCAATGATGTCATGTCTATGACCCTAAAAGCACAGTGACGAAATTAAATTTAGGCAAGTGTTAGTACATCAGACTAAGAAGCTTCTGCACAGCAAATAAAAACAATCAACTGATTGAAAAGGCAACCTATGGAACAGGAGAAGACATTTTCATATCATATTTCTGATAAGGGATGAATTTCCAAAATTATATAAGTAACTCCCACAACTCAATAGCAAAAGTCTAGTAATTAAAAATAGGCTAAAGACTTATAAGACTGGGAGCTCACTGGCTCAGATCACTAACTCCTTATTGCCAAATTCAGACTTAAATTGAAGAAAGTAGGAAAAACTGCTAAACCATTCAGGTATGACCTAAATCAAATCCCTTATGGTTATACAGTGGAAGTGAGAAATAGATTTAAGGGCCTAGATCTGATAGAGGGCCTGATAAACTATGGACGGAGGTTTGTGACATTGTACAGGAGACAGGGATCGAGACCATCCCCATGGAAAAGAAATGAAAAAAAGTGAAATGGCTGTCTGAGGAGGCCTTAGAAATAGCTGTGAAAAGAAGAGAAGTGAAAAGTAAAGGAGAAAAGGAAAGATATAAGTATCTGAATGCAGAGTTCCAACGAATAGCAAGGAGAGATAAGAAAGCCCTCCTCAGCAATGAATGCAAAGAAATAGAGGAAAATAACAGAATGGGAAAGACTAGAGATCTCTTCAAGAAAATTAGAGATACCAAGGGAACATTTCATGCACAGATGGGCTCGATAAAGGACAGAAATGGTATGGACCTAACAGAAGCAGAAGATATGAAGAAGAGGTGGCAAGAATACACAGAAGAACTGTACAAAAAACATCTTCATGACCCAGATAATCACAACCGTGTGATCACTCACCTAGAGCCAGACATCCTGGAATGTGCAGTCAAATGGGCCTTAGAAAGCATCACTATGAACAAAGCTAGTGGAGGTGATGGAATTCCAGTTGAGCTACTTCAATTCCTAAAAGATGATGCTGTGAAAGTGCTGCACTCAATATGCCAGCAAATTTGGAAAACTCAGCAGCGGCCACAGGACTGGAAAAGTTTTCATTCCAATCCCAAAGAAAGAGAATGCCAAAGAATGCTCAAACTACTGCACAATTGGACTCATCTCACATGCTAGTAAAGTAATGCTCAAAATTCTGCAAGCCAGGCTTCAGCAATATGTGAACCATGAACTTCCAGATGTTCAAGCTGGTTTTAGAAAAGGCAGAGGAACCAGAGATCAAGTTGCCAACATCTGCTGGATCATGGAAAAAGCAAGAGAGTTCCAGAAAAAACATCTATTTCTGCTTTATTGACTATGCCAAAGCCTTTGACCGTGTGGATCACAATCAACTGTGGAAAATTCTGAAAGAGATGGGAATACCAGACCACCTGACCTGCCTCTTGATAAACCTGTATGCAGGTCAGGAAGCAACAGTTAGAACTGGACATGGAACAACAGACTGGTTCCAAATAGGAAAAGGAGTACGTCAAGGCTGTATATTGTCACCCTGCTTATTTAACTTCTATGCAGAGTACATCATGAGAAACGCTAGGCTGGAAGAAACACAAGGTGGAATCAAGATTGCTGGGAGAAATATCAATCACCTCAGATAAGCAGATGACACCACCCTTATGGCAGAAAGTGAAGAGGAACTAAAAAGCCTCTTGATGAAAGTGAAAGTGGAGAGTGAAAAAGTTGGCTTAAAGCTCAACATTCAGAAAATGAAGATAATGGCATCTGGTCCCATCACTTCATGGGAAATAGAAGGGGAAACAGTGGAAACAGTGGCAGACTTTATTTTTTAGGGGCTCCAAAATCACTGCAGATGGTGATTGCAGCCATGAAATTAAAAGACGCTTACTCCTTGGAAGGAAAGTTATGACCAACCTAGATAGCATACTGAAAAGCAGAGACATTACTTTGCCAACAAAGGTCCATCTAGTCAAGGCTATGGTTTTTCTAGGTGTCATGTATGGATGTTATAATTGGACTATGAAGAGAGCTGAGCACCAAAGAATTGATGCTTTTGAATTGTGGTGTTGGAGAAGACTCTTGAGAGTCCCTTGGACTGCAAGGAGATCCAACCAGTCCATTCTAAAACACATCGGTTCTGGGTGTTCATTGGAAGGACTGATGCTAAAGCTGAAACTGCAATACTTTGGCCACCTCATGTAAAGAGTTGACTCATTGGTAAAGACCCTGATGCCGGGAAAGATTGAGAGCAGGAGGAGAAGGGAATGACAGAGGATGAGATGGCTGGATGGCATCACTGACTCGATGGATATGAGTTTTAGTAAACTCCAGGAGTTGGTGATGGACAGGGAGGCCTGGTGTGCTGCGATTCATGGGGTTGCAAAGAGTCAGACACAACTGAGCGACTGAACTGAACTGAAAGACTTACACAAACATTTCTCCAAAGATTTTAAAAATGACCAACAGGTATGTTAAAAGTGCTCAACATCAGTAATTATCAGAAAAATGCAAATCAAAGCCACGATGGTATTACATCAAACCTTTTAGAATTGCTTTTTCCAAAACACAAAAGACAACTTTTGGTGAAGTGTTGGTTATACATTTTTGGTAGGGTTTCGAAATACATCTAATGTGTAAAATAGTATAGTAGTTCCTCAAAAAATGTAAGCTAGGATTGCCAGCAACCTAACTTCTCAGTGTCTAGCCAAAAATAAATAAATAAATAAATCTGGATCTCAAAGAGATATTACCATTCCAATGTTTATTGCAAGGCTATTAATAAAAGCCAAGATATAGAAACAACCTAAATTTTCATTGATATATGGATGGATAAAGAAAATGTGGCATATGCACACAACGGAATATTATTCATCATTGAATAAGAAGGGAATTCTGCTGTATGTGACAATTTTAGATTAACCTGGAGGACATTATGCTAAGTGAAATAAGCCAGTCACAGAAGGATTAAAACTGCATGATTACAGTTGTATGAAGAATCTAGGGTAATCAAATTCAATGAAATAAAGAGCAGAATAGTTGTTGTCAGGGGCTAGAGGGAGAGGGAAATGAGGAATTGCTAATCAACATATATAAAATTTCAAATGATGAATTAGCTCTCAGTTCAGTTCAGTCACTCAGTCATGTCTGACTCTTTGCGACCCCATGAACCACAGCACACCAGGCCTCCCTGTCCATCATCAACTCCCGGAGTTCACACAAACCCATGTCCATTGAGCCGGTGATGCCATCCAACCATCTCATCCTCTGTCATCCTCTTCTCCTCCTGCTCTCAATCTTTCCCAGCATCAGGATCTTTTCTAATGAGTCAGTTCTTCACGTGAGGTGGCCAAAGTATTGGAGTTTCAGCTTCAACATCAGATCAGATCAGATCAGTCGCTCAGTCGTGTCCGACTCTTTGCGATCCCATGAACCGCAGCACGCCAGGCCTCCCTGTCCATCACCAGCTCTCGGAGGTCACTCAGACTCGCATCCATCGAGTCAGTGATGCCATCCAGCCATCTCATCCTCTGTCGTCCCCTTCTCCTCCTGCCCTCAATCCCTCCCAGCATCAGAGTCTTCTCCAATGAGTCAACTCTTCGCATGAGGTGGCCAAAATACTGGAGTTTCAGCTTTAGCATCATTCCTTCCAAAGAAATCCCAGGATTGATCTCCTTCAGAATGGACTGGTTGGATCTTCTTGCAGTCCAAGGGACTCTCAAGAGTCTTCTCCAACACCACAGTTCAAAAGCATCAATTCTTCGGCGCTCAGCCTTCTTCACAGTCCAGCTCTCACATCCATACATGACCACAGGAAAGACCATAGCCTTGACTAGGCGAACCTTTGTTGGTAAAGTAATGTCTCTGCTTTTGAATATGCTATCTAGGTTGGTCATAACTTTCCTTCCAAGGAGCAAGCGTCTTTTAATTTCATGGCTGCAGTCACCATCTGCAGTGATTTTGGAGCCCAGAAAAACAAAGTGTGACACTGTTTCCACTGTTTCCCCATCTATTTCCCATGTAGTGATGGGACCAGATGCCATGATCTTCGTTTTCTGAATGTTGAGCTTTAAGCCAACCTTTTCACTCTCCACTTTCACTTTCATCAAGAGGCTTTTTAGCTCCTCTTCACTTTCTACCGAACAATTGCACTCATCTCACACGCTAGTAAAGTAATGCTCAAAATTCTCCAAGCCAGGCTTCAGCAATATGTGAACCGTGAACTTCCTGATGTTCAAGCTGGTTTTAGAAAAGGCAGAGGAACCAGAGATCAAATTGCCAACATCCGCTGGATCATGGAAAAAGCAAGAGAGTTCCAGAAAAACATCTATTTCTGCTTTATTGACTATGCCAAAGCCTTTGACTGTGTGGATCACAATAAACTATGGAAAATTCTGAAAGAGATGGGAATACCAGACCACCTGATCTGCCTCTTAAGAAATCTGTCTGCAGGTCAGGAAGCAACAGTTAGAACTGGTCATGGAACAACAGACTGGTTCCAAATAGGAAAAGGAGTACGTCAAGGCTGCATATTGTCACCATGTTTATTTAACTTATATGCAGAGTACATCATGAGAAATGCTGGACTGGAAGAAACACAAGTTGGAATCAAGATTGACGGGAGAAATATCAATAACCTCAACATCAGTCCTTCCAATGAATATCCAGGACTGATCTCCTTTAGGATGGACTGATTGGATCTCCTTGTAGTCCAAGGGACACAAGAGTCTTCTCCAGCACCACAATTCAAAAGCACTTTGGTGCTCAGCTTTCTTCGTAGTCCAACTCTTACATCCATACATGACCACAGGAAAAACCATACATTTGACTAAATGGACCTTTGTTGACAAAGTAATCTCTCTCCTTTTTAATATGCTGTCTCGGTTGGTCATAACTTTCCTTCCAAGGAGTAGTGTCTTTTAATTTCATGGCTGCAATCCTCATCTGCAGTGATTTTGGAGCCCAGAAAAATAAAGTCAGCCACTGTTTCCCCATCTATTTGCCATGAATTGATGGAACTGGATGCCATCATCTTAGTTTTCTGAATGTTGAGCTTTAAGCCAACTTTTTCACTCTCCTCTTTCACTTTCATCAAGAGGCTCTTTAGTTCTTCACTTTCTGCCATAAGGGTGGTGTCATCTGCTTATCTGAGGTTATTGGTACTTCTCCAGTCAATCTGGATTCCAGCTTGTGTTTCTTTCAGCCCAGAATTTCTCATGATGTACTCTGCATATACGGTAAATAAGCAGGGTGACGATATACAGCCTTGACGTACTCCTTTCCCTATTTGGAACCAGTCTGTTGTTCCATGTCCAGTTCTAACTGTTGCTTCCTGACCTGTATATAGGTTTCTTGAGGCAGGTCTGGTATTCGGATCTCTTTCAGAATTTTCTGTAGTTACTGTGATCCACACAGTCAAAGGCTTTGGTATAGTCAATAAAGCAAAAATAGATGTTTTTCTTGAACTCTCTTGCTTTTTCGATGATTCTAGAAGTGTGATATACAACATTGTGTCGATAATTAACAATACTGTGTTAGATACTTAAAAATCTGTTTATAGGGTAAATCTCATTCTAAGTGTTCTTACTTTAATAAATACATGAATAGAACCACCAAACAATCTGTAAACAGAAGTTGGTCAGTTCACAGAAATTCTCTGTAAATGTTGGTTGATCATTATCATTTTAAATTAGAAATTTTCATTAAGTTTTCATTTCATTATGCCAGTTTGGAAAATAAAATTATTCAAACCCATTCTTCCTTGCTTGATTATCTGCAGATATTGTTTGGCATCACCATAATTGTGACTAATTAGTTATCACTTGCTGTTAAACTCATTTCCATGTTCATGTTTTGGCTCAATTTCGTCTCATGTTTTCCCTTCTCTTTATCCAAATACTACTAGTCAACAGGGTCCAAGTCAAGTTTCATGTCCTTAGGAGGGTTTCTTACTTTTTTATCTGTATTATTCTCTCTCTCTTTTTCTCCTAAATTGCTAAAGGTTAGCACTTAATTTTAGTCTCTATTATATGAACGGAAGCAAGCAATTCCAGATGAGTGCTGCCCCACAGAAATCTAATGCAAACCAAATGTGCTATTTAATTTTACTAGTAGTCATCATAAAAAAGATTATGCTATGCTATGCTAAGTCACTTCAGTCGTGTCTGACTCTGTGTGACCCCAATAGACGGCAGCCCAGCAGGCTTCCCCGTCCCTGGGATTCTCCAGGCAAGAACACTGGAGTGGGTTGCCATTTCCTTCTCCAATGCATGAAAGTGAAAAGAGAAAGTGAAGTTGCTCAGTCATGTCCGACTCTTAGTGACCCCATGGACTGCAGCCCACCAGGCTCCTCCATCTATGGGATTTTCCAGGCAAGAGTACTGGAGTGGGGTGCCATTAGTTGAAAATAATTTAAATAATGTTTTTATTTAACTCAATATATCTTTATTTTTTTTTTCCATGTTCAAGTACTGATTTTATTTATTTATTTTTTAAATTATTTTTATTTTTTTATTTTGCTTAACTTTACAATATTGTATTGCTTTTACTATACATATATCTTTAAAAATTATCATTCAACCTGTGAGCAATATAAAAAACATTAACAGGACATTTTATATTCATTTTTGGTATGTAGTCTTCAAAATATAGTATGTATTTTATACTTGCAGAACATCACATAATGTGTTCTAGATAGTACTCTTTTGAATTATTTATAATTTTCTCTAAGTAATTTTATTTGTTAAGAATTTTTATGATGAGATTTGTCATATTCTAATGTTTGAATGAACTTTCCTGGTAAGTTGATGTAATCAGAGTTTAAATATTGCTTCTCCTGTTCTTTTGCTAAATGGCAGCTCAG
Source organism: Tragelaphus eurycerus (assembly GCA_935064755.1). NCBI lineage: Eukaryota > Metazoa > Chordata > Mammalia > Artiodactyla > Bovidae > Tragelaphus > Tragelaphus eurycerus. The sequence goes on from CAKXYN010000062.1 coordinate 13,485,453, forward strand.
GAGTTACACAAGCCTTTTAGGACATAATGGCATGCATTATGTCAGACCCATTAGTTTTATTTTTACAACCACATTATGACATTTTTGTTTCTCTTTATCCCCTTACTACCTCGCATGGTGTTGAGAACATTTTGAGTGCTCGACATCCTTGATTCTCTCCTTCCTCCTCTCTTTTTCTCACTTTCTCATTATTTTCCAAAAAACTTCAAATTGCTTAAACAGCATAAGATAAAATGATGTTAATCCTATCAGTAATTATGTAATCAGAATGTTTTAGAATCTTCATTTAGAACTTTAGCTTCATAAATAATATGATATTTAGCAAGGTACTTTCAGGTGACATGCTCAATGGTCATTTCTCCTCTGGAAAAACAGTACTGGTTGCTTCAACTTTTCCTATGAAATGTTTGTGTACATTCCAGACTAAGGAAGTTTTCTTTGTGATTGACTAAAAAGCAAGCAAACAAAAAGAAACCTCATCTAAAATTGTGTCCCCATATGCTTATGGTGATTGTAATAATTTAACCTCATGAAAATACTTTTAAATCAATTTCAGAGTTCTTATTGAGCCACAATCTTTGTTACATTCTTTGAGAACAATACGGATGCCATTAAACAAGTCTAAGTAGAGAGAAGACGTCATTTATTTCCATTGGGTTTTTGAGTCAAATGAGATTTTGTGATTCTATTTTAGCTTTTAACTACATTTTTAACTTAAATGTACTTTTAAGTATAGCTTTAAAATATCTCCTACTAAGTAACCACAATGTTTTAATTTTTAAAGTAATCATATTATAAAAATGTATCCACAATGGTCTGGGACAGGATCATTAAATGTTCTACTTATATGCTTTTTTTCCCCCCTTAAATCCTTTTTTAAACTTATTTAACTGTAGTTTAATTTTATGGAGTTTTAGAGTAGTCAGATAGAAGATGTTATTCCAAATTGTCCAGGTTCCATTTTCAAGATCTTCAACAGAGAATTTTCAGAAGTAAAGCAAATTTACAAAATTTATATAATTTCAATAAATTATCTAATGAAAAGTCATGGGTACAAACTGTTGAAAGCTAAAAAAAGAGAAGTTGATGTAATCAATGAAGTAATTGGGGGTGTGGGCTGGAGGAAACAAGGAAATGCTAATTTATACCCAGCAGTTTGGATGATTTCTGTTAAGATAAAATATCAACTTCCTAATATTCCTATTCCTGGCAAATTGTCCCTTCCAATTACTTTATTTTGAAGGATAGCTGAAGGGGAAGGAAAATTTTTTTGTTGTACAAAAATAAAATGAATCATCAGCTTTCTAGACATATATTATTTCAAGAACAAGCCTGACTGATTCCCTCCCACAGACTATGCAGAGTAAGAATGTGCCTAATAATACAGGGAAACAATTGTCTCCTGTGGACACTTCTTGGATGAAGATAGGATCCCTCTTCTAGTGCCTCAAGATGACATTATTAGTGTTCACTATGTACCACCAGAAAATGCAGTGGGAAAATTAACTGCAGGAAAATACATGATAATTAATGAGGATTGAACTGGAATGAGCACTGAGCCCAGGTTAGGCTCAGAGAGGAAGCAAACAGAACAGTGATGACACTTGATACATATATAGCACTTAGGCGCTAAATGATGTTCTCAGTTACTTATGTCATTTACTTCAACCTACCTGCCAGATAGATAGGACTGATTTTGTTATACATTCATGCTCAGAGATATTGTAGATTTGCTTCCAGACCTCCTCAATAAAACAAATATCACAATGAAGTGAGTCACAGGACATATTTTGTTTTCAGTGTATACAAGCATTATGTTTACACTACACAGCAGTCTATTAAGTGTGAAATAGCATTGTGTCTAAAAAAAAGTACATACCTTAATTAGAGAATATTTTATTGCTGCTGCCGCTGCTGCTGCTAAGTCGCTTCAGTCGTGTCCAACTCTGTGCGACCCCATAGACGGCAGCCCATCAGGCTCCCCCATCCCTGGGACTCTCCAGGCAAGAACACTGGAGTGGGTTGCCATTTCCTTCTCCAATGCATGAAAGTAAAAGGTGAAAATGAAGCCGCTCAGTCGTGTCTGACTTATTTTATTGCTAGAAAATACTAACCACCATCTGAGTATTCAGTGCATTGTAGTAGTGAAATCAAAGATCACTAATCACGGATTTCCATAACAAATAAGATGATGAAAAAGTTGGGAACACTGTGAGGATTATTAAAACCTGACCCAGAGATATGAAGTGAGCAAATGCTGTTGGAAAAATGATGCTGACAGACTTGATGACCCTGGGTCACCACAACCTTTAATTTGTAAAAAAAAAAGTGCAATACCCATAAAGAGCAATACAGCAAAGCACAATAAAATGAAGTGTGCCTACTTTTACAAATGAGGAAATGGATGCACAGAGATGTTATGTGACTTTCTAAAAGCTACACATATGGTAAACTGCAAATTTGAGGTTTGAACCCAGAAGGTCTGATGGTAGAGTTTGAACTATTAGCCTTCTGTGATGTGCTGAGTTACAGGTAAATTTTCACTAATTATGGTTTGAAAAGCAAAGTCGATATTGTGTGTTTAATTCAAAGCCATCTCTGTCCATTGACCTGCATTCTGGTATATATTTCTAGTTATTATATTTACAATGAAGAATAAAATGAGTTGAAATGAAGCTGGATTTTTTGTGGAGACTCAACATAGGTGTAAGTTATTAGGAATAGTATTTCTCAAGTTTCCTTAGCAGTAATATTACCTCACATTTTTGTTAAAATTGCATGTTTTGGAGCCCTGACTTCAGAAATTCTGATTTAAAAAGTCTAGTTTACAGTCCTGCAATTGGTATTTTTTAAAATAAACAATGCAAGGTGTTCTGGTATGATTTGGAAAACTGTTTTATTAGATATATTTCCTGGCACCAAGACTGCTTAGCTGGCCCACATATTGCCCTCAAAAACAGCACACTTAACTTATTAGAATGCTTTCCACACTCTGAGGTCATTGTGCATTTACTTCTCTTTCTCTCGTCATGGACTCTGAGATCTTTAAGGGCAAGGATTACATTACACCACTGATGTATCTCTAATACACTGACCTTCCCCCAGATAGGTGCTTAACTGTGGAATGGATAGGAATAAGGAGTGAATAAATGATTATGAGGCAATCTTAGGCTATGCAAAGTGATGAATCATTTTCAGATGACTGGGTTTAAAATGCTTCATTGTCTCACTTGGTTGAATATGTGTGGATACAAAGATACATATTTTTTTGTTTGTTTCAGTGATCTATTCTTCATAACAAACTATCCCAAACTTATTGATTTATGCTTGTCTTTACTTCTCTCTCTGCTGGTATTGCCCAGTTTTAACCTTTCCTTTCAAATTCAAATTCATTTTATAGAATTTTTCAGAACTCGCTCATGGACTAAACTATGGTACTCACTGAAAATGGATACATTTCTCTGGCAGTTCTTTTGAATGAGTCCAGGTTCCAGAATGCAGCATTTGCATCACTTTCTTCTTGGATGGGAGACAGAGCCTTGAGCTTTTGCATTAATGTCTTCTGCCCTACCAAGGACCTTGATCAATGATCAACTCACATCATTCATTTTAACAAGTATTTAAGTTGGCATGATATTAAATACCAGAGAACAATTTAGTATGCAGAGGTATTTTCAAATTTTTACATTTCCCCACACGTAATTCCACTTTATTCTTGAAGTAACCATTTGAGCTACATAGACCACTTAATATAATTCTTATTTTTTCAAAAACTACTGAGTCTCATAAACAGAGTGATTGCCCAAGGTTAAACACCTGCTTAGTGACTTGGTTGGGACTGGAACCCATTTCATAAAATTGTAGAGAGAGTACAATCCAGATTCTCTCTCAAAGAACTCATTCAATTAAATCAACAAACGTTTGCTGAGCCAACCTCCAGTGATGGCTAGTGAGCTAGGAACTGAGAACTCAAAGATGAATAAGAAATTCTACTTGCCTTGAGTAGCTGAGATATGACAGGAAATAGACTTGTAAGCAAGTACACTAAAATCAACATAACAAGTGATATTATAAAGGTATGAACTAACTGTAGGTTGCAGAGGAAGGAATAAAACTCACTGAGGGTCAGCAGAAAAAGCTTTTGTTTTCTTCTTAAGTTCAGTATTGAGCATGAGAAAGATAATTTAGATTTGGGTACCAGCAAGATGGGGATATGAGAGCTGAAATGCTTCCAGAAAAAAGGAACAGCTTGGCAGAAGCATAGCATGATAAAAGACTCAGCTTGTTTAGGGCAAGTTCTGGCTTATAAAGTGGTGCCCTTACACAGAGGGCGAGGAGAGACTGAAGAAAGGGAAAAGTCAGATTGCTAGGTGGCAAAATAAGCAAAGGGACTTACATATGAGGCTTTTCTTGTGTAGCCATGAGATGTGTGGATCTTTGCTTTTGTCCACTAGAATCTTAAAATTTATATACAAGTCTTATCTAGGTCATGTATACCATTAAGACGGTCTTAACACACATTGCTCCCTCAGGGTTGTATCAGTTAAAATGGCTGTCACAGTGGAACAGAATGTACATCTCCTAAACAGGGGAGGAGGCAAGGGGCCTCCAGTTGTCTAGATCCAGCTGTTAGGTCAACTACTGATCGTGTCCTCTTGATGACTTCCTCCAAAGTCAAGTGAAATTTGTAGTGCCCTGAACCAGGACTTGACAGGATAGGAGTATGTCAGGAAGGATAAAGATCTTGGTGTTTCTTTTCACCAATATGAATTTTATTTATTTATTTAAAGAGATTCACTGATAATCTTTTAAGAGAATGGCCGAGAGAGAGGGGACTGTTATGGAAATGCTTGATCTCTGTTATTCCTCACAATTTGTTTGAATCTTATTTGTAGATATATGTCTCAGCACAGCAGATCTTAAGAAGGAAGTTTAGTTACCATGTTTGATAACTCAGCTTGCCTTTTGAAAGTGTTACCATCCCAAATAGCTTAGGAAAATATGCTTTTGAATCACATGTAGCACTCTTTTTTTTACTTTAAAATATATTTTTGTGTTCCTTACAGATCAATATTCTGGAAACTTAGTCCACTCTGGATAAGTAACTGAAGAGGAGGGTACAGGGAAGGTGTGAATAGCCCCAAGTGACAGATTAAAATATCTGGACTTATTCAAGCACTGGGAAACCAAGATAGCTTCTATGCAGGGAACTGTGAGGACTAGGTTTTACTTTTAAGAAGCCATTTCTGGGGGGGATTTCACCTTACTAGTTACATGAATTAGAACAGAGAGAGTGACTGAAATTGGAAAGACCAGAAAGAGGACTACTGGGAAAGCATAAGAGACCCGGGTCTGCTTTGGTGATGTTGCAATATCATAGCAAGAATACCTGCATCCAGAAACACTATGAGCTACAACCAACTTCGTTTATAGATTGAGTTATTATGAGAAGTAAAAGAGGAGCAGGGATTTAAGGGCAAGTCCAAGGTTTCTAACTATGAAGACTGATTTTCCTGTACTCAACATTGAGAAAGAAAAGAAAAAATAAATTAATGGAGAGAGAGGATAATGCTTTCTCTTGTGGCAATGTTAGATTTGAAGGGCCCCTTAGATATCTAAGTGAATGTATCCAGGATGTAGCTCCTGACTCCAAGTTCAATTTCTGTTGATATTTTGTTTTACTTTAATTTTTATTTTATATTGGTGTATAGTCCCCACTCCAGTTCTCTTGCCTGGCAAATCCCATGGGTGGAGGAGCCTGGTAGGCTGCAGTCATGGGGTCGCTACGAGTCGGACATGACTGAGCAACTTCACTTTCACTTTTCACTTTCCTGCATTGGAGAAGGAAATGGCAACCCACTCCAGTGTTCTTGTCTGGAGAATCCCAGGGACGGGGAGCCTGGTGGGCTGCCATCTATGGGGTCACACAAAGTCAGACATGACTGAAGCGACTTAGCTTATAGTTGATTCACAATGTTGTATTGGTTGCATGTATGCAGAAAAGTGGTTTAGTTATACATGTTTGTATATTCTTCTTCAGATTCTTACTTTCCCCATATAGGTTATTGGAGAGTATTGAATATAGTTCCTTGTGCTTTTAGACTAGGTCCTTGTTGTTTATCTATTTTACATATAGTAGTGTGCATATTTTAAAATTAAGTCATTTCTGTGAATTGTCCACTAGAGGTTAACAACATGCTTCAAAACAGAATGCTTGAATTTGATGATCTGAAACTAATAGGTTAAATATCTTTCAATAAAAAAATAGAAAAAAGACTATCATTTATTTATAAGCTTAGACCAGTGAAGACTCTATGTCTTTTCTTTAAATACATCACAAATCTGAGTACTGCCACCATAGACTTGCATTTCACTTTTTTAAAATTTTACCGAAAATTTAGTAATTTTCTGTCCAGAGCTTATAAATTCTTCTTGCTTATTTCTGAGATTTGATATTAGTCACATTCTAATCTACTGGCTGTGGGATAAGGTACAAATCTTTAATTTTGACCATGATTATCCCCAAGACCATGGCCATCATCTCTGATGGTGTGGCTCATTTTAATGATACAAAATACATGGTTGCAGGATGTGATTATTTGGATAATCATTTCCAGAGCTTTAACAAGATCATGTAATTTCCTAGTGCCTCATAACATCTGTAGCCATTCTCCATGAGACAGCTAAGAAAATATTCAAATATTCTCACATCAGTGCAAAATACAAGTGCCTGGAGGACCAGAAAGTAATTTCCTTTCCCATGGTGCACTGTTGTTTTATTTCCTGGTTGCTCTAATCTTAGAATTTTGAGATATTGTTAATTCTGAGGGCAGAGGTTCTGGATTTGTCAAGGTGGCTTTTAATTCCAAACATGTCATAGCTAAGGCTCCAGAAAAACGGAAAACACACTCTTATCTCAACCTCAGGATGTTTAGGGGCTAGACTTGGAAATATCCTTACCTATCACTTATTTTCCCAATTTTAAACCTATTTAATCAGCTAATTAAAAACATTCTAGGGAGCATTTGCCAATGTAAAGTGTACAAAACTAAATTAGCTGAGAAAGATTAAATTTTTACTCCAAAATGTCCTTCATTTACCACATATGAGAAATTCAGTGTTTATTAAATTTCTCTGCTCTTCAATACGTGTTAATCTTAAAATGATGATGATATTCCCTCCTTTGTCTACATCATAGATGTTAGCTTATATAAACTATAATTTATAAAATATCATATTTTATGCCCACACACTTAATAGTTTTGCTCCATCAAAAGAGAAGCACTAAGGAGGTCCAGTGGTTTGTGTTTCTAAGGCGGACTCCATCCCTGGCTGGGAAACTAAGATCCCATATGTCACATGGCCAACAAATAAAAATGAAAAAAAGAGAATCACTTATGATAGTACATGGTAAAGTGATAGCTAGGTGGTTTAAACAATACGTGTCTGGAAGAGACAAAATATTCTAAGTGTTTTTTACAAAAGTCAGTTTCTACTCACTCCCAAATTACCAAATGACTAGGACAAATCGTATGAGGACATATCACTGTATTAGGTTACGTCAGTGAGTATTCTAACACTAGACATTGTCAAAGACTATGGATAACAAATGTGTTTCTTGTTGAAAATTTGGGAGTGGCTTCTTTGATGGCTGGGCCTCTTAATGAATTAAAGCTTCTAATTGCTTAACAGGGATTTTGTGCTAAATTAGAGTTTGTGTAAGTGTCTACATTTTTTGAACTTTGTCATTTTCATATTTAGAGCCTAATTCTCCAATCCTTAAATATGGGCTGCTTTGAGATATGATTCAGTGAGCAGAATGTGGTGAAAGCAATTTTGTTCTGAATTCTGAACCTAGATATCAGGAAGCTTTCTATTATTCTGCTTTTGCTTCTAGAATTTTCACCACTACCTTAATTTGAACAAATTCATACTGTCCCTTTGCAGAATGAGGGTATGTATTTGCAAAGACCAGCTCTCCCAACAGAGCCAGCTTAGAACATTCAGCCCTGAGCCAGCACTGGGGTGACTATAAAATGTGTGAGTAAGAATGAGCTGGAGTAGGTGAACCCAGCCCAGACCAGGAGAATTTCCCAGCTCACATGCACAATTGTGAACTAGTAAATGCTTCAGGCTACTGAGTTTTGTGGTGGCTTGTTACATAGCAGTAAATCCATAATTGTTTTAATTAGTGAGGTCTGGCAAAAGTGGAAGATAAGATTGATGTACATTTTCTAGCACTGTCATAGTTATCTTCATTCCTTTGATTCTTTCCCCTGCCTTTTCCTCTTTCCTAAGTTCACAATTCCGGTCCAATAATGCTGAAAGTCACAGCATTTCTTTGGACAGTTAGTAAGGATGGGAGTTGAATGATCAGGCCTTCTGTTAGTACAGCATGTGTGTGTTTTCTGAGCCTTATAGTTTGAAACTGTGACAGACTGTCAGCCTATCAGTGCCTGTTCCTATATGTTTTTTCTCTCCTGTATAATGTGACACTGTTAGAAAATCCTTTATGATGAGGTCCATTGGAACCACATTAACTTGTGGGCTGACAAATTTAATACAGTATATTCCAAATGATTCCTACCTCTGGTATATTCTGAATATAAATCCCAGTGCCCTGCTGGGGAAATAGAAAAGTGTGTGAAAGTGTTAGTCACTCAGTTGTGTCTGACTCCTTGTGACCCCATCGATTGTAGCCCCCCTGACTCCTCCATCCATGGGATTCTCCAGGCAAGAGTACTGGAGTGGGTTGCCATTTAGTCTTAATAAATGATCACCCAACAAAACAGGACTGTGGGTGGAGTGCAACAAGAAATAATGCATATAACTTCCTTTGCTGGTTCTTCATTTAAATATTTTTTAAGCCTGTCCTAGGTGCTTGGCAAATAAATACTGAAGTTACCACTGAAAGAAGGAACAGAGGAAGATGAGCAATTCCAGTTGAAGAGAAATGAACTCTTTGTACCCTAGAGGCAGAATTGTGTATCGTACTGTATTTCTGAGTGTTTCTGATTTTTCTTTGTGTGGTTTCTCCCCTTGGCCATGGCCCTACTCATGCCAAGGAAGACAGAGTGACAATGGCGGTGCCGTTCCTAGATCTTGACTCTGTGATTATGATGAAGGATGAAAGTGTTTGCCTTAAGTCTAGGTTTAGAATCCATAGAAAATAGCCTCTTTCCTTTCTGAAACAGACTGAATGATTGAAGTAAATTAAAAAAAAAAATCACTTTCTACATGATATTTTGTAGATTAATGAAGGTATTGAACCATTCTAATGACAGATAGGGAAATTATTTCCACTGTAACTTAAAGAACTAAAACTGCTCCATCTTAAATTAAAAAGGTCTAAAATTTGTCAAGCTTATCAAAAGTGCATGAGCAATGAAGAAGTGTAAGTTTATTACCCATAATGGAGCACATTAATTTCTCAACATGGATAATTTTTCTGCTTCATTACTATTGATGTGATCCTTGTGGGAAACAGTAAATTTTGAAAAAAAAAAATATGGGTCAGAATAATAGCTTTTAAGGGGAATATTAAGCTTTCTCCACTTGATTAATATGTTGCAAATTAATTTTATTTCTCTGGCATTGCCCTTTTTCAGCCTCTGTTTTCCAAACTAGAAACATTACCCACTTTGTTCAGCAATGAAATCCAGATTTGAACTAAATCCAGTGAAAATTTTAGCCAAGTCTGCAAAAATGGTGAACAAATGATTTAATAAAGTCAAGAAATGCAGTTAGGAAAAGGTGATATCAAGCTAGGGAAGAATCTCCTCAAAACATATAAGGGAAACTAGCTTCTGTGGTTACCTGGAAGCTAGGAAATTTACATGATGAACTTGTGAGCCTTGGAAAGATGCTTCTCATCCAGAATATTACAAATACCAGTTGGTTTTGTTTTACTCCATATGAAAAGTTAGGAGGAAAGAGAAAGGAACTAAAGAAGGAACTGTTTTGTTTTAAGCAACATCTTGGAGCTATACAAAGAATGGGGCTTACCTGGTTAGTAATGTATTTCTTTGCTTTAGATGTTCCAGACATTAAACAATTTTTCAAGTGAAATGAGTCTGGATCAAAGTGCACATCAAGGGTATAGCTATAACACATTTCATCAAAACCTTTGAAAGGTTTAAGTTGCTCCCCTGGTGCTGCTGCTGCTAAGTCACTTCAGTCGTGTCCGACTGTGTGACCCCATAGATGGAAGCCCACCAGGCTCCCCTGTCGCTGAGATCCTCCAGGCAAGAACACTGGAGTGGGTTGCCATTTCCTTCTCCAATGCATGAAAGTGAAAAGTGAAAGTGAAGTCATTCAATCATGTCCGACTCCCAGCAACCCCATGGACTGCAGCCTACCAGGCTCCTCTGTCCATGGGATTTTCCAGGCAAGAGTACTGGAGTGGGGTGCCATTGCCTTCTCCACTGGTAGCTCCTCTCAAATGAAAGGGCTTGTGTGTTTTCTAGGAGAAACTTACTCCACATTACTCCACAGCAGGCTGACACAACCTATGTAGAGTCCTGTCTCAGATTTCCCAGTTATTTCTCTTAATACGATTTTTTTTGCATGTCTCTGCTTCCCAGAAAAGCTTTACTTACATTAAGCAGAAAGAGATGTTCTATTTCCCAAGAGCTGCAAATAAAAATCTAGAATTGTATATCAATGATTCAAGTGGCTCAGGGTCACGTGACTAACTCTAAATCAATCACTGTGGCCAGGTGTAGGTGCCATTTTCATTGGTCATTCCTAAATGACATTTCAATGCCTGATATTCAACTTTCTTTCTGGTTTATTTTTCAGACTGTCAGCTTGTGAACTGTAGTCTTCTCTACCATCCTGTCAGCCTCCAAATAACACAGACAGTCCTTCTACCTGGCTTCTCACTGTATTTCCTACCTCCCTTTTCTGGGCAAATGCACATCTCTACAAACACTCCATTAGTTTTGATGTTTGTCTGAGTGCTGTGGTGTGTTTAAAGGGTTTCTCTAAGCTCTGCTGACATTTCCTGATTGCCTGCTATGTGTGATTTCTGTTTTTCTCCTGGGTCATCATTCTTGGAGAGGCATCCACTTCATCAATATCCTTAAACACTGTTTGGGTTTGCAGGTGTGCTTTCAAGCAGGAAGGGAGGCCTAGGAGGTGAGCGGAATCTCACTGATATGTTTTGTCAAGTACTAGGCAAATTTCATGATAAACAGAGGAGCAGGCTTAGGCAGGCAGGCTGCTCCTGTCATCTCAGGGCTAACAGGTAGGGTAATGGAGGAGATGCTCAGGTGAGAAGGAGGGACAAGTTGTTGACTATATGTAGGTTAGAATCTTAACATTTTATCTCTCTGGCAGAACATAAAGTCTTGAATATTTTAAACTGAGAGTAAGAAACTGTAGCCACCATTCTAGCTAGAGTCTCAGGAAAGACAGTATTGGCGTGTATTTCAGAGCTTCCCAGCTGTTCATTATGAAAATTCTCAGGTGCCCTTGACTGGTATGGGCATTTCTATCCAGACTCATAAGAATGGCAAAATTCATCTTGAAGATGCTCTTGTAAATGCATTTTTCCTTGGCTAGTGCACACATCTTAGAACATGCTAAGTAATGTCTGAGTCTTTGCGTCCCCCATGGACTGTAGCTCGCCAGGCTCCTCTGTCTACGGGATTCTCCAGACAAGAATACTGGACCGGATTGCTATTGAGATCAGCACGACAAGCGGGGTTTCCAAAAGCGTGATATGGTGAGAGAATGAGAAACAAGACACAAGAATTCAGTGAAAAACGAGAATTGGGAGACCAACACCACTCCAATGTGAAGGTGCCGAAACTGAATCTAAGCCAGCTTTATTTATTTATTTTTATTTTATTTTTTTAACTTTACAATATTGTATTGGTTTTACCATATATCAACAGGAGTCCACTACAGGTATACACGTGTTCCCCATCCTGAACCCTCCTCCCTCCCTGTACCATCCCTCTGGGTCATCCCAGTGCACCAGCCCTAAGCATCCAGTATCGTGCATCGAACCTGGACTGGCGACTCTTTTCATATATGATATTATACATGTTTCAATGCCATTCTCCCAAATCATCCCACCCTCTCCCTTTCCCACAGAGTCCAAAGCTTTATTATACTTTCAGCCATGAAGGAAAGAATGTGCAGGGAGTTGAGCTATAACTCAGGTGGCCTTTAGGGCCAAAGAACAAAGTGATCATTAATCACTGAGTAACTAAGAAACCGGGGAAGGCAATGGCACCCCACCCCAGTACTTTTGCCTGGAAAATCCCATGGACGGAGGAGCCTGGTAGGCTCCAGTCCATGGGGTCGCTAGGAGTCCGACACGACTGAGCGACTTCACTTTCACTTTTCACTTTCATGCATTGGAGAAGGAAATGGCAACCCACTCCAGTGTTCTTGCCTGGAGAATCCCAGGGACAGGGCAGCCTGGTGAGCTACCGTCTATGGGGTCGCACAGAGTCGGACACGACTGAAGCGACTTAGCAGCAGCAGCAACTAAGAAACAGTAATCAATAACAAATCAGTAACTCAGACTAATATTCTTATATATAGATTTTCCACCAGATATGTAAAACATGTGACTCTGAGATGCCAGTTAAGAAACAGTTTGGGGTTGGTTTTCTGCCCCCAGGATCATATCTTGTTTTCAAGACTATGAACTGTTCCCTCTGGACTTGTTCCAAGAGTCTCATGCCTTGTAGCATCCAGTTTATCAATAATTATAAATTTCTTTGGTGGCCTTTGCCGGGGCCTTTTCTTTTATTCTTCCTGTCTCCTACAGGTTGCCATTTCCTCCTCCAGGGGGTCTCCCAACCCAGGGATGGAACTCTTATGTCTCTTATGTCTCCCGCATTGGCAGGTGGATTCTTTACTACTAGCACCACCTGGAAAGCCCTCTAAGACCATAGTAGTGAATTTAAATTTCTGGATAGCTCTAGGCTATACTCAGATCCTCAACAGTCACCTTTGTAACCCTTGTCACTTGATCACAGTGAGGACTGTAAAAGAAAGAGTATGTGATTCTGTAAAATATATGCTTTTTTTTTTCCTTTCAAACTTTCACCATCAACTTCTTTCACTATCCTAAAAAGATCCTTACCTGATTTACCTTTTTCATTGGTGATTAAAGTATTACTTTTCTAATTTACATTCCCTGATAGCTCAGTTGGTAAACAATCCACCTGCAATGCGGGAGATCTAGGTTCGATCCCTGGGTTGGGAAACTCCCCTGGAGAAGGGAAAGGCTACCCACTCCATTATTCTGTCCTGGAGAATTCAATGGACTGTGTAGTCCATTGGGTCACAAATAGATGGACATGACTGAGCAACTTTCACTTTCACTTTTTTATAGTAGAGAATTGACTTGGGAAGGTCAATTTTAAAATTGTACATTGTGAGATATGTTGTCAGGTATATAAGCATGCCATGAAATATTTGTCATGCTTCATAAATAACCAAGAAAATCTACGTGCTCTACAGGCCTGTGGCAAATGTGTACAGCTGAGTGCTTCTTATTTTTGAGCCAGACAGAGAACATACTCAAATTCTTTTTGCCAATTCAATTATGGTCATTTTTCACCATATTTGTATCACTGCTTTTTCTATTTGTATCCTTATGATGCTTACTTTACTAAACTCATCTCTTGAAGAGTTTGTCATGGGAGTGTGGTGGGCCATTGTATAGGTTTCATTATATTATAGTTCAAAGAGTATTGAACTCAGAGCCTAGAGTTACAGATGCTGCTAACCAGATTGTGACCCTCAACTTCCATATTCACAAAAAGATGACTGGCTTTACCTCTTTTTCCCCTAGAGATTTAGAATACTTTTATTGAGATATAATTAATACAGCACATTGTGAAAGTTTAAAGTGTATAACGTATTGAATTGGTACATTTATATATTGCAATATAGTTACTACTATAGTGAAGCTGGGGCTTCCCAGGTAGCTCAGTGGTAAAGAATAAGCCTGCCAAGCAGGAGATGTGGGTTCAATCCATGGGTTGGGAAAGTTCCCTGGAGACAAACTGGCAACCCACTCCAATATCCTTGCCTGGAAAATCCCACAGACAGAGGAACCTGGCAGGCTTATAGTCCATGAGGTTGTAAAGAGTTGGATATAACTTAGTGACTAAATAAAGAGCAAACAGTATAGTGTTAGCTAACACTTCTTTTATTCCTAACATTGGTTGGTTCTGGAATTCTGTGCCTCTACAACTTTTTATGAATGATTTGATGGGATGGGAAGCCTGGTGGGCTGCCCTCTGTGGGTGGCACAGAGTCGGACACGACTGAAGCTACTTAGCAGCAGCAGCAGAGGGCTTTATATAAAAGTCTTCACTACGTTATTAAAGAACATCTCTAAAAGTTTCTCAGTCTCTAAAAATTTTTAAGAGCATAGGCTTTACTCTATGTGCAAAATTCAGTATCACCATTACCATCATCATAATTATCATTATCACTATCACCATCAACATTTACATTACCCCTGACATTTCTTCAATGTATTTTATGTTCTAAGCCTAATGCTAAAGACATTATGTGTATTTTCACATGTGATCTTATAATAAGAGGTACTAGTATTATTCGTATTTCACATATGAGAAAAATGAGATTTAAAGGGAACTTTCCCAAGGATGTAAAAGAAGGAAAGGATGGAACTCAGTTCTCAAAATCAGTTTGGTCCGACTTTGAAGTGTATGTCCTTCACTGCTACTTCATCACTCCTGAATGGACACAACTAATGAGATAAATTATTGAACTCTTTATGAGGCCCATTATCAAATTAAGCAGTAGAACAAGGACATGTTATTCCATTTTATGTATTGGTTCCCTATAACTGTATATGCTCATAGATTCATTAATACCCATTCTTAAATTTTACCTCTATCCAGTGAAAACAAGAACCAGATTTGTCCACTATAAGGTTCCCAAAGTCAGGCTTCAAACTTCAAAATGCTTCCATTTGGTCCTCCTTTAAGTCTCTTTTATTGAGAGACTTCATTGCTCCATTTTTTGGTTTCTACATTTCTTCTTCTGTGTTTAACTATTCCCATGTATTTTCAGAATTGAATCTTTCAGTGACTCATTACATTTTAAAAATATTTTTTTCACAGTAATACTAAAGTTTAAAGTCTAAAATATAGAGAGATTTCTGTGCTGATGTCCAAAGAAAATTTGCCGTTATTTTCTTCCTGCCAACTCTTGCCTGGAAAATCCCATGGATGGAGGAGCCTGGTAGGCTGCAGTCCATGGGGTCACAAAGAGTCGGACATGACTGAGCGACTTCACTTTCACTTTTCACTTTCATGCATTGGAGAAGGAAATGGCAACCGACTCCAGTGTTCTTGCCTGGAGAATCCCAGGGATGGGGGAGCCTGGTGGGCTGCCATCTCTGGGGTTGCACAGAGTCGGACACGACTGGGACAACTTAGCAGCAGCAGCCAAATTTTCAACAACGGAAGCAGTTATTTTAGTGTCTTAGTTTTATGTCTTTACCAAATAATGAGTTTTTGATTTATCCACATTACCACTCATAGAGAAAGAAGGAAAATTCTCAGTTACCCAGGAATCTCAAACTATATGGCCCCAACTCTTTTTTCCCACTGTAGTCTACCCTTTGAGTCAACTTTTAAGGATTTTTCATAGGCCAGAAGTGGAGAGAGGACTGTGGAGAAAATTTGCATATTTATGCTATTTGCATATGTTTATTTAATGTGATTCCAAACATTTCCCTGTGACCTTCAGTTGCAAGTTTAAACACTTAACATTTCCACTCAATTTGAAGAAGGAAATTTTGCATAGAAGGAGAGAAAGAGAGAGGAGAAAATAGAAAGAAGAAGGATTAATGAGCAAGGAAGAAGCATGATAAGCAGAAATATGTAGGTATTGAGCACAGTCTGTAAACCTCAGTGTCCACTGTATTATGAGGGGATCACAGTAAACATTAGATTCTGATTTAAGGGTTCTAATTTGGGGCTGATATTCTGTATTTCTCTCAGGTTCCCTGGTGATGTTGATGCTGATGTTTTGAGGATTCCACCTAGAACAGGAGAAAAAAGAGGTGTGTATGCAGGTGAGATGTAGCAAACATTAATACGTTTGAAGGAAAAAATGAAAGATATACTGTAAAGTGGAAACCTGCAGCCTGAGGTCAGAAATGCAGTGAAACTAAGAGTCAGTATTTCCTAAAAGTTTGTCTGTTATCCTCCTTAAAGTCAGGGGCATGGCTGAGAGCTAGTAAGTGCCTACTAGTTACATGAACTGGCTTTGGCAACAGTTGGATAAGGCACCACCTTATCTTTCCTCTCTTTCCTCCTTTCTCAGCTTTGTTCAGTTCATGTGGAGTGAGCTGGCTGTGCCTTGGAGAGTAATTGCTTCACTGAGCAGAATCATAGAAAGGGTATAATCTAGTTCTGTTTTCAGGATAACATAGACCCTTCCAGCACTCATTTCATACTTTCATTTCACACTTCAAACATGCTGGTTTTAACTTGGAGTCTAAAACTAAGTTAATTTATTTTCTTAATTGATTAAGATTACTTTATTAATGTGTTCTCTTAGAAGAACATATGAAGAGAATGTTCTCTTTAACTGTTCAAATAAAGGGCCTGATGCTGAGATCATATGAAAATTTCCAGTTATCTCAACATAAATTCTACATTGATCCATTTTTCTTTCTCCCTGTAATTTCCACATTTAAAATTAATTGACCTTCCCATAAGTGAAAGCAGACACATAGCAATATTTCTCCACACATTAAAAGAAAGTGTTGGCTATCTTTCTCTGTATTCTTCCCTTACCAGCCATTTGGGAAATAAATGATGTTGTCATGTTTACAGGAGTACCTACATGAATCTGGATATTTTATTATTGGTGTCTCATATTGACAAATTTGCGAAATGTGCTGATTTATGTTTTTGTAAATCACCACACTAGAGTAATGAAGAATAAGTATTCAGGAGAAGGAATGGGCTTAGCAGATACTAAAAGGAACATTAGTCATTGTCCTTTTCCTGAAACTTTAGCCATCTCGTACATTTTAACTCCTTTCTCAAACTACAGCTTAGAATGATGGCATTAAGCTGTGTTTCTAGGAAAGGAACGGCAAATGGGTTGCATCTCATATACTGAATGGAATCATTTAATACGTGGCTGAACAGAGTATGTATGAAAAAGGATAATGAAACCTGTATAGCCCAGAAACTTCTGGCTTGATTACAGCTGACCATCATAGACACAGACAAGAGTGACAGGATACAAGCCATATAATTTCCCAGCAGGATATTTAAAACTATACCAAGACTGAAAGACTATGTCCACACAAAAACCTTCACACAAGTATTTATGGCAGCTTTATTTATAATGGCCAAAACTTCGAAGCAACCAAGATGTCTTTTAGCAGCTGAGTGAATAACCATGGTACATGCAGACAATGGAATATTATTCAGCACTTAAAAGAAATGAGCTATTAAACTGAAAAGACATAGAGGAACCCTAAATGCAAATTTTTACATGCAAGACACCAACATGAAAAAGCTATATAATGTAAGATTCCAAGTATATGTCATTCTGAAAAACAGCAAATCCATGGAGATAGTAAAAAAGATTGTTGTTCAGTCGCTAAGTCATGTCTGATTCTTTGTAACCCAATGGACTGCAGCACACAAGGCTCCTCTGTCCTCTACTATCTTTTGGAGTTTACTCAAATTCACATCCATTGAGTTGCTAATGCTGTTTAACCATTTCATCCTCTGCTGCCCACTTCTTTTGCCTTCAGTCTTTCCCTGCATTAGGATCTTTTCCAAAGGCCAAAGTATTGGAACTTCAGTTTCAATATCAGTCCTTTCAATGACTATTTAGGACTGATTTCCTCACTTTATATTATCTAAAACTGCTCTAATAATTAAAGCCTTAAAAAAAGAAAATATAGGCCAAGGAACAGATTTTAAAAACTGTGATAGAAATCAGGTGTGACCGGGAGAGTCCTGTCACATCAGTTTAGTTCAGTTGCTCAGTCATGTCCGATTCTTTGTGACCCTAGGACAGCAGCACGTCAGCCTCCCTGTCCATCACCAACTCCTGGAGTTTACTCAGACTCAAGTCCATTGAGTCGGTGATGCCATCCAACCATCTCATCCTCTGTTGAACTTTCTTCTCCTGATTTCAATCTTTCCCAGAATCAGGGTCTTTTCTAGTGAGTCAGTTCTTTGCAACAGGTGGCCAAGTATTGGAGTTTCAGCTTCAACATCAGTCCTTCCAATGAATATTCAGTACTTATTTCCTTTAGGATGGACTGGTTGGATCTTCTTGCTGTCCAAGGAACACTCAACAGTCTCCTCTGGCACCACAGTTCAAAAGCATCAATTCTTCAGCACTCAGCTTTCTTTATAGTCCAACTATCACATCCACACACAACTACTGGAAAAACCACAGCTTTGGCTAGACAGACCTTTGTTGACAAAGTACTGTCTCTGCTTTTTAATATGCTGTCTAGGTTGGTCACAGCTTATCTTCTAAGGAGCAAGTGTCTTTTAGTTTCATGGCTGCAGTCATCATTTGCAGTGATTTTGGAGCCCCCCAAAATAGTATCTAGCACTGTTTCACCATCTATATGCCATGAAGTGATGGGAACAGATGCCATGATCTTCATTTTCTGAATGTTGAGTTTTAAGCCAACTTTTTACTCTCCTCTTACACTTTCATCAAGAGACTCTTTAGTTCTTCTTCACTTTCTGCCATAAGGGTGGTATGATCTGCATATCTGAGGTTATTGATATTTTTCCTGGATGATGTACTCTGTATATAAGCAGAGTGATGATATACAGCCTTGACATACTCCTTTTCCTATTTGGAACCAGTCTGTGTCCAGTTCTAACTGTTGCTTCCTGACCTGCATACAGATTCTCAAGAGGCAGGTCAGGTGGTCTGGTATTCCTATCTTTTTAAGAATTTTCCACAGTTTATTTTGATCCACACAGTCAAAGGCTTTGGCATAGTCAATAGAGCAGAAATAGATAGTTTTCTGGAAGTCTCTTGCTTTTTTGATGATCCAGTGGATGTTGGCAATTTGATCTCTGGTTCCTCTGCCTTTTCTAAATCCAGGTGGAAAATCTGGAAGTTCATGGTTCACGTATTGCTGAATCCTGGCTTGGAGAATTTTGAGCATTACTTTACTAGCGTGTGAGATGAGTGCAATTGTCTGGTAGTTTGAACGTTCTTTGGCATTGCCTTTCTTTTGGATTGGAATAAAAACTGACCTTTTCCAGTCCTGTGGGCACTGCTGAGTTTTCCAAATTTGCTGGCATATTGAGTGCAGCACTCTCACAGCATCATCTTTCAGGCTTTGAAATAGCTCAACTGGAATTTTATCACCTCCACTAGCCTTGTTCATAGTGTTGATTCTTAAGGCCCACTTGACTTTGCATTTCGGTATGTCTGGCTCTAGGTGAGTGATCACACCATCGTGATTATCTGGGACATGATGATCTTTTTAATATAGTTCTTCTGTGTACTCTTGTCACCTCTTCTTAATATCTTCTGCTTCTGTTAGGTTCATACCATTTCTGTCCTTTATTGAGTCCATCTTTACATGAAAATTTCCCTTGGTATCTCTAATTTTCTTGAAGAGATCTCTAGTCTTTCCCATTCTATTGTTTTCCTCTATTTCTTTGCACTGATCACTGAGGAAGGCTTTCTTATCTCTCCTTGCTATTCTTTGGAACTCAGCATTCAGATGCTTATGTCTTTCCTTTTCTCCTTTGTCTTTCACTTCTCTTCTTTTCACAGCTATTTGTAAGGCCTCCTCAGATAACCATTTTGCCTTTTTGCACTTCTTTTTCTTGGAGATGGTCTTGATCCCTGTCTCCTGTACAATGTCACAAACCTCCATCCATAGTTCATCAGGCACTCTGTCTATCAGATCTAATCCCTTGAATCTATTTCTCACTTCCACTATATAGTTGTAAGGGATTTGATTTAGGTCATACCTGAATTGTCTAGTGGTTTTCCCTACTTTCTTCAATTTCAGTCTGAATTTGGCAATAAGGAGGTCATGATCTAAGCCACAGTCAGCTCCTGGTCTTGTTTTTGCTGACTGTATAGAGCTTCTTCATCTTTGGCTGCAAAGAATATAATCAATCTGATTTTGGTATTGACCATCTGGTGATGTCTCTGTGTAAAGTCTTCTATTGTGTTCTTTGAAGAGGGTGCTTCCTATGATCAGTGTGTTCTCTTGGTAAAACTCTATTAGCCTTTACCTTGCTTCATTCTGTACTCCAGGGCCAAATTTGCCTGTTACTCCAGGTTATTTCTTGACTTCCTACTTTTGCATTCTTGGCCCCTATAATGAAATGCACATCTTTTTTGGGGAATTAGTTCTAGAAAGTCTTGTAGGTCTTCACAGAACTGTTCAACTTCAGCTTCTTCAGCATTATTGGTCAGGGGATAGGCTTGGATTACTGTGATAATGAATGGTTTGCCTTGGAAATGAACAGAGATCATTCTGTCACATATTGGCCTTAAATCATGAAGACCATAGTTGGTACATCCTTTAAAACATTCTGCAACTCTTGATCATGGAAATAATGCTCAACATTTACTAATCACTTAGTATATGATGATTATTATTATTCCTTTCTGTCCTTACCAGAGCCACTGGATAGGTGCTATACATTTCTTGACTTATTTATTCTTCATGATAATCCTGTTTGGGAAATGTTATTATTCATACAAATCAACCTTGCAATCATTAGTGAGTTATCAGAATGATGAATATCAGATGCATAAACACGAAATTACTGTATAGTGCTAAGTACCTGTCATCACTATATATTGAAATTTAGCTTTTGGAAAACTGAACGGGAGAAAAAAAAAAGTACAGACTTTTTTATGATGTTTTTCATTAGTCATGTTAAGATCTTTAAATAAAAATGTAAAAAAATCATATTGTAGAAATACCTGTGTTCAATGGAATGCCCTGTTTATGTTTCTTTACATTCAGATCCATCAAATCCCACTTCACTACAGATAAATATTTTATTGGACTCTTTTGTGTTCCTAATTCATTATGAATCTCATTTCCTTTCTGCCAGTATTTGTAGTGCATTGTAAGAGCTAATAATAGTACATGAAAATTAGAATTATAGTTGTGGTGGGGGCTTCTTTTGTCTCCCACTTGTTTCTTCCACCAAGGAAATATTATCTGCAGAATATGGGTTGAGTTGATTTATTTTTATTAAAATTTGCTTTGCAAAATTCCCCTCTTTATTAAGACACTTGTGGTAAAATTATATGTCCACTTTCAACCCATTCCTTGAAAACTAATATACAGATGGTCAACAGTTCACATGAGTAGGCTCAGGTCATGTAAACAAATCTTCAAATTCAGACATTATTATAACCAGAACATTTTGGAAATAAAGCCAAAATGTGAGTAACAGCCAATTGCTACTGTACATCCTCACATAAGTCCTGTTTGGAAAAGCAGCAACATTGCTTTTATCCCCCGTGGGTCTGTTCAACTATAGCTGTACTGTTACTTCATGTAAAACAGTGATGTTCAGGGATGAAGTGTCAGATGGCAGAAAATGAAGTAATTTTCAGTTAATGTTTTCTTTTATAAATGAGAAGGTTTATATAAAAGAAATGATGGTAAAAGTGATGTCCAGATGCACAGATATAAAGCATATAAAATCTTTAGCTATAACTGCAAAATACTGCAGGTGTGTGCATGTGTGCTCATCACGTCCAGCTCTTTGCAATCCCATGGACTAGCCTGCCAGATCCCTCTGTCCATGGGAATTTCCAGGCAAGAATATTGGAGAGAGTTGTCATTTCCTCCTCCAGAGGATCTTCCTGGCCCAGGATTCGAACCCTCATCTCCTGCATCTCCTGCATTGGAAGGTAGATTCTTTACCACTGAGCCACCTGAGAAGTCCTTGCAAAAATGCTAGAATACAGATATAAAGAGCTATGATAGAATTGATGGGAACAAGAACTTCAAACTCACAAAGGCCTACTCAAATCTTGTATCGACTTCTCAGTTATTTGAGATTAAGCATGGTGATGAATGTTGCAGAAACTGTTTTCTCACCTTTGAAATGGAGAACTAGGAAAATGCCCAAAGCTGGTCTTATGAGGGAAGGTTGGTGCCAAGATACAGACGGGGACCAGAGTAGGATCTCATCATCTACAGTGTGGCCAAATATTGATTTATTTACAGAATGGCTTATTGTTTCTTCTGGGAGCAAAGTGGAATGAGGTAGAATCTGAAAAAGAGAAAGAAGGCTTGCGTTGAATATTAATATTTGATGTTAAATTTTAAGATTATATCTCCATTAATAAACTATTTTGGTTAAAAATTTACAAATCAGAGTTGATCAATCTTGCATTTTTACATTTTAAAACAGTACTTCTAATTAGATGTGAGTAGGTATAATTTGTCGTTATATTCTGATACTCTTAAAATTAGCCATCTTAACATATGCTTTTTCTTTTTTGATGCAGTGTGTGAAGCGATGAAAAGGAAGGTCAATTGATGCTTTTAGTCTTGAATCTACTACCTTTTTTGATAGGTGTGTGGTCTAGGACAAGTTCATTAACTTCTTTAAGCCTCAGTTTCTTCACCTAAGAACAAGTATAAGAATGCTAATTCTATAATCCGATAGGCTCCTTAGGACACTATGCACATTTTATGAGTAATTTTTCCCTGTCTTGGAACAAACCCTACCCCCAAATCATCCTCTTCCATTTCTTTCGTGTCATAGGTTACCTTTTCTCCTGTTGTCTTATTTGCTTTATTAGAACCTACAGTCCTTGAGGACAGAAAGTGTCTTATTTATTGTATTTCTAACAGTACTTCTTACATAGTAGGTGCTCAAAAATATCTATAAGGACAGATTGAGAAAGGAAGGTAACGAGAATATACTTGCTGATTCAATCACCAACCCATACTTTCACTCATCTTGGCAAGTGCCATAAAATTGTCATATTATCATATTTAGCAAAAAGAAATTGAACTTTTGACTTCAGCTCTTTTCATTGAAAGCATTTTTTTTTTTTTCGCTGCTATTATTATGTTTGCTCTTTTCCTGGACAAGTAGCCTGTGAGTATTTTGCCTACCATTTTGCTTAGAAAATGTGTGAGGATCTAAAGCAATGGGATCCACCAATAGGTTGTCTGGAGAGGTTGAGAAAAGATAGGACAAAAATAGATTAGTGTAGCTGACTTTATAGTGATATGGCTCCTTCATAGACATGACATCTCTCACTGTGCTTCCTCTTATGCTTTTCTTTGCAGAGCAACAATTTATTTCTTTACTCGCTTCTTTTCTTTAGAATTTGGTTATACCACTAATTACGTAAGATTTTGAAAATCAACTCCCTTGAGCAAAAAGATAAGTTTTCCTGAGGCCTTATGCTTTCAGACCCAATTTTTGTAACTTCACAGCATGATCAGAGATAAATCTATAAACTCAATGAATCACTATCCAAATGCCAGTGGCATGCTTTCAAAAAACAGAGGGAAAAATCAGAAATTTCCTATGGAACCAAAAAGAAACCTAATAGGCCCCAAATTTTTGAGAAATAAGAATATACCTGAAGGCATTACACTTCCTGGTTTCAAAATATATTACAAAGCCATTGTAACAAAAACAGTATTGGCCTAGAAATCGATCCATGGAGCAATGGAATAGAACAGAGTCAGGAAACAGATACAGACATTTACAGTCAACAGATCTTCAAATAGGGTGCCAAGAACACACAACTGGGAAAAAATAGTTTCTTTAACAAATGATGTTGAGGAAACTGGATATCCACATGAAGAAGAATGAAACTTTACCCTTATCTCAACACCATATACAAAGTTAACTCAAAATGTATTAATAAATGTATAATAATTAAATGTAGTACCAAAAATTGTAAAACTACTAGAAAATAATACAGGGAAAAACTTCTTGACGCTGTTTTTGGCTTTTTTTTTTTTTTTTTTAGTCATGGCACCAAAATCATTAAAACTAATAGATTTGGTATTAAAAGTAAAAATAGATAAGTGGGATTGCATCAAACTAAAAAGCTTCTGCACAGCAAAAGAATTAAGCAACAAAGTGAAAAGGCAACTTATAGAATGGGAGAAAATATTTGTAAGCCATTTATCTGGCAGGAAGTTCATGTACAAACACATAGGGAACTCAAATAACTCAATAGCCCAAAACCAAATAGCCCACTTAAAAAATG
The DNA here is from genome assembly GCA_935064755.1 of Tragelaphus eurycerus. Lineage (NCBI taxonomy): Eukaryota > Metazoa > Chordata > Mammalia > Artiodactyla > Bovidae > Tragelaphus > Tragelaphus eurycerus. The sequence goes on from CAKXYN010000062.1 coordinate 13,509,696, forward strand.
GGCAAAGGACCTGAATAGGCATTTTTCAAATGAAGACATTCAGATGGTTAACAGATATATGAAGAGGTCTTCAATATCACTAATCATCAGGGGAATGCTAATCAAAATCAGTAAGGTATCATCTCATACCTGTGAGAAGCGCTATCATCAAAGAGAGAGATGGTTACAAGCATCGGTGAGCGTGTGTAAAAAGGGAACTCTTATTCTGTGTTGGTAAGAATATAAACTTGTACTATGTAGAGAGCCATCAAAAAAGTAAAGAGAGACATACTATATGATATAAAAATCCCATTTCTGGGTCTATATCCAAAGTGAATGAAGTCTTGAAAGCATATCTGTTCTTCCACATTCATTGCTATTTATTCAAATTAACCAAGATATGGAAATAACCTAAATGCCCATCCACAGTTAAATGAATAACAAAAAAGTGGCTATATATGTATATATACATTATTCAGTCTTATAAAAGAAGGGAATCCCGCCATTTGTAGCCACATAGATGAATACAGAGTGAAGCGAGTGAAAGTTGCTTAGTCGTGTCCAACTCTTTCCACTCCCCTCCATGAACTATACAGTCCATGGAATTCTCCAGGCCAGAATACTGGAGTGGGTAGCCTTTTCTTCTCCAGGGGAATATAGAAGGCACTGTGAAAAGTGAAATAAGTCAGATACAGAAAGACCAAGACTGTGAGTTTCCACTTTTATTAGAATCTAAACTAGTCAAACTCAAAAGCAGAGAGTAAAATGGTAGTTGCCATGGGATACAAAAGAGAAATTAAGAGATACTTTCTCAAAGGGTGCAAAAGGGCAGAGTTTTGGAGATCCAATGCACAGAGTGATGACAAAAGTTAGCAATACTGTATTGTATTCTTGAAATTTGCCAAGATGATAGATATTAAATAAAGTTTTCTCACAACACAACACACACAAATCCAGTTCTATCTACTATATCCTTAAATGTGGTTCTGATCTGCCCTTCTCTGTTCTTTGGAGGTGGGGAAAGGGTTGTATACATTCAGAACCATGACCAAAACGATATTGCTTTTCATAAGCCATCATATCAGTATCACTTCTCTCAGGAAATCATTGTTACTTTCAGCAAGGTCTCACAGCTGCAGTGAGGGAGCTCTGTAAGACACTATCAGTGGGAAGTTCGTTTTTATCCTCAAATTAGTGACATGTCCCCCAGAGTTGGATATTTTCTCCTGAGATTCTCTAAACGCCCAGCTTCTTCCTTCCCTAGACTTAATTTTTGACTAGATAATACTGATGATTACAGCAAAATTCTCCTTGTGGTCATGGATATTATGTTGAATAAAAACTAACTTCAGACAGAGATATAAAGAGAATAGGATAGTAGCCCTGAAGTACTAAGCAAATAGGGTCATGGATGGGAACTAAACTAATTGGCTTTTTGAACAGAACCCTCCTCAAGGGGCTCCAGTGACCTTTCATTTTAATGAGTATTTGCCAAAAATTAAAGACCTCTGTAAGTGACAGTCACCTAGGTATAGTGCAGAATTGTTAAAGTCTAAACTAGAAACATTTCAATGAGTCTGACAGAGAATGGAGTATTAAGAAGATGCACTGTTATTAAGAGCCCATTAGCATTATTTTAACTTCCTTCATTCCCACGAAGCTCAGGAAAAGTAATTTTATTTACATCCTATAAATAGTATGAACTGAAGTTCCTGGTAGCTATAATTAGTTATTCAGTTTGTGAATTAGAACTCATAATTTCTGGACTCCACACTGGAACTTTTACCCATTAGCCCAGTCATTAATAACTACTTCTATTGTATTATTTGCCTTTAACTCTTATGACACGTAAATTCCCTATTATTCTTTTATTCTTACAATAAAACTTTCCCTAATTACCTGTATTGGAGGAGATTAGTTGAGAACACTTGAAGACCCTTCTATTTAATTAAGATCTGGACACATATTAACATTGTATGTGTTAAATTTGTCTTCAGAATACCTGCTTTAAAATTATCACCAGAGGTGCTATGAGAAGTCTTCTTAATGGGAGTAATGGTTAAGAGAGTTGATATAAATGATGAGGGAATATAAAGGTGTTGTTTATAATAGCCAAGACATGGAAATAACCTAAACGTCCATCAACAGAGGAATGGATAAAGAAGATGTGGCACGTACATTCAATGGAATATTACTCAGCCATTAAAAATAATAAAATAATGCCATTTGCAGCAGCATGGGCTGACCTAGGGCTTCCCTAGTGGCACAGTGGTAAAGAATCTGCCTGCAATGCAGGAGATGTAAGAGACATGGATTTGATCCCTGGGTCAGGAAGATCCCCTGGAGGATGGCATGGCAACCCACTCCAGCATTCTTGCCTGGAGAATCCCGTGGACTGAGGAGCCTGGCAGGCTACAGTCCATGGGATTGCAAAAAGCCAGACAAGATTGAAGTGCCTGAGCACAAGAAAGCACTGACCTAGAGATTTTGGTATACTGAGTGAAGTAAGTAAGACAGAGAGAGAGAAATGTCATATGATATCACTTATACACAGAACCTAAAAGGAAATGATACAAATGAAATTACAAAACAGAAAGAGACCCACATAGACAATTTTATATTTACCAGAGGGGAAGATGGAAGGAAGGATAGTTAGGGCATTTGGGATTGACATATACATAATGCTATATTTAAAATGAATAACCATCAGCGACCTACTGTATAGCACAGGAAATGCAGCTCAATATTGTATAACAACCTAAATGGGAAAATAAAGAAGAATAGATACATGCATATGTATAATTGAATAACTTTGCTGTACACTTGAAATTATCACAATACTGTTAATCAACTATATTCCAATAAGAAGTTTAAAAAGTTTAATAAGAACTTTCAAGCCTGGTTGAACTAGCAGGTATACAGTAGTCAACTAGCATGTATACAGTACCATTACAGACTGGTGAAAGCCTTTGCCTTTTCCTTGCCTTGCTCTCTCTGTGTGGCTTATATGGGCACATGGGAGACACTCAAGGCTTCTCAGGTGGTGCTAGTGGTAAAGATCCCACCTGCCAATGCAGGAGACACAAGAGACATGGTTTAATCTCTGGATTGGGAAGATTCCCTGGAGGAGGAAATGGCAACCCTCTCCAGTATTGCCTGGAGAATCCCATGGGCAGAGGAGCCTGACAGACTATGGTCCGTAGGGTTGCAAAGAGTCAGACACGACTGAAGTGACAGCATACACGCAAGAGACACTCAGCAAACACTTGTCAACCTGAGGCACAGCATAGCTCAGTGAAAAGATTTAAAATCAAATAGGTTTTTGACGTGATCACTGACCATGTGTCAAAGATAAAATTAAATGCGGCCCAGGACTGATTTTCCTCTGTTGATGGGGACACACAATCTGCCTCATTGTACTTTTCTGAGCATCTCTTCTCACTTTAAAAATCTCCCTGAGCAAATCCATCCACATGGTTGCTTCTGCCCCCATCTATATGCTGAGAACTTCCATGCCTGAATTTCCAACATCTGAGTCTCTGCTTGTTTGCCTGACATAGCCTACATGATATCTACTAGATACCTAAAAAAAAAAAAAGTGAAAAAAAAGAGAGGAAAAAAGAAGATATTCTTTCTTCTTGTTCCCTCCTTCTCCACAGTCTCTTGTTGCTCTGATACTCTCCATAGCAGTGGAGAGTAACCTGTCCATCTTAAAAATTCAGTTTCAGAAAAAAGTATCAAATAACTGAAAGAAAAAAATACACAAATCTGCTCCAGCAAACAAGGGATAGTTAACTCTATCATGTTGCCTCTGGGGTATTTTTTTACACCAGATATATATAAATAATTCTATTTGTATGTTCTAGAGAATTCTATATATATTCAGAGGAATTAATACTTATACATTTTAATTCTCAAAGGTTTTGGAAGGACAGTAGATGTAATTTTAACCAGAAAAGCTGTCTGACTTTAATTACTTTTCACGTACCACTTAACCAGTATCTTTTCTAGTAACTTGGGCTTGCCCAGGTTCCTCCTACACTCACACTTTGCAGATGTTAGTATGATTTTTATTTTGTTGTATTTTGTTTTGGCTACACTGTGTGGCCTATGGGATCTTAGTTCCCCCTCACAGTGATTGAACTTGCACCTTTGGCAGTGAAAGCAGAGTCCTAACCACTGGACAGTCAGGGAATTCTCCAGTGAAAATTTTAAAATCGATGCATACATGAATGAATTATTGAATAACATAAGCACATGCCTAGCTGGAATAGCAGTCTCCTAAACCATAAAACTCCTGAATTCGACCTAGTTTGGCACTTAACTCAGGAGACTGAAAATAAATTTTACTTAAACTGTAGACAATTGTATTGATACCTATTACTTATGAATTTCAGATCATTAGCAGTGAACTCTAACACCATGGTTTCTTACAAATGATATAACAAAAACTCCAAAAATGAGGATGCAGAATTTTGAGTGATAACATAAATTTGAGCTTAATTTTTAAAATTAATTAATTAATTAATTTTAATTGAAGACTAATTACAATATTGTGGTTTTTTTCATACATTGACATGAATCAGCCACAGGTGTACCTGGTCCACCATCCTGAACCCCCATCCCCATCTCATCCCTCTGGGTTGTCACAGTATACCAGATTTGAGTGCCCTGTTTCATGCATTAAACTTGGACTTGTCATCTATTTCACATATGGTAATATATGTGTTTCAATGCTATTCTCTCAAATCATCCTACCCTTGCCTTCTCCCACAGAGTCCAAAAGTCTGTTCTTTATATCTGTGTCCTTTGCTGTCTCCCATATAGGGTTATCTTTACCATCTTTGTAAATTCCATATATATGTGTTAATATACTGTATTGGTGGTTTTCTTTCTGACTTACTTCACTTTGTTTAATAGGCTCCAGTTTCATCCACCTTATTTGAACTGATTCAAATGCATTCTTTTTAATAGCTGAGTAATATTCCATTGTGTATATGTACCACAGCTTTCTTATCCATTCATCTGCTGATGAACATCTAGGTTGCTTCCATGTCTGAGCTATTGTAAACAGTGCTGCAATGAATATCGCAGAAGTCAGTCTTTCTTCTGTGTTTGGAGATGTTGCATACATTCTTAGGACTTGAATTATTAACTTTGTATTCTGACAAAGATGATATCAAAGACCCAAGTTCTCATAAAAGAACTGAGAACTCTTGGTTAGATTCCAAACCAAACTATCCTCCTAATTTCAATAAATAGAGCTTAGGGCTTTTGCTCAGTTTTGAGTTGATAATATATAAGCTTATATACAGTATACTATATATTTATATAAAACATTATATAGATACCATGTATATATAACATAGACTATACAGTTCATGGTTCACGGTTCACGTATTCCATGAACTGTATAGTCTGTGTTATATATACATAGTATCTATATAATGTTTTATATAAATATATAGTATACTGTATATAAAAAGCCTCTTGATGAAAGTGAGAGGAGAGTGAAAAAGTTGGCTTAAAGCTCAACATTCAGAAAATGAAGATCATGGCATCCGGTCCCATCACTTCATTGCAGAGAGATGAGCAAACAGTTGAAACAGTGTCAGACTATTTTGGGGGCTCCAAGATCACTGCAGATGGTGGTTGCAGCCATGAAAGTAAAAGACGCTTACTCCTTGGAAGGAAAGTTATGATCAACCTAGATAGCATATTAAAAAGCAGAGATATTACTTTGCCAACAAGGTCCATCTAGTCAAGGCTATGGTTTTACCAGTGGTCATGTATGGATGTGAGAATTGGACTGTGAAGAAAGCTGAGTGCTGAAGAATTGATGCTTTTGAACTGTGTTGCTGAAGAAGACTCTTGAGAGTCCCTTGGACTGCAAGGAGCCATCCAACCAGTCCATCCTAAAGGAGACTAGTCCTGGGTGTTCATTGGAAGGACTGATGCTGAGCCTGAAACTCTAATACTTTGGCCACTTCATGTGAAGAGTTGACTCATTGGAAAAGACCCTGATGCTGGGAGAGATTAGGGGCAGGAGGAGAAGGGGATGACAGAGGATGAGATGGCTGGATGGCATCAGCAACTCGATGGACAAGAGTTTGGATGAGCTCCGGGAGTTGGTGATGGACAGGGAGGCCTGGCGTAATGCAATTCATGGGGTCGCAAATAGTCAGACACCACTGAGCGACTGAACTGAACTGAACTGAACCGATACAGTTCATGGAATTCTCTGGGCCTGACTACTAGAGTGGGTAGCCATTCCCTTCTCCAGGGGATCGTCCCAACCCAGGGGTTGAACTCAGGTCTCCCACATTGCAGGTGGATTCTTTACTGGCTGAGCTACCAGAGAATCCCTTATATAACATACATGTAACATATTAACATGTTATATAGCATATGTTATATGTTTAAAAGTATGGTTTATATATATATTTAAATTTTTTAAATTGTTTTTTTAATTGAAGGATAATTGCTTTAAAGAATTTTGTTCTTTTCTGTCAACCCTTAACATGAATCAGCCATAGGTATACATATATCCTTTCCCTCTTGAACCTCCCTCCTTTTTAAATAAAACGTAAAGTGGGAAAAATGGCACTGTGCCTCTGGAATTTTTGCTCCAGGTGTCTCATGAATCACTGAGCCAGAGGTTTTTGAAGGGTTTCTTCTGCTGTTACATTTGGGTGCTGTTACATTGGTGTGTGTGTTTGTGTGCTTAGTAGTCTGCACCTTAGCTGGGCGTGTCATGATTGGCAGCAGTTGTGGCAGAGCTCAGCTTTACTGAAGAACACCTGAGATGGCTTAGGTTGATGGGTAAGTGGTTGCCAATCATTAATCATCTCACAAGGAAGGGAGGCTCAACTCTTTACAAAGTTGGCACTTGTTTTAAGGGAGACCCACCCTAATTTAATCTTGCCTTTTTTTCAGTTTAGTAATTATGTACAAGTCTTACTGGTGCTAAATTTGTAATAATAAGTCATAAATAGGTGATAATATGAGCCTGCTCTATACTCTGGAAATATCAAACGTTTGATGAACATCTTTCTCAAATTCGTTAAGAAACTCACTCAAAAGGAGTTGGTTAATAAGGATATGAATAGATTCTTTCTAGCGAAAGGAGAGGGCAAGTGTACATAACAATGCAAATTTTTTAAAAGATATTGTTTTGTGCAATTAGAGGAAAATCCTTACAAGAAATGAAACCACATTCTTGGGAAAGGGTATGGATTGAAGATAAATGTCTGCTTGAAGCGTACATTTGGAATTGATTCAATACAGAGAACCAAGCATAAAATACAGCCTTCTTCATTTACTCCAAATCCTTTGAAATGCTAGAAAGGATATTCAGAAAATCTATAAGTATTCTTGAATATAGAGGGATATCTTTCAACGGATGAGTAGCTGTGAAGAATCCTAAGCAGATGAAAAGCAAAATGGGATAAACTGCAAAAGGGAACTGCAGCTCTGGCAAGCACAGCAGAGGACTGCCGAGGAAGGAGAGGGTGGGTATCTTTTCTAGGCGTCCGCCAAGCGTAGTGTCTTACCCATTTGATAAACATGAAATATGAGGCTCAGTGTAAGTAGTTTGTCCAAGTCAGTTAAGTTTCAAACCCAGAAGTGTTTCCCCTCAAGCCTCTGACTTAGTTGTTCTTCTAATTGCCTCTCTCTGTCTCACACTTAACCTCATATTTCTCATTGATTCCTTACAAAAATTCTATGAGTCTTCTCTTATTTTACAGTGAGAAAACTGTATGTGGACATTGAACTAGTTATCCCAGTAGGACCATGTTTTCTAAGAGTCTGTTTTTAAAATCCACTCTTTCTGCATCTTTCTCCCTGTAGTAATATTAGTAAAGAGCTCAATAAAGATTTAAGGCCTTCTAAATCTACACTCTCTACTCATTTAATTGGAGAAGTTAATCTTTATTCTGGATTTAACACATTATGTGTGTTTCACATTGTCATATTGTAACCTCATTTCATTGTTGGAGAAAAGATTGTTGTTGTGAGCATTTATCTGTATCCCCATTTTATACCCTAGCCTTTAGCCCTGGCCATTGGGTTCAGAAGTTATAAAGCTTGATTTGATATAGCTTGACATAACAAAAGTCAATTTGAAGTATAATTGTTATGATTTTGCTACTATCACAGACGATTTTGGAAAGGAGTTTTATGTATTTAATTTTGGAGAGTAAAATGATGACTGAGTGACCAGGAAAATCAGCATCTAAAGATCAGAGATGCAAAATTCTTACAGAAGATTCCTTGTTTGAGGAACCCTAGATACAGAGAGCAGAGTCACAAAGCTGAGGCATTAGTGAGTGGCTATCAATTTTTACAAAGATCTGATGTACAATGGAGTTAAACTGGGAGGCTCTTTAAGTGCTAACTTCAGCTTTTTAAGTGTTGATTCTTAGCCCGTGGTCAAAGGGAGGAGCCAGTGGAGATGTAGAAAGCATTGAGCTAAAATGAAATAAACTACTGCATACAGAATTTCAAAGATGTGGTATTTTAAAAATAATTGATAAAAAGCAAGGTAGAAATGATTTTGATTCATAACAACTTCAGCCTATCAATTGAGGCCATCTTAGTTGATGACCAAGCAATGAATTAAGCATTTTCAGCTTTTTTCTGATACCTCCATACTATTTTCAGTGGCAACATCACTAACTCAATGGACATGAATTTGAGCAAACTCTGGGAGATAATGAAGGATAGAGGAGCATGGCGTGCTACTGTCCAGGGGATCACAAAGCGTCGGACATGACTTCATGACTTAACAATAACAACAAGCACCATTTTACTTTTGCATTAACAGAGTACAGGCGTTCCAGTTTCTCAGCATTTTCACTAACACTTGTCTCCCTCTGTCTCTCCCTTTCTCTCTCTCTTTTCCTCCCTTTTCCCCACCCACCCTCCCTCTATTTTTTTTTTTTTTTAATTATATCAGTTCTAAAAGGTGTGAGGTACCATATGACCCAGAAATCCCACTTCTGGGTATATGTCCAAAATAACTGCAATCAGCATCTTGAAGAGGTTAGATTTTATTTTTATTGCAACATTATTCTCAATAGCCAAAATATAGAAAGACTGCAAAGTGTCAGACTAATACATAAAGACATTGTAGAATATATGCAATGGAATATTGATTAGCCTTAATCCTGCCTTTTGTGACAGCATGGAGAAATCTGGGGGACACTATACTAAGTGAAATAAACCAGTTATAGAATGTAGAAAACTACATGAGTCTACTTATATGATAAATCTAAAGTAGCCAAATTCATAGAAGCAGAGAATATCGTAGTAGTTGCCAGGGTCTAGAGTAGGTGAGAGAAAATGGGAATTGTTGTTCAATGAATTTAAAGATTCAGTTTTATTGGATGAGTAAGTTCTAGAGAGCCACTTACAACATAGTTCCTACAGTTACCAATAGTGGTGGTGTGCACTTCAAAATTTGTTAAAAGGATAGATAATGTGTTAAGTGTTCTTACCAAAAAAGTAAGCAGATACATACCAAACAACACAAGGAAACTTTAGGAGGTGCTGGATGGATCTATCACTTTGGCTTTAATGATGCTATCACAGTGTTTCAGATCAGATCAGTCGCTCAGTCGTGTCCGACTCTTTGCGACCCCATGAACCACAGCACGCCAGGCCTCCCTATCCATCACCAGCTCTCTGAAGTCACTCAGACTCACATTCATCGAGTCAGTGATGCCATCCAGCCATCTCATCCTCTGTCGTCCCCTTCTCCACCTGCCCTCAATCCCTCCCAGCATCAGAGTTCTTCTCCAATGAGTCAACTCTTCGCACGAGGTGGCCAAAATACTGGAGTTTCAGCTTTAGCATCATTCCTTCCAAAGAAATCCCAGGGCTGATCTCCTTCAGAATGGACTGGTTGGATCTTCTTGCAGTCCAAGGGACTCTCAAGAGTCTTCTCCAATACCACAGTTCAAAAGCATCAATTCTTCGGCGCTCAGCCTTCTTCACAGTCCAGCTCTCACATCCATACATGACCACAGGAAAGACCATAGCCTTGACTAGGCGAACCTTTGTTGGCAAAGTGATGTCTCTGCTTTTGAATATGCTATCTAGGTTGGTCATAACTTTCCTTCCAAGGAGTAAGCGTTTTTTAATTTCATGGCTGCAGTCACCATCTGCAGTGATTTTGGAGCCCAGAAAAAGAAAGTCTGACACTGTTTCCATTGTTTCTCCATCTATTTCCCATGTAGTGATGGGACCAGATGCCATGATCTTCGTTTTCTGAATGTTGAGCTTTAAGCCAACCTTTTCACTCTCCACTTTCACTTTCATCAAGAGGCTTTTTAGCCCCTCTTCACTTTCTGCCATAAGGGTTGTGTCATCTGCATATCTGAGGTTATTGATATTTCTCCCAGCAATCTTGATTCCAGCTTGTGTTTCCTCCAGTCCAGCATTTCTCATGATGTACTCTGCATATAAGTTAAATAAACATGGTGACAATATACAGCCTTGATGTACTCCTTTTCCTATTTGGAACCAGTCTGTTGTTCCATGTCCAGTTCTAACTGTTGCTTCCTGACCTGCATACAGATCTCTCAAGAGGCAGATCAGGTGGTCTGGTATTCCCATCTCTCTCAGAATTTTCCACAATTTATTGTGACCTACACAGTCAAAGACTTTGGCATAGTCAATAAAGCAGAAATGGATGTTTTTCTGGAATTCTCTTGCTTTTTCGATGATCCAGCGGATGTTGGCAATTTGATCTCTGGTTCCTCTGCCTTTTCTAAATCCAGCTTTTCTAAATCACAGTGTTTACTTGTGTTCAAAATCATCAAATTGTACACAGTAGATCTGCATAGCTTTTGTATATCAACTATACATCAATAAAACTGTTAAAATGGGTTAAGCATAAAGTAGCACTTTTCTTATAGACTAGAAAGTGGAAAAGTCTAGGATTAGATTGGCTTCTAAAATGGAGATTAAATGATGCTATCAGTTTACTTTCTATATTGGGGTCTACCTTTGTATTGGTCTCACTCTTGGAAGGTTGAACATGTAATGAGTCTGCAGTGGCAGGTCTGACCTATATATAGATTAAATCCAGGAGAAAGTAAAATCATGTCTTTCTTCTGCTCCATTCAACCAAGTTCTGAAATCAACTCCAATTGCCTTCATTTGAGTTCCATTACAAGCCATGAACAATTTTTTTGTATATGTCTGAAGGGATGCACTATGCTGATTGCCTTAGGCCTACTTCTAATGCTCATTTCTTAAGCTAGAGAAAGGATCACCCAAAAGATGTGATTTGAGAACCCAGTGGTGAAACATAAAAAGAGTAATACAAGTTTCCACTATGGTTCCACTATGGTCAGCTAGAACAATGCTCAGCTTTGGGATAAAGTATGAGCTTTTAGATAATTAGGTGATACGCAGTATACAGGAGAATGCTGATGGTATCTTTACACTAGAGGTGGGATGGGATCTTGGTCTTTCTTCAAAGTCTAGGTAGAACACAGATACCGGCACAAGCATGTCTACTAACATGATAAAAAGATTCTCGTTTCCTCTGAAATATTCCGTAAGGACTCTTAACACAATCCTTATTACTTCCGGCAGTTCACACAGGAGTCTCATGCATTGTCTCAACCTGGAGTGATATGAAAGATGAGATCAATTAGATTGAGGATTGGAAAGAGAATATTCCTTTTTTCTTTCTTATATTACAAGGTAAAAAATGCAGATGAAGTGTTTAGTTTGCTGTGGGTTTCCTAAGTCATCTGCGCTGTAGTTTAAGAAATATTAAATGCAATCCAAAACCCTGAGAAACAATGTAATTATATTTTAGAATACTATTAAATCAGTGAGGCTGCTTGTTCCCATTTAGCTATGATAGTATCTAAAAATAAGCTGTGTAGTTGCAGCACATACAGATAACTGAAGAGAATCCGCTCAGGTTTCTGTTGTTAAGTTGTAGCCCAGTGAGCCCAGCTGGAAAGACAAGGTGAAATAGGCAAGTCTCTGAACTTCAATGTGTTTCTTTGCAATTTTTTATTTTATATTCAAGCTTTTGGCAGGATTTCTAAGCATCTTAGTTGCTGCCTCAAATGACATTCTTTCTTCGCTCAGTTGTCATCTCCTTATAGAAACCAATTTAAACATTTTCAGCTGAGTCTGTGGTAAGATGGCAAGGACTCTGAGAGTGCTGGAGCTAAATTCATGATGTTCTAGAATTACATAGATGCATTTTAATATGGATCCAGCCATTTCTTTTGAACTAGTGCACCACGATGAAGCTTTGAAAGCCTGTATATTAGATGTTGCCACTCCGCTTTTTGAAGACTGTATGTGTGCGTGCATGCAGGCTCAGTTGTGTCTGGCTCTTTGTTACCGCACCAACTGTAGCCTGTCAGGTTCCTCTGTCCTTGGGATTCTCCAGGCAAGAGTACCAGAGTGGGTTGTCATTCCCTTCTCCAGGGGACCTTCCTGATCTAGTTTGATAACTAGTTTGATAACCCGCATCTCCTGTGTCTCCTGCATTACAGGTGGATTCTTCACCATTGAGCCACTGCGGAAGCCCTTTGAAGACTTTACGAAATTTTTATTCTCAATTTGTCTAATTTTTCATTAGCCATATACATTGCATTCATTACCACCTCCTCAGATTTACATATTTGCCTTACCTCAGATAGAAAACCTTTTCCTCACCCACACATTCATCTATATTTTCAGTCCTATCAAGTTACTCTTCTCAGTAAGTTAAGTCTTATCAAGTAAGTTAAGACTTATCTCAGTAAGTTAAGACTTATCAAGTTAAGTCTTCTCAGTTTGACTTGTGTCTCACCGATCCTTGAAATGCTTTGAGTAATTGTCATTAGAATTACTCAGGTTAATCCTTAAATATGCTTAACTTGTTTCATACTTACAAATATTTAATATGCTTAAGGCCTTAGTCAACAACTCATAACAAGAGGCTAGGAATCATACTCTAAAGTCTTCATGGTACCCAGTTGCTGGAGTTAATCTCATTCTTCCCTTATCACTATGGCCATTTCTCCAGTTCTTACTTGTATCTCACCATTGATTTCTTAATGCAGCTGAGAAATACATATACAATTTCAGTGTGTAGGGAAAAAGTTTCCTGGGCTCCAAATCAAGACATGTGATTCAGTTGATTTTTGGAGAATTCATAAATGAATCTTTGTGATTCTAAGGAAGGTGAGTCGAATACTGAACTCAGAAAAATGTTTTCATAGATCCTTAGACATCTTCGGTTTACAGAACTTTAAGGTATCAGAAGACCAGAGACCTTGGATTACAGCAGGCTCTTGATACGAGTGAGTGGGACAACTCGTGTTTGGTCATGACATTCACTTTGAGAAATTTCAGAAACTGGGAATTAAGGCGTCACACGGGACAGAGTGGGTGTAAGTTTCATACAATGAGAGCATCCCTGCATTAGATGGTGGAAGTCTAGGTTCTAGTGCTCAAGTAATAAGAATGTCAGAGGCAAATGTTTGTCAAGTACTTCCCATATATTCTAATTTAGTCTTCCCTGAAATGTCTTCATACTGGTATTATCTCATCTTTATTTTATGGATGTAAGACACAAAGCCTAAAAAATATCAAATGAAATGACTTGTCCATGTTAATAGCTAGTAAGTGGCAATATTGGGATTTTTAAACTTCCAATAATGCTAAACTATTACATTTTCTTTACATTTTCCTGGCAGAGGTTGACTTAGGTATATCTTTACACATATCAAAAATACATATATATATATATATATAAAATTGTGTCAATTCTTTTTTATTTCATAAGATTGGCTACATTTTATGTTAAATGGTAGATATGAAAGTGCTTGTAAAAGTATATAATGCAATTCCATGGAGAGTACGGAAAACTTAAGTGTCTGCAGAGACCAGGCAGGAAATACGAGCCCAAACTAAAGGGAGGTCTGGCACATTGCTGCTGTGTTGGAATGTAGGCCCAGAATTGTGAGATTTTGAATTTTTAAGGAAAATCCGTTCAACTGGTAACTTTTAACTATTAAATATAGGCTTAAAATAACAACAATGAAAAAGAGCTGAGGTTATGAAGGTCAACAAAACCTACCTAGAAACTACTGGATTGAGATATCTGTACCATATAAGTAGGAAATCTTGTTTTTCCACAAATAGTTATTGTACTAGAAAACAAATGCCCCCCCACACACAAGTTATATAAACTTTGGTAAGGCAAAAGACCTCCTAGGGCCTCAATTGCCTCAGCTACACTCTCCCAACACCCTGTACATGTCTCCTGTCCCAACTCTAAAATCTCAGATATTTACAATAAAATTCATGATACTTAATTTGCATTATTCATAGGATGGTTGAGGAGATGTAAAATACTTAGATTAAAAAAAATGTTTCGCAGATTCTTTTGTAGCAGAAGACAGATAACTTCAAATGGGCTCTTAAAACACGCATTTTTGGTCTCTTCTTGTCAATTGAAGATAATTAGATTAAGTAAATGTAAAATTCCAAAGGTATCTGAGTGATCAGAGCCTAGAAAGTATTTAGACACCTGGAACTCTAGCAGTAGAATATATTTGGCAAAGATTAGGTCAAAATGATTTGGGAAATGAAGATTGGCAATTTGGTGAGCAATATATGAGTCTATAATATGGCATATGCCAATTGGCAATATGGTGAGCAATATATGATTTCAAATAGATTAATGGCTATCAGACACAAAGAGGTGTTGATTTTTATTTTTCCGCCTGACTCTAGGTTTGCATTTGCATCAGCAAATAAGGAATGCTGTAGAGAAACTTCGTTTGGGTGGAATAAATGGCATTTTAAAGCTGTTATATATAGACAGATGATTCAAGAGAGATTTTGAGTTCATTATTTAAAATTTTTAAGCCAAAGTTACAGAAACACTTGGCAACAATATTGCAAAAGGGAATTGAGTGATGGAATTTATGGGGAGATTAATAAAATGGTGATTTGCAAGTATGACTGCTATCAGTCTCACTTAGAAGGAGTATTCAGTTTTGTTCAGTTCAGTTGCTCAGTAGAGTCCAACTCTTTGAGGCCCAATGGACTGCAGCATACCAGGCTTTCCTGTCCATCGTCAACTCCTGGAGTTTACTCAAACTCATGTCCATTGAGTTGGTGATGCCATCTCATCCTCTATCATCCCCTTCTCCTCCCACCTGAAATCTTTCCCAGCATCAGGGTCTTTTCCAATGAGTGAGTTCTTCACATCAAGTGGCCAAAGTATTGGAGTTTCAGCTTCAGCATCAGTGTTTCCAATGAATATTCAAGACTGATTTCCTTTAGGACTGACTGGTTTGATCTCCTTACTATCTAAGGGACTTTCAAGAGTCTTCTCCAACACCACAGTTCAAAAGCATCAATTCTTTGGCACTCAGCTTTCTTTATGACTTTCCTGGTGGCTCAGACGGTAAAGCGTCTGTCTACAATGTGGGAGACCTGGGTTCAGTCCCTGGGTTGGGAAGATCCCCTAGAGAAGGAAATGGCAATCCACTCCAGTACTATTGCCTGGAAAATCCCATGGACAGAGAAGCCTGGTAGGCTACAGTCCATGGGGTTGCAAAAAGTCGGACATGACTGAGCGACTTCACTTTCACTTTCAGCTGTCTTTATAGTCCAGCTCTCACATCCGTACCTGACATGTATGGATGTGAGAAGGAGTATTAGGCATATATTAAACAGAGTGGGTTTCCCTTATGGCTCAGACAGTAAAGAATGTGCCTGCAATGCAGAAGACCCAGGTTCAGTCCCTGAATTGGGAGGATCCCCTGGAGAAGGAAATGGCAACCCACTCCAGTATTCTTGCCTGGAGAATTCCATGGACAGAGGAGTCTGGTCGGCTACTGTCTGTGGGGTCCCAAAAACTGGACATGACTGAGCAACTAACACTTTTACTTTCACTCATAGTATTGAATTCACTATCTATGGAGTCGAGAACGAAAAAAAAAAAGCAAATGCACATTTATTTTTTTTTAATCAAGCAGCTCCAAATGATTCTGTGGAATCCACCTGTCTGCAGAAACACTTGGGTAGATTTTCTTAAGCTTCTCATATCCTCAACATTATCAAAAAAGAAGAAAAAAGTGATTATTAACATCCGGAGAGCAAATGCTTTGTCCCAGGTATCAGCTACTCGAATTATATTATTTCATTGTAAGCTCACTCATCCTTACTGGTTTATGGGTAGTAAAAGTGGGCCTTCAAAATGTTAAATTAAGTGGTAATCATGAGGTTGCAGAGTAATTGAAGCAGCAGAAATTTGAAATTGAAGATTTACTCCAAAACTTTTTAACTCTTAGATATATTGTCCATAGTTTTTACTGTGCCATAGGATCTGCTCTTGGAAACAGGGTCAGACAGTGAGTGGGGTGATACTTTTAGGAAGAGATTAGTACCTTTGCCAAGAATCAGCATCTGTAATCTTCTCCCTAGAACAGATAAATTGCAACTGCTACCTTACCCCTAATCACTGAGGTGGTATCTATGATTATATATGAATAAATTAAGAGGCAAGGGCAAAGATAAAATGAAATGAGGCAACAAATAAAACATTATTTTTTAAATGGAATACTATTTATCTGATTGATGCTCTAGGCTTACTGCTCACATTTAATGAACACTGCTCTTCGAGCCACACAGAACACTGCAATGAATGTGAAAAAACAAAATAATACAAACACAAGCAAGAGGGTCTGTTTCAGAGGGGAGCAGGGGCAGTGCCTACAGTGTTATATATTTTAATTTTCAGTATCTCCACAGTTGGAGCAAGGCAGAGCAATGTCTGTGTGATTAAGCAGAAAATTTTGTTCATTACTGTAATTTATTCATTCCTCCAAGATAGGACAAGACAAATGTGAAGGCATTTCTGTTCATAACAAGAAGACCAGATTTTGCCAAATTAAAATAGTCTCCAGGTTGTAAAGTTTGGCCTTAGCCTTGACTGGTTTTATTTATTCTCAACGAGTCAATGTCCAGTTTTTGTTGCTTTCAACTCTTTCAACAGAGGTACTTGAAGATGCCATGAGAAATGGCCGGTGATGCATATAATATGTTACAGAATTATAAATAGCTGAGGAAGTTTCAGCACACATATATACTCACAGACACATACATATACCACAGTCACATTGACTAAGGACACTAAAAATATATTGCATATGATATAATATTAAATTTAAATATAATGATCTTTATAGAAAAAAAAACAATGGGACCATTGTGTTGTGCAATCCTGCTACTTGATGGTTGATTGTTTAGAGCCTGCAGTTATAGAGGTGTTATTAACAAAGAAATCAAGTCACTGCTAAAACACAGCATATTTCTTTTTTTTTTTCTTTTTTACTGAGATCTTGGGATATAATGATATCTTCTTTATGGTGCAAAACAGACATTAGCTTCCCAGATAGACTGACAAAAATCCCTGCTAACAAGTATAATATACAAAGAAAGAGAGCAAGAAGAGAGAACAACTGTGGGAATGATGCCATAGGGTAGTAGAAACAGAAAGTGTGAATAGGATTTGAGGGTCAGTTCAGAGACAGGCAGAATTTCTGCCTGTCACCATGCAAGACGCATAATAAGCTCCCAATAAATGTTGCTTCTTTTGAAACTGAATTAAGCCTGACAACTGATTGGATAAAGGACAAGTTAATGCTGACCGTAAGTAAGTTGAAAGCCAATGTGTTCATGATAGAGGGCCCAGGAGGATTCGGGATTCGAGAGTATGTTAAAGCTAGTGATTTGGATTTTCACTGAATGGTTTCCACATCCAAGGAATATGGATTTTTAACAACTGGCCCTCTGGCTGGCACTTGTATACGAAGGACTGGAATTTGGAGCTACTCTGCGTTAGTATTAATAGTTTTAGTTTCCACAAGTCACTTTTGCTTGTAACAACCCATTGGAAAATGCACCAGTTTGAGGGAAATGCTCTGTCCTTAAAAAAGAATGACATAGGAGTCAGAGTTGGAAAGCATATATATGCATCTTAAAGTCGGGGTCAATTGTACTGCAGTGACGTCTGTCACCTGAGTGAGCATTTCATTCTATCAGGTCTTTGACATGTTACCTACTTACATAGGCATCATCCCTTTAAAAAGTCTCAAATTTCCCAAATGTACAAACTCAGAAATGTTATCATTGGATAGATTTACATAAAGGTGGCTAAAATATTTGATTTACTTCTTATTTATTTAAAGTCCTTTGCATCTTGAATTTCAATAATTTTAATGAGAAAAGAGAGAGACACGTTGATACTTGTGATCATCAGGGACTTAATGCTCCCTTTTAAATAACTAATATCTTAAATAGTTATTTCAGATTTCTAAGCCTAAAAGAATAATCCTACCTCAGTCACAAATATGGTGGTTGTAGGTTCCCATGTCTGTTTCTGTCTCTCAGCATGGTTTCGTCTCTTGCCTTAAGACTTTCTACTTAAAGAAACTAGATTACTGGTAAGCCTATTTCATGGATGCTGAGGGGAAAGACACATTTGACCTTCTTTCAGTGGTGCAAACTGGTCTCATTGAAAATCACATTAATGTTTTCTCTGGACTTAGTTTCTGGTTTCCCACCCTCTCCCCACCTCCCTGAGAAAAAGTCTAAAAAAAGAGTAATATTCAAGTCTTGAAGAGAGGATTCATGTTTCTTTTAAATCATTTCTCTAGTATTCCTGCTTAGTTTATTTCTTTGGGTGTATAGTGGTATCCATTCTGTTGTTCATTGTATTGATCCAGAAAGGAGATATTTTTGATTCCTGCCAACATAGACAGCCTTCCTAAATTCTAGCTGAAAATAAACTGAACCCACAATACCCACAATAATAACAAAGAAAGTCTTATATATATCATTACTATTTTTACCATAATTATTTCTTCCTTTTTAAAAATATATATATATATATATATGTATATATTTATTGAAGAAGAAAGGAAGAAAGAAAAAAAATTTTTTTGTTTTTGTTTTTGATTTGTTTTGTTTTCATCTTTTGGTACTCCTTTAATTTCCACTTTTAGATATATCTTTTGCGACCCCCCCCCCTTTTTTTTTCTTCTCTTTTTGCTTCCTTTTTATTTTTGTCTTTCCTTTTTTCTTTTCTTTAACATTGTATTTTTGAAACTAAATTCTCAATTTATAGCTCCACATTCACAGTTAGGCCACCTCTTTGCATAGTTTCTCATGCTGTTCTCAAAAGCGAGGGTATGCTTTCTATTTTGGGCATGGAGAACATTCTTACTCTAAACTTAGTCATCCGGTGTCTGCCAATTATTAGATCACGTTATGAAATAAATTTCATACCCTTCTTGATAGCCATGCGTCACAGGACATAACCACAATTGCAAAGATACTAAACAGTGCAGGTTATTTGATGCAAAGAATATATATGGATCAAAGAGAATTAGGAGCACTGTTCATAAAGGAGCTCCCCATAGCAGGTGTTTTCCTTATTTTTCCAGAGATAGCATTCAGTCTTACCTGAGAATGTCCATTGAAGTTGAGCATCTGGGAACATCCCTCAATACTGTCTGTTTTTAGTCAACTAGACAATGGATATCAACTATCTAATTTTTTAAGACCTTTGATTTAACATCATTTCATACTGAGCAGATGTTCTACATTCCTATTCTATACTATTTTTTAATCCTTGCATGATAGAATAGTTCCACATTCTCAAATACCTAATTGGAAGCAGGTACTTCTATTACCAGTAAGTCTCACTGTAACACATTACAAAACAAAATCACAACATTACATGGAATTACTGGGAGTTAATTGAATTTATAACTATCTTTTCTTTCCAAACGTTTTTATTTTTTATACTACATGATGTTTGAAATTCAAATGGACAAAGCATCCAATTTACCTATGAGTCAGTGAATATAGCAATTTGGAATTTGTTACTTCAATATCTTACACTTTTATCATGTAGGATCATCAAAATATCCTAGGGGAAGTGATAAACCTTTGAATAAACAGTAATTCAATTATCTCTGTCCAAGAAATGAAAGATTTTACAAAAGTTAATTATAATATATTACCTATCCTCCAAATCAAAGCAACTTGGGAAAGGGCATTATTCTGGAAGAGGTTTAAGTCAGATAAAAAGGGAAGAAAAGACTGAGAAAGAGCTAGCATACACTAATCAAACTGCAAACTGACTGAAAATATCTGAGTTTCACTTGTTTCCACAAAAATTGCACTAGTTATTGCTAGGTAATCCTGGAGAATCCTAAGAGAAATACCGTTCTCTAGATGCAAAGGCAGAGATTTATGGAGAGAATTTTGCTGAGAATCTGAGAAAATTATTTATTATCTACCTATCTATATGAATCTGTGTGTGTGTTTGAATCTCCCCTATGTATGTACCAGCTGAGCTATCAGGGAAGCCCATGCATTTTCTAACTGATTCTTAATTTTATCATATACTGAGAAAAAATTGTAAAGAAGGGAAATGAATCTCTTCTACAGTGGAAACTGGGCTTAAAGTAGAAGAAGTTCCCTCAAGGATAAGACGATCATATTCCTAATTCTGGATGCAATAATCTCTCTTCAGAGAAATGTGGATAAACTAATGAAAGATAGCTTTGAAATTTCAGATGGGGAAAATCACAATATGTATCATTTTCAGATTTGTTGCCTTTGGAAAGGTAGAAAAACTGGCAGCTTCATCAAAATGAGGTCTTCTACTTACCATCATGATTTTGATGAAGGTGGCTTCTCATATTCATTCCAAATTTTGGCTTCTCAGAGACAGTTTTTTTCCACAATAAATGATAAATTAGCATTTTAAAGCAAAGAGCTATATGAATTTTTTTAGGGAAACTGAGCTGGTAATTAATTACATAAAAAAATCAGCTGTTTCTGTTATGAGCCACCCCTTGGCTAGATCACAGTTATTTAGACCCAGGATCCTGGTAGGATGCCTGGGTTACCAGTTGTTTATGTTTGAACTCAGCTGGCTGGCAATATATTCCTTCTAGTCATTGTCATAGAAGACACTAAAATATGTAACCATAGCTGAGCCAAGAGCTCTTTATGCTTGACAGCCTTTCCCACTATGACTATTCATTCTCTTCTCTGCTAAAGCTGAGCCTTGATGTTTCCAAAATTCACAAAAGGAAACATATTCACAGAACATCTTCAATGGATTAGGTGCAGGTGCCTGTAATTTACAAGTGAACTAGGTCCTGTCCCTGCCTTCAGGGAGCTTACAGTTCTCTGAGGGGAGACAACCAAATCAGCTATTATGTTATTGGTAAGAGCTACTATATTGCATGTCCAGGGTATAAGAGGAACAAAGTCGAGGAATGAGCATGGGAGTGAAAGTGGTGCAGCAAGGAATGTCAGCCAAGGGTGTTTCAGAATCTGTGGTCTGTATGTTGAAAAATTAATAGGGGATTCTAAGAGGAAAAAAAAGAGTATTTATAATAGTAGCCAACACTTGTGGAGCGCTTACCAGGCATAAGTTACTGACACCCTCTGTCACCCTATATGCAGGGCTTCCATTGTGGCTCAGATGGTAAAGAATCTGCCTGCAATGCAGGAGAGCCAGGTTTGATCCCTGGGTTGGGAAGATCCCCTGGAGAAGGAAATGACAACCCTCTCCAGTATTCTTGCTTGGAGAATTCCATGGACAGAGGAGCCTAGCAGGCCACAGTCCATGGGGGTTACAAAGAGTCGGACATGACTAAGCGACTAACACACACCCTATGTGTAAATTGCTATTAGTATTTCCACTTTACAGATAAAATAAAGTAAAAGCTTTTGGGAGGTTTATAAGTGATGAACATGATATTTAAACCTGTCTTCTTTACAGAGACTATGCTTTTGGCCAAGGTTCATATATGGCAACAGAAGGAGGGGAATCAAATAAAGGTGACACATTCTAACTGTTTTTCACATTTTTGTAGTATGGATATATAAGAAAGTGGAGAAAATAAGAAGATACTAACTATACTGAAGAGGTAGGAAGGAAATACATCCGGTGGAATCATCTGAGCTATAGAGTATGGGTTTTATCTGGAAAGCAATGAAGTATCACTGAGAAGTTTTGAGTAGTATATTCCACTGGGGTCAACTGGAGTTCAGCTATATTATTCTGCTGTTCATAGAGACACCTTTAAATCTTTGTGTGTAGACAGATTGGCTGTTGGCTGATTTAGGGTAACTTTGGCTGGGACAGAAGTGACCTGACTGCCTCCGTTTACTTCTTACTCTCCAGCACCTAATCTAAGCTTCAGTTCAGTTCAGTTCAGTCGCTCAGTTGTGTCTGACTGCATCCTGCATTACAATCCACTTTGCATTTCAATCCATTCTGCATTACATAGTTATTATTTTGCTCAGCACTGTACTAGTAGATACATGTGATTCTGAATGGAAGAGGGTATCCTTCCTTCTATAAAGATTTTGCGGCCTAGGTTAAGAGTCAAACATAACACTATGAGTGGAAATGACATAAAACGAAATATAATTTTGAACTCCTGGGGCATTTAAAAGCATAATTTAGAATTCTAGTTTTTGTGCAAGCTGCTCAAATGTGTCTAACTCACTCATCTTCTTTGAGTTTCAAATTCCTCAAAGAGGACATTTTGTTCATTCCTGAGACCTAGAACTTTGTCAAAAAAAAAAAAGGTCATAGTTCACCTGTTAATGCCATGTCCCAGCTTGGGGGGAGATTTCTACATCTTAAAAAATGCTAGAGTCAGAGAGTAATATTATTTATATTATTCTGTAATAGTTCAGAAAGAAATAGAAACACATGGAAGCTATTTGGAGCTAGGCTGCATGCATATTACATATTTCCCAAGAAGTGACATTTAATCTGTTACAGAAGTACTGAGTTTTTGATGAATATCTATACATCTGTTGTATCTTGCAAAGCAGGGAGAGAAAAACCTCCAGGGGAATACTATGGAGAATTTCACACAATGGCAATATATCAGGAAA
Source organism: Tragelaphus eurycerus (assembly GCA_935064755.1). Lineage (NCBI taxonomy): Eukaryota > Metazoa > Chordata > Mammalia > Artiodactyla > Bovidae > Tragelaphus > Tragelaphus eurycerus. The sequence goes on from CAKXYN010000062.1 coordinate 13,532,652, forward strand.
GGCCAGTCCACATTAAGGAGAATGGAACTTGAGAAGAATTATTGGAAGTCACTTCACAAAGGTAAGTTGCTATGCACAGAGGAGAGAATTTGAAACCAAGAACTCCTAGAAAGAGGAACATTCTAAATATATGTGCAGCCATTTCACCCTCAGGTATGAGGTTTTTCGTCCAAGGTCAATTTCAAAGTGTTATTTTAAATGAAAGTTTTATTCAATCTGTAATGCATTGAGATTTCAGCAGGTAGATCTCATAGAGAGAAAGCCTTCTTGTAATAACATAGGATTTATTCAACCATATCTCTGAAATATTAAAAGGAAATTGTCCATGGGGTTTTGTCATTAAAGCTGCTCCAAATTGTGTGTGTGTTTGGCCAGTATGTTTTAAAGTAATGAAATAGTCTGAATAAAAATATATTTGAAAAGGTATGCAATCATTTTCATTTGTTGAAATTTGGACTTCAGAGAAATTTATCTTTTCGTATGTATGGTAGACGGAATAATGACCCCAAAGATGGCCATGTTCGAATTCCCCAAATCTGAGACTATGTGACCATGGGCTTCCCAGGTGGCAGTAGTGGTAATGAACCTGCCTGCCAATACAAGAGACACAGGAGACATAGGTTCCATACTTGGGTCGGGAAGATCCCCTGGAGGAGGGCATGGCAAACCACTCCAGTATTCTCGCTGAGAATCCCATGGACTGAGGAGTCGGGCAAGCTAAGGTCCCTAGAGTTGCAGAGTCAGACATTACTCAAGTGACTTGGCACGCACACAAGAATATGTGACCATAAATATAAAAAGAGTTTGCTGATGTATGTAAATGCAGGGTTTTGAGGTGAGGAGATTATATAGTTGTCCCCATGTAGTTAGAAGGGCTCTTATAAATAGGAAGCAATACATACGAAACACAAGGAGGCAGTGTGAGGATGCAAACAGAGACAGGAAAGATGTGGCTACATGGTGAGGAAAGCCAGCAGCCTCTAGGAGCTGGAAGAGACAAGGAAGGCATCCTACCCTGGAGCCTTCAAAAGGAAGCAGTCCTGATAACAATTCAGTCCTGTAGAAGTCCTCTGTCTTTTGATTTTCAAATGTGTGATGTTTTAAGCCACTAAATTTGCAGTAATTAGTTAACAGGAATATGAAATTAACATAATATATAAAAAGCTTAAATAAATGAGACAAAGAACAGAGTAAATCCACTCTTCAGATCATATCAGTCGCTCAGTCGTGTCCAACTCTTGACAACCCCATGAATCGCAGCACGCCAGGCCTCCCTGTCCATCACCAATTCCCGGAGGTCACTGAGACTCACATCCATCGAGTCAGTGATGCCATCCAGCCATCTCATCCTCTGTCGTCCCCTTCTCCTCTTGCTCTCAATCCCTCCCAGCATCAGAGTCTTTTCCAATGAGTCAACTCTTTGCATGAGGTGGCCAAAGCACTGGAGTTTCAGCTTTAGCATCATTCCTTCCAAAGAAATCCCAGGGCTGATCTCCTTCAGAATGGACTGGTTGGATCTCCTTGCAGTCCAAGGGACTCTCAAGAGTCTTCTCCAACACCACAGTTCAAAAGCATCAATTCTTCGGTGCTCAGCCTTTTACACAGTTCAACTCTTACATCCATACATGGCCATAGGAAAAACCATAGCCTTGACTAGACGAACCTTTGTTGGCAAAGTGATGTCTCTGCTTTTGAATATGCTATCTAGGTTGGTCATAACTTTCCTTCCAAGGAGTAAGCGTCTTTGAATTTCATGGCTGCAATCACCATCTGGAGTGATTTTGGAGCCCCCCAAAATAAAGTCTGACACTGTTTCCACTGTTTCCCCATCTATTTCCCATGAAGTGATGGGACCAGATGCCATGATCTTCGTTTTCTGAATGTTGAACTTTAAGCCAACTTTTTCACTCTACACTTTCACTTTCATCAAGAAGCTTTTTAGTTCCTCTTCACTTTCTGCCATAAGGGTGGTGTCATCTGCATATCTGACGTTATTGATATTTCTCCTGGCAATCTTGATTCCAGCCTGTGTTTCTTCTAGTCCAGCATTTCTCATGATGTACTCTGCATATAAGTTAAATAAACATGGTGACAATATACAGCTTTGACATACTCCTTTTCCTATTTGGAACCAGTCTGTTGTTCCATGACCAGTTCTAACTGTTGCTTCCTGACCTGCATACAAATTTCTCAAGAGGCAGGTCAGGTGATCTGGTATTCCCATCTCTTTCAGACTTTTCCACAGTTTATTGTGATCCACACAGTCAAAGGCTTTGGCATAGTCAATAAGGCAAAAATAGAAGTTTTTCTGGAACTCTCTTGCTTTTTCCATGATCCAGCAGATGTTGGCAATTTGATCTCTGGTTCCTCTGCCTTTTCTAAAACCAGCTTGAATATCAGGAAGTTCACGGTTCACATATTGCTGAAGCCTGGCTTGGAGAATTTTGAGCATTACTTTACTGGCGTGTGAGATGAGTGCAATTGTGCAGTAGTTTGAGCATTCTTTGGCATTGCCTTTCTTTGGGATTGGAATGAAAACTGACCTTTTCCAGTCCTGTGTCCACTGCTGAGTTTTCCAACTTTGCTGGCATATTGAGTGCAGCACTTTCACAGCATCATCTTTCAGGATTTGGAATAGCTCAACTGGAATTCTATCACCTCCACTAGCTTTGTTCATAGTGATACTTTCTAAAGCCCACTTGACTTCACATTCCAGGATGTCTGGCCCTAGGTCAGTGATCACACCATTGTGGTTATCTGAGTCGTGAAGATCTTTTTTTTGTACAATTCTTCTGTGTATTTTTGCCATCTCTTCTTAATGTTAGGTCCATACCATTTCTGAATTTATCGAGCCCAATCCAATCTTAGATTTACCAAAATCTATAATTCTCCAACCTAAATCCCCTAGTGGAAATAGAAATCAGCTCTAATCAGAGAACCTTGAGCCATCAGTTCAGTTCAGTTGCTCAGTTGTGTCTTGACTCTGCAATGCCATGAACCACAGCACGCCAGGCCTCCCCCTTTATCAGCAACTCCCGGAGTTTACGCAAACTCATGTCCATTGAGTCAGTGATGCCATCCAGCCGTCTCATCCTCTGTCGTCCCCTTCTCCTCCTGCCCCCAATCCCTCCCAGCATCAGGGTCTTTTCCAATGAGTCAACCCTTCATATCAGGTGGCCAAAGTATTAGAGTTTCAACTTCAGCATCAGTCCTTCCAATGAACACCCAGGACTGATCTCCTTTAGAATGGACTGGTTGGATCTCCTTGCAGTCCAAGGGACTCTCAAGAGTCTTCTCCAATACCACAGTTCAAAAGCATCAATTCTTCGGCGCTCAGCTTTCTGTATAGTCCAACTCTCACATCCACATATGGCCACTGGAAAAACCATAGCCTTGACCAGATGGACCTTTGTGGACAAAGTAATGTCTCTGCTTTTTAATATGCTGCCTAGGTTGGTATTAACTTTCCTTCCAAGGAGTAAGCATCTTTTAATTTCATGGCTGCAGTCACCATTTTCAGTGATTTTAGAGCCCAAAAAATAAAGTCAGCCAATGTTTCCCCATCTATTTGCCATGAAGTGATGGGACTGGATGCCATGATCTTAGTTTTCTGAATGTTGAGCTTTAAGCCAACCTTTCACTCTCCTCTCAACTTTGTGTAACTGGTCATAGCGAGAAAGGAAAGGACTCCAACACCCATGCTAAAAGCTGCTCTATAACTGGTCACCTGCTAGGAAACTCTGTTAAGAAATTCAGTTACACTTCAAATAATGATCAGAACTTGAGGCACTTCTCTAAATAATATTTGAGTCTTTTCCTATTAAGATATGAGCACCTGGCTTTCTTGTTCTGAGAATGATGGAGTGATGGTTATCAGAATTAACTTCCCACTGAAGTAAATATGACACTGTATTTAATTCATGAAAAACTTACTTTCAGGCATTGGATGAAAAACAGTTCAAACATATGATCTTTGAATGAAGAGAAACATGTGAGGTGAGTTCCATATTTGTGTGAAATTTGTGCCAGGAGGAATCTCTAACCATGGAGAGGTGAAGTGAAAACACAGAGTAGTGTTTTTTCTGGGCAGAGAAAACAGAAGTTTGGACTGAGATCCTAGCTGAACTTTGCAGGGAAAGGAATTGGAAGAGAGGAGGTTCTACAGAGAAGTAGCCTCATTGTGTTAGGGTCCTCTTGCACTTCTAGCTATGTACTGAGCTCTGCATGCATAAAACAAGGTCCTGTGGGGCCAGATAGAGAAGAACTGCCAAGAAGCTTTGAACTTATTGAATATTCTGTAATTTGCAGTGTTGGGTAATATTAAAATTCCAACTCGCCAGGATGGATAAACATCACTAAGTAACCCAGGCATTTATTCGAAATTCCAGAAAAGCTACATTTTAGGAGTAAATTTTCTTTAGCCCTAGATTAGCCCTACATTAGACCCACCCCAACAAAGTCTAAAATCAAACCTCAATAGTGTCAAAATAAGCCTGTATTTAATTGTCCATCAGAACACCACCCAAAAATCTTTAGGTGTATAGCTTAATTCAGATTCTCAACAACACTAGCATTCACAGAGTTCAGAATGATAGTCAGAGACTATCTAACTACCTTAATGGTGACTATCATTCACCATTAAGGTTTCTCTTCAAGAAATAACTTGCTGTCCAGTTGCAACCAGGCCAGTTAGCTGGGAACCTCTGGCTGCAGAGCTTTCATCATTCAGCTCAACTTATGAGACATAGCTTTTGAGGTCAGCCTTCTGCTGCTGTAAGGCTCTCAAATAAGTACTGGATTTTTAAGTGCTATCTCTTCACGCTAGCTAGTTGGAATTCTATTATCTGCTAGCACTGTGTGACCTCTGCATCCTCCAGAATCTCCATTCTGCTAAAACCATCTAATCATAATTAAATTCTTACTTTTCATCACTCTGGATATCAGATTATTTCCAAATATGGTTGCTTCTTCTTCCCTAGTATCTTATCTTTGTGACTGCTTTTCTTGACACACAAACCTTCCGTTTATATAATCCTTCCAGTTTGCTCCCTCATTATTTCTTCCCTTGATTATTGTAAGCACATCATATCTGATCTTTAAAAATGCCTGCTGCTGTTTGCATACTAGGAATCTGGAGCTTTTCTAGTTTCTTTTATCCAACTCTTTCTAAGAAAATTTCAAGCATAAAAAAATTAAAGAATTTTGCAGTGAATACCAAACTATCTGCCACCAATATTATGCAATTAATATTTTTAGGTTCTGTTTGTAGATCTGTTCATCAGCTGATTGATCATTTTGTGTTAAATTTCAAACTTCTAGCTATATGTAGTTAGAGCTGAATGTATTTAACTAGAGGTTAGTATTTTTCAGTACCTTATTTTCTTATGAGATAAAATTTATGTACAATAAGATGCATATATTTTGTACTTTTTCTTTACGTCACAGAATAGCAATAGTTTTGGCAGGTCATGGGTGACCACCTGACCTGCCATTTGAGAAACCTATATGCAGGTCAGGAAGCAACAGTTAGAACTGGACATGGAACAACAGACTGGTTCCAAATAAGAAAAGGAGTATGTCAAAGCTGTATATTGTCACCCTGCTTATTTAACTTATATGCAGAGTACATCATGAGAAACGCTGGGCTGGAGGGAGCATAAGCTGTCATTAAGATTGCCAGGAGAAATATCAATAACCTCAGATATGCAGATGACACCACCTTTATGACAGAAAGTGAAGAGGAACTAAAGGACCTCTTGATGAAAATGAAAGAGGAGAGTGAAAAAGTGTGCTTAAAGCTCAACATTCAGAAAACGAAGATCATGGCATCTGGTCCCATCACTTCATGACAAATAGATGGGGAAACAGTGTCAGACTTTATTTTTTTGGGCTCCAAAGTCACTGCAGATGGTGATTGCAGCCATGAAATTAAAAGACGCTTACTCCTTGGAAGGAAAGTTAACACCAACTTAGGCAGCATATTAAAAAGCAGAGACATTACTTTGCCCACAAAGGTCCATCTAGTCAAGGCTATGGTTTTTCCAGTGGTCATGTATGGATGTGAGAGTTGGACTGTGAAGAAAGCTGAGCACCAAAGAATTGATGCTTTTGAACTGTGGTGTTGGAGAAGACTCTTGAGAGTCCCTTGGACTGCAAGGAGATCCAACCAGTCCATCCTAAAGGAGATCAGTCCTGGGTGTTCATTGGAAGGACTGATGTTGAAGCTGAAACTCCAATACTTTGGCCACCTGATGCGAAGAGTTGAGTCATTGGAAAAGATCACGATGCTGGGAAAGATTGAGGGCAGGAGGAGAAGGGGATGGCAGAGGAGGAGATGGTTGGATGGCATCACTGACTCAATGGACATGGGTTTTGGTAGACTCTGGGAGTTGGTGATGGACAGGGATGCCTGGCGTGCTGTGGTTCATGGGGTTGCAAAGAGTTGGACACAACTGAGCGACTGAACTGAACTGAATTGGGGGAAATAATGGTAGAAGAAATAAGCAAAAATAATGTTTTTTCCTTTGTATAAAAAACATGCTTACACATACAAGTATCTACATGAAATTGTTTGAAATAGATATGAAAATATTAGTTATAATATTTGGGTAGTAAATGGGAGGATTTTAAGAAAGTTAAGTTTTTTAGGTTACTGTTTTGTTTTTTTCCCCCCAGAGTCTAACTCATAATATTTTTATCAATAAAGTAAAATAAGAGGTGTTGATAAGAGTTACTTGAAGGGAATGAACATGAAAACTGAAAACACAGAAACTAGGAATTTTATAGAGACCTCATGATGAGAGATACAGTATGGGAGAAATACTTTGTTTATAAATGCCAGGAAATCTTCTTCAAGGCCAATTAATTCATGCTAATTTAGTTTTATTAATTTAGTTCAGTGTATTTACTTTGGCACTGCACATTGAATATTACACATCACACATATTATAAATATCTGGAGGTAAAATAGACAGTTTTCTCAACTATATTTGATTAATGACTACTATTAACAATATCCCCACTGCTATTACTATTGCTGGAACTTTTATTTGCCAATATTTATTGACTCTTCCAATTTGCCAGTCCCTCTAAGTATTATCTATGGTTAATATATACAGATAAGAAATGGTTCTATATATCCTGCATTTTTAAACACTATAAATACTATTTTACTAATAGGTCACTTAATTTATGTTGTTACTGCTAAAGAATGCTTTCTTACAAATAGCATATGCACTTTTAAAACTCAACAGATTTGAATTTAATCACAATTAATGAGAAATCAAGCTGCCAGATGTTCTAGATGAGCTAGCCAAAAGTTCTTTCATAAATAAGGTCCGTGAATTCCCAAATCGGAGAAGGCAATGGCACCCCACTCCAGTACTTCTGCCTGGAAAATCCCATGGGTGGAGGAGCCTGGAAGGCTGCAGTCCATGGGGTTGCTGAGGGTCGGACATGACTGAGCGACTTCACTTTCACTTTTCACTTTCATGCATTGGAGAAAGAAATGGCAACCCACTCCAGTGTTCTTGCCTGGAGAATCCCAGGGACGGCGGAGCCTGGTGGGCTGCCGTCTATGGGGTAACACAGAGTCGGACACAACTGAAGTGACTTAGTAGTAGTAGTAGTAGTAGAATTCCCAAATAGAGAATCACCTTGCTCAGTTAATAGTGGAATTGGTTCTGAAGACGATGGCTTTCCCTCCAGCTCAAGAACTTCCCTTCTCCAGTTCATCCTTAGAAGCCTACATTTTTCTTTTAACAAGAATGTCATCCAATGCCCAAGGAAATCTGAAGAACTTTGGAGATTGGGTGATAGAAAATGACTATACTTTACTTAAATCTGAGGGCACTCACAATTATCTTTGCCTCAAAGACAGAGACTGGAGAAGGAAATGGCAACCCACTCCAGTATTCTTGCCTGGAAAATCCCATGGACAGAGGAGCCTGGCTGGCTACAGTCCATGGGGTTGCAAAAATTTGCACGTGACTGCACAACTAAGCATAGCATAACATATATTAAATATATATGCTTTTCATATATTTTGAATATTAATCTATCAATGTATAAGGTTTATTTTCTTACTGATAGTAGGAACTTTTGTGTATTTAATACATTAACTCTTTTCTGATATATTTCAAATATTTTTATATGATTATTTTAACATGTGTTGGTAAAAGGTATTGTTACTGTTTATATATTTGTTTTAGGGCTGGAAAGTGATAGAACAATTCTTTCTAAAATCAACATTTACAACATGAAAATTTAAAATTCACTTGCCCATATCACTATCTTATTACAGACTGCATTTCTATAGAATAGAATCAGTGTTTGATTGTTTTTACCCTTCAATCAGACATACTTGTTTCACAATTTGAAGTTCTCTCTGCCCAACATTTTAAGAGGTTGATGTTCTTGCATTGCAAATACTAAATCTATAGGAAAACTGCCCATAAAGTCTTTTTCAAGGTGCTTAGTGAGGTAGGCTGTGGAGAAATAGAAAATTTGGCCTATATTGATTCTATGTCCTTTGAGAAACAGGCAGCTTGGGCTTGATTAATGAGCATTTCCCATCTCATTTATGTCCAAAATTCCTGAAATTGACATCCAAAAATTCTCATGGATTGTCCTGATTGCCTTCTCTGGTTGTGTATCTCTTTGCCTTCAAATGGCCAAGTGCTGTATTCCTAGCCATGTAAACTGTAACCAGTTTGGGAAGAAGAAAAAGAGACAAAATCAAAACAAAGCAAATCAAACCAAAAAATTGAAATATGATAAATATGCTCTGAATCTTAGATTATAGCTATATTGAAATAATTTTGAGATGATTTTTCTTGCATCCCTGGACTCTCAAAGGACATTTTTTGTTTGTTTTTATATTTAAAATAGAGTAACAATATCAGTACGAGTTAACCAGTGGGAGACTAGAGATTTTTGTGTCATTATTCTGAGATTAAAATTGCATCTTCTATTTCATGAATTTATAACCTGACATCTACAGTGAAAGACTCAGAAACATAAGGGATCTTATAGATATGTTAATGGAGTTTTTCTGTAAGACGGTATGAGAGGGAGAGGGTGGGATGATTTGGGAGAATGGCATTGAAACATGTATAATATCATTTATGAAACGAGTCACCAGTCCAGGTTCGATGCACAATACTGGATGCTTGGGGCTGGTGCACTGGGATGACCCAGAGGGATGGTACGGGTAGGGAGGAGGGAGGAGAGTTCAGAATGGGGAACATGTGTATACTTGTGGTGGATTCATGTTGATATATGGCAAAACCAATACAATATTGTAAAGTTAAAAAATAAAAAATTTAAAAAAATTTAAAAAAAAAATAAAATAATCTAGGAATATTCTTTTTATTTGTTTCCAAAATACACATGTCAGGCTTATTTCCTAGAAGAGGGTTTGGTAAAAACTCTCTATAAAGGGTCAGATACTAAATATTATAGGCTTTTCAGTCTAGTCAGTGTTCATAGAAATGACTCAATCTCTGCTATTATAGCCCGAAAGCAGCCGTAGATAATAAACAAATGGGTTTAGCTGTGTTACAATAAAACTTTATTTCTAAAAATAGATGGTTTTCCAGATTTGGCCCAGGGCTATAGTTGTTGACCTCTGCTCTACAAGATTAATCAGATATGTTTGTGGATTAATTGGCTAATAGAAAAACAATAGCAATTGTCTTCAGAGGAGAATTGTAGAAACCAGAGTATCTCTGATGTATCACCCACAGTGTCTTAAAAAACTTAAAAAATGCTGGACATGACAATAAAACAGAAAATGTCAGGCACAGTGAAGAGCAGTAATACTTTAAAGTAAGCGCTTCACAAATTGCTCAAACATTGAAATTAGCAAAGCCTTTAAAATAAGGTTATAAAGTATATCAAAGAGAATCAAGCTTAATTAGAACTAAAGAACACAATAAATGGAAAATAATAAACTTTAGGACCAGACAATAGGGAGCTAAGTGAATCTTGGGTAAAAGGAAGATGGGCATTCCCAGCAGAAGACAACTTTAGTAAACTCATGGCAGCATTAGAAAGAAGTACATGTGATAAAAACTGCACAGAGGTGGAATGACTTGTCCAATATCATGCAGGAATTCAGTGATAGAGCTTGTTTTCAGGTTCAGTATTCTTTCCCACATCTTTTTCCCTGGTTGTTAAGTTTCCAGGTTCTGCCTAACACACTGGTTCAAGCTTCTTGAATGGGATACTTGCCTGATTAATTGCCCTCCAAATAGGTGCTCAGAGCAAATTATTATCTTCACGACTTATTGGCAAGCACCATTGTTTTTTTAAGGGAAGCCATTTATCCATACTGGCAAATTAAAACAGTTATGATCATGGTAATAACATAATTTGAATAATCAAATGCAATTGAAATGTAAATGCACCTGTTTAGGCTGGACATGAGCTATTGTGATGTGCATTTATATTTAATGTCCTTTATGTTTCCCTGGATGCTGCGATGGTCTGAGCTCTGCAATTTAGTTGTATAGGCAAATTTTCTTTCAACAGTCTCTCTCTGTACATTTGAAAGGGAGGGAGAGCAATCAACTTGCTGTAGACTGATTACAAACAAATTACACTAGGGCTCAGGTAATAAAGGATGGGCGATTATAATTGCATTCAAATTATTATCACTGGCAGAGCTATATTGGACTAAAGTTAGTAGATATGAAATAAATTGGATTTAGCAAAGCACATATGTCCTTCTGTGCATTTTCTGTAGCCTTGCTGAACACTACAGTATATTGTAAAGTGTAGATGTTTCTATTTGGCTGCTCAATAAATTCTAATATTAGTTGAAGACAGTGTCTGCTAAAATGTTCAGTTTTCTATATAGGAAAGGCACAATGTGTTTGGCAATTGGAACTCCATGATGTGTATTAAATAAAAATTTGCATATCAGAGACACTGATTTTATCTACATCATGTTGTGTATTCACTTGAGATCATTTGGGACCGAAGCACAGGTGACCTGTTACAATTATAGCTCTCCCAGGTTACCCTGTAGGGGTCACATATTTTGGAGACCAGCTTGCCCTCCCTCCTATAGCAATTGAGTTGAATGTATAAACATACTCCAAATGATCAAGCCAGGGTTGGCACCTCTTCTCTGATAATTTATACCAATAAATAAGGACCCAACACCCCCTTTCCAGCTTTATTACTCTGAATAGAAAACAATCAGTCCAATTCATCTACATTTCTTTTCCATGTATGACCTACTAGACATTTCAAAATGTGTTTGGCAATAATTAGCATCCTGTCTAACCACTTAACACAGTGAAGATACACAACTTGAGGCTATTACAGTAACAATTCTGAATTTGTCAATTGAATTTATTTACGTTTAACTGCTAAAAGTATTGAGATGGTACTGTGCTGTGCTTAGTCGCTCAACTGCGTCCAGCTCTTTGTGACCCCATGGACTGTAGTCCACTAGGCTCCTGTTTCCTGGAGCTTCTCCAGGCAAGAATACTGGAGTGGGTTGCCACGCCCTCCTTCAGGGGATCTTCCCAAACCAGGGATTGAACCAAGTCTCCCACATTTTAGGTGGATTCCTTACCAACTTAGCTATAAGAGAAACCCATTGAGATGGTCTTAGCTAAAGCTAATTCAAGCTCATAGGCCTCTGAGATAGCATATTAAAAAGCAGAGACATTACTTTCCCAACAAAGGTCTGTCTAGTTAAGGCTATGGTTTTTCCAGTAGTCATGTATGGATGTAAGAGTTGAACTATAAAGAAAGCTGAGTGCCAAAGAATTGATGCATTTGAACTGTGGTGTTGGAGAAGACTCTTGAGAGTCCCTTGGACTGCAAGGAGATCCAACCAGTCCATCCTAAAGGAAATCAGTCTTGAATAGTCATTGGAAGGACTAATATTGAAGCTGAAGCTCTAATACTCTGGCCACTTGATGTGAAGAACTCACTCATTGGAAAAGACCCTGATGCTGGGAAAGATTTCAGGTTGGAGGAGAAGGGGATGATAGAGGATGAGATGGCATTGCCAACTCAATGGACATGAGTTTGAGTAAATTCCAGGAGTTGGCGAGCGACAGGGAGGCCTGGCACGCTGCAGTCCATGGGGTCACAAAGAGTTGGACACGACTGAGCAGCTGAACTGAACTGAACTGAGGCCTCTGAGAAAGGATGTGTCATCTGACATAACCAAGCCATCCCTGTGGGTGGAAAGGATGGACCACTCTAGACTTCCCACCCTGTAGACTCATGATATAAATAAGAAAGTGAAACAATTATATGTTGTCCACAAATATGTCCTTGTATGCTCTATTTCCATCAACTTTAGGCAAGTCTTGTCCCTATATGTTAACTAATAGAGATTAGTTATAATAATTTAGTTATTTTAGTTATAATAAATATATTATGTACATATAATTATAATATATAATCAATAGTTATTTCAGTGGTAATAATTGAAATAATAATTGAGATTTAAATATTTGACTTTTCATTTTTCTATAAGATCCCTCAGAATAAAAACATATTTGTGCCTGGGCTTAGCAATGGCCAACAGAGAAACCAAAATTAATGATTACTGTCAATGTATGTTATTATGTGTCTGGCACCAAGCTGAGCATCTTCAAGCATAAGCTTATTTGATTCTTTTCCATGGCCCTACAACAAAGTTATTACTATTATCCTAATTTCATCAGTGAGGAAACTGGAGCTTACATATAGCTTCCCTGGTAGCTCAGCTGGTAAAGAATTCGCCTGCAATGGAGGAGAAACCAGTTTGATTTCTGGGTTGAGAAGATCCCCTGGAAAAGGGATAGGCTACCCACTCTAGTATTCTTGGGCTTCCCTGGTGGCTCAGCTGGTAAAGGATCCACCTGCAATGTGAGACAGCTGGATTCTTTCCCTGGGTTGGAAATATCCCCTGGAGAAGGGAAAGGCTAGCCTCTCCAGTATTCTGGTTTGGAGAATTCCATGGACTGTATAGGTCATCAGAGCTTATATGTATTGTTCAAGAAAGTAATGGAAACAAGAGTACCAGCATCAAAATCCATACTCTGAACTAGAGATCTACAAACTAAACTGAAGGTCAAATGTGGCCCACTACCTATTTTCTTATGGTTTGTCAGCTATTTTTAAATAGTAAAAAAAAACACAAAACCTAACGATATACATTATTTTCCCAGCCATAAAATTATACTAAATTTAAATGTAAATGTCCACAAATAAAGTTTTATTGCACTACAGCTATGCTCAAATGTATTCTTCATGTCTATTTTCCAGCTACAATGGCAGAGTTGAACAGAGACCACATGTGGTGCAGCCACCACTTTGCACTGCTGCTTAGCACACCACAACATGAGAGATGCAGTTGTAACTTGACAACCCTTTGGTGCCTCATAAATGGCACTCAAAATATGGCATAAAGTATCAAGATATTTGATGACACCACCCTTATGGCAGAAAGTGAAGAGGAACTAAAAAGTCTCTTGATGAAAGTGAAAGTGGAGAGTGAAAAGGTTGGCTTAAAGCTCAACATTCAGAAAACGAAGATCATGGCATCTGGTCCCATCACTACATGGGAAATAGATGGAGAAACAGTGGAAACAGTGTCAGACTTTATTTTTCTGGGCTCCAAAATCACTGCAGATGGTGACTGCAGCCATGAAATTAAAAGACGCTTACTCCTTGGAAGGAAAGTTATGACCAACCTAGATAGCATATTCAAAAGCAGAGACATCACTTTGCCAACAAAGGTTCGCCTAGTCAAGGCTATGGTCTTTCCTGTGGTCATGTATGGATGTGAGAGTTGGACTGTGAAGAAGGCTGAGCACCGAAGAATTGATGCTTTTGAACTGTGGTGTTGGAAAAGACCCTTGAGAGTCCCTTGGACTGCAAAGAGATCCAACCAGTCCATTCTGAAGGAGATCAGCCCTGGGATTTCTTTGGAAGGAATGATGCTAAAGCTGAAACTCCAGTATTTTGGCCACCTCATGCGAAGAGTTGACTCATTGGAAAAGACTCTGATACTGGGAGGGATTGGGGGCAGGAGAAGAAGGGGATGACAGAGGATGAGATGGCTGGATGGCATCACTGACTTGATGGATGTGAGTCTGAGTGACCTCCAGGAGTTGGTGATGGACAGGGAGGCCTGGTGTGCTGCAGTTCATGGGGTCACAAAGAGTCGGAGACGACTGAGAGACTGATCTGATCTGATCTGATATTACTACAGATACTATAGCATGCTCTGGAGAGAAAACCAAGGATAGGATCAGAAAATATTTTGCTGAAGATTTTTATCATTTCCTACTAATTAACCATCTCAGCAGAAGCCAGCATAGTGCTGGTGTGAATCCTTTTGACTTTACATCCACATTAGACTCACAGAGTTTTTGAGAAGGATATATATGTCAACAGCAACACTGCAGATTGGACTGAAGGATGCAGAGACAAAACAAAATAAAGGAATGTTATCAAGCTTCCAAAACTCTATAGTAAAAAAGCAGGTTGAGAGGATGAAGTCAGGTCTGCCTCTGTAGATCCCAGGAACAGGGCTCCAGTTGTTTCCATATGCAAAGAGATGGGGCAACCAACACCTTCACAGTTGAGAGAGCAGTACCATCTTAGAGTGTTGAAGTGGGTGGGCTGCTGCCATTGCCAGATCATGGGGCTACTCCTTGGGACCCAAAGAGAATTATTCTCAGGGTTTGAAATCTAATGGAATTTCCTCTGCTGATTTTCAGGCTTGTTTGGGACATGTTACCCTTTATGCCTTCCAATTCCTTCTTTCAGAATGTGAATGTCTGTTCTATCTATGCATGTTTCATCATTGCTTTTGTAAACAGATAACTTGTTTCTGAATTTCACTGGTCCAAAAATGGAGAGGAATTTTGCTTCAGGATGAATGGATCATACCCAAAATCTCACCCACACTTCATTTACATGATGACAACTTGGACTCTTATTTTCCCATAATCAGGTGAGACTTTAGACTTAGAGTTGATGTTACAATGCAGTAAGGTCCAGTGTTCTTGCCTGGAGAATCCCAGGGACGGGGGAGCCTGGTGGGCTGCCGTCTATGGGGTCGCACAGAGTCGGACACGACTGAAGCGACTTAGCAGCAGCAGCAGAGGAAAACTTGGTTGAACTGTGTCCATCCCAAGATTTATATCCACCTGTAAATATGAACAGAGTTAGAAACAGAATCTTTGCAGATGGAATCAAAGTTAAGATGTGGTCATAGTGGATTAGGATGAAACCTAAATCCAATAAAGAGTATCCACATAGGTAGAAGGAGATTTGAACACGGAGACACATGGAGGAAGGCAAGTCATGTGAAGATGGAGGCAGACCTCAGAGAGATGAAGCTATAAGTGGAGGAACACCAAAGATTGCCAGCAACCAACCTCTAGAAGTGAGAAAGAGACAAGGAAGAATGGCCCTGCCTACAGCATGCTTTTAAACATCTAGCCTTCAGAAATGTGAAGAAATACATTTCTGTTGTTTAAATATACAGAATTCGTAGTACTTCATTACAGCAGCTGTAGGAAACTGTTAGTCTGTAACCCCTCCTCACCAGCACCAAAAAACACTAACTGAATTGGTCATCAAAATTTTCCCAAAAAGAGAAGAATTAAATGTATTTATTGATGAATGCCACAGAATGTTTGAAGGGGAATTAACACTAACCCTTCACAAAGTCTTCCAAAATTGAAGAGGAGAAAATTCTTCCCAACTCATTTTATGAGGCCAGTTACATTTGAGCGAACAAAGGTGTTACAAGAAAATAAAACTACAGGTTCCCTTAGGAATGTAAACTCAAAACTCCTCAATAAAATCTGTGCAAACCAAATCCAGCCAGATATACAAAGGATTATGTACTATAACCAACTGATCAGTAGCACAAGAATGCTTCGGCATATGAGATTAAATAATACAATATACTGTATTTATAGAATGAAAGACAAAATTCAAAATCCTTTCAATCGATTCAGGAAAAATGTATTTGAAAAAAAGCAAACTCTCTTCTATGTTAAAAACAACCTCAACAAAACTTTAAATAGAGGGAAACTTTCTCAAGCTAATAAAAGGAATTTATGAGGAACCCATTGCCAAGATCATCCTTAATGGTGAAAGACTGAAAGCTTTTCTCTGAAGGACAGATACAACACCAGAATATGGACTTTATTTAACATCATACTGAAAGTTCAAAGTAGGGCAATTAGGCAGGAAAAGTAAACAAAAGTCATCAGATTGAAAAAGAAGTAAAAATTTCTTTGTTCACAAATAAATGATCTTGTATACAGAAATCCTAAGAAATTCACACACAAAACTCTTAAAGCTAATAAACTACCTCAACAAGGTTTCATGATATCAGATAATGTATGTATATTATCACACACGTCAGTTGTCTTTCCACATATAAATATCAGTTGTCTTTCTAAACATAAGCACTGATTATTCAAACAAAAAAAGTAAAATATATTTACAATGCATCAAAAATGATAAAATACTTAGGAATAAGTTTAACAAACTTGTAAAACTTGGGCATTTAAAACTATAAAGTGTCATTAAAATAAGTTCAAGAAAACCTAAATAAGTGGAGAAATACATCATGTTCATGAACTGGAAATTTTATTTATTTTTTATTTTTTTTAATTTTTATATATATTTTATTTTATTTTTAACTTTACAATATTGTATTGGTTTTGCCATATAGCATCATGAATCTGCCACAGGTATTAAGATAGTGCTACTGCCCATATTGACCAACACATCCTACATCACAATCCGGGTTTCTTTATTGTGTGTGCAAAAATTGACAACCTGATCCTAAAATTGTATGTAATTTCAATAGAACCAAGATATCTATATCTTGGAAAAAAGAGTAAAATTGAGGGACTGATATTATCTAAGTTCAAAAATTACTACAAAAAAGCAGTGATTAAGAGTGTGGGGCACTAGCATAAGTACAGACACACAGATCAATGAAATAGCACTTAGAGTTCAGAAATAAACTTTTGCATTTAAGGTCAACTGATTTTTGACACAGAGAAGGCAATGGCACCCCACTCCAGTACTCTTGCCTGGAAAATCCCATGGACGGAGGAGCCTGGTAGGCTGCAGTCCATGGGGTCGCTAAGAGTCAGACATGACTGAACGACTTCACTTTCTCTTTTCATTTTCATGCATTGGAGAAGGAAATGGCAACCCACTCCAGTGTTCTTGCCTGGAGAATCCCAGGGACGGGGAAGCCTGGTGGGCTGCTGTCTGTGGGGTCGCACAGAGTCGGACACGACTGAAGCGACTGAGCAGAGCAGAGCAGAGCAGATTTTTGACAAAAATGCCAATACAGCTTAATCATAACTTAAGGAAAGAATTGTTTCTTCAGCAAGTAGTGCTGAGACAACTCGATATTCACATGCAAAATAATATATCAGTCTCACCCTATTCAAAATGCATTGAAAACATAATGCAATTACTAAAAATATGAACTATAGATTTAAATTTTTATGACCATAGATTAGGCAAAGGTTTCCTAGATATAACCCCAAAATGCCCAAGGAAAAAACAAAGATATATTGGATTTCATAAAAATGCAAGCCGTGTGTCCTTCAAATGGTACTATCAAGAAAATTTTTCAAACAACAGAGAATGGGATAAAATATATGCAGAAGACTACAATCTATACTATATAAAGAACTCATACTACTCAATTATAAAAAGACTACTCAATTAAATAATAGGCACAGTATTTGAAAATATCAGTTTACCTAAAGAAGTTATCCAAGTGACCAATAATTGTATGAAGAATGCTCAACATTATTAATCATTGGGGAAATGCAAATTAACATCACAAGGTATCACTGGCCCAGGTTCGATCTCTGAGTTGGGAAGATCCCTTGGGGAAAGGAATGGCTACCAACTCCAATATTCTTGCATGGAGAATTCCATGGATAGAGGAGCCTGGTGGTCTACAGGCCATGAGGTTGCAAAGAGTCAGACATGACTGAGTGACTAACATTTTAGGACAGGAAGAGCAGATATTGGGACCAATACTTTGGTAGTAGGAATTTAAAATAGATCAGCCACTTTGGAAATTGGTTTGGAAATGCTTAAAAAATATAAACATAAGATTACCATATTTCCCTGCAGTTCTACTCATAGGTATATAGTCAAAAGAAATAAAATCAAATTGTTCACACAAAAACTTGTACATGAGTGTTTATAGAAGTATTATTCATAAGAGCCAAAAAGTAGAAACAAGTCACATGTTCAGTTGATGAGTAGATAAGATGCTGTATATCAATATAATGGAATATTGTTTATCCATAAAAATGAAACACTGATAACATGCTACAACATGGAAAACCTAAAACTTAAAGTGAAAGAAGCTAGGCACAAAAGGCCAATTATTATATGGTTCTATTTGTATGAAATACCCAAAATAGATAAAACCATAGAAGCAGAAAGTAGATTAGCAATTACTTGAGGTTGAAGTTAAAAAAGTTCATGAAGAGTGACTGCTAATTCACAAGAGAGTTTTGGGTAGGTGATAAAATATTCTGGGACTACACACTGTTGGAGTTTATATAAATTTGTGAATATTAAAAACCACTGAATTTTATTTTTAAACTTTAAAAGAATGAATTTTATGGTATAGGAATTATATCTCAAAGGTAGTTAAAAATTCTATATGGTATTAGGCATGGCTTAAAGTAGGCACAGAATGGGAGTCTTCTATTTGTAGATTGCTGTATTTTTTTTGTCCTAATCATATGACTCTGAAAACACTGATACTTGGGCCATGATTTCTCTGATGTGATTCTTTTTTTCTTGTGAGTTCACTATCATTTCTTCACTTTCTTTTTCTCCCATTGAAATACTGGCAATAAATTCAGTTTTTAGAAGTTCATTTCTATTAAAGTCTATTGAATATTTAGAAATTTAATTATGAACTATGTGTTACATATTTTACCAGGAACCAAAGCTAAAACATTTAAAGAAAGACAGATATATTCCCTGCCAGGACTGAATTTTCAGTCTAGATAGCCCTGCCGAAATTAAATCAGTAAGCAAAACCAGTGCAGTGATTTTGAAGGGCATATTACACAGGATTGAAACAAGTAGATGTAATCTTGATTAGAGGATAATGATAATCCATTTTCCTTTGTTTCTCTCTTATTATATGCCTGTCATCCACCATATTCAATTGAGATGTCAATTTCTAAATAGTCCATTTAATTTCCAGTTGATCCTAGACAGTCAACCACTTTCACTAGGTTTTAGACCTTCAGAAATACTGTTTGTGGTAAAAATAATGAAAAAAATAGAGAAAAGTTTTTTGATAGCTGTTCAGTTGATCTTAGTTAAATGTATGATATATTTTCTGATGGCTAATAAATTCATTCAGCTGTAGTTTAGAGATTTAGAGATGGTCTAGTGGCCAGATCCATTCCCATCTGAGCTAGTCACTACTCAATTTCACTCAGTTTCCAGACAATGCTTTGTGTCACAGATAACCATTACTGGAACATTGCTTCCACTCTAAAATATTACATACATATGCAAAATATATGTATATATACATATATATGTAATCCTACACACATGATTTATGAATATAATTTATTTACATTTAAGCACATATGTATTTATATATAGAGAGAAAGATAGAGAGATAAAGAGATGAAAGTAATTTTTGAATTCTAAGCCAATAGCATAATTATTAATACTACATATAATAATAGATGAGCAGCTATTTCCTTAACATTGAGGGTGTTTTAATGACAATGAGATCTCACTATTTTATACTATAGGATTATGTGAAATCCTCATATGTGATCAGATCAGATCAGTCGCTCAGTCATGACTGACTCTTTGTGACCCCATGAATCGCAGCACGCCAGGCCTCCCTGTCCATCACCAACTCCCAGAGTTCACTCACACTCACGACCATCGAGTCAATGATGCCATCCAGCCATCTTTTCCTCTGTTGACCCCTTCTCCTCTTGCCCCCAATCCCTCCCAGCATCAAACTCTTTTCCAATGAGTCAACTCTTCGCATGAGGTGGCCAAAGTACTGGAGTTTCAGCTTTAGCATCATTCCTTCCAAAGAAATCCCAGGGCTGATCTCCTTCAGAATGAATTGGTTGGATCTCCTTGCAGTCCAAGGGACTCTCAAGAGTCTTCTCCAACACCACAGTTCAAAAGCATCAATTCTTCGGTGCTCAGCCTTCTTCACAATTCAACTCTCACATCCATACATGACCACAGGAAAGACCATAGCCTTGACTAGATGAACCTCTGTTGGCAAAGTAATGTCTCTGCTTTTGAATATGCTATCTAGGTTGGTCATAACTTTCCTTCCAAGGAGTAAGCGTCTTTTAATTTCATGGCTGCAGTCACCATCTGCAGTGATTTTGGAGCCCAGAAAAAATAAAGTCTGACACTGTGTCCACTGTTTCTCCATCTATTTCCCATGTAGTGATGGGACTGGATGCCATGATCTTCGTTTTCTGAATGTGGAGCTTTAAG
Source organism: Tragelaphus eurycerus (assembly GCA_935064755.1). NCBI lineage: Eukaryota > Metazoa > Chordata > Mammalia > Artiodactyla > Bovidae > Tragelaphus > Tragelaphus eurycerus. The sequence goes on from CAKXYN010000062.1 coordinate 13,553,184, forward strand.
CCAACTTTTTTACTCTCCACTTTCACTTTCATCAAGAGGCTTTTGAGTTCCTCTTCACTTTCTGCCATAAGGGTGGTGTCATCTGCATATCTGAGGTTATTGATATTTCTCCCAGCAATCTTGATTCCAGCTTGTGTTTCTTCCAGTCCAGTGTTTCTCATGATGTGATAAAGCATTGTAAATAAGAATTTTATCAAATTTGTGCTTTTAATCTTCATTTCATGGGTTAAAAAACAAATATTTGAGCTATCATTTATTTAAGAGCACTATTCAGTACCAAGGGCATTCTAGTGAAGACTCTGAATCTATTATACTTTAAATTACAGTCTTTCTAATTAAACCTAATAAACCATCACCTGAGGAAGTACGGGCAGTCCTCAGTTTAGGATGGTTTGACTTATGAGGTGATATGTATTAAGTTTAAACTGCACTTCAAGTTTTGACTTTGATTTTTCCCAGGCTAGCCGTAGGCCATAGTATACCTTCTCTACTGATACTCTGCTGGGGTGCTGGGAGCCACAGAAAGCTGCCTCTTCCAGTCAGCAACGTGATCATCAGGGTAAACAACCAACACACTTGTAACTGTTCTGCAGCCGTACAACAGTTCTGTTTATCACTTTCAGTCATCAATAAATTACATGACGTATTCAGCAGTTTATTATAAAAGAGTCTCTGTGTTAGATCAGATCAGATCAGTTGCTCAGTTGTGTCCGACTCTTTGCGACCCCATGAACTGCAGCACGCCAGGCCTCCCTGTCCATCACCAACTCCCAGAGGTCACTCAGACTCACATCCATCGAGTCAGTGATGCCATCCAGCCATCTCATCCTCTGTCGTCCCCTTCTCCTCCTGCCCCCAATCCCTCCCAGCATCAGAGTCTTCTCCAATGAGTCAACTCGTCGCATGAGGTGGTCAAAATATTGGAGTTTCAGCTTTAGCATCATTCCTTTTAAAGAAATCCCAGGGCTGATCTCCTTTAGAATGGACTGGTTGGATCTCCTTGCAGTCCAAGGGACTCTCAAGAGTCTTCTCCACCACCACAGTTCAAAAGCATCAATTCTTCGGTGCTCAGCCTTCTTCACAGTCCAGCTCTCACATCCATACATGACCACAGGAAAGACCATAGCCTTGACTAGGCGAACCTTTGTTGGCAAAGTAATGTCTCTGCTTTTGAATATGCTATCTAGGTTGGTCATAACTTTCCTTCCAAGGAGTAAGCGTCTTTTAATTTCATGGCTGCAGTCACCATCTGCAGTGATTTTGGAGCCCAGAAAAATAAAGTCTGACACTGTGTCCACTGTTTCTCCATCTATTTCCCATGTAGTGGTGGGACCAGATGCCATGATCTTCGTTTTCTGAATGTTGAGCTTTAAGCCAACCTTTTCACTCTCCACTTTCACTTTCATCAAGAGGCTTTTGAGTTCCTCTTCACTTTCTGCCATAAGGGTGGTGTCATCTGCATATCTGAGGTTATTGATATTTCTCCCAGCAATCTTGATTCCAACTTGTGTTTCTTCCAGTCCAGCGTTTCTCATGATGTACTCTGCATATTCCTACTTGGAACCAGTCTGTTGTTCCATGTCCAGTTCTAACTGTTGCTTCCTGACCAGTATACAGATTTCTCAAGAGGCAGATCAAGTGGTCTGGTATTCCCATCTCTTTCAGAATTTTCCACAGTTTATTGTGATCTACACAGTCAAAGGCTTTGGCATAGTCAATAAAGCAGAAATAGATGTTTTTCTGGAACTCTCTTGCTTTTTCTGTGATCCAGCGGATGTTAGTTTTGCTCAAAATCAGACTAATGTAAGTGTTCTGAGCACATTTAAGGTAGGACATATGTATACCTATGGTTGATTCATGTTGATATTTGGCAGAAAACAAGAAAATTCTGTAAAGCAATTATCATTCAAAACAAAAAAAGAGGTAGGCCAGGCTGATCTATGATGTTTGGTGGGTTAGGTGTTAAATTAACCTTCCAATTATAACATTTTCAACTTACCATTGCTAATCCTATCATAAGTTGAGAAAGATTTGTAGTTTAATTTTTTTGCTAGATCTATTATACTAAAGAATACATACAAAACTCACTAGTGATGAATCCAAACAAAATCATTTTCCTTTTTCCTAGCTGAAATCCAATATAATCTTCATCGTCTACATCTCTAACAAACCCTCTTCCACTGTACTTTTCAGTCACTGTCCCTAAATTGCCATTGATCTTCTTGTCTTCCCTGAGTCCCCCAAATGTTCTGTATCTCTTTGGTGAGACACTTTGTCTTCAATAATATCATCCTGTCTCTGCTGGGGTGTACCTTCCTTATAGGCAGAAATCCTTTTGCCATCCATCCCTAAATCTTTATATTATTGACCTTCATTTGAATTCTAGGTCTCTCAGCAATGCAGTAAATTGTCTCCTCCAAGGCTTTCTTTTTATCATAGTCTTAGGAATGGGTTATATCAAGAAATAACCTTGAAAATGTTTGAAAAGGAATTACTTTGGGGGAATGTGTTAGGGGCAGATGACTGTTTTCCTTGATGATTTCCAAGATGCCTCTAGGATAAACGGAGGCATGGAAATTAAGGAACTGTTGTTTTGCATACTGCAAAACAGCGATGATAGAAGGAAGCAAAAATTTTGGCCTGGGTTGATCAGAATCTAGTATTCAAACTCTTCTAAACATTCTGTCCTTGACAGTAAGGTATGGAGATAATTTTTAAATCCTGCTCATTGTCTCTGCTATTAGATCGAGTTCTGGTTCTTAGTAACTATATCTTCAATTAAATTAGTTCACAGTTTCCTTTTCCCACTTTTTATTGAGATGAATACATCAAAACTTCTCAATCATTCATACACTTCCAGTAATTTCAACAAAGAAAAAGAACTTTATGTGCAAAGTGAGGAAAATAACTTTCTTAGATTACATGCCTGTCTCTGGCTGGTTTGCTTTTTAACACAGCTTTTTATTTTTAATGTATATATTTTACAATTACAACTTTTACTATTAGTGATTAGATTACAATCCACTCAAAACTGAAGGTAACACACCTTTTGACATTAGGATTGATGTTGACCAAGAGATAAAATAACTTTTCCCTCCTAATATAACTAAAGGCAGATCACAATGAACAATCAAACAATGACCAGTTTGGCATTAAACTCAAAGAAGCTATTCTCTTTGTCCACTATTTGGGTGTTAGAATAACACAGCTATTTTTAAAGTAGCATCTTATATTTTACAAAAGTCCTTTTCCTTGCCCCGAAGACAAGTCTAGGGGAAAAAAAAAAAAAAAAAAATATATATATATATATATATATATATATATATAGGAAGGAGTATGGTTCAATTTCACACCTTCTTCTTTAAAAGTGAAGACTTGAGACAGGGGTATGTGTGTGTGTTAGTTTCTCAGGCATGTTCGACTCTCTGGGACCCCATGAGCTGTAGCTTGCCAGGCTCCTTTGTCCATGGAATTCTCCAGGCAAGAATACTGGAAGGGGGTTGCTATTTCCTTCTCCAGGGGATCTTCCCAACCCTGGGATTGAACCCAGGTCTCCTGCATTGCAGGCAGATTCTTTACTGTCTGAGCTATAGGGAAGCCCACAGACTTACTTATTAACACTGTGAAAATGTCCACATTGCCCAAAGTGATCTACAGATTGAATTCAATCCTTATGAAAATCCTAATGCACTTTTTGCATCCATAGGAAAAGCCATCTTAAAATTCTACAGAATCTCAAGGACCCCAAATAGCCAAAATAATCTTGAGAAAAAAGAACAAAGCTAGAGGCCTCTAACTTCCTGATTTAAAAACATATTACAAAGCTATTGTAATAATAATAATAAAAAGACTATGGTGCTGTCATATATACAGATCAAATGTAAAGGCAAATATACAGATCTATGGAATAGAACTGATATCCAAGAAATAAACCCTTGCATATCGATCAGGTAATCTTCAACAAGGGTGCCAATACTGCACAATGAGAAGGGACAGTCTCTTAAACAAATAATGCTAGGAAAACTGAATATCCACATTCAACAAAATGAAAGAGGATCCTTATCTACACCACACACAAAAATTAACTCAAAATGGATGAAAGATTTAAACATAAGATGATAAACAATAAAATTCTAGAAGAAAATATGGGGGAAAACTTCATAACACTGTAATAAACAATAATTTCTCGAATATGACATCAAAAGCACAGGCAACAAAAACACAAACCTGTGGCTAGCCACAGAAGGAGAAAAGAGAAGACACCCAAATATATGCAATAAGAGATCAAAGAGGAAAAGTAACAACCAATACACAAATATAACACAGAAACACGAAAAACCATAAGAGAATATTATGAAGTTATATGCCAATAAACTGGACAACCTAGAAGAAATGGACATATTTCTAGAAACATACACCCTGCCAAACCTGAATTAAGAAGAAACAGATTATTTGAACAGACCAATCACTAGAAGTGAAACAGAATCTATACTCAAAATAAATACATAAATAACATTTTTTAAAAAATCTCTCTTCAAACAAAAATTCAGAATCAGATGGCCTCACTGAGGAATTCTACCACACATACAAAAAACTTACACCTATCTTTCTAATACTATACTGAAAAACTGAAGAGGAGGAAACACGCCCAAATTCATTTTATGAAGCCACCATCATGGTGATATCAAAACCACACAAAGACACTACCAAGAGACAGGGATGGTGACCCCTATCTCTGTGTGTGAGAATAATTTCTCGCTTTAACCTTCTCCTAGGCCCATCTGTGCATTTCTTTGTGAATTTAGTTTTAGTAAACCCCCACCCCCTCTAAGTCATTTTAACTAGAACCCCCCGGCCACCCTTGATAACTGATTATCCTCAGTTGATGATCAGGTTCCTTACTCTCTCCTGTTTCCCAGGTGATGTCTGATTCTTCTGGCCTGCCTTCAGCAAGAATTCGATTTAGGTCAGTTTAGCCAGAACACCAGAGAAGGCAATGGCAGCCCATTCCAGTACTCTTGCCTGGAAAATCCCATGGATGGAGGAGCCTGGTAGGCTGCAGTCCATGGGGTCACGAAGAGTTGGACATGACTGAGCAACTTCACTTTCACTTTTCACCTTCATGCAATGGAGAAGGAAATGGCAACCCACTCCAGTATTCTTGCCTGGAGAATCCCAGGGACGGGGGAGCCTGGTGGGCTGCCGTCTATGGGGTCGCACAGAGTCGGACATGACTGAAGTGACTTAGCAGCAGCAGCAGCAGCCAGAACACACCTTACTCTTAACATTTCCTCTTATTAGTTTTCCATCCACCAACTCCCAACCTGCTCCCTGGCTATGAATTTCCACTGACCCTCACTGTATTTGTAGTTGAACCCAGTCTATCTCCTCCACTGCAAAATCTCAAGGCAGTGGTCCCTTTTACCTCTCGCAGTGGTCCTGAATCAAATTTGCCTCACCACGTTTTTAACAAGTGTCACTGAATGTTTTTGTTTGTTGGTTTTCTTTAACACATGCCATGTTTTAGTTCTGGGAATTGCAGCCAGAATCATAATTGCTTGCAGGAAAGAGAGAAGTGAACCCAGTGATCTTCTTAGCATGGGAGGCCTAGCCCCTGGCTCAAGACCACAGGAGATATGGCAGTTCTGCCAACTCAAGCATTTTATGGATTGCATTAAGTCTCTTCATAGGGGACAAGGTTTACAGGAGAATGGAGGAAGGTGAACCGTAGGAAACCCCCAATAAACTTCATATATCAAAGCTTACAATATTGAGAGTATTAGACAATAATTTCAGTAATAGCAGGCAACATAAATATGCCAAATGCCTCCTCCAGAGCTAATTAAAATATTGACCAATTATTAAATAACACAGCTCTCCCAAAAGACTGTACTATTCTTGGAATAGTAATAAGTATCAACAACTCCCAGACAGAGCTGACCTAAATCACAGAAAAGAAATACATCTCACAAATTTATTTTATAAGCTACAAAAGGAGGAATTAGATGAGAGAAAAATTAGTTTATTGGTTCAAGTAATTTTTCATTTCACAGATACAAGGAAAATATGAGACCCAGATCTGTCAAAATTCTGAAGAAATAATATGTAAATTTCCTATCTTATTAAGAATCTTTTATTAGAAAGTAAAAAAAAATCAGATAAAAATGTAATTGAGTTTGTGAGCCACTGTAGGGATTTTGAACTTGCAAATAGGTCAATTGACAAGAGAAAATTTTATATGAAAGAAAAATCTAGACGATTACTATTTAATAAGTCAAGTGAGAAAATTTTGTGCATGTAATACTATGTTAATCCCACACCCACTCTGGAAACTGAATTATTCAATTTTATTCTTTGAATACATTTTCTTGTTTTGATTTCTGTATAAGCAGTGATCAAAAATCCACTAACAAAATAAATGTTACAATGTATTTTAGCCTAATATATTATGATAATTCCAGAAAATAGCTGATATCACTTAAAAAAACCAGATCAATTAAAATATAACAACACTTGGGCAACAGTTTCTAACTTAAGATGAAATTGTCTTCCTTTCAACATTTATAACAAATATTTTCTTTTTGTTAGTACTTTTTGTTAGTTAACGATCAAAAATAATATCATCTGTTTTTGTATTAACCTGGGTAGATTAAGGGCTTCCCTGGTGGCTCAGACAGTAAAGTGTCCGCCTGAAATGCGGGAGACCTGGGTTCATTTCCTGGGTCGGGAAGATCCTGAAATCAACACACAATTATAAGAACTGAGAAATTGTGGAATTGCTGGCAAAGGCTTTTTTTTGAACCTCTACACAGGATATGGCATCTGGATAAAGAGAGAAATGAAGTGTGGGAGTGGTATGTGACTAGTTTTAAACTTCTCTCTCCAGTGTTGGTTGTTTTCTGGAATATTTAAATAAATCAGTGTTCATCACAATTTTATAATAGCCATCTTAATTCCCATATTTTTCCAGTGTCTGCATAAAGTTTTGAAATTTTCTAAAATGCCTTATTATTATTTTTATAGCTGCACATTCACCTTATAGGAGTGCAAAGAAGATACATACATACACAGAGAGATAAGTGAACTAAGATTAAACAACTAAGATTAGATAGAAAGATTAGGACACTTGAAAGGGTCACACTGCAAGCTAATGTCAGGACCCAGGACTATATCTACCATCTACTCATTAATTCTTTTCGATAAGCATTTATGTCCGACTCTGCGACTCCACGGACTATAGCTCCACTGTCCATGGAATTCTCCAGAAAGGAATACTAGAGTGGGTTGCCATTCCTTTCTCCAGGGGATCTTCTTGATCCAGAGATCAAACTCGGGTCTCCTGCAATGCAGGCAGATACTTTACCATCTGAGCCACAGGGAAGCCCTAATAAACTCATCAGATCAGATCAGATCAGATCAGTCGCTCAGTCGTGTCCGACTCTTTGCGACCCCATGAACCGCAGCACGCCAGGCCTCCCTGTCCATCACCAACTCCTGGAGGTCACTCAGACTCGCATCCATCGAGTCAGTGATGCCATCCAGCCATCTCATCCTCTGTCGTCCCCTTCTCCTCCTGCCCTCAATCCCTCCCAGCATCAGAGTCTTCTCCAATGAGTCAACTCTTTGCATGAGGTGGCCAAAATACTGGAGTTTCAGCTTTAGCATCATTCCTTCTAAAGAAATTCCAGGATTGATCTCCTTCAGAATGGACTGGTTGGATCTTCTTGCAGTCCAAGGGACTCTCAAGAGTCTTCTCCAACACCACAGTTCAAAAGCATCAATTCTTCGGCGTTCAGCCTTCCTCACAGTCCAGCTCTCACATCCATACATGACCACAGGAAAGACCATAGCCTTGACTAGGCGAACCTTTGTTGGTAAAGTAATGTCTCTGCTTTTGAATATGCTATCTAGGTTGCTCATAACTTTCCTTCCAAGGAGTAAGCATCTTTTAATTTCATGGCTGCAGTCACCATCTGCAGTGATTTTGGAGCCCAGAAAAACAAAGTCTGACACTGTTTCCACTGTTTCCCCATCTATTTCCCATGCAGTGATGGGACCAGATGCCATGATCTTCGTTTTCTGAATGTTGAGCTTTAAGCCAACCTTTTCACTCTCCACTTTCACTTTCATCAAGAGGCTTTTTAGCCCCTCTTCACTTTCTGCCATAAGAGTCGTGTCATCTGCATATCTGAGGTTATTGATATTTCTCCCGGCAATCTTGATTCCAACTTGTGTTTCTTCCAGTCCAGCATTTCTCATGATGTACTCTGCATATAAGTTAAATAAACATGGTGACAATATGCAGCCTTGACGTACTCCTTTTCCTATTTGGAACCAGTCTGTTGTTCCATGACCAGTTCTAACTGTTGCTTCCTGACCTGCATACAGATTTCTTAAGAGGCAGATCAGGTGGTCTGGTATTCCCATCTCTTTCAGAATTTTCCATAGTTTATTGTGATCCACACAGTCAAAGGCTTTGGCATAGTCAAGAAAGCAGAAATAGATGTTTTTCTGGAACTCTCTTGCTTTTTCCATGATCCAGCGGATGTTGGCAATTTGACCAACATTATTTATAGATAAGTTAATCCAGCCTGTAATTACACAGATGTTAGCGCTAAATTCTATGGAAAAGATAACAGACTGGAAGCTTTAAGAAAAAAGTAGGTCAAATATGCTGCTGCTGCTGCTAAGTCACTCCAGTCGTGTCCGACTCTGTGTGGCCCCATAGACGGCAGCCTACCAGGCTCCCCCGTCCCTGGGATTCTCCAAGCAAGAACACTGGAGTGGGTTGCCATTTCCTTCTCCAATGCATGAAAGTGAAAAGCGAAAGTGAAGTCGCTCAGTCATGTCCGACTCCTAGCGACCCCACAGACTGCAGCCTACCAGGCTACTTCATCCGTGGGATTTTCCAAGCAAGAGTACTGGAGTGGGGTGCCATTGCCTTCTCCGAGGTCAAATATAGAAAATCTAAATTCAGTACTTCCTTAATTTTACAAATGATTTTGTAGTTCAGTTCAGTCAGTGTTTCCAGCCACATCTGTACTTGCTGTGGAACAGACTTCAGTGCGTAGACCTGGTTTTGCTCTGCCTCTCTAGACAGCTTGGAATTGAAGCAGATTTCTTAAGTGGCAATGCATGTGAAACCAGTATGATGATAGAGGGCAACAACTGACATCATCAAAATACAGTGTTATATCTATTTTTCCAGTATCCCTTTCAAATGTATTCAAGTTAGGGTGATCTTTCTCTGTCCTTGGATGAAAACTTGCACACCAATGCCTTTATGCTCACTTTTTCACAGAGATTAGAATGTCCAATCCAAGATATAAAAGGGAACTCTGAATTTTATTGAGCATTATAACTTCTCCTTCTTCCCTGAGAACTTTAGGGAGAATGGAAGCTGGCAGTAGGAAAGATAGGCTAAGGAGCTTGTATAATTCTCTATTGGTTCTCTTCTACACTTACCTGACCATGTTGGGCACATTCTGATACCTACAGAGCTGGGGAAAGGTGAATGTAAAGCAGCAAAGGAAAGTGAAATCTTACACTTAAATGATACAGTTTTAAGTTGTTTTTATGGTCTTTGGGCCTCAAAGATGTTTAAAGCTGATTTTTGTGTGACAGTGTGTGATGCTGCCAGGGACCCCTCAATAGTTTGTGGATTTTCTTTCTAACTAAAGTTCATGTGACCTGGGTCAGCAGATGCATCATTTTATGGATGACAGTTTTCTCTAAATTAAGAGAATCTCTAAATTCCTAGAAATGCAAGCCTCTCCCCACTTAGTCTTTTGCTCCAGGGATCTGTGCATCCCTTGTGGTGACACAACTGGACAAGATCCATTATGAACGAGGCTGTTTCTTCCCTTTTACAGATGGTCTCCAACTATCTATAGGAAATACCTGTACACCCCTTGTTCTCTCCAACTCTTAGAAGCAGGCTGATTGCAAAGAAGCAGCCCTCTCCTCTTTGTCCAACAAAGTAGCATGTCTTGGACCTTCCTTCTGTCCTTTGTGGGGGTACCCCTTCTAGGACTGAGATGAGAACTTGCTTCAAGGTGATGAGAGAGTACAACAGCTCTTTCTGAAAAAAAATTCCTCTCAAATTTTTAATACCAAAGTCTATCTTATTTAACTTGCCAATCCCTTTTTATAAATTTTACTTAGCTGAGGAATTCAAAGGCTCTAGAATTGATTCAAAGAGTTGCCTTTTAACATCTGCTTATAAAGATCTGAAAACACATTTTGGAAATTCTCGTGTATTGTATATTGGTGCCTGGTTGAATTTTACTTTTAGTATCTTGCATTATGATTCATAGTCAAGGGTATAGGTTTATGAGTCTTAGAGAAGCAGTTCCTGCAGCCAAAAAGATGTTTATTAAATGTTGAGATGATAAACAGATGGATAAAACCTAATTAAGCCATGCTGTTGATCATTTGTGAACTGAAATGGAGGATCTTGCCAACAATCTAGCATTTATAATGGGGATGATTAGGAGAGGGAACATATTCACAAAATCTTCTATAGGGATTACTCAGTCATGGTTTTGACTTACCTCCCCAAATTTATATAATTAAAATTTTCTAATCAAGTGACCTCTTCCAAAGCAAACTAAATTTTAAGGCACTTATGGTTGGTCTTTACAATTTTCAAAATAAAATTTTAAAAAGCAATATTTGTTTTGGTTAACTTGGGAGGTCTTCAAATTAATATGTAATTTACATATTACTTGCTATTTGAAAAAAATGTTTTTTTTTGAAGCCACCATTTGATACCACCATTATTGATAAGAACTGAAAATATAATTTACAGATCCTTGTATTTACACTCTTCTTTTTCCACCATTATTCCTCTTATTCCATTATGCTTTTCCAGACTCAAGTAAAGGGCTATAGTGACAGTGATGGGCAAGCATATTTTGTGCTTTGTCAGTTCAAATAAAATTCAAGCTAGGAATGACAAGCTATTTTTTAAAGCAAGGATTAAAATCAAGTAATTTATATTTATAAAAGGACCTGTGTATATACAGTCAGAAGTAGTGCTGATAATATTTTAGAGAACTCTTTTTTTCTGATCCATCATTTCTTCAACATGATGTGTAACATGTCTCATATTTTTGTTCTCCTCACTTTTCTATCATTGGTTGTCTTTAAAACTGATTTGAAATACAAGACACTTTATAAGATTTATTACGTGATGAGGTGCAAGACAAATTCAACTTACCCATCAAGGATGGGGAGACCTACAAGGGGAGAAGGGGGAGCAAAATGAGCAGGATGCCATCCGTGCTCACAATGGAGCACTACACCATCAGTGGTCATTTTCCCTCCAAGACAATAGCAGATTGAAATGGAAAACACATTTTTCTTCCAAATACTTTATATAGTCAGATTTATTTGTACAAAACAACTAAAAATTACTGAGCATACTTAAGGGGGCTGGAAATAGTAACTGCCCAATTATTATCTGGTTATAGTGAAGCATGGATGGTGGGAAGGACTGCCTGAGTTCTAACTCTGCTTTCTCCATTAAGTAGTTGTGTGACCAGCGCAATACTTAAATCACCCGGGTAGTATTCTTACTGAAATAATAGTATTGGGCTGGCTAAAACATTCATTTGGGATAAGATGCTACTGAAAAAACCCGAGTGAACGTTTTGGCCAGCCCAATACTTACCTCAGGCTGTTTTTGTAAAAATTAATGAGATAGTGTATGTAGAACATGTGGCAAGTGTTACATGTCCTGGCACATAGTGAACTTTCGATTATATAGGGTAGTGATATTTTTGGAAATTGAACTGCTGTACAGGCCACTCAGTCAGTCCACCATTATTTAGTGTCCATCACAGGGGGCCAGATGCTGAGAGAAGCATTGGGATCAGAGGACTGACAGGTAGTCACTCATAATCTCTGTTCTAAAGAGCTTTCCATCTGGTATAGAACACAGATAAAACACACAGTCAAAGGAAATGATCGCAAATTTCAATACATTTTATAGACAACAACAGATTGGTTCCAAATAGGAAAAGGAGTATGTCAAGGCTATGTACTGTCACCCTGCTTATTTAACTTATATGCAGAGTACATCATGAGAAACGCTGGGCTGGATGAAGCTGGAATCAAGATTGCTGGGAGAAATATCAATAACCTCAGATATGCAGATGACACCACCCTTATGGCGGAAAGTGAAGAAGAACTAAAGAGCTTCTTGATGAAAGTGAAAGAGGAGAGTGAAAAAGTTGGCTTAAAGCTCAACATTCAGAAAATGAAGATCATGGCATCTGGTCCCATCACTTCATGACAAATAGATGGGTCAACACTGGAAACAGTGGCTAACTTTATATTTTGGGGCTCCAAAATCACTGCAGATGGTGACTGCAGCCATGAAATTAAAAGACACTTACTCCTTGGAAGGAAAGTTATGACCCACCTAGACAGCATATTAAAAAGCAAAGACATTACTTTGCCAACAAAGGTCCGTCTAGTCAAGGCTATGGTTTTTCCAGTGGTCATGTATGGATGTGAGAGTTGGACTATAAAGAAAGCTGAGTGCCAAAGAATTGATGCTTTTAAATTGTGGTGTTGGAGAAGACTCTTGAGAGTCCCTTGGACTGCAAGGAGATCCAACCAGTCCATCCTAAAGGAGATCAATCCTGGGTGTTCATTGGAAGGACTGATGTTGAAGCTGAAGCTCCAATACTTTGGCCACCTGATGCTGAGAAAGATTGACTTATTTTAAAAGACCCTGATGCTGGGAAAGATTGAGAGCAGGAGGAGAAGGGGACGGCAGAGGATGAGATGGTTGGATGGTATCACCGACTCAATGGACATGAGTTTGAGTAAACTCCCGGAGTTGGTGATGGACAGGGAGGCCTGGTGTACTGTGGTCCATGGAGTTGCAAAGAGTCAGACATGACTGAGCAACTGAACTGAACTGAATAGACAATAATGAGATGAAACTAGTGAGGGATCTATGTTAGCTACTGTGTTAGAAGTGGTATCATTAATAAGGGAACTACTCCCTTATTAATAATAATATTATTATTATTAATAAGGGAACTACTCCCAGTTTAAAAGATGAGGGGCAGCTGTGTGAAGAATGTGAGGACAAGAATTCAAACAGGCAAAAGGCAAATACAATGAGAAGGGAAAACTGTTTGGAACAATGTAAGAACTGATAGACCTGGGAACACAGGTGTGAGTAAGGGGCTGGCGGGGTGGGGAGGAGAATGCCTTGAATATGCAGCCAGAGTTCATCTCACTCAAGATCCCACATCATTGTAAGGATTTGGGATTCCACTGTGGGGAGTGGGAAACCATTGAAAGGTTTTACGCAATGGTTCAACATGACATAGTTTGTATTTAAATCTCTCTTCTGATGCTTTGTGGACAAGTATCTCCAAATCTTTGCATGCTAATCAATTAATGGAGGAGGCAGAATTTGAAGGCAAGTAGTCATCCCCACAACCATAAGCTTAACTACTGTGCAATGCTACTTCTGATTCTATAATCCTTATGTCTATGTTAACTGATGAACACTTTGTATCATTTTGAGTTACTTTGTAGAAACAAATTTGACTGTACAGAGAATTTGAAGAAAAAAAAGAAATGTATTATACCATTTCAATTTGCTGTTATGCTGTAAAGAAATGACATGCTACCTAACCATGTATTTCTGGGATGTGGACATTAGGTAAAATAATTTTTACTCTGTAGCCCCTCTCCCTCTGTCCTAGCCGTAGGATTATAGGCTGTCCTAGTCATAACTTGGCTTCTTGCTCTTGCAATAAACCACATATGCATTGTAACTGCAACAATGTTTTTAAAATAATTAGCAAAATGGTTCCCAATGGGTATCAGGCAGAGAAAATGTCTTGCATTTTTCATCAGTTTCAAATAGAACAAATGATAGAAAACTTGGGAGAATAAAGATATTGGATGTGCTGAGACCATACCAAAGTAATGGCATATATATATATATATATATATATATATATATATATATATTTAGAAAGAATACTGTTTACTATCAGCACTGCCTATGACTGTATATACAGGTCATTTTTCAGACATCGCTCATTGTTAATCTTTGCTAACAAAAAGCTTGTCGTTTACTGCTTGGGTTTATTTGAATTGAGAAAGCCCAAGATATTCTGCCCATCACTGTCACTAGAGCACTCATTTGAATATTGAAGAGCTCAATGCAGGAAAAAGAAAACGGTGATGGGTAAGTAATTACAGGAGAAGGCAATGGCACCCCACTCCAGTACTCTTGCCTGGAAAATCCCATGGACAGAGAAGCCTGGTAGGCTGCAGTCCATGGGGTCGCTAGAGTCGGACATGACTGAGCGACTTCACTTTCACTTTTCACTTTCATGCGTTGGAGGAGGAAATGGCAACCCACTGTAGTGTTCTTGCCTGTAGAGTCCCAGGAATGGGGAGGCCTGGAGGGCTGCTGTCTCAGGGGTCACACAGAGTTGGACATGACTGAAGCGACTTAGCAGCAGCAGCAGCAAGTAATTACAAATGTAATGATCTATAAACTATATTTGCAGTTTTTCAACAATAATGATGTTATGATCTGAATGATTAAAAAATTTTTTACCAGTTGGCAATAATATAGCAAATATATTCATAAGAAGGCATCACAAGTTAAAGAAAATATTTAAAAAAATTTATTTTGAAAACTATAGAGTTAGCAAAAATGTTAGAAACTTCAATTTTGTTCAGTGGGGATCATCCAATTAGAGAAACAACTGTGTAAGTTTTGAGAAGTAAGTCAAAATTATGACTGAGCAATCCCTATAAAAATTTTAGGAGGTACGTTTCTTCTTCCAATCATCTCCACTCCAAGTGCCAGATTGGGAATTTGAATCTTCCAATTGTAAGTTACATAGATGCTGAAATCATCAAATAAAGTAATTAAGTAATTAGAGGTTAATAAAAGTAAATGTCTATCTTTTTTACATAAAATTAGGATTATCTAAAATTTATTTTATATTTATCCTGAGTCCACTGCCCTGGGGAGCTGCTAAAACAATGTAATCTGCACTGGAGACAACTGTACTAAAGAGAGGATTGGAGCAAAGCAGTGGTGGAAGCAGGAGGTTATCAGTGTAGCTGCTATGGTCCAGTGATAACTGAGCACAGCTTCAACTAGGGTGGTGACTATACTTATAAAGAAAAGGCAATGCCTTTAAGATATATTTTTTCTCATATATAATTGATGGATCACCATAATTACCATTATCATTATGACAGTCATAATACCATAACAATACCCAGTTCTTGGGTTACAGCATTAATGATTTTCCCATTAAATACTTATTCATTTTAAATCCACCAATGAAATCTATTGAGGAAATATAGTGGGCTAATGTATTAAAAGCTCCTCTAATTAGACTAGTTCATTTTCTGATGTGATATTCAAAAGGGGGTTGATTTGGAGAGTTTGTGATATTTTTATTCTGTTTATTAACACAGGTCAATGGGTGGTTAGAGATGCATAAAATTGAATGTATCAATGTCAAAAAATTGAAGTCAAATTAATCTACATCTGATTAGCCTTTTTCTCAAATGAATAACTCACATAAGGCTTTAAAAACCTTCTAGTTCTCAGTAAATTGACATCTAATTGATCTCAAAGACTTCTCTTTAAGAAAATTGGGGCCAGTGTGCTTGGGAAGATGGGAAGTTTAATCTTTATGGAGAGAAAAAAAATCAACTATATTTTCACCAAGATTCTGCAGGAAGTATTTCACATTAATAAATGATTTATCTTATGCGAAGTTAATAATAATCTAGGATCAGATAATTAAGTCTATTCATTCAAAATCAGCTTTGTCTCTTAGCCTGTAAATATCCACTGCTATCTTTTTTTCCCCTCTTGTCATTTTCAGTCCTGTATTTAGATAGAGCTCTGTTTATATTTTAACTTCTTCTTGTTTAAGGAACTCCCACTCATTGACTCAGACTGAGAAAGAAAATTAGCAAAAAATCAAGGGAACACTTTAAGCAAATGAGCCCACAAACCTGAAAACTATTCAGAGAGATAGGAGCAATGGTTCTGGGCTCCTACAAAGAAGCTTTGTTGGTCCTGATTGCGTGAGGCTCTTGTTTCTCTTTTCTACCTGGAGACCATAGCTAGTCAGGAGGTGCCAATTTTATACTAGGGTACCATCCTGAGTTCCAAGAATAAGCCATTTATCGAGGGTAGCACACTCACCTATGAACTTCCCAGGGTCCTCTGATGGACAGTGAGGACACTTTCTCATTCTTCCTTCCACCCATTACACCCATTAGCAAAGGCTGTGACCCCCCCATTTTTTTTTTCCATTTGCAATAGTTTTGGGTAAGCGGATTGTTGGACACCACCACTTGTGAAGGCCTGTAAAACAATTAAGTGTATCAATTTTCTATAAGTATTACATACCAGCTCTAAACTTAGTAGCTTAAAACAGAAATCATTCTTGTGGCTTAGGATTTTGCCTTTGGGTAGAGCCTGGCAGGATCAGCTCTTCTCTGTTTCTTTTGACATCTGCTGTGCAGCTTCATGCGGGTGAGCATCCCTGTTTGAGACAGCTTATCACCCGGTTTAATCACTGGCCAAGTTGGCCCTGGCTGCCAGCTGGGAGCTCAGCTGGAGCTAGGTTCTAGGGGCCTGTGTTCCTCTTCCTTATGGTGAGGTGGCTGAGCCTCAAAGCAAGCCGGTCTGAAGAGAACCAGTACAGAACTTGTGTAGTCTTCCGGCATCTAACCTCAGAGGTCTTGCATAACGTTACTTCCCTCATAGCCATGCTCTGCTTTGACAGAGGGAGCTGTCACCGTCAAAAGAGAGGTAGAGCATGTGGGGTGAATGAAATTGTTGCAGTCATTTGCAGAAAATACAACCCGTCATAACTAATTTTTCTTAAATATTACCTAAAAGTTTTCACTTTTTTGGATTAACAATTACTCTGTCTCTCTCAAGGTGTTACCATCAGAGCCAAAGGAACTAGCTTTTGTGTAAGGAAACAAAATTATATCAGAATATAAAAGTAGTATTACTTTATTGCAATTGTTATTTGTACAGGGGAGAAATTCTTTACTGATTAAGTGGAGATATTAATATATTAGGATATTAAGAATTGCAGACATTCAAAGGCATTCCAGTTCCTACAGGCAAACATACATACACGGGACCTCACATTACCCTCCCCCCACCACATGCATGCGCGCGCACACACACCCTGATGCCTGCTTGTCCAACACACACACACACACACACACACACACACACACCCTTATGCTTCTTGTCCTCCAAGCTGGGACACTCAGATTGTGCTCTGAGCATCCCAGAGACCAAGAGCAGGCAGGACGCCATCCCATCATCGCCGTACAGACGTCCAGCCCACACACTCATAACACTGACAAAGTTCCTGTCCTCCTGCCCGCGGGAACAGGAGGCAGCAGAGAAAGAAGAGGTGGGGGGAGGGTGTGGGGCTGAGTGGGGGCAGCCACGGAAAGCCGAGAGGAAGGGTCGTTGGGGCTGCGGCACCGGCAGTCCCTGTACAGCTGGGGCCGGCAGCTCCCTCACTTCGGCGGCCCAGCTCTCAGCCCCTCCTCTGCTGCTTCGGTCCACCTCTAACCCTCTTGGCGGCGGCGGGTCGTCCCCCTCAAGGGGCGCTACCGGCCCCCAAACTGCCTGCGTTGGTGCCCCCTTCAACTTAAATGGAGTAGGGGTCCCAAGCGGCCTCCCCTAGGGCCGCTCATGGGAGATCTCTGCTTCGCCACTCAGGTTTGGGACCTCTCTCCGTTTCAACGATGGGGAAAGGTGGGAAAAGTTGGAGGCGGCGGCGCCACCTGTCCAGGTGGGCTGTGCGTCTTCCAACACCGGCGGGCTCGAGTTCCTCTGCTCGGCGGGAGGGTGTAGCTTCTTTGCCCTCAGCCTTACCCGGCTGGGAGCTGCTCTGTCCCCGACTCCAGGGAGTGGCGATGGATTTCTACTTGTGGAGGGCTCCTACCAACCGCACCTCTGCTTCGCCGAGGGCGCCCTCTGGAGGGAGCGAATGGGGAAGGGAAGGGAGCCTGAGCCGGGGTAAAAACCCTGCCCTGGGACAGCCGGGCACGGAAGAAGCTTCCAGCTTCCAGGCAGAGAGCTAAGACTGATCGGCAGTGGTTTGCTCCAAGAGGAGATTCACCACCACAACGGCCATGGTCCACATGGTCTGCTTTAAAAAAGAAAAATGCATCGTGAATAGAGACATGATGGGCTGGGAGCCACGAGATGAAGAATGGAAAGGGTTCAAGTCGGTGAGGGATCAAAAGGGAAGTAGTCAGATGAGGGTTTCTGGATTTGGGAGAAGCTGTGGAATAGAGCCCACTCCCATATTCCTTGGAAAATAATAAAAATCTGTTGAAAAAACTATCTCCATCCTGTATCATCCACATCTCCTTCAAAATTAAGTGTCCAGGAAACTTCTAAGCAAGAAGACCAATTTATTTCTATTTCCTGGAAAATACACAGATTATCCAGCCTGGTACCTTTCCCTGTTTTTAGTTGTAATTGTCAGAAACCTTTACAGGAAAGTGCTACTTTAGTTGTACTCATCTTTAATTTTTTTTTTAAATTTAAAGGTTATTATTTAAGTTGTACACATGCATTTAAGATAATAGTCTGCTCTTTATTTTTTGGTATGTAGGTATATATTATATTAAGGCAAATCATGGTAATAACATTTAGTATAATATCATCCACAGGGTTTACCCGATTTAATCTTTATGTCAGAGGTTATGATTTTATATCATTCCCAGGATTGGTTTAATCAAATAATTGAATCAGATATTTCCATTAGGGTTTGAGAGACTTTTGCCTTCACTTCATAACTTAATCACCATATCTTTCATATCATAACTCTGAAAATTAATCCTCCAATTTGAAATTGAATCTTTTTATACTAATTGAATAACTTTCCTGCTGCTTTAAATAATTAATCAAAGTTCCATATTTAAGCAGAAAGTTTAAATTCTTGAAACATGTAAGACTTGTTAAGCCAAAATTCAAAGAACTTTGGGCTTGAATTCTTTCTGTCTTTTAATACTGTCCATGTTGGAAAACATTATTTTGACTTCTATATTTGCTCATATTTTGAAATAAAAATCTTGGAAAGCTCCGTTGGCAAATCAGAAGCTTCAGGTAAGAAATGGAACAAATCCTGTCTAAATACATGCTCTAAATGTGTGCTCTAAGTCCTAGTGGTGCTTATTTGGTTCAGGACATAGGAAGAGAGTGATAGAATGAAATTCCTGAAATAAGCAGTAAATTATATTTGCTATAAAATTTCAAAGCATGTTTATTAGTGGAATTTCTCTTCTTTGAAGCCTTAATATAGCTCAATTCATAAAGAATCCGCCTGTAATATGGGAGACCTGTGTTTGATCCCTGGGTTGGGAAGCTCCCCTGGAGAAGGGAAAGGCTATCCTCTCTAGTATTCTGGCCTGGAGAATTCCATGGACTGTATGTATAGTCCATGGGGTCACAAAGAGTTGGACACAATTTGAGTGACTTTCACTTTCTGTTCAATAATGACAACCCAAACACATTGAGAGGTAGTAGTTTTTTCAGTATTTGTATGCTCATTGAAAAGAGATAACTTATTTTGTTCCCTTAAAATAATATGAAAATACTGTTCTACTTGTTTGTATATCTTAATTTCTGTGTTATTTCTCTACTTAGACAAAGATTCTGTCTTTCCAGAAAGGTAAACACTGGACAAATAGCCTTCCTACTGCAAGCAAAAGTCATGGTGAACAAGAGTGTAAGGATGAAACAAACCTGAGAAAAATTAATGGCCATCTTTGAGAAATATGCTTCTCTTTACTTTGGATGGAAAGATACTCCAAAGATGTAAATAAGACAAAGAACTTACTATGTAATATTTTTTTTTTATGAAAGAATAGCTGTTTGCTGAGGGATCATCATTCAATCTCTTAGTTTCATGTCTTCCTTAATGTAACATAAATGCAGTCATGCAACATACAGCCTTTTGGATCTGACTTCTTTCACTTAGAAAAATGCTTTCAAGGTTCATCTTTGTTTTTGTATGAATTAATAGTCCATTCCTTTTTATTGCTGACTATTATTCCGTTGTATGGATATATGACAATTTGTTTATCCATTACCCTGTTCAAGGCCAAAGTTGTTTCCAGGTTTTATGAATAAATCTACTATAAACTCTTGTCAGGGGATTGTTACAGAGATGGTAAACTTGTGTTGGATCTAGGAGACTAAATTGCAGCTCACCAGATAGAAATGATGAATGAGAGACTTAGAGGTTGGAAAACCACGGAATAAAAATAAAAGAAAAAGTTGAGTTTCAGCCCAGATTCTACCACTTATTGTTGGGAAGGACTAAGACTCAGTTTCTTTGTCTATGCAGGGCAGTTGCAGTAATCAAGGGAGAAGCAGCACAGGAAACATCCTGTGTGTGGAGACGCTGTGCTGCGTTGGCCATCATAGTAACTGCAGCTGAGTTCATCAAGCGCTTTGGGAGCACACCGCTGTTCCAAGCACAGTGTTGGTAGATGTAATAAGAACAGACGACCCAATTTCCAGATATAAGCCCAGTATTTTATGGGAGACAAAACTGAAAAAGGAGGAACACAGAAAGTCTGATAGGGAGGCAGCATATAGATATAAAGGACAGCCTCGACTGTGCACACTGGGCTGACTATGAGACGGACATGTGTGCGGCAATACGCAGGTATCAGTCCTTAGAGTTAGTGTGAGATACTAGAACAAGAATAGACTTTGGGGTTAAAGAGAATAAGTCCACTACTATTATTTCTGTGGCTAATAAATAAGTCCATAGTTTTGAGCAAGTATCTTCATTTCTCAGAGCACAGGGATTTGCAATTATTAATCAATGTATAAAAATACTTGATGCATTCACCCATTCATTCAACAAATATGAACATTATTTTTAATGCAATAGATTAGATAGACAAGGGGGAAATAAAACCATAAATACATGAAATGAATAATGAATTTTGGATGATGATAAATCATAAATGATGTAAATTTAATAGAGTGATGTGATAATGAGTGACAGAAGAAGAGACATTACAGTGGTGGATGAAGAAATGTTTTCAAAGAAGGGAATATTTTAGCTGAAATGTGAATGATGAAAAGGAGTTGGTTGTGTTCAATGGACTGTTCCATAAACATAACAAAGGAACATTACAGAACCTGTGTTTTTAATCTTAAAAAGTAGGTTATCAACTGTCAGATCAGGGAGAGGTTAGAGATAATTATCAGATCAGATCAGATCAGATCAGTCGCTCAGTCGTGTCCGACTCTTTGCGACCCCATGAACCGCAGCACGCCAGGCCTCCCTGTCCATCACCAGCTCCCGGAGGTCACTCAGACTCGCATCCATCGAGTCAGTGATGCCATCCAGCCATCTCATCCTCTGTCGTCCCCTTCTCCTCCTGCCCTCAATCCCTCCCAGCATCAGAGTCTTCTCCAATGAGTCAACTCTGCATGAGGTGGCCAAAATACTGGAGTTTCAGCTTTAGCATCATTCCTTCTAAAGAAATTCCAGGATTGATCTCCTTCAAAATGGACTGGTTGGATCTCCTTGCAGTCCAAGGGACTCTCAAGAGTCTTCTCCAACACCACAGTTCAAAAGCATCAATTCTTCGGCGCTCAGCCTTCTTCACAGTCCAGCTCTCACATCCATACATGACCACAGGAAAGACCATAGCCTTGACTAGGCGAACCTTTGTTGGTAAAGTAATGTCTCTGCTTTTGAATATGCTATCTAGGTTGGTCATAACTTTCCTTCCAAGGAGCAAGCATCTTTTAATTTCATGGCTGCAGTCACCATCTGCAGTGATTTTGGAGCCCAGAAAAACAAAGTCTGACACTGTTTCCACTGTTTGTCCATCTATTTCCCATGCAGTGATGGGACCAGATGCCATGATCTTCGTTTTCTGAATGTTGAGCTTTAAGCCAACCTTTTCACTCTCCGCTTTCACTTTCATCAAGAGGCTTTTTAGCCCCTCTTCACTTTCTGCCATAAGAGTGGTGTCATCTGCATATCTGAGGTTATTGATATTTCTCCCGGCAATCTTGATTCCAACTTGTGTTTCTTCCAGTCCAGCATTTCTCATGATGTACTCTGCATATAAGTTAAATAAACATGGTGACAATATGCAGCCTTGACGTACTCCTTTTCCTATTTGGAACCAGTCTGTTGTTCCATGACCAGTTCTAACTGTTGCTTCCTGACTTGCATACAGATTTCTTAAGAGGCAGATCAGGTGGTCTGGTATTCCCATCTCTTTCAGAATTTTCCATAGTTTATTGTGATCCACACAGTCAAAGGCTTTGGCATAGTCAATAAAGCAGAAATAGATATTTTTCTGGAACTCTCTTGCTTTTTCCATGATCCAGCGGATGTTGGCAATTTGATCTCTGGTTCCTCTGCCTTTTCTAAAACCAGCTTGAACATCAGGAAGTTCACGGTTCACATATTGCTGAAGCCTGGCTTGGAGAATTTTGAGCATTACTTTACTAGCGTATGAGATGAGTGCAATTGTTCGGTAGTTTGAGCACTCCTTGGCATTGCCTTTCTTTGGGATTGGGATGAAAACTGACCTTTTCCAATCTTGTGGCCACTGCTGAGTCTTCCAAATTTGCTGGCATATTGAGTGCAGCACTTTCACAGCATCATCATTCAGGACTTGGAATAGCTCCACTGGAATTCCATCACCTCCACTAGCTTTGTTCGTAGTGATGCTTTCTAAGGCCCATTTGACTTCACATTCCAAGATGTCTGGCTCTAGGTCAGTGATCACATCATCATGATTATCTAGGTCTTGAAGCTCTTTTTTGTACAGTTCTTCTGTGTATTCTTGCCACCTCTTCTTAATATCTTTTGCTTCTGTTAGGTCCACACCATCTCTGTCCTTTATCGTGCCCATCTTTGCATGAAATGTTCCTTTGGTATCTCTGATTTTCTTGAAGAGATCCCTAGTCTTTCCCATTCTGTTGTTTTCCTCTATTTCTTTGCATTGATCACTGAAGAAGGCTTTCTTATCTCTTCTTGCTATTCTTTGGAACTCTGCATTTAGATGTTTATATCTTTCCTTTTCTCCTTTGCTTTTCGCTTCTCTTCTTTTCACAGCTATTTGTAAGGCCTCCCCAGACAGCCATTTTGCTTTTTTGCATTTCTTTTCCATGGGGATGGTCTTGATCCCTGTCTCCTGTACAATGTCACGAACCTCATTCCATAGTTCATCAGGCACTCTATCTATCAGATCTAGGCCCTTAAATCTATTTCTCACTTCCACTGTATAATCATAAGGGATTTGATTTAGGTCATACCTGAATGGTCTAGTAGTTTTCTCTACTTTCTTCAATTTCAGTCTGAATTTGGCAATAAGGAGTTCATGGTCCGAGCCACAGTCAGCTCCTGGTCTTGTTTTTGCTGATTGGATAGAGCTTCTCCGTCTTTGGCTGCAAAGAATATAATCGATCTGATTTCGGTGTTGACCATCTGGTGATGTCCATGTATAGAGTCTTCTCTTATGTTGTTGGAAGAGGGTATTTGCTATGACCAGTGCATTTTCTTGGCAAAACTCTATTAGTCTTTGCCCTGCTTCATTCCGTATTCCAAGGCCAAATTTGCCTGTTACTCCAGGTGTTTCTTGACTTCCTAC
This sequence comes from Tragelaphus eurycerus, assembly GCA_935064755.1. Lineage (NCBI taxonomy): Eukaryota > Metazoa > Chordata > Mammalia > Artiodactyla > Bovidae > Tragelaphus > Tragelaphus eurycerus. Next base: position 13,576,884 of record CAKXYN010000062.1, read on the forward strand.
TTTTGCATTCCAGTCCCCTATAATGAAAAGGACATCTTTTTTGGATGTTAGTTCTAAAAGGTCTTGTAGGTCTTCATAGAACCTTTCAACTTCAGCTTCTTCGGCGTTACTGGTTGGGGCATAGATTTGGATTACTGTGACATTGAATGGTTTGCCTTGGAAACGAACAGAAATCATTCTGTCATTTTTGAGATTGCATCCAAGTACTGCATTTCGGACTCTTTTGTTGACCATGATGGCCATTCCATTTCTTCTGAGGGATTCCTGCCCACAGAAGTAGATATAATGGTCATCCGAGTTAAATTCACCCATTCCAGTCCATTTTAGTTCGCTAATTCCTAGAATGTCAAAATTCACATTATAACCTGTGATTATTTTATCTTTAAATCTGAGGCATGTATTAAAATGCGAATCCCAGGACTTTCCTGATGGTGTAGTGGATGAGAATCTGCCTGCCAATGCAGGGGACATGGATTCAATCCCCGATCTGGGAAGATTCACATGTAGCAGAGCAACTAAGCCTTGTGCTCCATATAACTACTGAGTTGGAACTCTAGAGGTCACGAGCTGCAAATTCCAAGCCTGAGTGCTGCCACTGCTGAAGCTCAGGCACCTAGAGCCTGTGCTGTGCAACAAGAGAAGCCACCACAATAAGCCTGTGGACTACAATGAAACAGAGTAGCCCCTGCTCGCTGCATCTAGAGAAGGCCCAGGCAGAGCGATGAAGACCCAGTGCAACCAAAAATTAAATTAAAAATTAAAAATAAAAAATGTGAATCCCAGGACTCCAACTCCACATTGCTGTCTTGCCCAACACAGAGCCAAGTTCTAACTCTAAGCTTGGCAAAAATATCCAAATCCAGCTTTCTACCCAAGGCAACGTCCTGTTTGCGTTCTAAAGAGTCAAATGCAGCCTTAATTTCTCTGCTGGCTTCCCTACTATCTAAAAAGACAAATCCTAAGAAAACACCATGGATTATTGTTGATTGCATAGTTTAAAATAATCTCATCTTGAACCCTAGTTGAACCCTGCTTTGTGTCAATAATGTTACTATTAATATCATCAATTTAATCAAAGGGATTTGATTGATATGGTCCTTGTTATCTTATTATCAGATTGCTGCCCTAAAAGACTTGAGTCAGTTTATATTTATTGCCAGCATTGGCTCTGGGTTCCAGTAAACCCCAACCGGAAGTAAAAAGAAAGTTTTCAGTCAGATTTTTAGCTTGAAAGAATGGATGCTTGCTTTATATGTATCAGATCAGATCAGATCAGATCAGTCGCTCAGTCGTGTCCGACTCTTTGCGACCCCATGAACCGCAGCACGCCAGGCCTCCCTGTCCATCACCAGCTCCCAGAGGTCACCCAGACTCACACCCATCAAGTCAGTGATGCCATCCAGCCATCTCATCCTCTGTCGTCCCCTTCTCCTCCTGCCCTCAATCCCTCCCAGCATCAGAGTCTTCTCCAATGAGTCAACTCTTCGCATGAGGTGGCCAAAATACTGGAGTTTCAGCTTTAGCATCATTCCTTCCAAAGAAATTCCAGGATTGATCTCCTTCAGAAGGGACTGGTTGGATCTTCTTGCAGTCCAAGGGACTCTCAAGAGTCTTCTCCAACACCACAGTTCAAAAACATCAATTCTTTGGCGCTCAGCCTTCTTCACAGTCCAGCTCTCACATCCATACATGACCACAGGAAAGACCATAGCCTTGACTAGGCGAACCTTTGTTGGTAAAGTAATGTCTCTGCTTTTGAATATGTTATCTAGGTTGGTCATAACTTTCCTTCCAAGGAGTAAGCATCTTTTAATTTCATGGCTGCAGTCACCATCTGCAGTGATTTTGGAGCCCAGAAAAACAAAGTCTGACACTGTTTCCACTGTTTCCCCATCTATTTCCCATGTAGTGATGGGACCAGATGCCATGATCTTCGTTTTCTGAATGTTGAGCTTTAAGCCAACCTTTTCACTCTCCACTTTCACTTTCATCAAGAGGCTTTTTAGCCCCTCTTCACTTTCTGCCATAAGAGTGGTGTCATCTGCATATCTGAGGTTATTGATATTTCTCCCGGCAATCTTGATTCCAACTTGTGTTTCTTCCAGTCCAGCATTTCTCATGATGTACTCTGCATATAAGTTAAATAAACATGGTGACAGTATGCAGCCTTGACGTACTCCTTTTCCTATTTGGAACCAGTCTGTTGTTCCATGACCAGTTCTAACTGTTGCTTCCTGACCTGCATACAGATTTCTTAAGAGGCAGATCAGGTGGTCTGGTATTCCCATCTCTTTCAGAATTTTCCATAGTTTATTGTGATCCACACAGTCAAAGGCTTTGGCATAGTCAATAAAGCAGAAATAGATATTTTTCTGGAACTCTCTTGCTTTTTCCATGATCCAGCGGATGTTGGCAATTTGATCTCTGGTTCCTCTGCCTTTTCTAAAACCAGCCTGAACATCAGGAAGTTCACGGTTCACATATTGGTGAAGCCTGGCTTGGAGAATTTTGAGCATTACTTTACTAGCGTGTGAGATGAGTGCAATTGTGTGGTAGTTTGAGCATTCTTTGGCATTGCCTTTCTTTGGGATTGGGATGAAAACTGACCTTTTCCAATCTTGTGGCCACTGCTGAGTCTTCCAAATTTGCTGGCATATTGAGTGTAGCACTTTCACAGCATCATCTTTCAGGACCTGAAATAGCTCCACTGGAATTCCATCACCTCCACTAGCTTTGTTCGTAGTGATGCTTTCTAAGGTCCACTTGACTTCACATTCCAGGATGTCTGGCTCTAGGTCAGTGATCACATCATCATGATTATCTAGGTCTTGAAGCTCTTTTTTGTACAGTTCTTCTGTGTATTCCTGCCACCTCTTCTTAATATCTTCTGGTTCTGTTAGGTCCACACCATCTCTGTCCTTTATCGTGCCCATCTTGGCATGAAATGTTCCTTTGGTATCTCTGATTTTCTTGAAGAGATCCCTAATCTTTCCCATTCTGTTGTTTTCCTCTATTTCTTTGCCTTGATCACTGAAGAAGGCTTTCTTATCTCTTCTTGCTATTCTTTGGAACTCTGCATTTAGATGTTTATATCTTTCCTTTTCTCCTTTGCTTTTCGCTTCTCTTCTTTTCACAGCTATTTGTAAGGCCTCCCCAGACAGCCATTTTGCTTTTTTGCATTTCTTTTCCATGGGGATGGTCTTGATCCCTGTCTCCTGTACAATGTCACAAACCTCCGTCCATAGTTTATCAGGCCCTCTATCAGATCTAGGCCCTTAAATCTATTTCTCACTTCCACTGTATAATCATAAGGGATTTGATTGAGGTCATACCTGAATGGTCTAGTAGTTTTCCCTATTTTCTTCAATTTCAGTCTGAATTTGGCAATAAGAAGTTCATGGTCTGAGCCACAGTCAGCTCCTGGTCTTGTTTTTGCTGATTGGATAGAGCTTCTCCATCTTTGGCTGCAAAGAATATAATCGATCTGATTTCGGTGTTGACCATCTGGTGATGTCCATGTATAGAGTCTTCTCTTGTGTTTTTGGAAGAGGGTATTTGCTATGACCAGTGCATTTTCTTGGCAAAACTCTGTTAGTCTTTGCCCTGCTTCATTCTGTGTTCCAAGGCCAAATTTGCCTGTTACTCCAGGTGTTTCTTGACTTCCTACTTTTGCATTCCAGTCCCCTATAATGAAAAGGACATCTTTTTTGGGTGTTAGTTCTAAAAGGTCTTATAGGTCTTCACAGAACCGTTTAACTTCAGCTTCTTCAGCTTTACTGGTTGGGCATAGACTTGGATTACTGTGACATTGAATGGTTTGCCTTGGAAACGAACAGAGATCATTCTGTCATTTTTGAGATTGCATCCAAGTACTGCATTTCATTATATGCATACTTCTACTTAATATCCAAATTCATTCTTTCATCTTCAAGTAACTGAACAAATCTTGAGATTTTGTTCTAGTTGTCTTTTCTTAGGCTAAGTTCTCCACTATCTTCCTCCCATTAAGTGGGTTGTAGAATTTTCTGTGCAAATCTTTAATTCCAGTGGCTTGAAAAAATGTGAAGCTATATACTGAGAGGGTTAAATGCAGGTTTGAAGAGGGTTCCTACACTGTGAGCTTTTTCTTGGGCTGTGAGAGGGACTGTCCTTAAGAAAATGCTCTCTGATCTCTGATCTCTCTGTCATCCTTTCCATCTTATTTCCATTAGTATGGAAAATGCTGTCATGTCAATATTCAGAGAAAGTTAAAAAAAAGTGAAAAAGCCCCTAAAAGTTTTCAGCCCAAGGCAGCCAATAGGGATGGAGGAGAATCCATTATCTTCCTTTTGCCTAGGGAATATAGGTGCTCATTGGTTTTCAGGTCTTATATGAATTTTACTTGAGAGATGGGAAGGGGGAACAGAAATAAATGTTTTATTACACTTAAAATTATAAAAAGTAGTATACTGGTATGTAAAAAGTAAAACTTATTCCTCTTCCAAATAGTATCTGGGTTAAGTTTAATGTGTTTCTAACAGATTTACATTACATTCTTTAAAAAATGAAATAATACTATCATATATAAATTATTATAAGGTAATATAATGAACTAGTGCACTCAAGAACTTATCTTTGAAACATTTTGTTATATTTCAATTTTTTATTTGCTCATTAAAAATAAACTTACAATTAAGTTGGTTGAATTTTATAACAAAATTGGATCATACTGTTCATATTGTTCTTAACGTGTGTTTTGTTCAATAGTAAGAGGTGGCAAGAATACACAGAAGAACTGTACAAAAAAGAGCTTCATGACCCAGATAATCACGATTGTGTAATCACTGACCTAGAGCCAGACATCCTGGAATGTAAAGTCAAGTGGGCCTTAGAAAGCATCACTGTGAACAAAGCTAGTGGAGGTGATGGAATTCCAGTTGAGCTATTTCAAATCCTGAAAGGATGCTGCACTCAATATGCCAGCAAATTTGGAAAACTCAGCAGTGGCCACAGGACTGGAAAAGGTCAGTTTTCACTCCAATCCCAAAGAAAGGCAATGCCAAAGAATGCTCAAACTACCACACAATTGCACTCATCTCACACGCTAGTAAAGTAATGCTCAAAAATCTCCAAGCCAGGCTTCAGCAATATATGAACTGTGAACTTCCTGATGTTCAAGCTGGTTTTAGAAAAGGCAGAGGAACCAGAGATCAAATTGCCAACATCTGCTGGATCATGGAAAAAGCAAGAGACTTCCAGAAACACATCTATTTCTGCTTTATTGACTATGCCAAAGCCTTTAACTGTGTGGATCACAATAAACTGTGGACAATTCTGAAAGAGATGGGAATACCAGACCACCTGATCTGCCTCTTAAGAAATGTGTATGCAGGTCAGGAAGCAACAGTTAGAACTGAACATGGAACAACAGACTGGTTCCAAATAGGAAAAGGAGTACGTCAAGGCTGTGTATTGTCCCCCTGTTTATTTAACTTCCATGCAGAGTACATCATGAGAAATGCTGGACTGGAAGAAACACAAGTTGGAATCAAGATTGCTGGGAGAAATATCAATAACCTCAGATATGCAGATGACACCACCCTTATGGCAGAAAGTGAAGAGGAACTAAAAAGCCTCCTGATGAAGGTGAAAGTGAAGAGTGAAAAAGTTGGCTTAAAGCTCAACATTCAGAAAACGAAGATCATGGCATCTGGTCCCATCACTACATGGGAAATAGATGGGGAAACAGTGTCAGATTTTATTTTTCTGGGCTCCAAAATCAGTGCAGATGGTGACTGCAGCCATGAAATTAAAAGACGCTTACTCCTTGGAAGGAAAGTTATGACCAACCTAGATAGCATATTGAAAGAGAGAGAGATCAGTCGCTCAGTCGTGTCCGACTCTTTGCGACCCCATGAACTGCAGCACGCCAGGCCTCCCTGTCCATCACCAGCTCCCGGAGGTCACCCAGACTCGCATCCATCGAGTCAGTGATGCCATCCAGCCATCTCATCCTCTGTCGTCCCCTTCTCTTCCTGCCCTCAATCCCTCCCAGCATCAGAGTCTTCTCCAATGAGTCAACTCTTCGCATGAGGTGGCCAAAATACTGGAGTTTCAGCTTTAGCATCATTCCTTCCAAAGAAATCCCAGGATTGATCTCCTTCAGAATGGACTGGTTGGATCTTCTTGCAGTCCAAGGGACTCTTAAGAGTCTTCTCCAACACCACAGTTCAAAAGCATCAATTCTTCGGCGCTCAGCCTTCTTCACAGTCCAGCTCTCACATCCATACATGACCACAGGAAAGACCATAGCCTTGACTAGGCGAACCTTTGTTGGTAAAGTAATGTCTCTGCTTTTGAATATGCTATCTAGGTTGGTCATAACTTTCCTTCCAAGGAGCAAGCGTCTTTTAATTTCATGGCTGCAGTCACCATCTGCAGTGATTTTGGAGCCCAGAAAAACAAAGTCTGACACTGTTTCCACTGTTTCCCCATCTATTTCCCATGCAGTGATGGGACCAGATGCCATGATCTTCGTTTTCTGAATGTTGAGCTTTAAGCCAACCTTTTCACTCTCCACTTTCACTTTCATCAAGAGGCTTTTTAGCCCCTCTTCACTTTCTGCCATAAGAGTGGTGTCATCTGCATATCTGAGGTTATTGATATTTCTCCCGGCAATCTTGATTCCAACTTGTGTTTCTTCCAGTCCAGCATTTCTCATGATGTACTCTGCATATAAGTTAAATAAACATGGTGACAGTATGCAGCCTTGACGTACTCCTTTTCCTATTTGGAACCAGTCTGTTGTTCCATGACCAGTTCTAACTGTTGCTTCCTGACCTGCATACAGATTTCTTAAGAGGCAGATCAGGTGATCTGGTATTCCCATCTCTTTCAGAATTTTCCATAGTTTATTGTGATCCACACAGTCAAAGGCTTTGGCATAGTCAATAAAGCAGAAATAAATGTTTTTCTGGAACTCTCTTGCTTTTTCCATGATCCAGCGGATGTTGGCAATTTGATCTCTGGTTCCTCTGCCTTTTCTAAAACCAGCTTGAACATCAGGAAGTTCACGGTTCACATATTGCTGAAGCCTGGCTTGGAGAATTTTGAGCATTACTTTACTAGCGTGTGAGATGAGTGCAATTGTTTGGTAGTTTGAGCATTCTTTGGCATTGCCTTTCTTTGGGATTGGGATGAAAACTGACCTTTTCCAATCTTGTGGCCACTGCTGAGTCTTCCAAATTTGCTGGCATATTGAGTGTAGCACTTTCACAGCATCATCATTCAGGACTTGGAATAGCTCCACTGGAATTCCATCACCTCCACTAGCTTTGTTCGTAGTGATGCTTTCTAAGGCCCATTTGACTTCACATTCCAAGATGTCTGGCTCTAGGTCAGTGATCACATCATCATGATTATCTAGGTCTTGAAGCTCTTTTTTATACAGTTCTTCTGTGTATTCCTGCCACCTCTTCTTAATATCTTCTGCTTCTGTTAGGTCCACACCATCTCTGTCCTTTATCGTGCCCATCTTTGCACGAAATGTTCCTTTGGTATCTCTGATTTTCTTGAAGAGATCCCTAGTCTTTCCCATTCTGTTGTTTTCCTCTATTTCTTTGCATTGATCACTGAAGAAGGCTTTCTTGTCTCTTCTTGCTATTCTTTGGAACTCTGCATTTAGATGTTTATATCTTTCCTTTTCTCCTTTGCTTTTCGCTTCTCTTCTTTTCACAGCTATTTGTAAGGCCTCCCCAGACAGCCATTTTGCTTTTTTGCATTTCTTTTCCATGGGGATAGTCTTGATCCCTATCTCCTGTACAATGTCACGAACCTCATTCCATAGTTCATCAGGCACTCTATCTATCAGATCTAGGCCCTTAAATCTATTTCTCACTTCCACTGTATAATCATTAGGGAAAAAGCAGAGACATTACTTTGCCAACAAAGGTTCGCCTAGTCAAGGCTATGGTTTTTCCTGTGGTCATGTATGGATGTGAGAGTTGGACTGTGAAGAAGGCTGAGTGCCGAAGAATTGATGCTTTTGAACTGTGGTGTTGGAAAAGACCCTTGAGAGTCCCTTGGACTGCAAGGAGATCCAACCAGTCCATTCTGAAGGAGATCAGCCCTGGGATTTCTTTGGAAGGAATGATGCTAAAGCTGAAACTCCAGTAATTTGGCCACCTCATGTGAAGAGTTGACTCATTGGAGAAGACTCTGATGCTGGGAGGGATTGAGGGCAGGAGGAGAAGGGGACGACAGAGGATGAGATGGCTGGATGTCATCACTGACTTGATGGTCGTGAGTCTGAGTGAACTCCGGGAGTTGGTGATGGACAGGGAGGCCTGGCATGCTGCAGTTCATGGGGTCGCAAAGAGTCAGACACGACTGAGCGACTGATCTGATCTGATCTGAACTCACTTTTTTGAATATATAGGATTTTTTAAAAGAGAAATTCCCTTTATTTTTTTAAATTTATTTTTAATTGGTGGAAAATTGCTTTACAGTGTTGTGTTGGCTTCTGCTGTGTGTGTGTGTACATGTGTGTGTGCACGTGTGAGTTGCTCAGTCATGTCTGACCCTTTGCGACCCCATGGACTATAGCCCACCAAGCTCCTTTCCATGAAATTCTCCAGGCAAGAATACTAGACTGGGTTGCCAGGCCCTTCTCCAGGGATCTTCCCCACCCAGTGATCGAACCCAGTTCTCACGCCTTGCAGGCAGTTTCTTTACCATCTGAGCTACCAGGGAAACCTGGCTTCTGCTGTATAACAATGCAAATCAGCCATAATTATACATATATCACCTTCCCTTATCCCACTGCTCTAGGTCATCACAGAGTGCCAGGCTGAACTCCCCGTGTTACACAGCAACTTCTCACCAAGGATCTATTTTACACATGGTAATGTATATATGTCGACGCTACTTTCTCCATACGTTTCCTTCCCCTGCTGTTTCCACAAATCTATTCTCTATATCTGAGTCTCAAGTTTCTCAATCTAGGAGACACATTATAAGCATTTTTTAGGAGCTTCAAAAGCAATACCTATACCCACACCTGGTAAGATTCTGATTCAATTAGTTGGGGAGGGTTAAAAGTCTCCAGATGAATCTAATGAGTAGACAGGCTTGGAAACTATTGATGTGACTATGCCTCATTTTTTAAAAAAAAAAATTACTGTTGAGTGTGCATGAGATACTATACTTTTCTACAACCTATTGATGGATATTTAGGTTAGGTTCAGTTTAACAGCATCTGGCATATTTATCTTTTCTCCCATATAAACATATGTACACTGAGTCCTAATGCAACTGTCTGACCAACAGCCTCTGATTGACAGGATAAATGCTCCTCAAATTGTAGGACAATACACTTATTGACCCTGTTCACCTTGACTGGAAACTAGTTTTAATCATTAGGAATCATGGTAAATTGTGTGAGCTTAGAGTTGATCCCAGGAGAAGGCAATGGCAACCCACTCCAATATTCTTGCTGTGGGGTCGCTAAGAGTTGGACATGACTGAGTGACTTCACTTTCACTTTTCACTTTCATGCCTTGGAGAAGGAAATGGCAACCCACTCCAGTGTCCTTGCCTGGAGAATCCCAGGGACGGGGGAACATGGTGGGTTGCTGTCACTGGTGTCGCACAGAGTCAGACACAACTGAAGCGAATTAGCAGCAGCAGCAGCAGCAGAGTTGATCCCAGAAAAGGCAGGTAATGACCCAATGCAGATGTGTCTACTCAGGGCCAAACTGCAGGTTACTTTACGGCAGGCCAGCACTCCCTGATGATTTGTGCTCATTTAAGTTCATTACCACCCCACCTGGGTGCTCAGATTTTTCTAATAGCTCAATTGACTATTTGACTTGAGTGATAGCATCACCAGCTTTACTGCCTCGTGGATTTGATGTAAGAGAAAATACTGAATTTAACTGTTTATCCTTACCAAACTTGACACTGCATGCAAATATGACCTGACCTTTAAAATGTTTGCTGGTGCTCTAAAAACAAACAAAACCTCTGAAAGAAATGCAAAGGAATGGTGTTAAATTCAAATTTAAAAGAATGGAATTTGTATCTAGACTTTAGGTTTCTTGAAAGGCTAGTGTATGTAAATGATTTACTTGAAATATCAGTTGCATAAAGATAGGCTTAAAATGGTGGTGTTTTTTGAGTTTCTTTATTCCCTCTGTGCCCAGGGTCTTTCCTCTGCTGAAACTGCCTGGAACCAGGGCTCTGGCTTTAAATTCCAGTCTGAGCTTCTTGTTGAGAAGGAAGGTGGGACTTTCTAGTACCATGATCATAATTGCTGTGAAATATGTATTTGAGGCAAAATTCATCTGTCTCAATCCTGGGCAAGGCTTGAATCTGTTTGACTTTATTTTTAACATGCATTTACTGAGTGCCTGATGTTAAACAAAGCAAGTATGATCTCCTCTTTCATAAAGCTAGCAGTCTGGAGGAAAAATGGATGGAAGCATTACAGAATATAATTCAGAAAAAACAACAACAACACAAAACCTCCCCCCGTCTCTCTGTTTTTACTCTCCTCTCTCTGCTTCCTCTTCTGGCTTCCTTTGATTTCTTCTTCCCTCTCCCCTCCCTGCCCTGACCCTACCTCACCCCCACCCTATGAGGATGTGCAACTGGGGCTCCTAGAGAGAAAGTATCTGAGCCTGTGATAAAATGATGCATGTGTCCCTTTATATAACTGGACCAGAAAGTCTCACAAAATTTGCAAGAAAGAAAATATAATTGTCCTGAGTGAGAGACCAGCAACAAGGACAGGGGAATGATTGGTGGGTGAGGGAATGGACTGAACTAAGACGCAGGCTGGGAAGATGGCTGTGTGGGATGAGTGTGGAAGAATGCTAGATTCAGAGATGTGAAGTAACAGGTCATGTACTTCACATAAAAGTATTTTTCAGTTCAGTCACTCAGTTGTGTCCGACTCTTTGTGACCCCATGAACCGCAGCATGCCAGGCCTCCCTGTTATCACCGACTCCCAGAGTTAACCTAAACTCATGTCCATTGAGTTGATGATGCCATCCAAGCATCTCATCCTCTGTCCTCCCCTTCTCCTCCTGCCCTTAATCTTTCCCAGCATCAGGGTCTTTTCAAATGAGTCAGCTCTTTGCATCAGGTGGCCAAAGTATTGGAGTTTCAGCTTCAACATCAGTCCTTCCAATAAATATTCAGGACTGATTTCCTTTAGGATGGACTGGTTGGATCTCCTTGCAGTCCAAGAGACCCTCAAGAGTCTTCTCCAACACCACAGTTCAAAAGCATCAATTCTTCAGCACTCAGTATACTTTTAGGGTCCTAATTTTTTATTGAAGAAATGGAATGCAAGTTCATAATACAAACTGTCCTTGGTTATAGTGAGTACATGGCTCAATTCATGAGCTGAAGCTAAAAAAGAACCTTGAAGACAAATGAGTTTGCAACTGAGTCACTTCACAAAGGCCATTTGGGGTCACAACAGGTGTTTTAAATTGTTGTAACAGCAAATTGTTCTGTCTCAGTCTCTCCTTGAGGCATTATTAGCAGTGGACCTCTGGATTAAAAGGGACATGTAGTGACCCTAGAGGGAGTGGATGGGTGCAAAGGAGGAAGCAAACTTTTTTGTAAAGTGCTACTTAATAAATATTTCAGGTTCTTTGGGCCAGATGGTCTCTGTCACAATTATTCAACTCTGCTGCTGTAGCCTGGAAGCAGCTATCATCTGGATGTGGCTGTGTTCCAATAAAGCTTTATTTACAAATACAGGTTAGGGGCCAGATCTGCCACAGGGCTGTCCTTTGTCACCTCTAACCTGGGAAGCACACAAAGATCTGGGAAGCAAGAGATGCACGTGTTAATTCCAGCTTTGCCACTATCTCTCTGAGGTGTGACTCCGGCATGTGACAGTGTGTCTCCATGTCTACTGTCTTTTCAAGGAAAATAATGAAAGGTTTTCCAGCTCTCTGGGTTGTGGTGAGAATGATATGAAATCATTACTATGGATATTTTTTGGGGGGAGGCTTAAAAGCTGTATTCAATCCTAAGAAGATGATTTTTTATTGTTTGATGTCAGCATTTATGAGTAAAATTTCATACTAAATGGGAAAAACTGCTCCCTGTCTTCATCACCTCCCTGCCCCCCGAAAAATCAGCAGTAGACTTCCTTTCCTCTCATGACTGTGCTCATGTCCCAACTTAGCTATGAAAGCACTAGCTTTTTCTTAAAGTCCCACAGCCGGTACCTAAACTTTCCTGCAGCTGAGCAAGGGGAGAACCAAGGTGTGGCCATGTGGCTCGCATGTGTGCCTCCCACCCACATCCATCTTTCCTGTTGACAGAAGCAGGCATTTTATCTGCTTTGATTGCAGCCATTGGGGTGGAGTGGTCAAACTGTGTTTAGAAATAAATGGTAAAATAGCAGTTGACAGGGAAGCTTTTTAAAGATTCCATTTTTTTTGTACTTAATGCTTCTCCATCTCTGAGGGAGCAGCAAGGGGTCCATTATGTCTTGGAGAACTGGGCTGGGAGCTGCTGCTTCCAGACCCCAGCAAGCATTTGAAGTCAGGAGTCCTCTGCTCCTGGGGAGGTAGAAGGCTGCATCTGAAAGGGTCTCTGCTTCCAGCACAGTTCCATCACTTGCTCTTCATGGGGGAGAGGATGGGGAGTGCATTACTAGGATATGGGTAGGAGCCATTGTTTACCAGAGAGCAAGCCTTTTCCCCTCTCAGGCCTCTGTTCCTGAAGAGAGGTTTGGAACTGTGACATTGCTCCTCACTGCTCATGTTCCATTGCTGCTGCTTCTGGCCTCTGTGGGGAAGGAACTAAGATTCCATCTCTACTTCCTGGCAGAGACTGACCCCGTCTCAAGGCCCCTGTGTGCAGGGGAGAGAAAGGCAAGGTTGATATGCCAGCTCACCAGGACAAGGAGCCCTGATGTACTCTTGAGGGTCTGACAGGGTGGCCTTAGTCCCTCAGCCTCTCCTGGCTGGAGGCCTGAGTGGACAAGGGGCTGTCAGGGGTGACCAAGCACTTGTCAGGGTCCTGACAAACTGTGAAAGGGCCTGAACACTCTCATAGTTTCTCAGGACCTTGGCAAGCACTCAGGCCAGCGTCTGTTCCACAGTGGGTGTTCAATAAATATTTGCTGGTGGAAAAAGATGAATTCCCCTTCACCAATCCTCACCTCAGTGGGAGGAGACCACACTGTGTGGCCTGAAGTCCTGCAGAGGGCCATTCCCTGCTGGTCACAGAGTGCCGGCTAGGGCTGGGCCCTAGTCTGTAGAAGTCCACGTCTGCCAGATAGCCACATCAGCTGCGTTTCATCCATGAATTATGTCTTTCACTTATTCCTTCATTTGGAATTTGTTGAGTATTCATTGTTTCAGTGCTGGAGATTCATTAATGCATGAAACGGTTAACAGTCTGTACCCTCCTGGAATTAACATTCTAGTTCAACCAATCTGGACTCTTCCAAATTATGTGACCTCCATAAAAGCCAGCTTACAGGAAAGGGTTTCTCCCTGTGCTGTGAGAGATTACCATTGGTTTTTATCATTGAGGGTAACACAGCAAGTGATAATTCTCATTTCTAGTATGGCGTGATACTGCTTTGCTTCATATAGCCCATTAGATTCAAATAGGACAAAATTCCATCCCATTCGATGTTTAAGATCGAAAAAAAAATTATGCAAATTTAAAATATAGACATCACCCCATATATTTGTATTTAATCTTTGTTTCAAATACTTCTCTCACACTCCCAGCCTCATTTAATACCTCCACCCATGGTTTTAAAACACCCTTAAGGCAACACCAGTGTCTCATTTTTGTTTGTTTGTTTGGTTTCTTTGTTTCCTCCAACAACAAATAGTGCTGAAAGAGAGAAAAGGCCACCCAATCCAGGTTCTGTCATGAGTGGATGCCCCCTCTTGGTGGAATCTGACATTATTCCCCCTTGGGTTGCCTAGATTCCTGGTTCTCCTGGTAATTTTTCACTGGGAAATGTTTTTATTTTATCCCACACCTCTGCTTACTTTTGTTTCCCACTCTCAATTTTCAGTTCCATTATGCTGCTGCTGCTGCTAAGTCGCTTCAGTTGTGTCCGACTCTGTGCGACCCCATAGACGGAAGCTCACCAGGCTTCCCCGTCCCTGGGATTCTCCAGGCAAGAACACTGGAGTGGGTTGCCATTTCCTTCTCCAATGCATGAAAGTGAAAAGTGAAAGTGAAGTCGCTCAGTCGTGTCCGACTCTCAGTGACCCCATGGACTGGAGCCTACCAGGATCCTCCGTCCATGGGATTTTCCAGGCAAAAGTACTGGGGTGGGGTGCCATTGCCTTCCCCGTCAGTTCCATTATAGTTCCTTTTTATTTTGATAAGGATGCTGCTTCATGAACATTATAGATTTTAGCCAACAGATCACTCTTTGCCCTCCCCTACTTGAGTACTAACCTATTTCCCAGTTAAATTAATTAGGTTCAACTTGCAAAAGTTCATGAGGTCATAAGCTGTGTTATTGTGCCTAGTTAAATAGTCAGTTTTAAACAAAAAATGGCATCATACTCCAAAAGTATTTTATGTCTTCTTCCTACTCTGTCCTCACTTACCAAAATATCATGGCCATTTTGTGGAATCACTAAAGCATATTTTATGTGGTTTTAAATTTATTTCATGAATTTGTTATGCCAAAACTAATATTGCAGCCTTGAGTATGTAGGGTCTGTAATTTACTATTTTACATAAAGCAGTAATGAGAAATTTTAGTGCTGCACATTGACTCTTGCCTAATATTTTTCTTAGGATGAAATGTGTAATTTGAATCTCTGTATTAAAAGGGGTGCATAGTTTTATTGAACTTTATTTTGGATACCTCTTGCTGAATTCTGTCTTCAAGTATCAATATTTAGAATCTTTTTTTTTTCCCCATGACATGATGGTTTGGCTTAGTTTTTAAATTATCTTAGTAGGATAAAAAGCTTGTTGCATTTGAAGCTGCTGAAAAAGTGTTGTACCAGACATGGTTAAGTGAAGAAACTTAGAGTAAACCTTAAAAACAGTTTTTATGGCTGCCATAATTTGAGTTTACTCAAATGTGAACCATCCAATAGAGTAATTGTCTTGTCACCAATATTGTCCAAAGCAATCATTATTTCTTTTGAATCACATCAGATTCATTAACTGGATTGGGATCTTTTCTGTAATTTTTGAAAAACTAGCACCAGTATGTATTTTAAAATGTAGTCTGATTGTCTGTGTATATAATTATGTATGATGGATATTGATATTGTAATAGCTATAGCTACATACTGTGTTTCTCTTCCTGAATCTTCCTCTTTCTCTTGCAGTTCAACAGCCTTAGGAGGCAAGGGAAATTGAGTGTGTGTGTATTTCTTTTATATATATATATAAACTTTTATTTAAGCATACTCTTAAACATAGAATTTCTGGTCTTATGTTTCTTTTAAGCAGTTTAGCACTGAGATCATATTTCTTCTTCCACTATGACTTTTCCTTCATAAGAAAATCTTTAGATTCATCAGGACTCATTGATATTTTAAGTTCAATTTTTGAGTGTTTTGTTACAATTTCCCATAACTAGAATATTTCCATATCAAACAGAAATTATAGATTTTTCAAATAAAATCTATAAAATAAAAAAAAATGTTAGGGAGATTAACATTTTTGAGTGCCAATCCGATAATGAACACAGTGTTAATGCATTATATTAAACTAACTCATTGAATTGTGATAAAAATCTTATAAGGAAAGGTGCTTTTTTCCTCTGTATATGAGAAGATGAGGCTATGTGACTGATTAGCCAAAATCACATAAAGAAAACTGGAAGTAAAGCCAGAAATGAAGCCAGATTTGTTGGTTCTAAAGTTGTACCATTATCTCTGTATAGAAATGTTTCCATTAATGTCTAAATCTTCCTTGTGTATTTGGTTTGAATTAAAAAAGAGTTATTTTGTCATGTCACCATCATAAAACTATTTCAAAGTTCATATCTATAGGATAATATCAAGATATATTTAATTTTTTCTCAATGACAACTTGTATTTCAAATGTGAACTCATATGTTTCTTTTTTTCCTTTCATATATGATATTATACTTATTTCAATGCCATTCTCCCAAATCATCCCACCCTCTCCCTCTCCCAGAGTCCAAAAGACTGTTAAGAACTCATTCCATGATGACTTCTAGGAACTTCCCAATATCTTATTTGCCATTGCTCCCCTTTTTCCTTTTCTTTTCTTCCCTCCCTCCTGTGCTTTTTTGCATCCCCACTCCACTTCCTCCCTACCTTGCTTAAGAAGTTGAATACCTCAGCTTAGTAGTTCGTAGTAGATTTTGGCATGAACTTTGAAACAATCTGCACTCATAATTCTATGATTAGAGAACAATTGATTACAACTGATTGCTATGCATAACAGTGATATGTTGGGAAAAAAAGAGCAAATTTAGGTTCTTGGAACATCATAAAGATAAAAAGATACAGACAGAGGGATCTGAGAGAAACTTGGTTAACTTGAGCCTCATTCCTTAACATTGTAAAGTTGAAAAACATGGAAAGTTTAGTGTTTTGTTTTTTTTTTTCTTTTGCTACAAGTAGGCATTGTAACCCTTTCCCTGCCCATTAGCCTTTGGTTGTTTACCCAGTCCTGGGTTAGTAGGGGAACAGAACTCTGTAACATCCTGGTGCCATGGTAACTGTGGTCCCTTTTGAATCATCCAGCAATAGCATGGGGATCCTTTACAGAGCCAGGCAGACAAGCTACAGCAGTTAGGAGTAGGTCACTTTGTTCTGTTTATCTTTCATTTTTCAAACAGGGATTTGCGTTGGCTAAGAATAAGAGTCAGGGAAGAAACAGCTTCCTCCATATCAAAGTCCCTTATTTAGAGGGGCAGACAAGGTCCCGGCAGGTCTTCCTTTCTCTACTCAAACTGAAGTGTAGGATTGCTTTGTTTAACTTTGGAGGCTACCCAGAGGAAGTCTACTCTGACACTGAGAATAATGTTGGCTAGAGCCCCAGCTGGTGGACAGGAAATGTGAGTGAGAACTAAGTCTTTTGAGCCACCTCGATTTGCAAGTCTTCAGTGTAGTATAACTAGCCTGTCCTTATTTTCAGAGACACACAGGGATGGGTGTGTGGGTGCGTGTGTGTAAGGGAGGAGAAAGATGGAAGGAGAAGTAGAGAGGAAGGAGGAAGAGGGTTAGAGTTCCTCTTTTGGGTCTTTTGTTTTTAACTGAAGAAAAAATAAGCCACTTTAAATCTGTATTCTAAGCTATTGGAAAGTTTCAGCTGCATCACATTATTTAATTTATACCAAAACTAATTTATCATATCCTATGCAGAGCCACATTTTGCAAAACAAGATTCTGAGACATGGTTTGGTTGAAGCACTCAATTAAGGTCTCACAGTAAGTAAGAAAAACCCAAACCTAAGGCTGCCAGTAAGTTTACATTTTAATGGCTTGCATTTAACACTGTATTACTTTTCTATGGCTTGAAGTTGTTTAAATGATAATTGATCACCAACCTGATATTGGCTATTAAATCTTTGTATTTGGGGATTCTGATTGACCTGGAATAGAAACAGTTCTACTTGTCAGGCTCTGCTCTAGATATGGTAAAAACTAAGCAGATAAACAATTCCCAATGTATTTTCAAAGAGGGTGTATCTTCTCTGACAGAAAAGAGAA
This sequence comes from Tragelaphus eurycerus, assembly GCA_935064755.1. Lineage (NCBI taxonomy): Eukaryota > Metazoa > Chordata > Mammalia > Artiodactyla > Bovidae > Tragelaphus > Tragelaphus eurycerus. Next base: position 13,594,575 of record CAKXYN010000062.1, read on the forward strand.
GATAAAAAGATAACAGAAAAATAACTCTACAGTGGGATAAACTATAAATACCATAAGAAAAGAATATACAAAAGGCTATGAAAATCTAGAGCCATGAGGGATTTCTTCTGGAGAGTATGAACCTAAGTCCTTTTATAGTTAGTATGAGTGTGAACAGTAAAAAATGCTCAGGAAAGCTGTGAAACTAAGCGTTAAAGAGTCTGTAATATGACCTTAAGAATATATATTTTATCCAAAATGTTGTCATTAAATAAATGAATTTGGAGCACTTCGTTTGGAAGGCAAATTTCTAGATGCATTGATAGTAGAGGTTTGTGAAGATGAAATGAGGTGATGGTGGGAGATGAAAAGGGATAACATTTTCAAACAGTTCACTGCTAGGTCAATAAATTAGCCATGGCAGTACCAAAGCCCTGATGGCATTTCTCTGGAAACTTGTAAAATCCTGCCTACAGCTGTTTTTAATCACAGGCATGAACATTAGCATCACTAGAAACTACAAACAGATCAAAGTGGACAGTACAGCTCTGACTCAAAATATGGTCTGATCCTGGATTCTCTCCAAGTGCCTTCAAGAAGAAAAGGGGTTATCTTTTATCAGGAGCTATTTATGATTTCCAGAACATAATTGGCGATAATTTGAACCTGTCTTTTTCCAGAATCAAAAGCAGGAAGAACTCTTTATTTGATAGTTTGTCCTGTGAACGTAGCACAGTGAAGACAAATTATCACTTTTCAGTGTGGCAAAACTTTTGACATTTATATTTGACTGGTGTTTGAATTTAACTTTCTAGTAATTCCCGGCCTAAGGCATGTTCCAAACCTGGCTTGTCACTGCCAAGGTAAGCTTTCTCTCTGGTGGACTTGCGGCATCCTGATTGTACTGATTCTCCCCTTTGTCCCCTTAATCCCCCTGTCTGCCCCTCACCAACATCTCAGACAAATCTGAAGAAAAGAAATTTTCTGAGTGGCTATGATTTTACCAGTCTGACAACTCTAGTGGGCTCCTGGAGACCACAATGGTGAGGTGGCTAAGAGTGCCATAGAAAAGAATAAAAGCATCTGAAATATTAAGCATATGAAAACATTCACTGAAATTAACAGGGGAATTGGCTGTCTCCACTTATATAAATCATATTTAGTTTCTATTAAATACTACTTACTTGAGGTCAGTACCTTTACATTCTGCTTTGCCTTTGTGTGATTGCACTCATGTTTCTGTTACTTCTTTGTTAAATGAGAGTAATATGATGTCTGACTCATTCCTGATTTATACGTTCAAAGAAAAAGAAAAAGACAGTATTTCAAATATTTTGGACATTACAGTGAGCAGGAAGTAAAGATATTAATAATTTGAGATTCTCTATTTTGGGGGGCTCCAAAATCATTGCGGATGGTGATTGCAGCCATGAAATTAAAAGATGCTATTCCTTGGAAGAGAAGTTATGACCAACCTAGATAGCATATTCAAAAGCAGAGACATTACTTTGCCAACAAGGGTCCGTCTAGTAAAGGCTATGGTTTTTCCAGTGGTCATGTATGGATGTGAGAGTTGGACTGTGAAGAAAGCTGAGCACAGAAGAATTGATGCTTTTGAACTGTGGTGTTGGAGAAGACTCTTGAGAGTCCCTTGGACTGCAAGGAGACCCAAACAGTTCATCCTAAAGGATATCAGTCCTGGGTGTTCGCTGGAAGGAATGATGCTAAAGCTGAAATTCCAGTAATTTGGCCACCTCATGTGAAGAGTTGACTCATTGGAAAAGACCCTGATTCTGGGAGGAATTGGGGGCAAGAGGAGAAGGGGACAACAGAGGATGAGATGGCTGAACGTCACATGAGTTTGAGTAAACTCGAGTTGGTGATGGACGGGGAGGACTGGTGTGCTGTGATTCATGGGGTTGCAAAGAGTCGGACATGACTGAGTGACTGAACTGAACTGATCCTAGGGAAATATCAGTAGCCAACCAAAAACCATTCTACAATTTGTGATAATGGGAAGAGGAATGTACCCCAGAGTGGGTTCCACAGGGGTTCCATATAGCAATAGATCCCATAAACAAATTATAAATAAATAAACACATTTGGGAAACATTGGATTAAGACTTTTTTGTTAATACTGTAGGATTACCAAAGGCTTTAATATGGTAATTTGCATTAAAATCCTCTGATTAATTTTTTCTAGGTCATCTTGCAGGATGATTGTTCTGTGAAACCCACTGAAAATAGCTTATTCAGATGGAATTTTTCTTACTGTTATATTAATATTAAAAAATAAGACCAAACATCATAGTTTGAAGGTGACAGTTGTATCTTAATGGTGCCATCAGAGAGAGTTTTGAATCAAAGGTAGCTTATTGCCCAACAGTCATTCTTTATTTTTTCCCCAAAATTATTTTCTAACAGACTTTGGCTTTTTTAGGGGATGTGGTGTTAATTCTCTTACCTTTTGCTGGATGTTTATTTTCTAAGTTTCTTACATTTAAGCATATCCAAGTAACTAATTCTGGAGAAATAAAAATGAGAAATCGATTAAGAAGTTTCTGGGAAATATTGCAATTTCTAGTAGGAAGGCAAATATGAAGGAAGAGCTCTTAGATGTTAACACTTCCCCCACCTTCTTGCCTTGAATGTCTTTGGCATTGTGTGAAATGCCATCTTGGGAAGGTAAAAAAACTCCAATGAGTAGAAAACTGAATTTTAGTTTGTGGATAGTCACAACACCACTGCACTAATTCTGGAATCACCTTCCTGCAAATGATATGTTACGCAAATGATCAATGTCCTTAGGTTTATGGAGCTACTCAACTATTTTCCTGTGACTTAGTTGAACACACCCTAATACTAATTTTCTTTTGTTCTTAATTGTAACTACTTCTCTCTAGTTCATTTCTTAAATTTATGCTCCTCAGGTTGAAAGTGTTTCAAAGAAGCAAAGATCTTTCCTTAAAATGTTTTTATAAGTGCCTGAGTTTGGTTTGTTTTCATTTTTCAATTCAAACTGAAGAGTGTTTTAAGAGTACTCTCCTTCCACCCTATGTTCCCTAAGATTTTTCAGGGGTTGGTGTTTGTCCCATTCCCTCACAAGAAACAGGCAAACAAAAAAATTTTGATGGCATACACTATACAGGTCTAGCTAATTAACCAGAGCCAATATTCATTTTATAATATTATAATAGTACAGTAATTACTGCTACATTAAGTTGTATGCATCTTCCTGAACTTCACATAGAATTTGAGTAGCAAAGACTAAGCTTGCATGGAGCCATTGAGGAACACATTCACTGAATTGGTTGAGGTTTGCCCTGTATTCTCTGTGCTATTGCTGTCTTTCCTAATAGCTGGGCAGCCAGTTTGCACAGGGTTGTCAGGAACTGGGTTGTACTTTCCCCAGGTCTTGAGGGAATCACTACATAATGATGTATAATTTAGGATTCAGGGAATGCAAACTGAGATAAGCTAAAAAAGCAATTGTAGATGACTTAGGATCTCTTAATTTATGGCCATTTTGTGCATAGTGGATAATGCATCCCTTGTCACCTCCTATTAAAATTAAGTAACATTCATATTCCCAACACTAAACCTGGCACAAGATTGTCTTATCCTAATTAGTATACCTTGAAAGAACTTGGAGTGGCCATATCTGCTTTATAAGAATTTGAAAAGCTAGGAAAATAGAAGCAGAAACATGGGTAAATTTTTTCTACCAATCTACCTGCTATACAGTGGTACATCTAGTGTTTTTGACATCAGAATGCATCATTTTTGATAGGCCCCTCATCTATGTAACAAAAGTATTTTATTAGTGATTATATAAAATGAGCAATAAAAATAGTGACCCAAATACAGAGTGAATTTCGTCATTTATCAAGTTTTATATGTATAATCATAATGCTACTGCTAAGTCACTTCAGTCGGGTCCGACTCTGTGCGACCCCATAGACGGAAGCTCACCAGGCTCCCCCATCTCTGGGATTCTCCAGGCAAGAATACTGGAGTGGGTTGTCATTTCCTTCTCCAATGCATGAAAGTGAAAAGTGAAAGTGAAGTTGCTCAGTCGTGTCCGACTCTTAGCTACCCCAGGGACTGAAGCCTACCAGGATCCTCCGTCCATGGGATTTTCCAGGCAAAAGTACTGGGGTGGGGTGCCATTGCCTTCCCCATGTATAATCATAATAGTAAAAAAAAAAAAAAAAATGATACTACAGAAAGTAAGTAGATCAGACAGTAAAGAATCTGCCTGCAATGCAGGAGATCTGGATGCAATCCCTGGGTCCAGAAGATCCTCTGGAGAAGGGAATGACAATCCTCTCCAGTATTCTTGCCTGGAGAATCCTGTGGACAGAGGAGCCTGGCAGTTTACAGCCCATGGGGTCACAAAGAGTCAGACATGACTGAGTGATTAACACTACCACTACTACTACAGAAAGTAAAAAGAAATTAATACTTTGCAATGATATTAATGTATTTTCTAAAAAAGCTTTCTTTTTTTTCTTTCAGTAAAACAAAAATTTTTATTTTTATTTTTATTTAAATTTACAATATTGTATTGGTTTTGCCATAGATCAAAATGAATCTGCTACAGGTATACATGTGTTCCCCATCCTGAACCCTCCTCTCTCCTCCCTCCCCATACCATCCCTCTGGGTCGTCCCAGTGCACCAGCCCCAGGCTGGTATCAGGCATCGAACCTGGACTGGCGACTCATTTCAAATATGATATTATGCATATTTCAATGCCATTCTCCCAAATCATCCCACCCTCTCTCTCTCCCAGAGTCCAAAAGACTGTTCTATACATCAGTGTCTCTTTTGCTGTCTCGTATACGGGGTCATTGTTACCATCTTTCTAAATTCCATATATATGTGTTAGTATACTGTATTTGTGTTTTTCTTTCTGGCTTACTTCACTCTGTATAATAGGCTCCAGTTCCATCCACCTCATTAGAACTGATTCAAATGTATTCTGTGTATGAATGTGTGATAACACTGAATAAAAACATTAGCTTTTTCAATATTTGACTTCTGCAGATTTGTTAATGACTATATATAAAGTTATTTTTCCTTTGTATATCCTTGTTCAATAGTCTATAATTCCATTTGGTACTTGGCTCTGCTGTGCATGTGTGCTCAGTCATGTCCAACTCTTTGTGACTCCATAGACTATAGCCCACCAGGCTCTTCTGTCCATGGGGATTTTTTTGGGCAAGAATACTGTAGTGGGTTGTCCTTTCCTTCTCCAGGGGATCTTCCCCATCCTGGGATCCAACCTGCATCTCCGCAGTCCCTGTGTTGGTAGGTGGATTCTTTACCACTCAGCCACCTTGGAATCACCTTTACTCAACTTTAATCTGATAAGCTTCTTTATTTTAATTTCAAAAAGTTCCTGCTCTATAAAGCAACATATATATATATTCTAATATATATATTAGATATATTATATATATATATTCTCTATATATTCTAATATATATTTTATAATATATATATTCTATATATATATTCTTATATATATTAATATATATTCTAATAAATATATATTTATTAGGATATATATATCTTATATATAAGTAAATGTAAATATCCTTAGGTAAAATTTTAAACCAAACATAGTTTGCCATAGATTATTAAAATATCCCAAATTACAAACAAATCAAGAAATTCCATGTCTTTGGTTCTTTTGAGATTTATTTCTAGTGGCTTTCAAAGATCTCTGCAGTTAAAAAAATTCTCTACTAAAGTATCCATACCAGAGAATTCATCATGTTTATTTTTTTAGAGTTTATGAATTTTTTTTTCTTTTTGCAAATATTCATAGAAAGAGCCTAATAATAGCAGACATTGAAATTTTATTCATTTATTTAGAATATCCAATTCTAGAGTAAGTACTGAAAGCATACAGATATTGTCTGTTTGAATTTTTCTGTCATTGTTAGTAGTTGCTTTCTTTTTAGAACTTTTTAAATCATGCCAAGGTATTGTTTTGCAAACCCTGGAATCTCCCACATGAAATCTGAAACTGACCTTCATACACAGTGGGCAATGAGAGACCAAAGACAGAGACCACTCCAGATTAGTAGGTGGGAAATCTTATAAGGGAAATTTACATATGTGGGTAGTCCTGGGGGGCCACAAGACTAAGATCTCTGTTCCTACCTGCCAGAATCTTCATATAGAGCCCTTAACTGGGTTCAGTCACACACATCATCCAGATAATTTTAACAACACATTGCTTTCTCAAGGCTGTATTCTGGAAAAGGGCTCCCTCTGTGGGAACAATGGGAAGACTGTATATTCCTAGGACAGAGGAGGGGGTGAAGAGCCTCTAATTGCCCAGGTCTAGCCCTTTGGTCAGAGAAGGCAATGGCACCCCACTCCAGCACTCTTGCCTGGAAAATCCCATGGACAGAGGAGCCTGGTAGGCTGCAGTCCATGGGGTTGCGAAGAGTTGGATACGACTGAGCGACTTCACTTTCACTTTTCACTTTCATGCATTGAAGAAGGAAATGGCAACCCACTCCAGTGTTCTTGTCTGGAGAATTCCCAGGGATGGGGGAGCCTGGTGGGCTGCCGTCTATGGGGTCGCACAGAACTGAACATGACTGAAGCGACTTAGCAGCAGCAGGAGCCCTTTGGTCAACCAGAGATCACATAGTTTTGATCCTTGTTGTTGTTCAGTCAAGTCAAACTCTCTGCGAACCCATTGATGACCTCCTTCAAAATGTGGCGTTTGCTTTCCTTCATCTCTGCAAATCCTACACTGTTGCTTCTCAAAGCTAGTTTTCCGATACTAAGTCATAGCTTGCTCTTTCTTATTGCCAATAGCCACACGTGGAAACACATGTGGTGGTGGTGGTGAGTGTGAAGAGTACAAGAAATAAACAAGACCATGGGTCAGATAAAAAGCTGTTGAATACATGTGCTAGCAGAATTGCTTTAGCAGTTTATGATGCTAACTTTTAGTGACAACATTATTTAAGTAATCCAGTATTGTTCGAACTTCTAAAACTATGAATTGTTTTTTGAGAAGCTTATTTATTTTTGGCTTGTTTGATTTTCTTCCTAATTCTTAGCGGAGATTCACCTTCACTATAAGATAAGTGATTCACCTTCACTATAAGCCTCTGCCATTTATTAACCCCTAGACGTCCCTGGTGGCTCAGATGGTAAACCGTCAGCCTACAATGCGGGAGACCTGGGTTTGATCCCTGGGTTGGGAAGATCTCCTAGAGAAGGAACTGGCACCCCACTTCAGTATTCTTGCCTGGAAAATTCCATGGACGGAGGAGCCTGGTAGGCTACAGTCCATGGGGTTGCAAAGAGTCGGACACGACTGAGTGACTTCAATGTCAATGTCCACCACATAAACCCACTACTAGTTTGAAAGTCAAAGCAGTGCTGTAGGCTAGAACACAATTTCTTTTTAGTGACTGGATTTGCATAATAATACCAATAAACATTTGCAGGTTATAAATTATGAAGTGAGAGAAAAAGGGAAGAGGAGTCCTTCTTATTTCCCAAGGGAGAAGAAATTATTTTGATTTTTTTTTGATAAATCTATTGTAGATCTAGAAACAGAGTTTATTCAGCAAAATATACAAAAAGGCAATAAGTTTCTTTTTTTTATGTTGCCAAATAGGCTTTGCCAAGACGTTTTAGAAAATAGAGCGCAGCTTGCTATACTAAAGAGAATAACAGATAAGGAAATTATTCCTGAGCACTGGTTCTGGCTCCATCATTGATGAGTTCAGTTCAGTCCCTAAGTCATGTCTGACTCTTTGTGACCCCATGAATCACAGCACACCAGGCCTCCCTATCTATCACCATCTTCCGGAGATCACTTAAATTCATGTCCATTGAGTCAGTGATGCCATCCAGCCATCTCATCCTCTGTCATCCCCTTCTCCTCCTGCCCCTAATCCCTCCCAGCATCAGTGTCTTTTCCAATGAGTCAACTCTTCCCATGAGGTGGTCAAAGTACTGGAGTTTCAGCTATAGCATCATTCCTTCCAAAGAAATCCCAGGGCTGATCTTCAGAATGGACTGGTTGAATCTCCTTGCAGTCCAAGGGACTCTCAAGAGTCTTCTCCAACACCACAGTTTAATAGCATCAAGTCTTCGGTGCTCAGCCTTCTTCACAGTCCAACTCTCACATCCATACATGACCACTGGAAAAACCATAGCCTTGACTAGACAGAACTTTGTTGGCAAAGTGATGTCTCTGCTTTTGAATATGCTATCTAGGTTGGTCATACCTTTCTTCCAAGGAGTAAGCGTCTTTTAATTTCATGGCTGCAGTCACCATCTGCACTGATTTTGGAGCCCAGAAAAAGAAAGTCTGACACTGTTTCCCCACCTATTTCCCGTGAAGTGATGGGACCAGATGCCATGATCTTCGTTTTCTGAATGTTTGAGCTTTAAGCCAACTTCTTCACTCTCCATTTTCACTTTCATCAAGAGGCTTTTTAGTTCCTTTTCACTTTCTGCCATAAGAGTGGTGTCATCTGCATATCTGAGGTTATTGATATTTCTCCCAGCAATCTTGATTCCAGCTTGTGCTTCTTCCAGCCCAGGGTTTCTCATGATGTACTCTGCATATAAGTTAAATAAGCACAGTGACAATATACAGCCTTGATGTACTCCTTTTCCTATTTGGAACCAGTCTGTTGTTCCATGTCCAGTTCTAACTGTTGCTTCCTGACCTGCATACAGGTTTCTCAAGAGGCAGGTCAGGTGGTCTGGTATTCCCATCTCTTTCAAATTTTCCACACAGTCAAAGGCTTTGGCATTGTCAATAAAGGAGAACTAGATGTTTTTCTGGAACTCTCTTGCTTTTTCAATGATCCAGCTGATGCTGGCAATTTCATCTCGGGTTCCTCTGCCTTTTCTAAATTCAGCTTGAACATCTGGAAGTGCACGGTTCACATATTGCTGAAAACTGGCTTGGAGAATTTTGAGCATTACTTTACTAGCGTGTGAAATGAGTGCCATTGTGCAGTAGTTTGAGCATTCTTTGGCATTGCCTTTCTTTGGGATTGGAATGAAAACTGACCTTTTCCAGTCTTGTGGCCACTGCTGAGTTTTCCAAATTTGCTGGCATATTGAGTGCAGCATTTTCACAGCATCCTCTTTCAGAATTTGAAATAGCTCAACTGGAATTCCGTCACCTCCTCTAGCTTTTTTTGTAGTGATGCTTTCCAATGCCCACTTCACATTCCAGGATGTCTGGCTCTAGATCAGTGATCACACCATTGTGATTATCTGGGTTGTAAAGATCTTTTTTATACAGTTCCTCTGTGTATTCTTGCCACCTCTTCTTAATATCTTCTGCTTCTGTTAGGTCCATACCATTTCTGTCCTTTATCAAGCCCATCTTTGCATGAAATGTTCGCTTGGTATCTCTAATTTTCTTGAAGAGATCGCTAGTCTTTCCCATTCTGTTGTTTTCCTCTATTTCTTTGCATTGATAGTTGAGGAAGGCTTTCTTATCTCTCCTTGCTATTCTTTGGAACTTTGCATTCAGATGCTTATATCTTTCCTTTTCTCCTTTGCTTTCGCTTCTTTTCTTTTCACAGCTATTTGTAAGGCCTCCCCAGATAGCCATTTTGCTTTTTTGCATTTCTTTTCCATGGGGATAATCTTAATCCCTGTTTCCTGTCACGAACCTTAGTCCATAGTTCTGTGAGCAAATCACCTTCTATCACTGAAAACTAGTTTCTCAGGATTATATGAGAGATCTGGACTGGAAAGTTTTCAGTCCTTTTCAGATCAACATTCTGTGATATGTCTGTCTGTCTTGTCTTAAAAATCCCCAAACAAGGCAATTCATACCTTCTTCATTAAGGCATACTTCAATTTTTGTAGTTTGTGAGCATCTTATATATTCCTAAATAGCTTAGTATATGAGATAAAAGGGAGATGCAGGATAAGGGTGAATTTGAAGTAACCCCCATCTATACTACTTACTCAGCTGCTCTATCATCTTATCCTTGGTATGGAGAATGGGTGGTATATTGGTTAAGCACATGGGTGCTGGAATCCTATGATCTAAGCTGGAATTCAGGTTTTTCATTTACATATCATCTGACCTTGGATGTGTTATTTGACCTCTTGGGCTTAGGTTTTCTCAGTGAAATTGGGATAACTAATATACCTGTCACATGAGGTAGTTGATATAAATGGATAGAATCCATAGGAATAGCATGTTTCTCATGCTTTTTCATGAATATTTTGTTTTCAAAACATCTTGTGGTGCTAACTGTGCTTATGCCACAAAGCTTCCCTTTGATTCTTTGTGTTGACTTGAGTCAAGAGAGCTCTATGAGTTACTCTTTCAGTTTGACAAGTTGTTAAAAAACAGTAATATATTCCTTTATAGTACGAATACTTATTCAGGATTTACTGTGATCCTCACAGCTTAAAGCAATAGTGGAACTGAGGAATGTTTATAAATGCAGGTTCCTTTGCCTATTTAAAGCAAATCTGTCTGTGTGATTTCATGTTTATGGGTGGCAGAAATCAAATGTTCAGTACCATGTGAGATTCAGAGATGATAGAAGGTATATGTGGACAAGTGGACACTAGACAGGCTGTCCCTCTCTTACAGGGATTCTGGGATGTTCACTGAAACAAAGGATATAACCTGAAAATGTAAACAGGGCTGAATCCTAGAAGAAAGCAGATTTTGATTTGTACAAAAGTATTTTTTAGGTTGAAAGGGTCCCTGCCTCCTAGGGTTAAACATCTGCCTGGCTTTTCTCACCTATTTTAAAATCCTATTTTAAATCCCTATTTTCCCCCAAATTTTTAAATATATCTCTCTCCTATGCTTAAATCCCCATTCTTCAAGGCTATCAATTCTGTTCCATTTACTGCCCTTCCTCTTTTCATTACTATGTAAAGAATGCTCCAAAACATGCATTTAAATTTTTATGTACTACTTGTTTTATTATACTAATAAATTCTCTTTTTGTTTGCCAATGGCCTGTAGTGGATATGAGAGTTTATATGTAAATTAAGAAAACACTTTGTCATTTTCATGATACAGAGCTGTATATATAAAAGCTAACAAGTGCTGGTTGAAAGAGAAGGCGAGCTGGCAAGTGAGTTTCTCTTCAGTTATTTTTGTAGGTCAGTCCTCCAGGGTTGTTGTCTCCTAGGCTCCAGTGTGCTGAAGTACCTCAGCACTCCAGCAGAAAGAGGGGCATCTCTTCCTTTCTACACAGTTCCTCTTTCCTATCCAACCATGATACAGATAAAGACTCGTATAGTTGAAGCAATTCAGGTTCTGTGAAGAAATGCAGCCTTTTCACAGGTAGGGTGGTTTTGAAACCTGGTTTGAAACCTCTTGATTTTAATAAGGGCAGGTTAAAAATTGTCTGGGCCTCATACAAGAAAAGAATGATTAATAAAAAAAGTGGTAGAAATAGGGTTTTCTCATCAGAATGGTTTTAAAAGTATACATGTTATCTGCTTTGCATTCAAGTCCTAAGAAATTTGCTTTCCTAAGGATTTGTTTGATGGCAACACAGCAATTTAGGAGCACTGCTGGACTGAGTAGAAATTTCTCAATCGTTTCCTTTGTTAAACACACAAAAAGTCAGGCATATGCATAGAGTTTCAAACATAGTTTCACTGACAGACAGACTTACTTGGAGACATGCATGTATAGCCCCAGAAATACTGTGAGATACACAGTCATATTCCAGGATGCCCACGGGCACAGGCACGGAGAATAGACATACATATTCACAACACAGGTGCGCAGATACACATACACACTCACAACATAGGTGCACACACAGACATAAAGGAATACACAGATAGATGTAGGAATGCGGATATACACAGTACAAACATACAGGTACAGATGCACATCCGAAGACTTGTGTAAACACAGCTGTAAGCACATAGAGTTGCCCATAATAAAAATATCTAAGGGTTCACACATAGAATCATGTATATAGAGATACAGAGAGACCAGTCAGGAAGCCATAAACTCACATAAATAGAGACAGTCAAACTGACCTTGGAAGATTTTTCCTGTTGGCTTTGAACAAGGTCCTGGAATATCATGGGATCATCTGCTGCCTCTCTCTGGATATGATTTGGCCTAACTCAATGCAAGCTCATGGATCCCTGACTGAGATGGGTGTCATAGAAGCTAGGGTGGCAACTGTAGCCTCAAAGGAGGAATACACTCAACATATCAATGAAAAATGAAATTGTATTAAATTGTCCCACACAGTATTGAGTGCGAAGGGACATATGAATAGCAGACTAAGAAACCCCCAAAATTATAATTAACAATATCTTTGAGTGGCATCATACATTACTCAATTGCTTTCATTCCTTCAAGCTCATTTTATTCTACCTATATGTATAGGCAGCTTTATAGGTTTGATTTTTAATCTTACCTAATCTTCTGAGCAACTCAATTAGATGGGTAGATTTATTATCTTCATATTTGAGATTGAAACTGACATTATGATTATTCTTAACTTACAGATTAAAAAAAAAATCATTCAGAGAGATGAAGTACCCTATTCAAGGATATCCCAGGAAAAACTCAATTCCTAGTTCAGAGTCAGTTTCACCATTACAATGAGCTATATACAACTTGATAAGTTATAATAGGAGAGAGAGAACTTAGATAATAAACCTAGCTCTAGACATAAAACATCAGTATGCATGCTTCAGCAACTTAAAATCGAGTTTTCAACCCCTAGAAGACAGTAGCATGCTTAGTTACTCAGTCATGTCCAACTCTTTGTGACCTCAAGGACAGTAGCCCACTAGGTTCCTCTATTCATGGAATTCTCCAGGCAAGAATACTGGAGTGGGTAGCCGTTCTCTTCTCCAGAGGATCTTACTGACCCAGGAATCGAACCTGGGTCTCCTGCATTGCAGGCAGATTCTTTACCATCTGAACCACCAGGGAAGCCCAAGAAAACAATAGGTGAGTGCGTACCAAAATATGTGCAACTATGTTTGGTCACATGGATATTTGGAATTGTCTTTTAAATCTCTCCTTTATGTTGGACTCTAAGGGATAGCTGTGTGATCAAAGGCTTGGTTGTAAGAACTTCTGCCACCCAGCCTGCAAGTATGGATTTATTGAACCATTATCGTGTGCTTTTCTCTGAGACTGAATCTGTGGTAGATACAAATGAGAATCTCTCTACTTGAATAGCTTCAGTTTTTATTTAAGAGACAAGTAGTGATTAGAAATTATAGAAGGATTAGACAAAGATAAATCAAAGATGACAGGTTGAGGCGAAAGAGATTAATTCAGAATATAGATATATTTTATTGACTTTAAGTGAATTGCTTTGAATTAAATGGAATCACTTTACAACATATAAAAATAAAGATTTTTAGAATAGAAATACAGATTCCTAATGATATTTTAATTTTTGTACTTTCAAATGATTAGCACATCTGGGTTTATGTTCCCATGTGGCTAAGACTGTTAGGAACTGCTCTGGTCTCCATACTTTCTATTGACTTAGTTTGGTTCCACTTCACCCATTTGGGTTACCTTCCTGGCACTACGGGTCTATGGGTTTACCATCTCTAATTAAGAAATAATGAAGTCCAGACCCAGTGACTGATGTCTTGGGAGTTGAGGGAAGAGAAGGTCAGTGAGGTCTGGAATAGTCAAGGGAGGTCTCATAAGGAAGTGGGAACTAAAGCCTCTTGTAGAAGATTGAGGACTTAGACAAGGGAAGGGGTATATGCAAGGTTCTTGAGAGCAGACAGAGTTCCTGAGAACCTGCAGAAAAAACTGAATGAAATTTAAGTTCCAGATGGATTAAAGTTTTCCAAATGGAAATCAACATTTGAAACTTTAAGAAGACAATATCAGAATTTGGAAAGATGTTTTCCCTCTACTCAGAAAAATCACAAATAAAAAATTATGTTTGATGTTTTCTAAAAGTAAAAAAAAAACACAAAAGATTCAGTGTATTATGTGGGTTTTTATGTGTTGGATATAAATTTACATCAGATCAGATCAGATCAGTCGCTCAGTCGTGTCCGACTCTTTGCGATCCCATGAATCACAGCACACCAGGCCTCCCTGTCCATCACCAACTCCTGGAGGTCACTCAGACTCACTTCCATCGAGTCAGTGATGCCATCCAGCCATCTCATCCTTTATTGTCCCCTTCTCCTCCTGCCCTCAATCCCTCCCAGCATCAGAGTCTTCTCCAATGAGTCAACTCTTCACATGAGGTGGCCAAAGTACTGGAGTTTCAGCTTTAGCATCATTCCTTCCAAAGACCTAAAGTATATTTTCACATAATATTCGATATTAAATTTCATATACACATCGTATGGCCCTTAAAAACACTGTAAGGGGCACAATATTAAAATGTCTTTCAGAAAAGCTGATTCTATGAGGGGCAAAACTAATGTAATTCAAATACATATCCTTATGTAGTAGCTGATTTTGATCTATAATGAAGTGTAAGTGCTGAGCAAAAAGTATTTTGATCCAAAAATAAATCACAGATTTAGAATACAGTGGATTCCTTATATTGAATGAAATTGGCAAATAATTATATAATGTACAGAGAATTCCTACAAATCAATATGAAAAAGGCAAGTTGATGAAGAGGCACAAAGTAGTGAAAATACCATTCAAGGAAAAGGAAACAAATAGTGAAGTTGTGAAAGAATACTCATCTCTTAAACTAATGTTGCTGTTGTTCAGTCACTAAGTTGTGTCCAACTCTTTGTGACACTAGGCTTCCCTGTCCTTCACTATCTCCAGGAGTTTGCTCAAACTCATGTCCATTGAGTCAGTGATGCCATTCAACCATCTCAGAATTTGCCTGCAGTGTAAGAGCTCTGGGTTAGATCTCTGGGTGGGGAAGATCCCCTGGAGAAGGGAATGGCTACCCATTCCAGTATTCTGGCTGGAGAATTCTATGGACAAAGAGCCTGGCAGGCTATAGTCTATGGGCTGCAAAGAGTCAGAGATGACTGAGTGACTAACTTAAACTAATAGGATTATATAAACTGAAACACCAGTGAAATGTCATCCTGTAATAATTGTAGTTTTAAAATTTCAGACAGTTAGCAAGGATAGGATGTGGAAAGATGGTAACTCTTACAGGCTGCTGGTAGGAATGT
Organism: Tragelaphus eurycerus; assembly: GCA_935064755.1. Lineage (NCBI taxonomy): Eukaryota > Metazoa > Chordata > Mammalia > Artiodactyla > Bovidae > Tragelaphus > Tragelaphus eurycerus. The sequence goes on from CAKXYN010000062.1 coordinate 13,609,709, forward strand.
AAATTGGTAAAATCCTTTTGAACTTTTGCATGTTTTATAAAGTTGGACATTCATTATAAACATTTGCACAAGGAATCATGTATGTGTGTGTGTGTGTGTGTGTGTGTGTATACACAAATTTCCTAGACAAATTAGTTCATATTTACACAAGGAATCATTTGGATTCAATGTAGAACTGCATGTAAAACCCCAAGTAATTAGAATTTAATGTTCCTCAGCAAGACAATAGCTAAATAATTGGTGGCAGACACACTTGAGGAAAAAAAAAAAAAAACCAAACCTATACCATAGTGAAAATGAATGGGCTAGTACTACATAGCTTAACTTACCAAATGAAAATCAAGGTTAGGTGAAAAAAAATCAGTTCCAAACAATATCTATTGTGTGTACTATTTATACCAAATATTAAAACATGCAATACACAGCAAAGAATCCTATAAAAGACTGAATAAATGTAGTCAGTTGGGAGGAGATATTTTAGCCTAGAAATATTTTTTTGTTACATAAGATAAGACTGGCCTGATCTGATTCAGAGACTCAGGAAGTCCTGGAATGGGGCAGCCTGTGAAATACAGGCTCTTTTTTTTTTTTTTTTAATTGGAGGTATAGTTGCTTTACAATGTTGTGTTAGTTTCTGCTGTACAACAAGTGAATCTGCTTTATGTAACATATATCCCCTCCCTCTTGGACCTCCCTCCCTTCCCGATCCCACCCCTCTAGGTCATCACAGAGCAGTGGGCGAAGCTCCCTTCGCTATAGAGCAGGTGCCCACTGGATCTCTATTTTATACATAGTAGTGTATATATTGGAGAAGGAAATGGCAACCCACTCCAGTGTTCTTGCCTGGAGAATCCCAGGGACGGGGGAGCCTGGTGGGCTGCCGTCTATGGGGTCGCACAGAGTCGGACACGACTGAAGCGATTTAGCAGCAGCAGTAGCAGCAGTGTGTATATGAGCTTCCCTTGAGACTCAGCTGGTAAAGAATCTGCCTGCAATGCAGGAGACCTGGGTTCTATTCCTGAGTTGGGAAGATCCCCTGGAGAAGGGAAAGGCTACCCACTCCAGTATTCTGGCCTGGAGAATGCCACGGACTGTGTAATCCATGGGGTTGCAAAGAGTCAGACATGACTGAGCAACTTTCACTCATTCAGTGTATATATATGTCAGTCTTCCAATTCATCCCCTCCCACCCCCTGCTGCCCCATGTTTGAAATGCAGGACTAGAGACACAGACAGGCTCTATTGTGGAATTTTGAAAACCACTCTACTTTCATTTTCTGCTCAAGCAGCCATTGCCACTGTCTTCTTTTCAAAGCTGTTACCTGGGGGGAAATAGCTGTTATAGATTCATGCGTAAGACACCATTCATGTATGGTTACAAAACATTATCTGAAGAAAGATGAAAGTCTTTGTAGCGCAGTCAGTTCTGAGGGATAAAGGAGAAGTAACGGGCCTTTCTTCATTCTTCTCTCACCTGGGGGGAAGGTTTAAAAGCTCACTCAAGATCATTCACTCAATCAGATAAACACTCCCTATTGCTTGGATGTTTTCAGCGGCCTCTTCAGCTGCTCTTTCTGCCTTTGTGGCTGACCACAGTCTGCTGCCCTCATAGCAGATGAGTCTCTTAACAGCACAGCTCTCAGTTTATACCCAGATTCTGCCCTCTCCCACATCTGGCTTCACAGTCTCTTGCTGCTCTTACTACCTGCTGGCTCCACAGGTGTGCGCGAAGAGCCAGTGTTGTGCCAGCTTCTTTGTGTGCACTGGGGACTTGAGACAAAAGTGGGCAAGGATGCTTTCCTCGGAAAGCCCATTCCAGATGGGCTACAGACAGCAAACAATGAAACCACAAGTGGGTGACCACACACGACACAAAAGCTAGGCATTTAATACAGTAAGTGTGACAGTGAGTGATGGGGACATGACTGTGTGTGGTCAGGAGGACTTTTTGAGAAGATGACATCTGAGCTGTACTTACAGAGAAAGCAGGAGCCATGCAGACATCGGTGGGACTGATGTCTCAATTTTCTTTCTTTCACTCTGACCTAACTGGCCACTGTATCGTAACTGTGTTCTATTCTTCCTGACAGCTATTTTTTGGCCCATGCTGTTTCCTCTTTCTAGAATATTTCCTCCAATCTCTGCCTGTGGCCGCTCCACAGCCCACTTTTGAGATTCCACTTCCTCCCTGAAGAGGAAGAAAAAGAAGGAAGATCCTTACTGATCCCTTGCACCAAGCCAAGTACCATCTGTCTTATCCCTCAGAATTCAGCGTTAATGGTGGTATCTTCTCTCATTCATTTAGGATTACATGTGATAGAAGCTCAACTGATTTAAGGATAAGCATATAATGGCAAAATGTATCAACTGTAGGATGAGCAGGGGTAGAGCCAGTTCCAGGAATACCTGTGTGTTGCCATCTGTCAAAGCGAAAGTGATTCTGTGAGTTGCCCTTTGCCTGCTGTAATTCTTAAAGCATCACCCCAAAGGTGCTTCTTTGCCCCAGTAGCAGCAGTTTCTTGCCATTTTGGCAGCAGCTTAATCCTGTCTGCAAGTTTTTCGACACATAAAGAATCCACTTCTTGGTTCTTGCTTTACTCACTTTGACCCTCATGGCCCTGCTGGACACCAGTACCAGCTGCCTGGACCCATCTAAAGTCTGAGTCCCAAGTCCATGTCATCAGTATTCCAGGTTCTAAGATCCTTCATCAGATGACAAGCAGCCTCTCCTCAGATGTCTGGGTCTTGTCCCACGATGTGCCTCTGGACTGAGTTTCAGCTCTCTTCTTCATTTCTGAATTGTAATAATTCCAATTTCCACTCCTTGCTTCCTCATCCTTAGGGGTGAAGTGCTTCCTCATTTGCTATCTCATTAAAACTGAATGTCTTTTTTTAACACTGTGAGTTACCTAGTTATAACCCTATACTTGGGCTTCCCTGCTGGATCAGCAGTTAAGAATCTGCCTGTAATGCAGGAGCCGCAGGAGACGTGGGTTCAATCCCTGAGTCAGGAAGATTCCCCAGAGGAGGGCATGGTAGCCCACTCCAGTATTCTTGCCTGGAGAATCCCAAGGCCAGAGGAGCCTGGTGGGCTACAGTCCATAGCGTCACAAAGAGTTAGACACGACTGAAGCGACTTAGCACACACACACAACCCTATACTTAGTTAATAAGATTGTGTATCAGACTGTCTCTGTTGAAATAACAAATGTAGTAATTTCTGCCTCCTGACAGGTCCTCACAGATCATAAGGAGCAGATCCAAAGTTCTCAGAACTAGACAGTATCATGCAAAAACCACAACACTGAGTCTTCTAAATTTCTAATAAAGCCTTAATATCACCTATGTTACATGTATAATACATAAAAATAAAATAATGAATAGTTAAACTCATTTATTCTCATGACCTGTCAGGTGTCTGGGATGTGGTGGTCCCTAAAATTACCTGGAAAATTGCATTAAAAACACACTTGTTATCCTTTGGCATTTCTGTGCCACCGTTATGAGTTCTGCCATCAATTAAATGGGCAGTGTGCATCCTTGTCTTCAGCCTCTTTCCTAGACTCTTTTGATCCATTCAAACGTATTCTGTTTTGAAATTCAGAAGCCTTGCCTTTCTTGAGGGGGAGTGCCCTTCATCTTTCTTCTTCTTTTTTTTTTTTTTTTTAAACTGACACAAAAATTTAACCGTACACCTTTGATCCCATCCCCAAACCAATACAGCTGCTCTAACACTGCCTCGGCACATAGCATTTAGTTTGTATCTTTAAGGCATTTATTATATGTAGCTCTTCTCTGTATCTAGGACAGGGATAAAGAAAATGATATTAATTCCTAAGTGTTTGCAATTGTCCTCCTTTCCTGCTGATTTTATGGAGGAGTAACTGTTGATTTCTATGTCAGCTCCTAGGTCTTTCTTTATGGTGTAGAATCCAAGTAAAGAGGATTAGAAATTTTGAAAAGGGCCATAGGCTTAAGCTGATATAATTGACAACTAAGTCAGAGAAGGCAGAGGTGGGAGGATAACAGCCTGTTGGGGCTTATGGCTGATTTAGAAAAAGATGGTTTTTATTTGTATTTTTAAGGTGATTTTGGGATGGAGGTGTAGAGAGATGAATTTTGAAGTCTTGCAGCCATGCATGAGTGAGGGAGGCTGAGTGTGAGAGAATTTAAGGAGGTTTGCTGAGAGTTACATATGGAACCCTCACGTGGCATACACTACTAGGCTTCAAGAAAAATAAATAGTAAATTTCAATGATTTGCGGTTGTTACACTGAGGTTTCTTAAAATATGACTCTGTGGTAGGATTGGACCAAAAGTTGTTTGATTTGCTATGTTTCTTTTTTTTTTTTTTTTTTTGGTATTTTCCTAGCTCAGCTCCCCACTCCCCAATACAGAAGATATTTTCTGAAAGGCAGAGGCTTGACTTCTCCCCCAGTGTCTATATCCATGCTTTGAACATACTGCTCATTTCATGATTACTGAAAAGTGATTTTATTATCATCATCATCTACTAGTATATATGTGGGCCACCTCTTCTCTATCAGTAGATGATCCACATACATACTAAATGTGTTGAGATTTAATTTCAAAGCCGCAATGCATGGGCCTGATTACCATTTCAACTTTTCAAGAGAAAACAAAGGATTATAGTTGTTAAGTAACTGACCCAAAGTCATGCATTTAAAAAAAAAATATTGTTAGCAAAAATAATCAGCCAAGAAACCTGTTGTATTCAGGCCATTTCGTTCACCAGAACATTATTACAAAGTGCAGCTCTCTGAAAGTCATTGTTTTTGTCTGCTATTTACTATTTTCTACCAGTTGAATAGGCGACATCAGAAGCTGCCAGGATGGCCTTGTTAGTTTTCAATAGGTGAGCCTGTGGTCATTCCTCAGGATATTTCAGACTGGAGGTTGGAGATATTAGAGCCCCTTCCATTTTATTTATTGGCAAGTCCTTCGTCCAACTGTCCCTCTCCCTATGATCCCCAAACTGCTAGAAGATGGCCCAGAGGAAATGGGCTTATCTCACTCTTTTTGTGAAAGAATTTTCTCCTGTCTTTGGCTGTTTTTCTTTCCTAGTCATCAGGAAATTTACTTTTGTGAAGAACTGGAAAAAGGACTATGTGAACTTGTGTGGAGAAGCTGTTCATGGTAAGGGATGTAGCATTTTGCTGAATAAATGGCTGAAAAAAAAGTGACGGAAAAATAAGATATAAGAAATAGCCTCTTTCCTGGATATAATGGTGTATCTTGGTGGAGGGAGGCCATGGGAGCTAGGTTTCTCTGTGAGACGCAGGCAGTTATTCCAGAGCACCTGCTCTACTCTTTAGCACACCTGCTTCCAGCGCAGAGATTCAGCTTCACATTCCTTTGGCAGAGGGAGAGGCATTGCAAGCTATCTGGAAGAGAACAAACTCTTAATATGTGGCGATTCAAAGAACAAAAGAATCTAGTACTTAATTCATGGAGATATGGTTAGACCAAAAGGAGTATTACCGGAAGTAACAGTCACATTGCTACCGCCACTATAACTTATGAAAATATACTATGTACCTGAGCCTGTGGACGGAGAAGGCAATGGCACCCCACTCCAGTACTCTTGCCTGGAAAATCCCATGGACAGAGGAGCCTGGTAGGCTGCAGTCCATGGGGTCACTGAGGGTCGGATACTACTAAGCGACTTCACTTTCACTTTTCACTTTCATGCATTGGAGAAGGAAATGGCAACCCACTCCAGTGTTCTTGCCTGGAGAATCCCAGGGACGGGGGAGCCTGGTGGGCTGCCATCTATGGGTCGCACAGAGTTGGACATGACTGAAGTGATTTAGCAGCAGCAGCAGCAGAGCCTGTGGAACTTATGAAAGTATACTACATGCCAGAGCCTGTGCTAAGAGGTTATCTATTTCCTCATTCATGCATTACAGTAACCACAAAGGTAAATAATACTGCCATATTGTGTCACTGATGAAGCTATGGAGGTTCAAGAGGGTCAAGTTTGATAGGGTGGTAAGTAGGAGATCTGAGATTTGAATCAGGTCTGTCTGCTTATACTAAAATGTCAGACTCTGGAGAAATCTAGTAAGGGCTTTGTTGTTATTATTTCACTTTCACAGGTGAGCAAACTGAGCTTCAAGGAGATTGACTATCTTTCCAATCAGGGATGTAGGTTGTTGAAGTCACTTTGACTCAGATTTGACTCCCAAATTTGCCTTTTAAAAGTTGCATAACCTTGGACATTTCTTTAATGCCCCAAAATAGGCTTTCGAAACCTGTGTGCTGGGCTTAGTCACTCAGTTGTGTCTGACTGTGGCTTTATGGACTGTAGCCCTCCAGGCTCCTCTATCCGTGGGGATTCTCCAGGCATGAATACTGGAGTGGGCTGCCATGCCTAACTTAGAGTTTCTAGAAAATGGGGTAAAAATAATACCTAACTTATGGGATCATTGAGATCATTTGAATGACATAATGTATGCAAACTCCTTAAGACAGGCTCTGCTTGGCTCCTACTTAGAAAGCTCGATAAATTTTTCACTTTCTGTTTCTCAGTGTATTCACACATTCAAACACATGTAGCAAAAAAGGGTTTGATAGTGGCTGAATAAAGTAGGCTAAGGGCTCAGAAAGGGTGCTGTCAGGGTGGCAGTATAATTCCCAATTTCCCTGTGAATTGACACTGTGTATTGATATTTATCTCATCATCCATGCAACATGGTCCTGGGTAGCAACAGGGGCTAAATAAATCCATGGTAAATGGAGTAGGGGCTTCCCTAGTTGCTCGGTGGTAGACTCTACCTGCTATTGCAGGAGACATGGGTTTGATCCCTGGGTTGGGAAGGTCGCCTGGAGGAGGAAATAGCAACCCACTCTAGTATTCTTGCTACTGAGAGATCCCAAGGACAGAGGAGCCTGGTGGGCCACAGTCCTTGGGATTGTGAAAGAGTGGGACACAATTTAGCAACTAAATAATAACCACAAAAGGAGTAGAGTTGAGATAAAAACCAAAGTTGAATTTAAATAAAATAAAGCCTGGAGTGGTTAAACCCTTACCAGAAGGCACTGCAGATTTTCCTGCAGAGGTCATATTGAGGGACATGATCAAATTTTTGTCTAGGGTAGTTTCTGGAGAAAAAGAGACTGAAGACTTCTTAATACTATTTCTAGCCCTTAAAGTACAGATTTTCCCTAAAAGGAGGGGAGAGCTAATTGACTTTTGCAATATGTACCAAGTGCAACGTCCTCTGCATCTACATACACTGTTTCATTTTATCCCAGTTCTTGCATAACAAACCATGCATTGTGGATCTTAAAATGATGATGTTTATTTTGTTTGGAAGTCTGAGGGGGACTGGGCACAGCAGGCACAGGATTTCTAATTAGGCTAGAGTTGGAGGCTGGCTCTGGGGTCATAAAAAAAGCTTCTTCAATTATATATATGGCATCTTAGTTGCAAAGTTCAGATAACTGGGGGCTATTCTTCTTCCCCTCTCCTCTCTTCCTTCCTTCTCTTCCAAGTAGACATTCCACACAACAGCCTCAGGGTAAACTGAATTGCATGGCAGATGAACACTCCCAGAGTGAGTGGACCAGCAGCAGTAACAACATGAAATTTTCCTATTCTAGCCTCAAATCATGCAACATCACTTCTGCCACATTCTATTAATCAAAGGAGTCACAAAAGCCACTCAGATTTCAGGGACTTCATCTTTGATGGGAAGAGTTATGTAGTTTACAGATATGTTTTTAAAGGAACCAGAAGCCACCCTCTTTTCAAAGTTATTTACATTCTTCCCAAATACAAAATATACTCAGTACCTTCTAGGATTCCTGGGAAGTGTCATGTATTGTGGCATCAGACTCAGGGTCAAGGTCTAGTATCTCTTAATCTAAACCACTTTTATGAATGATGGGTGAACTTCTCAAGCATGGTTTCCTGAATTCTTGAGTATGGCTTTTCAAGAAACACACTCCTCAATCTGAAGCCTTCTGAATGAAAGAAACAAGCTACCTGGAAATGTTTTGTCTTATTTTGCTTTTACATTCATATGCTTTGTACTTAAGTCTCCAAAACTTAAAAAAAGAAAAAAATGTCCTCAACAATACAATGTCATTTATCCCAAAGGTTTCTTTATTCACATATCTGTACCTGGGTGGGAGCTGAAATCCTCAGGTGTTGAAACAGCTGTATCTTGAGTCTGTCTCCCTCCCTTCTTTGTTATCTCTATATGGTATTTCCACATGACAGCCTCAGGTAAGCTGACGTCTTAAATACATGATGCTACATTCATGTAATGGATTATTGTACAGCAGTCAGAAATTGTGCTTTTAGAGTCTTAATTATATATATGAAAATATCTGGTACATAAAATATATGGAATAAATCAAGGTATAGATTATGCATAAGGGATCATTTCATGAGGGTACTAGACAGAAATATATAAAATGTAATGGTCATCTCTAGAGTGTCTTCAGGACTATTTAAAATGTATTTCTATGAATTTTCTGTATTTCCACATTTTCTACAAAATACTTTGTATTAATATTCAGGAAATGTATGAAAATAATATAAGGCTTATCGATACTAAGGAACTTCCACAAGATTCAAGTTGCCCTGAGTTTTCAAATTGAAGATTAAGCCCTGGTCTCTCTTAATTCCCAACTTTGTAATTCCCCCTTCAGTGCTATGCTTTCTCCCTATAGGAAGAACTGAGATCACGTCTGCTTTAGCTAATAGCACTTACTCTATATATGTTCTTTGTTTAAATATTCAAGCCTGTCTTGTCCAATCACACTTATTCAGCAGTACATAAGGAAGGCATGGTGAGTAAAGTGTCAGTGCCTTAGGGTGAATATTCATGTTCTACGTCTCTTGGCCTTTAGAGAGCACAGGATTCACTGTCCATCAGATGTTACCTATGTGAACTGAATGTGTACATTTAGCTTGTATCTCGTAACTGAGCTCCCTGGACTCCCTTTGTGACAGCTTCTTCAGTAGCTGCCAGCTGCCTCGCACATTACTGCTTTCTCAGTTGCAATGTTTTCTTTCTTTTGTGTCTTGTTCAACCCACACCAGCCTCAAACATCCATCTCTAAATGGAAGCAGCCTCCATATGATCCTACATCTTGGTACCAATTAATTCTCTTCCTTTTCTGGTAGTTTTAAACAACTCAGTTTTGCAAGGTCATAATTCAGGTTAAAAGTTAATCGGCATTGAACCTAGAAATTAAATGTTAGCAAGTTTTTCTTAAAATGATCAACTATTGGACTTCTGTTAACAACTTTTATCAGGTGCTAATAACTTGGGCAAGGGGGAAGTTTTCCATTAGTTTAATTGACTAAAGACGGAGATTAAATTGGGTCATCTATTCAGGCTATCTCAGGCTATCATTTCACCCTCTTTAATTTTTTTTTTTAATTGAAATGTCCTGGGGCTTAAAGAAACTTGTTAATAAAATAAGACATCTATAGAAGTCAAGACCAGGGCCAGCAAGATATTTTTTGTATCTGTCTCTCCTTGGAGCAGGTTCTCTTCTTTCTTTGAGATTTATGTCCTCCTTTTTCTTGGGAAAATGCTAATTTGTCTATAGGCCTATCACTCCTAGCCTTTGCCCTGTTTCTGGAGGCTCCTACAGTTGAGGTCCAGGAGAACAAAGGGTAGGCCAGTTTGCTAATGAGAATATGTTTCTCTGAGTCACAACTGATTTTCATGAACACAACCACGTGGGATAATCATATTGTGTATTTTTTTTTATAGCACTTTACATTTGTCTACATGAATAATTACAGCTTCTCTTACTTTTCATCCATAGAATATCATGAAATAGGATTTGCAAGTATCATCATCTCCATTTTATACACAAGGAAACTGAGTCTTGGAGGAATTAGAGTTACTCTACTTTTCACACCTTTCTCCTGGAAATCATTCTGCACACTGGTGTTGCTGTACTACAAATCTACGTTACCCCTCTCTTTAAAGCCTTCCACTGCCAATGGACAAAACTACAGACTCAGAGAAGCTTTATACAGTCAGCAAAAACAGGACCGGGAGCTGACTGTGGCTCGGATCATGAACTCCTTATTGCCAAATTCAGACTGAAATTGAAGAGAGTGGAGAAAAACACTAGACCATTCAGGTATGACCTAAATCAAATCCCTTATGATTCTACAGTAGAAGTGAGAAATAGATTTAAGGGACTAGATCTAATAGACAGAGTGCCTGATGAACAATGGATGGAGGTGGGTGACATGGTACAGGAGACAGGAATCAAGACCATCCCCAAGAAAAAGAAATGCAAAAAAAAAAGCAGAAAGGCTGTCTGAGGAGGCCTTACAAATAACTGTGAAAAGAAGGGAAGTGAAAAGCAAAGGACAAAAGGAAAGATATACCCATTTCATTGCAGAGTTCCAAAGAATAAGAAGGAGAGATAAGAAAGCCTTCCTCAGTGATCAAAGCGAAGAAATAGAGGAAAACAATAAAATGGGAAAGACTAGAGATCTCTTCAAGAAAATTAGAGATACCAAGGGAACATTTCATGCAAAGATGGGGTCGATAAAGGACAGAAATGGTAAGGATCTAACAAGCAGAAGATATTAAGAAGAGGTGGCAAGAATACACAGAAGAACTGTACAATAAAGATCTTCATGACCAAGATAATCATGATGGTGTGATCACTGACCTAGAACCAGACATCCTGGAATGTGAAGTCAAGTGGGCCTTAGGAAGCATCACTATGAACAAAGCTAGTGAAGGTAATGGAATTCCAGTTGAGCTATTTCAAATCCTGAGAGATGATGCTGTGAAAGTGCTGCACTCAATATGCCAGCACATTTGGAAAACAACAGTGGTCACAGGACTGGAAAAGGTCAGTTTTCATCCCAATCCCAAAGAAAGGCAATGCCAAAGAATGCTCAAACTACCACACAATTGCACTCATCTCACACCCTAGTAAAGTAATGCTTAAAATTCTCCAAGCCAGGCTTCAGCAATATGTGAACTGTGAACTTCCAGATGTTCAAGCTGAATTTAGAAAAGACAGAGGAACCAAAGAGCAAATTGCCAACATCTGCTAGATCATCGAAAAACAAGAGAGTTCCAGAAAAACATCTATTTCTGCTTTCTTGACTATGCCAAAGCCTTTGACTGTGTGGATCACAAAATTTTCCACAAACTGTGGAAAATTCTGAAAGAGATGGGAATAGCAGACCACCTGACCGGCCTCTTGAGAAATCTATATGCAGATCAGGAAGCAGCAGTTAGAACAGGACATAGAATAACAGGCTGGTTCCAAATAGGAAAAGGAATACCTCAAGGCTGTATATTGTCACCGTGCTTATTTAACTTTTGTGCAGAGTACATCATGAGAAATGCTGGGCTGAAAGAAGCACAAGCTGAAATCAAGATTGCCAGGAGAAATATCAATAACCTCAGATATGCAGATGACACCACCCTTATGGCAGAAAGTGAAGAGGAACTAAAGGGCCTCTTGATGAAAGTGAAAGAGAGTGAAAAAGTTGGCTTGAAGCTCAACATTCAAAAAACTAAGTTCATGACATCCAGTCCCATCACTTCATAGCAGATAGATGAGGAAACAGTGGCTGATTTTATTTTTTTCGGTTCCAAAATCACTGCAGATGGTGATTGCAGCAACAAAATTAAAAGATGCTTACTCCTTGGAAGGAAAGTTATGACCAACCTAGACAGCATATTCAAAAGCAGAGACATTACTTTGCCAACAAAGGTCTGTCTCGTCAAGGCTATGGTTTTTCCAGTGGTCATGTATGGATGTGAGAGTTGGACTATACAGAAGGCTGAGCATCGAAGAATTGATGCTTTTGAACTGTGGTGTTGGAGAAGACTCTTTAGATTCCCTTGGAGTGCAAGGAAATCTAGCCAGTCCATCCTAAAGAAGATCAGTCCTGAGTATTCATTGGAATGACTGATGTTGAGGCTTAAGCTCCAGTACTTTGGTCACCTGATGCAAGGAGCTGATTCATTGGAAAAGACCTTGATGTTGGGAGGGATTGAGGGCAAGAGGAGAAGGGGACAACAGAGGATGAGATGGCTGGATGGCATCGTTGACTCGATGGACATGGGTTTGGGTGGACTCCTGGAGTTGGTGATAGACAAGGAGGCCTGGAGTGTTGCAGTTCATGGGGTCGCAAAGAGTCGGTCAAGACTGAGCGAACTGAACTGATGATATTTTTGATATTTTTCTTAATCTGTTTGCACCCTTCTTAAGTGTAATCCCATACTACTGAATACTAGCATCTCTAGTCAAAATTATTGCTAGTAATGACCAATCTATTGGAACCCTTAGTGTAATCTACACACTTAATAAATGATTTATATGTCATTATTCTTTATAAGTTAAATAAACATGGTGACAATATACAGCCTTGACGTACTCCTTTTCCTATTTGGAACCAGTCTGTTGTTCCATGACCAGTTCTAACTGTTGCTTCCTGACCTGCATACAGATTTCTCAAGAGGCAGATCAGGTGGTCTGGTATTCCCATCTCTTTCAGAATTTTCCACAGTTTATTGTGATCTACAATCAAGATTGCTGGAAGAAATATCAATAACCTCAGATATGCGGATGACACCACCCTTATGGCAGAAAGTGAAGAGGAACTAAAAAGCCTCTTGATGAAAGTGAAAGTGGAGAGTGAAAAGGTTGGCTTAAAGTTCAACATTCAGAAAACGAAGATCATGACATCTGGTCCCATCACTTCATGGGAAATAGATGGAGAAACAGTGGAAACAGTGTCAGACTTTATTTTTCTGGGTTCCAAAATCACTGCAGATGGTGACTGCAGCCATGAAATTAAAAGACGCTTACTCCTTGGAAGGAAAGTTATGACCAACCTAGATAGCATATTCAAAAGCAGAGACATCACTTTGCCAACAAAGGTTCGCCTAGTCAAGGCTATGGTCTTTCCTGTGGTCATGTATGGATGTGAGAGCTGGACTGTGAAGAAGGCTGAGCACCGAAGAATTGATGCTTTTGAAGTGTGGTGTTGGAGAAGACTCTTGAGAGTCCCTTGGACTGCAAGGAGATCCAACCAGTCCATTCTGAAGGAGATCAGCCCTGGGATTTCTTTGGAAGGAATGATGCTAAAGCTGAAACTCCAGTATTTTGGCCACCTCATGCGAAGAGTTGATTCATTGGAGAAGACTCTGATGCTGGGAGGGATTGGGGGCAGGAGGAGAAGGGAACAACAGAGGATGAGATGGCTGGATGGCATCACTGACTCGATGAATGTGAGTCTGAGTGACCTCCAGGAGTTGGTGATGGACAGGGAGGCCTGGCGTGCTGCGGTTCATGGGGTCGCAAAGAGTCAGACACGACTGAGCGACTGATCTGATCTGATCTGATCTGATTCTTTATAAACATGTGAGACAGACGGGATTATGATCACCGTCTTACAAATATATTCATTCATCTTACAAATATTTGTAATAAGTCCTATGTATCAGACTGTACTAGAGAGTAGAAATACAATAATCCAATGGGTAAAGCACATTATATAATTTCTATTGAAACATTGGGTTAATTAAATGTTTTACAAGAGGATATTTTAAAATAGGGATCTTTAGTGATCTTTAGTGTATTTAAAACACTTTTTTCAAAACATTCTGAGTTAATTTAGGGCAAAGCACTTTTTTCCCTTTATGATAAGTATAAAAAAGGAGATGATTGACTCACAACCCATAAAAGTCTTCCTAACTCTAGAGATGTGGAAAACAGCCTTCATCACAGGACAGGGATCAACTTGTCTGGGCTAAACTGCATTGATTCCTTATATAAATCCTAGTTTGAGAAACTGGCATTTGTGTGTGACAAGGAAAGCAATCAAGAGACAAAAAAATACAGCCCCAGTTTGTAGCACATCATATTATCTCTGCAAGTGCCCTCAGGAAATGGATGCCTTGCTGTTCACACCACTCATTTCCTTCCCTCATTCCAATCTCACCTGATTTCCTGCTGGGTCTCACATAGTCACTTTCAGTCTTTGGAGATGACAAGCTAGGCCAAAGTCTGATATTTATCTTCTTGATCAATATGGTCAAGTGTCAAAAAAATGTGAAAGAAACTATGATTATGGACCTTGTACCAAGTACTTACTATGTTGCAAGCAGATATGTGCAACTAGATCACCCAAACCAGGTTGACAGGGTGGAAAGGTGGGTATACTTTGTCCATTTAAGGTCTGGAGTTGTGGAGTTAGAATACTTTGGTTGGAATCCTGGTTCTGCTACTTCACGTAATCACCTTATTTGAGTCCCCAAATAAACCAATGAATAGACAGGGTTACTTCAGTTTTCCAGGTGAAGAAACTGACATTAAGAAAGTTTATATAATTGGTCAAATTTGCACAGTTGTCTAGAGTTACTGGTGGAATCAAACCCCTGTCTAAGTGTAAAGCCTAGCTTCTCAGTCGTGGCACCGAACAGAGGATGTGATGATCAGTCCTCTATCATTATGATCTCAGTACATAAAATGGTCTCTCCTGAATAAAATTATAATGCTGATCACCCAAAACTCTTCCTAGTAAGATCAACTGAGAATTACAAAGTTCCCAATAAGGGAGTTTAATAACTTACTGAACACTGAGATTTTATAATTTCAATTTCTTAAAGACATTAAAAAATAATTAGCCCTCATGTTGCCAACTCTTTCATTTACTAATATTATAAACTTATTTATCCTGATTTTTCTACAAGCAACTAATATTCTAATGCAATTTTCTAATAATTTTAACAACATAAAAACATTGTTGTTGTCTTTGCTATTACTTCCAGAATCTCCCAGCATTTCTACTTTCACCGATATTTGGAATCCTTCAAAAGTTCTACTTGCTTGCTGTACAAAGTTGAATGTGCCCTGTGCCTCTAGATCTTCCTTATATAGTACAACTTTGTTTCTCCAACAAACCAGGTTTTAACAATGTGTTTACTAAGTTATTAATCAAACCTCAGTGAGAACTTGGCTATGCTTCCAACTTTTACACAAATGTGAAAGTTCAATTCATTTTCAAATTATTGAATGCTGTACTCTGTTCCTTAAAATTAGATACTAGTTAATATTCTTCTATTTGCTCATTTATTTGAAATCTTCCTTTTTATTTATATGTCTCTGGAGGCATGTGTTTTTCATTAATGATTCTGAAACAAAGCAATAGAGTTAACACTTTATTGACTGGGGGATTTTTGCAGAATGCCTGTGGCCATAATATGTCTCTGGTCAATAAAACTGTGTTAAATAAATTGAACTGAAACTGAACTGAAATTGTGTCAAAATTTATAATAGTTCAACACTTCATTTTGGCAAAGGTGCAACAGCATAGTGGTATTAATATTATTAACTTCACAGTAATTTAAAACTGCTATAGCCTACTGAGGCAGATCAGCCCTGGGATTTCTTTGGAAGGAATGATGCTAAAGCTGAAACTCCAGTATTTTGGCCACCTCATGTGAAGAGTTGACTCATTGGAGAAGACTCTGATGCTGGAGGGATTGAGGGCAGGAGGAGAAGGGGACGACAGAGGATGAGATGGCTGGATGGCATCACTGACTCGATGAATGTGGGTCTGAGTGACCTCTGAGAGCTGGTGATGGATAGGGAGGCCTGGCGTGCTGCAGTTCATGGGGTCGCAAAGAGTCGGACACAACTGAGCGACTGATCTGATCTGATCTGATAGCCTACTTCAGATGAAGATGCACTATGATTTTAATAATTTTCTAAACTGAGATAAATAAATCCTTTAAAGTTTCTTTCAAAACTAGAGATTTGATACAATCTGAGGAACAAGATGGGCTCAATAAAGGATAGAAATGGTATGGACCTAATAGAAGCAGAAGATATTAAGAACAAGTGATGAGAATACACAGAAGAATGATAGAAAAAAGATCTTCACGACCCAGATAATCACAATGGTGTGATCACTGACCTAGAGCCAGACATCCTGGAACGTGAAGTCAAGTGGGCCTTAGGAAGCATCACTATGAGCAAAGCTAGTGGAGGTGATGGAATTCCAGTTGAGCTATTTTAAATCCTGAAAGATGATGCTGTGAAAGTGCTGCACTCAATATGCCAGCAAATTTGGAAAACTCAGCAGTGGTCACAGGACTGGAAAAGGTCAGTTTTCATCCCAATCCCAAAGAAAGGCAATGCCAAAGAATGCTCAAACTACTGCACAATTGCACTCATCTCACACACTAGTAAAGTAATGCTCAAAATTCTCCAAGCCAGGCTTCAGCAGTTCATGAACTGTGAATGTTCTTATGTTCAAGCTGGTTTTAGAAAAGGCAGAGGAACCAGAGATCAAATTACCAACATCCTCTGGATCACCAAAAAGCAAGAGAGTTCCAGAAAAACATCTATGTCTGCTTTATTGACTATGCCAAAGCCTTTGACTGTGTAGATCACAATAAACTGTGAAAAATTCTGAAAGAGATGGGAATACCAGACCACCTGACCTGCCTCTTGAGAAATCTGTATGCAGGTCAGGAAGCAACTTTTAGAACTGGTCATGGAACAACAGACTGGTTCCAAATAGGAAAAGGAGTTCGTCAAGGCTGTATATTGTCAACCTGTTTATTTAACTTATATGCAGAGTGCATCATGAGAAACGCTGAGCTGGAAGAAGCATAAGCTGTAATCAAGATTGCTGAGAGAAATATCAATAACCTCAGATATGCAGATGACACCACCCGTATGGTAGAAAATTAAGAATTAAAAGGCTTCTTGATGAAAGTGAAAGAGGGGAATGAAAAAGTTGGCTTAAAGCTGAACATTCAGAAAACTAAGATCATGGCATCCAGTCCCATCACTTCATGGCAAATGGGGGAACAGTGTCAGACTTTATTTTTCTGGGCTCCAAAATCACTGCAGATGGTGATTGCAGCCATGAAATTAAAAGACGCTTAGTCCTTGGATGGAAAATTATGACCAACCTAGATAGCATATTAAAAAGCAGAGACAGTACTTTGCCAACAAAGGTCCGTCTAGTCAAGGCTATGGTTTTTCCAGTGGTCATGTATGGGTATGAGAGTTGGAATATAAAGAAATCTGAGTCCCGAAGAATTGATGCTTTTGAACTGTGGTGTTGGAGATGACTCTTGAGAGTCCCTTGGACTGCAAGGAGATCCAACCAGTCCATCCTAAAGGAGATCAATCCTGGGTGTTCATTGGAAGGACTGATGTTGAAGTTGAAACCGCAATACTTTGACCACCTGATACGAAGAGCTGACTCACTGGAGAAGACTCTGATGCTGGGAGGGATTGGGGGCAAGAGGAGAAGGGGACGACAGAGGGTGAGATGGCTGGATGCATCACTGACTCAATGGACATGGGTTTGGTTGGACTCCGGAAATTAGTGATGGATAGGGAGGCCTGGTGTGCTGTGGTTCATGGGGTCACAAAGAGTCAGACACGACTGAGCAACTGAACTGAACTGAGGAACAAGAAAATGGACATATCTGTTGGGAGTGTGTAATTGTCTTGCCACAGCAAAGAATTGAAATAGCAGACTAGTGTTACAGATCCTTTAAAGCTCAGTTTCATTTGGCAAGAAAAGGATTGTACACCCTTGAGGCATGAGGGCAGGTTGACCCCAGAGGAGAAGCCTCAATCAGTCTTGGCCTCTTCCTTTTATATGTTTGTCTCCTCTCCCACCTTGAACCTGCCCTATACAAATTGGGCTAGTCAAGAATGGGGCATGTTTGTTTCACCCGAAGTTCTCATTCCAGTCTGCATATTTTCTTTTATTCTGTTTTCACTGACTTTTCCCTTTCTTTGTCTTTAAGTCACCACCATTTTGGACTCCTTTTTCCTAGTCTAACAACCTAACATATCTTTTTAAGACATTGGATAAAATTTTAACAGTTGGAACTTTTTTAGAAGAAAAAGTTAAATGCTTTATATGCCAATGACTTGTTTTATTTCATCTTTTTATCACTGACAATCACTGATATTTTAGTCCCATTTTATAGCTAAGACAAGGCTGGGAGTGGTTAAGTGACCACCCAAGGTAGATTAAGAGAAGAACTGCAGGCATCAAAGCCCATATGTGCAAAGGCTTAACCTAGAAAGGGGCTGGCTGTAAGTTGGAAAGATGCAAAACGTGGTCTGAGCAGAGGCCTGTGAGATAGACGGGGCTAGTAATATGGAGAATTTTCTAGGAAATGCTGAGTATTTGGAGCTTCAGGCATTACATTTTGGAAACTTCACTCCTGATGCCAAAAACTCAGCCTCTGTGCACTGGTGCCAGATCGAATCTCAGAGACAGGGTTTTAGAGAAGTAGGAAATCAAAACTTTATTGTCTTGCTAGGCACAGGAGTTGGTGATGGACAGGGAGGCCTGGGGTGCTGCGATTCATGGGGTCGCAAAGAGTCAGACACGACTGAGCATCTGATCTGATCTGATCTGAGGCACAGGGGAACACAATGAACTCATACCCTTCAAAATTCTGTGTCCCAACCTGGGGAGGGGGAATTTGGTGAGTTTAATAGCAATGGTTCAAGGGTGGGGTTGTTCTTGATTAGGATCAGTTATACAAGCCCAACATACACCATTAAGCTGGCTTCTGGTGATCTCCTGATGAGTTTCTCTCCAGAATAAAGAATGCTTCATCAAGCAGTTAACATCTTTTGTTTGTTTGGGGGCTTACTTCTGCAGAAGAGTTTGAAGATATTGTTATGTACATCCCTTGAGGCACAACCAGGATCCTGTCCCAAGGCTGCACTATTGTATCTTGACCTGCTCCTCACTTGTCTCTGCATCCCGTCCCTTCCCTGATTAGCAACTGTATGAATCTGCCCTTTGAAACTGAGGGAAAGTCATGGAGGCGGAAACCTATGTCCTACAAACAAGAAATGGGTGACACAGAAAGACTTCTGTGCCCAGAAGCCCTGTAAGGTCCTACTCAGTTTCACTCTTGTCACTGTATAATAGATATATTGGAGGGAGCAAGTGCCAGAGCCTATTTCTTAGGTTCTTGGAGTCACCAAAGCAACATGGTGGTAGGGCAGACTTGGGGATATTTAGTGGAAGTGGAGAATACTTGGCTGGAGAGGGATTGGGGATAAAATGATAGAACTAATTTAGTCATAAGGAGATGGTAGGAAATGTTTGTGAAGAACATATTGAGCATAATTCCCAGGTACAGGATTGCAATACTGTCAACATTGGCTGAGATTTGTAACAGCAAGAAAGAACCAAATTTTCAGAAAAAGATTATCAGTTTATTTTAGGGCATAATATTTTGACTGCCTTTGAGACATTCAGAATAAGTAGTTGGATATACAGCCTTGGAGTTTAGAGAAGTTGTTTGGATGGAGATGTAAGTGAGAGAGGAATAGTAAAGAAAATATATTATTTGTTGTAGGATTCTCAAACTCTGCTCAAGCTCAAGTGTAACAGAAACCAGTACTTGAGAAACCAAGCAACACACTTGGAGAGTTGGAGAACTCAGGTTTATTATGCTGGCAGGCCCAGAGGAATTAACACTCCAAGCTCCGAACCCTGAACAAAGGAATTACAGAGATTTTATAGACAGACTATAGTGGGCAACACTAGCTGTTAATGCTAATGCTATGCTAAGTCGCTTCAGTTATATATGACTCTGTGTGACCCCATGGACAGCAGCCCACCATCCACAGGATTCTCCAGGCAAGAATACTGGAGTGGGGTGCCATTTCCTTCTCCAAGCTGTTAATAGGCCGGTTTAAACTAAGGGGTTTCATGCATGTGGGAACAGCAGTGAAGACGGCCAAGGGGATGCCTGACCTGGACAGGCATGATTAAACAGGTTTGCAGGGGCCGGGTGATTGCAAAGAGCAAAGGTGAGTGAGATAAACTCCAGTTCCTAGTATTGCAAATTCCCACTTTCTGAGACTACATGACCTACGTGATCTAGACTTCACAAGGGGCAAGCCGAGTTACAGAGGCAGAAGGAGAAGGAAGTTATGTAAAATTTTAACTTTTCTTCATTCTCCTCTCTTGATGCTTCTATCACTCATTGTAGAAAGCATCATCTCATGTTTTTGGTAGGACATCCAGAGCTCCCCATCATTTAGGGAGCTATATTGAACTATTATCATTTGTAACTTTATGGGTTCAATTCGAAAGGTTATGAACTGGGTAATTGCATTGAGAATACAAGGTCAAACAAGAGCGCCACAAAGAGTATGAAGAGAGGACCTGTTAAGGGAGAAGTCACGATACCCAGATCCAGATATTGTTCCAGTTACCCTAGGAATTAGCTAGTTTCTCTCTCCTTTTCATGATTTGTTCCCTTAGCTATTGGGCCATGTCCCTGACTATTCCTGATTGGTTTACATAAAAGCATTTTTCATTCAAGAAGAGGCAGAGTCTTCCCTTTTCAGCTGTCAGTAGGTTTAGCCCTCTCCTATTCTGTAAAACCACCTCAGCCAGGGAGTCTAGTTGGTCCTGTAAGGCCACTAAAGATTTGGCTACTCTCTCAATGTCATCTGTGAAGTCTTTTGATAGTGTATGGTAAAAGATGATTGATGAAGCAATTCCTCCTATTCCCATACCTATCCCAGCCGTGATTCCCAGACCAACTAGTAGGGGTATAAACTGGATGGCTCCTTTTGACCGCGTATGTGCTGCCAGAAGTATGGTGAGAGTCTGGTTGTTAGGGACAATATTCATCTGGGGAGTGAGGAAAGCTTAGGTGCAGATACCTGTCTAATTGATTGGTAGACATAAGTAAGCATCTGTCCCACAAACAAAAGGCCTTGATGGGGGTGGCACTATCTGTTACAGCAAGGGACACCCAAAGGCTGCAAAGCAGCCTGCACACAACAGATAAATCAACACTAGCAAAAGGTTTTCTCCCCGTCTTTGGGTTGTCACGGCTATAGCAACTGAGCCTGTCATGAAGAGAGGTCAGCTATACTGTGGAGCAATTTAGTTAGTAGGGAGAATCGATCATAAGAGACATCTAATAAGAATGAGGCTTCCCACTACAGTGAGTTAACAGATAGCTAACTGTAGCTTCTGACCCAAATCCCAGTCCTGGGGTGTGACTGGAGCTAGTCCTGTAGTGAAGAGCACAGCAATAATACCAAACAGGGAAAGAGGCCAGGGTTGACAATGAAAATTCATTGATATTTTGATAGCCGGATCCTCAAGCTTCCACCTTGTGTTGACTAGCCTGTTGCCAGAGTGTGGCTGGAGTAAGGCTGAAGAATCCTTAAGCATCTGCCCAGTGTTGACTAGTCAGCTTCCAGAGTGACTAGAGCAGGGCTCAACATCCTTCATGGGTGAGATTCATTGTTTTTGGAACCAGACATTGAGGGGGTTTTGGGGTCCCAAACTGTTTTCCAGGTGTCTTCATCACAGGAAGCCACTGTCTTATTGACTCTGGTGTGGTGTATCCAGGGGATGATGCCTGTAACTCATCTTCTGGCTGATAGAGATGAACCCAACTTCCCAGAGTAATGGGGTCCTTTCTAAGGTTTCTCAAGAGATATGGCAGAAGACTTTTCCAGGGCCTGGAGGTATCGAAACATCTCCAGGTGAGCTAGTTGGTGGTGGTCTCCCATGTAAGATCTCAAAGGGAGAATAGCCTGAGGACCCTGGGGTGCATTTACAGAGGGAGATGAGAGTCCACAGAATGATAAGGCAGCTTGTTCTGGAATTGTCTGGGTATTGGCCAGGGGATATTCTTGTTGTACTACTACTTGGAGGAAAAAACTTAACAAGAAAGTTAAAGATATTTGGCTCAAAGATTAATAGAAGTAGGAAAGCTGCTGAGGGGATAGCCAGTAAACATTGATAAGCCAGGTCCAGACATTGATTCTTGACATTAGTATTTCTCTAGGTATGAGAAGATGCAAGAATTTGGACTCATAAAAATCTTTACCTGAAAACATCTATCAGAAGGCCTGTTTTTCCAGGTTTTTCCCAGGGCACAGAGTGCCTTAGTTTTTTTCTCCCCCTGAACTCCTTTCAAGGGGGTATCGAAGGTCAGCATCTTATAGTGGTCATGATTTAATCTTTGTAGAGGCAGCTGGCAAGGGCTAACTTCCCGTCAGCAGGGCCCCTTCAGAGCCACATATTCGACCATGTTTTGGGGGCATTTCCATGGTCATTGTGTCCCATGGTGCTGGGAAGGCTCATTCCCAGGTCTAACAAAGATTTCATTGACAGGCCACTCACTGTGTTGTCACTAGACCAGGCCTTGTAAGTAGCAAAAGTCTCTGGACCATACCTGTCTTACTAGCCTCTTGGTCCAGGAAAATATTTCCTCTTGTTGCTTCTTCCCATATCTAGAGCTTCATTATTACAATTTTTGATCTCATATGGAACTGCATATCAGCATTTTATCACAGCTTCAGTCACACATTTGGTAACATAAGAAATAATCTTCTGAAGCAAGCTACATAGACAATAATATAGCCAGCAGTTACTAGTAAGGTCAAAGCAAGAATTTAAATCAACAATGTTCACTGGGTATAGTCCGGTATACCCCAGGTCATCTGACTCAGTTAAATGACTCTAGCCAAGTGTTCATCTCCTGGTTGTACATCATGGAACATCTGACCTTTTTCCAAAGATTGGTTACTGAGATAAGCTTTAGAAACAATCTCAGAGTGTCCTTTTTAATAACTTAATTAAATCTTTTAGCAATATAACATAACAAGGAACTGTTTCAGAAGTGAGTCTTAGTAAGCACAGACCTTAATTAACAAAACTATAACTTAATATTCCGGAGAAGGCAATGGCACCCCACTCCAGTACTCTTGCCTGGAAAATCCCATGGACGGAGGAGCCTGGTAGGCTGCAGTCCATGGGGTCCCTATGAGTCGGACACGGCTGAGCGACGTCACTTTCACTTTTCATTTTCATGCATTGGAGAAGGAAATGGCAACCCAATCCAATGTTCTTGCCTGGAGAATCCCAGGGACGGGGGAGCCTGGTGGGCTGCCGTCTATGGAGTTGCACAGAGTCAGACACAACTGAAGATACTTAGCAGCAGCAGCAGCAGCAGCAGAACTTAATATTCAGTGAAACTTTTTTTTTTTTTTAAAGAATTCATTGTGAGGGTATTAACGCTGTAGCTAGGTAAGGCTTTAAACCATCAAATAAAAATGAGGTCTGCCAGGGAGCCAGAAAAATCTAAGTCGCCATCTTGGATTTTCCATAGCCCTGGCTCTTTGATTTTCAGCTGTTGTTTATCCATTTTTAATTTCCTGATTTAGGAACAGACTATTGCCATGTTTTAAGGACATCACAATAGCACAAGTCTAACTGTGAGGGGTTATTTATTTTTTGAAGGAGAATGAGCTTTGTCTAAATGTACCATAATCTTAAATTATGTTTATTTACTTTACCAAAGTAACAAAAAGATTTTAAAAACAAATATAAATCACTTAAAGGCAAAGAAATGCACAATCTGTTAAAAAAACTGCATCTTAAGAAAACTTTGTTCTCTAAACAGAGAGAAGACCAAATTCCAGTCTGGTACCAGCTTACTATTAATAACAAAATTTGTTTATCTGCTTAATCTTGGAAAGTCTTTTCCACAAATCTTGAACTAGCAGTATTTTTTAAAGACAGGAGAGTAAAACCATAGAAGGGATGTTTAAAATCTGATTCTATTGCAATTGACAAAGAAACCTGGTCATTACACTTTAATATGATAACTAGAATTATAATTGACCATATTTTAACAGGGCATATCAGATCTAGATGAATTTCACATAATTTTAGGATATCTATATTAGTAACATCAACCATACAGTATAACCTGAAAAGATTTATCATCCCTTTAACAGTATTTCCCACATAATTTAATATGTCCAATGAACCAAGGTAACTTAATAGCTCTTTGGGTTGTCTCAGGGGCCCTCTGAAGCATCCCAAAGTTAGCTAGAAGTCAAGTTATTTAGGAAGTTTGTCAATATCAAAAGGGTTTATAACAGTCAGGTAGGATCATATAAGTTACTGTGAAATAATAGTTATTTACTTAGCCAAAGTTAACAAAAGATTTCAAAGGTAAATATAGAACAGATCAATTAAGAGATAAAGAAATTTAAATCTATTATTAAGAGTAATTTAGTATCTGAAGAAAGTATGTCTTCTTAACAGAGAGAAAGGCCAAATTCAAGTTTTGTACTAATGCTATGCTAAGTCACTTCAGTCGTGTCCTACTCTGTGCCACCCCATAGACGGCAGCCCACCAGGCTCCCCCGTCCCTGGGATTCTCCAGGCAAGAACACTGGAGTGGGTTGCCATTTCCTTCTCCAATGCATGAAAGTGAAAAGTGAAAGGGAAGTTGCTCAGTCGTGTCCAACTCTTAGCGACCCCATGGATTGTAGCCTACCAGGCTCCTCCGGCCCTGGGATTTTTCAAGCAAGAGTACTGGCGTGGGGTGCCATTGCCTTCTCCAAAGTTTTGTACTAACTTACTTTAAACTCATTCTGTTCAGTTCAGTTGCTTAGTTGTGTCTGACTCCTTGTGATCCCATGAATCACAGCATGCCAGGCCTCCCTTTCCATCCCCAACTCCTGGAGTTCACTCAAACTCACGTCCATTGAGTCAGTGATGCCATCCAGCCATCTCATCCTCTGTTGTCCCCTTTTCCTCCTTCCCCCAATTCCTCCCAGCATCAGAGTCTTTTCCAATGAGTCAACTCTTTCCATGAGGTGGCCAAAGTACTGAAGTTTCAGGTTCAGCATCAGTCCTTCCAAAGAACACCCAGGGCTGATCTCCTTTAGAATGGACTGGTTGGATCTCCTTGCAGTCCAAGGGATCCTCAAGAGTCTTCTCCAACACCACAGTTCAAAAGCATCAATTCTTTGGTGCTCAGGTCTCTTCACAGTCCAACTCTCACATCCATACGTGACCACAGTAAAACCATAGCCTCGACTAGACGACCTTTGTTTGCAAAGTAATGTCTCTGCTTTTGAATATGCTATTTAGGTTGGTCATAACTTTCCTTCCAAGGACTAAGGGTCTTTTAATTTCATGGCTGCAGTCACCATCTGTAGTGATTTTGGAGCCCCCCAAAATAAAGTCTGCCACTGTTTCCACTGTTTCCCCATCTATTTCCCATGAAGTGATGGGACCAGATGCCATGATCTTCCTTTTCTGAATGTTGAGCTTTAAGCCAATCTTTTCACTCTCCACTTTCACTTTCATCAAGAGGCTTTTTAGTTCCTCTTCACTTTCTGCCATAAGGGTGGTGTCATCTCCATATCTGAGGTTATTGGTATTTCTCCTGGTAGTCTTGATTACAGCTTGTGCTTCTTCCAGCCCAGTGTTTCTCATGATGTATCTGCATATAACTTAAATAAGCAGGGTGACAATATACAGCCTTGATGTACTCCTTTTCCTATTTGGAACCAGTGTGTTGTTCCATGTCCAGTTCTAACTGTTGCTTTCTGACCTGCATATAGATTTCTCAAGAGGTGGTCTGGTATTCCCATCTCTTTCAGAATTTTCCACAGTTTATTGTGATCCACACAGTCAAAGACTTTGGCATAGTCAATAAAGCAGAAATAGATGTTTTTCTGGAACTCTCTTGCGTTTTTGGTGATCCAGAGGATGTTGGCAATTTGATCTCTGGTTCCTCTGCCTTTTCTAAAAGCAGCTTGAACATCTGGAAGTTCATGGTTCACATATTGCTGAAACCTGGCTTGCAGAATTTTGAGCATTACTAGTGTGTGAGATGAGTGTAATTGTGCGGTAGTTTGAGCATTCTTTGGCATTGCCTTTCTTTGGGATTGGAATGAAAACTGACTTTTCCAGTCCTGTGGCCACTGCTGAGTTTTCCATCTTTGCTGGCATATTTAATGCAGCACTTTCACAGCATCATCTTTCAGGATCTGAAATAGCTCAACTGGAATTCCATCACCTCCACTAGCTTTGTTCGTAGTGATGCTTTCCTTTTCTTTTTTTAAATTTTATTTTATTTTTTAACTTTATGCTATTGTATTGGTTTTGCCATGTATCAGAATGAATCTGCCACAGGTATACCTGTATTCCCCATCCTGAACCCTCCTCCCTCCTCCCTGCCCATATCATCCCTCTGGGTTGTCCCAGTGCACCAGCCCCAAGCATCTAGTATCGTGCATCAAACCTGGACTGGTGACTCGTTTCATATATGATATTATACATGTTTCAATGCCATTATCCCAAATCATCCCACCCTTTCCCTGTCCCAAAGAGTCCAAAAGACTGTTCTACACATCACTGTCTCTTTTGCTGTCTTGTATACAGGGTTATTGTTACCATCTTTCTAAATTCCATATATATATGCGTTAGTATACTGTATTGGTGTTTTTCTTTCTGGCTTACTTCACTCTGTATAATAGGCTCCAGTTTCATCCACCTCATTAGAACTGATTCAAATGTATTCTTTTTAATGGCTGAGTAATACTCCATTATATGTACCATAGCTTTCTTATCAGTTCATCTGCTGATGGACATCTAGTTGAAATATACAAGCAACTCCTACAGCTCAATTCCAGAAAAATAAATGACCCAATCAAAAAATGGGCCAAAGAACTAGACATTTCTCTAAAGAAGACATACAGATTGCTAACAAACACATGAAAAGATGCTCAACATCACTCATTATCAGAGAAATGCAAATCAAAACCACTATGAGGTACCATTTCACACCAGTCAGAATGGCTGTGATCCAAAAGTCTACAAGCAATAAATGCTGGAGAGAGATTGGGAAAAGGGAACCCTCTTACACTGTTGGTGGGAATGCAAACTAGTACAGCCACTATGGAGAATAGTGTGGAGATTCCTTAAAAAACTGGAGATAGAACTGCCTTATGACCCAGCAATCCCACTGCTGGGCATACACACTGAGGAAACCAGAATTGAAAGAGACATGTGTACCCTAATGTTCATTGCAGCACTGTTTATAATAGCCAGGACTTGGAAGCAATGTAGTGATGCTTTCTATAGCCCACTTGACTTCAGATTCCAGGATGTCTGGCTCTAGGTGAGTGATCACACCATCGTGATTATCTGGGTCGTGAAGATCTTTTTGTACAGTTCTTCTGTGTATTCTTGCCACCTCTTCTTAAACTCATTAGCTAAACTTAATTAAATTTATTTTAAACTTAGTCCTTAAACCATGCACAAACCTTTTGTTTTTTTCAGGGTCCACTTTCCACAAACTTTTTAATCACTTTGTAACAGACACCTCTAAGTCAGACCTACTTTCTTTTCCCTTTATAAAATAGAATTTTATTTTTATATCTTCTTTATTAAAATCATATTTCCTTATTAGATGAGCAAGCAAACATTAAAACTAGATATTTAACATTGAATATTTCCCAGTTCACATGAATCTGAAATTTATTTAGGTTAATTTTTCTTGTATTTAGAATTGTTTGATTTGTAAGGACTTACTTTTCTTTAGTCCAATTAAATTAGAACTCATTTACAACTTCAACAATATTATATATATATAAAAAACATACTCTGAGACATACATAAATCCAGACAGACTGACAGAGACCTTATAGTTTTCTGTTTGAGATAAAATATCTCTTTGACTACCCTACCCCCCCTTTTTTTTCTTCCTTTGAAGTTCTAACTTGCACAAGGCTGAGGTCTCAGGCAAAGCTGGCTGTGTATTTCAAGGACTTGGGAAGGGTTAACTTCAAGTTTTTTCCCTGGGCAGACCTTTTAACAAGCTAGTTGTTGTTAATTGCATATGCAAAAAGAATTGGTTTTGCAGTTTCCAAAAAGAAAAATTTCTCTCTATTCAATCAGCAATCATACAATCACAATCATTCAGAGGCTATCACAGTGCATCCCTTCTTCTGAGTCCTCAGGCTTCCTTAACTGTTGCCCCCTTCCTGGGAGCCCCAAGGAGGTTATCAGTCATGATGCCTCACTTCCTCCTGAGCCCACAGGTTTCCTTAACTGTTCCTCCCTTCCTGGGAGCTCCAGGAAGTGATCAGTCTCCTCTTCTACCAGTTGGGGTAGGTTGTGCCTGGGGACCAGCCCAGGGCCTTACCTTATCCTATGGCCATTCCTGGTGAGTTGATCCATCCCTCCAATGAGTCTAGTGGGGCTCTGCCATCTGGAGCTTTCGGACACCAGTCCAAAAGAGAATCCATATACCATCAGGTGGTGCGCCTCCTCATTTGTCTTGGGGTTTCTTCGCTCTAGCCCAGCCAAACCAACAGTCCAGTGGCTCAAGGGTTCAGCATGGTTGGAATCTCACTGGGGCCTCTAGAAATGTTGCAGAAACCAGTACTCGAGAAACCAAGCACCACACTTGGAGAGTTGGAGAACTCAGGTTTATTACACCGACAGGCCCAGAGGAATTAACACTCCAAGCTCTGAAACCTGAACAAAGGGATTACAGAGTTTTTATAGACAGACTGTAGTGGGCAACACCAGTTGTTAATTGACTGGTTTAAACTAAGGGGTTTTGCACATGGGGGAACATCAGTCAAGATGGGAAGGGGGATGCCTGACCTGGACAGGCATGATTAAGCAGGTTTGCAGGAGCTGGATGATTGCAAAGAGCAGGACAAGGGTGAATGAGATAAACTCCAGTTCCTAGTATTCAAGTCCCCACTTTCTAAGACTATGTGACCTACCTGATCTAGACTTTGCAAGAGGAAAGCTGAGTTACAGAGGCAGAAGAAGGAGGCTATGTAAAATTTTAACTTTTCCTCTTCACAATAAGAGCCTCTTCATGTTTATCCTTAAGTTGATTCATTTTGGAATGTAAGGTGTATCAGAATCATCTGGATAATAAATAATACAGTGAGAAAGATTGAGAATCACCCTGCTTAGATTTAAATTCCATCTCTGTCATCATCTGTTATGTTTATACTTTTTGTGTGTGTGCCTCAGTTTTCTCATCTCTAAAGTTGGCTATAATAGCTAATTTTTAATGTTTCTGTGCAATCATTGATGCAATGCTTCCATAACAATTCTTCATACATCTTGGAAAGATTAGCTAATATTGTCAGCCTAAGAACTGTTAACATATGTATACCTGGAGCTCAGACTAGGATTTACATGCTCACTAATTTTGAGAACCACTGAATTCCAAGATAGGTATTCATTCATAACTTAGTCTAACTATGGCCCTGCTTAGAAGTAGATAACAGATTTGAATTAAGTTATTCTGGTTAGAGTATATCTCTAACCTGGGGTACAACCTGAGGGAATTTTTAAAATATCAATTTCTGGATACTATTGAAGACTTTTTAAAGCATAATCAAGAGCCATGGAAATATGTGTTTGAGAAGAAATGTTCTATGTACTTAGTAATATGCTGACCCACAGCCTAATCTTTAAACAATTAAATGACTTTATTTAGATGATGTCTTGAGATTCCTTTTGCACTTTAGATGTCTAGATGGCCAACAAATTGTGTGTTCCTCCTTTCAGAGTAGAGAATTTTTGCTGTCAAGGGGCTATGTATGTAGAAATCATATTTCCAAGCCTCTGTGCTTGTAAGTATGGCTACGTGACTGCTTCTTGCCATTGAAATATGAGTAGAAATAGTGTAATTTCTGGGGCAAAGCTATGAAGAAGTAATTGTTCATATTCAATATTTTTTTGTCTTGCTGACTGGCTGCAGAGGATGCTGAGGCCCTAGGCAATATTGGATGCAAACCATGGAAGAAACCTGAGTTTATGTACAACCATGTGCAGGAAGAGTGCTTACAGTATCACATAGAGCTACACTAAGGATAAAAATTAAGCATCTGTTTCATTAAATCATGGGGGCATGTTTGTTACAGAAACTTGATATACTCAATGGTTTTCAACATGAGACTTTCCCTCCCTCTAACACTGTGATGGTTAAATTTTTGTATCAATTTGGTTAGACTATGGTACCTAGTCCTGTGGTCAAAATTAGTCTATATATTGTTGTGAAGATATATTATATATATTATAGATATATTATGCATGCGTTTCATATCTGTATCCATTTACTTAAAGTAAGATCATGGCTGATGATATGGATGAGCCTCATCCAATCAGCTGAAGGACTTAGGAGCAAAACTGAGATTTCCTGAAGAAGGAATTCTGCCTCAAGACTGTAGCACAAATCCTGCCAGAGTTTCAAATCCATTGGCCTGATCTATAGACTTAAGAATTTCCAGCTCCCTTAATTATCCATACACACAAGTATATCATATTGATTATGTGTCTCTGGAGAACCCAGACTCATACAAAGTCTGCACTCTTCAGAAGCTGCTTAATAAAATGTGTCTTTACCATTCTAAATATATACATGTAGATCATACACTGTATACTGGAGGTCATGGTAGACCCCGAGGGAGAAAGGAAAAATAAGACTATCATTTGTTTGGTGTCTAGAATATATCCCATATTATGAATAAATGTTAACTTTTCAGTCATTGTTGGTTTTATATCTTACACAGTTCAAATATGCAGTCATTTAAAAATATGTGCATTTTATGTGTGTGTGTATGTTAGTCGTTCACTCGTGTCTGACTCTTTGTGACACCATGTACTATAGCCTGCTAGGCTCCTATGTCCATGGGGTTTCCCAGGCAAGAATAATGGAGTGGGTTGCCATTGCCTTCTCTGTGCACTTTATAGACTTATTTAAATATTTCAAGAGTGGGTTGCCATTGCCTTCTCTGTGTACTTTATAGACTCATTTAAATATTTCAAAATACTTATTATTGGTACCTTTATACTTGGCATCACTGCTTTTTTAGAGTTTGGTTGAAAGTGAAAGTCACTCAGTTGTGTCCAATTCTTTGTGACCCCATGGACTATACAGTCCATGAATTCTCCAGGCCCAAATACTGGAGAGGGTAGCCTTTCTCGTCTCCAGGGGATCTTCCCGACCCAGAGGTTGAACTCGGGTCTCACGTATTGCAGGCAGACTCTTTACAAGGGAAGTCCAAGAATACTGGAGTGGGTAGCCTATCCCTTCTCCAGTGTATCTTCCCAACCCAGGAATCGAACCAGAGTCTCTTGCATTGCAGGTGGATTCTTGGTTAGTTTTCTATAAATAGGAGATGGATCAGATCTCTTTTGTAGCTCCACAGACAGACAATTACTGGGTTTTTAAAAAAATGAAATAATGTGCTTATAAACCATTTTAAAACTTCTCAAATAGTATAAATATAAATATTCATAAAGTATTACTCTTTTAGTTCAGTTACTCTATTAGTTCAGTTTATACAGAGTTAAGGGTAAAATTTATGAAATGCTATTTTCTGTTCATGCTGATGGTTTAATGCCAATCATTTATGGCTGAGGACCTGGGCCAAAGTGATCTGCTTTGCTCCATTTGACCGAGAGCACATGATTCTTATCCTCATGTGAACAACAAAGAGTCAAATTCAAACTAACTTCCCAATGACATTCAAAGATGGGTAGGAGAGGGTCTGGAGCTTGGAAATTAGAATGAAGTTAATTCATTTGACTTAAGAAACTTATAATCAACCTGTCTCTCCTTTAAAGATAGGCTATAAATGGAAGTTTTAATTATTGAGGTTGCATGCCTGGTGCCAGCTTTTGATCAGCACCATGTGAGCTGCTCTGTCTTAGGAAAAGACAGTGTCTCTTTGCCCAAACGTGTATCACACAGACATTGGTATACACTCGCACACATGCATGCACAACCCCCTTGGCAAGGCTCTTTCACTTATGGCTTGATTACAAGTAGATATAAGACCCTACTCTTTTATTTTAGATTACTTTTTAATTGCTTTCATTTGGGATTGGGTAACAGGAGGTATCTGGAGAAGGAAATGGCAACACCCTCCAGTATTTTTGCCTGGGAAATCCCACGGACAGAGGTGCCTGGCGGGCTATAGTCCATGAGGTCACAAAAGAGCTGGACATGACTTAGGAACTTAACAGCAGCCACACCCTCCCTCACACACAGGTGCACTTGGCTAGGATGAACAGAACTACCTCCAGCTTCCTCCAAAGACCTGGGGCAGTGTAAGACATAGCCTTAGCATAAAACAAGTGTCCTTTAAATCTTTTTGGTGAATAGGCCATTGCTTATGAACAAATATGCTAGATAAGCAGAAAAATCAAGGGCATTCTAGAAGCTTCAGACCTCCACCTTTCTGATCTTTGGGCCATCAGGAATCTCAGTAGCCTTAGAAGTATCTCTAGTTCTGCAAAGTAGGTGAAAAATAAGGTTTTTACATGTGGACAATAGGGATAATATAATATCTTTACTACTTACAAGCAGATACCTACATTTGGTGTACCATAATAACTATTCACACTTTTATATATTTAACACATGCAAGGCATGTTTTCTTCTTTTAGTACTTGAGCCCCTTTGATGAGAGCTGCATTATTGAATTTATTTTTACATTGGATAGAATCATGCAATAAATGTATCTATGAATTCAACCGAAACTCCACAGAGTCAGGATTGAAATTCTTCTGCAAAACAAAAACAAGGGTGTTCTCATTTTGGCTTGATTCTGATTTTACACAGAGATCACAGGAAAGGCAGATGGCTACATATTTTGTCTTATGAATATCTCTGAACCTGGTGATTATAAATGATCTCTAATGTGTGACTCAAGTGATAAGTTGCCTCCAGGATATTCTATCCTCACCTTGCTGGGTGACTTTGGGAGAGACCTCTAAATTTTTGAACTTCAAGATCTTTATCAGAACAGTGAGACAATAAACCTGGTTGATGTAACTCAGGGAATTATTGAACCTGATTATGTTATTATGATGCCTCAGTAGACTAATATTGTGAAAGATAATTACTTCATGGGCATGAATGCTGTTTCATCTCAACTTTCATCTGTTTAGTCTATGTGCTGTGCTTAGTTGCTCAGTTGTGTCTGACTCTTTGTGACCCCATGGACCATAGCCCACCAGGGTCCTCTGTCCATGGGGACTCTCCAGGCAAGAATACTGGAGTGGGTTGCCATGTCCTCTTCCTGCGGATCTTCCCAACCCAGGGATCAAACCCAGGTCTCCCACATTGCAGGTGGAATCTTTACCATCTGAGCCACCAGGGAAGTCTATAGTCGTATTTAGTCTATAGCTATATTTATATTATCATTACTGATATTGTCATTGTTGTTATCATCATGAACACTAATATGTGAATAATAAAACAAATCCAATAATATCAAGGTGAAAGTCTCTCAGTCATGTCCAACTCTGCGACCCCATGAACTATACAGTCCATGGAATTCTCCAGGCCAGAATACTGGAGTGGGTAGACTTTACCTTCTCCAGGGGATCTTCCCAACCCAGGAATTGAACCCAGGTCTCCTGCACTGCAGGCAGATTCTTTACCAGCTGAGCTACAAAGGTACATTATAAAAAATCCCCCCACCTCACCGAACTGCAGCTGTAATTTCACAACCTGAACACAATTTTAATCATTCTTTTTTTTTTTTAAATTTTATTTTTTTTTTAACTTTACAATATTGTATTGGTTTTGCCATATATCGAAATGAATCCACCACAGGTATACATGTGTTCCCCATCCTGAACCCTCCTCCTTCCTCCCTCCCCATACCATCCCTCTGGGTCGTCCCAGTGCGCCAGCCCCAAGCATCCAGTATCGTGCATCAAACCTGGACTGGCGACTTGTTTCATACATGATATTATACATATTTCAATGCCATTCTCCCAAATCATCCCACCCTCTCCCTCTCCCACAGAGTCCAAAAGACTGTTGTATACATCAGTGTTTCTTTTGCTGTCTCGTATACAGGGTTATTGTTACCATCTTTCTAAATTCCATATGTATGCGTTAGTATACTGTATTGGTGTTTTTCTTTCTGGCTTACTTCACTCTATAATAGGCTCCAGTATTATACAAGTGAAGTCATTTTCTTTTTTAATATTTATCTATTACTGTAATATTTCTACATCTCTGTCTTGATTAACTTTATTCATTCATTCTATTCATATTTTATATTTTCACATATACCTTTTTGAAAATGCCATTTCTTCCTATATCAAACACAAATAAACTGAGTCTGAAGGAAATAGGGACATATTCTTTTATTTCTGAGATCCAGGGATCCTGTCCAGGAGGAGCATTGCTCTCAAACCAAAGGGCAGTCTGCTGCTCTCAGTAACTTTGGGCGCTCTGAGAGAGTGCCTCCAATGGGCTGTCTATTCTATTGTGAGACGAAATATGAAAAACCAGTCAGAATCTTCCGAAAAGTATATCCCAAAGTCATTTAAGAAATGGGCTACTCGTTAAATTAGTCACAGTTTAGTGGTTTTTGAGCTTCAGTGAATCTGAGTCTTCTTTGAACTTCATTTTTTCACTTTTGTACCTTTAGTTATCAATATTAACACACATATTTGGACCTGAACTTCTGCAACTGTCAGAACAAATGAGACAAAACACAAATCTATGGCTTTTCCTGTTGCCTCTGGTTTGTTTTGAAAACCTAATTATCCAAGAAATGTGGCATTTTGTTGTTTTCCTTGGAGCTGTGAATAAGGACTTGGCATAAATCAATGCCTTATTTTTATCTGTAATTGCATAAGAACAGGGGCCCTAAAAATATTGGAAGAATTAGAGGAAACAAACATTTCTTATAAGGAGAAATGAAAGGAATGTTTAAGCAAGAAAAGATTCAGGGAAAATTAATGACTCTTGTGGAGAAAATTATTTACTGAATATTACCAATAAAAATAAATTTTTACCTGATGTAACCAAAACAATTCTTGAGGCACATATTTTAATTTATAAGAATTCTGATATAGAGAAAAAGTTAGCAAAAATAGCTTCATAAAATTGAAAGAAATGTTTTGGATAAAATATTAATTGATACATTAGCGGGTATAAAAATGGTCCATTTAGCTGTCTTTTTAAAATCTGGTCTTGTATTCAGTTCAGTTAAGTAGCTCAGTCGTGTCTGACTCTTTGTGACCCCATGAATCGCAGCACGCCAGGCCTCCCTGTCCATCACCAACTCCCGGAGGTCACTCAGACTCACATCCATCGAGTCAGTGATGCCATGCAGCCATCTCATCCTCTGTCATCCCCTTCTCCTCCTGCCCCCAATCCCTCCCAGCATCAGAGTCTTTCCTAGTGAGTCAACTTTTCACATAAGGTGGCCAAAGTACTGGAATTTCAGCTTTAGCATCATTCCTTCCAAGGAGCACCCAGGGCTGATCTCCTTTAGAATGGACTGGTTGGATCTCCTTGCAGTCCAAGGGACTCTCAAGAGTCTTCTCCAACACCACAGTTCAAAAGCATCAATCTTCAGTGCTCAGCCTTCTTCACAGTCCAGCTCTCACATCCATACATGACCACAGGAAAAAACCATAGCCTTGACTAGGCGAAACTTTGTTGGCAAAGTAATGTCTCTGCTTTTGAATATGCTATCTAGGTTGGTCATAACTTTCCTTCCAAGGAGTAAGCGTCTTTTAATTTCATGGCTGCAGTCACCATCTGCAGTCATTTTGGAGCCCAGAAAAATAAAGTCTATTTCTCATGATGTACTCTGCATATAAGTTAAATAAACATGGTGACAATATACAGCCTTGATGTACTCCTTTTCCTATTTGGAACCAGTCTGTTGTTCCATGACCAGTTCTAACTGTTGCTTCCTGACCTGCATACAGACTTCTCAAGAGGCAGATCAGGTGATTTGGTATTCCCATCTCTTTCAGAGTTTTCCACAGTTTATTGTGATTCATCTGCATATCTGAGGTTATTGATATTTCTCCCGGCAATCTTGATTCCAGCTTGTGTTTCTTCCAGCCCAGTGTTTCTCATGATGTACTCTGCATATAAGTTAAATAAGCAGGATGACAATATATAGCCTTGACATTCTCCTTGTCCTATTTGAAACCAGGCTGTTGTTACATGTCAGGTTCTAACTATTGCTTCCTGACCTGCATAAGAAGAAGGTCAGGTGGTCTGGTATTCCCATCTCTTTCAGAATTTTCTACAGTTTATTGTGATCTACACAGTCAAAGGTTTTGGCATAGTCAGTAAAGCAGAGACAGATGTTTTTCTGGAACTCTCTTGCTTTTTCATTGATCCAGTGGATGTTGGCAATTTGATCTCTGGTTCCTCTGCCTTTTCTAAAACCAGCTTGAACATCTGGAAGTTCACAGTTCACCTATTGCTAAAGCCTGGCTTGCAGAATTTTGAGCATTACTTTAGTAGCGTGTGAGATGAGTGCAATTGTGCGATAGTTTGAGCATTCTTTGGCATTGCCTTTCTTTGGGATTGGAATGAAAACTGACTTTTCCAGTCCTGTGGCCACTGCTGAGTTTTCCAAATTTGCTGGCATATTGAGTGCAGCACTTTCACAGCATCATCTTTCAGGATTTGGAATAGCTCCACTGGAATTCCATCACCTCCACTAGCATTGTTCGTAGTGATGCTTTCTAAGGCCCACTTGACTTCACATTCCAGGATGTCTGGCTCTAGGTCAGTGATCACACCATTGTGATTATCTGGGTCATGAAGATCTTTTTGTACAGTTCTTCCGTGTATTCTTGCCACCTCTTCTTAATATCTTCTGCTTCTTTTAGATCCCTACCATTTCTGTCCTTTATCGAGCCCATCTTTGCATGAAATGTTCCCTTGGTATCTCTAATTTTCTTGAAGAAATCTCTAGTCTTTCCCATTCTGTTGTTTTCCTCTATTTCTTTACATTGATCATTGAGGAAGGCTTTCTTATCTTTCCTTGCTATTCTTTGGAACTCTGCATTCAGATGTTTATATCTTTCCTTTTCTCCTTTGCTTTTCACTTCTCTTCTTTTTACAGCTATTTGTAAG
Organism: Tragelaphus eurycerus; assembly: GCA_935064755.1. NCBI lineage: Eukaryota > Metazoa > Chordata > Mammalia > Artiodactyla > Bovidae > Tragelaphus > Tragelaphus eurycerus. The sequence goes on from CAKXYN010000062.1 coordinate 13,646,479, forward strand.
GCCTCCACAGAAAGCCATTTTGCTTTTTTTGCATTTTTTTCCATGGGGATGGTCTTGATCCCTGTCTCTGGTACAAACAGTGCTGTTTTAGTTGTATAGTTCTTTTTAAAAACTATTTTCAACATGACTTCATATTTACTCTCCAATATGATTCTCATGAGAACTCCATGAAATGAGGCAAGTATGTTTGTCTGTAGTTTGTAGATGAGAAATCTGAGTTTCACCAACTGAATGACTTGATCATGGTTAGAAATGAATCAGCAGCTAAGCCTAGACTCAAATCCACTTTTCTTTATCTCTAATTTCGATTATGTTTTAATAAGAAATAAAGCTACATTTGTGGCTGGAAAAACATAGCATCACATTCTCTTTTGACATTACCCAATCCTTTAACCTTCTGCAAAGTTGTCTGCTATGTCATTTCTCCAAGTTCTTTATAAATTCTCTTACTGCATGATATCATCTATAATTGATATCTGGGATGACCTTGTTTTCCATGTTGATCATCTAGTTTTGTTTTCTTCTCCTCCCACCTCACACTCTCCTTCCTCCTCCAACCCCCTCCTCTGTTTCCCTCCATAACTGTTAGCACCATAAAGCAAGGACAGAGAAGGCAATGTATTAATAGCTTAGATATATAATTCAATTAACCTACAATTAAATCCCATTCTGATAATTTACATGGATGATATTTTATAGGTTACATACTCTAAGTTTTATATGCCCCATCTGTAAAACAATCAGATCAGATCAGATCAGTCACTCAGTCATGTCCACCCTTTGCAACTCCATGAATCGCAGCACGCCAGGCCTCCTTGTCCATCACCAACTCCCAGAGGTCACTTAGACTCACATCCATCGAGTCAGTGATGCCATCCAGCCATCTCATCCTCTGTCATCCCCTTCTCCTCTTGCCCCCAATCCCTCCCAGCATCAGAGTCTTCTCCAGTGAGTCAACTCTTCACATGAGGTGGCCAAAGTACTGGAGTTTTAGCTTGAGCATCATTCCTTCCAAAGAAATCCCAGGGTTGATCTCCTTCAGAATGGACTGGTTGGATCTCTTTGCAGTCCAAGGGACTCTCAAGAGTCTTCTCCAACACCACAGTTCAAAAGCATCAATTCTTTGGTGCTCAGCCTTCTTCACAGTCCAACTCTCACATCCATACATGACCACAGGAAAAACCATAGCCTTGACTAGACGAAACTTTGTTGGCAAAATAATGTCTCTGCTTTTGAATATGCTGTCTAGGTTGGTCATAACTTTCCTTCCAAGGAGAAAGCTTTTAATTTCATGGCTGCAGTCACCATCTGCAGTGATTTTGGAGCCCAGAAAAATAAAGTCTGACACTTTTTCCACTGTTTCCCCATCTATTTCCCATGAAGTGATGGGACCGGATGCCATTATCTTTGTTTTCTGAATGTTGAGCTTTAAGCCAACCTTTTCACTCTTCACTTTCACTTTTATCAAGAGGCTTTTTAGTTCTCTTCACTTTCTGCCATAAGGGTGGTGTCATCTGCATATCTGAGGTGATTGATATTTCTCCCAGCAATCTTGATTCCAGCTTGTGTTTCTTCCAGTCCAGCATTTCTCATGATGTACTTTGCATATAAGTTAAATAAACAGGGTGACAATATACAGCCTTGATGAACTCCTTTTCCTATTTGGAACCAGTCTGTTGTTCCATGACCAGTTCTAACTGTTGCTTCCTGACCTGCATACAAATTTCTCAAGAGGCAGATCAGGTGGCCTGGTATTCCCATCTCTTTCAGAATTTTCCACAGTTTATTGTGATCTAAACAGTCAAAGGCTTTGGCATAGTCAATAAAGCAGAAATAGATGTTTTTCTGGAACTCTCTTGCTTTTTCCATGATCCAGCAGATGTTGGCAATTTGATCTCTGGTTCCTCTGCCTTTTCTAAAACCAGCTTGAACATCAGGAAGTTCACGGTTCACATATTGCTGAAAAAACAATACTTGCCTGTAATTAACGTTTTGAAAATTTCACATTGACCACTCATTTCTGGTGATTTGTTAATCATGACTCACTTTCTGATCTTTGGAGGTGGGTAGCAAGGAAGCTTTACTTTTGCAGTTATGAGAATTTAGTAAAGGATAGACATGTGAGCCAAGCAACTTTGATCAAGTCATTTCCTTGGAACTTTGCCTAAAAATTCAATGGAGGTTCTTCTTATAGTTTTAAATGTCTATCTTCTCTGTCACATGGAGGAATACTGGTCTTCCTCCAGTGTGAGGTCAAAACATAAAGAGAAGTGAGGAGAGGTAAAAGAGTGTGTAGGGATTGTAGGTAAAATCCTAATCCATTTTCACCCACCTTTCCTAACACACTGATATGCTAAAGCTATCTTATTGCCTTTATTATAATATTATTTTACTTAATACAGCTATGATTCAGCTTCTTTCAGTTGCATGTCAGGGACTCTTTTTAAAATTTTTATTTTATATTATAATGTAGTTGATTTACAATGTTTTAGTTTTAGATATACAGCAAAGTGATTCAGACATATATCTCCATTCTTTCAGATTCTTTTCCCATATAGGTTATTACAGAATACTGAATAGGGTTCCTTGTGCTATACAGTAGATTCTTGTTGGTTATCTAAACTCCTTATTTATCCCTCCCAGCTTTCCCTTTGGTAACCATAAATTTACTTTCAAAGTCTGTAGATCTGTTTCTGTTTTGTAAATAAGTTCATTTGTATCATTTTTAATTTCCACATTGTAAGTGATATCATTGACACATTTTTCACTGTCTGACTTACTTCACTTAATATGATAATCTCTAGGTCCATCCATGTTGCTACAAATGACATTTCACATTAATCTTTATGGCTGAGTAATATTCCATTGAGTGTATGTACCACACTTATTTACCCTTTCCTTCTCTGATGGACATTTAGGTTCCGTCCATGTCTTAGCTATTGTTAAGTAGTGCCTCAGAGAACATTGGGTGCATGTATGTTTTCAAATTTTGATTTTCTACAGATATATTCCCAGGAGTGAGATTGCTGGATCATGTGGTAGTTCTGTCTTTAGTTTTTTAAGGACCCTCTATACTGTTCTCCCAGAGAAGGCAATGGCACCCCGCTCGGGTACTCTTGCCTGGAAAATCCCATGGACGGAGGAGCCTGGTGGGATGCAGTCCATGGGGTCGCTAAGAGTCCGACATGAGTAAGCGACTTCACTTTCACTTTTCATGCATTGGAGAAGGAAATGGCAACCCACTCCAGTGTTCTTGCCTGGATAATTCCAGGGATGGTGAAGCCTGGTGGGCTGCCATCTATGGGGTTGCACAGAGTCGGACACGACTGAAGTGACTTAGCAGCAGCAGCAGCATACTGTTCTCCATAGTGATTGCATCAATTTACATTCCCACCTACAGTGTAGGAGGGTTCCCTTTTCTCCACACCCTCTCCAACATTTATTGTTTGTAGTCATTCTGATTGGTGTAAGGTGCCACCTCATTGTAGTTTCAATTTGTGGTGGTTTATTTGCTAAGTCATGTCCAACTCTTGGAACCCTATGGACTGTAGCCTGCCAGGGTCCTCTGTCCATGAGATTCTCCAGGAAAGAAGACTGGAGTGGGTTGCCATTTCCTTCTCCAGGGGATCTTCCTGAACCTGAAATGAACCCAGGTCTTCTGCATTGCAGGCAGATTCTTTACTGACTGAGTCACCTTCAATGGCAGTGTTAATTTGCATATCTCTAATCATCAGTTTTGAGCATTTTTTCACGTACTTCTTGGCCATCTGTATGCCTTCTTTGAAGAAATGTCTATTTAGATCTTCTGCAAAATTTTTTGATTGCATAATTTATTTGTTTGATGTTGAACTTCATGAGCTGTTCATAAATTTTGGATATTAATCCCTTGTTGGTTGGGTAGCTTTGTTTGAAAATACTTTCTCCCATTCTGTGAGCTATCTTTTTGTTTATGGTTTCCTTTTCTGTGAAAATCTTTTAACTTTAATTATGTCTCACTTGTTTATTTATTTTATTTTTGTTATTCTAGCAAGTGGATCTAAAAAGATATTCCTGAAATTTATGTCAAAGAATGTTCTGCATATGTTTCCCTCTAAGAGTTTTATAGTACCTGGCCTTACATTTAGGCCTTTTAACCATTTTAACAACTCACTGATCAGAGATGTATTAATACATTGTTTATGACCTCAAAATAATTGACTGGAGTGTTTCAATATTCACTTACATAACAAATTACCAGCCACATGCATTAGTTTCTGCAAAGAGTCCCCTGGTGAATAATGTGATTTTTTGATATTATGTTAAAGAATGTTGTAATTACATTCTTTTACATATAGCTGTCCAGTTTCTCAGCATAATTTATTGAAGAGACTGTCTTTTCTCCATCGTATAGTCTTGCTGCCCTTGTTGTAGATTAATTGACCTTAGGTGTATGGGTTTATTTCTGTTTTTCTGTTTTTTTTTTCTATCCTGTTCTATTGTTTTATATTTCAAATTTTATGCCAGTACCATACTGCTTTGATGACTGTAGCTTTGTAGTATAGTCTGAAGTCAGGGAGCCAGATTTGTCCAGCTCAGTTCTTTTCAAGATTGCTTTGGCTATTTGGGGTCTTATGTATCTCAACACAAATTTATTATTATTATTTTTTGTTGTTGTTCTAGTTCTGTGAAAAATAGCACGGGTAATTTATAGAGATTATATTGAATCTGGGTAGGGCAGTCATTTTGGTAATATATATTCTTCTAATTCAAGAACATATTAGGATCATCTTCAGTTTCTTTCCTCTACATCTTACAGTTCTTTGAATAATGCATTATGTTGTAAGGTTGTGGTAAAAAGTGAACTCAGTAACATGTACTACCTTTAATGCCTGGCATGGGGCAGTATAAATAACAAAATGATTGAAAAATTATTGAAAATAGATAAGATTATTTTATTTTTATTCTTACAAAATTTTCTGACATGTCAAGCAACTTTGCAGAAGTTTAAAGGATTGGCTAATGTAAAAACAGGATATGATACTATGATCTGTCAATTTAGTAAAAATGAATTAATCTTTAATGCATATTGCTAAAAGAAAGACTACCCTGAAATGGCAAAAGACTATGATTTTATTATATAGCATCTGGAAACTATAGCGGCAGTAAAAATGTCATTGCTTTCTAGTGGTTCAGGGGAATGGTAAGGCTGAATGTTGAAACACAATGGATTTCTTAGGATGGTGAAACACATTTTGTCAAAATGCATTGAAATTTTAACTCAAAGAGTGAAACTTAAGGTATTAAAATTAAAAAAAATCATTTAACAGAATTCCAAGATAGAATTCAGAATGAGCAAAGACAATCTAACTATTACAAATGTATAAAACTACTGTATTGAAGGTGATGATGAAGGAACTCTGATCTAAGTAGCTTTGAAATCCAGTGGGATCTATAGGAAAAAGTGAAGCATATAAAAGATATTTTAGGTGGTTTTCTACAAGCATTCCATTCAGTTCAGTTGCTCAGTCATGTCCAACTCTTTGTGACCCCATGGACTGCAGCATGCCAGGCTTCCCTGTCCATCACCAACTTCTGGAGCTTGCTTAAACTCATGTCCATCAAGTCGGTGATGCCATCCAACCGTCTCATCCTCTGTCGTCCCCTTCTCCTCCTGCCTTCAATATTCTCCAGCATCAGGGTCTTTTCCAATGAGTCAGTTGTTCCCATCAGGTGGCCAAAGTATTGGTGCTTCAGCGTCAGCCCTTCCAATGGATATTCAGGACTGATTTCCTTCAGGATTGACTGGTTTGATATCCTTCCTGTCTGAGGGACTCTCAAGAGTCTTCTCCAACACCACAGTTCAAAAGCATAAATTCTTCAGTGCTCAGCTTTCTTTATGATCCAATTCTCACATTCATACATGACTACTGGAAAAACCATAGCCTTGACTAGACGGACTTTGGTGACAAAGTGATGTCTCTGGTTTTTAATATGCTGTCTAGGTTGGTCATAACTTTTCTTCCAAAGAGTAAGCGTCTTTTAATTTCATGGCTGCAATCACCATCTGCAGTGATTTTGGAGCCTGAAAAAATAAAGTCTGTCACTGTTTTCATTACTATTTCCCCATCTATTTGCCTTGAAGTGATGGGACCAGATGCCATTATCTTAGTTTTCTGAATGTTGAGTTTTAAGCCAACTTTTTCACTCTCCTCTTTCACTTTCATCAAGAGGCTCTTTAGTTCTTCTTCACTTTCTGCCACAAGGGTGGTGTCATCTGCATACCTGTGGTTATTGATATTTCTCCTGGCAATCTTGATTCTAGCTTGTGCTTCATCCAGCCTGGCATTTCTCATAATGTACTTTGCATTTAAATAAAATAAGCAGGGTGACAATATACTGGCTCTTTTTTCCTATTTGGAATCAGTCTGTTGTTCCATGTCCAGTTCTAACTGTTGCTTCTTGACCTGCATGCAGATTTCTCAGGAGGCAGGTCAGATTGTCTGGTATTCCCATCTCTTTCAGAATTTTCCAGTTTGTTATCCACACAGTCTAAGGCTTTGGCATAGTCAATAAAGCAGAAGTAGATGTTTTCCTGGAACTCTTGTGCTTTTTCGATGATCCAGTGGATGTCAGCAATTTGATCTCTGGTTCCTCTGCCTTTTCTAAATCCAGCTTGAACATCTAGAAGTTCATAGTTCATGTACTGTTGAAGCCTGACTTGGAAAATTTTGAACATTACTTTTCTAGCTTGTACTGGATAACAATTCTGTATTGTTATGTTTATGCATTGTTATTTTCACTAAGCATGAAAATTAAGTAAATAAATAGTGGATGGTAGAAACCAATTTTCTTAGTATTGGGGTAAAAGTTTACATATATAGTCTTACAAGAGGCTGGAATAATCCTTAAAGCAATGAACGAGGGTTGGAGACATCAGTATGAGTTAATGTTTAGCTTAATATAGAGATAATTACATATATATATTTATAGAGGTGTATATCTATATGGTTAATATACACGAGTAAATGTTTTCTTACTGTGTCAGTTACAGAGCCTAGAAACAATAAGCACACACAAAACCAATATTTTACTTTCAATACCATTATTCATTAAAAGCAACCAAGGTCCTTTAAAGAAAGACTTGATTCTAGGATTGAAGCAGGAAATATACAAGATAAAATTGAATCATCTCATAGTGCCAGAAAGTAATGAAGTGTTCAGAAACAAAGCAAACAAAAGGTATCCACGAATCTGTAACAATATAAATAAATGAATAAATAAATATTTGAGGGAGAATAAGCAAATTTCTCATGCTGAAAATTTGCAACTGATGAATGGATAAGCAATCAGTTGTGACTGGTTCATTCATAGTATAAGATATTATGAACACAATCCACCTAGGAAAGCACTGTAACAACCGAGGTGAATTTCAAAAGACTTTTGCTTAACATAAAAAAAAAAAGGTGTATTTAAAAATTGACTCACTTATGTTCTGCTTATAAGAAGCCCATCTTTTTGGACATTTGAAAAAAATACTTGTTTTTAATTGGAGGTTATTTGCTTTAAATTATTGTGTTGATTTCTGCCATACATCAACATGAATCAGCCATAGGTATACATATGTCTCCTCCCTCTTGAACCTCCCTCTCTCCTCCCACTGCATCCCACCCTTTAGATGGTCACAGAAGAATGGTTTGAGTTGCCCGTGTCATACAGAAAATTCCCACTGGCTATCTCTAAATGTTTATATTTCCATGCTACTCTCTCAATCCATCCCACCCTCTCTTCCCTCACTGTGTCTGCAAGTGCTGTTCTTTATTTGCATCTCCACTGCTGCCATGCAAATAGGTTCATGAGGGCCATCTTTCTATATTACATACGTTTGTGTTAATATATATTTGTTTTTTATTTTTTCTGACTTACTTCACTCTGTATAATAGCCTCCAGGCTCATCCACCTCTTTAGCACTGACTCAAATCCATTCTTTTTTATGGTTGATATCCATTGTATATATACATTGTATAAATATCCATTGCATATATGTACCACACCTTCTTGATCTATTCAAGATCTATTCTGTTGACAGACATCTAGGTTTCTTCCATGTCCTAGCTGTTGTAAATAGTGCTGCAATGAACATTGGGGTACATGTGTCTTTTTTGATTTCAGTTTACTCAGGGTATATGCCCAGTAGTGGGATTGTTGGGTCACTTGATAGTTTTGTTCTTAGTTTTTTAAGGAATCTCCATACATTTCTCCATAATGGCTGTGTTAATTTACATTCACACCAACACACTTTCCTTTTATTCACACCCTCCCCAGCAAATACTGTTTATAGATATTTTTTTTTGATGATGGCCATTCTTAACTGGTGTGAGGTGATACCTCGTTGTACTTTTGATTTGCATTTCTCTAATAATTAGTGATGTTGAACATCTTTTCATGTGTTTATATATGTAGAAGCCCACTTTAAATATAAATACACCAATAGCTTAAAAGTAGATGGGAAATGATAACCATGCTAACACTAATCATAGTATATCTGTAGTAGCTATATTAATATCAGATAATTAGTGATAATAAAATCAATATCAATATTATAATTAATATAAGATAACGCCAGATATTAATATCAGCTATTAAATATTAGAAGAATATTACCATGAATAAATAGGGTCATATAGATAATGTATCATAACCACTAGAGTTCATAACAGGAAGTCAATGTTGGTGTAACATTTGAGAACTAATTATTGTAATTCACCATGTTATCAGATTTACAATAAAAGCCACATGATTCCTTCAATAAGTGTAAAAAAAAGCTTTGGACAAATTCATAGATGTATTTATTAAAAGCTATCAGCAAACTAAGTATAGAAAATGTAATCAAAGTAATGAAAAGTGTGGATGAAAACTATAGCTAACCTAATGTGAAATAATAGCTATCTCATAGTTTTCCTATAAAACTGAATTACAGCAGCCCCAAGCATCTAGTATCGTGCATCGAACCTGGACTGGCGACTCATTTCATATATGATATTATACATGTTTTAATACCATTCTCCTTGGGGCTGGTGCACTGGAATGACCCAGAGGGATGGTATGGGGAGGGAGGTGGGAGGAGGGTTCAGGATGGGGAACACATGTATACCTGTGGTGGATTCATTTTGATTAAAAACAAAACAAAACAAAAAAACTGAATTACAGCAAGAGTTTCCATTTTGCCCTCAGAATGAAGGTATAGTAAAAGTAATTCAAGAAAACTAAATGAAAGCTACTTAGATTAGAAAGGAAGAATTGAAACTTTCCTTATTTATAGAACATTACACAGAATCTCAAAAATTAAAATCTCCCAGAATTAATACATAAATTTAGCAAGGTTATAAAATCAATGTACAAAAATCTTATATGTTTCTACAAATGTAATAACAAATGTTAGGTTTTTTTAAATTAAGAAATACTGTGAAATAAACCTGATAAAAACATTTAAAAGTGCTATGCATTTGTTTAGAGAATTAGAGAACACCTAAATAAATATAGATGGATGGATACTGTATTCATGGATCAGAAAACTCAGTGTTAAGATATCAATTTTTTCAAGTTGATCAAAACTCAATGAATGTTAATTGAAAAAAATGTCAATTGACTTATTTTTCCCCTTTGGGATTTCCTCCCCAGAGATAGTAGAAAATCCAACCATGTAGGGAATAAAATTGGGTTGAAACTCTTGTTTTCAAAATAAAAGTATGGGTCACTATGTTTTTGCATAAGGATTGAAAGCAAATATATTGTGCAGAAATATATGAGATTAAAGCAAACAGTAGTTCAGAATTCAGTCAAAATGAGTTTTGGAAAAGGCTCCGAAGACAGATGCCAATGCATATTAAATATTTAAAGTCTTGGCAGACAGTAAGTCAAGGCAAAACTCTAGACATCTAAGCACTGTGGTTTGAAACAGATTTAATTTTAAGGTATACGTCAGATAGAAATTTCTTATTTAGAGAAATTTAAAAAAGCTGAGCACTGAAGAATTATTGCTTTTGAACTGTGGTATTGGAGAAGACTCTTGAGAGTCCCTTGGACTGCAAGGAGATCCAACCAGTCCATCCTAAAGGACATCAGTCCTGAATATTCACTGGAAGGACTGATGTTGACACTGAAGCTCCAGTACTTTGGCCACCTGATGTGAAGAACTGACTCATCTGAAAAGTACCGATGCTGGGAAAGATTGAAGGAAAGAGGAGAAAGGGACGACAAAGGATGAGATGGTTGGATGGCATCATGGACTCGATGGACATGAGTTTGAGTAAACTCCGGGAGTTGGTGATGGACAGGAAGGCCTGGTGTGCTGAAGTCCATGGGGTTGCAAAGAGTCGAACTGAACTGAACTGACTCTAGGAATAAAGTGGTGTAATCTGCAGCCTTGATGACTTATTGAGTTTACCTGACAGATTTGTCACCAGCTCAAATTCAGTTATAATCTTATTTATAATTTGACATTCACTTACGGTATTTAGAAATATATATCACCTTTGTGGAGCAATAAACTATGTTTTATATGAAAATAATGTGAAAGACTTCTTTGAAAAGATCTTTTGTGAACTCTACTTATTGGGATTTAGTGTAGTTATTTCCCAATATTACCTTAATTTTTACTATTTTGTCAATGACTAAAAATTATAATATATATATATATATATATATATATATTTTAACATTTTATAGCATAAAACTCCACATCCCTAATGCTTATCCTTGGGACAGAGGACTATATGAAAGGTTCCTAGATATGCATAATCCCTCAAATTAAAAAAAAATGATAAATTGGACTTCATCAAAAATAAACTTTTTTTAATTGAAAAAGATCTTATTAAGAAGATGAAAAGTGTACACTAGGGTAAATTATGTACAAAACCACATATCTAACAAGATTCTTATGTATAAAATAAGGAAGTCTTAAAACTCAACATTAAAAAAAATTCCAATTATAAATGGACAAAAGACATGAATAGTCACTTTACCAAAGAGAAGCAATACATGCATTATTGAAGTCCCAACAGGAGAGAGCAAAAGGGGAAGAGAATTTATTCAAAGAAAAAAAAAATTACTGACCAGTAAAGTAAGTCACATAAATACAAATATTGCATTTTATCACTTATAAGTGAAATATAAAAAGTAAATGAATATAACAAAACAGAAACATACTCAGATACAGAGAAGAAACTCACATTTACCAGTGTGGAGGAGAGGTGAGGGGAGAGGCAATACAGGGGTAGCAGACAGTTTGTATGTTTTATACATACAATTATTACAAAATAAATATGATACAAGAGTGTACTGTACAGCACAGGAGATGCAGCAATATAGCCAATATTTTATAGCAATTTTAAATGGAGTATTGTATCACTATGTTATACACCTGAAACTAATATATTGTAAATCAATTACACTTAAAAAACAAAATGAAAAGAATAATTGAAAACTTCCAACATCTAGAACAAAACTTAGACATTCAAAACTCATATGTCTCTCAATGAAGACAATTTAAAAATATGTTCTCCAAGACATACTATACAACTGCTTAAAATCAAACACACAAATATTTTTTTAAAATAATCAGAGAAAAATATCCTCACCTACAAAGGAACTACCATGAGGCCATCAGCAGATTACCTAGCACACAACTTGCAGGTCAAGAGAGAGTGAGGTGATATAGTCAAATTGATGAAAGAGAAAAAACCCTGCCAACCAACAAAAATTTACTCATAAGAATTGTCTGTTACAAATGAATGTGAGGGAAAGATTTTTCTGAAAAAGCTGAGGGAGTTTATTACTACTACACTGGCATTACAAGAAATGCTAATTGTAGTTGCTATGTTGAAATAAAAGAATATGAACACAAAAATATAAAAATTTCAAAATTCACTATAAAGGTGAGAATGTAGTCAAATTCAGAATATTTTAATACAGTAATAGTGGTATGTAAATCCCTTTTAACTCTGGTATGAGTGTTAAAGGATAAGAGTATAAAAATAACTATAACTACAATAATGTGTTAATGGATATGCTATATATATATATATATATATATATAGATCAGATCAGTCACTCAGTCGTGTCCGACTCTTTGCGACCCCATGAACCGCAGCATGCCAGGCCTCCCTGTCCATCACCAGCTCCCGGAGGTCACCCAGACTCATACCCATCGAGTCAGTGATGCCATGCAGCCATCTCATCCTCTGTCGTCCCCTTCTCCTCCTGCCCTCAATCCCTCCCAGCATCAGAGTCTTCTCCAATGAGTCAACTCTTCGCACGAGGTGGCCAAAATACTGGAGTCTCAGCTTTAGCATCATTCCTTCTAAAGAAATTCCAGGATTGATCTCCTTCAGAATGGACTGGTTGGATCTCCTTGCAGTCCAAGGGACTCTCAAGAGTCTTCTCCAACACCACAGTTCAAAAGCATCAATTCTTCGGCGCTCAGCCTTCTTCACAGTCCAGCTCTCACATCCATACATGACCACAGGAAAGACCATAGCCTTGACTAGGCGAACCTTTGTTGGCAAAGTAATGTCTCTGCTTTTGAATATGCTATCTAGGTTGGTCATAACTTTCCTTCCAAGGAGTAAGCGTCTTTTAATTTCATGACTGCAGTCACCATCTGCAGTGATTTTGGAGCCCAGAAAAACAAAGTCTGACACTGTTTCCACTATTTCCCCATCTATTTCCCTATATATATATATATATATGATGTAAATTGTAACGAACATCAAATGTGCTGGGAGAAGTTAAAGTGTAGAGTTTTTGCATGTGGTTGAAGTTATCAGCTTAAATTAGACTATTACATCTATAAGATGTTTTATATAGGCCTTCTGTAACTACAAATATAAAACTTGTAGCAGAACACAAAATGATAAAGAAAAAAGGGCCAAAGATTATCACTATAAAATATCATCTAGTAACAAAAGGAAGACATTAAGAGAGGAAGAAAGGAACTACAAAACAGTCAGAAAACAGTAAATACAATGACAATAATAATTACTTTAAGTGTAAATGATCAATTCTCAAATCAAAAGACCTATAGTGGCTGAATAGATTAAAAAATCAAGACCTATCTATATTCTATCTCTAAGACAGTCACATTAGATTGAAGGAAACACATAGGCTGAAAGTAAGAGGGATAGAAAAATTATTTCATGCATTTGGTGACCAAAAGGGAGCAGGAGTGGCTATACTTAAATTAGACAAAGCTTAAGTAAGAAAGGTCAAAAGAGACCAAGGTCACTAATGATAAGAGTTAACTCAGCAAGAGGATTTAGCAGTTATAAATGCCTATGTACCAACACTGAAACACGTAAATATGTAAAGCATATGTTAACAGAAATGAAGGGAAAATTGGTCAACCTTAAGGTAATAAGGGATTACAATACCCCATTTTCAATACTGAATAGATGATCTAGACAGAAAAATCAGTAAGGAGGCAGTGAAAAGGAACAAAACTATAGATCAAATAAACCCAACAGACATATATCAAACATTCTACCCAATAGCAATAGAGTACATATTTATTTCCAATACACACAGAATATTCTCCTGTTTGGATTATATATTAGGTCACAAGACAAGTCCTAGTAAATTTAAGAAGATTGATATCATTTCAACTGTCTTTTCTTACAGTAATAGTGTGCAGCCATGAAATTAAAAGATGCTTGATTCTTGGAAGAAAAGTTATGACCAACCTAGACAGCATATTAAAAAGCAGAGACATTACTTTGTCTGTCTAGTCAAAGCTACGTAGTAGCTTTCCAGAAGTCATGTATGGATGTGAGAGTTGGAGTGTAAAGGAAGCTGAACACCGAAGAATTGATGCTTTTGAACTGTGGTGTGGGGGAAGACTCTTGAGAGTCCCTTGGACTGCAAGGAGATCCAACCAGTCCATCCTAAAGGAAATCAGTCCTGAATATTCATTCAAGGACTGATGTTGAAGCTGAAGCTCCAATACTTTGGCCACCTGATGCAAAGAACTGACTCATTTGAAAAGATCCTGATGCTGGGAATGACTGAAGGAGGGAGACGGGGACGACAGAGGATGAGATGGTTGGATGGCATCACCAACTCAATGGACATGAGTTTGAGTAAGCTCTGGGAGTTGGTGATGGACAGGGAAGTCTGGTGTGCTGCAGTCCATGGGGCCACAAAGGTTTGGACATGACTGAGTGGCTGGATTGAACTGAGAATGAATCTTGGGAAAAATAGAAAATTCATAAATATGTGGAAATTTAGAAACTTACTTCTAAACAACCAGTGGGGCAAAAGAGGTAATAAAAAAATAACTTGAGACAGATGAAAATTGAACCAATCATATCAAAGCTTAAGGCATGCAGCAAAAAACAGCCCTAACTGGGAAATTTACAGCAATAAGATACCTGTACATGTGCTCAATGGCTTCAGTCACGTCCGACCTTTTGTGGCGCTATGGACTGTAGCCCTCCAGCCTCATTTGTCCATTGGATTTTCCAAGCAAGGATACTGGAGTGGGTTGCCATTTCTTCCTCCAGGGGATTTTCCCTGCCCAGGAATCTAACCCAAACCTGTCTCCTTCACTGTAGGCAGATTATTTACTGCTGAGTCAATGGGGGTAGCCATTAAGGGGGAAAAAAAAAAACCCAAAAAACTCAACCTGACTTCAGATATCAAGAAATTAGAAAAAGAGCAAACTAAACCTAAATTTAGAAGAAGGAAAGGAATAATAAATATCAGAGCAGAAATAAATGAAATAGTCTAAAAAGCAATAAAACAAAGAAACGAGGTTTTTTTCTTTTTAAAGATGAACAGAATTAACAAATTATTAGCTCTACTAACAAAAAGAGAACTCAAAATTAAAATGAAAGACAACACATTACAACTGATGTCATAGAAATACAAAGATCATAAGAGACTATTATGAATTCATAATGCCAAATAATTGGACAACCTATAAGAAATAAAACCCTGGAAAAATAAAACCTACCAACAATGACATAAAGAAAAAGCAAATGCAAACATACAAATAATGAGAAAAGATACTGAATCAGTAGTGAAAGCCTCCCCCAGAATACAAGTTCAGGACTTGATGACTTTACTGTTGAATCCTAACAAACACTTAAAGACAAGGCCAGCATTGCTCTCATTACCAAGTCAGATAAAGAACTACAAGAAAAGAAATGGATAGACCAATTACTTATACATATAAAATTCCTAAAAAAATAACCCTAAACCCTGGTAAATTGAAGTTAACAGTATATTAAATTGGTTAAGTACCATGATGAAATGTGATTAATTCCTGGGTGCCAAGATGGAACACATACAACTCACTAAATGTGATATACCACATTAAAGAATGAAAGATAAGAATCATATGGTCATCTCAATAAATGCAGAAAAATTATTTGACAAAATTCAATAGACTTTCTATGAATTTCTATGTTATAACATATACAAAAATCAATTCAGTTGATTATAAACTTAATTATAACATCTGAAACCATAAAACTCCTAGAAGTAAACACAGAGGGCAACCTTCAGGACATCTGTCTTAGTAATGATTTTCTGGGGGGATTTGACATTCAAAGCAAAGGCAGCGAAAGTACAATTAAATAAATGAGGCTACACAAAACTAAAAGGCTTCTGCACAACAAAGAAAATCAACAAAGCAAAAAGGCAACCTTTGGGGTACATGTGTGTGTATTCAGTTGCTTAGTCATGTCCTACTCTTTGAGACCTCATGGCCTTTAGCCAACCAGGCTCTTCTGTCCATGAGATTTTTCCAGGCAAAACCCACTGGAGTGGGTTGCCATTTTCTCCTACAGGGAACTTACACAGTAGGGAACAATATTTGAAAAGCATACATCTAATAAGGGGTTAATACCCAAAATATATTGGTTACTCAATAGCACGAAAGCAAATAACCTAATTAAAAAATTTGCATAACACTTGAATAGACATTTTTCCAAAGAAGATGTAAAGATGGCACACAGATATGTGGAAAAGTGCTCAATGTCAGTCAATCATTTGGAAAATGCACATCACAATCATAATGAGATATCACGTCATGGCTGTTAGAGAAAATATTTAAAAAATGATAAATGTTAGCAAGGATATAGATAAAAGGAGCCCTTATACATTGTGGCAAGAAATGTAAGTTGATACAGCTTTTACTGAAAGCAATATGGATACTCCTTAAAGAATTAAAAATAAAGTTACTGTGATCCAGCAATCTTATTTCTGCATGTATATCCAAATAAAATGAAGTCAGGATCTCCAAGTGACATCTACACTCTCAGGTTCAATTATAGCATTCATAATACCCAAGATATGGAAACAATCCAGGTATCTATCAATGCCCTTCAAGAATTGAAAGATTAAATAAATTCTAGTACATTGATACAATGGCATCTCAGAACAAAAGAAATTAACTATTGATACATGTAAAATCATGTGTCTCAAAAACATTATGTCTTGTGAAAAAGTTTGCCTCAAAAGTTTTCATAGTGCGTGCTACAGTCCATGGGGTTGCTAAGAGTCAGACATACCTGAGCAACTTCACTTTCACTTTTCACTTTAATGCATTAGAGAAGGAAATGGCAACCCACTCCAGTGTTCTTGCCTGGAGAATCCCAGGGATGGCGGAGCCTGGTGGACTGCCGTCTATGGGGTTGCACAGAGTTGGACACTACTGAAGTGACTTAGCAGCAGCAGCAGCAGCAGATGCCATCTCTATAACATTCAGGCATGACAGAGACAGACAGGGCAGGAGCAGGAATGTGGTACGGGGTGTGTTAATATGTAGTGATGGCCCAACAGTTTTTTTGTGTGTGTGATATTGGAGCCATCTGTATTTTGGTTGTAGTGTTGATTACACATGTCTGTTTATAGGATGAAACTGCATATAATGATACACATATGAATAATATCTGAAAAGTCATGAAAATTGGGGAATATCTATGGCTTAGTTAATAGTGTTCTACCAGTGTTAATTTTCTGTTTTGGGTATTGTATTACAGTTATAAAAGATTTCACCATTGAGGAAATCTGGGAAGTACACTGTACTACTTTTGCAAAATCTGGTCTATAGTTACTTAAAATAATAAAGTTAAAAGGAAACTCATTCTATAATAAAAATAACTTTATAGAATAAAATTTTACAACCCAGGCACTTGTGTTATTTTTTATACCTTTTCCAGACAATGCACATGTATTTTATGTTGTTATAACTGATTATAAAGTAGTTCAATGTTTTTATCTTATAATTGCATTGTATTTTTAAAATCTCTTCAGAAAGTAATATTTATAAGTTTGCTTTTAATGGAAACCTAATATGTGGTTACATTTATAAAAACCAAGAATAAATTTTACAAACCATTGACTATTTTATTTCCAGTTGATTGAGGGCAGGAGGAGAAGGGGACGACAGAGGATGAGATGGCTGGATGGCATCACCAACTCAATGGACATGGGTTTGGGTGGACTCCGGGAGTTGGTGATGGACAGGGATCCCTGGTGCGCTGTGGTTCCTGGGGTCGCAAACAGTCGGACATGACTGAGTGACTGAACTGAACTGATTGAGTCTTTGAAAAGTCACCTTAACTATCTTTGAATAAATGTTTCTTTTTAAATTAAAATTAATAGACTTTATATTTTAGGGCAATATTAGATTTATGGAAAAATTGAGCAGTGAGTATAACAGAATTCCCAGTATACCCTTGTCACTCTCAGTTTCCTTTGTTATTAACATCTTGCATTATTGGTACATTTGTTAAAAATGCTGAATCAAAATTGACATATTATTATAAAGTGACACTCCTAGTTTTATTGGAGTTTATTCTTGATGTGGTACAGTTGTATGGGTTTTGAGAAATGCTTGATATCATGTATTGACATTACATTATCATACAGAATAAGGGCTTCACTGATAGCTCTGTTGGTAAAGAATCTGCCTGCAATGCAGGAGACCCTGGTTTGATCCTTGGGTCGGGAAGATCTGCTGGAGAAGAAATACACTACCCACTCCAGTATTCTTGGGCTTCTCTTGTGGCTCTGCTGGTAAAGAATCCTCCTGCAGTGTGGAAGGCCTGGGTTTGCTCCCTGGCTTGGGAAGATCCCCTCAGAGAAAGGAAAGGCTACCCACTCCAGTATTCTGGCCTGGAGAATTCCATGGACTATATAGTCCATGGGGTCACAAAGAGTCAGACACAACTGAGCAATTTCACTCACTATCATACGGGATAGTTTACTGACCTGAATACTCTTGCTCAACCAACAGATCCCTCCTTCCTTTCCCTTGAACCCTAATAAACAGTGATATTTTTACTGTCTCTACATTTTGCCTTTTCCAAAATGTCATATAGTTGGAATAGTACAGTGTATGCTCTTCTCAGACTGGCTTCCTTCACTTAGCAACATGTATTTAAGTTTCTCCTTTCTGTGACTTGTTAACCAATTTCTTTGAATTACTGAATAATATTACATTGTATAGATGTACCATAGTTTATTCATTCACCTACTAAGGACATTTTGGTTGCTTCTAAGTTTTGAACAAAGCTGCTATAAACATTAGTGTGGAGGATTTTGTGTAGATATATTTTCAACTTATTTGGGTAAATATCACTGAGTGCAATTTCTAGATCATATGATAAGACTGTTTAGCTTTGTAAGAAATGGCCAGACTGTCTTCCAAACTGGTCATAGCATTTTGCATTACCACTGACAATAGAAGAGAATTCCCACTTTTCCACATCCTGCCTACATTTGTTGTCAGAGTTTTGCATTTTAGCCCATTCTAATGGATATGTTAGGATGTCTCATTTTTTTTTTTTTTTTTATATGACCTGTGATATTGAGCACTTTCCAGGTGACTCGGGGTAAAGACTCTGCCTGCCAATACAGGAGATGCAGAAGATGCAGGTTTAATCCCTGGGTAGAGAAGACCCCCTAGAGGAGGAAATGGCAACCCACTCCAGTATTCCTACCTGGATAGTCCCATGGACAGAGAAGCCTGGAGAGCTACAGTCTATGGGGTGGCAAAGATTTGGACGTGACTGAGCACGCATGCATAAAATTAGGCATCATGTCCTATGTTTCTTTGGCATCTATATATCTTCTTTAGTGATGTGTCCAGATCTTGTGCTTATTTTTAATTCGGTTGCTTGATACCTTATTGTTGAATTTTAAGAGTTCTTTGTATATTTTGTTTATAAGTCTTTTATCAGATATGTATTTTGAAAAAAATTTTTTTATAGTCCATGCCTTTTCATTCTCTCAATAATGCCTTTGGTAGATCACAGTTTTATATTTTAATGAAGTCTAATTTATCAGGTTTTTTTTTTTTCCATTCATGGATGCCTTGTGTTCTTGCTTTTTAATTTAATTACTCCTAGGGATATTATTTTTTAGGAATAATTTTACTAGATAAGAGTTTTGGAACACTAAATAGGACTAGTTAAATTGATAAGAATTCTTTCTGTAAATTCCAGTGGTGTCATTTGAGGACAGCAAGGGATATATGATTTTCTACAATTTAAAATGAGTGAACCTGAAAAAAATTTAAGTAAATTACACTAGGAATAAGTCATTCAGTGACATAGCCAGTTTTACAAAAATCAAAATTTTATGTCCCGAGATTTTCACACTAACCAGAGAAAATAAGTAGATCTTTTAGTGTTTGCTCATTTTATTTTGCTGGAAATTGATTATTGATTACTTTCTAATGCTTATAAAATTTCTAAATTTAATTACCCAGACTTTGAGGGAGGATGTCTAAAGAGGAGAGAGGAGAAATTTTGTCACCATCCTGAGGAATTATTTGTATTCATTTGTATCTATTTTCCCAAACTAGGTGGATTATTTGGTTAAAGCCTCAGACATTGATTCTATGGCATAGGTCAATGATTAAAAATCCATATTTTAATTAAAGAGGGTGATGTTCTACAGGGTTGAGTGGCCCCAGCTTCTGTCTGAAATATTTATGGGAAATAATGCTCAATGTATTTCAGTTGCAGATCAATATGTGACCCCACTGTGTCTGATAATATGTTGTCATGATTTTCTTTATGCAAGTCTCTTCCTTCCTTCCTTAATGAGAATGGCTTTGTTAATGGTGTAGTTCTGACATGCCATCTATTCCAGTACCAGGAGAGTTTTCAAAAAGAGTATTTTCTCTTCACTCTTTTCCAGACTGTTTCATAATTGATTTATTTTTACAGATGTTATAAGGGAAATTTCAGGGTACAAGCCAACAAAACATCAAAGAACGTTATAAAAGTGGACTTTTTCATTGAGTATTCATTATGTAAAAATGTTTGATATCAAACTGCAGATACAGTAGATTATCAGCCAAGCATATTATGATTTTATAAATTGCATGCCAGTTATTTGGGATATGCATTGATCTTTTTGGTTTATGGGAGGTGAGGATCTTTGAAATTAATTTAGTAATAGCCATAAATCAAGTATTCTTGTAACTTCATTTTCAAAAAGAGTCATGTAATTACATTTTCTTACCTTTTTATATGATTCTATGGGTTTTTGTTTTTTTTTTTTAAAGTGTTTGACTATCATACTGGGAAGACAGCCAGCCACAAACTATTATTCTGAGAACCATGTTGAGGAAACCGAAGTTCAGAGATGTAAAGTGATTTATTATAGTGCCGTTCAGTCGTGTGACTCCTAATCCTCTATGCATTCTTCCAATACCAGAGAATCTCTTCTATACAGAACCCCTGATATAGATACAAGTTAAAAATGTTTCACTTCTTTCCAGGACCATTTTCAACACTGAAGTCTGTAGGAATACAAAAGATTGACTTGTATGGATTTATTTATTTTTTTTCATTTGGCTCCAAACTACTTTGTTTTAATAAAATAAATTATAGAAAGCTTTTACTGGAAAATAAATCCTTAGTTTTAGGGTTTGAAATAGTTCATAGAAGTCATGAAGAGCAATGTTCCATCCTAGCTAAAAGTCTTTCCTATATTCTAATTGAAGGATATATTTCCTACCATTGACAGGAAGTTTATCTAAAGATGGGATGACAAAGTTCCAGTTTTTGAAATTTCTGAGTTTAAGACACTTTCTTCTTAAGCCAGTCAATAGCTGTCTCAGGTTTGCCATAACATGAGTATGAATAGATATGTTGGTCCTGTGACAGGGCAATTTTTTAATTGATTTAATATTTCTTTTTGACTCAAAAAATCTTCCTTTAAACCTTCATTTTTTATAATATTATACTATTTCTGCTACCTCATATTTTCCCTAAAAGTATCTTGACCCTATAATAAACTGCCATATGGAAAGGTATCCATATTTCTCATCAAGCTGTTAATTTTCAGCCTTTACTAAACTTAAAATTCTTTGAGATATTTCAAGCCGGTGTGTGTGTGTGTGTGTGTGTGTTAGTTGCTCAGTCATGTCCAACTCCTTGCGACCCCATGGACTGTAGCCTGTCAGGCTTCTCCATGCATAGGATTTTCCAGGCAAGAATATTGGAGTGGGTTGCCATTTCCTTCTCCAGGATTTCAAGCCATAATTTCTTTCAAAGTTCAGCGAATGGCCTAGAATTAGGTTTAAGACTTTATAATGGGAGGGGATGAAACTTGCTTAAGGTGGCCATTGGGGAACAGCTGCCCAGGAATTCATATTTCATCATGCTCTTAGTTGTTCTGCTGTTTTGTGCAATAGAAAGAGATGGAAAAACTGGTACAATGTTTGTACCTTCTGTTTGTACAATAGAAGGACATGGAATGAATGTAGAGAGAGTGATTTGGAACTCTGATCCTCCTCAAACAAAATGACTAACTAAAACGTTTCAGTCAAATAAAATTTATTGTACAGGCAAAGAACAAATTACGGTGTTAGTTAATAACACAATTGTATTGTATCTAGGAAAATTATATTTAGCACATTAAATAATTATAGTTAAATAGACACAAAAGTAGCACTGCAAAATAACTGCATTCTTAGGGCCACAAGAACCCAGCAGGAGTCCAATCAAGTATATCTGCAGAATCAACTCCTAGTGACTTAAATATATCCCTACTCTGCCTCTCTAATGAATCTCCTGTCCCTGCTATTGATATTATAATGATAAAAGCCATAAGAAATGTGACAGATCATAATTAGGAGTGCTATGATCTGAAGTCAAGCTAACTTCACTTTTGGGTAAAGTCTGGGAGGGTGAGTGCACATTTAATTAACAGATAAAGACGAGCTCACAAGAAGGAAATTTGGATTGTACTGAGCACAAAGCCTAGAGAGCTTCCAGAGTGTTGAGGACCTGTTAAGACCTCTGCTGAATTTAGTACATAAATTACAAGTGTTAAAATCTCTCATCTCAGTATTTTTGCATGATGTCATTGTTCCATGGAAGGAAATCTTTGAAAGAACAGCTATTTTAATATAAGGATCTGTGACTAGAAAAGATGACTAAGATGGGTAATTTCAATGACAGAAAATAAATCTTGAATCTGGATACTTATTTTGAGCACCTGACTATGCCATAATATAGTTAAGAACAGATTTAGGAAACCAATATTATAAACATTTGAGAAACCAGGGTTTGGAATATATTCTCACTGACTTTTCTGACAAAAGAAGAATCAGTAATTTATTGTAAAATATAGAAAATAAAGAAGGGAAAAATGAAGAAAATATATATGATATAGATATATGTGTAACTGAAGAAAAATAACAATTTTTTTTTCTGTAGACCCATACAGTTTTTTAAAAATGCATATGCATGTGTACTTTATCTGGAGCTAAGTTTTATAAAATTGATGCTTCATAGTTTCCACTCTTTTCTAAACTGATTTTTCATTAAAACTTCATGCATCTTATGTTATTAAATATAATTTCAAATCTTGATTTTTAATTGAGGTATAATTGATATATAGCATTACAGTGGTTTCAGGTATACAACAATTAGATATTTGTATATATTACAAAATGTTCACCACAATAACTCTAGTTAACATCTGTCAACTTACATAGTTACAAAATTATTTTTTTAATGATGAGAATTTTTAAGATTACTCTCTTAGCAACTTTCAAATGTGCAATCAAGTATTATTAACTATGCTTTATATTACATCCCCTTGACATTTATTTTATAATTGGAAATTTGTGTCTTTTGGCTCTCTTAACGCATCCCAACCTCTACTCTTCTGTATCTGAAAACCACCAATCTACTCTGTATCTATAAACTTGTTTTCTTTAAACTTTGCTTTTGTTTTGTTTAGATTCCACATATAAGTGAGATCATATGGTATTTGCCTTTCTCTCTCTGAATTGTTTCATTTAGCATGATGCCCTAGAGGTCCATCCATGTTGTTGCAAATAGAAAATTTTATTATTTTTATGGCCAAATAATATTCCATTATGTACATACATATGTATATTAATTTATTTTTCTTTATCCATTAATCTACCAGTGTATACTTAGGTGGTTATGTATCATGGCTATTGTAAATAATGATGCAATGAACATGGGGTCCGTATTTATTTTCAAGTTTGTGTTTTCATTTCCTTCAGATACCTAAAAGTAGAATTGTTGAATCATATGGTAGTTCTATTTTTCATTTTTTAAGGAACTTGCATACTGTTTTCCATGGCACCTGCACCAATTTACATTCCCATCAGTAGTGCACAAGGATTTCCTTTCCTCCATATCCTCACCAACAATTTTTATTTCTTGCCTTTTTTGTTAATAGCCCATTCTGATAGGTATGAGATGATACCTTACTGTGGATCTCATCTGCATTTCTTTGATTAGCTGAGCATCTTTTTGTGTCTATTGGCCATCTTTCTGTCATCTTTGGAAAACTGTCTATTTAGATGTATTGCTCATCTTTAATTGGACTGTTTTTTTTTTTTTTTTTTGCAATTGAGTTGTTTGAGTTCTTTATATATTTTGAGTATTAACAGCTTATCTGATATATAATTTGAAAATATTTCCCCCTATTCAGTAGGTTGTATTTTCATGTTGTTGATTGTTTCCTGTGCTGTTCAGAAGGTTTTTAGTTTGATATAGTCACATTTATTTATTTTTGCTTTATTTTCTTTTGCTTTTGGTGTCAGATTCAAGAAATCATCTTTGCAGTTGAAAATCTGAGTAGAATTCTACAGATGATCCTTTGCATCCATGAGAATGCACCCACTGATTCAACCAACCATAAATCAGATAGTATTATATATTTTATTGAAAAATGTCTGTGTATAAGTGCAACATCACAGTTCAAACTCATATTGTTCAAGGGTCAGCTGTATATTGCAAAGCTGTAGTAATCAAAACAGTATGGTAATTCCATAAAAACATGCACTTAGATCAATGGAACAGAATAGAGAACCCAGAAATGAACCCCATGCCTATGTAGTCAATTAATTTTCAGTAAATGAAATGAGTGTAAATGGTATTGGAGAAACTAGCCCCGTATGTTACAGCATGCACAAAAATCAATTCAAATGTATTAAATGTAGGACCTGCCTGAAATTAAAAACCCCCAGCAGGAAGTGGCGGAAAATGATGGAT
Organism: Tragelaphus eurycerus; assembly: GCA_935064755.1. NCBI lineage: Eukaryota > Metazoa > Chordata > Mammalia > Artiodactyla > Bovidae > Tragelaphus > Tragelaphus eurycerus. The sequence continues at coordinate 13,671,015 of CAKXYN010000062.1, forward strand.
AATCTCACTGACTTTGGTCTTCACAATTATTTTTTTTTTTGTATTTGATACTCAAAGACAACAATTTTAAAAGAATGAAAATGGAATTATATCAAAGAAAATCTTCCACATAGCAAAAGAAAGCATCAACAAAATGAAAATTAGTTTGTGGAACTGGAGGAAGTATTTGCAAGCCACATATTCAATAAGGTGTTAATATTCAAAATATACAGTGAGCCATATGACTCAATAGCTAAAAAGCAAAGGATACAATAAAAACAAGGGCAAAAGACTGCATAGACAATTCTCAAAAGATATACAAATGGACAACATGTATAAGAAAAGGTGCTCAACATTACTAATCATCAGAGAAATGCAAGTCAAAACTATCAGATCAGATCAGATCAGTTGCTCAGTCGTGTCCGAACCTTTGCGACCCCATGAATCGCAGCACGCCAGGCCTCCCTGTCCATCACCAACTCTCAGAGTGCACTGAGACTCACATCCATAGAGTCAGTGATGCTATCCAGCCATCTCATCCTCTGTCGTGCCCTTCTCCTCCTGCCCCCAATCCCTCTCAGCATCAGAGTCTTCTCCAATGAGTCAACTCTTCGCATGAGGTGGCCAAAGTACTGGAGTTTCAGTTTTAGCATCATTCCTTCCAAAGAAAGCCCAGGGCTGATCTCCTTCAGAATGGATTGGTTGGATCTCCTTGCAATCCAAGAGACTCTCAAGAGTCTTCTCCAACACCACAGTTCAAAAGCATCAATTCTTTGGTGCTCAGCTTTCTTCACAGTCCAACTCTCACATCCGTACATGACCACAGGAAAAACCATAGCCTTGACTAGATGAATCTTTATTGGCAAAGTAATGTCTCTGCTTTTGAATATACTATCTAGGTTGGTCATAACTTTCCTTCCAAGGAGGAAGCATCTTTTAATTTCATGGCTGCAGTCACCATCTGTAGTGATTTTGGAGCCCAGAAAAATAAAGTCTGACACTGTTTCCACTGTTTCCCCATCTATTTTCCATGAAGTGATGGGACTGGATGCCATGATCTTCATTTTCTGAATGTTGAGATTTAAGCCAACTTTTTCACTCTCAACTTTCACTTTCATCAAGAGGCTTTTTAGTTATATAATGAGATATTCAGATCAGATCAGATCAGTCACTCAGTCGTGTCTGACTCTTTGCGACCCCATGAACTGCAGCACGCCAGGCCTCCCTATCCATCACTAGCTCTCGGAGGTCACTCAGACTCACATCCATTGAGTCAGTGATGCCATCCAGCCATCTCATCCTCTGTCATCCTCTTCTCCTCCTGCCCCCAATCGCTCCCAGCATCAGAGTCTTCTCCAATGAGTCAACTCTTTGCATGAGGTGGCCAAAGTACTGGAGTTTCAGCTTTAGCATCAGTCCTTCCAAAGAAATCCCAGGGCTGATCTCCTTCAGAATGGACTGGTTGGATCTCCTTGCAGTCCAAGGGACTCTCAAGAGTCTTCTCCAACACCACAGTTCAAAAGCATCAATTCTCCGTTGCTCAGCCTTCTTCACGGTCCAGCTCTCACATCCATACATGACCACAAGAAAGACCATAGCCTTGACTAGGCGAACCTTTGTTGGCAAAGTGATGTCTCTGCTTTTGAATATGCTATCTAGGTTGGTCATAACTTTCCTTCCAAGGAGTAAGCGTCTTTTAATTTCATGGCTGCAGTCACCATCTGCAGTGATTTTGGAGCCCAGGAAAATAAAGTCTGACACTGTTTCCACTGTTTTTCCATCTATTTCCCATGTAGCGATGGGACCAGATGCCATGATCTTCGTTTTCTGAATGTTGAGCTTTAAGCCAACCTTTTCACTTTCCACTTTCACTTTCATCAAGAGGCGTTTTTAGTTCCTCTTCACTTTCATCTGCATATCTGAGGTTATTGATATTTCTCCCGGCAATCTTGATTTCAGCTTGTGTTTCTTCCAGTCCAGCATTTCTCATGATGTACTCTGCATATAAGTTAAATAAACATGGTCTCGTAGTTATTAGGATGGCTATTTTTGAAATGACAAGAAATAACAATGCTAGTGAGGATGTGAAAGAAATGAAACCGTAGTATACTATCAGTGGGAATGTAAACTGGTATAGTCATTATGGAAAAAAGGATGGAAATTATTCAAGAAGTTAAAATATTATTACAACAATCTAGCAATACCACATCTGGATAAGTGGATAATATTTAGATAATCAAGAATTTTCAGCATGTGAGAATTCTTGGCTGGAATTATTTCCTCAAAATGAAAGTTTCCTTGATGTCTTTTTCTACCTAACACTCTTGATATGCTCCAAGGGGATCTTACCCCTTGAGAAGAGATTGTTTTACAATGGTCATTGATATTTTTATGTTGTTTGAATTATTTATAATAAACAGATATCCTTTGGATACATAGTAAAGTGCTATAAAACAGTACTGATATTTAGATGTGGTATGTTTCTCCACCTTTCAAAGGGTATGGTTAAGTGATCCATCTGGCTTTACTGACCAGGACATCTTTTCCCTCATCTATTAGTTTTATAATCTTTAATTTGCAATTTTTCATAGGTAAGTAGAACCACACGTTTTAATTTCCTTCCATCTTTCCTTCTTCCTTCACTTTTAAAAATTTCGTACAGTTATTAAATGTAATGTCTGTGACATTTTTATCTCTTTTTTAATTATCGTTGCAGCAAACCCACTATGTAGAGAATCAGATCAGATCAGATCAGTCGCTCAGTCATGTCTGACTCTTTGCAACCCCATGAACTGCAGCATGCCAGGCCTCACTATCCATCACCAGCTCTTGGAGGACACTCAGACTCACATTCATCGAGTCAGTGATGCAATCCAGCCATCTCATCCTCTGTCGTCCCCTTCTCCTCCTGCCCTCAATCCCTCCCAGCATCAGAGTCTTCTCCAATGAGTCAACTCTTCGCATGAGGTGGCCAAAATACTGGAGTTTCAGCTTTAGCATCATTCCTTCCAAAGAAATCCCAGGGCTGATCTCCTTCAGAATGGATTGGTTGGATCTCCTTGCAGTCCAAGGGACTCTCAAGAGTCTTCTCCAACACCACAGTTCAAAAGCATCTATTCTTTGGTGCTCAGCCTTCTTCACAGTCCAGCTCTCACATCCATACATGACCACAGGAAAGACCATAGCCTTGACTAGGCGAACCTTTGTTGGCAAAGTAATGTCTCTGCTTTTGAATATGCTATCTAGGTTGGTCATAACTTTCCTTCCAAGGAGTAAGCGTCTTTTAATTTCATGGCTGCAGTCACCATCTGCAGTGATTTTGGAGCCCAGAAAAATAAAGTCTGACTGTTTCCACTGTTTCCCCATCTATTTCCCATGCAGTGATGGGACCAGATGCCATGATCTTCGTTTTCTGAATGTTGAGCTTTAAGCCAACCTTTTCACTCTCCACTTTCACTTTCATCAAGAGGCTTTTTAGTTCATCTTCACTTTCTGCCATAAGGGTGGTATCATCTGCATATCTGAGGTTATTGATATTTCTCCCGGCAATCTTGATTCCAGCTTGTGTTTCCTCCAGTCCAGCATTTCTCATGATGTGCTCTGCATATAAGTTAAATAAACATGGTGACAATATACAGCCTTGATGTACTCCTTTTCCTATTTGGAACCAGTCTGTTGTTCCATGACCAGTTCTAACTGTTGCTTCCTGACCTGCATACAGACTTCTCAAGAGGCAGATCAGGTGGTCTGGTATTCCCATCTCTCTCAGAATTTTCCACAGTTTATTGTAATCTATACAGTCAAAGGCTTTGGCATAGTCCATAAAGCAGAAATAGATGTTTTTCTGGAACTCTCTTGCTTTTTCCATGATCCAGCGGATGTTGGCAATTTGATCTCTGGTTCCGCTGCCTTTTCTAAATTCATCTTGAACATCAGGAAGTTCACGGTTCACATATTGGTGAAGCCTGGCTTGGAGAATTTTGAGCATTACTTTACTAGCGTGTGAGATGAGTGCAATTGTGCAGTAGTTTGAGCACTCTTTGGTATTGCCTTTCTTTGGGATTGGGATGAAAACTGACCTTTTCCAATCCTGTGGCCACTGCTGAGTTTTCCAAATTTGCTGGCATATTGAGTGCAGCACTTTCACAGCATCATCTTTCAGGATTTGGAATAGCTCAATTGGAATTCCATCACCTCCACTAGCTTTGTTCGTAGTGATGCTTTCTAAGGCCCACTTGACTTCACATTCCAGGATGTCTGGCTCTGGGTCAGTGATCACACCATCATGATTATCTGGGTCGTGAAGCTCTTTTTTGTACAGTTCTTCTGTGTATTCTTGCCACCTCTTCTTAATATCTTCTGCTTCCGTTAGGTCCATACCATTTCTGTCCTTTATCGAGCCCATTTTTGCATGAAATGTTCCTTTGGTATCTCTGATTTTCTTGAATAGATCCGTAGTCTTTCCCATTCTGTTGTTTTCCTCTATTTCTTTGCATTGATTGCTGAAGAAGGCTTTCTTATCTCTTCTTGCTATTCTTTGGAACTCTGCATTCAGATGTTTATATCTTTCCTTTTCTCCTTTGCTTTTTGCTTCTCTTCTTTTCGCAGCTATTTGCAAGGCCTCCCCAGACAGCCATTTTGCTTTTTTGCATTTCTTTTCCATGTAGAGAATAATAGGGCTTAAAATTTGTCTCTTTTACAAATGTTTTCTATCAACATCTTTGACTGAAAATACTTTCTGACTTAATGGCAGTTACTATATTTTTGATATAGTATTGTTTGAGAGTAACAATGCTTCTGAAGAAAGAATTGCCTAATAATTAAAACGAGATGTCAACATTGGTATTAATTTTCAAACTATTTTTGTGTATTTTTGCTGAATACAGAGTGAAAATTAGAGAAACACTTTATTTTCCAATGAAAGAGATAAGAAAATATTTGTTTTAATAGGCTCATAAGAGTCAGTGTGTATAGGGATAGTTCAGTTATTATTTAATGGATGGAAGAAATTGTGGAAGGAGAGGTAATTGCTGTCCCTTCTGGTTTTGTTCTTGACTCACTTGAGGAATTACTTTAACATCTTTAACATAGCTCCTCTCTCACCCTATACCAAGTGTTAGATGAAACTAGCAATGACTGACTATTATTGAGTATCATTCACGTTCTTTATCACTTTCCCCCCATCTTCATTGAAATGTAATTGACATATAATGTTTTGCAAATTTAAGATGTATACCTAATGATTTGATGTGTGTGTATATTGTGAAATGATTACCATAATAATGTTAGCTAACACATCCATGACCTCACATAGTTAGAACTTTATATTTTTGGTGAGGACTTTTAAGATCTATTTACTTTCTTAGCAACTTTTTTTTTTTTAATTTTATTTTGCTTAACTTTACAATATTGTATTGCTTTTGCCATTCATCAAAATGAATCCGCCACAAGTATACATGTGTTCCTCATCCTGAACCCTCCTCCGTCCTCCCTCCCCATACCATCCCTCTGGGTTGTCCCAGTGCACCAGCCCCAGGCATCCGGTATCAGGCATCGTACCCGGACTGGCGACTCATTTCAGATATGATATTATACATATTTCAATGCTATTCTCCCAAGTCATCCCACCCTCTCCCTCTCCCAGAGTCCAAAAGACTGTTCTATACATCAGTGTCTCTTTTGCTGTCTCGTAAACAGGGTCATTGTTACCATCTTTCTACATTCCCTATATGTATTCTTTTTAATGGCTGAGTAATACTCCATTGTGTATATGTACCAGTGCTTTCTTATCCATTCATCTGTGGATGGGCATCTAGGTTGCTTCTATGTCCTGGCTATTGTAAACAGTGCTGCTGTGAACATTGGGGTACATGTGTCTCTTTCAATTCGGTTTTCTCAGTGTGTATGCCCAGCAGTGGGATTGCTGGATCATAAGGCAGTTCTATTCCCAGTTTTTTGAGGAATCTTCATGCTGTTCTCCATAGTGGCTGTACTAGTTTGCATTCCCACCAATAGTGTAAGAGGGTTCCCTTTTCTCCACACCCTCTCCAGCATTTATTGCTTGTGGACTTTTGGATCGCAGCCATTCTGACTGGCGTGAAATGGTACTTCATTGTGGTTTTGATTTGCATTTCTCTGATAATGAGTGATGTTGAGCATCTTTTCATGTGTTTGTTAGCCATCTGTATGTCTTCTTTGGAGAAATGTCTATTTAGTTCTTTGGCCCATTTTTTGATTGGTTCATTTATTTTTCTGGAATTGAGCTGTAGGAGTTGCTTGTATATTTTTGAGATTAGTTGTTTGTCAGTTGCTTCATTTGCTATTATTTTCTCCCATTCTGAAGGCTGTCTTTTCACCTTGCTTATAGTTTCCTTTGTTGTGCAGAAGCTTTTTAAGTTTAATTAGGTCCCATTTGTTTATTTTTGATTTTATTTCCAATATTCTGGGAGGTGGGTCATAGAGGATCCTGCTGTGATGTATGTCAGAGTGTTCTGCCTATGTTTTCCTCTAGGAGTTTTATGGTTTCTGGTCTTACATTTAGCTCTTTAATCCATTTTGAGTTTATTTTTGTGTATGGTGTTAGAAAGTGCTCTAGTTCCATTCTTTTACAAGTGTTTGACCAGTTTTCCCAGCACCACTTGTTAAAGAGATTGTCTTTAATCCATTGTATATTCTTGCCTCCTTTGTCAAAGATAAGGTGTCCATATGTGCGTGGATTTATCTCTGGGCTTTCTATTTTGTTCCATTGATCTATATTTCTGTCTTTGTGCCAGTACCATACTGTCTTGATGACTGTGGCTTTATAGTAGAGCCTGAAGTCAGGCAGGTTGATTCCTCCAGTTCTGTTCTTCTTTCTCAAGATAGCTTTGGGTATTTGAGTTTTTTTGTATTTCCATACAAATTGAGAAATTATTTGTTCTAGCTCTGTGAAGAATACCATTGGTAGCTTGATGGGGATTGCATTGAATCTATAAATTGCTTTGGGTGATATACTCATTTTCACTATATTGATTCTACCAATCCATGAACATGGTATATTTCTCCATCTATCAGTGTCCTCAAATATACAATAAATATATAATACAGTATTGTTAACTATGGTCAGCATGTTGTACATTACATCCCAAGAACTTGCTATTGATTTTTTTCCAGTGGATGAAAATTTTACAAAATTGAAAGTGAAAGGCATAGAAAATAATTATATAGTTCAATAAGTTCTGACAAATGTATGAGCTTACAACCTTTACCCACTCAAGATATATGACACTTCCATCATGCTAGAAAGCTCCCTCAAACCCTTTTCACTTATTCCCCATATCACAAGCAAACCCTGTTCTGACTTTCTATCACTTTATATTAGCTTTTCCTTATCCATGTGAATAGAATCATATATTGTACATCATCATCTTTCACAAAAAATAATGTTTTATGTAGTTTACCTTTATTGTAGAATTTGTCACTTGTTCTTTTTTAGCTGCTACAATAATATTTCACAGTGCAAATGTACTACAATTGATTTAGCAATTCTCTTGTTGATGTGCATTTCTTTAGAGGCTTGGGCTTCTATAAATAAAACTACTATAGAATTATTTCACAATTCTTTTCATGAGCAAATGTTTTCACTTCTCTTAGGTAAATATTTAGGAATTCAAATGAAAGGTCTTAGGGTAGCAGTATATTTTACCTCATAAAGAAACTTCCCAACATAAAAAAAGTCTAGTTATTCTACATCAACAATAATATTTGGTATTTTCCATCTTTTAAATTTTAACCACCCTACTGGGTATGAAACTGTATTGCACCATGACTATAAGTAGCACTTCCCAAATGAATAATGATCTAGGGCTTGGTATAGAACAGTCTATAACTCATTTTCTTTATCTGAACTTGCGTTTAAAATGTCATGTCTTATACTGTTGTGAGGATTACATAAGATAATGTGTATATAAGCAATACCTGATACCTAATCCAGAGAAGGCCATGGCACCCCACTCCTGTAGTCTTGCCTGGAAAATCCCATGGATGGAGGAGCCTGTTGGGCTGCAGTCCATGGGGTCGTGAAGAGTCGGATATGACTGAGTGACTTCACTTTCACTTTTCCCTTTCATGCATTGGAGAAGGAAATGGCAACCCACTCCAGTGTTCTTGCCTGGAGAATCCCAGGGATGGGGGAGCCCGATGGGCTGCCGTCTATGGGGTCGCACAGTGGGACACGACTGAAGCGATTTAGCAGCAGCAGCAGCAGCAGATACCTAATCAGAGCTTAGTAAATTATAGACTGAAGGATACCTCTTCAGACTGGACTACAGCTCTGTCACTCCTCCTCTTTTATTTGCCATTGTTTATGATTTTTTTTTTTTTTTTATGCTCAGCCTGCCCAGAAGAGAGTTGATTATTTTTGTGTCATCTGTAGCTTCAAAGCATTTGAAAAGAGTATGATTTTACATTGCATTGTGTGCCAGGGCTGCTTTTTTTGCTTTCTTATTCACTCAAAATTCACTTTGGGAAATGCAGATGAATTGAGACAGCTGTCTTGGGCAACATTATCAACGTTTTTGTTATTTTTTTTTTTCAACCGGAAACTTTTATTTAAATATTTCTGAATATAAGTTGTACAATATTTCTATTTCCACTGCATTTCAGTCTGTCCTGTTATTTTTGCCTCCTGAAATGTGCTATCGGTTGCAAATATCACTACTTTTGCATTCATGCTACTGTATATACAATATGGTTACTGCTTTAACCACTGTAACATCATAGTTATTCAAAGTTTTGTTTCTTATTTGGGAAAATTGGGTATTATGAATTCAGAAATCGTTAGTTAGCTCTCTGTCCTTGAGACTAAGTGAAGATTTCAGTGAATCTTTTGCTAGAATAAGGCTTTCTCTTCAGACAGTGCTGTAGATACAAACTGACAGCTGATGAGAAGGAAATAATTAAAAGAGGAGGTAAAATTATGAACCAAGACAGAGAGGTGACTTTTGTTAAAAGGGCTAAGGAGATGATGAAGAAAGTACTGAAGAATAGGAAAGAAGGAGCTCTCTGATCATTAGAGGGGTACAAGCAAAAGGTAGGGAATAATTGTTTAGTGATATAAGAACAGGGGAAAATTTCATAGTTATATGCTAGAATCTTCCTCTAATGATACAAATTTGTTTAGAGTAGAATTCAGGTCAGAGCAAGTCCATCTTGCTTCAGAGAACAATAAAAGAGACAGACTGTAATAACATTATATAGAGCACAATAAAGAACTGTGATTACAAGTCCATCCTGGAGTTATTTATTTTGCTGTATTTTCCTGCTGCATAACCTGAAGGCAAATGACCTCTGAGAGTCTTGGTTTCCTCAATAATATTGAAAAAATTATTAGTTTCTACCTGCAGGGAAGTTCTGCTGAACAGAGGAAATAAGGCATGTAAGTCACCGAGCATGTGGAATGTAATAATTGTGTGATACATTTTAACCACTGAAGTTAATGTGCTTAAAGATTTTATTGTTCATTTGCTAAGTAATGCTCAGCTCTTTGCAAGCGCAGCCTCCTCTGTCCTCCATTATCTCCTGCAGTTTTTCTGGAACTCCCTTGCTTTCATCATAATTCAATGAATATTTGCAATTTGATTTCTGGTTTTATATACTTTCTTCTATTTAAGCATGAATTTTGCAATAAGGCTCAAGATCTGAGACACAGTCAACACCAGGTCTTATATTTACTGACTGTATAGAACCTCTCTATGTTTAGCTGCAAAGAATATAATCAGTCTGATTTAGATATTGACCATCTGGTGATATCCACATGTAGAGTCATCTCTTGGTTTGTTGGAAAAGGGCCTTTGCTATGACCAGCAGGTTCTCTTGAAATGCTGTTAAATTCTGTTAGCCTTTGCCCTGCCTCATTTTGTATTTGAAAGCCAAACTTGCCTGTTACTCCAGGTATCCCTTGACTTCCTACTTTTGCCTTCAAGACCCTATGATGAAAAGGACATCTTTTTTTGGTGTTAGTTCTAGAAGGTCTTGTAGGTCTTCATAGAACCAATGCCAGTTTCTTTGGCATTAATGTTTGGGACATAGACTTGGATTACTGTGATATTGAATGGTTTGCCTTGGAAACTAACCAAGATCATTCTGTTGTTTTTGAGGTTGTACCCAAGTACTGCTTTTCAGACTCTTTTGTTGACAGTGATGGCTATCCCATTTCTTCTAAGTGATTCTTGCTCACAGTAGTAGATACAATGGTCATCCAAATTAAAGTATCTCATTCCTATCCATTTTACTTCACTGATTCCAAAGATTTTGATGTTTAATCTTTCCATTTCCTGCTTGACCATGCCCAATTTACCTTGATTTATGGACCTAATATTCCACGTTCCTATGCAGTATTGTTCTTAACAGCATTGGACTTTACTTTCACCACCATACGTCCACAACTGAGCGTCATTTCTGCTTTGATCCAGTCACTTTATTCTTTCTGGAGCAGTTAGTAATGGCCCTCTACTCTTCCCCAGTAGCATATTGGACACCTTCTGACATGAGGGCTCATCTTCTGGTGTCATAACTTTTTGTCTTTTCATACTGTTCATGGGGTTCTCATGGAAAGAATACTAGAGTAGGTTGCCATGTCATTCTCCAGTGAATCACGTTTTGCCAGAACTCTTCACTGTGACCTGCCCTTGTTGGATGGCCCTGCGTGGCAGGGCTCATAGCTAAATTGAATTACACATGCTGTTTCACCACAATAAAATCATGATCCACAAAGAAGATTTAAGGGTCTGCTGCTGCTGCTGATGCTAAGTCATGTCAGTCAGGTCCAACTCTGTGACCCCATAAATGGCAGCCCACCAGGCTCACATCCCTGGGATTCTCCAGGCAAGAATACTGGAGTGGGTTGCCATTTCCTTCTCCAGTGCATGAAAGTGAAAAGTGAAAGTGAAGTTGCTCAGTCGTGTCTGTTTGCGACCCCATAGACTACCAGGCTCCTCCATCCATGGGATTTCCCAGGCAAGAGTACTGGAGTGGGGTGCCATATTTTACTCTGAATGCTACACCAGGTATTTTTATACATTATTTTATATAATTTTTCTTTTTATTCTCTAATAAGTGTTATTTCTTCCATTTTGCAGATAATGAAGTTGAAAGAAATTTAAAACTCCATGTCAGGTCTTGCATGTCTTTCCCTATATTCCAAGTTGCATCATATATTAAATATGACTGTTAAATAGTCATAACTACCTGCCTATATTATGGATAGCAGCATCTCATCGATTAAGGTGAGAAAATTGAAGAAAAGTGAAAGAATAAGAGGAAAGTGTACTCCGAGATTTCCACATATTTAAAATATCTATTAATAGATGTAGATGGATATTTAGTCTGCTGCTGCTGCTGCTGCTGCTGCTAAGTCGCTTCAGTCGTGTCCGACTCTGTGCGACCCCATAGACAGCAGCCCACCAGGCTCCCCCGTCCCTGGGATTCTCCAGGCAAGAACACTGGAGTGGGTTGCCATTTCCTTCTCCAATGCATAAAAGTGAAAAGTGAAAGTGAAGTTGCTCAGTCGTGTCCGACTCTTAGCGACCCCATGGACAGCGGCCCACCAGGGACCTCTGTCCATGGGATTTTCCAGGCAAGAGTACTGGGATGGGGTGCCACTGCCTTCCCCGTATTTAGTCTGCAGAAGCTATCAAATACCATAATAATTTCAAGAAGAGGAAGCCATCCAAATCAATGTACTGGTGAAGGATCCAATGTTTAGTTCTTAATCTGTTGTCCTTTCACTTAGTACAAGTGAGAAATAAAAGGAATCCTCAGAGGTTATTTATTTCAGCTTTTAGTTTAGACTTATATCTGAGGCATTCAAAAAAGTTGCGTTAATCTACCTGTGAATGTCTCTAGTGATGAAAATATCAGTTAAAAGTGTCAATGTGGCTTCTGATCCCTTTAGGATGTTTGAAGTCACAAGAAACTTAACAATGATTGCTTGTCAGATAAGCTTCAAAAACATGTACTTAGTTGCTAAGTCGAGTCTGACTGTATTACCCTGTGTACTGTAGCCCACCAGGCTCCTCTGTCCATGGGGATTCTCCAGGCAAGAATACTTGAGTGGGTTGCCATGCCCTCCTCCAGGGGATCTTCCCAACCCAGGGATCAAACCCAGGTCTCCTGCATTGCAGGCAGATTCTTTACCGACTGAGCCATATAGATTTTGAAAAACTCACCAGAGAGACAAGGATGTAAGTAAAACCAAATGAAAGTAACTCCATAAGAGAATGAAACTTTTCTAGAGAAAAGAACCCTGTGGCTATTTTTCTCTGTGGGCACATAGCAGGGGGCTGCAAGATCCCAGCATAAATGATGCTAAGGAAAATCCATCCAATATTTAATGTTTATATATGCTTATTTATATATAAACATTAATTACTTTTAACCTTAAAAATAGACCTTTAATTTGATGATGGTTTTAGATTTACTGAAAATGCAAAATGTCAGTACAGAATTCCTATATGTCCCTTAATCTGTCTGTTTCATTGTTAGCTTCTAACTTCTTATGGGATGTTTATCATGACAAGGAAAGAATTTTATTCAAACTTCACTAGTTTCCTATTATTCTTTTTCTGTTGCAGAGTCTCATCCAGAATAACGTATTTTGCTTTCATGTCACCTTAAATTCTTCTTGATTGTTACAGTTTCTCAGATTGTCTGTTTTGATGACTTTGGCAGTTTTCAGGTGTAGTTGTCAGGTATTTTATAGAATGTCCCTTAATTGGGGTTTGTCTGATATTTTCTGATAATTTAATCTGGGTCATGGGTTTCTGGGAGATAGACAGTAGAAGTAAGATAGCATTCTTTTGTATACCAAGAATAAATGTTATCAACATGTCTTATCGGTGATGATGCTGACCTTGATCAGCATGGTTGAGGCAAGTGTTTGCTAGATTTTTCTAAACAATAAAGTTACTCCTGCTTTTTCCATTATTTATCCATTGAAAGTAAGTTGCCAAGTATAGCCCTTATCAGCCCTTGTGTGGGTTTGGGAGTTAAAAAAAACACCTATTGGAGAGAAAAGCATTTATATAAATTGTTAGGAAGTCTTCTGCATGGGAAAATTTCCTCTTTTTTCCAATCTATTTATGATTTAATAGTTAACAATATTGATTCATGGATATTTATTTTATACATTGGTTTATGATCTATCACTGTATTATGTATATGTTGGTGCTCATGGTTCCAGCTGTGCCCATGGGTACTCTTCCAGCTAGGCACCTGTAATACTTTTATATGCTCCTAACCTTTTGCCCCTTGATCTTCTTTACTTTCTGACATTACAATGCTTTTAACATCCTACTTTGAATTATTTTTAGATGTGTGGAAAAACTGCACGTATAGCTTGGACTTCCCTTACACCCTTCACCCAGCTTCCCCAGTGTTAGCATTTTACATTGTATGTTACATTTACCGAAACTAAGACACAGACATTAGTATAATACTATTAACTGGGAACTAAAAACTCCTTATGCAAGCTTCCTGATGGGAGAGACTGACTGAGGGGGAAACTGGGTCTTGTGCTGATGAGTGGGGCCATGCTCAGTAAATTTTTAATCCAATTTTCTCTGTTGTGTTCCCTCCCTGCTATTTACCTGGGACCAAACTATGGTGGAGATAATGAAGATAATGGTGACCTCCTTCAAAAGATCCCATGCATGCGCTGTTACACTCAGTGCCCCTAACCACGCAGCAGGCCACCTCTGACCCATGTCTCCACTGGAGACTCCTGGACACTCACAGGCAAGTCTGGGTCAGTCTCTTGTGGAGTCACTGTTCCTTTCTCCTGGGTCCTGGTACATAAGGTTCTGTTTGTGTCCTCCAAGAGTCTGTTTCCCTGTCCTGCATAACTTCTGGCAGCTCTATGGTGGGATTAATGGTGACCTCCTCCAAAAGGGCTTATGCCATACCCAAATCTGTTGTACCCAGAGCCCCTGTCCCCATGGTAGTCTACTGCTGACCCGTACCTCCACAGGAGATGCTCAAACAAAGTTCTGCCTCAGTCTCGGTGGGATCTCTGGGTCCTGGTGTGCACAAGGTTTGTTTGAGCCCTCTGAGCATCTATAGCAGGAACAGGGTTTGATTCTAAATGTGAATTTGCCCCTCCTGCCATCTTGCTGAGGCTTCTTCTTTGCCCTTGGATATGGGGTATCTCCTCACAGCTGCTCCAGAGCCTACCATCTTACTGGTGTTTCTCTGACCTTGGACTTGGGGTATCTCCTCTTGGCTTGCTTGCTGCTCCAGTGCCATGCAGCCACCACTCAACAATTTAAACACATGAACCACAGCCTTGTCTAACTCAATGAAACTATGAGCCATGCAATGTAGGGCCACCCAAGATGGATGGGTCATGGTGGAGAGTTCTGATAAAATGTGGTCCACTGGAAAAGGGAATGGCAAACCACTTCAGTATTCTTGCCTTGAGAACCCCATGAACAGTGTGAAAAGGCAAACAGATGGGACACTGAAAGATGAACTCTCCAGGTCAGTAGGTGCCCAATATGCTACAAGAGATCAGTGGAGAAATAACTCCAGAAAGAACGAAGAGACAGAGCAAAAGCAAAACAACACCCGGTTGCGGATGTGACTGGAGATGGAAGCAAGGTCCAATGCTGTAAAGAGCAATATTGACATAGGAACCTGGAATGTTAGGTCCATGAATCAAGGTAAATTGGAAGTGGTCAAACAGACGATAGCAAGAGTGAACATCAATATTTTAGGAATCAGCAAACTAAAATGGACTGGAATGGGAGAATTTAACTCAGATGATCGTTATATCTACTACTATGGGCAAGAATTCCTTAGAAGAAATGGAATAGCCATCATAGTCAACAAAAGAGTCTGAAATGCAGTACTTGGATGCAATTCCAAAAATGACACAATGACCTCTGTTCATTTTCAAGGAAAGCCATTCAATATCACAGTAATTCAAGTCTATGCCCCGACCAGTAATGCTGAAGAAGCTGAAGTTGAACAGTTCTATGAAGGCATACAAGACTGTCTAGAACTGACACTCAAAAACAGATGTCCTTTTCATTATAGGGGACTTGAATGCAAAAGTAGGAAGTCAAGAAACACTTGGAGTAACAGGCAAATTTGGCCTTGTAGCACAGAATAAAGCAGGGCAAAGGCTAATAGAGTTTTGCCAAGAGAAGGAATTGGTCACAGTAAACACCCTTTTCCAACAACACAAGAGAAGACTCTACACATGGACATCACCAGATAGTCAACACCAAAATTAGATTGATTATTATTCTTTGCAGCCAAAGATGGAGAAGCTCTATAGATAGTCAACACCAAAATTAGATTGATTATATTCTTTGCAGCCAAAGATGGAGAAGCTCTATAGAGTCAACAAAAACAAGACAGGTAGCTGACTGTGGCTCGGATCATGAACTCCTTATTGCCAAAGTCAGACTTAAAAAGTGAAAGAGGAGAATGAAAAAGCTGTCCTAAAACTCAACATTCAGAAAACTAAGATCATGGCATCTGGTCACATCACTTCATAGCAAATAGATGGGAAAACAATGGAAACAGTACCAAAATTTATTTTTTGGTGCTCCAAAATCAGTGCAGATGGTGACTGCAGCCATGAAATGAAAAGACATTTACTCCTTGGAAGGAAAGTGATGACCAACCTAGACAGCATATTAAAAAACAATGACATTACTTTGTCAACAAAGGTCCATCTAGTCAAGGCTATGGTTATTCCTGTGGTCATATATGGATGTGAGAGTTGGACTACAAAGAAAGCTGAGCACCAAAGAATTGATGCCTTTGAACTGTGGTGTTGGAGAAGACTCTTGAGAGTTCCTTGGACTGCAAGGAGATCCAACCAGTCCATCCTAAAGGAAATCAGTCCTGAATATTCATTCAAGGACTGATGTTGAAGCTGAAACTCTAAAACTTTGGCCACCTGATGGTGAGAAAGATTGACTCATTTGAAAAGACCCTGATGCTGGGAAAGATTGAAAGCAGGAGGAGAAGGGGACAACAGAGGATGAGATGGTTGGATGGCATCATCGACTCAATCGACATGAGTTTGAGTAAACTCCGGGAGTTGGTGATGGACAGGGAGGCCTGGTGTGCTGCAGTCCACGGGGTCACAGTCGAACACAACTGAGTGACTGAACTGAAATGACTGAAAAACTCCTTTGAGATTTCTCCAGGTTTTCTCCTGGTGCTTTTCTTCTTTTCCAGAATCCAAACTAGGCTACCCCGTGATATTTAGTCCTTGTGTCTCCTTAGTCTGCTCCATTCATTGACACCTTTTATGTCTTTTCTTGTCTTTCATGGTCTTGACACTATTGAAGCCTGCATATTTTTGTAGGGTGTCCCTCAAATTGGTCTTTTGGTTTTTTGCTCATGATTAGACTGAGGTTATAGAAGTGGGGGATGCATACCACATAAGTGAAGTGCCCTACATATTATCACATCAGGGACTACCTCACATGAGCATTACTTAACATGGGTGTTGTTACCTTTTATTATTTGGCAAATGGTGTACTTGCTGGGTATCTCACTGTAAAGTTACTATTTTTCTCTTTCCATGCTTTACTTATTAGAAGCAAGTTACTAAGCCCAGCCCAAACTCTAGAAGAAGGAAACTAAGCTCCAAATCATGAGTGCAGAAGTATCAAATAACAACCAATATAGAAATCGGAAGTTTCGAGGAAGACTTTTATTCTTTCTTTCTCCTGCCTTCTCAAAAATGAAACCTACTGTAACATCTTGCATAAAGATTCTGATGACTAACTGGGTATGTCGGCAGGAAATTTGATGTGTGAAAACAGTGGTGAAATTTACCTCTGAACAATGAATTGAAAATACATGTGGTTGAGTGGTGCCCTTGACATTTATCAGATCAGTGGAATCTTCTACCTGCCTAAAAAATCATCTTTCTCCTTTGTAAACAAGACCTGTTTTGAATCCTCACCCTAGAGATGTTTATCCATAAAGGAAATAACTACATAGAGTGAATTCTCATATTTTTTTAATCTTTCCCTCAGTTTAATTGAACCAGACAAGTTTACTTTAAAATTGCACTATAATTAACTTTTCACTAAAGTATCTCTTCCTCCATTGTCCCTTCTCCTTTGCAATTCCTGTTCAGACCTCTTTGCATTGACATTTGCTGACTCTGAATATGAGTATGTGTAGAAAGGCACCTTTAGTTTATATGGCAATTATTTTAGTAACATGTTTTGCCACAAATGGTTTTATAAGATTTCTGCTAACTCTGGATCTTCTAAGTCTCCAGTATAGTTTCTTCCCATTAATGAATATCATAGTAGAAAAATCTAATAATTGTACAAAGACATGATACTGAACAGTCTTTGAGAAAAAGAACAAATCTGTTTTGAATTACTGTTAGATGGTAGCATCAGCATGTAGCACTGTGTTGTATAAAGGCAACGCTTAATTTAAAGTCTGATCCCTCGGAGAAGGGAATGGCAACCCACTCCAGTATTCTTGCCTGGAGAAACACAGGTCTCACAGAATAACAGAATTTCATTGCTACTGAATTATAATTAATAGAATACTGATGTTTTTAATGTTTAGTGGTTAGTTGCAAATTATTTTTTATAAGCTCTGATATTTTCAATTTGCCTGGTTTGGAGGGCAATCCAGTAAAAGCTTCATATTTATCATCTTCTGCTTTTTTTTTTGTACAGCATGGGCCATGGGTGAACTAAACTCTGCTTTATCTCTTCAGTCTCTGGATGGTATTGGTATCTCTTGCTTTGTGAACACTCTTTTGAGAGGTTTCTTTTTCTTTGTCCTTCTTGAGACTCTAAATGCTTTCTAGTGTGAAATGGCCTGGGTTTGCAAGCAAGATTTAAGGGTGGTATCAGATTGTACCATCACCTGTTAATGCCTGTCATGCTTGACTAAGCTTCCAATTATGTGACTCGATTCAATTATTGTGATGAGACCCAAAATGACATGGTGTTAGTGAACCTTACCTGCTTCGAGAAAGAAGTTCTAATCTTTGAATATGTAACAAAAGGAATCTTTTGATAACATTTAGGCACTGAAGTCTCTGAATTTTGAAGAAGATAGCGGACTTTTGAAAAGCTCCATCTCCAAACCTCAATTATAAGCACTGAATCGTTAAGAAGTTAACTTTCATGTGTGAAAGTGAGGTTTTTCTTTTTCTTTTTTAATCTTTCAAGCTTTAGTGAAATTGAGTCTGGGAATTGGATTCTGGTTTATAAAATAAAAGTTCAAATACTCTTTCAATAAATGCAATAAAATGGCATAATGAAATGGTTTAGCAACTTTATGTTTTTCCTTTTTACCTTTATACACTGTGTCTCTTAGCTCAAAACTGGCTGCTCTGTTTCACAGGCAGCACACTTTTGATGAGCAATATAGAGTAGAGGGTGAACTTTGGAGTCAGGTAACATGGGTTCATGTTTAACTTTAGATCAGCTCTTATGTTCCTTATACATATGTTTCTTTATCTTCAAGGTTGGGATAATGAGGGTTGCTGTGAGGGTTATGAGTTAATAACCAGTAAGTCTTAGAGCAGACTCTGGCACAAAATGCTTTTAACATGTGAATAAGATCAGTGTTGTTTTCCCATGACAATCATATATAGTGGACTTCTGATGTTTTATCTGCATAACATCCCTTTCTGAGATGGTTGAGTGGCATCACCAACTTGATGGACATGAGTTGGAGTAAGCTCAGGGAGTTGGCAATGGACAGGGAAGCCTGGCGTGCTGCAGCCCACCCGGTCTCAGAGTCAGGTCCAACACAAAGGGTAGGACGAGACTCAGCAGCTGAACTGAACCGACTGACCCCTTTCTTTATTGCTAGTGAGTATTTAAATTTTCCTTCTGAGAAACAGTTTTCTTCTATTAGTGTTTTGGTTATACTGTCAGTTGAAGTACCATGTCCTCCCCAACCCACAGGACATGTCATGCTTTTTTCTTTTTTCTATTGTTTTGGGTCTTCATTCCTTTGAAAGGGCTTTCTCTAGTGGTGGCGTGCAGAGGCTACTCTTCATCACAGTGCATGGACTTCTCATTGTGGTGGCTTCTCTTGTTGCTGAGCACAGACTCTAGGCGAGCAGGCTTCAGTCGTTCTGAACACCGGCTCAGTAGTTACAGCTCACGGGCTCCAGAGTATAGGCTCAGTAGTTGTCGTGCATGAGGTTAGTTCCACCACAGCATGTGGAATCTTCCCAGACCAGGGGTGGAATCCATGACCCCTGCTTTGGCAGGCAAATCCTTATCCACTGCACTATCAGGGAAGTCCCAGAATTTATCATGCTTTAAATACTAAAGTCACTTTTAATAGCCATATTTGAAATAAAGCAACACATCAGGCCCTATATTTTAAGAATATAATTAACTGCCATCACTTACTTGATTTAATCCTTAAATTCTCTGTTATGGTATCTATGTTGACATTCAAACAATCTACAGTGTAGCACATGAACCTCATGCAAGTTGGCAACAGTTCTGATACTAACAATTGTGGTTTCTTATGTCATCATTTACCCTTAACATTTGCAACTTGTGACATTAGATTTTTTAAAGGGCTCTATGTGAACTGCAATATTGAGTTTTGCTAGTCATTTTGAAAATGATAAGAAAATTATATGTTTCTGTATTCGTGCAGAAATGTAAGCCAGGGAAAACTGACAATATTTGTTAGATTTTAACTGAGTGGAACTCTCTTATAATATCAGGTGTATAGTAAGGAAATAAAACACTAACAATGTGTATTCAATTTAAATGCTTACATATTTTTAAGTCACTAAGAAAAGTAAACAACTTGGTACATTTGAGAGGGAAAAATCTAAGGTTTTCTGGCTCTCTCCTAGGATTTTGAATCTTTGGCAGGTTGAAAACAGAAATAGCCAGAGTTGATGCATGTCAAGGGTAGTAACCTAAAGGGGCTTCCTCATTGTCTCTGTTATCTGTGTCCCTACAGTTGCCTTGTCTCTGTCCTGTTAATTCTTCAGACCACTCCACCTCTCCCTGCACATACATTTATCCTGTAGAGGTGTTTAGAAACATCTGCTGTCGCTTGTACATGCTTCTTGGAAGTCTCAAATCCCACTTATTTAAATGGGCCTTCCAATACAGTATCTCCTTGAAGTACATATTTACTTTTATGTTGGCCTTTTCAAGACATTTTAATGCCCCAAGGATGTATTAGAGCTTTTTATATGAGTCACAATAGGGAATATGCCTGAATTTCTTGTAGGACATGAACCTAAATCTTAACATATTTTCATTTATGCCTGTCTCTTTTCCCCCTCCCCCTTTATATAAATTATTTTACCTCTCCATCTTCCTAACTTAATATTTTTTCCTTGAATTCAATGAGCAGGGAGTAGAGATACTATTTATCCAACAACTATAAGCAGAATAGAATGAAGGTAGTTATAAGTAAGATCTTGACCATATTTTTTGCCTATGACAATATCACTGAAGAGAGGAATCAGTCTTTGATACTCTGAAGTATATGTGAATATGTGTGTGATGATTAATTTAATATTTAGGATATTATGCACTCAGCTAGCCTTTTTCAAGTGCTTCATGTATGATAATCACTGTGTTAGGATTGATTCAGTGATATAAATGACATAATCCTTGCTATTAAAGGACTTTTTTATTTGTTTCATTTGAAGCAAAATTATTTCTGGATTGTTCCAGTTATACCCCTAATACATTTATAACTCCTATTTTATAAATTCTTTTTTTTTTGATTTTTTTATTTTATTTTAAAATTTTTATTTTATTTAACTTTACAATATTGTATTGGTTTTGCCATGTATCAAAATGAATCTGCCACAGGTATACATGTGTTCCCCATCCTGAACCCTCCTACCTCCTCCCTCCTCCTCCCCATACCATCCCTCTAGGTTGTCCCAGTGCATCAGCCCCAGGCATCCGATATCAGGCATAGAAGCTGGACTGGTGACTCATTTCATATATGATATTATACTTATTTCAATGCCATTCTCCCAAATCATCCCACCCTCTCCCTCTCCCAGAGTCCAAAAGACTGTTCTATACATCAGTGTCTCTTTTGCTGCCTCATATACAGGGTTATTGTTACCATCTTTCTAAATTCCATATATATGCATTAGTATACTGTATTAGTGTTTTTCTTTCTGGCTTACTTCACTCTGTATAATAGGCTCCAGTTTCATCCACCTCATTAGAACTGATTCAAATGAATTCTTAAGAGCTACTTTAAGATTTAATCCCATAGTTGTTGAAATCATGTTCTGAGCTATTGCAACCCTCTTAAGTGTATTGAAGCTTGTATGATGATCCAGAATATAATTTATTCGGGTAAATGTTTATGTGTACTGAATGTGTATTATGCTATAGTTGGGAAGACTGTTCTAGGAACATATCAAGTTGGTTGACAGTGTTGTCTTAAGACAACACTTTTATCTTGTCCAGTTGTTCATCAGTTGCTGAGAGGAATGTTGAAATATCTGGATATAATTGCAAATTCTTTATTCCTTCTTTTATTTCAATCATGTTTGTTCTTGTATTTTGGAACACACATATTCAGGATTTTTATAACTTTTTAAGGAATTTATTAATTTATTATCAAATATTATTAAATGTTCTTTCTATTTTAATAATTATAATAATGTATAGTTGATTTCTATTAGTTTCAGGTGTACAATTTAAAAATTCAATATTTTTATAGATGATACTCCACTTAGTTACTACAACATAATGGCTATTTTCCTTGTGCTGTACAGTATGTCCTTGTTGCTTATTTATTCATACATAGTAGTTTTTAATCTCTTAACCCTATAATCCTATCTTGCCCCTTCTTTTTTCTTTCTCCCAACTGGTAAACACTAGTTTGTTCTCTATATCTATGAGTTTGTTTCTGTTTGATGATACATATATGTTTGTTTTATTTTTTAGATTCCACGTATGTGATAATGTAGAGTATTTCCAGTAATCTTGCCTAGAGAATTCCAGGGACAAAGGAGCCTGGTGGGCTGCCATCTATGGGGTCGCACAGAGTCGGACACGACTGAAGCAACTTAGCAGCAGCAGCACAAAGTATTTGTCTTTGTCTGACATATTTCACTAATTAAGCATGATACTCTCTAGGTACATCCACATTGTTGCAAATGGCAGAATTTCATTATTTTTCATGTAATTTTTAAAAGTAATATTCTTTAAATAATTATCTTTTTTAAAAGTAATATTCTATTGTGCATACATGCCATATTTTCTTTATCTGTTCATCTATTGATGGACACATAGGTTACATGCATATCTTGACTATTGTAAATAATGCTGCTATGACCATTGTGGTGCATATATCTTTTAGAATTGTTTTTTGTTTTCTTTGGATATACAACCAAAGGTGGAATTTCTGGATCATAAGATAGTTCAAATTTTAGTTATTTAGGGAACTATTGATAATTATGCACTTAGTACCATTTTATTACTTGTTTTCTGGTTATTTTTGTAATAATTCTCCGTTCTGTTATTCTTTTTGTTTATTCCACTGTGGTTTGATTGTTTGCTTGTATTTTTTCTCTGTAGTTTTTGTGTATCTACAATAGGTTTTTGATAGGTGGTTACCACAGAGTTCATATCTGTTGACCTATAACTATATACATAGGGCAGGCCAAAAGGTTTGTTCAGGTTTTTCATAAGATGTTGTAGAAAAACCCAAATGAATCTTTTGGCCAACTCCAATGCTTGTTTTAAAGTGGTAGTCATTTAAGTTCAAACATATTCTAAAAGATCTGCATCTATTTATTCCCCTGCCCATGATTTACACATCTTATGTCCTATTTCACATCTTCATGCTTATCTCTGCACTTTTTATGATAGTTATAGTTAACTTCACAATGTTTTTGGCTTTTAATTATTGCACTAACTTATTTAAGTGGCTGATACAGAGCCTTTCCCATATATTTGCTTTTACTAGTGGGATTTTTCCTTTCCTATAGATTATCCCTTCTTAATGTAGACTTCCTTTGCACCCAGAGAAGACCTAACATTTCTTTTAGGCTCAGTTGAGCTTCCCTGGTGGCTCAGATGGTAAAGCAGCTGTCTGCAATGTAGGAGACCCCGGTTCAAACCCTGTGTTGGGAAGATCCCCTGGAGAAGGAAATGGCAGCCCACTCCAGTACTCCTGCCTAGAAAATCCCATGGATGGACGAGCCTAATAGGCTACAGTCCATGGCCTCACAAAGAGTCAGACATGACTTCACTTTTACTTTTAATATTGATGAGCTCTTTCAAATTTTGCTTGTTCAAGGAGTTCTTTATCATTTGATAATCTTGCTGGGCAGAGTATCCTAGGTTGCTGGTTGTTCCTGTCACTTCTTTCTAACCTGCAAAGTTTCTGTGGAAAAAAAATAGCTGATAGTCTTATGGAATCTTCATGTATATGACTCTTTGTTTTACTTTTGTTGGTTTTAGAATTTTTCTTCTATATTTAACTTTTTTGATTTTAATTACGATATACCTTGGTCAAGGTTCATCTTTTTGGGGACCATCTGTGCTTCCCATATTGGGATAGTTGTTTCCTTCTTCAGATTGAGAAGTTTTAACCATCATTTAATCAAACATATTTTTGGACCCCTTATCGGTATCTCTCCTTCTGTTCAGTTCAGTTGCTCAGTCATGTCCGATTCTGCCACCCCATGAATCGCAGAACAACAGGCCTCCCTGTCCATCACCAACTCCCGGAGTTTACTCATACTCATGTCCATTGAGTCAGTGATGCCATCCAGCCATCTCATCCTCTGTCATTCCCTTTTCCTCCTGCCCCCAATCCCTCCCAGCATCAGGGTCTTTTCAAATGAGTCAATCTTTCTCACCATCAGGTGGCCAAAGTTTTAGAGTTTCAGCTTCAACATCAGTCCTTGAATGAATATTCAGGACTGATTTCCTTTAGAATGGACTGGTTGGATCTCCTTGCAGTCCAAGGGACTCTCAAGAGTCTTCTCCAACACCACAGTTCAAAAGCATCAATTCTTCAGCGCTCAGCTCTCTTCACAGTCCAGTGCTCACATCCATACATGACCATTGGAAAAAGCATATCCTTGACTAGACGGAGCTTTGTTTGCAAAGTAATGTCTCTGCTTTTTAATATGCTGTCTAGGTTAATGAACATTGCTGTGCTTGATGTTTTCCCAAAGAGCCCTTAAACTGTTCTTTTTAAATTTATCTTTCTCTTTATTGTTCAAATTAGGTGATTTCCATGATTCTTTCTTCCAGATTACTTATACTTCTGCATCAGCTAGTCTGCTATTAATTATTCTAGTGTGTTTTCATTTCAATTATTACATTCTTCAGTTCTGGCTGGTTATTTTTTATATTTTCTGGATCTTTTCTAAAATTTTTGCTGTGTTCATCTCATCTTGACCCCAATTCAGTTATTCTTTAAAAAAATGTTCATTTACTTATTTTTAATTGGAGGATGATTGCTTTGCAATGTTATATTGGTTTCTATCGTACAACAGTGTGACTCAGCCATGTGTATCAGATCAGATCAGTCGCTCAGTTGTGTCCGACTCTTTGCGACCCCATGAATCGCAGCATGCCAGGCCTCCCTTTTCATCACCAGTGCCCAGAGTTCACTCAGATTCAAGTCCATCGAGTCAATGATGCCATCCAGCCATCTCATCCTCTGTCGTCCCCTTCTCCTCCTGCCCCCAATCCCTCCCAGCATCAGACTCTTTTTCAATGAGTCAACTCTTCGCATGAGGTGGCCAAAGTACTGGAGTTTCAGCTTTAGCATCATTCCTTCCAAAGAAATCCCAGGGCTGATCTCCTTCAGAATGGACTGGCTGGATCTCCTTGCAGTCCAAGGGACTCTCAAGAGTCTTCTCCAACACCACAGTTCAAAAGCATCAATTCTTTGGCACTCAGCCTTCTTCACAGTCCATCACTGAGCCTTCCTCCCACCCTACCCCACTATCCTACCCCTCTAAGTCATCAGAGAGCACCAGGCTAATCTCTCTGTATTATAACAGAAGCGTCCTGCTAGCTATCTATTTTTCATATAGTAATGTACATTATTTAAATGCTACTCTTTCAATTCATCCCACCCTCTCCTTCCCCCACTATGTCCACAAGTCTGTTTTCTACATCTGTATCTCTATTGCTGTCTTACAAATAGGTTCATCAGTATCATTTTTCTAAATTCCATATATATGCTTTGATATATGATATTTGTTTTTCCTCTTTTATACTTCATTCTGTATGACAGGCTAATGGTTTGATTTCTTTATCTGATAAATTGTTTCTGTTTCATTATTTGCTTTTTCAGGGATATTCTCTTGCTCTTTCGATTGAGACAAATTTCCTTGTCTTCTCATTTTGCTCAATTTTCTCTGTATGAAATTAGGTGGAACAGTTACATGCTGTGCTATTATAGGGGTATCTTTATATATGTGGGGATATGGGAGCATTCCCTACACGGTCTGCACGTGTCCAGTGCCTTTGGTGAGAAACTTGGACTTGACATGAACACAAATCATGTCTTTGCTCAGGATGGGCCTGCAGCCATCACCCTGGTGGGAGGTGGGGCTAGGTGTAGGTAGGCAGAGACTGAGCTGGGTGTGATCCAGGGATTTTCCTCACCTCAGTGTTGGTCACTTCCCTGTTTTGTGTGGTGTCTGTTCCACATTGCTGGTAGAACCTCTGAGGTATATGTCCAAGCTGGCTCCATCTCTTTAAGTGTGTGTTATCCCTGCTCACACCACCAGCACCCTTTCCTTAGAGGGTAGCAGCGCTGAAACAAGAGGGGCCCTGTGGGTACTCAGCACGGGTTGGGCTACAGGCCATGGTAATCCAGTAATCTGGATAATCTGGTAATATGGGTCAGTGACCCTCACTGTGATGCACTGCATATATAAAGATCAGAAAAAGAAAAAAAAAGGCTGCCTCTGCCCTGCTCAGATGCTGCTTTGGGTCTCAGTTACTTCTGTGTCTCACAGCCACTCCCTTGCACCTTACAGTGTGGCACTGCACGAGGGCTGGAGCATTCACTAGCTCAAGCTGGGGCATGTGCCTGGGTGATTGCAGCAAACTGGTCAGCATCTGATTCAGTTTCAGGACATCTTCTTTATCCTGCTTTGGGATTAAGCAAACATGCATATGCCCCCACTGAGAAGAGTCAGTCTTTCCACAGCCTTCCTATTGTTCCCACTGGTCCTCCATCCAGGCAAGGAGGTTTGTCTCCCCTGTGTCAAACCCCAGGGCTGTGGTGTCCAATATTTGAGTCAAGCCACTCACTCCCCAGGAAAGATCTCTACCCACTCTATATGTGTAATGTTCCCTTTCTCCGAGACCCCTTCCAGGGTCACAGGTCCCAACCCAACAATTGCTTCTCTTATCTTTCTACTTGATTCTATGTGGATCTTACTTACAGCATTGTTTGTAAGGGAGTCTTTCTGCCAATTTCCAGTTAGTTTTCAGTGAAAGCTGTTCCTCACGTAGATGTATTTTTGGTGTGTTTCTGGGATAAAATGAGTTCTGTTTCCTCCTACTCTGCTGTCTTGATCTCCACCAAAGGGCTTTTAATGATTTGGGGGACAGATGTAATCTGATACACTGCCAGATATCGTAACTCTCAAGTTAAAAAAAATTAACCAAAACTTTCGATGTTGGGTTCAGAGTATCTGTCAGATTTCACTACTTTTCATTCTAGAAATCAATAGTCCCCTTTTTTAAATTTAAAATCGCCATATTTTATTTAATTTTTGTAGAAATATTCAACTTGGTCCATCAATTATGTCATCTGTGCATTTCTAATAGTTCTTTTCTTTGTGATATTGATTCATACAGGATTTGATTTATCAAATCAATTGTTTATACTCAGAATATTAGAATGTAGCTATTAAAACAGGACGTCCTGCTCTTGGAACAGCTCCTCTAATATATTAGGGGAGGAGGACTCAGTGATCTCTGATGGTTCTGCCCAGATCATCTCATCTCTTTGTCTTCCTGTACCTTCTGCAATGCTTTGGTGAGTGGGGATCTATCAGCAAGTATAGAGGGTAGTATTTGCTTGAGTTCTGAGAAAATGGTAGTGTGAAATCAAAAGGCATCTGTAGAACCTGGAAGGCCCTCCTCAGGGGACGGATGAAGCAACTAACAAATGACACATAAAATAACAGTCACAGAAGGTGGCTTAAGCATAGCTTACCATTATGGAGAAAGGATGGATGGCATCATATTAAGCCTTATTATTTTACTGGTTATTTTCTGCACTTTTATTTTCTTATGTATAATTATTAGTCAAAAAGCTGAAAAATTTTCATATGTAGTAGTGAAATCTAGAACTAGATGATATTTCATTTTGAAGTCATGGTTTAAAACATGACAAATATGAGTCCAGTCTCCTCTCAAGGAGAAGTGGTTTACTCAACATTTTCCACACCTAAATACAGCAGGGTGAAGCAGGAGCCTGTAATTCCAAGGTAACTTCAGCACTGCCTGACTAGCCCAAGCAGCACACTTTCCAGTTTCTTTAATCTCCACCTTCTTTTCTTCATTCCTTTGAAATAATGCTTGTCTCAGGGAGTACGGGACCCAGAAATAGTTGTGCAACTTCAACTATTCACTTATTGTCACCTAGAAACTGTAAGCCAATTCTCTTCTTTGCCCAGAATACCAAGAAGTCTCTTTTATTTCCATCTTTAAAGGAAGATGAATGTGTTGGCAGACTAATCATTACTGCCATTAGGAAATAGGTATTCAAGCTAAAAATAATGGGGAAGGTGAAATCTGCACATATTTCAAATGAGTCTGGACAAAGCCCTGAAGCCAGTGTTGAAGGGAACAATACAGTATTGTCACTAGGGCCATATCAGGTGACCTCTCTGTAATGGGCCCTTTTTATACCTGTGCTCACTTCTAAGATCCTATTATGATGGAAATAGGCTTGGCAAATGATTTCCGAGTGCACCCACACTTTAAAAGTCATCTCGTAACTACTTCTAATCTGGGCATTTAAAAGTATAACCTTGAGAAAAGTTTTGCCATCTATCTCCATTATAGAACTTGCAATTATGATAAAGAAAGAGTATTTCTTGCATATTTCCCCTTATTGCATGATAGCACAAAGTCATGCCAATATTATGAGCTTAAGTTATAGTCTGCATGTTTCTCTAATGAAGAATGCACTCTTGGTTTTGTTTTATCATGATAAAAAAGAAAAAAAAAAGAATCTTACCAAGGAAGTTATCAATGGTTTGAGGTGAAATGCGCAAATAAATTTTTGAGAAACATTTACTGTTGTTTAGTTGCTAAATCAAGTCCAATTCTTTGCGACCCTGTGGACTGTAGTCGCTCCCAGGATCCTCTGTCCATGGGCTCTCCCAGCCAAGAATACTGGACTGGGTTGCTATTTCTTTGTCCAGTGGATCTTCTGGACCCAGGGATCAAACTTGCATCTCCTGCATTGGCAGGCAGTTTCTTTCCCACTGTACCACCTAGGAAGCCTGAGAAACATTGAAATATTTAAATAGGAGGGCAATACATTTTCTTTTTATTATATGTAAGAAATACCAATAGTAGCCAAATATCAATATATATCATATATATTCTGGATTTTCATGAGCCAGATAACCATGATGGTGTGATCACTCACCTGGAGCCAGATATCCTGGAATGTGAAGTCAAGTGGGCTTTAGGAAGCATCACTATTAACAAAGCTAGGGGAGGTGATGGAATTCCAGTTGAGCTATTTCAAATCCTAAAAGATGATGCTGTGAAAGTGTTGGACTCAATATGTCAGCGAATTTGGAAAACTCAGCAGTGGCCACAAGACTGAAAAAGGTCAGTTTTCATTAAAATACCAAAGAAGGGCAATGCTAAAGAATGCTCAAACTAATGCACAATTGTACTCATCTCACACGCTAGTAAATTAATGCTCAAAGTTCTCCAAGGTAGTGAGAGTCATTTCCTAAGCAGGTTTATAAGGAGTCTAGGGGTCCCCAAGGAGAGAGGGGTCTGGAATTCTCCAAGAGGAAGAAAGGACAAACTTTTTTTTTTCTTTCTCTACATTTCTTAGGATTATATAACAATAATGTATCCTGCCTGAGGACAGTCTCTGTATTAAAGACAGTCTCTGGATGAAACCTTCTGTTATCTTAAAATGTAAATTATGGGAGTAGACCTGGTCTTTACAAGGATGTATCCTGCCTGAGGAGCTACACCAAGACTGAGGTCAGGAAGGGCGGCGGTGAGGAGATACCCCTCCCCCAAGGT
Organism: Tragelaphus eurycerus; assembly: GCA_935064755.1. Classification (NCBI taxonomy): domain Eukaryota; kingdom Metazoa; phylum Chordata; class Mammalia; order Artiodactyla; family Bovidae; genus Tragelaphus; species Tragelaphus eurycerus. The sequence goes on from CAKXYN010000062.1 coordinate 13,700,264, forward strand.
CAGGAAGGGCGGCGGTGAGGAGAGACCCCTCGTCCAAGGTAAGGTGCTATGGCTGTGCTTTGCTGGAACAGCCGGGAAGAGATACCCCACGCCCAAGGTAAGAGAAACCCAAGTAAGACGGTAGGTCTTGCAAGAGGGCATCAGAGGGCAAATACACTGAAATCATTCTCACAGAAAACTAGTCAATCTAATCACACCAGGACCACAGCCTTATCAAACTCAATGAATCAAGCCATGCCCGTGGGGCAACCCAGGATGGGCGGGTCATGGTGGAGAGATATGACAGGGTGTGGTCCGCTGGAGAAGGGAATGGCAAACCACTTCAGTATTCTTGCCTTGAGAACCCCATGAACAGTATGAAAAGGCAAAATGATAGGATACTGAAAGAGAAACTCCCCAGGTCAGTAGGAGTCCAACATGCTACTGGAGATCAGTGGAGAAATAACTCCAGAAAGAATGAAGGGATGGAGCCAAAGCAAAAAGAATACCCAGCTGTGGATGTGTCTGGTGATAGAAGCAAAGTCCGATGCTGTAAAGAGCAATATTGCATAGGAACCTGGAATGTCAGGTCCATGAATCAAGGCAAATTGGAAGTGGTCAAACAAGAGATGGCAAGAGTGAATGTTGACATTCTAGGAATCAGCGAACTAAAATGGACTGGAATGGGTGAATTTAACTCAGAGGACCATTATATCTACTATTGTGGGCAGGAATCCCTCAGAAGAAATGGAGTGGCCATCATGGTCAACTAAAGAGTCCGAAATGCAGTACTTGGATGCAATCTCAAAAACGACAGAATGATCTCTGTTCGTTTCCAAGGCAAACCATTCAATGTCACAGTAATCCAAGTCTATGCCCCAACCAGTAACACTGAAGAAGCTGAAGTTGAACGGTTCTATGAAGACCTACAAGACCTTTTAGAACTAACACCCCAAAAAGATGTCCTTTTCATTATAGGGGACTGGAATGCAAAAGTAGGAAGTCAACAAACACCTGGAGCAACAGGCAAATTTGGCCTTGGAATACGGAATGAAGCAGGGCAAAGACTAACAGAGTTTTGCCAAGAAAATGCACTGGTCATAGCAAATACCCTCTTCCAACAACACAAGAGAAGACTCTATACATGGACATCACCAGATGGTCAACACCGAAATCAGATCGATTATATTCTTTGCAGCCAAAGATGGAGAAGCTCTATACAATCAGCAAAAACAAGACCAGGAGCTGACTGTGGCTCAGACCATGAACTCCTTATTGCCAAATTCAGACTGAAATTGAAGAAAGTAGGGAAAACCACTAGACCATTCAGGTATGACCTAAATCAAATCCCTTATGATTATACAGTGGAAGTGAGAAATAGATTTAAGGGCCTAGATCTGATAGATAGAGTGCCTGATGAACTATGGAATGAGGTTCGTGACATTGTACAGGAGACAGGGATCAAGACCATCCCCATGGAAAAGAAATGCAAAAAAGCAAAATGGCTGTCTGGCGAGGCCTTACAAATAGCTGTGAAAAGAAGAGAAGTGAAAAGCAAAGAAGAAAAGGAAAGATATAAACATCTGAATGCAGAGTTCCAAAGAATAGCAAGAAGAGATAAGAAAGCCTTCTTCAGCAATCAATGCAAAGAAATAGAGGAAAACAACAGAATGGGAAAGACTAAGGATCTATTCAAGAAAATCAAAGATACCAAAGGAAAATTTCATGCTAAAATGGGCTCGATAAAGGACAGAAATGGTATGGACCTAACGGAAGCAGAAGATATTAAGAAGAGGTGGCAAGAATACATAGAAGAACTGTACAAAAAAGAGCTTCACGACGCAGATAATCATGATGGTGTGATCACTGACCTAGAGCCAGACATCCTGGAATGTGAAGTCAAGTGGGCCTTAGAAAGCATCACTATGAATAAAGCTAGTGGAGGTGATGGAATTCCATTGGAGCTATTCCAAATCCTGAAAGATGATGTTGTGAAAGTGCTGCACTCAATATGCCAGCACATTTGGAAAACTCAGCAGTGGCCACAAGATTGGAAAAGGTCAGTTTTCATCCTAATCCCAAAGAAAGGCAATGCCAAAGAATGCTCAAACTACCACACAATTGCACTCATCTCCCACGCTAGTAAAGTAATGCTCAAAATTCTCCAAGCCAGGCGTCAGCAATATGTGAACCGTGAACTTCCTGATGTTCAAGCTGGTTTTAGAAAAGGCAGAGGAACCAGAGATCAAATTGCCAACATCCGCTGGATCATCAAAAAAGCAAGAGAGTTCCAGAAAAACATCTATTTCTGCTTTATTGACTATGCCAAAGCCTTTGAATGTGTAGATCACAATAAACTGTGGAAAATTCTGAGAGCGATGGGAATACCAGACCACCTGATCTGCCTCTTGAGAAATCTGTATGCAGGTCAGGAAGCAACAGTTAGAACTGGTCATGGAACAACAGACTGGTTCCAAATAGGAAAAGGAGTACGTCAAGGCTGTATATTGTCACCATGTTTATTCAACTTATATGCAGAGTACATCATGAGAAATGCAGGACTGGAAGAAACACAAGCTGGAATCAAGATTGCCGGGAGAAATATCAATAATCTCAGACATGCAGATGATACCACCCTTATGGCAGAAAGTGAAGAGGGGCTAAAAAGCCTCTTGATGAAAGTGAAAGTGAAGAGTGAAAAAGTTGGCTTAAAGCTCAACATTCAGAAAACGAAGATCATGGCATCTGGTCCCATCACTGCATGGGAAATAGATGGAGAAACAGTGGAAACAGTGTCAGACTTTCTTTTTCTGGGCTCCAAAATCACTGCAGATGGTGACTGCAGCCATGAAATTAAAAGATGCTTCCTCCTTGGAAGGAAAGTTATGACCAACCTAGATAGGGCAATGGCACCCCACCCCAGTACTTTTGCCTGGAAAATCCCATGGAAAGAGGAGCCTGGTATGCTCCAGTCAATGGGGTCGCTAAGAGTCGGACATGACTGAGCAACTTCACTTTCACTTTTTACTTTCATGCACTGGAGAAGGAAATGGCAACCCACTCCAGTGTTCTTGCCTGGAGAATCCCAGGGACAGGGGAACCTGGTGAGCTTCCGTCTATGGGGTCGCACAGAGTCGGACACGACTGAAGCGACTTAGCAGCAGCAGACAGCATATTCAAAAGCAGAGACATCACTTTGCTAACAAAGGTTCACCTAGTCAAGGCTATGGTCTTTCCTGTGGTCATGTATGGATGTGAGAGCTGGACTGTGAAGAAGGCTGAGGGCCGAAGAATTGATGCTTTTGAACTGTGGTATTGGAGAAGAGAAGACTCTTGAGAGTCCCTTGGACTGCAAGGAGATCCAAGCAGTCCATTCTGAAGGAGATCAGCCCTGGGATTTCTTTGGAAGGAATGATGCTAAAGCTGAAACTCCAGTATTTTGGCCACCTCATGTGAAGAGTTGACTCATTGGAGAAGACTCTGATGCTGGGAGGGATTGGGGGCAGGAGGAGAAGGGGACAACAGAGGATGAGATGGCTGGATGGCATCACTGACTCGATGGATGTGAGTCTGAGTGACCTCTGGGAGTTGGTGATGGACAGGGAGGCCTGGCGTCCTGCAGTTCATGGGGTCGCAAAGAGTCGGACATGACTGATCGACTGATCTGATCTGATCTGATCCTGCCTGAGGTCAGTCTTTGGATTAAACCTTCTGGCTAATTCTGTTAAAATGTAAATTATGGAAGTAGGTCTGATGAGGTCTTTACAACCTCCAGACATTCTTCGGATTCATTGGAGAGTATATAACTTCATTGTTAACACTAGCAAGTGGGTACTCTTTCTGACCCCTTCTTACGCCTATGTCAGAAACTTTCTCTATCTCCTTTATACTTCAATAAAACTTTATTACACAAAAACTCTGAGCGATCAAGCCTTGTCTCTGGCCCCAGATTGAATTCTTCTCCTCCGGGGGCCAAGAATCCTGGTGTTTTCGTGTGACACAACAACCTTTCAGTAGGCTTCAGAAATATGTGAACCACGAACTTCCAGATAGTCAAGCTGGATTTAGAAAAGGCAGAGGAACCAGAGAACAAATTGCCAATGTCCACTGGATCATCAAAAAAGCACAAGAGTTCCAGAAACATCTACCACTGCTTTACTGACTATGTCAAAGCCTTTGATCACAAAAAACTGTGGAAAATTTGAAAGAGATGGGAATACCAGACCACCTGACCTGCCTCTTGAGAAATCCGTATGCAGGTCAAGAAGCAACAGTTAGAACTGAATATCATGGGGTCGCAAAGAGTCAGACATGACTGTGCGACTGATCTGATCTGATCTGATATGATGGAACAACAGACTGGTTCCAAATCGTGAAAGGAGTACATCAAGGCTGTATGTTGTCTCTCTGCTTATTTAGCTTATATGCAGAATACATCATGTGAAATATTGGGCTGGGTGAAGCACAAGCTGGAATCAATATTTCTGGGAGAAATATCAATAACCTCAGATATGCAGATGACACCACCCTTATGGCAAAAACCAAGAGGAACTAAAGAGCCTCTTGATGAAAGTGGAAGAGGAGAGTGAAAAAGTTGGCTTAAAGCTCAACATTCAGAAAACAAAGATCATGGCATCTGGTCCCATCACTTCATGGCAAATAGATGGGGAATCAGTGGAAACAATGAGAGACATTATTTTTATGGGTTCCAAAATCACTGCAGATGGTGACTGCAACCATGAAATTAAAAGACGCTCACTCCTTGAAAGAAAAGCTATGACCAACCTAGACAGCATATTAGAAAATAGAGACATTATTTTGCCAACAAAGGTCCATCTAGTCAAAGCTGTGGTTTTACCAGTAGTCTTGTGTGGATGTGAGAGTTGGACTATAAAGAAATCTGAGTGCTGAAGAATTGATGCTTTTGAACTGTGGTGTTGGAGAAGACTCTTGAGAGTCTCTTGAACTACAAGGATATCCAACCAGTCCATCCTAAAGGAAATCAGTCCTGATTATTCATTGGAAGGACTGATGTTGAAGCTGATGCTCCAATACTTTGGCCATGTGATGCAAAGAGCCAACCTATTAGGAAAGACCCTGTTGCTGGGAAAGATTGATGGTGGGAGGAAAAGGGGATGACAGGATGAGACGGTTGGATAGCATCACTGTCTCAGTGGACATGAGTTTGAGTAAGCTCTGGGAGTCAGTGATGGCCATGGAATCCTGGCTTGCTGCAGTTCATGGGGTTGCAATGAGTTAGACACAACTGAGTGACTGAGCTATACTAATCAAATATATATTCATTATAAGGCTTAGACATACCCTCAAATGAAATTCTAAAATCCAGTTATACCTGTAATTTTTATGGGCAAGCTGGAAAAGAGCAGAGCTATACAGCAGAGGTACCTAATAACACTTTCAGTGAGATGTTGGTGACTATTTGGAGTCCCATCAAGAACATCCTCATAACACACTGCTATATTTAAAATTGATAACCAACAAGGACATATTGCATAGCACATGGAACTCTGCTCAATGCTATTTGGCTGCCTGGCTGGGAGGGCGGGTTTGGGGAGACTGGATACCTGTATATATATATGGCTGAGTCCCTTCACTGTTCACCTGAAACTAAATAATCGCAACATATTGTTAAATGGCTATATCGCAATACAAAATGTTTTTGATGTTAAAGGGAGAGGTCCTTGAGCCAATCAATATGCAAAATACCCATGTGTCCTCTTTTTCCTCCCTCCTTCATTTTGATATTTGGAATAAAGTATGTTCATTTCAACACACACTCACACAAAGAACATCTTCCTAGTTTTGTCTTGATGACATCTCCTAATACTTTCCTCTGTATTGTTCAATATAAGTTATTTCTGTAACATTAGATATGTTACAAAATTACCAGCCAAGTCAATGGAATGGTCAATTTTGGTGTTTTTTGTGTTTTTTTTTTTTTTTTAATTTGAGGTAAAGCTGAAACTCCAGTATTTTGGCCACCTTGTGCGAAGAGTTGACTCATTGGAAAAGACTCTAATACTGGGAGGGATTGGGGGCAGGAGGAGAAGGGGACGACAGAGGATGAGATGGCTGGATGGCATCACTGACTCGATGGATGTGAGTCTGAGTGACCTCTGGGAGTTGGTGATGGACAGGGAGGCCTGGCGTGCTGCGATTCATGGGGTCGCAAAGAGTCAGACACGACTGAGCGACTGATCTGATCTGAATTCCTGTTATATTGAGTTTACCATTTTTAAATACACTTTCAGTTATTTCTCCAGTAGTCATGTTTTAGATCTGAGAGTTGGATTATAAAGAAAGCCTAGCGTCAAGGAATTGATGGTTTTGAACTGTGGTGTTGGAGAAGACTCTTGAGAGTCCCTTGGAGTGCAAGGAGATCCAACGAGTCCATCCTAAAGGCAATCGGTCCTGAATATTCATTGAAAGGAATGATGCTGAAGCTGAAACTCCAATCCTTTGGCTACCTGATGCAAAGAACTGACTCATTGGAAAAGACCCTGCTGCTGGGAAAGATTGAAAGCAGGAGGAGAAGGGGACAACAGAGGATGAGATGGTTGGATGGCATCACCAATTTCAGATAAGTTTGAGCACACTCTGGGCTGGGAATTGGGGATGGATAGGGAATCTTGGCATGCTGTGGTCCATGGGATTGCAAAGAGTTGGACATGACTGAATGACTGAACTGAACTTACTCAGTTATTTTTATTATGTTCATAGATTTGTGCAGCCATCACCACTATCTTGGAGAAGGCAATGGCACCCCACTCCAGTACTGTTGCCTGGAAAATCCCATGGACGGAGGAGCCTGGTAGGCTGCAGTCCATGGGGTCACTAAGAGTCGGAGACGACTGAGCCACTTCACTTTCACTTTTCACTTTCATGCATTGGAGAAGGAAATGGCAACCCACTCCAGTGTTCTTGCCTGGAGAATCCCAGGGACGGGGGAGCCTGGTGGGCTGCTGTCTATGGGGTCGCATGGAGTCAGACACGACTGAAGTAACTTGGCAGCACCACTATCTAATCTTATAACATTTTCTTGTTTTCAAAAAGGAAATTTTACATCATTAAAGAAACTTCCCATTTCTCTATTCTCCAGCCTTTAACAAACACAAACTTACTATCTGTTTCTATGCTTTTGTCTTTCTAGGGCATTTCTTATGTAGTCTCCTGTGAAACAATGTTTTCACATGCGTTCAAGTTATAGTTGTCTTATGGTGTGTATCCATACTTCATTCATTTTTATTGCTGAATAATATTCCATTTATAGATGCATCACATTTTGTTTATTCATCAGTCAGTGGAAATTTGGGTTGTTTACTGTTTTGTTGTTGTCACTATTATGGGTAATTCTCAGGAATATTTGTATACAACTGACTATATGGAGAGATGTTTTTATTTTTATTGGGAATATACCTAGGAATAGAATTGTTCAGTTATGTGGAAATTCTCTATATAACATTGGGAGGTACTATCAAAGTGATTGTACTATTTTACAATCCCATCAGCAATATGTGAGTTTTAACTTGTCATTATCCTTGTCAACACTTGTTAGTGTTGGTATTTTTATTTTTAGCCATCCTGGTGTGTGTGACATGGTATCTTAGTTTGTTTTTGATTTATATTTCCTTATAGAATAATGATGTAGATGGTCTTTTCACATGCTTAGTGACTATGTGCATATCTTCTTTGCAAAAATGAGTATTCAAATACTTTGCTCATTTTATTTTTTTTTATTTGTCTTTTGAATTTAAATTAAAAGACTTTTTGGGTGTTCTAAAGCATAGGTTCTTTATTAAATTATGATTATAAATAATTTCTTCTATTGTGTTTTGATTTTCCACTTTTCTTTGAAACACAAAGCTTTTTAAATTTGGCAAAGTCCAACTTATCTATGTTTTTCTTTTTTCACTTGTTTTCAAGATTTTTTCACTTGTTTTCCCTTTGTCTGTGGTTTTTGAAAGTTTATGATGTATCTAGTTGTAGTAGATCTCCTTGAATTTTTCCTGTAGCTTGTTAAACTTCTTGCAGATGTAGACTAATTTTATCTCTTTTATTGATTATCAGAAACATTACAAACATCTAGTATGAATAAATTGTAACATGATAGTGTTTAGTTTGAACAATTAATACATTTCAGATATAGTATTATACATATTTCAATGCTATTCTCCCCAATCATCCCACCCTCTCCCGGTCCCAGAATTCAAAAGTCTGGTCTATACATCAGTGTCTCTTTTGTTGTCTCGTAAATAGGGTTATTTTTACCATCTTTCTAAATTCCATATATATGTGTTAGTATACTGTATTTGTGTTTTTGTTTCTGGCTTACTTCACTCTGTATAATAGGCTCCAGTTCCATCCACCTCCTTAGAACTGATTCAAATGTATTCTTTTTAATGGCTGAGTAATACTCCATTGTGTATATGTACCACAGCTTGCTTATCCATTCATCTGTGGATGGACATCTAGGTTGCTTCCACGTTCTGGCTATTGCAAACAGTGCTGCTATGAACATTGGGGTACACGTGTCTCTTTCAATTCTGGTTTTCTCAGTGTATATGCCCAGCAGTGGGATTGCTGGATCATAAGGCAGTTCTATTCCCAGTTTTTTGAGGAATCTCCATACTGTTCTCCATAGTGGCTGTACTAGTTTGCATTCCCACCAACAGTGCAAGAGGGTTCCCTTCTCTCCGCACCCTTTCCAGCATTTATTGCTTGTGGACTTTTGGATAGCAGCCATTCTGATTGGTGTGAAATGGTATCTCATAGTGGTTTTGATTTGCATTTCTCTGATAATGAGTGATGTTGAGCATCTTGTCATGTGTTTGTTAGCCATCTGTATGTCTTCTTTGGAGAAATGTCTATTGAGTTCTTTGGCCCATTTTTTGATTGGGTCGTTTATTTTTCTGGAATTGAGCTGTAGAAGTTGCTTGTATATTTTTGAGATTAGTTGTTTGTCAGTTGCTTCATTTGCTATTATTTTCTCCCATTCTGAAGGCTGTCTTTTCACCTTGCTTATAGTTTCCTTTGTTGTGCAGAAGAATTTGGGAAAATTGAGGCCATTATTACTTTGGTTATTATTTTTTCACACTTTGTTTCTTCTTTCCTTCTAGGACTACCATTAAGTGTGTTGGTACATTTGATGCTGTTGCACAGGTATTTGAGGCTGTTTTCATTTTCCTTCTCTTTGTTTCTCTCTTTCTGTTTCAAAGGCTAGCTAATCTCAATGGACTTGTCCTTAATTATGCTCTTTCTTCTGCCAAATCAAATCTGCTGTTGATTCCTTATGGTGAATTTTTCATTTCAGTTACTGTAGTTTTAAATCCAAAATTTCTATTTGCTTCTTTTAAAAATAATTTCTCTTTATTGATTTAGTCTATTTTCTGATACTTGGTTCTCTTGTATTCTTTAATTATGTAGATAGGGTTTTCTTTAACTTTTAAAACATATTTGCAATAGCCAAATTAAAGCCTTTTAATTCCACATCTGGTCTTCCTCTTTTTTCCCCCTATATTTTATTTAAATTAAAAAAGTGTTTTTACAATGCTATGTTGATTTCTGCTGTGTAACAATTGACTTATTTTCTTCTCTGTGCTATTACCAACCTTTCCTATTTCTTTATGTGTCTTACAATTTTCTTTTGAAACTGGATAGTTTAAATAATACAGTGTGGTGATACTGGAAATCAGACCTCCCTCCTTAGAGTTAATTGTTGTTGCTACTTGCCATTATGTCTGTTTTTGCTAATCTTTTGTTCAGGGAGTTCACTGGCCTAGTTATATATACAGTTTGTATTTCCTTAAACATCTCATCAGTTTCTTTACTATTCAGCTAATAATTAGACAGAACATTCTTTAAATGATTTAACCAGAAAGTTTCTAGCACTTTTCAAGTGGCTGTGGGCTGTGTGTTATGTTGGGCTAGAGCTTCAATGCTCCAGCAGTTCCCAACTCTGTCTTGGCCTTGACATCCTGTTTGTGCAGAACTTCAAATTAGATATAAATGATAGATTAGGGTTTTCTCAGTCTTCCCTTAAGAACACACATATTCAAATACATGTACTATAGGCTTCAAAATTTGAATATTTTAAAGCTTTTCCAATTTCCTATTAACAATTCAATGTCCCAGATCTTTCTTTTAACATTTTTGGCAAACCTATTATTTTCCCCCAACTCATATCACCACTTCAGACAACTATGATGTTAAAAAAAATTCTATTATTTCTTTGAACAAATTCTGAATATAGGCCTTTTCCCACTGAGTGATCACTGAGTAATGTCAAATAATGACCAGCCCTTTCAATGGGGCTTTTTCAGGCATCTGTCTAACTCAGTTCAGTTCAGTTCAGTTGAGTCCCTCAGTCACGTCCAACTCTTTGCGACCCCATGGACTGAAGCACACCAGGCTTCCCTGTCTATCACCAACTCCTGGGGCTTACTCAAACTCACGTCCATCGAGTCAGTGATGCCATCCAACCATCTCATCCTCTGTCAACCCCTTCTCCTCCTGCCTTCAATCTTTCCCAGCATCAGGTTCTTTTCCAATGATTCTGTTCTCTGCATCAGGTGGCCAAAGAATTGGAGTTCCAGCTTCAGCGTCAATCCTTTCAATGTGGCAATACTTTGGGGAGGAGGACTTTTTATAAAACTTCAACCCAGATATGCTCCTAGTGCTTTAGAGACTAATTTTCACATTTTCATGTTTTCATGGCTGCCGGTGTGTTGCTGCTGTTATTGTTTTAAGGCAAGTATACAGTTAGAGAGTGTTTGGAACAGGGCAAGTTAAAACATGAAATTTTGCACTTTTTACTTTGTTACATTTCTCTTCTACATGTATTATAAATCCCCAAATACCTTGTCATTTTTATTGGTACCAAATCCAATAATCTAAATAATTAAAAAATGAGAAAAATATATTGCAGTATGGTATACAAATATATCAAATCATCATATATACCTTCAGCTTATACAGTGTTGTTTGTCAGTTATATCTCAGTTAAAAAGTGAGAAAAAAAATTTATTTTTACTCACAAAAAAAAACATGAAATTTTGCAGTTTTTAGTTTAATTCAGCCTTTTCTTGAATAAATGCAACTCTAATTCCTGCAAGCATTTATTAATTCTTATAGTCCTGAAACATTTGATACAATATTCACCAGTACTTTTATAGAGGAGTAAGTTTTTCACAGGTTCTTTATTCACTATTTTGAAAGTACTTCCCAGACAGGGGGACCTTAGTGTTGCAACATCATTTTGACTGTATTGCATACTGAGTGAAAATGAATGGGCCCAGAGGTCTGTTAGTCTCCCTGATGAGCTTTCTGAAATTCTCACAGCAAGAAAACCATTTCTGGTTCTTTTTTATTAAACATAAAAGCATGCGATTTTGCCTTAGGTATTATTGCAGTTATTCTGAATCCTCCCATATTTGGGGGGCTCAGCAAAACGTGAACATTTTATAGCCCTGTGAGAAGAGAGCACGCTACCAGTAGGAAAAATGTGGTTAAGGATACTATAATTACTTTAAATATAGTCTACAAAAATATTGATTCACTGTGTTGTACACTTGAAACTAGCATAGTATTGTAAATCTATATTGTAAACTATACTTCAATTAAAACAAAGAATACTGTAGCATCTTAATGGGAAAATTACAAACACTGTCATTTCTACTCTGGGTATTATAGTTTAACTAGCCCTGTCACATTTCTTCCTTAGATAAATTTTGTTACACTAGGGAATGTGATTGCTAATGAGCTTTTGGGATGAATAATTCTAAATTATAAAAGCATCCTGCTCCTCATTAAAATATCATCAAGGTCCAGGCTCCTACTTTGAAAATTATATCCTAATACATACTATTCATTATAACAACAGTCCTTTCATTACATTTGCTTATCAGTATATGAATATCTGTTGATACCCAGAGCTTGACTCCCAGTTAATTACTAGAAGCTTATGTGAACATAACACATTATATTCTAAGGTGTCACTAAGTATGGTGAATTTTTTTTCAACAGTCTCTTTACCTGGAAGTGAGATGCAACCTGGGATGAAGAATGATATGAGTTTATCCTAAAAAATAGCTTGATTTTAATGAATGTACACTACAGATAATAAGAGAAGCAATTAAGTTATAATTATTAAAAAATGATACATATATCTCTCTGAAGCAGGTATTATTCTTATTTTGAAATCCTCCTTGAATATCTTTATTTGTTGTTGTTCTATCTCTCAGTCATGTTGGACTCTTTGTGACCTCATGGACTGCAGCACACCAGGCTTCCCTGTCCTTCACTGTTCATTGAGTGAGTGATGCCATCCAACCATCTCATCCTCTATCATCCCCTTCTTCTCCCACCTTTAATCTTTCCCAGCATCAGGGTCTTTTCTAATGGGTTGGCTCTTCACATCACGTGGCCAAAGTATTGGAGCGTCAGCTTCAACATCAGTCCTTCCAATGAATATTCAGGGTTGATTTCCTATAGGATTGACTAGGTCTGATCTCCTTGCAGTCCAAGGGACTCTCAAGAGTCTTCTCCAACACCGCAGTTAAAAATCATTAATTCTTCTATTCTCAGCTTTTTTTATGGCCCAACTGTCACATCCATACATGACTACTGGAAAAACCATAGCTTTGACTAGACAGACTTTTGTTCCCAAAGTAGTACCTCTGCTTTTTATTTTTATTTTTTTTTAATTTAAATTTATTTATTTTAATTGGAGGCTAATTACTTTACAATGTTGTATTGGTTTTGCCATACATCAACATGAATCCGCCATGGGATGACACCACCTTTATGGCAGAAAGGTAAGAGGAACTAAAGAGCCTCTTGGTAAAGGTGAAAGAGGAGAATGAAAAAGCTCCAAAATCACTGTATACCTCTGCTTTTTAATATGCTGTTTAGGTTGGCCATAGCTTTTCTTCCAAGGAGCAAGCATCTTTTAATTTCATGGCTTTAATGATCATCTGCAGTGATTTTGGAGCCCAAGAAAATAATTCTGTCACTGTTTCCCCATCTATTTGCCATGAAATGATTGGACAGGATGCCATGATCTTCACTTCTTGAATGCTGAATTTTAGGACAGCTTTTTCATTCTCCTCTTTCACCTTCACCAAAAGGCTCTTTAGTTCCTCTTGACTTTCTGCCATAAAGGTGGTGTCATCTGCATATCTGAGGTTATTGATATTTCTCCCAGAAATCTTGATTCTGGCTTGTGCTTCATCCAGCCCAGCATTTCTCATGATGTACTCTGCATATAAGTTAAATAAGCAAGGTGACAATATACAGCCCTGATGTAGTCTTTTCCCATTTTTGAACCATTCCATTGTTCTAACTGTTCCAAGAAACTGTTGCTGCTTGATCTCCATACAGGTTTCCCAGTAGGCAGGTAAGGTGTTGTGGTATTTCCATGACTTTAAGAATTTTCCACAGTTTGTTGTGACCCACACAGTCAAAAGCTTTAGTGTAGTAAATAAAGCAGAAGTAGATGCTTTTCTGGAAATTTATTGCTTTTGATAGGATCCAAAAGATGTTGGCAACTTTATCTCTGGATCCTCTGCCTTTTCTAAATCCAGCTTGAACATTGGGGAGTACTTGTTTCACATGGTTGAAGCCTAGCATGGAAAATTTTGAGCATTACTTTGCTAGCATGTTAAATGAGTGCAAGTGTGCAGTAGTTTGAACATTTTTTGGCATTGCCCTTCTTTGGGACTGAAATGAAAACTGACCTTTTTCCAGTCCTGTGGCCACTGCTGAATTTTCCAAATTTGCTGGCATATTAAGTGCAGCACTTTCACAGCATCATCTTTCAGGATTTGAAATAGCTCAACTGGAATTCCATCACCTCCACTAGCTTTGTTCATAGTGATGCTTTCTAAGGCCCACTTGACTTCACATTCCAAGATGTCTGGCTTGAGGTGAGTGATCATACCATAGTGTTTATCTGAGTCATGAAGATCTTTTTTGTACAGTTCTTCTGTATTTTCTTGCCATCTCTTCTTAATACCTTCTGCTTCTGTTAGGTCCATACCATTTCTGTCCTTTAGAGCCCAACTTGGCATGAAATGTTCCCTTGGTATCTCTAATTTTCTTGAAGAGGTCTCTAGTCTTTCCCATTCTATTGTTATCCTCTATTTCTTTGCATTGTTCACGTAGGAAGGTTTTCTGATCTCTCCTTGCTATTCTTTGGAACTTTACATTCAAAGAGAATCAATTAGATTCTCTTTTTTCTCAGCTATTTGTAAGACTTCCTCAGACAACCATTTTGCCTTTTTGCATTTCTTTTTCTTTGGGATGATCTTGATCACTGCCTGCTGTACAACGTCATGAACCTCCATCCATAGTTCTTCAGGCACTCTATTAGATCTAATCCCTTGAATCTATTTGTCACTTCCACTGTATAATCATAAGGGATTTTATTTAGATTGTACCTGAATGGCCTAGTGGTTTTACTTACTTTCCTCAATTTAAGTCTTAATTTTTCAATAAGGAGTTCATGATCTGAGCTCCAGTCAACTCCTGGTTTTGTTTTTGCTGACTGTATATAGCTTCTCCATCTTTGGCTGCCAAGAATATAATCTTTATAACTTTTAGTAAAATAAAAATATAGTAAAACATAGTTTCAATGAGAATATGATAAAATTAAGTGGCTTCTTATGTATTTAATTTGTAGTGTCTTCTTTAGAACTTGCCAGTGGTTACCTTTAAAATATTATTTCTGTTGTGTAATATGTATCTAAGTTTTATAAGCATACTTCAAATTTATTAAAGGACCTCTTTAGGTTCTTCAGTGTTTAAATTTCTTTAATAATAATCATAACATCATATAGGTTCAAAACTAGTTTCTTCATTAATTAGAACTTAGTAAAAATCAGACAAAAGTAAATATGGTTTGAGGTAGTTATAGAATTATACATATATCTTCTCTGAAACCAAGGTTCTGAATTAACTTTAAATTATGCTAAAACATACCAATTGGCAAATCTTTTTGGTTTAATCAGTATTAAAGCTCACATTACTATTATGCATAGATATTACAGATGAATTCAAATAATATAGTTTCTACTTTGTTTCATTGCTAAGACTTGCCTGACTTTTGCCCACCAGATTCCTCTGCAAATGGGATTCTCCAGGCAAGAATATTGTAGTGGGTTGCTATTTCCTTCCTTAGGAGAGTTACCGAGCATAAAACAGATATGCCTTTTAACCATCAGAACCATCATCTTGTCTAATTTTCCCATAGTAATAGCATTTATTGCAGTAAAAAAGTTCATAGTAGGCACAGTCACTCTCATCCAATGAGTAATAGATTAAAGTTAAAATTTGGGCACTTATGTCACCTTAAAATTTGACCCCATAGACTTGTTCCCTTTGTTAAAATAGTTGACACAGCACAATATAAACTAAAATAGGACCTTAGAGAATCAGTACCCATTGTATTAGACCTTAGGGCATCCCCTGTGTGGTAGTGGTAAAGAATCTTCTTGTCAATGCTGGAGACACAGGTTCAGTCCCTGGGTTGGTAAGATATTTTGGAGAAGGAAATGGCACTCTGTCATTCTTGCCTGGAAAATTCCATGCACAGCAGAGCCTGGCAGGCTATAGTCCATGAGGTCACATTCTTGCCCCATTTTTTTTTTTGCCCCATTCCTTATTCTTGCCTGGAAAATTTCATGGAGAGCAGAGCATGGCAGGCTATAGTCATAGTGTCACAAAGAGCTGGACACAGCTGAGCACGCATGCAGGCACATATCAGACATATTTAGGAAAGGAGGGATTTTGGCTACTCTTTTGACAAGTATAATCCAAATCTGTTCTGGAAAGAATTTAGATCTAAAAAGAATGAATATCTTAATATTGTGCTCCCACTGGTTCAGTTCAGTAGCTCACCTGTGTCCGACTCTTTGAGACCCCATGAACCACAGCACACCAGGCCTCTCTGTCCATCACCAACTACTGGAGTCTACCCAAACCCATATCCATTGTATCGGTGATGCCATCCAACTATCTCATCCTCTGTTGTCCCCTTCTCCTTTGCCCTCAATCTTTCCCAGCATCAGGGTCTTTTCCAATGAGTCAGCTCTTTGCATCAGGTGGCCAAAGTATTGGAGTTTCAGCTTCAATATCAGTCCTACCAATGAACATCCAGGACTGATCTCCTTTAGGATAGACTGGTTGGATTTCTTTGCAGTCCAAAGGACCCTCAAGAGTCTTCACCAACACCACAGTTCAAAACCATCAATTCTTCCATGCTCAGCGTTCTTTACATTCCAACTCTCACATCCATACATGACCACTGGAAAAACCATAGCCTTGACTAGATGGACCTTTGTTGACAAATTAATGTCTCTGCTTTTTAGTGTGCTGTATAGGTTGGTCATATTGTTCCTTCCAAGGAGCAAGCGTCTTTTAATTTCATGGCTGCAATCACCATCTGCAGTGATTTTGGAGCCCAGAAAAATAAAGTCTGACACTGTTTCTACTGTTTCCCCATCTATCTGCCATGAAGTGATGGGATTGGATGCCATGATCTTAGTTTTCTGAATGTTGAGCTTTAAGCCAACTTTTTCACCCTCCTCTTTCACTTTCATCGAGAGGCTCTTTAGTTCTTCTTGGCTTTTTCCATAAGGGTGGTGTCATCTGCCTATCTGAGGTTATTGAGATTTCTCCTGGCAATCTTGATTCCACCTTTTGCTTCCTCCAGCCCAGCATTTCTCATGATATACTCTGCATATAAGTTAAATAAACAGGGTGACAATATACAGCCTTGATGAACTCCTTTTCCTATTTGGAACCAGTCTGTTGTTCCATGTCCAGTTCTAACTGTTGCTTCCTTACCTGCATATAGGTTTCTCAGGAGGCTGGTCAGGTGGTCTGGTATTCCCATCTCTTTCAGAATCTTCCACAGTTTATCGTGATCCACACAGTCAAAGGCTTTGGCATAGCCTACTGGTTAGAGCCTATATATTCAATATTATTATACTAATAGATTGCTTGCAATCTTAAGATGGTAAAATGCTTCTGTTCAGTATCAATTCCAGCAACTTTTCAGCTGCAGTCTGCTTTCTCCTTCAAAGGGGCATAATAAGCCTTTAAACCAGCTATCCTTAAGCTATAAATTAAGTTAGTACAGGGAAATTAAAAAACATGAAATGTCTATGAAGTTGATAGAATATTTAGGTTCAATTCTATGCTACATATGCTTGGTAGGAAACACTTAGTGAATTCTGCTCCCCCACCCCCACCTCCCTCTTTTCCCAGATCTTTTCAGAACTTCACTTCTGAGTGCCATTAAGACTGGTTTCAATCATTGGCCACATTCTAACTGAGGGAAATGGTGAAGTGAGAGGGTAAAGAGGGTGTCATAATAAGGGGTTCAGAGAGGAAGAGCCCCGGATCTCTATTTGTCAGTATCATTTAAATGTCTGTGAATACACAAACATATCTCCTTATAACAGTTCTTTTAGTTTTTAGCAGCAAGCAGAATCACTGATAATGATTATTATCTCTAAATCTTGCTCAGTGATCAAGTCTTACTCTATGATCTGCCACCATAGAGTTATATATTCAGTGCAGCAAAAACACTGAAAAGGAGAAAAGTAGCATTTCCGTGAGTATGATATTTGTGAAAGATTTCTAGAGAAGATAGTAGAGCTACATCTTGAACAATGAGTTGTAGTGCGCCTGATTTGGAAGAGAGGGATTTGGAACTTCAGAAGGGTTTGAGAGAAACATAGCTAATTGGTAAATAGCTGCTGCTGCTGCTGCTGCTAAGTTGCTTCAGTCATGTCCGACACTGTGCAGTCCCATAGATGGCAGCCCACTAGGCTCCTCTGTCCCTGGTATTCTCCAGGCAAGAACACTGCAGTGGGTTGCCATTTCCTTCTCCAATGCATGAAAGTGAAAAGTCAAAGTGAAGTTGCTCAGTCGTGCCCGACTCTCAAGCAACCCCATGGACTGCAGCCCACCAGTCTCCTCCGTCCATGGGAGTCTCCAGGCAAGAGTACTGGAGTGGGGTGCCATTGCCTTCTCCAACTGGTAAATAGCAGGGAATTTGATATGCCTGAGCATGTGTCTATGATTTTGGAACCAATGAGCAATGGGTGGTTAGAAAGGATACAATGGGGATGAGAGCAACACAAACCCGAGATTATGGCCAAGGTAAAAATCCAATATCGGTGGTTGCTCCTGGTGTAGTCTTTAGCATTGAATATCACAGAAATAACAGGTTAGTGCATCCCCTTAGGAAAGAAATCTCTAATAAGACCTGTAAAGGGTTAAAACCCTTTGGTGAGCAATCTTTCTGTCTACCGGAAAGTCTTCACTGTTGTTCTCTCATGGAGAGTCCTGTCTATCACGTGGCATTTTCTCAGCATCTCTGTTGGGCCAGACTATTGGTGGAGTCCTAGGTCCATTAAATTATGTCCCATTCCCCACAGTCTAATTCTACAAAAGGCAAAAGAAAAAAAAAAAGTAAACTGATTTCAAGAGGTTTAAAATATTATGCTCTCAGTTCAGTTCAGTTCAGTCGCTCAGTCGTGTCTGACTCTTTGCAACCCCATGGACTGGAGCATGCCAGGCTTCCCTGTCCATCACTAACTCCCAGAATTTACTCAGACTTATGTCCATTGAGCCAGTGATGCCATCCAACCATCTCATCCTCTGTCATCCCCTTCTCCTCTTGCCTTCCAACTTCCAGCATCAGGGTCTTTTCAAATGAGTCAGTTCTTTGCATTAGGTGGCCAAAGTATTGGAGCTTGAGGATTCAGGCAAATTTAATCAAGAGATTTTCTAAGGGTAGTATTGACAAGTCTTGATGACCACTTAGGAAAGTGGATAGGAAAAAGGGATCCTAGAAGATACCTCTAAGTTATCTCACATAGGTGACCAGTCAATAGTATTACTAACTGAGATTTAGAATGCAAAGACATGGGAGTTAAGGCAGTTTGAGATAGATTTTATATTTAGCAGGTATGTGGTGGTTTGCTTGTTCTAACTCTTTATTGATGGTTGTCATTCTGAGTCATCTGGCATTCTTTCTATGTTGAAACTTGTGATGCTTTGGCTATAAAATATTTTAAGTACTGATCTTGACCCAGTGATATAAATTAGATTTGGACATGGTAAAGTTTAGGATGTTTATTAAATATGGAAGTGAAGAAATCTAGAGAGAAGTTGAAGATATTATTTTGGAGTTTGGGATGTAACTGAAGATTAATTTTACTGTATAAGATTAAGAGATCAAATTGCCAACATCTGCTGGATCATGGAAAATGCAAGAGAGTTCCAGAAAAACATCTATTTCTGCTTTATTGACTATGCCAAAGCCTTTGACTATGTGGATCACAATAATCTGTGGACAATTCTGAAAGAGATGGAAATATCAGACCACCTAATCTGCCTCTTGAGAAATCTGTATGCAGGTCAGGAAGCAACAGTTAGAACTGGACATGGAACAACAGACTGGTACCAAATAGGAAAAGGAGTACTTCAAGGCTGTATATTGTCACCCTGTTTATTTAACTTATGTGCAGAGTACATCATGAGAAACACTGGACTGGAAGAAACACAAGCTGGAATCAAGATTGCCAGGAGAAATCTCAATCACCTCAGATATGCAGATGACACCATCCTTATGGCAGAAAGTGAAGTGGAGCTAAAAAGCCTCTTGATGAAAGTGAAAGAGGAGAGTGAAAAAGTTGGCTTAAAGCTCAACATTCAGAAAATGAAGATCATGGCATCCGGTCCCATCACTTTATGGGAAATAGATAGGTAAACAGTGGAAACAGTGTCAGACTTTCTTTTTCTGGGGTCCAAAATCACTATGGATGGTGACTGCAGCCATGAAATTAAAAGACGCTTACTCCTTGGAAGGAAAGTTATGACCAACCTAGATAGCATATTGCAGATGGTGACTGCAGCCATGAAATTAAAAGACGCTTACTCCTTGGAAGAAAAGTTATGACCAACCTAGATAGCATATTGTAGATGGTGACTGCAGCCATGAAATCAAAGACGCTTACTCCTTGGAAGGAAAGTTATGAGCAACCTAGATAGCATATTCAAAAGCAGAGACATCACTTTGCCAACAAAGGTTCGCCTAGTCAAGGCTATGGTCTTTCCTGTGGTCATGTATGGATGTGAGAGCTGGACTGTGAAGAAGGCTGAGCGCCAAAGAATTGATGCTTTTGAACTGTGGTGTTGGAGAAGACTCTTGAGAGTCCCTTGGACTGCAAGGAGATCCAACCGGTCCATTCTGAAGGAGATCAGCCCTGGGATTTCTTTGGAAGGAATGATGCTCAAGCTGAAACTCCAGTATTTTGGCCACCTCATGCGAAGAGTTGACTCATTGGAGAAGACTCTGATGCTGGGAGGGATTGGGGGCAGGATGGGAAGGGGACGACAGAGGATGAGATGGCTGGATGGCATCACTGACTCGATGAATGTGAGTCTGAGTGACCTCCGAGACCTGGTGATGGATAGGGAGGCCTGGCGTGCTGCAGTTCATGGGGTTGCAAGGAGTCGGACACGACTGAGCAACTGATCTGATCTGATCTGAGATAGCATATTCAAAAGCAGAGACATTTCTTTGCCAACAAAGGTTCATCTAGTCAAGGCTATGGTTTTTCCTGTGGTCATGTATGGATGTGAGAGCTGGACTGTGAAGAAGGCTGAGCGCAGAAGAATTGATGCTTTTGAACTGTGGTGTTGGAGAAGACTCTTGAGAGTCCCTTGGACTGCAAGGTGATCCAACCAGTCCATTCAGAAGGAGATCAGCCCTAGGATTTCTTTGGAAGGAATGATGCTAAAGCTGAAACTCCAGTACTTTGGCTACCTCATGCAAAGAGTTGAGTCATTGGAAAAGACTCTGATGCTGGGAGGGATTGGGAGCAGGAGGAGAAGGGGACGACAGAGGATGAGATGGCTGGATGGCATCACTGACTCAATGGACGTGAGTCTGGGTGAACTCCAGGAGTTGGTGATGAACAGGAAGGCCTGGCGTGCTGCGATTCATGGGGTTGCAAAGAGTCGGACACGAATGAGCGACTGATTTGATCTGATCTGATAAGATTAAGTGTCATAGTCATCAATTTATTGATTGTGTTTGGTGTCCATGTTGTAGATGAGCCATACAGAGAAAATATCTTCCATTCTGTAGAGAAGAGATCTTGCCTTTTACCATCTCCCCTCCCTAATCTCCCCTTGATCTGTTCATTGACCCATGTTGGCTTCCAGCCCCTTTGCCTCCCCTAGCTGCTGCTGAATTCATTTCCCAGAATCTAACATCATCAGTTCAGTTAAGCCGCTCAGTCGTTTCCAACTCTTTGTGATCCCATGGACTGGTGCATGCGAGGGTTCCCTGTTCATCACCAGCTGCTGGAACTTGCTCAAACTCTTGTCCATCTAGTTGGTGGACTCATCCTCTGTCATACCCTTCTCCTCCTGCCTTCAGTCTTGCCCAGCAACAGGGTCTTTTCCAATGGGTCAGTTCTTCGTATCATAGGCTTCCATTTCAAATATGTGCCTACTTTCACCATGAAATCATTAGCCTGGCTATACCCTAAATGTAGTTTACCTCTCTAACCTGATTCTTAAAGACTTTATTCTCTGCTCAAAGAATGACCCTGTCTTCTAACTCCCTGACCCAAAGAATGCTACTATAAGTGATCCATCACCTTCCTTATTTTGTCCATTCTGTTAATGGCCTAGGTTGCCTCTCTATCAAGCCTCATGTGGATTACTGAAATGCTCTATAAATTTCCCTAGCAGTCTCCTTCTTTAATTCATTCTCTATGTTGCTTGCAGTAGAGTGGTCTTTCTAAAATGTTAATGAAATCATGTGGTTAACCTGTTTAAAATCTTTCAAAAGATCCTGATCTCCTTCATCAGATGTCTTTACATATCTATCAGCAGGTCCTGCATGTCCATCCAGCCTCTTCTCTTACAAGTGTTACACACACACTGTGTTCCAGTCATGTCAAGCTGTATGAATATCCCTTAATTCAAAAGGCTTAGACATTCGTGCCTGTGTATCTCTGCCCATGCAGTTCTACTTGCATGAAATCCCTACCCTAAATCCCTGTGAATTATGCTATTTTATCATTTATTCTATGTTCTATAATTATGCATTTTTTAAATTCTGTGTCCTCTAAATTTTTAGGTGTGCATTTTCTTAATAAATTTTCAATGCACAGATGTTTTTCATTCTGATGAGTTATATATATTTTAATGTTATTGCATTTGTGATCTTTTTAAGAACACTTTGTTGACCAGCCCCCAGTCATAAAGTTGGTTGTCTGTGTCTTTATTGTTAAAAGCTTCTTGGTTTTAGTATCTACATTTAGGTCTATAATCTCACTCAAATTAATTTTTGTGTATGATGTGAGGCAGAATTCAGGTTTAATTTTCCCCCCATATGTCTATACAGTTATTTCAGCATTATTTGTGAAGAGAATTTGTTTCCACATAGATTCTTTACTTTGATTGACGTTTTGATGTTATATTGCCCTCTAAATTTGTTTTATTTTTTTCAATTTTCTTTTGAAAAATGGTCATGCAGTTGTTTGTTCATTTCCGTAAAAATTTATATTTGATTTTTCAATCTCTGAAAAAATCCCGTTTCAGAACATCATTAGATTTATGTTGAATCAATACAATAATTATTTTCATCACCCTAATAAACACAGACTTTTCTTAGCTTGTGTTTATTTGACCTCCCTTCTCTGGTCTCTTGTGGATCTTGTTTAATGCCATTATTCATAATCATACTTCTCTGACTACTCTTCCTGATTAATTCCCTTCATTCCTTGCCTATTTTTAAAGGTCAGCTTACTTTTCATTTCTCATTTTGAGCATTTCCTAAATTTCCTTTAAACTTTCTATTATTTTTATCTATTCCAGTGTTCTAAGATAACTTTGCAAATAACTACAATGTAAATACCTAATTACTCATCTCTCCTGTGGGCTTCCCTGATGACTCAGATGGTTAAGAATCCACCTGCAGTGTGGGAGACTTGGCTTTGATCCCTGGGTTGGGAAGATCCCCTGCAGGAGGGCATGGCAACCCATTCCAGGATTCTTGCCTGGAGAATCACTGTAAACAGAGGAGCCTGGTGGGCTGCAGTCCATGGGGTCACAAAGAGTCGGACACGACTGAGATATTAAGCACACATTCGTCTCTCCTGTAACTGCATTTCCGACTGAACATGGGGACCTCGATCAAGAATATGCTGCTAAACCTTCAAACTTAAATTTTGAGGATTTCCATTCTTCATTGTGAATTACTATAGGTTTCACCTTTACCATTTGCTCTCACATTTACATCTATGCTTCCAATCCCACTTGGCCCTCTCTAGAGGCAGGATCTTTGCCTGTTTCAACTTCCTCTTCTTTTTATTAACTTTGGCCTAATGCCAACTTATTTTTTCTAAAGCCTGTCTCTCACCATATGACTCTTCTTGAGTAACATCCTTTGATGGTGCCCATTGCTTGCCCAAAGAAGACACAAATTCCTGAGTTTTATATTGCAAACAAACTCAGCATGTATAATCTCATTTAACCATCATGGCAACTGTATAATTATTCTCAATTTACAGACGTGAAAATTAAAATGTAGACATGCCAAATTTCTAAAGTTCCACAGCTACTAAGTGACATTCCCACCCACTCTAATAATGACATCACTATACTCTCTTTTAAGGGAAATGTCATAAAAAAGCTTATGTTCAATTAAGAAAAACAGAAGTATACGAGTTGGATTTCTTTTCATGTTTACATTGTGAAATGTAACTGCAATTAGTAGCTAATGAAAGACATTTTTCCTCTGATTCTTTAGTTAGGTTTTTTTTTTCTTTGTCATGAAAATTAAATCCACTGTTTCTCTAGTCTCTCTGGTTTGAATAAAGACAAAGGAGGCTATTGCAAATGAACAATACAATAATAAGCAAAGCTACTGACATAAATGTTTATGTAGCTCATGAATGATCAATAAATTCATTGTTCTCTTGAATTTTCTTCCTATTAGCTTTTTTCAATTCATTGTCTTAAAATATTTATAAATTGTCAAACAGTGTATTTTCTCTGGGATATATATTTTGTAGTCAAAGTGAAAAGATTTATGCTTTCCTGCTATGATCCTTAGTTCATTTTAACAGGGATGAGTCAGACCTGAAAGCAGAAACAGGGAGTCTTCAAAAGATCATGGGTTGATATATTTAGATAAACCTGTGCTGTGTAATGTGACATTAACAGAGTTGAGCTCCAAAGAAGCAGAATGAATTATTCCCTTGGAGTATGCCACCTCTAGGAAGAGGCAGAGGTTTCTTTTGTTGTAAATAACAAGAGAGATGAAAATGAATAAAGTCAGTTGAAAGTGACACATTTGAAATAGAGAAGACTCAGAGTTTTTGAAAATGGATCTATCCTTTGTAAGTGGAGACAATAAAATATATTCAAGTAAGGAAGCAATCAAGAATAGAAACTGCTTATTAGAGAGGAACAAGGAGATGTACACTCTCTCAGACTATGGTGTTTTTTTTGCTCTCACAGAAAGGTCAGTCCTGAGACTTGGAAAAATAGGGATAATTGTGCAATACAGATATCTTTGTAAGAATTTGTAATGGAAAATAACCAGATAGTAATAAAATGGAATAAGATGTGAGGCTTAATTCTGGGCAATGGTCTTTGCATGGGTGGATTTGGAGTGGCTTACAAATGAGGAGCTACAGAAAAAAGACAGTGAGTTTCCAGCATCAGTCACAAATGGCCTTGAGTGATCAATATAGAAGATGTTCAGTTCAGTTCAGTCGCTCAGTCGTGCCTGATTCTTTGTGACCCCATGGACTTCAGCATGCCAGGCTTCCCTGTCCATCACCAACTCCTGGAGCCTACTCAAACTCATGTGCATTGCGTCAGTGATGCCGTCCAACCATCTTACCCTCTGTTGTCCCCTTCTCCTCCCACCTTCAGTCTTTCCCAGGATCAGGGTCTTTCCCAACAGTCAGTTCTTTGCATCAGGTGGTCAAAGTATTGGAGTTTTAGCTCCAGCATCAGTCCTTCCAAAGAATACATTAAGGCATTAGTGAGTGTATAAATACTATAGTGCTAGATTCACTACCACCATTGTGGAAATTCAAATAACTGGAAGAGAAAAGAGACTACCCCAAAGAGTAATCTGTAATGCATAAAACAATATTGTCCTGATATTTTCTCCCAGGAAGAAGGTTATGGGTTTCCTCTAATTAGTAGTAACTGGTATATTTCTGAGACTTGTTTTGTCCCTCCTATAGTCATACATCTGGAGGGTTTGCTGATATTAGCATGAATGACTGGTTGTAACTTTTCATATTTTCAGATAAAGAGCAAGGCTGGTTGTGGGAACTGAGAGTTACAGGTAAAAGTGGTAATTGAGTTTTCTTTACTTTTCCCATGTCACACTCAGTATTGTTACATTCTCCACTGCTGCTGCTGCTGCTGCTAAGTCACTTCAGTCATGTCCGACTCTGTGTGATCCCATAAACCGCAGCCCACCAGGCTCCCCCGTCCCTGGGATTCTCCAGGCAAGAACACTGGAATGGGTTGCTATTTCCTTCTCCAATGCAGGAAAGCGGAAAGTGAAAGTGAAGTTGCTCGGTCGTGTCTGACTCTTTGCGACCCCATGGACTGCAGCCTACCAGGCTCCTCTGTTGGTGGGATTTTCCAGGCAAGTGTACTGGAGTGGGGTGCCATTGCCTTCTCTGCATTCTCCACTAGACAGCTTTAAAAATAAAGGTAGTTGTAGCATTTAGTCTAACCATAAGTCTCTCTAAAATATTCCTGATAACTCAATGCTGAACACATGCTTGGATGCTTCAAAAACACAGGACACTCATTATCTATTGGAGCAATATGGTCATCTTTGACTTAGACAATTTGGATTACTGAAAATAGGCTTATATAAAATAAAAATCCATTTCCCTGTGACTCTGGATTATTGGTTTAGCTCTAGCCAGACAGAGGGCTGCTAGGTCCTTTTTTCTCTTTTTTTACTTGTGTTCTAATCCATAGTCTGTCTTACTTTCTTCAATTACAATGTCAATGATATGTTCTTATAATTCTTTGCCATGCTTGTTTTAATGATATGAACCCTAGCTAAGATGTCTAGTCCTCTAATATGGAAGCGTAACTAGTACTTTATGCTGTTTTAAGTTTCATGCCTTTTATAAGATTTCTCAAAACCACTTTATTTTTCATTGGGAATTTTTCATTGAACTGCAAAAAGTTTGGTGTAAGACCTATATAATATAAGCCTTGTGATTTATAGTATTGACAGTACTTAGTACTCAGATCAGATCAGATCAGATCAGTCGCTCAGTCGTGTCCGATTCTTTGCGACCCCATGAACCGCAGCACGCCAGGCCTCCCTGTCCATCACCAGCTCCCAGAGGTCACTCAGACTCGCATCCATCGAGTCAGTGATGCCATCCAGCCATCTCATCCTCTGTCGTCCCCTTCTCCTCCTGCCCTCAATCCCTCCCAGCATCAGAGTCTTCTCCAATGAGTCAACTCTTCGCATGAGGTGGCCAAAATACTGGAGTTTCAGCTTTAGCATCATTCCTTCCAAAGAAATTCCAGGATTGATCTCCTTCAGAATGGACTGGTTGGATCTCCTTGCAGTCCAAGGGACTCTCAAGAGTCTTCTCCAACACCACAGTTCAAAAGCATCAATTCTTTGGCGCTCAGCCTTCTTCACAGTCCAGCTCTCACATCCATATGTGACCACAGGAAAGACCATAGCCTTGACTAGGCGAACCTTTGTTGGTAAAGTAATGTCTCTGCTTTTGAATATGCTATCTAGGTTGCTCATAACTTTCCTTCCAAGGAGTAAGCGTCTTTTAATTTCATGGCTGCAGTCACCATCTGCAGTGATTTTGGAGCCCAGAAAAACAAAGTCTGACACTGTTTCCACTGTTTCCCCATCTATTTCCCATGCAGTGATGGGACCAGATGCCATGATCTTCGTTTTCTGAATGTTGAGCTTTAAGCCAACCCTTTCACTCTCCACTTTCACTTTCATCAAGAGGCTTTTTAGCCCCTCTTCACTTTCTGTTCCCATAAAATACAACAAACAAATTTCAGTAGCTTTCTGTAAAGGAGTTTGAATGAAGGAGTTTATTTACTCATTCAAAATCCTGAGTGGAAGTTGCTTGTTCATTGCTTCTTATGAGAGTCACTTCCCCATTTAGGAATGTAAACTCATTCTATCTGGGTCACCACATTTCTAGCTTCAGAGGTTTCATAGCTTTGATAGAAAGTCAACAGAACAAGGGAGTAGTTTTACAAGGCAAGTTTGAAAGTGTCAATAGGATGTGTCATTTCCATGCATATTGCATTGATCAAAGTTGATCAAACATTGATCAAATGACCACACTTACAAAGAGCTTGAATGGAGTCTTCAGGAGTGTTTAAATTAGATGATTTGGTAAATACTTAGTGTTGTCTCTGCCACACACTGCCCCTTTCTCTCCAAACACACATGATTCAGTTTGGAGACACAAGATGACCATAGGGAATGTGAATGAGCAATTAATAATATTGTTTTGAAAGTTTTCTGAAGGCAGTAAAATTTGATTGAGCCATTGAATGATGAGAAAGATTTTGAAAAGTGGTGGGAAATGATGACAGCATCCGTAGTGAAGTATCTCATCTAGTAAATGTACAAAGCAGTGCAAGTGTCACATGCCCTCTTGTAGGGAGGTTGAATATTGGGGCATCCTTAAACTTAGCACAAATTGACCTGTTGTCAAGCAAAGCACATACTTATCCTCATTAGATAGCAGTTAACCTCTCTCCAGAAGCCCCTTGAGAATTAGAAGACAGACATGCTGGTAGCTGGGAGTTGGTGTTATGTTTGATGTACCTGCTTGCCATTTGAACTTCTCAGGTGTCTTTCATGATGTTGCAGTATCTTCACTTGCATAAACTTTAGGTTGGATACTTTCCTTACCTGGATTAATATAATTTTGGCAGGTAATCCTCTCCAAATATTTTTATATATTTCAGCTTTCAATGTCATTACACCCTCTTGAATCCTGATTTTTTTTCCAATTTAACTTTACCTTCTGTAGATTTTATACTCTTTGAAAACAGAATTTTGGATGTCCTAATGTCCTCAGCATAGTGAAGGAAACTTAATAATTGTTAAAATATTGTTTGAATCACTTAATAGTGGTTCAAGCAAGAAGTTTTGGCTCTATGATTCTTTGAGTCTTTTGACTCTATGATATTACAGTTCTTTTCCTTTCTTGGGAAAAACCAGAAGATTGACACAACCTCTACATTTTGTCTATAAAGCTTCTAATTCTTTTTACCTTTGCTATTAGACAATGAAGGAACAAAGAGCAAAACTGAAGTGATAAGCACCATGCTGCTGCTAAGTCACTTCAGTCGTGTCCGACTCTGTGTGACCCCATAGATGGCAGCCACCAGGCTCCCCCGTCCCTGGGATTCTCCAGGCAAGAACACTGGAGTGGGTTGCCATTTCCTACTCCAGATAAGCACCATAGGTCAGCTCTAATCCCGGTAATAAATCTTCTGAGGTGCACTGTAGAACTGAACATGAGTAAATGGCTTGCCCATACCACCATACAACAAGCTAGGTATTTTGAATTCTGGTACTTTTTTCACACATTGCCTTGCCACACTGGATAGCTTTGATTGACTTCAAGTTCTATTACCATGCCTCATTGCCCAAGTTGTAGTGGAAGTATGATTGCTACTTAGGATCTTGTTTGCCAAGCAGGGAGCTTCAAGAGCAAAAAGAAAGCAATGTAATATCACCTCAAGGACAATGCATGGCCAATAAGTGTGATTCTTAGAAACATATTCTAATAGGGAATTTTAAATCTACGTTAAATCAGATATTAAAATTGAATGATGATGGAGAGGAATTACAAAATAATCAGATTGAATTTGATTCTTACTCCATAAGAATATTCCAAATAGTCCAGCTTGCTCCCCTTTTATCTTCATAGGGTTGTATCATTAAGAATCTTGATAAATTTGAAAAAAGTGCCAGTGAGCTCCTGTCTTACGTTGAGTCGGGTCTGCCCAGGTGGCTTAGTGGTAAAGAACCCACCTACAATGCAGGAGTTGTGGGTTCAGTCCCTGAGTTAGGAAGATCCCTTGGAGATGGAAACACATCCCATTCCAATATTCTTGCCTGGGAAACCTCCTGGACAGAGGAGTCTGGCAGGCTACAGTCTATGAGGTAGCAAAAGAGTCAGACATGATTTAGCGACTAAACAACAACTTACATTAAGTCATCGAGGCATCCCGTTGAAAGACTTTGCCTGGATTTTAGGGTCACATTCTGATAAGCCTGTCATGTGAGGTTGTCATGTGAAGTTAGGCCTCTATTTTTTCCTTTCTGGGTGAAAAGCAAGAATGGGAAAGTCATGAGAATGACTTTCTCAAATAAAGACAAATAAAATGGTCAAAACAGCAACCTTGCCAATTCAAAGAACTACTGTTTTTCCAGGCAGATGGAGGCAATGAAACACCTGTGAAGACAGGGGGCCCTTGTGGGAAGAAAAAGATCTTTTAAAATCTACATTTTTTTTCCCCAGAAAAAAAACTTTTGAGATTGCTAGAGGAGGTTAGGGAAGGATTTCAATTGAAATATTCCTAAGGGTTTACCTGTTATTCTTATCCCACCTCACAGAGAAGACAAACAGACTTACCCAGCCAAGGCATGTGACTACAAGGAGATCCAACCAGTCCATCCTAAAGGAAATCAGTCCTGACTATTCACCGGAAGGACTGATGCTGAAGCTGAAACTCCAACACTTTGGCCACCTGATGTGAATAATTGACTCATTGGAAAAGACCCTGATGCTGGGAAAGATTGAAGACAGGAGGAAAAGGGGATAACAGAGGATGAGATAGTTGGATGGTATTACCAGTGTGATGGACATGAGTTTGAGTAGGCTTTGGGAGTTGGTGACAGACAGGGCAGACTGGCGAGCTGCAGTCCATAGGGTCGCAAACAGTCAGACACGACTGAGGGACTGAACTGAACTGAAGGCATATGAAATCACATCTTGAAATCTCAGTGAATTTTTAAGTCCAATTCTTTTGCTTCAGCTCAGTAGCTCTCTTCTTTAGTCAGTCAACTAAAGTTCTTCAAAAAGTTCTGAACATTGCAGCAATGTTGCAGCCAAGAGTCTTTGCCACGACTGTTTCTTGGCAGGCACTTTGAAGAAGTGGCAATATACTCATTAATTTAAGAATGTAGATAATGGATAGAATCAATTATTTTAAGAGTTGACCTGTGCTCTGAGCATGTTGGGTAGAACAATGAAGTGACTTTCTTCCAAAATCAGATTTAGAAAAAAACAGACTTAATAAATAGAGGAATATAAACAGAAAATTACTAGATAAATAGGGAATAAATAGAAGAAGGACAAAGATATTTCCTAAACCTGGTGAGAAAATAGAGCATTCTAACACCTGGAGAAATAGTTAACAGCCAGAAATTTAAGATTTAAGAAACTTCAATAATTAAAAGCTTGTCAGATGTTTAATTAAAAAAAGAAAACAGATTCTAGCCAAGTCAGTGATAAAGATGATAATACAAATGGTCAATATTGATAGAATGGTTAATCCAGAGGAGGCACATGTGTTTGCATATATTAACTAATTTAGTCCTCACAGTATATTTGTAAGTGGGATATTGTTGGCATATCTATTTTACATATGAGGAAACTAAGTCTCAAGGAGGTGCAGCAACTTACTCCAGATAACTCAAGTCATATGTTAGTGCAGAATTGAGATTTGAGCTCACAGTAGGTTAATTCAAAACCTTATATATCATGGCCAACCAACCACCTAGTGTAATTCTGTGAAGTAAATTGGGAGATCAGAGAAGCAAAAAAAATAATGTAGCTATTAAGAAAGAAATAAAAGAAATATGGTGGGATCAGCATGTCTTCTGGCCTGGTGTCTTTCCCTTGCCCCAATTTCATTTTCTGTCCTTATCCCAGAAGTTGAAGTTAAAATTACAATTTGGAAGAGAGAAACCCTAAACCTAGGTCTTTTATTCTAGTAACAGCTCAAATCTTGTTATCAATAGGCTTTACTGTTGCACAGATACTTCCTTTATACACTTGCTTTTTCTAACCTAACTTTTATTTCCTCCATATATGAAAACCTGTGTGGTCCATAGATTGTTCTAGCTCTAATCAATCTGTCATTCACTGAGTCTCATCTTCTTTCTTTTCATATCCATAAGACATATTTTAGCTGTTCAATTCTTCTTAGTAAAATCTTTCATTTTTTCTTTTCTCTCATTAACACTGATGTCAGATTGTATTACTTTTAGCTAAAGTGTACAATGACACATATATTTAGAACAGAAAAGTTTAAGTTTCAAAGCACTTTTGAATATTTTTGAATGTGAAAATATGCAAATATTCACCAACAATTTCAAAGAAGGGATTAAAAAACAGAACATTACATGTTGATTTAAATTCAGTACCTAAAATAAATTTAACACATTTTAAGTCACCAATTCAAAGAAAGGAGGTACAAATTTATATTCACTTCCCTGTGTAAGATAACACATAACTCATCTTTTAAAAAACGGATCTTGCATAGATATTTTTAAATACTACACAAAAATATATCACTTAAAATCAAGCTCATAGGACAGGAAAAATATTGTATGGTAAACTGTTCAGAAAGGCTATAATTCAAATGAACAGGGATCTCACAGTGAGAGGGAAAGTTAACAGAAGAAACAGGCTGGTGAGTCAGTAAAGTCACAGAAATCTCTCATGATATTCTAAAGGGTCATCTGTAGAACACCTAAATGAAAGTTACCTGTATCTCTTAAAAATCAGAATCCAGGTCTCCTCATCAGACTACTTCTTTCATACTGTTTGAGATGAGTCGTGTCCAGTAGAATAAAAAGGCTCAAAGATGTTTTCTGTGTCTATGTTTTTTTTTTTTTTTCCTTCCTCCCTCTCTCTTTTTTTTTCCTTCCTCTCTCTCTCTACTTTCTAGTATTGATACTGTTAACATTTTTTTCCAGGTTAATTTTATCTGGAATACTCTCTTGATCACAAGTTGGCTATCAGGTATGCCTAAGGCTGTATTCTCTTGGATTTATATCTAACAGAAAAAGTGCATCTTATCTCTCCATAGCCTAAATAAAAGCCCCAGCCTTTAGAAAAAAATTACTGTAAGAGACAAGGATCTCTTTTAGATATATAAAA
Organism: Tragelaphus eurycerus; assembly: GCA_935064755.1. Lineage (NCBI taxonomy): Eukaryota > Metazoa > Chordata > Mammalia > Artiodactyla > Bovidae > Tragelaphus > Tragelaphus eurycerus. Next base: position 13,732,522 of record CAKXYN010000062.1, read on the forward strand.
AACATAATCATATTTTGTGATACAAAAGGATGATTGAGGAGATTTTTGAGGATGAAGTTGGGAGAGGGATAAAAATCTGGAAGTTTGAGATTATTGAAATAAGTAGGTGAGAAGTGAAGGGAGTCTAAACTAGGTGGAACTGAGAAGAGAGCAGACAATAGAATCAAGAGACATTTCAAAGGTACAGTTGACAGTTCTGTGGTTGATTGATTGGATTTAGATGTATCAGTGAAAGCACAACTTCCCAGGTGCCTCTAGTGGTAAAGAAATCACCTGCCAATGTAGGAGATCCAGGAGACCCAGGCTTGATCCCTGGGTCGGGAAGAACCCCTGAGAAGGAACTGGCAACCCACTCCAGTATTCTTGCCTGGAAAATCCCATGGACAGCAAAGCCTGGAAGGCTGCAGTCTGTGGGGTTGCAAAAAGTCAGACAATATTGAACACATACGCACTCACACACATAGAAGGCACCTCTCTAGGTTTGGTAAGAGGTGATGGATTTCATGTCAGACAAACATAGGTCTAGTAGTTCAGATTATGTCGTCAGACTTTGTCTCTTGCATCTCTTAGCCATGCTTTCCAATTATTTTCTATCTAGGGAAGGTTCCTTATCTAACAGAAATCTGCAGATCAGATTCCTTAAACTAATGTTCTGATATAGCTGTTATGTCCTAAATTATGCAGTGAAAATATTTATTTCTATTATTACAATTCCTTAAAATGACTCTAAAAGCCATCTTTGAACAAATACTGTTGAGGGAGGGGGTGGTTACTGATTGTAAGATAACTGCCATATGATTGATCAGATCAGATCAGTAGCTCAGTCGTGTCCGACTCTTTGCGACCCCATGAATCTCAACACGCCAGGCCTCCCTGTCTAACACCAACTCCTGGAGTTCACTGAGACTCACATCCATCGAGTCAGTGATGCCATCCAGCCATCTCATCCTCTATCATCCCTTTCTCCTCTGCCCCCAATCCCTCCCAGCATCAGAGTCTTTTCCAATGAATCAACTCTTCGCATGAGATGGCCAAAGTACTGGAGTTTCAGCCTTAGCATCATTCCTTCCAAAGAAATCCCAGGGCTGATCTCCTTCAGAATCGACTGGTTGGATCTCCTTGCAGTCCAAGGGACTCTCGAGTCTTCTCCAACACCACAGTTCAAAAGCATCAATTCTTCGGCGTTCAGCTTTCTTCATAGTCCAACTCTCATATCCATACATGACCACAGGAAAAACCATAGCCTTGACTAGAATTTATACATCCATCTAAATCACAAAGAATAGAAGTAGATAACTTCACAAAAGAGATTGTAAATTCCAGCACAAACCCATCCAAACCTATTTCAGGCTTTCATTCTAATAATTGTCTTTATCTATGTGCTGGAGTAGGAAAACTGGGGATTAGGCAAAGTGGGTCAATGAAGTAGAAAAATAGCATGGATGGGATAAGGATGTAACATAGGCTTCTCTATGAAATATGGAAGCCAAAATGGAATGCTGAAAAAAGATGTCATGATGATCTTAGAAATAAATATTTGTGTAGAATAGCACTAAGGTTTTTCAAGGAATAACTGATCTTTAATAATGAAGGGGGAGCTACTTAAATCATGCAGAAATAAAGAGTATAAAATTAAGTTATTTTAACAGAAAATTTGCCTTCTAGTGGTTTCAAGACCTCAAATAGAACTAGTAGAGATAGCAGTATCATTTACAATATAATAACTCATACCAAGTAAAGTTCTTCACATTGGTTTGTTTAGTGAGATTATTTTTTAACAGTTTTGATACCTCTTAAAATTGAGTAGGGTTTCCCTGGTGGCTCAGACAGTAAAGAATCTGCCTGCTATGTGGGAGGCCTGGATTCAATCCCTGGGTTGGGAAGATCTCCTGGAGAAAGGATAGGCTACCCACTCCAGTATTCTTGTGCTTCCCTGATAGCTCAGAGGGTAAAAAATCCACCTGTAATGCAGGAGACCTGGGTTCGATTTCTGAGTTGGAAAGATCCCCTGCAGGGGAAGGCATGGCAACCCACTCCAGTATTCTTGCCTGGAGAATCCCCATGGACAGAGGAGCCCGGCAGACTACAGTCCATGGGGTTGCAAAGAGTTGGACATGACTGAGCAACTAATCACACACACAGCATAAAATTAAGTATGGACTCATTAGTCAGATTTTCATACCACGCCACTCTGAGTGCAGTTGGATACCTTCACATGCAATCCATGTTTGATGTCCTTCAGTTCATGTTTCAGTTTCTGGCTCAACTATTTGTAAAAAATGGAAGGAGTGACTTCATTCTTTGGAAATATGAAATGTATGCTGTAGGAAAGACCAAATTAGGGCTAATGTTCTGAGATGTCAAGGTTTCCTCCTACAGAAAAATCAATCCTGTGTAGATTAGAAACCACAGTAGATAATCAGTGATGATCATGACAGAGAATATTAACGTTTACATTTCACTTCCTATCCATCAAATTATGAGTTTGTGTTACTTGCTTCACATGTTTTACCTCATTTCTTATTCACAACAGACCCATGAAGTGCTACTATTAGCTCCAATTTAGAGATGATGTACTTGAGACTCTGAGAGAATTAAAAAAGAGCCCAAGTAGATACAACTAAGACAGTATTAAAGATAACAAAGTTATGCTGAGGTAAAATGTGCTGTTTAGTCATTCAGTCATGTCTGACCATTTTTGACCCCATGGACTGAACCAAACCTCAAGTAAATGTTCAACAACTGAAGATTCTGAGACTTGAAAAGGACCCACATGACTTGCAAATCACAAGATAGTTTTCCCCCAAAGTAGCTTATATCTTCCCAGGTGATATTTTTAAGATGTCTGGTTGTCACGAATTCAAAAGGAATCACATCTTGTATGGCAATGGAACCCAGGGAATCCCAGTGCCTCCAGCTATGTGTGATTCCAGCACTCTTTTCATGTAGTTTGGTGACATTCATGAGTAACTGAAAGATGAAACATTTCCAGCTTGGAATAGGATTCTTATTAAATTCATTTAAATGGTATGCTAATTGGAATTCATATTCATTGATTATACTGCCACCTATTTTCCAATTTTGTTAAGAAAATCTCCCCACCTTCTATTCTGTATCTTTTAATCACACATTTGATAACACTAATTAAGGTACTCATAAAGGAAAGATATGAACATCTGAATGCAGAGTTCCAAAGAATAGCAAGAAGAGATAAGAAAGCCTTCTTCAGTGATCAATGCAAAGAAATAGAGGAAAACAACAGAATGGGAAAGACTAGAGATCTCTTCAAGAAAATCAGAGATATCAAAGGAACATTTCATGCAAAGATGGGCTCGATAAAGGACAGAAATGGTATGGACCTAACAGAAGCAGAAGATATTAAGAAGAGATGGCAAGAATACACAGAAGAACTGTACAAAAAAGATCTTCACGACCAGATAATCACAATGGTGTGATCACTGACCTAGAGCCAGACATCTTGGAATGTGAAGTCAAGTGGGCTTCAGAAAGCATCACTATGAACAAAGCTAGTGGAGGTGATGGAATTCCAGTTGAGTTATTCCAAATCCTGAAAGATGATGCTGTGAAAGTGCTGCACTCAATATGCCAGCAAATTTGGAAAACTCAGCAGTGGCCACAAGACTGGAAAAGGTCAGTTTTCATTCCAATCCCAAAGAAAGGCAATGCCAAAGAATGCTCAAACTACTGCACAATTGCACTCATCTCACACGCTAGTACGGAGAAGGCGATGGCACCCCACTCCAGTACTCTTGCCTAGAAAATCCCATGAACAGAGGAGCCTGGTAGGCTGCAGTCCATGGGGTTGCTAAGAGTCAGACACGACTGAGCGACTTCACTTTCACTTTTCACTTTCATGCATTGGAGAAGGAAATAGCAACCCACTCCAGTGTTCTTGCCTGGAGAATCCTAGGAACGGGGGAGCCTGGTGGGCTGCCGTCTATGGGATCGCACAGAGCTGGACACGACTGAAGCGACTTAGCAGCAGCAGCAGCAGCACATGCTAGTAAAGCAATGCTCAAAATTCTCCAAGCCAGGCTTCAGCATTATGCAAACCGTGAACTTCCTGATGTTCAAGCTGGTTTTAGAAAAGGCAGAGGAACCAGAGATCAAATTGCCAACATCCACTGGATCATGGAAAAAGCAAGGGAGTTCCATAAAAGCATATATTTCTGCTTTATTGACTATGCCAAAGCCTTTGACTGTGTGGGTCACAATAAACTGTGGAAAATTCTGAAAGAGATGGGAATACCAGACCACCGGATCTGCCTCTTGAGAAATCTGTATGTAGGTCAGGAATCAATAGTTAGAACTGGACATGGAACAACAGACTAGTTCCAAATAGGAAAAGGAGTACGTCAAGGCTGTATATTGTCACCGTGTTTATTTAACTTATATGCAGAGTACATCATGAGAAACGCTGGACTGGAAGAAACACAAGCTGGAATCAAGATTGCTGGGAGAAATATCAATAACCTCAGATATGCAGATAACACCACCCTTATGGCAGAAAGTGAAGAGGAACTAAAAAGCCTCTTGATGAAAGTGAAAGTGAAGAGTGAAAAGGTTGATGAAAGTGAAATGTTGAGTGAAAAGCTCAACATTCAGAAAACGAAGATCATGGCATCCGGTCTTATCACTTCATGGGAAATAGATGGGGAAACAGTGGAAACAGTGTCAGACTTTATTTTTCTGGGTTCCAAAATCATTGCAGATGGTGAATGCAGCCATGAAATTAAAAGATGCTTACTCCTTGGAAGGGAAGTTATGACCAACCTAGATAGCATATTCAAAAGCAGAGACATTACTTTGCCAACAAAGGTTCGCCTAGTCAAGGCTATGGTCTTTCCTGTGGTCATGTATGGAAGTGAGAGTTGGACTGTTAAGAAGGCTGAGCGTCGAAGAACTGATGCTTTTGAACTGTGGTGTTGGAGAAGACTCTTGAGAGTCCCTTGAACTGCAAGGAGATCCAACAACCAGTTCATTCTGAAGATCAGCCCTGGGATTTCTTTGGAAGGAATGATGCTAATGCTGAAACTCCAATACTTTGGCCACCTCATGCGAAGAGTTGACTCATTGGAGAAGACTCTAATGCTGGGAGGGATTGGGGGCAAGAGGAGAAGGGGACAACAGGATGAGATGGCTGGATGGCATCACTGAGTCGATGGATATGAGTCTGAGGAACTCCGGGAGTTGGTGATGGACAGGGAGGCCTGGCATGCTGAGATTCATGGGGTTGCAAAGATTTGGACATGACTGAGCGACTGATCTGATCTGATCTGAAAGTCATTGCAAGGAAATTTAAGTTTTCTAAATTCAACATGAGTTTCCACTCTCTGAAACTACAGGATACATGTTTCTGAAAAGCAGCATCTTTTAGATGACATGTAGCTGAAAATTATACTCCCAAATATTTATATTTCTATAGGAAAGGCTTTTATTCAAGTATACAGATAGCTTCCTGAGTACTTAAATGAACTCAGAGTTTTGACCTATCCAGAAAATCATTTCATTGATATTTCTGTAGTTTTGAATTTTCTTTTATCTTATCCCATGCTTTTCTTTTAATTTTAGTTTCAATGTACTATTTTTTTTGTCAGTCTTATTTTGAGATAAAGATTCACATATATTTGTAATAAATAATACAGAGAATTTCCAAGTAATATTTTATTCACTTTTTCCAGTGGTAATAGCCTGCAAAACCATAGTACAATAAGGTACAGGACATCACCCTCTCCTTAAAATCTAGTAACTAGTAATCTGTTTTCCACTTCTATAATTTTGTCATCTCAAGAATTCTATACAAGTGGGACCCTACAGTGGAGGATATTTTGATTACACTGGTGTTTTTCACTGAGCATAGTTATCTGGAGATTCATCTACCTTGTTGTATTTATCAAGAACATATTCCCCTTTGTTTCTGAGTAGTATTCCATAGTGTAGATGTACATTTGTTTAACCATTCACCCATTAAGGAACCTTTGGGCTTTATCCAGATTTTGGCTATTACAAATAAAACCAATTTGTTTTTTAAAACTCACTCTGGCTGTTGAATGGAGAACTAATTACAGTGAGCAAGAGGGAGGTCATAGCAGTTAGTTCTATGATAACTCCAAGCCCCCACGCTTAGGGAGATTCTTTAGTCTGGACCTGGACTTCCCCTGTGGCTCAGCTGGTACAGAATCTGCCTGCAATGCAGGAGACCTGGGTTCCATCTCTGAGTTGGGAAGATTCCCCTGGAGAAGGGAAAGGCTACCCACTCCAGTATTCTGGCCTGGAAAATTTCATGGGCTATATAGTCCATGGGGTCACAAAGAGTCAGTCATGAGTGAGTGGCTTTCACTTTAGTCTGGACTTGGAGGCCACCAGTGACCAGTCAGCCTTTGTGGAGTGTCTAGCCTGTACAGTAATTAGCCATTCATTTTCATACTTTTCTTTGTGCAGTTATTTCTCTTGAGGGAAAAAACATAGGCAGAACAGCCTCTAAATGTCCTGTTTCAAGGCAGACAGAGAAGTGAAAATCAAAATGTCTTATGAGTAATGGCCAAAATTAATGTGAAAGGCAACAGCAATAAAATGTTTAGCAGTAAAAATAATTCCCCAAGTCAAAGACATGGAAATGCCAACTGGCTTTCATAAATATGTTTTGGATCACATATATCATGCTAAAAGATGAAATTAGACTTGGGGTTTTTCCCAAGGAACGCTGGAGTAATTACCAGTCACAGAAGTTTATTTTTTGTCCGAAGCTCCAGGCAACCATCACTGCAAACTGTAGTCTGGTCTCTCTTATATTACTTGGGAAGAGTGTTAAGTCAATGTCTTAGTGAAATAAATTTTAGCAGAGGCCATCTCTCCTATATTGTACATGCCTTTTGTTGGAAATATTAATGCTAAAATAGTTTAATAGCAGTTATTATGGAAATGATTCCATATCTCTTTTCTGGTTTCTGGAAAATTGGTGTCTACCATCTTTAGAAAACTATTTTCTGTTATAATTTTGTTCTCTGCCTCACCTATGGAGTTTTAAAACTATTAAAAAATGTATATATGTAGTTATAATCATCACAGAATATGAAAAGTCTATATTTTAGACTCATTTTCACCTCCTCCACCCCCTGTAGAATTTTCATGGTTCTTAATTGTAATCCTTTGGGTTTAATCTTATTTGTGAAATAAACTTTGGAGCAACTTAAACAGCTTCTAAGATTCCATCTGGTATTTTGTTGGAAAAAAGAAATCTTTCCCGTATTTTCTTATATATCCTCAAGGCAAAGACAAGTGAAGTGTGAACATTAATTGATTAAATATTGAAAATCTGCTATATGCCAGGGACAGTTCCATGTTCCAGACATGTCAGTGGTGAACAAAATTGACTTAAAAAAGTTTGTGCCTTTTATTTCCTTATACTGCTTTCAATCTCAGAGGAAGTGCTCAATATTTTACCATTGGATATAATGCTTTGTGTAGAACCTTTGTAGTTTCCTTTACAATATGAAGGAAATCTCCTCTACTCTTAGTACATCAAACATTTTCGTGTGAGTGTTGAATTTCACTAAGCAACTCCTGGTATTTTTTGTTGTTGTTGTTGTTGGTATCATACTCTTTAGCCTTAATTTTGGGAATGTAGTTAATTAAATGGAATGATTTTTCAAATTGGAAAAGAATCCTGCTGCTGCTACTGCTGCTGCTGCTGCTAAGTCGCTTCAGTTGTGTCTGACTCTGTGCAACCTCATAGACGTCAGCTCAGCGGGCTCCCCCGTCCCTGGGATTCTCCAGACAAGAACACTGGAGTGGGTGGAAAATAACCCTAAATATCTAGAATAAAAATGATCATAATGCAGGATGACGGTTTTTAATTGATGTTATTTATTTTAGCATTTTTGCATGTGTGTTTATTGGAGATACTATCTTTAAATGTCTATTCTCATAACATTGTCAGATTTTGAATTCAGTGGTATTTCACCTTATAAGATAAGTTGAAAAGTGTTCTCTCTCTATTCTAGAAAGAGTAAGTGTAACATAGGTGTTTTTTCTTCTTTTAAAAATATTCATTAACATTTCACTGTAAACTCATCTTGCCTAGGAATTTATTTTTTTTATTGTTTTTATTGTTGGTGTTGGTGTTTTACTTTTAAGTTTTTGAATTATGAATTTAATTTCTTTACTAGGCATAAAGTTATTCCATTTAAAAATATTTATTTGTAAATTTTCACAAATTTTGTTAAGAAATATGACTTTGTATAGAATGTTAGCTTTATTAGCACCGTTATTATTTCCTTTTATTATCTTTTTACTGTCAGTAGAATCTACATTGATGTATCTTTTCATTCCTCTTACACTTTTTCATTATTTTTTTGTGCTTCAAATTATGATTTTTATGTTATCCAGATTATATTTGTTGCACAATGAATAATGAATGACTTCAGTGGCCTGGAAGCAAATTCAAATTTGAACCCAGATTATATTTGCTGCACAATTCAAATTTGAATTTGCTTCCAGGCCACTGAAGTCGTTCATTATTCATTGTGCAGCAAATATAATCTGGGTAACATAAAAATCATAATTTGAAGCACAAAAAATAGTGAAAAAGTGTAAGAGGAATGAAAAGGTACGTCAATGTAGATCCTACTGACATTAAAAAGATAGTAAAAGGAAATAATAACTTGGTGCCAATAAAACTGACATTCTATACAAAGTTAAATTTCTTAACAAAATTTGTGAAAATTTACAAATAAATTTTGTACAACTTCCTTGTTGGCTTAGATGGTAAAGCGTCTGCCTGTAATGCAGGAGACCTGGGTTCGATCCCTGGATTGGGAAGATCCCCTGGAGAAGGAAATGGCAACCCACTCCAGTTCGGGGGGGGGGGGGCAGTACTCTTGCCTGGAAAATCCCATGGACAGAGGAGCCTGGTGGGCTACAGTCATGGAGTCGCAAAGGGCTGGACACAACTGGACAACTTCACTTTCATAACTAGGCCCTCTTTGTATTCATTAGTGTTTCTCTCATGTCATCTACTTGGGACTCTTAAATTTGTATTTCCAACTTAGATGTCTTTTTTAATGTTAAAAATTGTTGTAGAAAACCTTTCACTTTTCTTTTTAACTTGCATGCTATAAAACCACCTTAATTTTTCTAAGTCTAGAAAAGACCTCATGAATCAGTTCAGTTCAGTCGCTCAGTCCCCTCAAATACATCCTTTACAATAGTCTGAAGAATGATACCAACATTAAATTGTGTGAATTAGAATCATAGACTTTCCTTGCTATCTTTCTTTCCAGTTCTCTCTACCTAGTATGTTACCAATTACTAATGATTTTACCATCTAACTAACTTGAATCATTTTACTGTATCTTTATTTCTGTCACTATTATCACTCACTTGGAGTGATGCAGAATACTCATCATTCTTGTGTTCCTCCTGTCTCTTAGGAGACTGATTGTTCTTTCACAAAACAAAATGTGATTTTGTCACTTCCCTACTTACACATGCTGATGACTTCCCATTTATTATGAGCATGCCTCAAATCCTTAAGAATGTTATACAACCAGCTTTTTCTTACAAGTCCCTTTCTTTTATACTCTATTTGCCATCTAGACTAGAACTAAGCTTTTTAGTTTCAAGAGACCTGTATACCCCCAATATACCCATCACCCAGCATTAACAATTGTCAGCTTGTCAATCTTAATTCACTAACACTCACCTTTAACCCTGAGCCCCAGACTATTCTGAAACAAATTCAAGACATCATATTATTTCACTTATCTACATATCAATATGTATCTCTAATTTACATCTTTTTTAAAAAAGTACACAATCATCTTTAAATCTAGAATTATTAGCAATATTCAGTATTTTCTTGGTAGAATCAAATATGCAGTTTGTTTCTCTCTTGTTTTAATCAGGATCAAGATATGGTCCATGCATGCTATCTTTTAATATATTGATTCTCTATAATGTATTTATTAATTTTAAAAAGATCTAGCTTTTTTGATCTGTAAAATCTCCAGCAGTCTGAACCTTTCTGAATGCGTACCCTTAGTGTTGTTTAACATATTCTTCATCTGTATTATATTTAGAGTTTTTTTCAGATTCACATTCAATTTTTTTGGCAAAAAATATAGATGGTCTTAAGTATTTCTAGGCACTCTATTTTTGGAAGCACAATATTTGTTGATTATATGTACCACTATTGCTTTAGTGTTAGTTTTACCCATTAGATTAAAATTCAACAGGTGCATGAAATAGTTCTGTATTGTTTGCCTTTGTAACACTTATGACTGTCATAGTGTCAGGCAAAAATAATATTTTCAGTACATATTTAATTAAATTGATAATTATGTATCTTATAGCTTACATTGTTATATATTTAGGATTCCAAACTACTCTTGGTGTGCTGCCTTAAAAGGCCTGTGCTCATCCCTTCCTTAGCTAGGTGTGAATTGCAGAATCCTTGGCGTATATCTCCTTCCAAACCTCTGCATGAAGAGAGGCCAAACTCTAGCATGGCTTCTGACAGAATAAAGCTATGTCCCTAGGGTGACCCTAGTCCTCCCCCCGCCCCCCCATTAAAATACCTGCCTGTGAAAGCTCAAGGCAGCCAATGGAATTTACTGTTCTTTCTAGCCAGCACCTGACAGTAAGTGTTGATCCCCTTTTCTTAGAACATTTACTAAAAACAACTTACAATTACAAATACTACTTCCGCTTCTCGGAGATGTACATGTATCTCCTACATCTCTGGAGTATCTTTCTCAAGGACCTGAAAGTCATTCCTTTGAAATATAATCATCAGGAAGGATAGTGCCTCTGTTTCCAGTCACTATAGGAGGACAGGATCCTAACTTCCATAATTGCCAGCTAGCAGAATCACATTTACACTGAGCAACTCTTTGTCATTCCTCACTTCACTGACTCGAGTCCCTGGTCACTGCCACCCCATCCCTCACTCTCTGTTTAAAAGGCCCAGTCACCCCTGCACAAATTTAATGGAGCCTGGCTTTTTCTCCTCCTCTCAGTTACTGAATAAAGTCTGTTTCTTCACTTTAACTAATGTCTGACTGTGTTTATCTTTGACATAAGCTAAAAATATGTCACAATCTATGCTGATGAACTTCTGATAGAAGTCATTTTAATTCACCCCACTGCTTCATGTGTCGCAGAGACCTATGAGTCAATAGGCCTCTTAAAGGTTATAAACCCCTGCACTTGGGTCTTCTCAAAGCTGATTGTGGGGATATACTTAACGTGCTTCTTAGCTATAGCTTTCTCTATCCATTCAAACTATGCCAAAAGTCTTTTTATTTTTCAACTCTGCTTAATGTTAAGCTGAGTAAATATAAGCAGACTGTGTTCCCTTAGAGAAAAGTTTATGATAGGAGAGCCATATTTAGTTAAGCAAGCTCAGCTAAATCTAATGGTGTTTTCCCCCTTTATTCAGCACACATGGATCACTTCCATAAATACAGATTTAAGTAAACTTTCTGTATCTTTACTCCTTTTACTTTATTTTCTGTTATTTGAGCCACACACTGTCAATGCACACAAGTCTAATTCTTTCCTAACCTCCAACTGGAAACAGCTTATACTTTTGTCTTCATTTTCTCAGCTTGCAATAAAAGGTTCAGATAGAAAAACAGGCCTAATACTATACAATTGTAGGGCAATTCCACATTAAGTTGATAAATCATTCAGGCAGAACTCATTTATCAAAAATACATTTACTTAAATCACAAATGCTTTGTGTGCAGAGGTACTAGATTGGTTATCCAGGGCTTACTAAATAATTTATTGAACCGAGATTTATTTGAATGTAGCAAAAAACAGCACATAGTAAAATCAAATCAAAGTCCCTGTTTCTGGAAACAGTACATTGGAGGAAACGTGATTGTAGCTTATTATCATATCATAAATGTTTAGCTCCACAGTTAAATATGTCCTTGTGTATTTTTCAAAATAGATATTATAAACATTTTAAAACATATCTTATTAAAACTCTTGATTTAAAAGTTGTTGGAGAAAAGGGAACCCTCTTACACTGTTGGTGGGAATGCAAACTAGTACAGCCACTATGGAGATTCCTTAAAAAACTGGAAATAGAATGGCTTTATGATCCAGCAATCCCACTGCTGGGCATACACACTGAGGAAACCAGAATTGAAAGAGACATGTGTACCCCAATGTTCATTGCAGCACTGTTTATAATAGCCAGGACATGGAAGCAACCTAGATGTCCATCAGCAGATGAATGGATAAGAAAGCTGTGGTACATATACATAATGGAGTATTACTCAGCCATTAAAAAGAATACATTTGAATCAGTTCTAATGAGGTAGATGAAACTGGAGCCTATTATACAGAGTGAAGTAAGCCAGAAAGAAAAACACCAATATAGTATACTAAGGCATATATATGGAATTTAGAAAGGTGGTAACAATAACCCTGTATACAAGACAGCAAAAGAGACACTGATGTATAGAACAGTCTTTTGGACTCTGTGGGAAAGGGAGAGGGTGGGATGATTTGGGAGAATGGCATTGAAATATGTATAATATCATATATGAAATGAGTCGCCAATCCAGGTTTGATACACGATACTGGATGCTTGGGGCTGGTGCACTGGGATGACCCAGAGGGATGGTATGGGGAGGGAAGTGGGAGGAGGGTTCAGGATGGGTGTACCTGTGGCAGATTCATTTTGATAAATGGCAAAACCAATACAATATTGTAAAGTTAAAAAAAAAAAAAAGTTATTGGTTTTATCTACTACTGTCCACATCCCCTCCCTAGGGCTTACATCTACTGATAAATAGAAAGGAACAATCTCATATGATGGAAATGGAACTTTTGTTTTTGACCTGAGTTCCTAACTGAATTCCAGTACCTAAGACAGCTCTACTTTTCCTCTTGATTCAAAATGCTCTAATATTGTAAGGAAAAACAATTTCTGTAATTCATGAATCAGAGTCTTTATTAATATTTAAGAGATAAAATGTGTCCTGACTTGAAGTAATGGATAGTAGTAGGGATAATTCTGAATTTGAAACTGTGGGCTGGTTCTTTCTTCTATCCCCTGAAGATGATGTCCCAAGTGAGGTGAGCATTTTTCAGAACAGTGGTTAGAAAAATAGGTTCCAGAGCTGGGCTGCTCTGCCCAATGTGCTAACTTCCTAGCTGGGTAAAGCTGAATTTGGAAATTTTATGCCTATCTTTTACCATCTTAAAATAGAGATTATGTGTAATCTCTCTATACTGCCCAATATGAGGCTTTCCAGGGGGCGCTGGTGGTGAAGAACCCACCTGCCAATGCAGGAGATGTAAGAGATGCTGGTTCTATTCCTGGGTTGGGAAGATCCCCTGGGGAAGGAAATGGCAACCTCCTCCAGTCTTCTTGCCTGGGAAATCCCATGAAAAGAGGAACCTGGCAGGCTTCTGTCCATGGGGCTGCAAAGAGTCAGACACAACTGAGCACAAATGTATTCCTGTATATACAGCCCAATAATGAATCAAATTGATTCCTGATGCAAAGAACTGACTCATTTGAAAAGATCCTGATGCTGGGAAAGATTGAAGGTAGGAGAAGGGGACGACAGAGGATGAGATGGTTGGATGGCATCAACGACTCAATGGACATGAGTTTGAGTAAACTCCAGGAGTTGGTGATGGACAGGAAGGCCTGGCATGCTGCAGTCCATGGGGTCACAAAGAGTCTGACACGACTGAGTGACTGAACTGAACTGAATGACTCCAACTTGCTAGATAGGTATTAGGTAAGACTGGCTGATGTTGCATTAGCTTAAAACATATAATGAAAACAAATGTTGTTTCAGCCTATATCAGTCATAAGAATGATCCCTGAAGATTTCCTAGTACTGACAACATAAATAGACAAAGACCCTGGCTGCTGCCCCTGAAATCCATCCCTTTGTGCTGAGGCTACATTGACAGAACACAGTAGACACACTTAGCAGATTCACTCCTGTGAGACACAGGACCCTCTGACTGATGACAGTTGGCTCAAAAAGTCACAGACGGCCTTGAGCATTCCTAGAACTCTCCAGAACGCTTCCACACAAACTTCTCTTGCCTTCATTCAGGGATAGAGTTACAACTCCAGGCTTACCTGGTTTACTCCACATTTCCCATATTTTTCCCCTTTAAAATCCTGGTATGCTTATTCTGGTCTTAGAGTTTGCCATATGGCAGAGTAACAAGCAGGCCATACTTTCTATTCTCTTGGTGTGGGAATTATTGGACTTCCCACCTTCAGGTGATACCCTGCCTACTTTCCCCCCTAGAGCAGAATATTTTCCAGCATTTTCCAATCACATAAAACCATGGGCTCTGGGATTAATCTTGGTGCCATAAATCTGATATTAGTCTTGTTTGTTGTGTGGTAGATGCATGCATTCATTAGAGCTAAGCCCACATGTAGTGATTAAGATGTGGCTTCCTAGAAGGCTCAGTGATAAAGAATCTACCTGTCAATGCAGGAGATGTGGGTTCAACCCCTGGGTTGGGAAGATACCCTGGAGAAGGAAGTACAACTCACTCCAGTAATCTTGCCTGGGAAAACCCATGGACACAGGAGCCTGGTGGGCTAAAGCCCATGGGTTTGCAAAAGACTTGGAGAAACTAAACAAAAGGACACAATGATTAAGACAACACAGAATTTTGAAATATCTTCTTGTTATCAATAAGACTTTGCAGATAGAATCAGAGGGAGAAACAGGAAGTTGGCATCTATAAAACAGCTATTGAGATTAAAGCCAACAATATCAATATACCTATATCTTTTGCTTTTTCTCTTTTTATATCTGGCCTTGATTATAACAAACTGTGGAAAATTCTTAAAGACAGGGGAATATCAGACCACCTGACCTGCCTCCTGGGAAATCCGTATACAGGTCAAGAAACAATAGTTAGAACTGAACATGGAACAACAGACTGGTTCCAAATCGGGAAAGGAGTACGTCAAGGCTGTATTTTGTCACCCTGCTTATTTAACTTATATGCAGAGTACATCATGAGAAATGCTGGACTGGATTAAGCACAAGATCAAGATATTTCTTGATATTTCTTGATATTTTTGATATGAATCAAGATTGCCAGGAGATATGCAATCCTCAGATATGCAGATGACACCACCCTTATGGCAGAAAGTGAAGAGGAACTAAAAAGCCTCTTGATGAAAAGAGGAGACTTGAAAAAGTTGGTTTAAAAGTCAACATTCAGAAAAGTAAGGTCGTGGCATCTTGTCCCATCACTTCATGGCAAATAGATGGGGAAACAGTGGAAATAGTGAGAGACTTCATTTTGAGGGGCTCCAAAATCACTGCAGATGGTGATTGCAGCCATGAAATTAGAAGACACTTGCTCCATGGAAGAAAAGCTATGACCAACATAGACAGCCTGTTAAAAAGCAGAGACATTACTTTGCCAACAAAGGTCCATCCAGTCAAAGCTATGGTTTTTCCAGTAGTCATGTACGGATGTGAGAGTTGGACTATAAAGAAAGCTGACTGCCAAAGAATTGATGCTTTTGAATTGTGGTGTTGGAGAAGACTCTTGAGAGTCCCTTGGTTGCAAGGAGATCCAACCAGTCCATTCTAAAGGAAATCAGTCCTGAATATTCATTGGAAGGACTGATGCTGAAGCTGAAACTCCAATATTTTTGCCCCATGATTCAGTGAAGTGACTCACTGGAAAAGACCCTGATGCTGGGAAAGATTGAAGGCAGGAGGAGAAGGGGACGACAGAGGGTGAGATGGTTGGATGGCATCACTAACTCAGTGGACATGAGTTTGAGTAAACTCCGGGAGTAGGTGTTGGACAGGGAAGCCTGGCGTGCTGCAGTCCATGGGGTCACAAAGAGTCAGACACGACTGAGCGACAGAACTGAACTGAACTGAATTGAGACTCTCCCTAGCAATGAGCTAAAATGTTATCATTGTTTAATTTTGATTTTTTATTGGAATATATTTGCTTTATAATATGTTAGTTTCCGCTCTACAATACTGTCGATCAGCCATATATATATGTGTATTCCCATCCCTCTTGGGCCTCACTGCCCACTCCCCAGCCCCCAATTCCACCCCTCTAGGCCATCACACAGCACTGAGCTGAGCTCCCCGTGCTGCACAGCAGCTTCCTGCTGGCTCTTTATTTTACACATGGTAGTGTATATATTGGAGAAGGCAATGGCACCCCACTCCAGTACTCTTGCCTGGAAAATCCCATGGATGGAGGAGCCTGGTAGGCTGCAGTCCATGGGGTTGCTGGGAGTCGGACACAACTGAGCGCCTTCACTTTCACTTTTCACTTTCACGCGTTGGAGAAGGAAATGGCAACCCACTCCAATGTTCTTGCCTGGAGAATCCCAGGGACGGGGGAGCCTGGTGGGCTGCCGTCTATGGGGTCGCACAGAGTCGGACACAACTGAAGCGACTTAGCAGCAGCAATGTACATATATCGATGCTAGTCTCTCAATTTGTTCCCCCCTTCTCCCCTCTGTGTCCAAAGTCTGTTCTCTATGTCTGTGCTAATTTTGTTTTTAATAAAAGCTTTCAGCATTCAAAGGAAAATGTAGCAGGTTTGTATTGTGTTTCTTTACCTGATTTTCCTCTTATTTGTAAATAAATTGTGTATAATTTGATAGCAAATTTTTTATCATAATAAGGTTAATTACATTTTATTATATTACCACAACGTTAAAAACAACCCATCTATTGTCTAAATAATTCTAGGTAAGAGGCCATGGGATTCACTTGCTGTGTTACTATTTCTCTCTCTCTTTCTTGTCTACATCAATACTCCTTGTTTCTATTATAGACTGTAGGCGTCCTCGCTTCTGGTTAGTTTTTCGGGGACATCATCTCAGATCAGGAATCCATGGTGACAGTTAAAGGGGTCTCATGTTTTCTGTAGGAAGCCTGGGGCAAAACAGAATCTGATGTGCTGACCTCAGAGCCAATGAGGCTTTTAAGTGGAGTTACCCTCTACTTTCCCAGGGAAGCCAGTGGAATCTCCCTCTAAGCAACTATGGTAAAATCAAGAATTACAAACCACCTGAAAATTAAAGGACAAGGAAGATGCTTTCAAAAATAATAATAGTGTTTGACCTGAAGAATGTATTAACAAATGTTCCTCTGAATACAGTTATTATATTTGTTACAGGATGTTGATGAACATATTATATTTATGAAAGCCATTGAAGAATTTTCTCTCAGCTTCTGAGAACTCTTACTATTTCTCCTTATCAACTGTTGTTTTATTATGTTGTAAACTCTATAACTTTTGTAATCAATCATATTTTACTCTCCATTTTGTCTTTTTAGCAACTCTAAGACCTACAAAAAACACAGATTGTGAATACCAACCAATCATATCTTGAACTTTGGCTTATGGTTTTAAAGGTTTATGTCTTTTATTGATCTCCCAATTTCTTACCTATGATCATCAGAAAGATATGCTCTAAGATCTAATCTTACTTAATTAGATGCAATCAATATCTTATTTTTATGCTATTGATTTTTATTCTGTCTGACAATTTGTTCTCTGTACTATTTTTTGGAGCAAATCATTCTGCTTTCTATTAATTTTTCCTTTTTACTGGTATTCACTGTCCTCAGTGGTTGCTAATTCTTAGTTCTTTTGATCACTTTCAGGGAAATCTTCTTTTGCATGATTTCCTCAGTTCCTTTTCAGATTTCTTTCATTATTATGTGTCTCTCACAATTCTTATTTTCTGCTCTAGAAATGAAGGTTATTTTTCAGCATCTTTAGTGTTGTTTTTTTTTTTTCTTTCTGAAATATCATGTAAATTTTGGAGAGATGAATGAGACTCTTAGGTTTAGAGTTAGCTTCTCACCTTGATTCAATCTCTTTTACTCACTGATTTCATGACTCCTTCAAGGGGAGGGAGTCTATCATTTGGAAGTCAATGATCACATCTAAGGGCAATGGAAGAAGCAAAGATAAAGAATCTCAGTAAGATCATCAAACCAATGGGTTGACCTCTGGATGTGCAAAACTATTAAAAGAAAACTTGGGGAGCAACAGCAGGGGCAGCAGGTGCAATTGGTACTCAACATGAGGTCACTTCCTAGAACTAGATTTGGTTAGTTGCATATGACTTTTAGGGGTCACTATAATATCTCAACGGAGAAGGCAATGGCACCCCACTCCAGTACTCTTGCCTGGAAAATCCCATGGACGGAGGAGCCTGTTAGGCGGCAATCCATGGGGTCGCTAAGAGTCAGACACGACTGAGCGACTTCACTTTCACTTTTCACTTTCATGCATTGGAGAAGGAAATGGCAACCCACTCCAGTGTTCTTGCCTGGAGAATCCCAGGGACGGGGGAGCCTGGTGGCCTGCTGTCTATGGGGTCGCACAGAGTTGGACACGACTGAAGTGACTTAGCACATAATATCTCACTTGACTGGTTTGCCCAGCTGTTTTTAAGGATGATACCAGTCAATAGCTACTGAGATCTGCTTGTCACTCTGAGAACTTGGGAGAAAAATTCTGTTGTATGACCTTTCTTCTCCTCCCAGATGCTGTATCAGTTACCTTCATCAGATGCTGTATCAGTTACCTTCATCAGGTATGCTTTCTATGTTGGTTTGAAGTGTAGCGGGGAAGGCGATGGCACCCCCACCCCAGTACTTTTGCCTGGAAAATCCCATGGACGGAGGATCCTGGTAGGCTCCAGTCCATGGGGTCGCTAAGAGTCGGACACGACTGAGCGACTTCACTTTTATTTTCACTTTCGTGCACTGGGGAAGGAAATGGCAACCCACTCCACTGTTTCTTGCCTGGAGAATCCCAGGGACGGGGGAGCCTGGTGGGCTTCCTTCTATGGGGTCGCACAGAGTCGGACACGACTGAAGCGACTTAGCAGTAGCAGCAGTAGCAGTTGAAGTGTAGACTCTCCTAGAGGGCAGGCAGGCACTTAGAGACTGGATCCTAGAAAGGGCATAGTGATAATTTTTGCCATTTCTATGCTAGTGAGGGAATGGAGGGTGTTTGACATTACTAGAAATTAACTGAGATATGGCCACTAAAGGATTTTTTTTTTTTTAGTATGTAAATGGAAGACAGTTTAAAGAGGCCAAGGATTTTCAGAGTGTTCAGGCTGTAAAAATGAAGCTTTTCCTAGGCATAAAATAATGTTTCATACATGGAATATTTCATAAAAATATCTGTGTGAAACCTAAATCTCAGTTTATAGTGACTTATCAACAATTTTACTTATTTTTCCTTTAAAAGTAATGTTCTGTTTCTTGCTTTGAACATTCAAGCCACTCACTTTTTCCTCTCCCTAGTAATTGGGATTTTGTGAGGCAAGTACTTAAGCTCAGACACATGTTTATAATAAGGCAATTGCAATTTTGTATGAGATAAAGTAAAAGCATCACACTTTCCTTTAAGAATGTTTAGATGAAGATAAAATTATTCCTTTCAAATGACTCTCTGGCTTTGATCCAAGTCAGGAGTAGTTAAAGTAGAATATATTTGCAACTAAGTTTTTCATCATTGAAATAATTAACTTAATCTTGATAGAGTCCTTTATAACATTTAAAACTTCAATACATGTGAGAAATCAATTATTTTATGAGAAGTGGAAATGAAAGAGTTTAAGAAAATCTCTCGGTAGAAGTGAAATTAGGAGAGCACCATTTAAGTTTTCTGAAATCTGAATTATGTCAATTTTCTGACACAAATAAGACAGACAAATAAGTGTATTATTTGTTTCTTTTTTAGAGCTGACAGAATGCCATTTCTTTTCACTTTTAATTTTTTAAAATATTCATGCAACTTCATTTCTGTTCCTTTGAACTGACAAAGATTAAGGCTTTAGTTAAAGGAAAATATCTTAAAAAATCTATCAGTGAACCATGCATAAAAGAGGTAGCTAGTGGGAAGCTGCTGTATTGCACAGGGGCTCAGTTTTGTCCTCTGAAGTGATCTAGAGGAGTTGGGTGGCAAGGGGGTGGGAGAGAGGCTCAAGAGGGAGGCGATATATGTATAGATATAGCTGATCTACCTGCCAAAGCAGGAGATGCAGTTTCAGTTCCTGGGATGAGAAGATCCCCTCGAAAAGGAGATGGAAACCCACTCCAGTATTCTTGCCTGGAAGATCCCAGGGATGGAGGAGCCTGGTGGGCTACAGTCCGTAGCGTCGCAAAGAGTTGGACAAGATTGAACACACATGCATAGCTGATTCACTTTGTTTTTACAGCAGAAACCAATACAACATTAAAGAGCAATTATACCACAATTAAAAAAAAAAAAAAACAACTTTCTCAACAGTTTTTTACTGGCTCTTCTAGCATAATTAAAGTATCTTTGAAGGAATAAAAGAAAGACAATTTTTTAAAAGCATAGTTTATATAAATTTTCACACTGCCTTTATCTTCATTATTTCTTATTTGACATGAGGTATTATTAAGAATCTGCCTGCAATGGAGGAAACCCCAGTTCGATTCCTGAGTTGGGAAGTTCCCCTGGAGAAAGGATAGGCTACCCACTCCAGTATTCTTGGGCTTCCCTGGTAGCTCAGACAGTAAAGAATCCACTGGCAATGCAGGAGACCTGGGTTCCATCCCTGGATCGGGAAGATCCCCTGGCAGGGAGGGCATGGCAACCCACTCCAGTATTCTTACCTGGAAAATCCCCATGGACAGAGCAGCCTGGCAGGCTACAGTCCATGGGGTTGTAAACAGCTGGACATGACTGAGCGACTAAACACAGCATAGCACAGCATATATTCTGGCCTGGAGAATCCCATGGACAGAAGAGCCTGGCAGGCTACAGTCTCAAAGAGTCTGATGTGACTGAAGCGACTTAGCACAACAACTGCTCCTGCTAAGTCGCTTCAGTCGTGTCCAACTCTGTGTGACCCCATAGACAGCAGTCCACCAGGCTCCCCAGTCCCTGGAATTCTCCAGGCAAGAATACTGGAGTGGGTTGCCATTTCCTTCTCCAAAGCACAACAACACAGATGGTTAAAAAGGGGTGTGGCTACAGAGTGACTTTCTGGTGCCTTCCAGTTGATCCTTTCATAATAATCTGTCTGATTTCTGCTCCTCACTATCAAGGGAAACCAATTGTTTTCCCCCAAGTGAACTTATGCCTCTAGTGAGTATTTGGCAGTGGTGAAATGGGATGTGCTTACTTGACCAAGATGTCATTTCATGATCATGCCCAGCCCTCCAAGATCAAGGGAGCAGACAGTCCTATGTCAGATAGTGCCCAGAGCTCAACTGGCTCTCTCATTTCTCATCAAAGAACTTCCTGTTCTTTGTGTTCTAGAGGAACCACTGAGAAGAGAAAGACATCATTATTTAGCACTGCCAAAGATTCAAAAGTCACCTCCTTAATCTATCTTTTATAGACTGCTCTTGATGGGTATTTGCTTTCTCTTTCTTTCAACTGGCTCATATCAGAGGTACAAATGTGTGATAATGTTTATTAAGTATCACATGATAGTTAAATAACTATTTTCAAATTTCAATTTGATACCTACTAGTTAAATGCCTGGAGAATTTATCTACCTAAACCTCATTTTCTCACCTATAAAAATGGATAATGATGTCTGCCTAATAGAGGTCGTTGATATCAATTAGTTAATATATCTTTTGTCTTGGATTAGTTTGCCTTAATACAGGGGTTGATGTAAATTGCATGCTCTGTGTACATAAGCTTAGGGTCATGCATTTAGTTCCCAGTCACATTAAGGGAACTTGTCATATCACTGATTATATTTTATTGGGTACATATTTGGAAAGAAAAAAAAATGCTCAGATTAGGATAAAGGTGACATCACTGCTTTGTTGACACCTTTGGTCTAAGACGCCTAATCCTGTTAATATAAATAAGAGAGAACATTTGCATGAAACTCATGAAGGTGTCACTGTCTCCCCTCATTGCAACTAAATATGTTGATAAGGGTTGTCCACCACTTACTTTTCATATTAAAATAATCGAAATTACATTATGGCTTCCTTTGTGGCTCAGGTGGTAAGGAATCCAGCTGCAATGCGGGAGACCTGGGTTTGATCCTGGGGTAGGGAAGATCCCCTGGAGAAGGGAAAGGCTACCCACTCCAGTATTCTGGCCTGGAGAATTCCATGGACTACAGTCCATGGGGTCACAAAGAGTCAGGCATGACTGAGCAACTTGTAAAGACTCTATCGAACATTTGTTGTTATTTTCTCTATTTTAAGGAGAAGGAAACTCAGGTTCATTGGCCTATAGTCATTCAGCTAATTCTAAACTGATTCTAAAGTCCTTGTTCTTAACCACTATATTTCCCAAATGCTTCGAGAGAAGATCTAACACTCTTAAGACTCCAGTAATATTGAATCCAAACAAATTTATTTTGTTCTCACATTCTGGGTTAATCCTAGCTCTGCAGATACTGAATAATGGGGAAGTTATTACTAGGCCATGTACTGGGGCTCCCTAATTAACTTGACCCCTGCTAATGGTATAAGGGAGGCATCATTTTTCCTACCCTGAGTTCAGCCTAAAAAAGTATATTGGGGAAAGTATTAGAAACAGTATTAGATGCATTCAGATTATTATTTGACTCAGGGATGCTATTTGCAGCATAAAATGGGAGGGGACATTTCATTGTTAGAAACTGATATGAGAATAAGAAGAAGAATTAATGGTCAGATCAGATCAGATCAGTTGCTCAGTCGTGTCCGACTCTTTGCGACCCCATGAACTGCAGCACGCCAGGCCTCCCTATCTATCACCAGCCCTTGGAGGTCACTCAGAATTAATGGTACTTGAGGCTTTATTTAAAATTTTTTTTTAATTTTTAAAAATTTATTCTTATTTTTTAGTATTAATTTTGGACAGTAATTCTCAAATAAAGAGATAGCTTTGTACTTACTGAGACCCAGAGGAAAGAGAGAATCCATAAAAATTCTGGCTTAGTTTCCCATTCTCTAACATATCTAGCTAACCAAAGTATGTGGAAGATAAATAAATGTCAACTACCACCACTATCTCTATAATTACCCATTATAAACATGCATTCCAACACAAGGGCAACATCTACTAACCCTAATATGACAGATATCAGGTTTTTTGTTTGTTTTTTAACAATTTTTAAATTCAAGTATAGTTAATTTATAATGTGTTAGTTTCATGTGTAAGCAAAGAGATTCGGTTTTATCTATGTGTGTATGTGTGTGTGTGTATCATGTGTATGTATGTATGTATATATATATATATATATATTCTTTTTCATATTCTTCTCCATTATAGGTTATTGCAAGATATTTTTGAATGTAGTTCCATTTGCTATATAATAGGTCCTTGCTGTTTATTTTACATATATTAGCGTGTATATGTTAATCCCAAACTCCTAATTTATCTCACTCTCAACCCCAACTTTTTCTTTTTCTTCTTTCCCAAAGAAAGGCAATGCCAAAGAATGCTCAAACTACTGCACAATTGCACTCATCTCACACATTAACAAAGTAATGCTCAAAATTCTCCAAGTCAGGCTTAAATAATATGTGAACTGTGCACTTCCAGAAGTTCAACCTGGTTTTAGAAAAGGCAGAGGAACCAGAGATCAAATTGCCAACATTCATTGGATCATCAAAAAAGCAAGGGAGTTCCAAAAAAACATCAATTTCTGCTTTATTGACTATGCCAAGGCCCTTGACTGTGTGGATCACAATAAACTGTGGAAAATTCTTCAAGAGATGGGAATACCAGACCACCTGACCTACATCCTGAGAAATCTGTATGCAGGTCAGGAAGCAACAGTTAGAACTGGACGTGGAACAACAGACTGGTTCCAAATAGGAAAAGGAGTACATCAAGGCTGTATATTGTCACCTTGCTTATTTAAGTTATATGTAGAGTGCATCATGAGAAATGCTGGAATGAAGCACAAGCTGGAATCAAGATTGCTGGGAGAAATATCATAACCTCACATATGCAGAAGATACCACCCTTATGGCAGAAAGTGAAGAAGAACTAAAGAGCCTCTTGATGAAAGTGAAAGAAGAGAGTGAAAAAGTTGGCTTAAAGCTCAACATTCAGAAAACTAAGATCATGGCATCCAGTCTCATCACTTCATGGCAGATAGATGGGGAAACAGTGGAAACAGTGTCAGACTTTATTTTGGGGGGCTCCAAAATCACTGCAGATGGTGACTGCAGCCATGAAATTAAAAGATGCTTGCTGCTTAGAAGGAAAGTTATGACAAAACTAGATCGTATATTCGGAGAAGGCAATGGCACCCCACTTCAGTACTCTTGCCTGGAAAAATCCCATGGATGGAAGAGTCTGGTAGGCTGCGGTCCATGGGGTCGCCAAAAGTCAGACACGATTGAGTGACTTCCCTTTCACTTTTCACTTTCATGCATTGGAGAAGGAAATGACAACCCACTCCAGTGTTCTTCCTGGAGAATCCCAGGGACAGGGGAGCCTGGTGGGCTGCCGTGTGTGGGGTTGCACAGAGTCGGACACGAATGAAGCGACTTAGCAGTAGCAGCAGACTGTATATTAAAAAGCAGAGACATTACTTTGCCAACAAAGGTCCATCTAGTCAAGGCTATGTTTTTTCCAGTGGTCATGTATGGATGTGAGAGTTGGACTATAAATAAAGCTAGGTGCCAAAGAATTGGTGGTTTCTGAACTGTGGTTTTGGAGAAGACTCTTGAGAGTTCCTTGGATAGCAAGGAGATCCAACTAGTCCATCCTAAAGATCAGTCCTGAGTGTTCATTGGAAGGACTGATGTTGAAGCTGAAATTCCAATACTTTGGCCATCTGATGTGAAGAACTGACTCATTTGAAAAGATCCTGATGTTGGGAAAGATTGAAGGCGGGAGGAGAAGGGGACGACAGAGGATGAGATGGTTGGATGGAGTCACTGACTCAATGGACATGAGTTTGAGTAAATTCCCAGAGTTGGTGATGGACAGGGAGTCCTGGTGTGCTGCAGTCCATGGGGTTGCCAAGAGTTGGACACGACTGAGCGACTGAACTGACCTGAAGGACCCCAATTAACCCCTTTGGTAACTCCTTTGGTTTTCTATGTCTGTGTCTATTTCTGTTTTGTAAACAAGTTCATTTGTATCATATTTTTAAATTCTACACATAAGTCATACCTTATGACATTTGTCTTTTTCCCTCTACTTACTTTACTTAATATGATAATCTCTAGGTCCATCCATGTTGCTGCAAATGGCATTATTTCATTCCTTTTATGGCTGAGTAATAGTCCATTTCCCAGGTGGCTCAGTCATAAAGAATCTGCCTGGCAATGCAGAAAATGCAGGTTTGGTCCCTGAGTTGGGAAGATCCCTTGAAGTAGGAAATGACAACCGACTACAGATTCTTGCCCAGAAAACTCTATGGAAGAGTAGCAGAGAAGCCTACTGGACTACAGTCCATGGGGTCACAAAGAATCAGACAGGACTGAGCACACATTCATATATAAGTGGTGATTTATCCATCCGTCTATCAGTGGACAGTGAAGTTGCTTCCGTGTCTAGGGCATTGTAAACAGTGCTGCTATGAACATTGAGGCACCTGTATCTTTCTGGACTTGAGGTTTTTTCTCTGTATATATGCTCAGGAATGAGATTGCTGGATCATATGGTAGCTCTATTTTTAGTTTTTGAGGAACTTATGCATACTATTCTCCAGAGTCACTGTGCCGATTTATATTCCCACCATCTATGGAGGAGAGGGGAAGGCAATGGCACCCCACCCCAGTACTTTTGCCTGGAAAATCCCATGGACGGAGGAGCCTAGTAGGCTCCAGTCCATGGGGTCGCTGAGAGTCGGACACGACTGAGCGACTTCACTTTAACTTTTCACTCTCATGCATTGGAGAAGGAAATGGCAACCCACTCCAGTGTTCTTGCCTGGAGAATCCCAGGGACAGGGGAGCCTGGTGGGCTTCCGTCTATGGGGTCGCGCAGAGTTGTACATGACTGAAGCGACTTAGCAGCATGGAGGAGAATCCCCTCTCTCCACACTCTCTCTAGCATTTAACATTTGTAAACTTTTTAATGATGGCCATCTGAATGGTGTGAGGTGATACCTCATTGTAGTTTTGATTTCATTTTCTAATAGTAAGACATGTTGAACATCTCTTCTTGTGCCTATTGGCTATCCGTACGTCTTTGGAGAAATATCTAGGTCTTCTTCCCATTTTTTATTTTTTTTTAACATTAAGCTGTATGCACTATTTATATATTTTGGAAACTAATCCCTCTGTAGAATCATTTGCAAATATTTTTTCCCAGTTGTAGGTTTTCTAGGTTGTCTTTCCATTTTATTTGCATTTCCTTTGCTGTGCAAAAGGTTTTAAGTTTAATTAGGTCCCATTTGTTGATTTTTGTTTTTATTTCCATTACTCTAGGAGACAGATCCAATAAAATATTGCAGCAATTTATGTCAAAGAGTATTCTGCTTGTGTTTTCCTTTAGGAGTTTTATAGTATATGGTCTTACATTTAGGTCTTATATCCCTTTTGAGTTTATTTTTGTATATGGTATTGGAAAATATTCAAATTGATATCAGAGTTTTTAAAAGGGCCCAGATTAAATGGAAACATCAAAATTGCCTAGCTATAGCTAGTATTTATAGTAGGTGATACTGTACCATTACTTACAATGTGGTTTGAAGACCAAATAATCCCTCAGGGAATAAGTTGGAAACTAATTTTTCTACGAATTCTTCACCATGAAATTCTGATTCTAATTAAGTTAGTCTAAGGTGGGCCTGTGTAATTATATTTTAAAAATAAGTCCAATAGGTGTTTCTGTAGTATTTTATGCTTGAGGCAGGATTTTGTGAGCCTCTTATTATTCTTTTTGGAGTTAAAGACTCTTCTAAAGAAAACTAAAATTATTCCCCCAGTGTAATTATTATATCTTCCCATCTTTCAGGCCTAGTTTTGACCCTTCTAGAGACAGAGCCAAGACCAAGGTGTACATCTCTTGTGTATCAGGTAGGGTGGATAGAGTCCAGAAATGAAAATCAAGCAGACATGACTGGATCCTGCATCTCCAATGTTCTATTTTTTGTGACTTTAGCAACTCACTTTACCCTCTAGGCCTGATTTTCTTTGACTATGAAATGGGAATAATAACAAATATTTCCCAGGACAGCTGACTGAATTCAAGATACATTTGTGAAAAGTGGGTGCTCTATGAACGCTGTTTATCTTTACCCTTTTCACACCAATTTTGGGTTGAGTCTTTCTCTGGTCATCCAGTCTAACCAGAAGCAATCCTCTTGTTTACCTAATGATATACTGTCTTGTTAAAGGTACTGTGATATTTTAAAGCAATGACTCACTGTAAATTTAGTTCTGAGAATCTAAAGTAGCTGAGATGTAATGCCCAGCTTACCTTCTCAGCCAGTGGCAGACATAGTCCAGGCAGTGGCACTTTGAGAGCTAAGGCCTGGTAATAGATCTTCAGTTCAATTCAGTTCAGTTCAGCCGCTCAGTCGTGTCTGACTCTTTGCAACCCCATGAATCGCAGCACACCAGGCCTCCCTGTCCATCACCAATTCCCGGAGTTCACTCAGACTCACGTCCATCGACTCAGTGATGCCATCCAGCCATCTCATCCTCTGTCGTCCCCTTCTCCTCCTACCCCCAATCCCTCCCAGCACCAGAGTCTTTTCCAATGAATCAACACTTTGCATGAGGTGGCCAAAGTACTGAAGTTTCAGCTTTAGCATCATTCCTTCCAAAGAAATCCCAGGGCTGATCTTCTTCAGAATGGACTAGTTGGATTTCCTTGCAGTCCAAGGGACTCTCAAGAGTCTTCTCCAACACCACAGTTCAAAAGCATCAATTCTTTGGCACTCAGCCTTCTTCACAGTCCAGCTCTCACATCCATACATGACCCCAGGAAAGACCATAGCCTTGACTAGGCGAACCTTTTTGGCAAAGTAATGTCTCTGCTTTTTAATATACAGTCTAGGTTGGACATAACCTTCCAAGGAGTAAGCGTCTTTAAATTTCATGGCTGCAGTCACCATCTGCAGTGACTTTGGAGCTCCAGAAAAACAAAGTCTGACACTGTTTCCACTGTTTCCCCATCTATTTCCCATGAAGTGATGGGACTGGATGCCATGATCTTCGTTTTCTGAATGTTGAGTTTTAAGCCAACTTTTTCACTCTCCACTTTCACTTTCATCAAGAGGCTTTTTAGTTCTTCTTCACTTTCTGCCATAAGGGTGGTGTCATCTGCATATATGAGGTTATTGAGATTTCTCCCGGCAATCTTGATTTCAGCTTGTGTTTCTTCCAGTCCAGCATTTCTCATGATGTACTCTGCATATAAGTTAAATAAGCAAGATGACAATATACAGCCTTGACATATTCCTTTTCCTATTTGGAACCAGTCTGTTGTTCCATGTCCAGTTCTAACTGTTGCTTCCTGACCTGCATACAAATTTCTCAAGAGGCAGGTCAGGTTGTCTGGTATTCCCATCTCTTTCAGAATTTCCCACAGTTTACTGTGATCCACACGGTCAAAGGCTTTGGCATAGTCAATAAAGCAGAAATAGATGTTTTTCTGGAACTCTCTTTCTTTTTCCATGATCCAGTGGATGTTGGCAATTTGATCTCTGGTTCCTCTGCCTTTTGTAAAACCAGCTTCTTAGCCTGCGTCAAATGTAGCATGAGAATTTATTTCGACCACTTTCTCCAAGGAGTCACTTATTGTACTCTGGAGGTCATTTGTGCCCCAAAAAAAGAAATGCAAGAGGAACATGAAGATACTGATAATGAGGAAGATAATTATGATTCCAATAGATCTATTTTGATGAGTACATTTTTTGAAACAGTGAGAAGAGTTTTTCTTAACATGAACCAAAATGGTCCCCAGAATTAGTTTATTTCAAAGAATTCTCATCTACATGATAAGTGCCAATCAAATGAAATTAACTTTACTTGAAATATCAGATGTTATACTCTTTCTCTCTCTCTCTTGATTCTCTGCAAGTGAGCTGTTTACCTTTTAAAGATCATCATATATTCATACTTATGCTTATTCTTATGTATTTGTTTTTCTTTTCCTATATAGTATATTTGAAGAGCAGCTGACTACAATTGGGGCTTCCCAGGTGGCTCAGTGGTAAAGGATCCACCTACCAAAGCAGGAGATGCAGGGTCGATCCCTGGGTCAGGAAGATCCCCTGGAGAAGGAAATGACAACCCACTCCAGTATTCTTACCTGGAAAATCCCATGGACAGAGAAGCCTGGTTGACTACAGTCCATGGGGTCACAAAGAGTTGGACAGGACTGAGCACACACACATGACTACAATAGCTTACTCACCATGTTTCTAACCTTAGGGCTAGAGGAAGAAGCAAAATCACATCATTTTTCTCTGAACTTAAAAGCAAAAACAGTTCAGGGACTGGTGAGGCCAATGTGAAATTTTGTGGTAGAAAGAAAATAGAAAGGGACTTCTGTTCTTTGCTCTGCAGCTCTGACTTCACTTCCTGAGTTCAGTTCAGGAAGGAAAAATTCACAGCATTACACACAACACTGATGCCCAAGGTAGGCCAGAAATCCCAAGCAAAGAGCTCATGCTGCTGCATATTCATGAATGCAAATGAGGCCTCACTGCTATAGCACTTGGCTCTGAGATTGCAAATCTGGGTATTAACAGTGATTCCTGTAAGTTTCTATGAATATAAACCAGGAGGGAAATGTCAATTAGGTGGTGAGTGCATGTAGAAAGTTATTCTAGCCCATTTGAAAAACATAAACTTTTGGTAAGAAGATACCCCATCCTTCCATTTAATTTTTTTTGTGATCTGGGGGCAGTTCAGGGTCTCGTTGTTAAAGAAAACTGGGGACCTCTGGGCCATGGAGTCCTGCAGAGTCACTAGCAGCCCTGTACTGCAAGTGCCATGAGGGCAGGGTCCATGGCAATAACTACTGTGTCCCTAGTTGTTAGCACAGTACGTGGCTCTCTGTACTGTTTTTCTACCTACTACTGCATAAACTTAGGGGCTGAAGACAACATTTATCATCTCATATTTTCTGTGGATCAAGATCTGGTTGTGGTTTGCTGAGTTCTGTATCTCTGGTTCTTTAATGAAGCTACTGTAGGGTCAAGGCCTGACTGGGAAGGCTTCTTGTCCTAGTTCATGCAAATGACAGCTGGAAGGATTCAGTTTCACAGGAGGTATTGGCCATGGTATTTGTGGACCTCTGTATAGAAATTTCACAAGGTGGCAATGTGCTTCATCAGAGTGAGGAAGCAAGAGGAAATGGGGAGTGTGCCAGCAAGAGACAGTGCTAGTATGATGTAAGCCATAGTTATTTGGATGATTTGCAATTATATATTTTGTCTACAGTTGTCCAAATTCATCAAAGTGAAAACTCAAGGTGAATATTTTAAAAGGCTTATATGAGAAATAGGTGGGATATCTTCATAAATTTTCTGTAAATATAAAACTGCTGCTGCTGCTGCTAAGTCGCTTCAGTCATGTCCGACTCTGCGACCCCATAGACGGCAGCTCACCAGGCTCCTCCGTCCCTGGGATTCTTCAGGAAAGAACACTGGAGTGAGTTGCCATTTCCTTCTCCAATGAGTGAAAGTCGAAAGTGAAAAGGAAAGTGAAGTCGCTCAGTCGTGTCCGACTCATGTGACCCCATAGACTGCAGCCTACCAGGCTCCTCCATCCATGGGATTTTCTAGGCAAGAGTACTGGAGTGGCTTGCCATTGCCTTCTCCAAAATATAAAAGTACTCTAAACTAAAATTTGTATTAAAATTTATTAAAAATTTTATTTTAGTTATACAATATTTAAAAAAATACATTTTAACAGCAATAACTTAAAATGTGAGAGGAAGAAGCAGTAAAAGTGTAGAGTTTAATTATATCAAATTTAAGTTGTCAATATAAAATAGGGGGTTATAAGGAAGAGGAGTATGTCAAGGTTGTATATTGTCACCCTGCTTATTTAACTTATATGCAGAGTACATCATGAGAAACACTGGGCTGGAAGAAGCACAGCTGGGTTCAAGATTGCCAGGAGAAATCTCAATAACCTCAGATACGCAGATGACACCACACTTATGGCAAAAAGCCAAGAAGAACTAAAGAGCCTCTTGATGAAAGTGAAAGAGGAGAGTGAAAAAGTTGGCTTAAATGCTCAATATTCAGAAAACTAAGATCATGGCATCTGGTCCCATCACTTCATGGCAGATAGATGGGAAAACAGTGGAAACAGTATCAGACTTTATTTTTCTGGGCTCCAAAATCACTGCAGATGGTGACTGCAGCCATGAAATTAAAAGATGCTTACTCATTGGAAGGAAAGTTATGACCAACCTAGATAGCATATTCAAAAGCAGAGACATTACTTTGCCAACAAAGGTCCGTCTAGTCAAGGCTATGGTTTTTCCAGTAGTCATGTATGGATGTGAGAGTTGGACTGTGAAGAAAGCTTAGTGCTGAAGAACTGATGCTTTGAACTGTGGTGTTGGAGAAGACTCTTGAGAGTCCCTTGGACTGCAAGGAGATCCAACCAGTCTGTCCTAAAGGAGTTCAGTCCTGGGTGTTCACTGGAGGGACTGATGCTGAAGCTGAAACTCCAATACTTTGGTCACCTCATGCAAAGAGTTGACTCATTGGAAAAGTCCCTGATGCTGGGAGGGATTGGGAGCTGGAGGAGAAGGGGATGACCGAAGTTGAGATGGCTGGATGGTGTCACTGACTCGATGGACATGAGTTTGCATGAACTCCGGGAGTTGGTGATGGACAGGGAGGCCTGGCTTGCTGTGATTCATGGGGTTGCAAAGAGGTGGACATACTGAGCAACTGAACTGAACTGAACAAAAGTTTAAATTATTTTATCTAAATCTCATGATAGCAAGACGAAATTCTATTATAATTACACAAAAGGACACATAAAAAAGTCAAGGCAAGAAAGACCCACCACCGAAGGGAAAGTATCTCTGTACCTTAAGGAATGACCAAAAGAGGAATAAATTAATTTTGTGGAAACTAATTTTGTAGAAATAATAAAAATTAGAATAAAATTAAAGGAAAGAGAATAGAAAAAAATAGAAAGATTAACCAAACTAAGAGTTGATTCCTTAAAAAATTGGCAAACCTTCAACTAGACTAATAAGGAAAAAAGAGAAAGGACTCAAATCAACAAAATTATTACTGAGAAAAGACATTACAATGAATATCAAAGAAATTAAAAGATTGTAAGGCTACTATAAATAGCAATATGTAAATAAACTGAACAACCTAGATGAAATGGAAAAAATTCTCAGATCAGATCAGTCGCTCAGTCATGTCCGACTCTTTGCGACCCCATGAACCGCAGCACGCCAGGCCTCCCTATCCATCACCAGCTCTCGGAGGTCACCCAGACTCACAACCATCGAGTCAGTGATGCCATCCAGCCATCTCATCCTCTGTCGTCCCCTTCTCCTCCTGCCCTCAATCCCTCCCAGCATCAGAGTCTTCTCCAATGAGTCAACTCTTCGCATGAGGTGGCCAAAATACTGGAGTTTCAGCCTTAGCATCATTCCCTCCAAAGAAATCCAAGGTCTGATCTCCTTTAGAATGGACTGGTTGGATCTCCTTGCAGTCCAAGGGACTCTCAAGAGTCTTCTCCAACACCACAGTTCAAAAGCATCAATTCTTCGGCGCTCAGCCTTCTTCACAGTCCAGCTCTCACATCCATACATGACCACAGGAAAGACCATAGCCTTGACTAGGCGAACCTTTGTTGGCAAAGTGATGTCTCTGCTTTTGAATATGCTATCTAGGTTGGTCATAACCTTCCTTCCAAGGAGTAAGCGTCTTTTAATTTCATGGCTGCAGTCACCATCTGCAGTAATTTTGGAGCCCAGAAAAATAAAGTCTGACACTGTTTCCACTGTTTCTCCATCTATTTCCCATGTAGTGATGGGACCAGATGCCATGATCTTCGTTTTCTGAATGTTGAGCTTTAAGCCAACCTTTTCACTCTCCACTTTGACTTTCATCAAGAGGCTCCTGAGTTCCTCTTCACTTTCTGCCATAAGGGTGGTATCATCTGCATATCTGAGGTTATTGATATTTCTCCCGGCAATCTTGATTCCAGCTTGTGTTTCTTCCAGTCCAGCATTTCTCATGATGTACTCTGCATATAAGTTAAATAAACATGGTGACAATATACAGCCTTGACGTACTCCTTTTCCTATTTGGAACCAGTCTGTTGGTCCATGACCAGTTCTAACTGTTGCTTCCTGACCTGCATACAGATTTCTCAAGAGGCAGATCAGGTGGTCTGGTATTCCCATCTCTCTCAGAATTTTCCACAGTTTATTGTGATCTACACAGTCAAAGGCTTTGGCATAGTCAATAAAGCAGGAAGGCAGAGGAACGAGAGATCAAATTGCCAACATCCGCTGGATTATCGAAAAAAATTCTCAGGAAGATACAACTAATACTGAATCAGGAAGAAATAAAAAATCTGAATTGACCAGTTACTAGTAAGGAGATTGATTGGTAATTTAAAATTTCACAATGCCTATTATACAGAGTGAAGTAAGCCAGAAACAAAAACACAAATACAGTATACTAACGCATATATATGGCATTTAGAAAGATGGTAAAAATAACCCTATTTACGAGACAGCAAAAGAGACACTGATGTATAGAATAGACTTTTGGACTCTGGGATCGGGAGAGGGTGGGATGATTGGGGAGAAAAGCATTGAAATATGTATAATATTATATCTGAAACGAGTCGTCAGTCCAGGTACGATCCCTGATAATAAATGCCTGGGGCTGGAGCACTGGGACGATCTGGAGGGATGGTGTGGGGAGGGGAGAGGGAGGAGGGTTCAGGATGGGGAACACGTGTATACTGGCGGTGGATCCATCTTGATGTATTGTAAAAGCAATACAATATTGTAAAGTTAAGCAAAATAAAAAAAAAAATTCACAATGAAGAAAAGTCCAGATGATTTCACTGATTAATTTTATCAAACTTGTAAAGAACTAACACCAGTCCTTCTCAACTCTTCTAAAAATTGAAGAGGAGGAAACATTTCCAGTTCATTTCATGAGGCCAGCATTACTCTGATACCAAAACCTTCATTTTATTAGGCAAGCAGTACCTTGATATGAAAATTGACACCACTAGAAAAGCACAGGCCAATATTCATGATTAATATAGATGCAAAAGTTCTCAACAAAATACTAATAAGTGGAATTATGAAGCACATATACCTGGGATGCAAGGATGGTTCAATGTGCATGAATCATTGTGATAATCAGGTATGAAAAAGAAGCAAAGGCATCAGAATTGAAAAGGAGGAAGTATTATATTTTGTATTTGCAGATGAAATGATTTTACATATATAAAATCCTTAAGACTCAAGTGAAAAACTGTTAGGTTTAATCAGTGAATTCAGTAAATAAACAGGATAAAAAACATATAAAACTTATTAGCATTTCTATAAGCTAACAGATTTTCTGAAAAATAAGTTGAAAGATTGATCCCATTTATAATAGCATCAAAAACACTAAAGCAGAAATACATATAACTAAGGTGGTAAAAGATATCTACTCTGAAAACTGTATTTTTGAAATAAGTATAAGAAATAAATAAATGGAACGTTATCTTGTGCTCATAGGTTAGAAGAGTTAATGTTACTAAAAAAGTCAATACCACCACTATACTACTATCACTTTCTAGTATATACAAATATTAAATTATAATTCTGTGTACCTGTAAATATATATTATTTTGTATACATGTATATGTATATGTCAGTCGGACACGACTAAACATCTTCACTTTCATTTTTCACTTTCATGCATTGGAGAAGGAAATGGCAACCCACTCCAGTGTTCTTGCCTGGAGAATCCCAGGGACAGGGAAGCCTGGCAGGCTGCCATCTATGGGGTCGCACAGAGTCAGACACGACTGACGCGACCTAGCAGCAGCAGCAGCAGCAGCATATGTATATGTGTGTTTGTTTGTGTGTGCACGCATGCTCAGTTGTATCTGACTCTTTGTAACCCTATGGACTATAGCCTGTCAGACTCCTCTGTCCATGGGATTTCCCAAGCAAGAATACTGGAATGGGTTGCCATTTCCTTCTTCAGGGGATTGTCCTGACCCAGGAATCAAATCCACATCTCCTGCATTGCAGGTAGATTCTATGCCACTGAGACCAGGGAAGCCCGTTTATGTATGTGTGTGTGTATGTAATTATTCAGTTCAGTTCAGTTCAGTTGCTCAGTCATGTCCAATTCTTTGTGACCCCATGGACTAGAGCATGCCATGCTTTCCTGTCCATCATTAACTCCCGGAGCTTACTCAAACTCACGTCGCATGAGTCGGTGATGCCATCCAACCATCTCACCCTGTCATCTTCCTCCTGCCTTCAATCTTTCCTAGCATCAGGGTCTTTTCAAATGAGTTCTTCACATTAGGTGGCCAAAGTATTGGAGTTTCAGTTTCAACATCAGCCCTTCCAATGAATATTCAGGACTGATTTCCTTGAGGATGTACTGGTTGGATCTCCTTGCAGTCCAAGGGACTCTCAAGAGTCTTCTCCAACACCACGGTTCAAAAGCATCAATTCTTCAGTGCTCAGCTTTCTTTCTAGTCCAACTCTCATATCCATACATGTCCACTGGAAAAACTGTAGCTTTGACTAGATGGAACTTTGTTGGCAAAATAATGTAAATATAAAATACAAAGCTGAG
The DNA here is from genome assembly GCA_935064755.1 of Tragelaphus eurycerus. NCBI lineage: Eukaryota > Metazoa > Chordata > Mammalia > Artiodactyla > Bovidae > Tragelaphus > Tragelaphus eurycerus. The sequence goes on from CAKXYN010000062.1 coordinate 13,768,292, forward strand.
GTAACTCAGTTTAGTGGAACTTTAAAAGGTCTTGCTTTTTTTAATTTCCATGACTGTCAGTGCTAAATTGAACTTTTTTCCTGAACTTGGTAACTTTTAAACATAGATATGGGATCTGCCAAACCAGGAAATAAAAGCGTTTTCTCTAACTTGTCTTTGGATGATGCTTTTTAACAAATTTTCAGTATTTACTCAAGGTATTCTTTTTGCCTGTCATGTTCCTTTGCTTTGAAGATGAGAATTGTATGGTTCGATGTTTTTTTAAATTTTCATTTCTCCTGAAAAGTGCAACTTGAACACAGTGAAACTAACAAGTTCTCACAGAATCTCAGCAATTTTATCAGTGGACACCTTAAAGGGAATCAGGATTTATAAATAATGTTCCCATCTATTTCTGGGGGAAGGCAATGGCACCCCACCCCAATACTCTTGCCTGGAAAATCCCATGGATGGAGGAGCCTGGCAGGCTCCAGTCCGTGGGGTCGCTAAGAGTCGGACACGACTGAGCAACTTCACTTTCACTTTTCACTTTCATGCATTGGAGAAGGAAATGGCAACCCACTCCAGTGTTCTTGCCTGGAGAATCCCAGGGACGGAGCCTAGTGGGCTGCCGTCTATGGGGTCACACAGAGTCGGACACGACTGAAGTGACTTAGCAGCAGCAGCAGCAGCATCTATTTCTAGTTAAGATTGTATTAATTATAACAGATTTTATTTCCTCCACGTAAACACCATTTGAGAAGGTCTCTATCACTTTTATAGTTACTACAACTCAAGGCCTCAGATCCCTACCATCTGTGGTGTTGAGTCAAACTGGACAAGTTCCTCTCAGATTTAAAGTCCATCAAATCCTGGAGAAATATCATCTGAAGGGCCACAAGATTAACTGATTTTGGTTTCAAAGGAAATAAGTGAACATTTGGTTTCAAAGGATATAAATGAACATTTCAGCAAAGGGACTTCAGCTTGTTATAACCCATAAATCTATCAGCAGAATTTATCCTCCATGTTCATAAACTTAGGCAAACCATTCCACTTCATGTTGAATTATACACTCTGCATCATACAGAGATCAACTATTTCTTGGCTGGTTGCTTATCTGGGATACCTTTTCTTTCCATGTCAACCTGTTTCTGATTTGGTACAAATTGGTCATTTATCAGGTTAAAAATTAATCTGAAATACATAAGTGCAAACCACTTTCCATTATAACCAATAAGATGTAATTGGTTCTTTTGACAACTCATTGAACTGTACTGATTTTCCTAAGTGGATTAAAACCTTTCTGATTCTTTTAAAATTTTCATCCCAGCTATTCTACCAGTTATTTCCTTTTCTCTAAGGGAAAGTAGTATCAGTTGTAACTGCCTTAAATGAATCTATTGTTTTCCTGATATAAATCGCCCACAACATGACATTTACAAAATATCACGTATTTAGGACCATCATTCAGATGTATCGTACACAGGAGCACAGAGCTGAGGGTCTAAATGGGACCTGAAATTCACTCTACTTTCTCCTTGACAAAATGTCCAGCAAGAGAAAGGATTAAAATTTTCAAACTCATGAGAGGAATTATATAAGAAGCTACACAGATACAATTATGTTTAGTCTATTTCCAACCTGCACAAGTTGGATTTTACTATCTGCATTTCACAGATGCAGAAACTGAGGGTCAGGAAAGTCCACTAGCTAGCGTAGGATAACATATCAGTGGAGGAGTCAGATGCACATCTTGTCAGTGGGGCTGCATGGTCCCTTCTTGTTTCCTCCAAGTGTGGAGACCTTCACTGCACCCACCAAGGCACCAGGTCTTCCCTGAGCACCTCTAGATTCAGAATGGTTTCCTCCTGACTTTCTCAAGTGTTAATGGGTACTTGTGCTTATAGTTTTTCCAGGTCATTCTCACAGCACTGACCATTATGAAGTGAATATTTAGGAAAGCCGAATTTTTGTTCAGTTGTTAATCCAGCTTTTTGTTTGCAGAGTGAACATGTGGTTGTACTTATCCTCTGTTAATCAACTTAGCAATGGGAACTAATACTCCCAAAAGCAGAGTCAGGGGGCCAATGATGTCAGGAAGTAATTATGATAAAAATGATGGTAATTTGGTTATTAAATACCTTTGCTGTTATTAGCTATAATTATTGATAACATTGATCTGAAATGGGCTTCCCTCATCTTCTAATGAGATCTACTTTTATGTTAAGGAAGACAAACATTCTCAAACAAGAGAAAGCAGGAAGAGGCATTATTTTGTGACCTTAGTTCTCAAGACGAGGGGTCTCTCCTCACCGCTGCCCTTCCTGACCTCGGTCGTGGGGTAGCTCTTCTTGGCCGTGCTTAGTGCGCTGGCCCTCACCGCCGTCCTTCCTCGGTCGTGGGGTAGCTCCTCTCCGCCGCGCTCTTAGTGCGCGACGCAGCCGGCGGGGCGCTCTTAGTTAACCAGATAGAATTCAAATAATATTCAGTCTCCTCCCCAGTCCTTTCCTTTCTCTGCCCTGAACGGCTCGCCAACCAGATTCACTTTCTCACAGACCTGGGTTCCATGAAGGCCATTTGATATAATAATAGGACATGTAGGCTACTCATCCCTAATTCTACTTTCTTACAAGGAACACTGTCCAACTGCGATGGCTGTGCTTCGCTGGCCGGGAGCAGCTGGGAGCAGCTGGGACGAGATACCCCACGCCCAAGGTAAGAGAAACCCAAGTAAGACAGTAGGTCTTGAAAGAGGGCATCAGAGGGCAAATACTCTAAAACCATTCTCACAGAAAACTAGTCAATATAATCACACAAGGACCACACCCTTGTCTAACTCAATGAAATTAAGCCATGCCTGAGGGGCAACCTGGGATGGGCGGGTCATGGTGGAGAGATCTGACAGGGTGTGGTCCACTGGAGAAGGGAATGGCAAACCACTTCAGTATTCTTGCCTTGAGAACCCCATGAACAGTATGAAAAGACAAAATGATAGAAAAGATACTGAAAGAGAAACTCCCCAGGTCAGTAGGGGCCCAATATGCTACTGGAGATCAGTGGAGAAATAACTCCAGAAAGAATGAAAGGATGGAGCCAAAACAAAAAGAATACCCAGCTGTGGACATGTCTGGTGATAGAAGCAAAGTCCGATGCTGTAAAGAGCAATATTGCATAGGAACCTGGAATGTCAGGTCCATGAATCAAGGCAAATTGGAAGTGGTCAAACAAGAGATGGCAAGAGTGAATGTCGACATTATAGGAATTAGCGAACTAAAATGGACTGGAATGGGTGAATTTAACTCAGAGGACCATTGTATCTACTACTGTGGGCAGGAATCCCTCAGAAGAAATGGAGTGGCCATCATGGTCAACAGAAGAGTCCGAAATGCAGTACTTGGATGCAATCTCAAAAATGACAGAATGATCTCTGTTCCTTTCCAAGGCAAACCATTCAATGTCACAGTAATCCAAGTCTATGCCCCAACCAGTAACGCCGAAGAAGCTGAAGTTGAAAGGTTCTATGAAGACCTACAAGACCTTTTAGAACTAACACCCAAAAAAGATGTCCTTTTCATTATAGGGGACTGGAATGCAAAAGTAGGAAGTCAAGAAACACCTGGAGTAACAGGCAAATTTGGCCTTGGAACACGGAATGAAGCAGGGCAAAGACTAACAGAGTTTTGCCAAGAAAATGCACTGGTCATAGCAAATACCCTCTTCCAACAACACAAGAGAAGACTCTATACATGGACATCACCAGATGGTCAACACCGAAATCAGATCGATTATATTCTTTGCAGCCAAAGATGGAGAAGCTCAATACAATCAGCAAAAACAAGACCAGGAGCTGACTGTGGCTCAGACCATGAACTCCTTATTGCCAAATTCAGACTGAAATTGAAGAAAGTAGGGAAAACCACTAGACCATTCAGGTATGACCTAAATCAAATCCCTTATGATTATACAGTGGAAGTGAGAAATAGATTTAAGGGCCTAGATCTGATAGACAGAGTGCCTGATGAACTATGGAATGAGGTTCATGACATTGTACAGGAGACAGGGATCAAGACCATCCCCATGGAAAAGAAATGCAAAAAAGCAAAATGGCTGTCTGGGGAGGCCTTACAAATAGCTGTGAAAAGAAGAGAAGCGAAAAGCAAAGGAGAAAAGGAAAGATATAAACATCTGAATGCAGAGTTCCAAAGAATAGCAAGAAGAGATAAGAAAGCCTTCTTCAGTGATCAATGCAAAGAAATAGAGGAAAACAACAGAATGGGAAAGACTAGGGATCTCTTCAAGAAAATCAGAGATACCAAAGGAACATTTCATGCAAAGATGGGCACGATAAAGGACAGAGATGGTGTGGACCTAACAGAAGCAGAAGATATTAAGAAGAGGTGGCAAGAATACACAGAAGAACTGTACAAAAAAGAGCTTCAAGACCCAGATAATCATGATGATGTGATCACTGACCTAGAGCCAGACATCTTGGAATGTGAAGTCAAATGGGCCTTAGAAAGCATCACTACTAACAAAGCTAGTGGAGGTGATGGAATTCCAGTGGAGCTATTCCAAGTCCTGAAAGATGATGCTGTGAAAGTGCTGCACTCAATATGCCAGCAAATTTGGAAGATGCAGCAGTGGCCACAAGATTGGAAAAGGTCAGTTTTCATCCCAATCCCAAAGAAAGGCAATGCCAAAGAATGCTCAAACTACCGCACAATTGCACTCATCTCACACGCTAGTAAAATAATGCTCAAAATTCTCCAAGCCAGGCTTCAGCAATATGTGAACCGTGAACTTCCTGATGTTCAAGCTGGTTTTAGAAAAGGCAGAGGAATCAGAGATCAAATTGCCAACATCCGCTGGATCATGGAAAAAGCAAGAGAGTTCCAGAAAAACATCTATTTCTGCTTTATTGACTATGCCAAAGCCTTTGACTGTGTAGATCACAATAAACTGTGGAAAATTCTGAAAGAGATGGGAATACCAGACCACCTGATCTGCCTCTTAAGAAATCTGTATGCAGGTCAGGAAGCAACAGTTAGAACTGGTCATGGAGCAACAGACTGGTTCCAAATAGGAAAAGGAGTACGTCAAGGCTGCATATTGTCACCATGTTTATTTAACTTATATGCAGAGTACATCATGAGAAATGCTGGACTGGAAGAAACACAAGCTGGAATCAAGATTGCTGGGAGAAATATCAATAACCTCAGATATACAGATGACACCACTATTATGGCAGAAAGTGAAGAGGGGCTAAAAAGCCTCTTGATGAAAGTGAAAGTGGAGAGTGAAAAGGTTGGCTTAAAGCTCAACATTCACAAAATGAAGATCATGGCATCTGGCCCCATCACTGCATGGGAAATAGATGGGGAAACAGTGGAAACAGTGTCAGACTTTGTTTTTCTGAGCTCCAAAATCACTGCAGATGGTGACTGCAGCCATGAAATTAAAAGACGCTTACTCCTTGGAAGGAAAGTTATGACCAACCTAGATAGCATATTCAAAAGCAGAGACATTACTTTACCAACAAAGGTTCGCCTAGTCAAGGCTAAGGTCTTTCCTGTGGTCATGTATGGATGTGAGAGCTGGACTGTGAAGAAGGCTGAGCGCCGAAGAATTGATGCTTTTGAACTGTGGTGTTGGAGAAGACTCTTGAGAGTCCCTTGGACTGCAAGGAGATCCAACCAGTCCATTCTGAAGGAGATCAGCCCTGGGATTTCTTTGGAAGGAATGATGCTAAAGCTTAAACTCCAGTATTTTGGCCACCTCATGCGAAGAGTTGACTCATTGGAGAAGACTCTGATGCTGGGAGGGATTGGGGGCAGGAGGAGAAGGGGACGACAGAGGATGAGATGGCTGGATGGCATCACTGACTTGATGGGTGTGAGTCTGGGTGACCTCCGGGAGCTGGTAATGGACAGGGAAGCCTGGCGTGCTGCAGTTCATGGGGTCGCAAAGAGTCGGACACGACTGAGCGACTGATCTCTGAGTTCTCAAGACAATCTGAGAAGAGATAAGCGCTAAACCTCAGGAATTTTAAGAATCAGCTCTCGAGAAGGGCAGTCTGGTAATAGCAGCTTCAACATCAAGATCACAGGACGTTGAAATTCCACCATCAGAAGTTACCTTCTGTATATTTTGGTTCAGATTTCCAAGTTGTAGGTCTAATAGCCTTTATTCATTTTTCGAAGCCAAGGAATAGGCAGTTTATGGGTAGTCCACCCTTACTCAGGTGTTTATCCCTTATCAATTCGGGTGATAAGAGTTAGCCATATGGGATTACATAATATTAAAATAGTCATTCTGCAGAAAGCTATAGGTGGGAAGAATTCCCATTAAGTGCTTGAGGAGCAAGTACCTAAATTTTTTCTCAAATACCTTCCAACCACTCTGGGATCAAACTGTACTTATCCTCTGCTAATCAACTTAGCAATGGGAACTAATACTCCCAAAAGCAGAGACAGGGGGCCAATGATGTCAGGAAGTAATTATGATAAAATTATGGTAATTTGGTTATTATATACCTTTGCTGTTATTAGCTATAATTATTGATAACATTGATCTGAAACGGGCTTCCCTTGCAGCTCAGCTGGTAAAGAATCCGCCTGCAGTGTGGGAGACTTGGGTTTGATCCCTAGGTTGGGAAGACCCCCTGGAGAAGGGAAAGGCTACCCACTCCAGAATTCTGGCCTGGAGAATTCCATGGACTGTATAGTCCATGGGGTTGCAAAAAGTTAGATACTAGTGAGTGACTTTCACTCTCTTCACTTGACCTGAAATACTTAAGTTTTCATATATTCATGACTCCCAGGTAACTCTGTCTTGCAAACAGCTCTGTAAGACCCTTTCCCCGATTCATTTATTTCCCAGGAATTTGATCTTAAGTGCAATTTCCCCAGGGCCTTCTTTAAGGTCAAGGCCTGCCCTGTAGGGAGCTGTCTTCTGCAATGAGTCAGACTAAGCACAAGGTGTTATGATTCCAATAGACTGGAGCCTCAATCACTAAGATAGTCTTGGTTATCGACTAATCCAGAAATCTAGTCCTTGCAGAGATAGCAACCTAACTGATATCCAGCAAGAAAGGGCCCATCTTGTTTCCTTCAAGCAGTTTAGAACTGAGAAGGTCTAAAATCATCCCTATCACCCACTACCCACTACCCTGATTTAGTAAAATATCTTGTTAATCAAAATATTGACACATGAAACTTTTGTTCTCAACCTTGTTGAGCTCTGCCAAAAAACAAACAAACAAACAAACAATGACAAATGAGGTGAATGCATGAACATTTTCCTTCCTTGCCTTGCTTATCCCTGACTAGAGTCTCAGTCAAGGTAGCTGTCACTGACACACTGTGTGTGCGTACTCAGCCACTAAGTCATGTCCGACTCTTTCTCCATCTGACTCTTCCAACCCTTTAAGGCATTGTCAGCTTCTGCTCATCAGTGTCTCTGAACACCCTAATGGATAGAGAAAAATGGCCTTGACTTTCTTTAAATCTATAGTATTTTGATAGTTTTATTACAGGAATTAAGTGGGCAGGCTGTTGATTTAAGTGTAGAGCCAGTTGATTTGGGACAGAAAATTATGTCACTTACTAGGAGAGAGAATTGGGGAAGTTTTCTTAATTTCTCTCTCTCAGTTTCCTCATATACAAAGTGAAGATAATAATAGTACCTATCTCATGCCATCTGGGTGAGGACTGGAGAGCTCATATTGTTTTTTAATGTAGTGTCTGCAAAAAAGTGATTTTACCTCTGTGTGAGTATGTGTGTGTATTAGTTGCCCAGTCATGTCCAACTCTTTGCAACCCCATGGACTGTAGCCCGTCAAGCTGCTCTGTCCATGGAATTCTTCAGGCAAGAATACTTGAGTGGTTTGACATTCCTTTTTTGGGGGATCTTTCCAACCCAGGGATCTAACCTGGATCTCCTGCATTGTAGGCAGGTTCTTTGCGACCCTTATGGACTGTAGCCCACCAGGCTTTTCTGTCTATGGAATTTTCCAGGCAAGAATACTGGAGTGGGTTGCCATTTCTTCCTCCAAGGAATTTTTCAGACCCAAGGATTGAACCTGTGTCACTTAGGTGTCCTGCATGGGCAGGTGGGTTCTTTACCACTAGCGCCACCTGTGGGTATCAGATCAGATCAGATCAGTCGCTCAGTCGTGTCCGACTCTTTGCGACCCCATGAACTGCAGCACGCCAGGCCTCCCTATCCATCACCAGCTCTCGGAGGTCACTCAGACTCACATCCATCGAGTCAGTGATGCCATCCAGCCATCTCATCCTCTGTCGTCCCCTTCTCCTCCTGCCCCCAATCCCTCCCAGCATCAGAGTCTTCTCCAATGAGTCAACTCTTCGCATGAGGTGGCCAAAGTACTGGAGTTTCAGCTTTAGCATCATTCCTTCCAAAGAAATCCCAGGGCTGATCTCCTTCAGAATGGACTGGTTGGATCTCCTTGCAGTCCAAGGGACTCTCAAGAGTCTTTTCCAACACCACAGTTCAAAAGCATCAATTCTTCGGCGCTCAGCCTTCTTCACAGTCCAGCTCTCACATCCGTACATGACCACAGGAAAGACCATAGCCTTGACTAGGCGAACCTTTGTTGGCAAAGTCATGTCTCTGCTTTTGAATATGCTATCTAGGTTGGTCATAACTTTCCTTCCAAGGAGTAAGCATCTTTTAATTTCATGGCTGCAGTCACCATCTGCAGTGATTTTGGAGCCCAGAAAAATAAAGTCTGACACTGTTTCCACTGTTTCTCCATCTATTTCCCATGTAGTGATGAGACCAGATGCCATGATCTTCGTTTTCTGAAGATCATGTGGGTATACATTTTAGTAAATGGACTGTACTTCATTTGAGGGCAGGAATTATGCATGTAAGTCTTTGCATCTACAAAAATGCTTGCAGTTGGCAGACACTAAAGTGAATGTGGTTAGATAGCATCAGCAACTCAATGGAAATGAATTTGAACAAACTCTGGGAGATAGTGAAGGACAGGGACGCCTGGCATGCTGCTGTCTATGGGGTTGCAAACAGACAGGCAGGACTTAGCAATTGAATAAGAATAACAGAGTCATTACAGACAGGCACTTAGTGATTGTGACGAGCTGCAAATTTGCTTTCCTTTCTTCTTTCCTTCTAATAATTTTTAGCATGTATTAGATTTAAGATTCTGTGGAAATACAGCAGGTCGTGGCCTTGCTCTTGGAAAACAACATAAAGAGACCCATGAATGAATGATTGATTGGAACGTGGGAAGAACAGTGCGAGGAGGTGACCAACACAGGAGCAATGGGAGCAGAGGCAGGTGACCCAAAGGCACCCCATCACACAGGACCAGAGCTCACAACTGGGTGACATTTCTGACACGGGGGTTATCTTTCCAATAGTAAAGAACAGATGGGTGATGAAATTACACGGCTGTGATTTATTCTGAGCTTTATGGAAAAACATTTTTAGACGACTGAGTCCGAACTGACAGTATTTCTTGAGATGAAAGAGGGACTCAGATTTACCCAGTTTACTGTGATACTGTGTTCTTTTGTAGAAACCAATCAAAAAGGCAAGGGGGAAAATGAATAATTCTTATTTATATAATTGGGATTCCTATGTACTTCTACTGATGTACAGATTTTGGGGGTATATTCAAAACCGCTTTAACTGACTCAAATAGTTTTATTTGGTGCCAGTTTAAGCAAGACCCAGGCAGCAAGTCACTCATGACTTAACTAGTAGCCCATATTAAAATACAGCAATTTAATTGCAATTACTGTTATCATAATTTATTTATAAAATGCCATTGTAAGCATTTGTATCTGACAATCCACTTACTTTCAGTGTGGTACTATGTGTGCCCCATTAAATTATAAAATGCAAGGTCATTAACCTGCGGTTCCACTTGTGTGTTGTTAAATAGCATCCTGTCCTTTCTCTTGTTGAGATAGAATTGTTAGATCATTTATCTGTAACCATTCAGTTTACCTGTGATCTTCCAAAAGCTCTTATTACTGCTAATTAAGCAGGTGTGACCTGTGCCGAAAGCAGTTGGCACTCCTTGAACATCTGGCCAGGATCCAACATTTGATCAATTCTCTTTAGTGCTCTCATTTTCCTCTCATTTGCCTTTGGTCATTAGTGATTATGGCAGCTCAGTACATGTTTTCATGTTCAGGATCATTAGGGTTTTAGAGGTTTTAAAGAGGGCACTTGGCGTATGACCAAGTGTACTGTGGACACACCATGGAAGAAAAGCATTTTTTTGTTTCTGAAGCCAAGATGGTACTATGTGTTGAGTTGTCAAAGCCGTTGAGCTCAGCATTGTGAATAATGAGTCTAGGATTTATAGACTAGAACTTCCCAAGTAGGTTCTTTTGCATTGATAATAACCTGTGTTTCCTGAACACAGACGATGTACTCTCCTGTTCCAGGCCAGAAATTCACATATCTTTTTGGATACATCTGAGCTAGTGGTTGGACAGTCAATCTTTATTCAGGACTTTGGCAGAATAAGTGAAAATGAAAGAAAGAAAAGGGAGCTACCATTTATGTTGCTCCTATTAATGTTTTGGAACTGAATGTGAAAGCTCTTACCTCATGTTCAAGTAAATTTCTCTGTAATGCTGTCAGAAAGGTGTTACTATAAACCCAGATTTACAGGTAAAGAAATTGGGGCCCAGAGAGTACATACAGTTACTAGGTAGCTACACTGGAATTTAAAGGCAGGTCTGCAGAACTCCAAAGCCCTTTGCAACAAATCACAGTTGAGTCACCCTCTGGTATCACCATGTGCAAAGTTAACTCTGTTTCCCTGAGCTTAGATATCCGGTCTACAGATTAATTATGTTTGATCCTTATCTTCTCTCTCTTTTTCCAACTTTCTAGAGATCACATTATTACTTGCTAATTTTTTTTTTTTTTTTCCACTGAGGGAAAGGAGAAATGGGCATAGAAAGTATAAGGCAAATATATAATCAAATTTCAGATAATGGTAGCTTTTGATCAAGGAAGAAGTACGCACTTATTTAAGAGTCAATTATGAATGAAGAAAAAGAAAGGAAGAAACATTTTTAATGAAGTATATATTTAAGGTATACAATATGATATTTTAATAATGTATACATAGTAAAGTAATTACTATGTGTGTGTGCTCAGTTGCTCAGTCATGTCTGACTCTTTGCAATACCATGGACTGTAGCCTGTCAGGATCCTCTATTCATGGAATTCTCCAGGCAAGAATACTGGAGTGGGTTGTCATTTCCTCCTCCAGGGGATTTCCTGACCCAGGAATTGAACTCATGTATCCTGCAATTACTGCTGTCAAGCCCATTAACATAACCATCTCCTCCCTTAGTTACCATTTTTGTGTATCATGAGAGAAGCTGAAATTTAGCAAATTTCCAGTATCAGTACAGTATTATTAGCTATAGTCATATACTATCGAAATGCACATGCAAAGGAAATGCTTTTCTTCCATGGTCTATCCTCAGTACATCAGGTCATACACCAAGTCCCCTCTTTAAAACCACTAAAATGCTAATCTGTGTACTAAGCCACTTCAGTCGTATCTGATTCTTTGGGACTCCATGGACTGTTATCCAAGCTTCTCTTCCCATGGAATCTCCAGGCAAGAATACTGGAGTGGGTTGTCATGCCTTCCTCCAGGGCATTTTCCTGAGCCAGGGATTGAACCTGCAGCTCTTACGTCCCCTGCTTTGACAGCCAGTTTCTTCACCATTAGAGCCAACAGGGAAGCCCATATGATTATATGCTATACATTAGTCTGCTACACTTAGTCATCCCACATAACCACAACTTTGTACCTTTGACTAATATGACTCTATTTCACCCACCTCCCTGTCCCTGGTAACCACCATTCTATGCTTTGCTTCTTTGATTTGCTTAAGATTCTACAGAAAGTGAGATCATACAGTACATTTTTCCATGTGTCAGACTTTTGAAAGATATCTTTTTAATTAAATTTTTTTCAAATGAATACCTTGTCTTTGGTAACAGAGCTATTAATATGTACATATATAATTAATTAATATGTACATATATATGATATTATTTTTATATTATGTTTCTTGTATCTCATTTTCCTCCATTCAGTTCAGTTCAGTTCAGTCGCTCAGTCGTGTCCGACTCTTTGCGACCCCATGAATCGCAGCACGCCAGGCCTCCCTGTCCATCACCAACTCCCGGAGTTCACTGAGACTCATGCCCACCGAGTCAGTGATGCCATCCAGCCATCTCATCCTCTGTCGTCCCCTTCTCCTCCTGCCCCCAATCCCTCCCAGCATCAGAGTCTTTTCCAATGAGTCAACTCTTCGCATGAGGTGGCCAAAGTACTGGAGTTTCAGCTTTAGCATCCTTCCTTCCAAAGAACACCCAGGGCTGATCTCCTTCAGAATGGACTGGTTGGATCTCCTTGCAGTCCAAGGGACTCTCAAGAGTCTTCTCCAACACCACAGTTCAAAAGCATCAATTCTTTGGTGCTCAGCCTTCTTCACAGTCCAACTCTCACATCCATACATGACTACTGGAAAAACCATAGCCTTGACTAGACAGACCTTTGCTGGCAAAGTAATGTCTCTGCTTTTGAATATGCTATCTAGGTTGGTCATGACTTTCCTTCCAAGGAGTAAGCATCTTTTAATTTCATGACTGCAGTCACCATCTGCAGTGATTTTGGAGCCCCCAAAAATAAAGTCTGACACTGTTTCCATTGTTTCCCCATCTATTTCCCATGAAGTGATGGGACCAGATGCCATGATCTTCATTTTCTGAATGTTGAGTTTTAAGCCAACTTTTTCACTCTCCTCTTTCACCTTCATCAAGAGGCTTTTTAGTTCTTCTTAACTTTCTGCCATAAGGGTGGTGTCATCTGCGTATCTGAGGTTATTAATATTTCTCCCGACAACCTTGATTATGATACCTTAAACTTGCAAGAGTGGTGACTTCAGCCCTCTTAATCATTCCAGAGTATATTCTCAACTAGAACAGTGCTTGATACATAATCAGGTGTTCTATGTTGAAACAGCAAATGAATATTATGACTACTGTTAATGTAGTGTAGCATTTTAGCAGGATTTTGAATGCTTAGGACTATTTTTCCATCTATTAAACATCTGGTTTTTTGCCTTTCATATCTACTTTTTACAGTCTCTCTGTATTTATTTTTCACTTCTGGTTGTTATTTATCTAGTTTTCTGATTTTGCCTGCCCCAAGCAGGTACTTTCTGATTCTAATATCAGGGTTGGCATGAACTGGGGAAACAGAGTCTCAAATGTTTTTAATTAAATTATATTAATTTGAATATTAAGCATAAGAGAGGGTTTCAGGGCTCTGTCTGTGAATTATCAAATTAATGAATCTGGATTCATAGCATCTTATCTGGATTCTCCTAAAGAAGACTAACTTTGTAGTTTGAGTTTCCCTCCCTCCCTCTCACCCTCTCTTCTTTTCCCCTGCTCTACCAACCCATGGTAAGTCTCACAATTGTCAAAGGACATTGTGATAGAGCTCTTCTTTACAAATCTAAAGTCTTGTTGCTGTTATTAATCTTTCCAAAAGACCCTTCTCAATGACATGGCCATAAACTTTTCCCATTAATTTCCCTCGAGGGTTCAGTAAGTAAATGAATGTTATAAGCTACTTTTCATAAATTTCAACTTATTGAGGAAAGCATAAAATTACTAGCTGATGCAAGTGTGTGAGTCTGGGAAAGAAGTGGAATATAAGACCTTGCAGAGGATCTTAATTGCATCCATGAGTCTTTGGGTAACATTCATAAATGCCATATGACAGTTCTGTGTCATTTTAAATTCTAATATAAATTAGTTCAGTTCAGTTGCTCAGTTGTGTCTGACTCTTTGTGACCCATGGACTGCAGCATGCCAGGCTTCCCTATCCATCACCAACTCCCAGAGCCTATTCAAACTCAGGTCCATTACATCAGTGATGCCATCCAACCATTTCATCCTCTGTCGTCCCCTTCTCCTCCCACCTTCAATCTTTTCCAGCATCAGGGTCTTTTCCAATGAATTGGTTCTTTGCAGCAGATGACCAAAATATTGTAGTTTCAGCTTTAGCACCAGTCCGTCCAATGAATATTCAGGACTGATTTCCTTTAGGATGGACTGGTTAGATCTCCTTGCAGTCCAAGGGACTCTCAAGAATCTTCTCCAACACCACAGTTCAAAGGCATCAATTCTTCGGCACTCAGCTTTCTTCACAGTCCAACTCTCACATCCATACATGACCACTGGAAAAACCATAGCCTTGACTAGACAGACCTTTGTTGGCAAAGTAATATCTCTGCTTTTTAATAGGCTGTCTAGGTTGGTCATAGCTTTTCTTCCAAAGAGTAAGCGTCTTTTAATTTCATGGCTGCAGTCACCATCTGCAGTGATTTTGGAGCCCCCAAAAGTAAAGTTTGTCACTGTTTCCATTGTTTTCCCATCTATTTGCCATGAAGTGATGGGACCAGATGCCATGATCTTAGTTTTCTGAATGTTGAGTTTTAAGTCAACTTTTTCACTCTCCTCTTTCACTTTCATCAAGAGGCTTTTTAGTTCTTCTTCGGTTTCTTCCATAAAGGTGATGTCATCTGCATATCTGAGGTTATTGACATTTCTCCTAAACTTAATGTAAGTTAAGCAGGTTAATATTTGATAGTTTCTTTAAAAAATCCCAGATATGGACCCAAAGCTGACATAATTGGCATAGCAATTATGAGTCTGGCTGGTTAGAAAGCACAGTTTGGTGTTTCAGGTGTTTGTTTCTAAGGAATTTTCAAGTTATCCTCAAAAGTAGTGTTACGAGAAGAGATTAGAGTGAAAAGTAGAATGTTGCTGGACAGCATTCAGGTCCATGGGCAGACACTTTTTCTCAGGGTCTTAGTCCTAGGGTGAAGCAAGTGGGATGCCTAGGGCACAACATTTAAAGAGGCCCTTAAAAAAAAAAACACTCTCAGTGTTGTTTTTGTGAAAGCACAGTGTTGGCCTTGAGAATTGCACCCTAAGATCTTTGCTTGCTTTACCTCAGTCCTAGCCCTGCTGGATTCCCAGTGAATAGCTTAACCTTAATTAGAAGTTCCCAAAGTGGGACCGGGGAAGGCAATGGCACCCCACCCCAGTACTTTTGCCTGGAAAATCCCATGGACGGAGGAGCCTGGTAGGCTCCAGTCCGTGGGGTCACTAAGAGTCGGACACGACTGAGCGACTTCACTTTCACTTTTCACTTTCATGCATTGGAGAAGGAAATGGCAACCCACTCCAGTGTTCTTGCCTGGAGAATCCCAGGGACAGGGGAGCCTGGTGAGCTTCCATCTATGGGGTCGCACAGAGTCGGACATGACTGAAGCGACTTAGCAGCAGCAGCAGCAGCAGCAGCAAAGTGGGACACGTAGAGCAAGAGATTTTTGGCTGCTGTAGAAAATGAGGTTCTATAAGTGAGAGCAGCTGAGTTTAGAAAATGTAGATTAATACATCCCCATATTGGAAAATTATACTACATTTTATTGACTCTGGTCTCAGGTACCCTACAGAAAATATACCCATTGAACTTAATGTAATTTATTTTTTCCATAATCATTGATTATCACAACTATTGCTCTTCCCTGCTTAATGACTGAAAAATTGTGTCATCTAAGTAAAACTGTACATCATTTTTACTTAGTAAAACTCAATTAAACTGTACATTTGCAAACAATTTCTGAATTAATTCTTGGAATAGCCCTATGAGGTTAGTATAATTACTACCCACAGTTTATAAAGGAGAAAGCAGAATGAGATAAAATCATTTGAAAAGACATTTGTGCTTTACCAATACTATTCCTTCTCATAGTACATGGAGTCTTTATTTTTATTTTTTCTTACTTATTCAAAATTAGCACATTTCATTTTCAGAATAATGACTTTTTTTGTATGAATGGAGTAGCAACTTTTGTATGAATGGAGTAGTATGAAAAGTAGCAACTTTTTGTATGAATGGAGTAGCAACCTACAGATGTCTTTCTCTTTTTTCCTCATTGTAAATTTCTTCATGCCTCAACTTATGTGTGATGAAGCTTTTATTTACCTCTAAGCCCCCAGCCTGCTATGCTATCATAATTTTTCAGCACTGACTGGCTCAACAGGTTTCCACATATTCCTGAGCAACGTGAATTTCAACCCCAGAGTTGCTCAGCTCTACCACTGAGATCAATAGACAAAACTGTAAGATGGTGGTATTGAATAGCACTTTGTATAGAGTTGGCTTCCCAGAGCGTGAAGAGGGAAGTAAGTGATAGAGTGAACTGCGGTCTACAGAAGACCCTGTAACAGAAAATACCTCTTCTACAGAGTGTCATGTTCTACATTGGAAGTTCATTATCGAACACCATTTTTGTTTTAACCAGGGACACAGAATGGTGAAAAGATATACCTGATCCATGTTCTCTTATAATTTATAATTGGGTAGTCTTGTATTCTACACAGATGTCCAAGTAAAGTTAATGAATAAATTGTGAAATTAGAAAGTTACTTCTCAATACTTCTCTCCACTGTCCCTTCCTTGTGATTGGCAGAGTGCATAAGTTTTAGGGGCTGAGAGATGCTTCAGCTGTAGCCATAGTTATCATATTTATATTTAGAAACTCAGTCCCTCAGCAACTGTCTCAGTCCATGAACTGTGGATTCAAATACAACTTCCATTAGTCCATATTCAAGGAGGCTGAATACACATTTTAGGTTCAGTGACAGTGACATATAAAATTCCCTCAGGAACTGAACTGACTGCTAAACTGCAGGACTTTCTGCTTGGGAGAAACTGCTGCAATTCGAGTTGACTGCACTTGATACTGGTCTACTTTTTCTGGGCCCATTAGAGAATTTTGCTGACTTCCTCTTAGCAAGTGAGTAAATAATAATAATTGGCCCCAAACCATGTAGGCTAAATTTAGAGGGCTGGGTCAGCCCAATCTTTTATCACATTCTGAATCTTATTTTGGAATGAGTTTATCATCTTGATTTTGTGTCCTGTCTTGCCACAACCATCCTTATATGTTAGGGCATGTTCGCTGACTGGTAGAACAGCTTGCCAATTAGTTATCTGTATGTGGGACCAGGTTGCATCCTGAGAGAGAATACTCAGGGAGATGGAGTTCTTATAAAACCTCATCAGGAAAGAGATGATTGTTTCTCAGCATGGCATGGAAGGTTGGCATGCATCCATGAGGGTTCTAATAACTTTTTCTCCTTTCATCTCACTAGATTTTAATAGCTTGAACAATATAGAACACATACTACTCATCTTTGAATTCCTGATGTCTACCATAGTGCCCGGTCCATAGTAGGCACTCAACAAGTATTTTTAAACAAACAGAAACTGCAGGGTTAGGATGAGGTTTGGGGAAGGACTGGAATTAGAGTAGTTTTTGTTTTGCTTTTTTCCTGTATGTTTGTTATGCAGGTCAGGAGGCAACAGTTAGAACTGGTCATGGAACAACAGACTGGTTCCAAATAGGAAAAGGAGTACGTCAAGGCTGCATATTGTCACCATGTTTATTTAACTTATATGCAGAGTACATCATGAGAAATGCTGGACTGGAAGAAACACAAGTTGGAATCAAGATTGCCGGGAGAAATATCAATAACCTCAGATATGCAGATGACACCACTCTTATGGCAGATAGTGAAGAGGGGCTAAAAAGCCTCTTGATGAAAGTGAAAGTGGAGAGTGAAAAGGTTGGCTTAAAGCTCAACATTCAGAAAACGAAGATCATGGCATCTGGTCCCATCACTGCATGGGAAATAGATGGGGAAACAGTGGAAACAGTGTCAGACTTTGTTTTTCTGGGCTCCAAAATCACTGAAGATGGTGACTGCAGCCATGAAATTAAAAGACACTTGCTCCTTGGAAGGAAAGTTATGACCAACCTAGATAGCATATTCAAAAGCAGAGACATTACTTTACCAACAAAGGTTCGCCTAGTCAAGGCTATGGTCTTTCCTGTGGTCATGTATGGATGTGAGAGCTGGACTGTGAAGAAGGCTGAGCGCCGAAGAATTGATGCTTTTGAACTGTGGTGTTGGAGAGGACTCTTGAGAGTCCCTTGGACTGCAAGAAGATCCAACCAGTCCATTCTGAAGGAGATCAGTCCTGGAATTTCTTTGGAAGGAATGATGCTAAAGCTGAAACTCCAGTATTTTGGCCACCTCATGCGAAGAGTTGACTCATTGGAGAAGACTCTGATGCTGGGAGGGATTGAGGGCAGGAGGAGAAGGGGACGACAGAGGATGAGATGGCTGGATGGCATCACTGACTCGATGGATGCGAGTCTGAGTGACCTCCAGGAGCTGGTGATGGACAGGGAGGCCTGGCATGCTGCGGTTCATGGGGTCGCAAAGAGTCGGACACGACTGAGCGACTGATCTGATCTGTATGTTTGTTACTGCTCTAGAAGTTTACATACATGATGTCCTTTATTAAGCCTATGATGTAGGAGGTGATATTGATATCTTTATTTTTCAGTGAGGAAATTGAAAAGCTAAGTGAATTGACTAAGTTTGTATGGTCGGTAAAGAGGCATCTGTCCCCACGCTTGTGTAGCTCCAAATCTCACATGAACTGCTACCTAAATATTTAGGACCCAGTACAAAAATTGAGACAGTTTTTCAGACTCAACAATACTTTTAAAATTGAAATAAAGTAATTAGCTCAAAATAGCATGGTTCTCAAATGCTCTGTTGCTGAATGTTAGTATGCTAATAATTCTTAAAATCTGAATCTAAAGATGAGAACAGGTTATAGAGACCATCTGATCAGTTGCTATCTTGCTTCTGTTAGATTCTGGGACTTAAGTATGTTGCTGTTGTTGATGGAGTTATATACCTATCTGAGGAATAAAGGGAAGCCCTCTGGATATTATTTAAGAGTTTTAATTCATGTGTAACCAAAGTTATCCCTGCAGATTTCCTTCAACTTTCTAGTTTTGTTGGGCATTAAAAAAATTTTCTTCTGTTGTTTGTTTTGTCTTCTTAAACTTTTCTGGGTTGAATTTTTCTCAATTTAAATAAAAATAATTCTGGTAAAGGTAGCATATAGTTTGTCTGTGCTTTGTAGCTTAGTCATGTCTGGCTCTTTGCAACCCCCCTTGAACTATAGCTCACCAGGCTCCTCTTTCTGTGGGATTTTTCATGCAAGAATACTAGAGTGGGTTGCCATTTCCTACTCCAGGGGATCTTCCCGACCCAGGGATCAACCTTTGTCTCCTGTGTCTCCTGCATTGCAGGTAGATTCTTTACCTGCTGAACCACCAGGGAAGCCCCATAGTCTACCTACCGGTTCTAAATCTATGGTTTTCCCATAATCATCCAGTTAAATGGTGTGATGACTGGGAATAGGAATGCATACTCCTTTACACTACAGTCTGGAATTGATATGAGTCTTTCTGAGTTTGAATTCTCTAGATTGGAACTGGACTCTGGGTCATCTAAACTATTTTCTCCTGCTTTAATAAGACATAATTGGCAAATAAAATTGTAAGATATTTAAGCTGTATATTGTGATGATTTGACGTATGCATACATTGTGAAAGTATTTCTTGCAACTAATTAACACATCCATCACCTCAAATATTAATATATACATGAAACATATTGAAATATATCCATATATATTTGTGTGAGAACATTTAACTTTCTTAGATAATTTCAATTATACAATAAAGTGTTATATAGTACAATTGTGTTCCAAGTTATAATCTGTTAGAGTATGGTCAGTACTCAGTGGCTAATTTCCCAGGAAACAGAAACTCAATGTAGAGAGAAGAGTGACAAAATTATCGTCAAGATACAAAAAAAAATAAGTTGCAAAAAGAAACTTCAGAGTTAAAGGAAAAGATTAGCAAAGCAAAAAAAAAAAAGCAATGGAGGTTTTTTTAAAATGCAGTTGCAAATGAAGATGTGCATCTTAGAATAATAAATGGGCAAATATCAACTTGCTACAGAAATAAAAGAAAAAGGGATTAAAGGAACATTAAAAGCATTACATATTTCTAAATATTCTTTACAAAAGTGAGTGAGTGAAATGGAACAAAAAGTCTAGTTACATCTTCTAGCTAAAAAAGATCACCATAAGCAACAGAATGAAATTGAGAAATACTATGTCATAATAGCAGGTCAATTTGGATTGGTAAAAGAGAATCATGAAAAGTTATAACAAAATGAAAGAACTCAGGAAACATCACCATCACCTGCAGTATATGCATTGGCTTCTTGCTAACATTCCAAGAAAGAAGACACTTCCAAGAATGAAAAGTGCAGAAACAACCTATTTAGTGTGTTAGTTGCTCAATGGTGTCTGACTCTGTGACCCCATGGACTGTAGCCCCTCTGGCTCCTCTATCCAGGAGAGTCTCCTGGCAAGAATACTGGAGTGGGTAGCCATCCCCTTCTCCAGAGTATCTTCCTGACCCAGGTCTCCTGTATTGCAAGCAAATTCTTTACTTTCTGAGCCACCAGGGAAGTCCAGAGATAATCTCATCTTTGATTATATACATCCCTGAGTGCTCAACTCAGTGCACGCAAGAAATTGGCCAACTTTGGGTCTCTATCATGTGGCAAAATAACTTTCCTTATTATTTGAGGTTTAAGTGTGGTTTTCTGATACTTGTAACCAGTGTGTCCTAACTCATATTGGCGCTTCATATTTTTCACTGCAGACTGTTTTGTTCTGTACAAACAAATGATAGTGGTTTAGTTACTAAGTCATGTCCAACTCTTGCAACCCCATGGACTGTAGCCTGCCAGGCTCCTCTGTCCATGGGATTCTCCAGGCAAGAATAATGGAGTGGGCTGCTATTTCCTTCTCCAAGGGATCTTCCCGACCCAGGAATCAAATCTGGGTCTCCTGCATTGCAGGCAGATTCCTTGCCAACTGAGCTATGAGGGAAGTCCCTCTACAAACTGATAAATGCTAAATATTGTGTTATTTTCTAGGACATCTATGTGATAGTCCACTTTATGAAGTACTTCTGATATTTTAATAAGTAAATTCCTCTGACTCCCTGAAATAAAATTTATCAGACAATGGATTTTATACATGTATATTAAGTCGCTTCAGTTGTGTGTGAGTCTTTGTAAACCTATGGACTGTAGCCGCCAGGCTCCTCTGTCCATGGGATTCTCCAAGCAGGAATACTGGAGTCGGTTGCTCTGCCTTCCTCCAGAGGATGTGCCTTATCTAAAGGGTGAAACCTGTGGCTCTTATGGCTCCTGCATTGGCAGGCAGGCTCTTAACCATTAGCACTACCTGGGAAGCTGGATTTTATAGTGTAACGAGGTTATAAAGTCATCACGTTATATTAGATCCTCAGATTTTATTCATCTTATGGCCAGATAGGAACCCACTTAAATTCTTACTCATGTTTAGATATTTGTCATTATTATTATTTTTTTCTGTGTAGTGACTACATGTCACATTTCCCTTACTGTAGGAAGAAAAAAAGACATCTGTGGATTTTCATGACAATTTTGCTGCACCAGTAATTATACTAAAATTTAGATTCTGTCACATGTGTTATTTGGACAACTTCTCCTTATCTGATAATGCTTAAGGAGTCAGTGTTCACTGTCTTTCTTCCTGAACATGTTAAGAAAACACATTTATGGGTCTGTTCCAGAGTTCTTGATATTTGAACATATTCTCATTTATTTGGCCTTCAGATGCTTCCTATAGATTTTTACCTTAAGTCTATTAACCCTAGTCAATTGCATTATATATTCTTATTGGGAAGTGTAATGACTATTTTTAGTACAATGTTTAAGTAAGACTATAAAGTCACCTGAAAACACTTTAGGTTAAATCAGGCTTCTTTCTCTACAACAACAAATTCAGAAACTAATTAAGCACTTGAAGTTTATTTTAGAATAAACTAGCGTAAGGAAGACGACTGGAGCTTTGGTGATGATGTGGTTTTGGCCTGTCACAGCAAATGAAGAGAAGAGAGGAGATTAAAAATTCAAGTCTTGTTTTGGCTATTTAAATAGTGCTACAGTGAACATTAGGGTGCATGTGGCACCCCACCCCAGTACTCTTGCCTGGAAAATCCCATGGACGGAGGATCCTGGTGGGCTCCAGTCCATGGGGTCGCTAAGAGTCGGACACGACTGAGCGACTTCACTTTCACTTTTCACTTTCATGCATTGGAGAAGGAAATGGCAACCCACTCCAGTGTTCTTGCCTGGAGAATCCCAGGGACGGGGGAGTCTGGTGAGCTTCCGTCTATGGGGTGACACAGAGTTGGACACGACTGAAGCGACTTAGCAGCAGCAGCAACATCCTTCTGAACCATGGTTTCCTCTGGATGTACGCCCAGGAGTGGGATCACTGGATCATATGGTAGAAATGTTTTTAGTTTCTTCAGGAACCTCCATACTCTTCTCTATAGTGGCTGTGCCAGTCTATATTACCACCAACAGTGTCAGAGAGTTCCATTTTTTCCACATCATCTCCAGCATTTATTGTTTGTAGATTTTTTGAAGATGGTTTTTCTGACTGGTGTGAGATGCTACCTCATTATAATTTTGATTTGCATTTCTCTAATAATTAGCAATATTGATCATCTTTTCATGTGTCTGTTGGCTATCTGCACTTCTTCTTCAGAGAAATGTCTGTTCAGGTCTTCTGTCCATTTTTTAATTTTTTTTTTTACTTTACAATATTGTGTTGGTTTTGCCATACATCAACATGAATTTTTGTTGTTGCTGTTGTTTGGTTTTGATATTGAGATGCATGACTGTTAATAAATTTTGAAGATTGTGGAAGTAGCCTAAAATCCACTAACAGATGAATGGATAAAGAAGATGTGGTGTATATATATATACATATATATATATATATATATACACACACACACACACACAATGGACTGGTGCTTAGACATTAAAATATGAAATAATGCCAGAGTAACAAGGATGGACCTAGAGATTATCATACTAAGTGAAGGTGTCAGATGGAGAAAGACAAATATCTTATGATATTGCTTATATTCAGAATCTAAAAAAAGAAAGATGCAAACAAGCTTATTTACAAAACAGAAATAGATTCACAGGCTTAGAAAAAAACATGGTTATTAGGGGAGGAAGGCTAGGGGGAGAGAGAGATTGAGAGGTTGGGATTGACATATACATGTTACTATATTTAAAATAGTTAACCAACAAGGACTTACTATATAGCACAGGGAACTCTGCTCAATACTCTATAATTACCTAACTAGGAAAGAATTTTAAGAACAGATACATGTATATGTGTATGTATAATTGAATCACTTTGCCATATACCTGAAACTAACACAACATTGTTAACTGTACTCCAATATAAAATAAAAATTTAAAAAACCCAACAACTTCAAGTCAGGAGCACACATAAAACCTAGCTCCTTATTTCCACCCAGTAGTAAGGGGGACATATGCCTGAGTGATCTAATCGCTGCTTCCCTTTAAAGTATGTCCTTATGAAAGGGTTCTCATGTAACATTCAAGAGCTGCTCACTGTCTGGAAACCTGACATACTAAGAGGTGAGGTTTCTGAACGCTTTCTTAGGGAAATTACCATGACCAAGCTTTAGATAGCTAGTCTGATGTAATTCAGTAAATGGAAAGAATGGTTTAGGGAAAAAGAGCCTGAGATTTTTGGAGGCCAAACAACACAAATTAAGTCAACTCAGTAATTTTATCACTAAATAGTTACCCTACATGACAAAAGTGCGGATACATATGCATTGGATTGGGTACAGAACTTAATTAGATTATTATAGATGTGGCAGAACTTTGTAAAGCTCTTTATAAATGTTAGCTTACTTATTTATTAAAAAGACTTGCAATGCCCAGAGACCATCTGGAGGCTAAGCTTGCATACGGTAAACAGATCAATGCTCAAATGGGGCACAGTAGGAACCTCTCCTGCTGCTATTTGTCCCCACAGAGCATCTGGAAGCAGCCGAGCATTGTGAGCCAGCTCCTAGCATGAGGCCCATCAGAACTCCTCTACATCTGACCCTTTCCCTGTGGGAAGATGTTCCCTACTGTAGCTTCTCTGGGCAGGAGGGAGTGAGAGCAGGAGGGAGGGGGTGCTAAGTCTAGGATGAGCCAACAGCTACTGAGCCTGGAGGTGGATTAAGTATTTGACCTCCCACCTTATACTGAGTGGAAGGAGACAAATTAGCTTATCTGGGGGAGGGGAGAAACGACCTTATGTCAGAAATGTCAGAATTCCTGGAGCTCCCGCTGTTTACATCTCTGAGTAGCTTAATGTGATGAGAAAAGATCTGAACCTGGGATAGGAGGCTTGCTTTCCAGGCTGGCCACTCCATGAACTCACCTTGGGATCTTTTGGAGTTCATTTGACTTTTCTGTTTTCTCACCTATAAACATGGGATAATAAATGCATCCTATTTTCCTTATGGAGTGTTATGAAATGTATTTGAAAAGTTTTTACAGTGTTATATATAAAGAGCTAAGTATACACACGTATCCCCCATATTGCTTATATTCTGAGGACAATCCAACTCTATGAGACACTAGATTGCACCTTCTTGTGATCCCAATAAACAGCATTGTAGAAGACAGAATTCCTAAAGTTGTGCCTTGTGAGTAATATGCAGGAGTTCAAAGAGTATGTGCTTTTGAAGTAGCAGGATTTGGGTCTGAATCTCTGCTCAATTTCTCCCAAGTAATCTTGAAGGATTTCCTTAAACTGCCTGGGAGTAAGTTGTTTCATATGTCAAATGGTCATAAGGATGCCAGAACTGGCATCACAGAATTGCTGTAAGGTGGAGAATGTGTAATAAGACTTCTGTACAGTATCTGGATAACAGTAGATTCTCATTAATTTTTAACTCCAATCCATCCACTCTGTGCAATATCTCATGGAATTTACAAGTGGTGTGAATGTAAAACTCTTTATCAGTCATCTGGCTTCTGCTGTTCTTTGGGTTTTTGAACACCATACAGTACAGAAAAGTGATTTTTACATGGAAATTTTAAGGAACAATTGAGAAAATAAATAGCATATCAAAGAATACTGTGAATCCTGTGTTCAAGTGAGAGAGGAGTAATTTTCTTATGAGGATTCACTTCTCCCTAGATTTGAAAAAAAATGAAAATAAAATGAACACAGCAACAAGAATATCTTCAATGGAAAATTAAAAGGTAGATTAGTCATGGAGATACAATTTTTCTTCTGGGTAATATTACGTTCGGCACATCATGCATTTCAGTTGCCTTCTTCACAGAGTGCTGCAGTTCAGCATAAGACCCTTTCTAGCACTGACATTGTCTAGTTCTGCATTTTTACCTTGGATTAGTTCCCCCTTAAAAGAGGAGGCTTGGATTGATCACTGGGAACAGGCAGGAGCAAAGTTAAACAACACTGTCATGAATGACTGCATTTCCAGACTCACCCTGTCTCTCTGACGCACAGCCTTGTAAGGGGGCCGCCTCCTCAGGATTCTGCTGAATGAACATCTGTGGCAGCACGTTACCCTGCAAGCTGACTGATGGCCCTCCCACAGACCTGTATCTCTTTTGGAGAGGGGACTGTCTTATGGATTTCTCTTGGTTGAAGTTAATATTGCAGAGGCTTATTGTGATCCCAGTGCTGGTCAAGAGCAAAAAGACTTACTGCATCGTGAAGAGCAGCAGGGTATATTTAAGCTAGAACATAATTAAGTGTGAAGGTGTAGATTCTAATATCAGATCAGATCAGATCAGTCACTCAGTTGTGTCCGAATCTTTGCGACCCCATGAATCGCAGCACGCCAGGCCTCCCGGTCCATCACCAACTCCCGGAGTTCACTGAGACTCAAATCCATCGAGTCAGTGATGCCATCCAGCCATCTCATCCTCTGTCGTCCCCTTCTCCTCTTGCCCTCAATCCCTCTCAGCATCAGAGTCTTCTCCAATGAGTCAGCTCTTCGCATGAGGTGGCTAAAGTACTGGAGTTTCAGCTTTAGCATCATTCCTTCCAAAGAAATCCCAGGGCTGATCTCCTCCTAATATAGGTGTAGCTAATAGAGACTTTTTTTAATCTATAAAGATGTTTTCACCTGCTGTGGTAGCTCTTGTGGAAATAGAATGTGGGTCACTTTTCACCTGGACAAAAACAATAGGGTGTGGGAGACTGTCCACTGCTCATGGAAAAATTGACAGGGTTTAACAGTTTTCTTGAGAGCAAGATGGTTTGAGTTGCCAGACATCAGCATGGGTGCTTTCTTTCTGCTCCTTCCTTTTGTGGGTTTCAGTGGTTCTTTAACTTCAAGATACACATGTATTACTGTACAGGGCTGTGTATTTCCAGCTGCATATATACACACATTATGAGTGACTCAAGAGACATTCCAGAATAATTTTGACAACATGTATTTTCCATATTACATGTTGAATATAGAACCTAACGCTAGTAAAATAAGCAATTCCACTGTGTTATTTTTCCCCTCTAAAGATTGACAATTCTTAGAATTATTGATAATAATGAGTTAGCTAAACTTGGCTGTGGGCTCTCATATACTTTGGCTGGGAATCTCAGCAAAACATTTTCATTGAGCAATTGGTCAACATCTATCAACTTTTAAAATGTTCAGGTTTTTACTTTGTAATTTCTAGAAATTGTTCTTAAATACCTATATGCATGTGTTCCTAAAGATGTATAGGAAGAAGTTTTTTGTAGGATTGATTGCTTTAGCAAAACAAAGCCATTAATGAATGTACTTCCTTAGATTTTGCCATAATGTTTTTTTAATAAAAGTTTAGTCTCTTATATTGAACTACAAGGCCCTGAAAGATCAGACTTTTGGCTACATGTCCAGCCTTTTCTTACCTTCTCTAGCTTCTTGTCATCTACACAATAGTAAGGATATTTTACTAGCAATTCAACAAAAGTGGAGTGGATACTTATAATTCATCTAGGCAAATATCAAATTTGAAACCGGTATCTATAAGGATGAAAAGATCTCCAAGATGACATCATCTTATACAGAGGGATCTAGGGGTGTGTGAGTGTGCGTGTGTGGGTGTGCACACAGGCATGTGTGTGTGCATGCATGCACAAGGCTTTTCTCATTTAGAATTCTGCAGCAAAGCTATAAACCTGCTCCTTCATCTGCACTCAGTAGAAACCTGAAAAAAACTATTGAAACTACCAATCCCAGACCTGTTCCCTTTCTCTCCCCTTCTCCACAGAAATGTTTAATGCATGACTAGGTTACTTCTCATTTTGGTCCTGGAGAATGTTTTCATAAGTCTGTCCTAAGTATACTTTCTTTTATTATAGCAAGTATTTATCAAAAGTGAATTTGTACAATGTCTTGTGCACATTTTCCATGCTTTTAGTTTATTCACCTCAATAAACTCATAAAGTAAGTAGTCAATATCCTCATTTATAGTGAGTCTCAGCAAGATTAGTAACTTAGTCTTGTTATACAACTAGTAAGTGATAAAGTTGGCTTCCCACATGGCTCAGTGGTAAAGAATCCACCTGCCAATGCAGGAGATTAGGGTTCAGTCCCTGGGTTGAAAAGATCCCCTGGTCAAAGAAATGACAATTCACTCCAGTATTCTTGCCTGGGAAATCCCATGGACAGAGGAGCCTAGTGGGCTATAGTCCATGGGGTCGCAAAAGAGTCAGACATAGCTTAGTGACTAAAAAGTAATAAAAGTGATAAAGTTAGCATTTAAACCCAATACCACCTGACTCCAGTGTCCATGCTTACAATAATGCATAGACTGGAACATTTTTAAACTTAGAGCCAACTGACCACCTGTTGGCTCTTCTCTTCTGCCCCAAATCCCATTCTAGGCACCTATGAGAGAAAGGGACAGTTGGCTACATTGTTCTCAAAGATGCAAAGAGCTACAGCTCCACCCTTCTATGTCTAAGACAACCAGAGACTCCTTGAACATCACAAGATGTAACTGAAACTCATTAATATCTCACCACTCTCCTTAGAGCAGAGATGACTTGACCTCCTAATGGTTCCAGTCCAGTCTCTTCAGAATCACAAGGACAGAGAAGCAGCACAATGCAGCTCACCTTCTATGTCTACACCAATTGCCAGGCACCTGAGCTCATAGGCAGGATGCCTAGGTCATCTTTACTATTTCCCTTCGTTCCAGAACTGTGTTCTTATAAATAATAGCTGCAGAGACAGACCTGTCTGTGATTTATGGACTAGAGTCAGAAGGAGCACCTCTTAAACTTGCATATGTTGCTTATTTTCTTACTTTAAGGACACTGATTGCATTTCTCACCTTTTGGTTTTAGAGTTTGGTCATTATTCATAGGGTAACATGGATCAGATTTGTCTTTTTGGCTGTGATTTTGTAAACAATTGTGCTAAAATATGGAGATAAGACTGTGAGAAGGAGTCAGGAGCTTCAGAAGCAAAATGGAAATACCTGATCTGAGCCTCCTGATACCTAGACTTGGTCAGATCATCAAGGAATCATATGTCCTCTGAAACGCCTCTTCTGCAATGGTAATGAATCTTGTTACCGCATTCTCTGCTTTGCTAGGGACATTCTTAGTTTATGCCCATGTTCACTATTTTTGGTTTGCAAGATTTATTTTATGGGTACCCTAACAATGAGGAGAATGCTAATATTTGCTCCAAAGAATTTTGGCAAAGCTTAAATAGACTTCTCTGGGAAGGGGTGGGACCTTGAATTTGTGGCTCTATGCAGCAGAGGACATGCACTTGTCTTTGGGATATAAAGGACCTTAAAGGGTAGGACATGGGGATGGGGGTTATACTAAGGATATAGCGTGCTTGGAAATCTCACAGGTATGGAATTAGAAGGTGGAAAACTATGAGGAGATAAAAATAGTGGCTCCTTCTGTTCATCTCTGATCTCTCCTAAAGTGTCTTCATTTCTATCTCAGTTTACCAGTATCTATTTCTCTGGTGGTGTCAGTGGTAAAGAACCCAATGGCCAATGCAAGAGACTTAAGAAACATGGGTTTGATCCCTGGGTTGGAAAGATCCCCTGGAGTAGGAAATGGAAACCCACTACAATATTTTTGCCTAGAGAATTCCATGGACAGAGGAGCCTAATGGGCTACAATCATGGGGTCACAAAGAGTCAGACATGCCTGAAGCAACTTAGCGCGCACACACACACACACACACACACACACACACACACCCCTCTCTGTGTCTCTAATGCCCTTTAGACATTTTTTGGCTTCTGTTCTTGTGCTCCTTTCTCTTCTCTGTCAACCTTATTCTCTCTGCTTCTTTCTCCTCTCAAAATTTGATTTCTATAGAATATTGAACCTCTTACATCAGATGCCTATACCAACTGGCAACAAACTCATATCTCTTGTAGTTCTGTTCCCATAATTCCAGGGATGTCTTTTCTAGAGTTAGGGACAAGTTAAGATTAAGAGACATTACTCTGCCAACAAAGGTCTGTATAGTCAAGGCTATGGTTTTCCCACTGGTCACATATAGCTGTGAGTGCTGGACTGTAAAGAAGGCAGAATGCCAAAGAATCGATGCCTTTGAACTGCGGTGCTGGAGAAGACTCCTAAAAGTCTGTTGGAGAGCAAGGAGCTCAAACCAGTCAATCTTAAGAGAGATCAACCCTGAATATTCACTGGAAGGATTGATGCTGAAACTGAAGCTCCAGTATTTTGGTCACCTGATGTAAACAGATGACTCACTGGAAAAGTCCCTGATGCTGGAAAAGATTGAGGGCAGAAGAAGAGCACATCAGAGGATGAGATGGCAAGATGGCATTATAGATGCAATAAACATGAACTTGGGCAAACTCTGGGAGATGGTGAGGAGCAGGGAATCCTGGTGTGCTGCAGTCCATGGGATGGACATGACTGGATGACTGAGCAACATAAAGGGACAACATATACATTTATAATAATATGTTTTCCAAGACAGTCCCTCTGAATATCTTCATGAGCTTGCAGGTAAGATAGGTCTGCAACCAAAACTTAAGGATCCAAAGCTTCATCAAAATGTAATCTATCACAACCAATGTGTGTAAATTCAGTTGTTTCAAACAATACTACAATGACTAAGTCTATATAATGGATAATATTCACCATTACCTTGAGAAGGTATCTCAAGAGATAGCAGAAAGGCCTGACAGTGCTTTCTACATTGCTGCTGCTAAGTCGCTTCAGTTGTGTCTGACTCTGTGCAATCCCATAGATGGCAGCCCACCAGACTCCCCCATCCCTGGGATTCTCCAGGCAAGAACACTGGAGTGGGTTGCCATTTCCTTCTCCAATGCATGAAAGTGAAAAGAGAAAGTGAAGTCGCTCAGTCGTGTCCGACTCTCAGCAACCCCATGGACTACAGCCCACCAGACTCCTCCATCCATGGGATTTTCCAGGCAAGTGTACTGGAGTGGGGTGCCATTGCCTTCTCCAGCTTATTAATTAAACCTAAGTTAATAAAGTCTTAGTTTATTCATTTGTAAATAGAGATGAAGTGTTTTTGAGATTGACTATACCTTTGTGGAAGCAGAATTGAACCTCAGCCACAGCTGGAAAGCACAGATGATTATAAGACTTTGGCATTTAGCACTTAGCTTTATTTCTTTAAAGAACTTCCATACCGCAACTTCACTGGCATTCTGGTGGTTAAGACTTCACCTTCCAGTGCAGGGGGTGTGGGTTCAACCCCTGATCATGAAGCTAAGATTCCACATGACTTGGGGCTGAAAACAAAACATAAAACAGAAGCAATGTTGTAACAAATTCAATAAATACTTTTCAAATCCCCACATCAAAAAATTCTTTAAAAAAAAGAACCTCTGTACTACTTCTGATATTCACTGAATCATTAAAAGGATTTGCATTTCTACCACAAGACCTTAACTTTCCTATTGCCTTCTAGAAAATCTCATTCACAGGCAAAAACGGGTAGTCTAGGGGAATGAGGATAATTACCCATCATCAGAATATTCAAGTACCTTGGTTAAAACAGCTTTTTATTATCACTCACTACTCAGGGAAGACTTTTATTATGTGAAACTAACGTCCATAGTATTAGAGTTTAAAATAATTTCAAATGAAATAGTTGTTGTTCCAACTTCGTGTTGTAATATATACCTTAAAATCCATCATGTCTATTAAATCTTTAAAGGAACCGTGTTACTAATTCCACTTTATCCAGATAAGACACTCAAAAATGCCAGTTCAGAAAGTTTGTGATTCACCAGCTTCAACTGTTTCTAAACTCCATGTTTCTTCCATTTTGTGATTTTGTGTCCCACTAATAATATTAGTTTTTAAAATTATGCAATAGTAATAAAAATATAATAATGATGTGACTTAAAGGGTGTTATGCTGACTTTTTTGTCCTGATTTATGCAAAAGACACCTTCCCTTTACCCCTAAAAATAAAGTCCATGTCTTTGATTTCATGACCTAGATTTCTGCTTAAATTTTTACTCAGACAACCCCCCTTACCACATGGAGTATTTTTCAGTACTGCATTATTGACATTAAATAAAGTTACAGAAGGAAGTATTCAATCATAACAATTCTAATGGAATATAAGCATAATACAATAGCCACATTTTACCCTTAATATTAGAGGAGTTAATTGAACCTGGAGAGCCATCAGCTAAAAAAATTGTGTTTTATGTAAATGGTGAATATAATTTCCTTCATATATAATCCTTTGCAGTAGCAATGCAAATAAGGAGTAAGAAGATAGGCTCTAGAGTGAAACTTCAAAGATGATTTCATTCTAATTATCTGTTCTTTCCTCATAGATGGAGAAGAAAAACTATCACATTTTAAAATGAAAATATGTGTATATATTCATTTCCTTTCCAATTGAAAGAGGCAAACAGAATTTTTAACACGACAAATCTGGCACTGTAATCCAGCCCAGACAAAAATCTACAGAAATGGACCTCTCTATTCTTACTAGAATCTTACAGTGAGTTCTTATTAGACTTCTTACAGTGACTCTCTACAACATAGAACATGTCTCTATGAGCTATAGGAATGAATTCAGAAGAACTTTACTTTTGCCCTTTAGTTTTGATTTTTCTAGCATGTTATACTAATCATCTTTTTCAATAGTAATATTGAAGTATAATCTACATAACCACAGAACATGTCCATTTCAAGTGTAAAGTTCTATGAGTTTTAGTAAATTTAAACAGCTGTGCAACCATTATAAAATGTTGTTTTAGTTTCTAGCACTCCAGAATGTTCTAATCCTCTTTTTGTTTTCTAATTAATTTTTATTGAAGTATAGTTTCTTTACAATGTTGTATTAGTTTCTACTTTACAGCAAAGAGAATCAACTATATGCATATGTGTATCCCCTCTTTTTTGGATTTCCTTTCCATTTAGGTCAACACAGAGTACTGAGTAGGATT
Source organism: Tragelaphus eurycerus (assembly GCA_935064755.1). NCBI lineage: Eukaryota > Metazoa > Chordata > Mammalia > Artiodactyla > Bovidae > Tragelaphus > Tragelaphus eurycerus. Next base: position 13,800,689 of record CAKXYN010000062.1, read on the forward strand.
CCCTGTATCTATAATATACATAGTATTAATAGTGTATATATGTAAATCCCAATCTCCCAATTTATCCCACCACCCACTACTTCCCTTGGTATCCATACATTTATTCTCTACATCTGTGTCTCTATTTCTGTCTTGCAAATAAGGTCAACTATACTCTTTTTCATGATACAACATGTATGTGTTAATATATGGTATGTTTTTATCTTTCTGACTTATTTCACTCTATATGACAGTCTCTAGGTCCATCCATGACTCTGCAAATGACCCACTTTTGTTCCTTTTTATGACTGAAATAATATTCCATTGTATATGCTTCACAGTCTATTCCTATGTTGATGGACATTTAGGTTGCTTCCATGTCCTAGCTACTGTGAATAGCGCGGCATGTGCATGCACTGAAGTGCATGTGTCTTTAAAAAAAATTTTTTTTCTGGGTATATGCCTTGTAATGGGATTATTGGGTCACATGATAGTTCTATTTTAAGTTTTTTTTTTTTTTTTTTTTAAGGAAACTGCATCACATTCTCCATAGTGGCTGCATCAAAATTACATTCCCATCAACAGTGCAAGAGGGGTCCCTTTTCTCCAAACCCCCTCCAGCATTTATTGTTTGTAGATTTTTTTTTAACAATGGTCATTCTGAGGGGTCTGATACCACTGTTTTGATTTGCATTTCTCTAATAATTAGTGATGTTGAGCATCTTTTCATGTGTTTGTTAACCATGTATGTCTTCTTTGGAGAAATGTCTGTTTAGATCTTCCACCCATTTTTTGATTGGGTTATTTGTTTTGTTGATATTGAGCTGAATGTGTTGTTTGTATATTTTGGATATTAATCCTTTGTCAGTTGCTTTGTTTGCAAATATTTTCTCCCATTCTGAGGGTTGTCTTTTTGTCTTGGGGGAAAAAACACTCTGCTATTCAGATCCCACTGACTTATTATTGACAACTCAGAAAAGCAGGAACCTTGTGTATATATGAAAGATGACTTGGACAAGTATAAAAAGTCTTTAAACTTCGCTTTATCTGTGAAAGTGGTTAAATCTTTGCTTTACTTTACTCATAAAGTTTAAATGTGCTTCTACCATTTTGAGTGAAGTGTAGAAATCTTACTGTTTTTTGGATTTCTGTATTCTCCTCATTCTAATAATATAAATATTTTATATTATTTATTCTATCACCCCGCTCCAGTACTCTTGCCTGGAAAATCCCATGGACGGAGGAGCCTGGTAGGCTGCAGTCCATGGGGTCGCTCAGTCCGACATGACTGAGCGGCTTCACTTTCTCTTTTCACTTTCATGCATTGGAGAAGGAAATGGCAGCCCACTCGAGTGTTCTTGCCTGGAGAATCCCAGGGACAGGGAAGCCTGGTGGGCTGCCGTCTGTGGGGTCACACAGAGTCGGACACGACTGAAGTGACTTAGCATAGCATTAGCATAATCATATATCCTCTACATAGATTGAGCAATATGTCATATGCTGACATATGGCATTACATTCTTGTTTCAAGAATCAAATATTATTCAATAAGCTTATGAGAAGTAGATTAGGATATTATATTTACCCTAACTTTTGCCCTTCCTAATGTTCTTTCCTTTCTGAAATTCCATGCCTTCTTCTGTCCCTTCCTCTCTCTTGAAGAACTTCTTTAGCCTTTCACTGAGGGTAGTTATGCTAGCAGCAAATTCTTAGTCTTCTTTTGTCTGAGAATGTGTTAATATTCCCTGCATTTCTGAGATATACAAATCATGGCTGATAGTTTTATTCCTTCAGTACTTAAAAAATATTCTATATCATTCTGGCATATGTGATTTCAGATCTGAAATCCTCTGCTTTTCTAATTAGGGTTTCCCTATACATGATGTGGGGGCTTCCCTGGTAACCCAGCTGGTAAAGAGTTTGCCTGCAATGCAAGAGACCCTGGTTCAATTCCTGCATCAGGAAGATCCCCTTGAAAAGGGATAGGCTACCCACACCAGTATTCTTGGGCTTTCCTGGTGGCCAGATGATAAAGAATCTGCCTGCAATGTGAGAGACCTGGGTTCGTTCCTTGGGTTGGGAAGACATTCTGAAAGAGGGCATGTCAACCCACTCCAGTATTCTTGCATGGAGAATCCCCATGGTCAGAGGAGCCTGGTGGCCTACAGTCCATAGGGTCACAAAGAATTGGACACGACTGAGCAACACATGCACACATGATGTGTCAGTGTTCTCTGACTTCTTTCAAGAATTTTTTTGTCTTTTGCTTTCAGAATTTGTTTATTACCTTTGAGTTTATTCTATTTGTAGCTCACTTAGATTCTTGAATCTGTAGGTTTATGTATTTCACTATATTTGGAGTTTTCAGTCATTATTTTTTCTAATACATTTTCAGTCTAATTCTCTCTCTCTCCTCTACTACTGAGACTGATGATTTGAATATTAGCTCTTTCTTTATCCTATATAGGTCCCTTTATTCTATTAATTTTTTATGATCTACTTTCTAGTTTTTTACTCTGACTTGGTAAATTCTATTGCTCTATCCTCAAGTTCACTGTTTCTGTCCTTTATCATTTCTACTTTACTTTTGAGCTCATCCAGCAAGTTTTATTTTGTTTTCTTTTTTTTTTTTTTTGCATTTTTCAATCCTGGGACTTCTATTTGGTTCTCTTTTATAACATGATATTTGACTGAAATGTTCTACTTATTAATTAATTTCAAGTTAATTGACTGTTGTTCATTGAAGCATTTTTATAATGGATGCTTTAAAAACTGTCAGATAGTTTTAACATTTGATTCACTTCAATGTTGGCATCTGTTGATGACCTTTTTTCACCTAAGTTGTGATTTTCCTGGACTTTGATGAGTGATTTTTTTATTGTATCATGTATAGTTTGGATATTAGGAGATTCTGAATTTTACATTAACTCTGTTGAGGTGTGGTGTGACAGTAGGTGAATATATGCATACAACTTTCTGCTGCTCTCTCCCATCCCACTGGCAAAAGTGTGGTGCTGTTTCATTTTAAATGGATCAGATGGAAATTTAGCTCCTATCTGTATCCACTAGCATCTTCCTGGCAAAAGTGGGTTTCCTATTTAAGCTCTCTGCCATGCCCAGTTGCCAAAAGGGAAGGGGAAAACAGAGAGCTGACTTACATCACTTGACTGCTGCAGGTTGAGAGCTGAAAGTCAGCTGTGCCATACTGAGGCATACTGAACCCTCTGCCAGATAGAGGGTTAGGTGGAAACAGGCAAGCTGATTGTAATTCTGAGCCACAGAAGCTAGAACATTGCTTCATATAGATGATTTTCCTAGAGGTTTGGGAAGATGCCAGGTACATGAAGAGAATCTTAAGCATAAATAATTCCTCAATTTGTAAACATTTTCATGAGTAGAAAAATCTAATCTAGAAAGTCAGCTATGCAACTTAAGAGAGAAGTATTTAGTAGGTAAGATATATCTAGTTAAGGTGGAGGGAATAAAATTAAATGAAATGTAATATTTCTACAAATTCATATTTTTCCAGTTATATTACTCAGATTTGAAAATTCATGAGGTAGGGAATTTTGGGCTGTGACTTACCTAGATGTGCTCTTGTGTACACTTTATACGAGCTCTAAAAGCCGATGATGCCACATAGTATTTTATGGGTGAAACAGGAATATTCAGGATCCTGAAGATGGACTGGAAAGGACCTGTACTATGTTCCTGAAGTTAATGTACATCTACTCTAGTGATCAGTTTGCTTTGGAAATCTTCCCTGTGCCCTCCCTGAAGATGAACTGTTTTAGAAGTAACTACTATAAAAGTTCAACTGCTTTGTCCTCTGTACTGTCATTTTTTGGGGATTGCATTTCAGGTGAAGTTTCTGGACACCACAGTAAATATTTGGAAGTTACCCATGATTAAATTTACTATGCACAACACTGAAACAAGTATTACACTTAGTATTCTTCACAGTGAATTATTCTGATAACTTTAATAATATTTAACTCATTTTGTGTTAGCTGATGATAGATCTAGTTATCCTGTGGTAGAGAAGTAAATTCACACAGAGCATTTTGTATCAAGGGTCTGAGTAAATGTCCATCGCAATGGCAGAATAAGTTTCTTCACTAAAATATTTGTAAACACCTTTAAGCCTTCTTGGAATCTTAGTACTTATTTTTTTTAATATTCATGACATTCTTATCACCAACTCCATCATTGCCATCTTCCTTATTACCATAAAAATAGCAAAAATAAAAATACGTATTTCATATAAACCAGACACTGACCTAAGTACTTAAATGTTATCTCATTTAATTCTTTTGAATAACACATATACACACACATGAAACAGAGTTTAATTAACTTGCTGAAGGCAACTCAGCTAATAGTGCCAAAGTCAGGATTGTCAAGTGTTTTGTTGTTGTTATTGTTGTTTGTTTGTTTTAATAAGTCTGAGACCTTACTCACATGCTACACCACCTCTGATCTGAAAGCAAACCTGAAATCTTTAAAGCTGAGATCTCAGAACCTGTCCCAAACATCAATTAATTTCTTTCTTTGTCTTTATTTTGATACTTGCATAAGCCTAATCTTTTAATGCCCAAGTCCTTTGGTTTCTGCAAAAAATTCTAAGTACAGGGGAAATGAAAGCATTTATTTTAGCACTTGTGATGTACCAGGCTTTTACGTAGATTCTTTTATCCTCAAAGCAACCCTGAAAGGTGGTTATATTTATTTTGGAGATGGTATGACTGGAACTTACAGAGGTAAAGTGGCCTCCCCAGGGACATACTAAAACAGCAAATACTAGATAGAAACCCAATTTTACTGGGTCAACCTCTAACTGATCCTATTTATGACACAGTTGTCATCAGTCACGATCTTTGGCATGAAACCTGAGATGAGGTCAAGATACAGAGAAATAAAGGGAGGTTTGTGCAGCCAAGAGCAGTGAAAATTTAGCAGGAGAAAAGAAGTGGGGCTTAGAAAGAAGGGCACTGTGAGAGGTCCAGAGGAAGACAGCTGGAATGTGGAGGGTAAGTGGGAGGGGAGAGTGAGAGTGGGGGACAAAGGCAGTGCAAGAGCTGCTTTATTATTTCCCTCAGGTTGACTCCAGAAATGAAACCAAGAGGGAAATAAAGAGTGGCGTGATGCAGCGTTGCTTGTCCCAGATGTAGACTATGGCTTCTGCTTCTCCGTTTAATGGCTGAAGTAAGGCTTATCTTTAACTAGTTGTGGTTATCTCTTAGAATGCCTCTGCTCTTGACTGAAGAATTGGAGAGAAGGGAATGTTATGCAGGTTCTGTTTGGTAGGATGGCGGTAGATTTACTCTTCTGATGTCTTCATTGTTTCTATTGTTGTCATTGCCATTGCTGCTGCTGATAAGTCCTTCAGGACAATTTGCTATTTCAAACCATGTATTTAAATTCATTTCAGTTCAGTCACTCAGTCATGTCTGACTCCTTACAACCCCATAGACTGTAGCATGTCAAGCTTCCCTGTCCATCACCAACTCCCAGAGCATACTCAAACTTGTGTCCATTGAGTCAGTGATGCCATCCAAGCATGTCATCTTCTGTCGTCCCCTTCTCCTACCACCTTCAATCTTTCCCAGCACCAGGGTCTTCTCCAGTGAGTCGGTTCTTTGCATCAGGTGGCCAAATTATTGGCATTTCAGCTTCAGCATCAGTCCTTCCAATGATAATTCAGGACTGATTTCCTTTAGAATTGACTGATTGGATCTCCTTCTAGTCCAAGGAACTCTCAAGATTCTTCTCCAACACAACAGTTCAAAAGCATCAATTCTTCAATGCTCAGCTTTCTTTATAGTCCAACTCTCACATCCATACATGACTACTGGTAAAAGCATGGCTTTGACTAGATGGACCTTCATTAGTAAAGTAACGTCTGCTTCTGAATATGCTGTCTAGGTTGGTCATAGGTTTTCTTCCAAGGAACAAGCGTCTTTTAATTTCATGGCAGAAGTTACCATCTGCAGTGATTTTGCAGCCCCCAAAATAAATTCTTTCACTGTTTCCATTTTTTCCCCATCTATGTGCCATGAAGTGATGAGAACAGATGCCATGATCTTAGTTTTCTGAATGTTGAGTTTTAAGCCAACATTTTCACTCTCCTCTTTCACTTTCATCAAGGTGCTCTTTAGTTCCTCTATATTTTTCACCATAAGGGTGGTGTCATCTGAAGTTATTGACATTTTTTCCCAGCAACGTTGATTCCAGTTTGTGCTTCATCCAGCCCAGCATTTTGTATGATGTACTCTGCATATGAGTTAAATAAGCAGGGTGACAATATACTCTTTTCCTAATTTGGAATCAGTCTGTTGTTCCATGTCCAGTTCTAACTGTTGCTTCTTGACTTGCATACAGATTTCTCAGGATGCAGGTCAGGTTAACTGGTATTCCTATCTCTTGATACAGTTCCCATCTCCTGATACAGTACAGTTTGTTGTGATCCACACACTCCAAGAATTTGGTGTAGTCAATAAAGCAGAAGTAGATGTTTTTCTGGAACTCTATTGCTTTTTTGATGATCCAATGGATGTTGATCTCTGATTTCTCTGCGTTTTCTAAATCCAACTTGAGCATCTGGAAGTTCATGGTTCACGTACTACTGAAGCCTGGCTTGGAGAATTTTGAGTATTACTATAATAGAAAAATAAAAATCCCAATAAATCAAGAGGTAAATGAGGAAGCTAGTAAGAAGAAGATACAAATCATTTGCTCAATAAAGAGCCTTCCATTCCAGAGATGAGTATGGAGACCTTTGATGAGCTTATATAGTGATGTCTCATGATTCATTTTTTTTTCCTTGACATATAGCTGCTGGATTCACCTTGTCTCTTCTTTGAAGGGATGTATAATATCCAGATTAGTTCTCCCTGGCCACCCAATCATTTTTCATCAAACTTTACCCTGTTTCAGTCTCACAAATGTCATATGGAAATGGAAGTGAATTTTATATAATCTGAAATAAGTTCAAATTGGGATAATAAATTTGCTTTAAATAAAGAGATTTGAAACTGAACATGGACAACATTATGATTTATCTGGTATCTGTCCTTTCCACCAACCAAATTTAATCAAACATGGAGTCAATAGATCATTAATCCTATCTACTTCTTGGAAAGAATATAATGCTGGTTTTCTTATCAATTATATAAAACTACCAGGCTCACTTGAGAATGTTTTTTTCAACTCTATCCTTCATTCAAAATAGTGTGTATATGTATTCTGAACATAAAGTACATACATTTACTTCTGTTATAATTTATGGTTGAAAACAAGATTTTTTTCTAACAGGATTGATATATTATAGATCAACTTGAGCATCACATACACTGTGTGTTTGCTTATAAACATTTCTGTTTACTAGGTAAACTTAGAAAACTGCACCCAGCTGAACAGAGCTGTGTAGGAATACACACACACACACACACACACACACACCCCAAATCCCAAATACATACAGGTACCTCAGTTCACTGTATTTATTTTTCCCTGCATCCAGGCATGCCTGGTAATATAACTTTTCTCTGATTTCAGGCAAAAAATCTACATATATCACTTTACAATAACTCACAAGCTGCAATCTTTAAATGTCTGCCCTTTCAAATAAAGAGTTGGACACAACAGAGTGACTAGGCATATACACACATTTTGTAGGTGAGTTTAGTTCAGTCACTTAGTCGTGTCTGACTCTTTGCAACCCCCATGAATTGCAGCATGCCAGGCCTCCCTGTCCGTCACCAACTCCTGGAGTTCACTCAAACTCACGTCCATCGAGTCAGTGATGCCATCAGCCATCTCATCCTCTGTCCCCTTCTCCTGTCCCCAATCCCTCCCAGCATCCGAGTCTTTTCCAATGAGTCAACTCTTTGCATGAGGTAGCCAAAGTACTGGAGTTTCAGCTTTAGCATCATTCCTTCCAAAGAAATCCCAGGGCTGATCTCCTTCAGAAGGGACTGGTTGAATCTCCTTCCAGTCCAAGGGACTCTCAAGAGTCTTCTCCAACACCACAGTTCAAAAGCATCAATTCTTCATCGCTCAGCCTTCTTCACAGTCCAGCTCTCACATCCATACATGACCACAGGAAAGACCATAGCCTTGACTAGACCGGCCTTGGTTGGCAAAGTAATGTCTCTGCTTTTTAATATGTGATCTAGGTTGGTCATAACTTTCCTTCCAAGGAGTAAGCGTCTTTAAATTTCATGGCTGCAGTCACCATCTGCAGTGATTTTGGAGCCCAGAAAAATAAAGTCTGACACTGTTTCCACTGTTTCCCCATCTATTTCCCATGAAGTGATGGGACCGGATGCCATGATTTTTGTTTTCTGAATGTTGAGTTTTAAGCCAACTTTTTCACTCTCCTCTTTCACCTTCATCAAGAGGCTTTTTAGTTCCTCTTCACTTTCTGCCATAAGGGTGGTGTCATCTGCTTATCTGAGGTTATTGAAATTTCTCCCGGCAATCTGGATTCCAGCTTATGCTTCTTCCAGCCCAGTGTTTCTCATGATATACTCTGCATAGAAGTTAACTAAGCAGGGTGACAATATATAGCCTTGAAGTACTCCTTTTCCCATTTGGAACCAGTCTGTTGTTCCATGTCCAGTTCTAACCGTTGCTTCCTGACCTGCATATAGGTTTCTCAAGAGGCAGGTCAGGTGGTCTGGTATTCCCATTTCTTTAAGAATTTTCCACAGTTTATTGTGATCCACATAGTCAAAGGTTTTGGCATAGTCAATAAAGCAGATATAGATGTTTTTCTGGAACTCTCTTGCTTTTTCAATGATCCAGTGGATGTTGGCAATTTGGTCTATGGTTCCTCTGCCTTTTCTAAAACCAGCTTGAACATCTGGAAGTTCATGGTTCACATATTGCTGAAGCCTGGCTTGGAGAATTTTGAGCATTACTTTACTAGCATGTGAGATGAGTGCAATTGTGCGGTATTTTGAGCATTCTTTGGCATTGCCTTTCTTTGGGATTGGAATGAAAACGGACCTTTTCCAGTCCTGTGGCCAATGCTGAGTTTTCCAAATTTGCTGGCATATTGAGTGCAGCACTTTCACAGCATCATCTTTCAGGATTTGAAATAGCTCAACTGGAATTCCATCACCTCCACTAGCTTTGTCCATCACCTCCACTAGCTTTGTTCGTAGTCATGCTTTCTAAGGCCCACTTGACTTCACATTCCAGGATGTCTGGCTCTAGGTGAGTGATCACACCATCTGTACTACAAAGTACACAGAAGTGCTATATTTATGTTAATATTTTCAATTTCTTAACTATTTTATATGTGTGAAACTTCCACTGGGTCTTATGTTTTGTATACATAGTTTTTGCACTCATGATCAGATCAGATCAGATCAGTCACTCAGTCGAGTCCGACTCTTTGCTACCCCATGAACCGCAGCACGCCAGGCCTCCCTGTCCATCACCAGCTCCCGGAGGTCACCCAGACTCGCATCCATCGAGTCAGTGATGCCATCCAGCCATCTCATCCTCTGTCATCCCCTTCTCCTCCTGCCCTCAATCCCTCCCAGCATCAGAGTCTTCTCCAATGAGTCAACTCTTCGAATGAGGTGGCCAAAATACTGGAGTTTCAGCTTTAGCATCATTCCTTCCAAAGAAATTCCAGGATTGATCTCCCCAGAATGGACTGGTTGGATCTTCTTGCAGACCAAGGGACTCTCAAGAGTCTTCTCCAACACCACAGTTCAAAAGCATCAATTCTTCGGCGCTCAGCCTTCTTCACAGTCCAGCTCTCACATCCATACATGACCACAGGAAAGACCATAGCCTTGACTAGGCGAACCTTTGTTGGTAAAGTAATGTCTCTGCTTTTGAATATGCTATCTAGGTTGGTCATAACTTTCCTTCCAAGGAGCAAGCGTCTTTTAATCTCATGGCTGCAGTCACCATCTGCAGTGATTTTGGAGCCCAGAAAAACAAAGTCTGACACTGTTTCCACTGTTTCCCCATCTATTTCCCATGCAGTGATGGGACCAGATGCCATGATCTTCGTTTTCTGAATGTTGAGCTTTAAGCCAACCTTTTCACTCTCCACTTTCACTTTCATCAAGAGGCTTTTTAGCCCCTCTTCACTTTCTGCCATAAGAGTGGTGTCATCTGCATATCTGAGGTTATTGATATTTCTCCCGGCAATCTTGATTTCAACTTGTGTTTCTTCCAGTCCAGCATTTCTCATGATGTACTCTGCATGTAAGTTAAATAAACATGGTGACAATATGCAGCCTTGACGTACTCCTTTTCCTATTTGGAACCAGTCTGTTGTTCCATGTCCAGTTCTAACTGTTGCTTCCTGACCTGCATACAGATTTCTTAAGAGGCAGATCAGGTGGTCTGGTATTCCCATCTCTTTCAGAATTTTCCATAGTTTATTGTGATCCACACAGTCAAAGGCTTTGGCATAGTCAATAAAGCAGAAATAGATGTTTTTCTGGAACTCTCTTGCTTTTTCCATGATCCAGCGGATGTTGGCAATTTGATCTCTGGTTCCTCTGCCTTTTCTAAAACCAGCTTGAACATCAGGAAGTTCACGGTTCACATATTGCTGAAGCCTGGCTTGGAGAATTTTGAGCATTACTTTACTAGCGTGTGAGATGAGTGCAATTGTGTGGTAGTTTGAGCACTCCTTGGCATTGCCTTTCTTTGGGATTGGGATGAAAACTGACCTTTTCCAATCTTGTGGCCACTGCTGAGTTTTCCAAATTTGCTGGCATATTGAGTGTAGCACTTTCACAGCATCATCATTCAGGACTTGGAATAGCTCCACTGGAATTCCATCACCTCCACTAGCTTTGTTCGTAGTGATGCTTTCTAAGGCCCATTTGACTTCACATTCCAAGATGTCTGGCTCTAGGTCAGTGATCACATCATCATGATTATCTGGGTCTTGAAGCTCTTTTTTGTACAGTTCTTCTGTGTATTCTTGCCACCTCTTCTTAATATCTTCTGCTTCTGTTAGGTCCACACCATCTCTGTCCTTTATTGCACTCATGAAGTGTGCCTCTAAACCCACTTCCTCCATAAGCCTGTGGCATTTGTTGTGTTATTTTGCATGGTATGGATATTTTTAAGAACACTTAGAAGGAGAGAGTAAAATGGTTCATTAAAAAAGACTCAAAAAGGTTACTTTAAGACCTCCAAATGTCTGTCATTGCACAAGTGTGGAATATTATTACTTTCAAGTGATGGGAAGCAATGGGGGTGATACCAAACCATCGAGGGATTGCTGTGAGATGTTCAGATATTAAGAATGATAAACCACACCAGGCAGTCCACTTCTTTGTTATTCATTGTTTGATTCAAATAGGACATCTACCCACTTAGAAGAAACACTTTATCCTCCACAAATCATGACATTAATATGCAGAAAACAAACCAGCTATCATTGAGAAGCAGACAGAAGATGGGCCAAGCATAGTTTAGACGCAGACAAGGTCTAGACATGGAAATAAATTGTTTTGAAAGTAATCTTGTACCTACTGTCTAAGAAACAAAGATCACCACCGTTGCAACCAACAGTAGTCATGAAGGACTACATTGAAAAAGGTCTTAATATATATTTGTTGAAATAAAGTAGAGCAAGGCCTGTTTATTTCATATTCTGGGCTACAATTTATAGATTTTACATATATTTTCACAATAACCTTATGAGAAATCTTTTTGTATATCCTTTCTAGAAAGAGGGAAGGAGAGTCTTAGAGAACTTAAATAACTTGCCTAAAGACACATAATTAATATATGAAGATCAGTATCAAACTCTTTTTTCTATTCTTAACATTCTCCATGTGTATGTCTGCTAAGTTGCTTCAGTCATGTCTGACTCTTTGTGACCCCATAGACTGTAGCCCACCAGGGTCATTTCTCCCTGAGTTTCTCCAGGTGACAATATTGGAGTGGGTTGCCATTTCCTTCTCCAGGGAATCTTCCCAACCCAGGGATCAAATCCAGGTCTCCTGCATTGCAGGCAGATTCTTTACCATCTGAGCCACCAGGGAAGCCTCAGAACTAACCTAAAAATAGAATAAAAAAAGACAATTAAGCTATCTGCTTATATGCTTAAATGTCAATGTCTTGGTCAAGCTTCTAGTTTCTTGTCTATCTCTCTTGGTCTCTTATCCTTATTTTATTTGTATTTCTTCTATCTCACCACATATGGACATCTTGTCATTCATTTATCTTTTGGCAAACAGAAGACTGATATGGACCAACTTGAGTAAATAATGTTGCACCATTCATAATAATTTGTACGCTTGTAAAAACCTTGAAAACAAAGTCCTTGGAAAGGTAAGCTTATTTACCTTCTGAATGAATTGGTTTCAAAGTTGGCTTTTCTGACACAGCTTACAAATATGGATCCTGATACTTTGTCTGATTGGGAGCAAACAAAGCACCAAAGATTAACTTGTGGTTTCTCAGTGAGAGGAAAACTGGTGATTCCTAACAGTACTTGTGCATTATATAATGGATATGATTTGTATAGTAAATATATGATAATCATGCTTACAATGTGAAATAATCTCCCACTTTCTCTTACTGAGCATTGAAAATTGAGTTTCTTTTCTTACCAAGATTGCACTGACCCTCTACCTTCTATTAACATTAAGTCAGAGAGATCTGGTCTTTTCTTTATCCTTAAACGAATTTTTAGAAAGAGAACCGGCATGGCAGTGACATTATAGGAGATAATGAATTTACTGGTAAAGTCAAAGGAAAATCATCCAAAAATAGTCTTAAATGCATTATTTATAACTTTATATGATGATAAGAGGGAAAAAATTGGGTTTGAGTATGTATGTTGTTTGGAAATCTAAAAATGGTATCTGAATATTATTTTAATAAAGATATAGAAGAGCTACAAACTGGTCTCCATAGATGTACTTTGCTCTTTCATCTTAGAGTTGAGCAATTTGAGTAGCATCCAGCAAATCTTGATTTAAGGCAAAAATACTTGACATCATTAGATAGTGCTTTAAAAGTGTTTCAAATAAATATGAAACTTCAGTTAATGTCTATGGCTGAAAACAATATACAGTAAATTAACAAACTGGGTGACGGAAGAACATTCAGTAAGTTAATGTATTAAGAACATGGTTGGACTGTTTTTCAAAAGTTGCTTTAATTGTCTCATCTTTTTGATTAACCATAGAAATACAAACTAATTGTGTTCCTGTAGTGAAATGTATAAAATTAATATACAAGGAAAATAAAGCTTTTTTAAATTTAATAATGGCCATTTATGACTGTAAGCAGACTTTCCAACTGATAATAAATGACTAACCTTGTATTTGCTCATTATTTTTCTCTGTTCCAGACTTTAATCATTGACATCTAACTGTGTCCAACATTTGTGATTCATTAAGCTCTTGTTTTTCAAGATGCCAGTGCTGATGGTGGCTTTTCTCTGTGTGTGCAAATGTAGCTACAATGTGTGGATGTTCAACTGTATCTTTAGTACTAATCTTATTGACTGTCGACCAATCTCTGGTCAGTGCTGTTGTTTTCAGCAATATGTGAACCGTGAACTTCCAGATGTTCAAGCTGGTTTTAGAAAAGGCAGAGGAAACAGAGATCAAATTGCCAACATCTGTTGGATTATTGAAAAAGCAAGAGAGTTCCAGGAAAAAATCTATTTCTGCTTTATTGACTATGCCAAATTCTTTGACTGTGTGGATCACAATAAACTGTGGAAAATTCTGAAAGAGATGGGAATACCAGACCACCTGACCTGCCTCTTGAGAAACCTATATGCAGGTCAGGAAGCAATAGTTAGAACTGAACATGGAACAACAGACTGGTTCCAAATAGGAAAAGGAGTATGTCAAGGCTGTATATTGTCACCCTGCGTAGTTAACTTCTATGCAGAGTACATCATGAGAAACGTTGGACTGGAAGAAGCACAAGCTGGAATCCAGATTGCTGGGAGAAATATCAATAACCTCAGATGTGCAGATGACACCACCCTTATGGCAGAAAGTGAAGAGGAACTAAAAAGCCTCTTGATGAAAGTGAGAGAGGAGAGTGAAAAAGTTGTCTTAAAGCTCAACATTCAGAAAACGAAGATCATGGCATCGGCCCCATCACTTCATGGGAAATAGATGGGGAAACAGTGTCAGACTTTCTTTTTCTGGGCTCCAAAATCACTGCAGATGGTGACTGCAGCCATGAAATTAAAAGACGCTTACTCCTTAGAAGGAAAGTTATGACCAACCTAGATAGCATATTCAAAAGCAGGGATATTACTTTGCCAACAGAGGTCCATCCAGTCAAGGCCACGGTTTTTCTAGTAGTCATGTATGGATGTGAAAGTTGGACTATAAAGAAAGCTGCTGCTGCTAAGTCGCTTCAATTGTGTCCAACTCTGTGTGAACCCATAAGCATTGAAGAATTGATGCTTTTGAACTGTCATGTTGGAGAAGACTCCTGAGAGTCCCTTGGATAGCAAGGAGATCCAGTCAGTCCATCTTAAAGGAAATAAGTCCTGAATATTCACTGGAGAGACTGATGGTGAAGCTGAAACTCTAATACTTTGGTCATCTGATTTGAAGAACTGCCTCATTTGAAAAAACCCTGGTGCTGGGAAAGATTGATGGCGGGAGGAGAAGGGGACAACAGAGGATGAGATGGTTGGATGGCATCACCGACTCAGTGGACATGAGTTTAAGTAAGCTCTGGCAGTTGGTGTTGGTCAGGGAAGCCTGGTGTGCTGCAGTCGCAAAGAGTCGGACATGACTAAGCAACAGAACTGAAATGAACTGAAGGAATGCATATGATTTCAATCTCATATACACTTTGATACATTTTTTGGCTTTTTGATTATAGCTGTCTTAGTGAATATGAAGTATTATCTTCCATATTGGCTGTTAGTCACAGCTGTAGTCCTAGAATCTAAATCATTGTTTTTCCGATATTTTCTGATTCAATCAAGACTCTTCTTAAAAAAGTTATATTTCAGCTTTTCTTGACAAGTTTAGTGACTCATATAAAGAAAAGATTGATTTCAATAATTGCACCAAACTTTAACTGAACGCTCTCCCCAGGCCAGGCCCTGCCCTAAAACATGTATTATCTCCTTAGATCTTCACAACTACTCTGTCCACCCTGTCAGGAGAAAATTGACTGTGATCATCTGTGTTTCTGAAAAATCGTTGAATGAAACACAATGATTTTAAAATCTATTTGTAAATCTCATGTTCCCAACTCTTGTTTTTTCCAGAATTGTTGTTGCATTTCTCCCATGAATGCTCCTCAGATATATCCTATTACAAAAGGAATTATCTTCCTAAAAGCCTAGCACATTGCATACCCACATGGTAAGTTCAATAAGCTCACAGAACCCCAGAGGGTATGCAAGGGAGAAAGCAGGAGGTTTTTATATGCCACTCAGTGTTGTTAGTCCCTCAGTCATGTCTCACTCTTTGCAACCCCATGGACTGTAGCCTGCCAGGCTCCTCTGTCTATGGAATTATCCAGGCAGGAATACTGGAGTGGGTTGCTGTTTCCTTCTCCAATACAACACTCAAGCTTTCAGCAAATTCTGTCCATATAACTTCTAATCAGTGGGTTTCTCAATAAGAGGTAGGGTGTCAGGTATTGGTGAGAAATGAGAGAGGATTTGATGAAGTAATTTAAGGATTGCACCATTCAAGTTGGAAGGAAAGCTCATGAACTGAGCAGATGAAAGCCCACCTTGCTCCATTAATGAGGACAGATTATCTTCACTCCTGTAAGTTGCACACTAGACAATAATCATCCAAAAATGATTTCTCATTTTATATTTTTATTTTATAAATGTCCAAAAGTCATTATGTGCAAAACTATTTAGCAAAATGCTACTGTGGTGTTCATAGCTTGTAATTTAAAAAGAAAAAAGTCACAACCCAAGGCTGCTGCACCTCATACATTATGCAGTAGAGGGTTTTGAGTAAGATTGAAACATAGGAACAAAACCCACACTCCCGGAAGGCAAAATACTGCTTGACATTTTTAACAGTAATGAAACCTAAGACCTCAGTGGTGCAAAGCTAAAGTACATTTGCATGTCAAAGAATAGGTTCTATTTAATTTGTTTAGCTTTTCTGTTTCTTTGTTAGCTTTTCTGTTTTTTATGGAATAATTTCAAGGTTACAAAGATTATATTAACTGTCTAAATGGTTGAGAGGAGGTATGAATCCAGAGGAAAACTGATGGCTGATTTTCTAACTAGACTTTGAAAGGGGAGAAATATGGGTGGGAGAAGTACTTCTCCCCTTGACATCTCTAATGTGGTTTCGCTTTATCTCCAGAGCCAAAAAAGAAACCGAAATATTGGTCAGCTTATGTTTATATGATGTATATTCTTCTGATTTTGAATAAATTTAAGAGCTTATCTTTTTTCTTGTCCTGAGGAGTCTTACACAATTGTCACATTTTTAACTTTTTCTCAGGAGAAACACCTGACAACAATATCCCAAATTTTAACACTTTATGGCTTATTCACCAATTGCCATTCATTCTTTCTTCTGTTTAGGAAAGAAAAGCTGAGATTGTGATTTATAGTAAAATTGGGTTTCACAGGTTCAGATTCAGAATTGAGGAGACATTATGTAAACTATGGTTAACCTAAAAAGTTTTAAGGTATATTAGAAAAAAACAAAATGTTTATTATAATTTAAAAAAAAAAATCAATCCTTTCTGCTTTATAATTGGTCTTTTATTTCTCACTTAGTAAGATGAAAAGTAGTTTTAATGGCTGGTAAATCAATATAAAGGGACAAAAATGTTTCCTATAGATTTTTCTCATTTAATTAATGCCATAAATCTTTTTTTGGTGGAAAAAGACTTTGAGGCAGACTAATTTGTGCTTAAAAAATATTTTAATGGATCAGAAATGCATCATGTGGACCCTTGGCTAAATAATTCAGTTGGTAACAATGTGTGAAAGAGAGAACTAAGTTTTTCAAGAGTTCACACTTTATAGACAAATATTTTCCAAGATTTGGGTTTTGTGGAACTGACCTTTCGTGCACAGATGTTTAAATACAGTTTGGAGGCATGTGGGATATGAGCTCTGTGTTTGTCTGGGTCTCTTCTCTTGAGTGTTGTCCTGCTAAGGTGAGAGATGTTCCTCCAGGGCAAGGGAGAATGTGCCCAAGTGCCTGACATTTACCCAGAACTCAAATATTTGCAAGGATGTATATGTAAGTGCGCATAGGGCTGGATGGAATGAAATGATGACTAATCCTGGTTTCTTGGGAGCAACTATGTTGATTTGTCCACTGTGATGGCGTTGGTAGAGATTTATGTAGTTGGAAACTCACAGATAGCAAACTCTAGGTTATGGACCACAGTTCATTTACAGAATTTGAGTTGACTCATAAATGAATCAATTTAAAAGGGAAAATTGGGTATCCTTTGTTTTGAGGTAAAGTTAGGTAGAATCATTCTTAATCTTCCAGTTCCATCATTTTCCTAACAATCTCCTTCTCTCGCCTCCACTGTTGAATTTTTTAGTGCTATGTCCCCAGTAGTGCTTCCCAGGTGGTGCTAGTTGTAAAGAACCCTCCTGCAATGCAGGAGACATAATAAGATGTGGGTTCGATCCCTGGTTCAGGAAGAGCCCCTGGTGGAGGGTCTGGCAACCCACTCCAGTATTCTTGCCTGGAGAATCCCATGGACAGAGGAGACCATAGGGTTGCAAAGAATCAGACACAACTGAAGCGACTTAGCACGCACGCATGTTACCAGGACAGCTGGAGGTTCAATTTTGAATTTACCTCTTACTGTGTTATTATGGGTAGATTTTCTACTAGTTCCTAGATGAAGTTTTTCATTTTTCAGAGAGTGTGCAAATACCTACTTTTCAGTGTTAGAAGCTTTTCAGGCAGTAATGCAAATCTACTGAGTAGAAATGTGTAGCAAAAATAAACTACCTTGTCAATAGCAGCAGAACTATTGCCAACACTACCAGTAAATAGTAACACATTAAAAGAAAGTATGCATTACTGTGATAGCCCAATCTAAGTCGGTCAGTGTCTTCTCTCACCACTGGCCGATGCCCCTCAAATAGTAAAATGCCTCAACTAAGGTTTAACTATATATTTACTCAATAAAACTTTTCAGTGAAGGGAACTGTAAATGTCAGCATTATCTCAAG
This sequence comes from Tragelaphus eurycerus, assembly GCA_935064755.1. Lineage (NCBI taxonomy): Eukaryota > Metazoa > Chordata > Mammalia > Artiodactyla > Bovidae > Tragelaphus > Tragelaphus eurycerus. The sequence continues at coordinate 13,818,840 of CAKXYN010000062.1, forward strand.
TCATTTGTTGTTTCTGTGTATTAATATGGCAGTAGAATGTTATTCCATAAGAAAGAAATGTTTTGACTTGATCATGTCAAACCCTTCTAGACAAAATGCAAATCTCTTAATATGTTTGTAAAATATTACTAAATAGCTTTTACCCTTGTACCATTATGAATATCTCCCAAACTATAAAGTTGATTTTTTTGTTTTGATAAGATTATTTTAATTGGATTATATTTAAATTTAAATATAAGATATTTAAAGTCTATTAGAAAAAAGCTAGTGTCTGTATCAGGATTAGTTACCAAAGGCATTTTTAAATGTTTTATTAACTAAATGTTTAATGATGTTTTAATATTAAAAAAGTACTGGAAGAACTGTTAAAAATATAATTTAGAATTTCTTTTGAAGTCTAGGATGTTTAAAAAGAGATCACAGGTGGCACAAATATCCTCTTCGTACCCTTGTCTATCCCTGTGTGTCCAATATATAGTTTACCATAGTAAGAAAGTATATAGAATATACATTTAAAATAGCAAATAACTTAAATTTCATAATTTTATAGGTGATTTTTAATTCATTCTTTTTTCTGCTTTATTGAGATTTAAGTGATAAAATTATCAGTTTTAAAATTTCCTCTATTGCTTCTTTCTAAGTTTTATTATTGGAGTGTAATTGCTTTACAATGTTGTGTTAGTTTTTGCTGTACAACAAAGTGAATCAGTTGTATATATACACATATCCCCTCTCTCTTGTTTCCCTCCCATCCCCCGAGTCCTCCTCCATCTAAGTCACCACAGAGCACCAAGCTGTGTAATCTCTGCTATACAGCAGCTTCCCCCTAGCTATCTATGTTACACATGGCAGGGTATAGTATTGCTTCTTAATCTACTGAAAACAATTTCACAATGTGCACTTTTAAGCAGTTTCTTCATTAACTTCTTTGGTTTCTACCTTTGGCAACAATAGCTCATCATTTTTTTTTAAATTCAGTTATAGTTGACACCCACCATTATATTTCAGGCTTCAGGTGTACAAGATAATGGTTAGATATTTGTATATATTGCAAAATGATCACCATGATGAATCTTGTTAGCATCTATTACCATACATAATTATAATTTTTTTCTTGTGATGAGAACTTTTAAGATTTACTCTTAGCAGCTTGCATATATACAATATGGTATTATTAATTGTAGTTTCCATACTTTAATTTATACTCTCATGACTAACTGATATTATAATGGAAGTTTGTAACTTTTGATTTCCTTCACCCAGTTTGCACACCTGCCACACACACAGACCTCACCTCTGGCAAGCATTAATCTGTTCTCTGTATCTGTGACTTTGCTTTTTTAAAAATATTTCACACATAAATAAGATCTTATGGTGTCTGTCTTTCTTTGTCTGACTTATTTGACTTAGCATAATGCCCCCAAGGGCTTCCCTGGTAGCTTAGTCAGCAAAGAATCTGCCTGCAGTACAGGAGATCCAGGTTTGATTCCTGGGTCAGGAAGATCCACTGGAACAGGAAATGGCAACCCAATTCAGTATTCTTGCCTGAAGAATCCCACGGACTGAGTGAGGAGCCTGGTGGGCTACAGTCCGTGGAGTTGCAAGAGCTGGACATGACTTAGTGACTAAACCACCACCAATGCCCTCAAGGTCCATCCATGTTGTATCAAATGGCAAGTTGTATCAAATGGCAGGATTCCGTTTACTTTTTATGGCTGAATAACATTTTATTATGGAAAATACCTCATTTCCTTTATCCATTCATCTGGTGCTGGACAACAATGACTCAGTCATTAGTAACAAACCTTCAGTTGTTGAACTTCTATGATGAATTTTCCGTACCATAAAAGATCACCAGCTCAGCAATCTGTGCCTACAAATTAATTGATAACTACTTGCAGACTGACAGCTATCTGGTCATTTGAAACATCCACGTTTGTTATTTTGATATCAAAAATGTCCTTCCTTTCTTCATCTACCTTAATTTCAAATCTAGTTTTTAGGAATTCAAGCATTTTGTGGATGTCACAGCCAATGTAATTCCTATCTAAAGGGTTCAAAGTGGTGATTTGATATATTAATATATTATGAAAGAATCCCCATTGCCTCATCATTGATTTAATTAACATATCCAATACCTTATTTATTTACATTTTTTGTGTATGAAATATGTAAGTTCTATTCTCTCAGTAAATTTATATTACACAATACAGTGTTCAACTAGGGTCACTGTTACCTATTAGATTTGAATAGATCTTATTTATCTTACAACTGAATGTTGGTGCCCTTTCACCCCATTTTCTTTTACCCACCTCATTTCTGAAAACCACCACACTATTCTCTACTTCTGCAAGTTCAACTTTCTAAGACTATACATATGAATGACAGCATACAATATTTTCTTCCCCTGTCTGGTTATTTCATTTGGCATAGTGCCATGCAGGTTCATCTATATTGTTGCAAGTAGCAACATTTCCTTCTTTTCTAAGGCTGAATAATATTTCATTGTGTATGTGTGTGTATGTATTCCATTGTTTGTGTGTATATATATTTCATTGTATGTATGTTATAAATATCACATATATGTATATTCCACTGCATGTGTGTATATGTATGTATATAATCAAATTTTCTTTATCCATTTATTCATTGATAGACACTAAGATTGTCCTTATACCTTGAATATTGTGAATACAACTATAATAAACACAGGAGTACAGATATTTCTTCAAAATAGTAATTATAGTAATTACATTATTTTGGATATGCAGGTAGTAGTGCAGTTGTTGGATTTGTATCATATGGTGTTTCTATTTCTAATTTTTCAAAGGATCTCCATACTCTTTTCAATAGAGACTCTACCTATCAGTTTACATTCCTACCAATAATGTACAAGGTGCTCTTTTCCCCATATTCTCACCAGCATTGATTCTCTTGTCTCTTTTATGATAGATATGCTAACAGGAGAAAATATCTCATTGTGATTTTGATTTGCATTAGCCTGATGTACTTTTTTTGTTGTTGTCTTACAAAAATTCCTTGTCAACAGCAACAGCAAGTAGCCTACTTCTTATATTTTCTCCTAATAGTTTTATGGTTTCAGGTATTGCAGTCTAGTATTTAAACATACTTTGAGTTGATTTGGTGATATGGTGTAAGACAAGAGTCTAGTTTCATTTTCTTGCATGTAGATATGCAGTTTTTCCAGCATTATTTATTTAAAAGACTATCCTTTTTCTATTGTGTATTCTTGGATTATTTTGGTCAAACTTAATTGACCATATACACGTGGGTTTAGTTTTGGGCTATTGATTCTTCTTTTCCATTGGTTTTTGTGTCTGTTTTCAATGTCAATACATACTATTTTGAATCTATAGCTTTATAACATAGTTTGAAATCAGGAATTGTGATCCCTGTAGCTTTGTTCTTTTTTCTCAAGGGTGCTTTGGCTATTTAGGGTTTTCATGTTTCTATATGAATTTTAGATTGGTTGTTCTATTTCTGTGAAAACATTGTGAGAATTATGATAATAATTGCATTGAATCTGTACATTGCTTTGGTTAATATGGACATTTTAATAATGTTAATTCTTCTAATCGATGAACACAGAATATCTTTCCATTTATTTGTGTCTTCTTGAGACACAAATAAATGTTTCATAGTTTTCATTATGCAGATATTTTACCTCCTTGGCTAAATTTATCCCTAAATATTGTATTTTTGGTTGTTGTTGCTCAATAAATGAGATTGTTTTCTGAATTTCTTTTTCTGATAGTTCAGCATTTGTGTATAGAAACACAACTGATTTTTTTGATTGATTTTGTATGCTGAAACTTTTCTGAATTCTTTTTATTGGTTCAGACAGTGCTATGGTCAAGTCTTTACTGTTTTCTATATATAAGATTTGATCACCTATAAACATATAGTTTTACTTCTTTCTTCCTTTCTGATTTAGTTAGTTTTTTGTTTGTTTGTTTGTTTGTTTTTTGCTTGCCTATTTTCCCTGGGTAAGACTTCCAGTATTGTGTTGAATAAAAATGGAAAGATGAGCATCCTTGTCTCTGTTCTCAGAGGAAAATTTTTTACCTTTTCACCACAGAGTATACTATTGTATAGAGCTTCTCCATCTTTGGCTGCAAAGAATATAATCGATCTGATTTCGGTGTTGACCATCTGGTGATGTCCATGTATAGAGTCTTCTCTTGTATTGTTGGAAGAGGGTATTTGCTATGACCAGTGCATTTTCTTGGCAAAACTCTGTTAGTCTTTGCCCTGCTTCATTCCGTATTCCAAGGCCAAATTTGCCTGTTACTCCAGGTGTTTCTTGACTTCCTACTTTTGCATTCCAGTCCCCTATAATGAAAAGGACATCTTTTTTGGGTGTTAGTTCTGAAAGGTCTTGCAGGTCTTCATAGAACCATTCAACTTCAGCTTCTTCAGCATTACTGGTTGGGGCATAGACTTGGATTACTGTGACATTGAATGGTTTGCCTTGGAAACAAACAGAGATCATTCTGTCATTTTTGAGATTGCATCCAAGTACTGCATTTCAGACTCTTTTGTTGACCATGATGGCCACTCCATTTCTTCTGAGGGATTCCTGCCCGCAGTAGTAGATATAATGGTCATCTGAGTTAAATTCACCCATTCCAGTCCATTTGAGTTCGCTAATTCCTAGAATGTCAACATCCACTCTTGCCATCTCTTGTTTGACCACTTCCAATTTGCCTTGATTCATGGACCTGACATTCCAGGTTCCTATGCAATATTGCTCTTTACAGCATCGGACTTTGCTTCTATCACCAGACACATCTACAGCTGGATATTGTTTTTGCATTGGCTCCATCCCTTCATTCTTTCTGGAGTTATTTCTCCACTGATCTCCAGTAGCATATTGGGCCCCTACTGACCTGGGGAGGTTCTCTTTCAGTATCCTATCATTTTGCCTTTTCATACTGTTCATGGGGTTCTCAAGGCAAGAATACTGAAGTGGTTTGCCATTCCCTTCTCCAAAATCACTGCAGATGGTGACTGCAGCCATGAAATTAAAAGACACTTACTCCTTGGAAGGAAAGTTATGACCAACCTAGATAGCATATTCAAAAGCAGAGACATCACTTTGCCAACAAAGGTTCGCCTGGTCAAGGCTATGGTCTTTCCTGTGGTCATGTATGGATGTGAGAGCTGGACTGTGAAGAAGGCTGAGCGCCGAAGAATTGATGCTTTTAAACTGTGGTGTTGGAGAAGACTCTTGAGAGTCCCTTGGACTGCAAGGAGATCCAACCAGTCCATTCTGAAGGAGATCAGCCCTGGGATTTCTTTGGAAGGAATGATGCTAAAGCTGAAACTCCAGTATTTTGGCCACCTCATGTGAAGAGTTGACTCTTTGGAGAAGACTCTGATGCTGGGAGGGATTGGGGGCAGGAGGAGAAGGGGACGACAGAGGATGAGATGGCTGGATGGCATCACTGACTCGATGGATGTGAGTCTGAGTGACCTCCGGGAGTTAGTGATGGACAAGGAGGCCTGGCGTGCTGTAGTTCATGGGGTCGCAAAGAGTCGGACACGACTGAGTGACTGATCTGATCTGATCTGATTAGCTCTGGATTGTCATACATGGCTTTTATTGTGTTGAAGTTATGCAATTGAGCTTGGATGTATAGCTATGGTGAGGGATGGGGGGGTGCTTTCTGCACCCATTTAAAAACTATTTTTTGTTCACCCTTATCCTGTGGGACTTGAGATTGCAAGTCCCATTGCTTATCAGAGTTGGCTGACTAGGGAGGCCATCACTCTGGTGGCAACCATAAACTTTGGGGATGCTAGATGAGTGCATAATCTCCTTTCAGAGCTGCTGATGACCTGACTTAATGTTGGAGTAATCCTGAGAGTGTTGGAATTACCCACTGGCTCTTCAGAGTGGAGGGAGAATCACAGTCAGAGTTTAGATGTATGTAAATTAGATGTTGGACCCTAAGGCAGCAGTTTGCAAAATGTGTAGTCAATCCCCATCCAGGGAAAGACTGGAAGATGAACTATTTCCACATTAGTCCCTGGGTGGCGACTAATTTTCTCTGCATTAGTCCCTGGGCGGGGATAGCAACAGTAAATACACTTCTGTTAACAACTGCTTCTGCCTTTGTTAAACTAATCATTTTAGACTCATGAATGCAAGCCCCATTGGCTTTTAGAACTAGATACTTTGGGGTCTCATCCCTTGGGCGGCAGTCTTAAAAGCTGGAGTGTTAGATGTGTGGTCCATAGCCTTCACTCCTCTGGGGGATGCTAAGAGTTTGGGTGTTGTCTGCTAAATGTATGGTACTGTGTTAGGGATAGGGCTTATGGTGAGAGTGTCTCAGGCTCGCTGACTTCCTTCCATGTAGGCACTCTCTCAGTCTCTTGCTTTCTTTCTATCAGAAGGCATTGCTGTGTGTGTAGCTGTGTATTTGATGTACCTTTGGGAGGAGGGAAATTTGGGAACTCCTGTGTCACTGTCTTCACCCAGAGTCTCAAAGATACTTGACAAATCAAGTTATTAAAAGAAAGAGTATGCTAATTTTTACTGTTGAATAGATAGATATCAGACACTAGATATATCCAGTTAGTGTAAAGTTCTAAGAATGAACACTTTACTTAAAACAATTCAAAATTCTTTATGAGATAAGCCAGTGTAAAAAAAACATCTCCCCTGGTTCATTCCTTAACACGTGTGTGGGTGTGTATTTTTTACTGTTAATTTTACACCAGATGGAAATAATGATCAATTATACCCCTCAGCTTCCTGTCCTTATATAAATGACTTTTTAGTTAGGGATAGGAATGGTGCTGTTATGGGAAAATAAATATATAAACAAGGAAAGCCGTAGATAACTATGGCAAATTCAGATCACGGAATATGCTCTGTAGAAAATAAAACTATGACCATGTGAGAGTAGCTTGCCATGGATGCAATTGTGGGTTGCATCATCAGGGAAATTTTCCCTGAGGAGGCTAAAAACATGTGTCTTATCTTAAAATGATGGCTGATCTCTCTAATACTGTTCAAGCCCTTCCCAGGAGTAAGGGGTAAAAATGGGGTTAGAGTCCGAGAAATATTAGCAATGCCCTTTTTGCTTATAACTTGTTTAAAAAATGACTAAAAATTCAATGCTTCATATTTCATATCAAAATATCCTCATGGGAGAAGAGTCATAAAAAATCATGTAATTATATTACAGAGAGAGAAAAGTTTGGTAAACTTGAGTGCTTTAGAAGATCAAATGGAGAACGGGACTCTGTCCATGAAAGAAGGGAAAAAAAAAAATAACCAAGGAAAAATTAAAGGGAGAAAAATGGCAATCTCCAGCAAAGCTGAGTATTCTGGAGAGGTTCCTGAGAACCTGGTGCTTTTGATTAAGACGTGGCAGTTGACCCCTGTATTGTATCATTTGGTTTTCAGATGGAAAAATAAGTCACAGTATCTTGAGATGCCCCAATACCAGAGGGATGAAGAGAGTAATTTGAATCGTGGCTCAGGAGTTATTCTGTTGCCCTGTAACTTTTAATATTAATACCTGTATCAGTATCTATGGAATATTGGGAGATCATAAGTTCTCAAAAATAATCCCAAGGAATGAAAGAGGATATCAGCTACTCTAGGTTTGGTAAATGGGCTTTACTGACTTTCCCAACATAGGAGGAGTCCTATGTTTACAGTCTCTGCAGTTAATACAAAATATTTGATATGTTTTCTATTAAATTATATTAATTACACAGATTGCAATGGTAATCATATAGTTTAGATATCTGCAAAAGTGATGCTGTAAAGAAAGTATTGCCATATAACTAACTGCTTGGAGATCCATGATTCAAATAAGGATACAGAAGTTATAGTTGGCTTTTTTAAGATCTTACAGTCTGGGAAGGCAGGGGCTGTCAGTCATACTTCTTTTTAGATGAGATTTTATTTCAAGTGGTAAACAGAGAGATATTTATAGGGGAATTCTTTTACCCAAGAATAATGAAAGATGAAACAAACATTAGATTGCCGCAGCCAGCGCTTGTAAGGCGAAACCCCAGGAACCCTGCTGTCGAGGAGCTTAGAAGAAAAGAGTGAAAGCAAGATGGGGTTGAGAGGATCGGACAACACTGGACCGATGCCAGTCTTTATTGATGCTCATATTTATACCATGTAGTACGTGACATTCGACATACAAGACTCTTGCTTATCTCTAGGCCTGGTTTTACATTAGCAATACAAAAGGTTTCTGCTCCTTGAAGTGTAGCCACAAGCCAGACTCGCTGGAGTCTTAAGGTTGTAAAAAACATTCTTGAGGAAGGCGGGACAGAGAGCTAAAGGGGGGCCTCAAGCTGAAATCACATAGCGAGGCAGCCCCCTTATCAGGTCAGTCCCCCGCATTAGATCATCAACTTCTTGAAGACAGGTATATTGTCTACACTTTTCCCACAGTTTCTCCATGATAAATAATTATTTAAAACATACTTGTTGAATGAATGAATAAATCAATGAACAAATGAATTGAAATGAGGATTTTAATCCACACACCAAAAAAGAAGCCTAATGAAACTATGAAAACCGAAGGGCTTAGGCTGTGGGTTATTGTTAGACATATTATGTTTGCCTTTGAAAAATTAATCCAGGAATAGTAAGTTTTAGGCAGAGAATTCAGTCCAATATAAGGAAGAATGTGCTATTGTGATTTTTGGTTTAGTGGCATCTCTTGCTACATATAGGCCCTCTGAGTGTATCCATGTATGACAGGTTCACTGCATAAGCAGAATGTCTTTCAAAAAGTAGCTTTCAAATACTTGTTTATACAAACGCATAAATAAATAATGATTAGAGCTGCCTAGCTGTATGAAAATAATGATCTCCCTATCACTGTAGGCTTTCAATCATTGCTGAAATGACTACACCATATGAGTATGCATAGTGGTTGAACTAGTTAACATAGTGTATCTTTCTGTCTAGTCCAACCTTGATCTTCTGAGATTCCATTAAATTAGAACATGTGCTTTGCCTGCCTGTGAAGTACCTCTTTACCCAGTTGTTTTACCTTTCCTACAGTCAAATTATTTCTCTGAGAAGAAGTCATAATTTCTTGATCAAAAGTGAGGAAAGACACTACTGCTGCAGTCAAATAGGGGAGGGATTGTTTTAAAAATATATTGGAACTGAATCTAAAGGTCTTCTCCTTTATTCTTTCTACATCATTTTTATCTTGACTGCAAAATTCTTACTTAGATTTCAGAAGATTCAGGTTGCTCAGGGCAATAGTAGAAGCCTCATTTGAGAGCATAATTTCATGAAAACTTCTTCCTAAATGATGCCAGGGCATGAGGCTCCTGCAGAAAATTTGCTATGGAATTGTCCAGGTAGATTAAGCAACATCAAGATTGTTCTTAAATCAGATCTCTTCTGAGTAGAAATGGGGGATCCATGTTCTTTTCTGGGCATGTTTTCCAATTTCAAAATATTTCATGCAGGAAATAAAAATCCAATTACTGTAACTTTGTCCCACAGATAAAAAGCTCTCTGAAAGGATGACAGATGCTAAGGACACAGTCACTGTCAGCTTTGTTGATCTTTCTACAATGTCAGCATATTTACACACAATACAGACATCAAAGCCATGCTTATCTTTCAGATGACTGCTAAGTCAGTTCAGTCGTGTCCGACTCTGTGCGATCCCATAGACTGCAGCCCACCAGGCTCCCCCATGCCTGGGATTCTCCAGGCAAGAACACTGGAGTGGGTTGCCATTTCCTTCTCCAATAATAATTAAGGAACACGTAACAATATGAATTTTATTAATTGATATTTAATAACATTAATACTGTTGGAAGACAACTCCAAAGCAAGTACATAGCTTTCCCTTTTTACTCAGGTAAGATTTTCTAAGAACAATCCATACTGAAGTTCCTTAATCTACCTGGGGGTGATTGTGTGTCCCCTAGAAAACTGCGGGTAGCTGTAGCTGACTTCTCATTGGAACTCCCATCCAGACATCAATAGGCAGAAATGCAATATTAACTCTTTCCATTTATTCCTAACTTACATTTTATTGGATTTTCAGAACATAGTAAAAATAGAGATTTATGAAATGCAATGAGTACAGAATACTAAAAAATTGGCATAGAAGACAAATAGTTAAAGCATCAAAGTAGAGGCTCGAAATAACACTGATACAATAGAACTTGTCCTGAAGGCCCCTCGTGAAACTGTATATACAACTACGTAAGCTCTCTCTTCAGGGAAATGAGATAAAGAATGCTCATAACTGTTCAATTTTATATAGCCATTTATTTCATGTAATAGTCATCATTTTAAAAGTGCATCCTTCAAGCATTACATTATTTCTATTTGATAAAACTGTGAAGTAACTCTCCCAGGGTCACCCAGTACATTTTGAGTAAAGCAGTGATCTTTAGGTTTTTTTGGGTTCCTTACAACTCATCATATCCACAGCAGGTATGCCCATTCTGGTAAAAAAAAAAAAAAATTGCTATTAGTGTTAGGAATTTTCACATCCTTAAAAAGCTTATCCTTGGATTCCTTGCAAACATCCTTTCTTTACCTGAGGGTCATATTCAAGTTCAAAGTTTTGATAGTGGTAATTTATTGGCTCAACCAATGCAGCAGCAAAAGTATAGTGTAGGAAAAACAAATTAAATGGAAGCAGAGGGGATGTAATTCAGATATTTTTAATATGTGTTTGAAGGTCATTTGCAGAATGAAATATAAATAGCATCCTAAAAACACCTAGCACGCTTATGCTCTTGTTTTGGAGGTTTTAGAAAGTTAAGTGTAGGGTGAGAATTTAAACTTCCATTTTGCTGATGTCTTGGGATCCAGTGTTCCTGAATGTAGGGCAATGAGTCAGCTCTGGACTTTGACAAAGCTTTCACTAATGAAATCAGGATAGCACATTAGCTTCTCATAAAGTCAACTTAAGGATGTTCTGTAAGAGTATTTTCCATGATTAATCAATGGCAACCCCCTACAGAAATGTAAACATTTACCATAATCAAGCAGAGCTTCATTTTGTCACATTACTTGCTTTAAACCCCAAATTGTATAACCTGAGATGTGTTATTTAGGATCTATGATTCTTAACTTTCTTATCTGTAAAATGAGAATAGTGGTACCTGTTACAGTCACTGCATGGACTTTGTAGCACTATAATTTGGGGAGGAAAGATCTTATCCTGTTCCTGGATCATGTTAGTGAACCACACTTGGTTTCCGCTTGCTCACATTCAGTAAAGCCAATCTACTGACACTTGGCTGTAGTGCAGGGAGGTACAGTGTTTATTATTGCAGGGTGTCAAGCAAGGAGAATGTGCATCTCATACTCAAAAGACCTGAACTCCCCCAATGGCTTTCAGCGGAGGGGTTTAAAGGACAGTGTAAGGGAGAGGACCACCGGGTGCAGAATCAGCTCCTGAAGAATTCTGGGATTGGTTGTCTTCAAGGTGAAGTTTCGAGCATCATCAACCTTCTGATTTCAGTCAGTCGATTGTCTACGTCCTTGCCTCAGCAATTTTTATCTAGTGGGAGTCTGCTTCCTGTAAAAACAACTTAGGAATGTGTGTCAGGCCTTTATCTGGTTTCTCTCAGGGAATTGAGAGTGTGGTGACTCTGCTATGTGGCGGATTTATGGTCTAAAGTAACAGTTTTCCTGCCCAGCTATTCTTTGTTTCTGTATCTTCACCTTTCCTAACCATTAACTCTTGCATCAGAATTTTGAGACTCAAAGGAGGCCTGGAAGACTAAACCAAAAGTCTTTTACTTCAAAGGACAGAAATATAGGGGCTTGTATGTTGTTTCAATCTCTTCTGATCTTTGATACTCCCTAATTTTGAGGAGAACAGACTGAGGTAAAGAGAGTAAGGAAAAGAGATTAAAATTTGGGGTAGAGATTTTCATCATACACTCTGCAGAAGAACTCAGTTTTAAGGGACTTAGTTTCAAAAACAATAAAGACTCAAAAATAATTATTTTTATGTACTTGTCCAATGTTTTTCCAGCATATGTGATTTCTAGCACTTAAAGCACTTTACTTATCCTTTTAAAAAATGGCTCTCATTTTGTGTATCGCTCAGGTCATCCTGTTTTATAATTACCAAGAAGGGCTGACTGAGTTTGGTTAGAGCTTGGTTGGGGAGACTTGAGGAAACTGGTTTGGAACTAGAAGGCCTAAATTTATGACCCCAGATCCACAATTTATTAGCTCTGTTCCTTGAGTGTCAGATAACTTCTCTAAGCTTTGGTGGTGGTGGTGGTGAAACCACTAAGTTGTGTCCAACTCTTATAATACCATGGACTATATCCCATCAGACTCCTCTGTTCATGGGATTTTCCAGGCAAGCATACTGGAGTGGGTGGCAATTTCCTCCTCTAGGGGATCATCCTAACCCAGGAATTGAACCCCTATCTCCTGGATTGCAGGTGGATTCTTTACTGACTGAGCCACCAGGGAATCCTCTAAGCTTTAGCTGCCTTATATAAAGTGTATAAGCAGACCTGCTTCAGAGGACTGTCAAGTGGACTAACTGCAATGCCATTGGGATGTGCCTAGTGCTGGCACCCCACTCCAGTGTTCTTGCCTGGAAAATCCCATGGACGGAGGTGTCTGATGGGCTGCAGTCCATGGGGTCGCTAAGAGTCGGACACAACTGAGCGACTTCACTTTCACTTTTCACTTTCATGGACTGGAGAAGGAAATGGCAACCCACTCCAGTGTTCTTGCCTGGAAAATCCCAGGGACGGGGGAGCCTAGTGGGCTGCCGTTTATGGGATCACACAGAGTCGGACACGACTGAAGTGACTTAGCAGCAGCAGCAGCAGCAGTGCATTGCCCATCACATGGTAGATATTCATTAAATGTTAGACTGAATCAAGAGGCAGAAGAAGTATTCCCATGTCATATTGTCTACTAATTCTTTGGTAGTGTGGACACCTCTTTGAATATGTATCACTCTCCCTTTTCTTTGTGGAATTTAAGATTTAAAATATTTGTGATTTATTACCAATGTTAGTCATCTTAAGGACTTGATTGTCACTGTAATTACATGTGGAATTAGAGTTAAACCCTGAGGGTGCTAGTGGTGAAAATAGTCAGGGCTTTCAAACACATTGAACAAGCCCCCCACCTCCCCGCTTCCTGCCCCATGCAATGACAGAGCATCTTTCCATAGGGCCTAGGAGATACCTGGCCTTCAAGTGGAGTTTTGGAGATTAAGAGTTGTTGTTAGGTTGGGTGGGCTGAGTCTTGCTGATAAGGTTATAGGTTCTCAATGAGAACTACCCCCAAATGGTCTATACCAACATTTCCCAAAAAATAATGTTTGGAGCACTCATTTAAAGAAACACTGACAAGAACTGGCCCATTCCCTGAGACACTACATGACATCACCCTCAGAGGAGTTAGGAGCTCTGAGCTCCAGTTACTAATTCAAGTAGGGGCTCAGGTTTGGTCTGTGTGAAAACCATTGGACCTTAGTTTTTTTTTTTTCTTTTTTAATTTGTATTATTAAAGGGTGGGGCTAGAAGAGATGATGTCCCAAATTTTCCCCAACTTTACATCTTTGCCTCTATGAATATGTTGTTATTCAATCACTCAATCATGTCCAACTCTTTGCAACCCCACAGAGTACAGCATGCTGGGCACCTCTGTCCTCCACTATCTCCTGGTGTTTGCTTGCATTCATGTCCATTGAGTTGGCAATGCTATCTAACCATCTCATCCTCTGCCACCCTCTTCTGCTGTCTTCAGTCTTTCCCACATTCTGGGGCAGATTTTACAATGAGTTGGCTCACTGAATATATATCCATCTATTTTCTGCTACAAGCAGTAGATAATGCATTGAATTTTACTGGCATGATGTCTATATTAGCATCATCCCAGCAAGAACATATTTAAAAGGCATCTTTTAATTTTTTCTCCCATCAAACATTCAGTAGTTATTTTCTCAGTCTTCTCTTTCCTAACCTAAGCCTGTGCCTGCTGGAGAAAATATAATAATTAAATATAAGGAGGAAGGATGAAACTACCTTAAACTTTTAATTGTTTGTCTCAGTCATAGCTGATTACTTTTAGATTCTTCCCTTTACTTCTGATTTGTTTTTCCTACAGTAAAAAGGTACTTTTTATACCTTAGAATCAAAATGAATAAATATAAAGTTGTTAATGTTCTGATCATTTATTGTCACGTTTCACTGTTGTTTTCTCACAGATGGCATGTTTTTAATCTTTACTGTTTTATCCCATTGATTTCTATGCTATTTATCCTCTTACAGATTACAAGTTTCTTTAGGGCAGGATGATAGGTAGAAAAAAGTTAATGCAGTGATGTATTATTGCTCAATTTTTTTGCTTGTAAGTTGATGAGAATGGAGTTTCATCATACTTATTTAGCACATATTAAAAGCTCAGCACACTATAAATTTGTCGTTTAACTAAGACAAGGTATAGAATAATGATAGCCTGTTAAATTAGAAGCCATGGCTTGGAGTCACACAATTTTTATTTGGTTTTGGTTCTATTACTTACAAACTATAGTTTTACAAGCAAGTATCTTTTAGAATTTCAGCAGACCTCAGCAGGGTAGATGTGACGGGATAAAGAAATTATCTGCACTTAGCACAGTGTTTGCACTATAGGAAATGCTCAATAAATTGTAGCTGTTAACATTTTTGACACATTCTTACCATCATCATTGACACATCTCATTTCAGCCTGGCTTAATGCTACCTCTATGATATAACCTAAGCTGCGTGTGCAGGAAGTGCCACATTTAATGAGAACCATTTAATGCCACATTTAACGAGAACCATCCGTGTCAATTAACTCATGTGTGACACAGAGGAGGAAGCAACAATAAGGGGGTTAAAGGAATTCAAGCATTCAGGGAAAATGACATTTCATCAACTTGGCCTCACTTGATTTTCATGGAAATATATGATAAGGGTTGACATTTTCCTCCAATGTCAACACCCAAATGCAATGGTTGTTGACAGACACTAATACCTTATGTTACAGAATATTTTTCTTTTCTTCTAAGAAAATCTTTATTTTCTTTGGTTATTCCTGAAACATTCAGGGCTTCTCCAATGCCATGCTTTTTTGTTAATTTTATCAGTTTGACTTGCTAAAAATAAGAGAACAAAATTTTACTGTTCCAAATTACAGACAGTTCTAGAACTTTCTAGTTTTGAGGAGGAGTGTAATCCAAGGTTTACTTTATGCTCTTAGAATCTAGTCTCTTTCCATCTAACTCCTAATCCTAAGTTCACACAAGTTTTAGTCTCATAATTCACCATGTATCATGTTCCTTGACAGAAGCTCTTGATCTATGTGTTTTCAGGTTGAATACAATGGCATGGGATTTATATTCTAGTTGCTTAAGATCCTCAAAGGCAACAAGTACCACTTCTCATCTTTGAATACCTTGCAGTCCAGCACAGAGTCTTACACTCAGCAAACACATAAAATTCAATTCCCCAAGCAGATGTATAAGCATCTAGATAGGAAAAACAACAACAAAAAACAGGTCCCAAAGAGAAAATACCTGTATCTTAAATTCTACAGCTGGTTAGTAGCAGAGTGTAGAAAATGTTATTATTTGCCTACAAGACAAAGTAATCCAGTTTCCACTAGCAGCGAACATCCAGCAATGTGATTGGTCATAAAATGTGAGGAGAGAGCTACTAGGGGTATGCTCTGGAGAAAGAGAGTTTTTCTTTTCAGCTTTTAGAGAGACCCATGAGAAGAGACAGCCTCATTCTTTGGCACAGTGTTTATTATCAGCAGGTGCCGGATGGAACTTCGGTACACATTATATGGACAGGGAAGGGGCCAACACCCTGAGGCTGGCAGAGCTAAAGGTTAGGGGAGACTGGGCCATCATTATACTGTGGATTTAATGACCCTGGGATTTCCTTCTCCTGCAGTTGTTCTTATTATACAACACAATAAATGTATCCATTATTCAAGCCAGCTATGATAGCCTTTCTGTGCCTTACAACCAAAAGCATCCTCGTGGGTACCCATAACAATCAGGGCTTTTCCCAAGAGACTGACTCACTTAGAAAGACAACCTTTATTCTGGAACACAGTGGCGGCTTTTGTCTGGGCAAAGCTGATAGAGAACATTTTCACCTGGTCAGGCATTTCATAGATTCAAATCCTGGTCCCCTTATATACCCTTGAAGAAATACAGAAAGACTGCAAACATATCTCATCCTGCTGTTAATGAGCTTTCAGTCGCCACAGAGACTTGAGGACTTATTAGGATAGGCCTGCCCATCCTAATAAGAACCAGAGTAACCTGCTAGGACATAACAACACTGCCATGCATGTGGTTGGCACACACCACAACACACAGATTCACTGATTGCTCAGGTGATCTGGGCAATGTAAACTCAGGAGCTATAACTCCAAAAAGGGACAAGGGAAATGTAAGAAAAAATGTAAAAGTATGACCCCACTCCCTTTATGTTATAAAAAACTTATTTTGCTTTGAACTACTAGTAGGCTTGTTCTCAGGAACTGACAGTGACTTGTACTTAGAGATCTGATTTTTTTTAGTAAGTGAATGAGAAACAGCAAGATCTTAGATAAAAAAGCAGATGTGTTGTGTAACTACTTGCAAATCAACATCTTAACATGGCGATTATTTTTGTGTACCCTGAACAAATATTTTCAAGTTTTTTAAGTAAAAAAAAAAAGAAAATCTGACTCCTTAACCATTATAAGTGTATAGTTTGGTGATGTTAAGTATATGCATGTTGTGTAACAGATTTCCATGGACAGGGGAGCCTGGTGGGCCCCAAGGAGTGACAAAGGAGTGACTCCCCAGGGAGTCACAAAGAGTCAGACATGACTGAGCTCACATACACACAACAGATATCCAAAACTCTTCATCTTGTAAAGCTGAAATTCTCTACCCATTGAACAACAACTCCCCATGTGCCCTCCCGTGCCCCCAGCAGTCCCGATCCTACTTTGTCTTTCTATGAATCTGATGACTTTAGTTACATCATATGAGTAAACTCATAGTATTTGCATTTTTGTTTTCATTTGGTTTATTTCACTTAACATAATGCCCTCAAGGTGAATCCATGTTGTAGCATGCTACAAGATTTCCTTCTTTAAAGGATGAAAAATATGCCACTGTGTATTCATGGAGAAGCCTGGTGTGCTACAGTCTATGGGGTTTCAAATAGTCGGACACAACTGAGCGACCGGACAACAAAATACACGGAAAAGGAAACGGCAACCCACTCCAGTATTCTTACCTGGAAAACCCCATGAACTGAGGAGCCTAGTGGGCTGCAATCCATGGGGTCACACTGAATTATACACATGACACATTTATTCATTTATCCATCCACAGACATTTAGGGTGCTTCCACCTCTTGACTACTGTGAGTAATGCCAAAGTGACTATGAGCGTACAAATATCTCTTTGAGATTCTGCTTTGGATTAATTTGTACCCAGAAATGGATTGCTAGATCACATGGTAATTCTATTTTTAATTTTTTGATGAACTTCTGTTCTATCTTCCACAGTGGCTGTATCATTTTACTTTCCTACTAGCAATGCACCAGGCTTCTAATTCCTCTCCCATCCTCCACAACACTAGTCACTTTCTAGGGTTGTTTGTTAATTGGTTTGCTTGCTTGTGTTTTCATTAGTGGCCATCCTCATGGGTATGAGATTTTGATTTGTATTTCTCTCTAGTGATTTTTGATGTTGCTGCTGCTGCTACTACCGCTAAGTCGCTTCAGTCGTGTCTGACTCTGTGCGACCCCATAGATGGCAGCCCACTAGGCTCCTCTGTCCATGGGATTCTCCAGGCAAGAATACTGGAGTGGGTTGCCACTTCCTTTTCCAATGCATGAAAGTGAAAACTGAAAGTGAAGTTGCTCAGTCGTGTCCGACTCTTAGCGACCCCATGGACTGCAGCCCACCAGGCTCCTCCATCCATGGGATTTTCCAGGCAAGAGTACTGGAGTGGGTTGCCATTGCCTTTGATGTTGAGCATCCTTTAATTTGCTTATTGAATAGTCATATGTTCTCCTGATAGAAATGTCTTTTCATTTTCCTGTTTATATATTCTAGATGTTAATCCCTTATAAGATTTGTAATTAGTGTTTTATCCCATTATGTAGGATGCCTTTTCATTCTATTAATTGTTTCCTTTGATAAGCTAGGTGTTTGAGTTTAATATAGTCTCATTTGCCAATTTTTTGCCTTTTATTTTAGTAGTTTTATAGTTTTTGATCTTAAATTTAATCCCTTTTGAATTAATTTTTCCATATGATATAAGATAACTCATTCTTGGAATGTGTGTGTCAAGGTTTCTTAGAATAGACTCTTCAACAAATGGTTATTTTATCATGGTGTAGTCTTGATACACTGAACCAATTTTTTAAGTCATAAAGCAGGTTAAGAATTTGGGATAGATAAAAGTTTGGATAAATATAATGTGTTTTGTTGATGCATTTAAGGTCCTTAAATATACTATGTGTTACCCAAGCATGAAAAAAACAGAAATGCCAGTTTTTAGGCCTTAAATTCTCATTTTTGTGTGTATATTGTGTGATTTATTTCTTCTGTGCTATAAATGAAACTTTGTTGTTTTTTTACAAGTCTGACCTCTAATTGAGATAGATCAATTAAATTAAGATGATTTAACTTATACAGATGTTGTATATCATGTTTTTTATTTTTTTAAAAATAAAATATAGCTCTGAAGTTAGGGTTTTCTACTACCCTGATCAAACCTTATATGGTATTTTAAGTGTCAATAATTCAATTGACTCTATGTTTTGATGTCCTTTTATTAATGAGGTATGGGACAAATTAGTTAATTATATATTTATTAAAATTTGACTTTAGTGGTATATTTGATGAAAGATTAAAAAGATAGTTTTCTCCTTAAGGAGTAGATGGTTTAGCAGAAGTAATGCATACATTTAATTATTATATGATAGAAAATAAATAGCAAGATATGCATAAAAGTAAAAAATGAGTTCAGAATAGAGGAGGTTCATAACCAGCTGAAAGCACTAGGAAAGGCTTCCTAAAGAATCTGCTTTGGTTGGTATTTCAAGGATATAGAAGTTGAATCTATGTGATAATAACTAACATTTACTAACATACTCCCATCTGGTAGGTACTATTCTAAGGGTTTTAAACTTTTTTAACCTTTATAATCATCTTATAACACAGATTCTATTATTATTTCATTTTACAAACCGGTGCACAAAGGCACAGAGTGGTTAATTCATTTGCCCAAGGGCACACAGCTGACAATTAAAGAACTAGGGTGTGAAATCCTGACTTTAGAGCCAGGGTTTCTGGCTATAGAGCATTCCATGTTAGGTCTGGCTATAGAGCCACAGGACTGGAAAAGATCAGTTTTCATTCCAATCCCAAAGAAAGACAATGCCAAAGAATGCTCAAACTGCCACACAATTGCAGTCATCTCACATGCTAGCAAATTAATACTCAAAATTCTCCAAGCCAGGCTTCAACAGTACATGAATCATGAATTACCAGATGTTCAAGCTGGATTTAGAAGAGGCAGAGGAACCAGAGATCAAATTGCCAACATCTGCGGGATCATCAAAAAAGCAAGGCAATTCCAGAAAAACATCTATTTCTGCTTTGTTGACTATGCCAAAGCCTTTGACTGTGTGGATCTCAATAAACTGTAGAAAATTCTGAAAGAGATGGAAATACCAGACCACCTGACCTGCCTCTTAAGAAATCTATATGCAGGTCAGGAAGGAATAGTTAGAACTGAACATGGAACAACAGACTGGTTCCAAATAGGAAAGGAGTACGTCAAGGCTGTATATTGTCACCCTGCTTATTTAACTTATATGCAGAGTACATCATGAGAAACGCTGGACTGGATTAATCACAAGTTGGAATCAAGATTGCTGGGAGAAATATCAATAACCTCAAATATGCAGATGACATCACCTTTATGGCAGAAATTGAAGAAGAACAAAAGAGCCTCTTGATGAAAGTGAAAGAGGAGAGTGAAAAAGTTAGCTTAAAGCTCAACATTCAGAAAACTAAAATCATGGCATCTGGTCCCATTACTTCACAGCAAATAGATGGTGAAACAGTGGAAACAGTGACAGACTTTATTTTCTTGGGCTCCAAAATCACTATAGATGGTGACTACTGCCATGAAATTAAAAGACTCTTGCTCTTTGGAAGAAAAGTTATGACCAACCTATCAGATCAGATCAGATCGGATCAGTCACTCAGTCGTGTCCGACTCTTTGCGACCCCATGAATTGCAGCATGCCAGGCCTCCCTGTCCATCACCAACTCCCAGAGGTCACTCAGACTCACATCCATCGAGTCAGTGATGCCATCCAGCCATCTCATCCTCTGTCGTCCCCTTCTCCTCCTGCCCCCAATCCCTCCCAGCATCAGAGTCTTCTCCAGTGAGTCAACTCTTCGCATGAGGTGGCCAAAATACTGGAGTTTCAGCTTTAGCATCATTCCTTCCAAAGAAATCCCAGGGCTGATCTCCTTCAGAATGGACTGGTTGGATCTCCTTGCAGTCCAAGGGACTCTCAAGAGTCTTCTCCAACACCACAGTTCAAAAGCATCAATTCTTGTGGTGGATCCATCTTGATGTATGGCAAAAGCAATACAACATTGTAAAGTTAAGCAAAATAAAATTTAATTAAAAAAATAAATAAAATCAGCAAACAACAGAAAAAAAAAAAAAAAAAAAGCATCAATTCTTCGGCGCTCAGCCTTCCTCACAGTCCAGCTCTCACATCTATACATGACCACAGGAAAGACCATAGCCTTGACTATGTGAACCTTTGTTGGTAAAGTAATGTCTCTGCTTTTGAATATGCTATCTAGGTTGGTCATAACTTTCCTTCCAAGGAGTAAGCGTCTTTTAATTTCATGGCTGCAGTGACCATCTGCAGTGAACCTATACAGCATATTAAAAAGCAGAGACATTACTTCGCCAACAAAGTCCATCTAGTCAAAGCTATTGTTTTTCCAGTAGTCATATATGGATGTGAGAGTTAGATTAGAAAGAAAGCTGAACGTTGAAGAACTGATGTTTTTGAACTGTGGTGGAAAAGACTCTGGAGATTCCCTTTGACTGTAAGGAGATCCAACCAGTCAGTCCTAAAGGAAATACGTCCTGAATATTCATTGGAAGGACAGATGTTGAAGCTGAAATTGCAATACTTTGGCCACTTGATGTAAAGAATTGACTCATTTGAAAAGACCCTGATGCTGGGAAAGATTGAAGGCAGGAGAAGGGGACGACAGAGGATGAGATGGTTGGATGGTATCACCAACTCAATGGACATGAGTTTAAATAAACTCTGGGAGTTGGTGATGGACAGGGAGGCCTGGCGTGCTACCATCCATGGTGTTGCAAAGAGTTGGACACGACTGAGCGACTGAACTGAACTGAACTGACAGAGCATTTCATGTTAGTTCAAGGCATAAGTTTAAAAGCAAGGTCAGAAAAAGAATGAATGGGAGATGGCATGGGATTCAAATTATAACATAGAATCCACCTAGGGTTTGGTAGGAAAAGGATATTAGATATGAGGTTTAGGGAAGAATGACAGGGAACTACAAAAGCTAAGATGTTTGTGCTTTATTCTGAGGATAATGAAGAGTCATGAAGGATGTTTGCATCAGAGAGTGGTGTGTTCAGAGCTGTGTATTATTTTAATTTATTGTTTAATACTTATCAGAGTATAGTAGCTTTATAAAGTTGTTAGTTTCTACTGTACCTCAAAGTGTATCAGGTATGCACATACATATATCTCCTCTTTTTTGGGATTCCTTTCCCATTTATATCATCTAGAGCACTGAGTAGAGTTCTATGCACTATGAAGTAATTTCTCATTAGTTATCTATTTTAGATATACTATCAGTGTATATATGTCAATCCCAATATCCCAATTTATTCCACTCCTATTTCCCCCTTGCTATCAATATGTTCATTCCCTATGCTGGTATCTCTATTTCTGCTTTATAAATAAGATTTTCTATGCTGATTTTTTCAAATTCCACATATATGTATTAATATATGGTATTTGTTTTTCTCTGACTTACTTAACTCTTTATGACCATCTCTAGGTCCATCCATTTCTCTACAAATGAACAGATTTTGTTCTTTTGTATGGTTGAGTAATATTTCATTGTATAAAAAGCTATATATTCCAAGATTAAACTTAAAATATAAAATGTACTCATAAGGCATCACCAGTATGTTTACTTATGCTCACATAGCTTAAAGAGAAACTATGGCTCAGAGACACCAACAAGGACTTAATTTTCAAAATGTAAAAATAAATCATGCAGCTCAATAACAACAACAACCACAAGCCATTCAAGAAATGGCCAGAAGGCCTAACATAAAATTTCTCCAAAGAAGACACTGTTACTTCAGTCGTGTCCGACTCTGTGCGACCCCATAGAGGAAGCCCACCAGGCTCCCCCATCCCTGGGATTCTCCAGGCAAGAACACTGGAGGGGGTGCCATTTCCTTCTCCGAGCATGAAAGTGAAAAGTGAAAGGAGGCCGCCCCCCAGGGGGGTGGGGTGGGGTGCCATTGCCTTCCCCGAAAGAAGACACATGTATGCCCAATAGACACATGAAAAGATGCTCAACATCATTAATTATTAGGGAAATGCAAATCAAAGGGACAATAATGTATCTCCTCACAGTAGTCAGAATGCCCTCATCAAAAATTCTACAAACAGTAATGCTGGAGAGGGTGTAGAGAAGAGGGAACCATCCTACACTGTTCATGGAAGTATAAATTAGTGCAGTCACTATAGAAAACAATATTAAAAAAAAAAGTTATACGATCCAGCAATTACATTCATGAGTGTATATCTAGAAAAATTCTAATTTGAAAATATACATGCACACCAATGTTCATAGCAGCACCATTTACAACAGCTAAGACTTGGAAGCAACCTAATGCCCATTACCATATGAATGGATGAAGACAATGTGATATATATATGGAGAGAAAGAGAGAGAGAAAGATATTACTCAGCCCAAAATAATTTGATTTGCAACAACCTAGAGTTTATCATACTAAGTGATGTAAGTCAGATAAAAAAAGACAAATATTATATATCACTTCTACGTGCAATCTAAAGTTTGATACAAATGAACTTTTTACAAAACGGAAACAGATTCACAGACATAGAAAACAAATTTATGGCTATCAAGGGGAAAATGGAGGAGAGGGATAAGTTAAGTTTGGGATTAGCAGATACAAACTACTATATATACAAAAGATAAAGAATAAAGTCCTATTGTATTTAATATCTTATACTAAACTATAGTGGAAAAGAAAAAGAAAAAAAAAAAAGGAAGACAAAAGCAAGTCACTCATAGTAAAACACCAGAAATACATGTTAATATAAAATGATGAAGACTTGTATTCTAATTGTAGGCAAACCATATATATATATATATATATTATATATATATAATATATATACACCACTAAAATCATAGACTACTATTATGAGTGCAAGTTAGGATAGCCGTGTTGCTATTTGGAAGTATTAATATAGATGTCACACCTAACTTATCCATACTAACTGAGGCAGACTTTTTACTCTTGGTTTTACTGTGGGCAGGAATCCCTTAGAAGAAATGGAGTAGCCATCATGGCCAACAAAAGAGTCCAAAATGCAGTGCTATGCTATGCTAAGTCACTTCAGTCGTGTCCGACTCTGTGTGACCCCATAGATGACAGCCCACCATGCTTCCCCGTCTCTGGAATTCTCCAGGCAAGAACACTGGAGTGGGTTGCCATTTCCTTCTCCAATGCATGAAAGTGAAAAGAGAAAATGAAGTCACTACTTGGATGCAATTTCAAAAACAACAGAATGATCTCTGTTCGTTTCCAAGGCAAACCACAATATCACGGTAAACCAAGCCTATGCTCCAACCAGTAACGCTGAAGAAGCTGAAATTGAAAGGTTCTATGAAGACCTACAAGACCTTTTAGAACTAACACCCAAAAAAG
This sequence comes from Tragelaphus eurycerus, assembly GCA_935064755.1. Classification (NCBI taxonomy): domain Eukaryota; kingdom Metazoa; phylum Chordata; class Mammalia; order Artiodactyla; family Bovidae; genus Tragelaphus; species Tragelaphus eurycerus. The sequence goes on from CAKXYN010000062.1 coordinate 13,842,912, forward strand.
ATGTCCTTTTCATTATAGGGGCTGCTGCTGCTGATAAGTCGCTACAGTCATGTCCGACTCTGTGCGCGACCCCATAGACGGCAGCCCACCAGGCTCCCCCGTCCCTGGGATTCTCCAAGCAAGAACACTGGAGTGGGTTGCCATTTCCTTCTTCAATGCATGAAAGTGAAAAGTGAAAGTGAAGTCACTCAGTCGTGTCTGACTCTTAGTGACCCCATGGACTACAGCCTACCAGGCTCCTCCATCCATGGGATTTTCCAGGCAAGAATACTGGAATGGGGTGCTATTGCCTTCTCCATCATTATAGGGGACTGGAATACAAAAGTAGGAAGTCAAGAAACACATGGAGTAACAGGCAAATTTGGCCTTGGAGTATGAAATGAAGTAGGGCAAAGGCTAATAGAGTTTTGCCAAGAGAATGCACTGGTCAGAGCAAACACACTCTTCCAACCATATAGGAGAAGAGTCTACACATGGACATCACCAGATGGTCAACACTGAAATCAGACTGATTATATTCTTTGCAGACAAAGATGGAGAAGCTCTATAAAGTCAGCAAAAACAAGACTGGGAGCTGACTGTGGCTCAGATCATGAACTCCTTATTGCCAAATTCAGACTTAAATTGAAGAAAGTGGGGAAAATCAGTAGACCATTCAGGTATGACCTAAATCAAATCACTTATGATTATACAGTGGAAGTTAGAACTACATTTAAGGGACTGGATCTGATATACAGAGTACCTGATAAACTATGGACAGAGGTGTGTGACATTGTACAGGAGACAGGGATCAAGCCCATCCACATGGAAAAGAAAAGCAAAAAACACAAAATGGCTGTCTGAGGAGGCCTTACAAATAGCTGTGAAAAGAAGAGGAGAAAAGGAAAACCAAGGAGAAAAGGAAAGATATTCCCATTTGAATGCAGAGTTCCAAAGAATAGCAAGGAGAGATAAGAAAGCCTTCCTCAGTGATCAATGCAAAGGAATAGAGGAAAACAACAGAATGGAAAAGACTAGAAATTTCTTTAAGAAAATTAGAGATACCAAGGGAATATTTCATGCAAAGATGGGCTCGATAAAGGACAGAAATGATATGGACCTAATAGAAGCAGAAGATATTAAGAAGAAGTGGCAAGAATACACAGAAGAACTGTACAAAAAAGAGATTCACGACCCAGATAACCATGATGGTGTGATCACTGACCTAGAGCCAGACATCCTGGAATGTGAAGTCAAGTGGGCCTTAGAAAGCATCACTACGAACAAAGCTAGTGGAGGTAATGGAATTCCAGTTGAGCTATTTCAAATCCTGAAAGATGATGCTGTGAAAGTGCTACACTCAATATGCCAGCAAATTTGGAAAACTCAGCAGTGGCCACAGGACTGGAAAAGGTCCGTTTTCATTCCAATCCCGAAAAAGGAATGCCAAAGACTGCTCAAACTACCCCACAATTGCACTCATCTCACATGCTGGTAAAGTAATGCTCAAAATTCTTCAAGCCAGGCTTCAGCAATACATGAATCGTGAACTTCCAGATGTTCAAGCTGGTTTAGAAAAGGCAGAGGAACCAGAGATCAAATTGCCAACACCTGCTGGATCATCAAAAAAGCAAGAGAGTTCCAGAAAAACAACTATTTCTGCTTTCTTGACCATGCCAAAGCCTTTGACTGTGTAGATCACAATAAACTGTAGAAAATTCTGAAAGAGATGGGAATACCAGACTACCTGACCTGCCTCTTGAGAAACCTATATGCAGGTCAGGAAGCAACAGTTAGAATGTGACATGGAACAACAGACTGGTTCCAAATAGGAAAAGGAGGACGTCAAGGCTCTATATTGTCACCCTGCTTAGTTAACTTCTATGCAGAGTACATCATGAGAAACGCTGGGCTGGAAGAAGCACAAGCTGGAATCGAGATTGCCGGGAGAAATATCAATAACCTCAGTTATGCAGATGACACCACCCTTATGGCAGAAAGTGAAGAGGAACTAAAAAGCCTCTTGATGAAGGTGAAAGTGGAGAGGAAAAAGTTGGCTTAAAGCTCAACATTCAGAAAACAAAGATCATGGCATCTGGCCTCATCACTTCATGGGAAATAGATGGGGATACAGTGTCAGACTTTATTTTTGGGTGCTCCAAAATCGCTGCAGATGGTGATTGCAGCCATGAAATTAAAAGACGCTTCCTCCTTGGGAAGAAAGTTATGACCAACCTAGATAGCATATCGAAAAACTGAGACATTACTTTGCCAACAAAGGTCCATCTAGTCAAGGCTATGATTTTTCCAGTGGTCATTTATGGATGTGAGTGTTGGACTGTGAAGAAAGCTGAGTACCGAAGAATTGATGCTTTTGAACTGTGGTATTGGAGAAGACTCTTGGGAGTCTCTTGGACTGCAAGGAGGTCCAATCAGTCCATCCTAAAGGAGATCAGTCCTGGGTGTTCATTGGAAGGACTGATTCTAAAGCTGAAACTCCAATACTTTGGTGTGAGAAGAGTTGACTCTTTGGAAAAGACCCTGATACTGGGAAGGATTTGGGGCAGGAAGAGAAGGGGACAACAGAGGATGAGATGGCTGGATGGCATACTGACTCAATGGACATGAGTTTGAGTAGACTCCAGGAGTTGGTGATGAACAGAGAGGCCTGGCATGCTGCAATTCATGGGGTTGCAAAGAGTTGGACATGACTGAGCGACTGAACTGAACGAAATGCTTGTATGTGTCCACCAAAATATTTGTATTAAATATTCATAAAAGCATAATTTGTAATATCCATGGGTAAGAAATTACCCAAACACCCATCAGCAGTGGGGTAGATAAATACACTGTGGTGCCTTTGCTGCATAAAATATTGTGTTGTGCTTAGTCACTTAGTTTTGCCCAACAATGCGACCCCATGGACTGTAACCCACCACGCTCCTCTGTCCATGGGGATCTCTAGGCAAGAATACTGGAGGGGGTTGCATGCCGTCCTCCAGGATGAAATACTATACAACAAAAGAACTGATTTATAATAATATACAACAATATGATTGAAATTCACAAATATAACTTTAGACACAAAGCAAAAAATAGACAAAACCAATCTGTGTCCTTAAACCTCAGGATAATAGGTTTTCTTGGTGGGGATGACTGTTGTGAAACAACATAGGGGTTTCTGAGGGCATTTAAAACTTTTAGTTTCTTGAGCTGAGTGCTGATAGTACAGAATTGTTCAGTTTCTAAAACTGTTTGTGTTCTAAGTGTGTATTTTATGTCCTCTTCCTCATTATACTATAGTTTCACAAAGCTTTGGAAAACCTGCCCATGTTTGCTCAGGGCACTTTCACTTTTGTGCAGTAGTCCCACTAACCCCTGCTCTACAAGCCTCTGCTTCTAGCTCTCAGCTTTCCTACTGCCTTTCATATTATCTGACCTCTCTAGGAGATCATACTTACTTTTTGTCCCTTTCTTTCTAGCATCAGCTTTATGAAGCTTCTTTCTTAAATCCTTCATGCTGCTTCCCTTCTCCTAATCCTAGCAAATATTAAAAGAAAATCTAACATTCTTGTAACTCTGTTTCTTTATATATTTTCCTATTTTTGCTTATTCTATATTTCCACACAGGAAGACATGGGTTTATAAGAAGGATAACTCTGTACCCTATCCAAGTATTTGTAAGGAAATATTTAGAAGCAGGGGTTGTTGATAGGGACAAAGACCTATTTAAAGACCATAGATTCTTTGAGATCATCACCCTTCTAAGCTACTGGTGGAGGCATAAGCCTCTGACCACTGGCTTTCCTGTATAATCTAGATAATACACTCACTCCCTTTGGGTGCAGCCTTCAGGAAACGCACCTTACAACAGGCTGCTTATATTTACAAAGTTTGGGAAGAAAGAAAGTGAACAAAGAGACCTTTTCCCAATTCTTATCACCCACCGTGTTGACTTGGGTTAATTTGTCAGCGGGTGATGTGAGTGCCACTCCCTTCCATATGCAACAGTTTCTTCACAGTCTTTGAAAGATACATCTAACTTGCATTAGCTCTGCTAGTTCAATTCATCTCAGTCAAACAATTTATTAATAACACAATGTGTAATCCTCAAATGGCCTGGATGACACTGTACTGACTGAATGTTATTTAAAAGCATGCTTCAGAGGAAAAAATGCTATATATTATGCCTCCCTGGCCATTTTAATTTTCTTTTATTGCCTCTTGGCAGGAGCTTAATAACTATACATTGAATAAAATGAGACATTGCACATCACGTATTAATTACCACAATGTTAAGAAACACTGTCTCTGCTCTCAGAGATGGCAAATTGAAATAAATGGAATTTTAAGATATCACCTGCCAATTTCCCTTTATTCAAAATGCAAGTTACAAATACATTTTCTTGTTTCCCCCCCACACCCCCTAAGGGGGCAACATTGTTTTAGAGGAGAGGAACTGGCAAACTGCTGGAAAATCATAAAAATTCAGGGTCAAAGGGTTCTACCCTCACTTACATATCTGATAGAGACCTTGGCAGATAATCTTTCATATTCTTGCAGGAAAAGCAAGACGTTAAATGACTTTTTCAATTCACAATTGTCATTTCATCCTCTGAATCATCTTTCTACAACTGCTCTCTCAGTCCCTTACGTATTATGTGCTATAGGTGAAGAGTCCCAATAGCATAGTGATTAGTTCCCAGAACTTAGAATCAAATGCCTTGAGCTTCTTTTTCCTCTGGTTTTATTGAAGTATAATTGACACAAAATTGTACTTATTTAAGATGTACAATATAGTATTTTGATATATGTATTCATTGTAAAATGTTTAGTGTAATCTTGCTAATTAACACATCCATTACCTCACACAGTTCCATTTCTTCTTTGTCTGGTGAGAACACTTAAGATGTACTCTCTTCGCAAATTCCAAGTATATAATACAGTATTATTAACTGTAGTTACCATGCCGCACATTAGACCTCTAGAACTAATACGTGAAAGTGTTCAACATTTCACTAACATCTCTGCATTCTCCTCCCCACCATCATATTGTCTGCTTCTGTGAGTTAGACTTTTAGAATCCACACATAAATGAAATCACTCAATTCTTATCTTTCTGTGTCTTGCTTGCTTCACTTAGTGTAGTATCTTCCAGGTTGACCCATGTTGTTGTAAGTGGCAATATTTTCTTCTATTATATGGCTAAAATTATATTCTATTGTTTGTATATACTTTATTTTTATCTATTAACCCATAAATCTAAATCCTAAATTACCTGCATTCTTCATGACCATATTATTTCTCTTAAAATTGCTTATCTATAAAATGGGATCAATCATGCTACAAAACCCCAAATGTTCTATGGATACTAAAAGAACAATTCATGTAAATATTTAAAAATATTATCAAACATTCTA